>CM077653.1:25619933-27056183 GCA_039707465.1 Rhabdophis nuchalis | reverse complement strand
GCTCGCGCAGGATTGGTGTTATGTGGGAGTGTCTAGGCGCTCCCGTAATCACCCGCGCGGCTGCATTCTGGACTAGCTGCAGCTTTCGGGTGCACCTCAAGGGAAGCCCCATGTAGAGAGCATTACAGTAGTCAAGTTGAGAGGTGACGAGTGCTTGAGTCACTGTGCGTAAGGCCCCCCCGGTCCAGTAAGGGGCGCAATTGGCGCATCAGGCATACCTGATGAAACGCCGCCCTGGCCACGGCTGCCACATGATCTTCCATAGACAGCCGGGAATCCAGGAGGACACCCAAATTGCGCGCCCTCTCCACGGGGGCCGGTGTTTCGCCCCCAATGGCCAGAGTTGGAATAATCTGGCTGAACCGGGGTGCCGGAAGCCACAGCCACTCAGTCTTGGACGGGTTGAGCTTGAGTTTGTTACTACCCATCCAGATCCGTACGGCCTCCAAGCACCGGGACATAACCTCGACGGCATCGTTGGGGTGGTCTGGGGTGGATATGTACCACTGAGTATAATCAGCGTACAGATGATATCCCACCCCAAAACCACGGATGATCTCACCCAGCGGCTTCATATATATGTTGTAGGGGCTGTTCAACACATTCATCGTCCACCTGTGGCCTTACTCCCGAATTGACCCCTGTTCTTTAGCTGTTCCCTTCGTCTGGCAACTCTGTGCTCGTGCACACTGGGAACAGGCTCCAGCTGTTTGTCTGCCTCACTGATGTCTGACTCTGGAGGCAGCACATAACTCCTAGATGGCCCGGGCTCCCTCTCTGCCTCCAATGCAGAGCCCTCCTCAGAGCCTTCCCCAGGCTCCAAGACTGGCCCATGTTCCTTCCCAACCTCCTCGCTATCCGAATCTGCTTCCAGCTCCACTGGCTGCTGGCAGGCCACAACACAACCCTTTGAACTTAACAGTGGAATGTGAGAACAGAATTCATCAAGATGCATTGGTTTCCTATAAGATATACTACGATCATTCTTTTTCAAGGTGTTGATTATCATCTTTAAAGCACTCCATGGCACAGGACCTAGTTATTTGCGGGATCGTATCCTGCCCCATACATCCCTTCGGCCGATTCGCTCACACAGAGAGGGACTTCTCCGGGTGCCGTCCACCAGGCAGTGCCAGCGGGCGACGCCCAGGGGAAGGGCCTTCTCTGTGATGGGCCCGACCCTCTGGAACGACCTACCCCTGGATATTAGAACGACTACGGACCTCCGCGCCTTCCGCCAAAAAGTAAAAACCTATTTGTTTCATCAGGCCGGCTTGGCCTAATCTACGCTTCTCGCCCCAGTCTGTTTTCTCAAATTGTTTATTGGGTTTTAATGGGTGGTAATTTTAATGGTTTTTAAATTTTGTACAGGGTAGTTTAATTCGTTTTTAATTTGTGTGTATTGTATGTTTTTAGATGGTTTTTTAATTTTTCTGTACACCGCCCCGAGTCCCTTTGGGGAGAGGGGGCGGTTTATAAATATAATAAATTATTGTTATTAAATTAATTCTTTTTCTGATCACAAATCTCTAGTGGCCTATGAACTGTGACTTGATTTTGCAAACATCCAGTGGAGGAAGACTTGCAAGGTCCTTTCCAGTTCTATTTTGAGTCTGATTCAGTCTTGCGTTTCTTCCTACGAAAAGCTGCAGCTCCTCTAGCTTAGGCTGCCCTAAATAGTTGTGTGCAGAAACAGCTCAGTTGCACGGAGAAACCTCCCACCAACACAATAAATACTGCTGGAAGCTAAAGCAGAAAGTCTAGGCAAGGATTTTTGTTCAGGAGTGCAACGTGTGTCATGGGTCGGGACTTACCCTCTGACTGGGGCGACTGGAAAATCACTCGAAACCCTTAAAACAGCGGTCTCCAAACTTTTTCCAAGGAGGGCCAGATTTGGTGAGGTGAAAATGTGTGGGGCCGACCATTCGGCCTCACATTTTTTGAACCATTAACATTAAATGCAAATGAACTATTTTATGAAAGACTAAACAAATAACTCCGGGCGGGGAGAAGAGGCTGCGGACCGCTCGAAATTTGAAAATGGGCCGCGATTGGCCCCTGGGCCGGACTTTGGACATGCCTGCCTTAAAAGCTGCTCCAGGCAGTATTATTATTATTATTATTATTATTATTATTATTATTATTTATTGGACTTCTAGACCGCCCCCTCTCCCCGAAGGGACTCGGGGCGGTGTACAGGTACAAATTAAAACCATACAATCAACAAACATATAACTAAAATCGAATTAAATAAACCCCTGTACAAATTTATAAAAATTAAAAACTTAACCTTAAAACCAAATCACAAAATTTAAAAATACAAACTGAGGTGGGAAAGCTGGAGTTAGGCCAGTGCTAAGCTAGATGGACAAATTAAGCAGAGAAGACATCAAAAGAATCTTGGTAGGTCAGGCTAGGAATTCATTTAGTCCATGGTAGGCAATTTACTAACAGACAGTTAGTCCGAAGTAGACATAGTAGTTAAACCAGGGGTCACCAACCTTTCAGTCCTTGGCACCCACTACATTCATAATTTTAAATCCCGCGGACCACAAATATCTGCCTAATAACTGACTGGGTGGGTGTGGCAAGGTAGTCATGTGACTGAGTGGGTGTGGCCAACTCAATGTCACTCATGTCGAGGGATGCCATGCCAGCTTCTACTCCCCCACTCCTCGCCTTAGGGCCCCAACAGGAAGCGGTTGCTGGAGCTAAGCAGCCACCACGAGAAAGAGTTGGCAAAATAGCTCGGTTCAAATTGGATCTGACTGAGAAGGAGGCGCAGTAGAAGCACCTCATCGAAGACTACGAGCAGAGGGAAGACTTGTGGGAGTGCAAGGCTAGATATATCAGCGCCTAGAGCCGTGATGGCGAACCTATGGCACGGGTGCCACAGGTGGCACGCGGAACCATTTCTTAAGGCACGCGAGGCATTGCCCTGTCAGCTCCAGTGTGCATGTGTGCACTGGCCAGATGATTTAGGCCTTCTTTTGAGGCTGTTTTTCGCCCTCTGGAGGCTTCAGGGAAGCTCCTGAAGCCTCTGGAGGTGGTGGGGGAGGAGGTGTTTTCACCTTCCTCAGGCTCCTAGAAAGCCCCTGGAGCCTAGGGAGGGCGAAAAAAGTGTGCCAAAAACAGGGGGTCGCGTGCATAGCATTATGGGTGTGGCACGCCCACGCATGTCCCCCCTGCCCTCCCCCCACTTTTGGCACGTGAGCCAAAAAAGGTTAACTATCACTGGCCTAGAGGCTCAGTGGGCTGAGATGGTCAGCCAGTTCCAGGCCATGATGCAGTCCCAGTGGAACGAGGCCCTCCGGCTCTTTGCCACCAGTGGCACTTCCCTCCAGACTTCACCCAAAGCCCCCCACCAGGAAGCTGAAGCAGACCCCAAGTCGGAATTTCTTCCCCCCTCTGACCCACCCAAAAAGACCCCAAAGGAGGAGACTCTCAGCAACATAAACAGAAGGATCTAGACAAACTTGAACATTGGGCACTATCTAATAAAATGAAATTCAATTGTGAAAAAAGTAAGGTCCTACATATAGGCAAGAAAAACCAAATGCACAAGTACAGTATAGGTGGTACCTTGCTCAATAGTAGCAACTGTGAGAGGGATCTTGGAATCCTAGTGGACAACCATTTAAATATGAGCCAGCAGTGTGCAGCAGCTGCCAAAAAAGCCAACACAGTTCTAGGCTGCATAAACAGAGGGATAGAATCTAGATCACGTGAAGTGTTAATGCCACTGTATGGTGCCTTGGTAAGGCCACACTTGGAATACTGCATACAGTTTTGGTCGCCACGATGTAGAAAAGACGTGGAGACTCTGGAAAGAGTGCAGAGAAGAGCAACCAAGATGATTAGGGGACTGGAGACTAAGACATATGAAGAACAGTTGCAGGAGCTGGGTATGTCTAGTTTGATGAAGAGAAGGACCAGGGGAGGCATGATAGCAGTGTTCCGATATCTCAGAGGGTGCCACAAAGAAGAGGGAATCAAACTATTCTCCAAGGCACCTGGGGGGCAGGACAAGAAGCAACGGGTGGAAACTAATCAAGGAGAGAAGCAACTTAGAACTAAGGAGAAATTTCCTGACAGTAAGAACAATTAACCTCTGGAACAGCTTGCCTCCAGAAGTTGGGAATGCCCCAACCCTGGAAGTCTTTAAAAAGATGTTAGATAGCCATTTGTCTGAAATGGTATAAGGTTCCTGCCCACGCAGGGGGTTGGACTAGAAGACCTACAAGGTCCCTTCCAACTCTGCTATTGTATTGTATTGTATTCATTGCACATTTCTGGCCCAGGGGCCATAGTTTGAGGACCCCTGATTTCATGCAATATAAAGAATGCAAATATTTTTTCTTGAACCACCAACATTTTCTCATGGACCACCAGTGGTCCACGGACCACCAGTTGGTGACTGCTGAAATAGACAATCATTGGACCTTCAGGAAGCCCATAGCAAGATAAACAAGATTGTCTTTCTTGATATAAGTACCTTCTCACATTCCCCTTATTGACAAAACCTTCTCCTGTCTATTATCCTCCATATATTTTGGACACAAGTCTCATCCTCCGTAGCCATTGCGTGAAGATGTTTGATAAGGTGAGGTGACTAAGGAGGAACAGGCAGATTGGGGATGTTACATTAAACAAAGTTTATATTCCGGTGGAAAGAAACATAATGTCTATTACTGTCCTTGTCCTTCTTTCACTGATGAGCTCTAAAGATGTGTAGCAAATGTCATTTGTAGCAGCATATTTTTAAATCAAAAATATGGATGTACTATATCCAATATATGACTTGTGTTCTTTACAATTGCAATATCCATGCGATTGTTCCAACCCAAGAGTGGAAAAGAGAGTCATAAATGATTTGACTATACATATATAATATGCTCTACAGCAGGGGTCTCCAACCTTTGCAACTTTAAGTCTGAAGGACTTCAGATCCCAGACTTCAGCTCCCAGACCTCCAGCCACAAAGCTGGCTGGAGAAGTCTGGGAGCTGAAGTCCTTCAGACTTAAAGTTGCAAAGGTTGGAGACCCCTGCTCTACAGTTCTTCTAAAAGACAATTTCGTAAGGCAACAATCCCTCTTTATTGCTTGGGTAGAATATAGCATTTAGGAGCAATGAACCAACTCTCGGGGCAATGCAAGGCCAGTTGCTGAAGATCTCTTTGCTTGGGGTTTCTGGGATCGCTTTGCTTGCTGTGTTGGCCATGAAGAAGTCCACATAAGTCATCTGACAGATTAAGATAAAGGTAAAGGTTCCCCTCACACATACTGGGTATGTGCTAGTCGTTCCCAACTCTAAGGAGCGGTGCTCATCTTCGTTTCAAAGCCGAAGAGCCAGCGCTGTCCGAAGACGTCTCTGTGGTCATGTGGCCAGCATGACTGAACGCCAAAGGCACACAGAACGCTGTTCCCTTCCCACCAAAGGTGGCTCCTATTTTTCTACTTGCATTTTTTACGTGCTTTCAAACAAGTCACGGGACCTCACTCCGTTATGCGGTGCTAGGGATTCGAACCGCCAAACTGCTAACCTTTCTGATTGACAAGCTCAGCTTCTTAGCCACTGAGCCACAGGAAAAATAGAACAAATCAAATGTTGGTGTTTTGTTTTGTGGTACACGGCCATCACAATATTTTCATAAGCCACTCATAAGGGGGTCATAAAAATCAATATAATGTCAGCTATCATGCGACTGAAGTCTTGCTTCTTTTTGATATGTGGTAGACAGAAAAAAAGGGGCAAAGCTTTGATGACACAATTCTGCCACTCTCTTAACCTTTTTCATCCCCCCCAAGAACATCTCTGACTTCCCTTCCCTTCATTCAACCAGGCCAAAGTGGTCCAACCCCTTCTTGGATCACTGCCTTGTCGTGGCGAAGGGGCTCGCGTAGTTCAATGAAGCTATGAGCTACGCCGTGCAGGGCCACCTCCATTATGCAGCACTAGGGATTTGAACCGCTGAACTGCTGATGGACCTTCTGATGGACAAGCTCAGTGCCTTAGTCACTGAGCCACCACATCCCTCTTCTGACAGACTAATAGCTGCTAAATTACAAACAAATAGGCAACCAACCTCAATTCAGAGGTAGGTGGGGCATCTCCACCCCAGCTTTACAGAAATTTTCGGGTTGCGAGAAGTCTCGTGCAGTTAAGTGTTGCTTCTTATGCAGTTTTCCTTGCAATGACAATTTAATAAATTATCCGGATCCATTTAGGAAAAGAAAAGGGTAAGCCAATGAGGAATATCTCCTCCCACTGCAGTAAATGACAGCAATGAATAATATCTTCAATAATATCTTCAAGGCTTCAAGGTGCTGACGACCATCTTTAAATCGCTCCATGGCTCAGGGCCTAGCTACATACGAGACCGCCTCCTGCCCCATACATCCCTTCGACCGATCTGCTCCCACAGAGAGGGCCTTCTCCGGGTACCGTCGGCCGGGCAATGCCGGTTTGCGACGCCCAGTGGAAGGGCCTTCTCTGTGGTGGGCCCAGCCCTCTGGAACGACCTACCCCCTGATTTATGCACTACCTCGGACCTCCGCCTCTTCCGCCAGCATCTTAAAACGTATTTATTCCAACAAGCCGGCCTAGCATAGCCCCCCATTTCTGACTTTTATTCTGATAAATTTTAATTCATAGGGTTTTATAAGGGTTTTTAGCACTGGATATAATTTAATAGTTTTTAATAATGTATTTTTGTATTTATGTATGTTTTTTTAATATTGCCTGTGTGCCGCCCTGGGTCCTTGTTAGGAGAAGGGCGGGGTATAAATTTGAAAAAAAATAATAATAAAATAATATCTTCCAAGACTGAACTATAGCGTTTCCATTCTGTGACCAAAAACATATTCTGTTTCTACATCTGATTACCCTATAACTACATAGAGATAAAACTATCATAATCAACACTCGACATTATAAAATAGGAATCCCTGCTGGAGAAATGATGTGGAAAAGACATCCTCATGCCCAGATTGGCCATCTCATCCCTAAATAAGTTCAGGAATCCTCTACTTTAGTTGTTTGAAGGTTAACGGAAGATTTAATAATCTTGCTACTTAGGGCCATGAAAAAAAGAGGCCTATGGAGATTGTCAGCTTCCAGGTTATGGTTGAACCAAAGGTGCTTTTTGTTTTTCCTTGAAGACATTTCACTTCTCATCCGAGATGTGTCTTCAGTTCAGAAGAAGAAGCTTCTTGGATGAGATGTGAAATGTCTTCAAGGAAAAACAAAGTCCACTTGCCTTTGGAAAAAGCACCTTTTGTTATAAAGGGCACCTTTGCTATCTATAGCAGGGGTCTCCAACCTTTGCAACTTCTCCAGCCAGCAAGGGTGGAGGGGATAGGGTGGCATGGAGACCACTTCCATAAAATCAAGAGTAGGACATGTCTAAAGATGATTAAGGGACTGGAGACCAAAATTTATGAAGAACGGTTGCAGGAACTGGGTATGTCTAGTTTAATGAAAAGAAGGACTAGGGGAGACATGATAGCAGTCTTCCAATATCTCAGGGGCTGCCCCAAAGAAGAGGGAGTCAAGCTATTCTCCAAGACACCTGAGGGCAGAACAAGAAGCAATGGGTGGAAACGAATCAAGGAGAGAAGCAACTTAGAACTAAGGTGAAATTTCCCGACACTGAGAACTATTAATCAGCAGAACAACTTGCCTCCAGAGGTTGTGAATGCTCCAACACTGGAAGTCTTTAAGAAGATGTTGGCTATCCATTTGTATGAAGTGGTGTAGGGTTTCCTGCCTAAGCAAGGGGTTGGACTAGAACATGGGTCTCCAACCTTTGCAACTTTATGTCTGAAGGACTTCAGCTCCCAGAATTCTCCAGCCAGCAAAGAATTCCAGAAGCTGAAGTCCTTCTGACTTAAAGTTGCAAAGGTTGGAGACCCCTGATCTATAGGATGATGATCCTACCTTTTAAAACAGTGGGTCCCTATAGTTGTCCATTTGTAACCACAATGACACCAAAATGACAAAAGGGTATTTATTGCAAAGTCATCTAATGTCTACTCCTTTGGGGTGGCATCCTGTTGTTCCCAACTAGATAAAAGGTAGAGTTTCTTTCTGAAGTCCTAAGACATATTTTATCATTTACCTTCTCCTTGTCCCTCTCCCGCAGATGTTCATGGCGTGACATCAATTAAGAGACTTCTTGTAAAATTGCAAAATGGAGTCCAGAGAGTCTCTCTCTCAACTCCATCTCTGCTCTGTAGTCAAGCTGTATTTTCTTAGGAGCCATTTTAATAAATAAAAAGAAACGAGATGAACAGATTAAAGCATAAAATTAGATGCTTCAGAACAAAGAAACCAGCAAATTAATGTGGAGATTTCTCCCAACCTATTTATCGGAGCCCTGGAGTTCTTGATGGATAATTTCCACATGCCATTAACAGCTGTGAAATTGGTGTCATTCTTAAAGGTTAAAATAAAAACTCAACTTCTCAGCTGAGCTGCCAAACATTTCTTAGTCAGATCCCCATCAGAGTCCCAATCAGTGGTATTCTTTCATCCTTTTATGTAAGTGTATTGTTTTGAGGTGAAGCACAAGCACCACCTTCTGCATACTTTTTCCAATACTATTTTTTCTCAATGGGGGGGGGGAGCGACTAATGGATGTTGGAGTTTCCCCCTTTCTTTTCTTTTACTCTATAGAAAATTAGGGAAGATCTCTTCTGAAACATTTCTTGGAGCTCCCCTCGTTCTAGAATATAGAATAACAGAGTTGGAAGGGACCTTGGAGGTCCTTGGAGGTCTTCTAGTCCAACCCCCTGCTTAGGCAGGAAACCCTACTCCACTTCAGATAAATGGTTATTCAACATGTTCTTAAAAACTTCCAGTGTTGGGGCATTCACAACTTCTGGAGGCAACTTCTGTTCCACTGATTAATTGTTCTCACTGTCAGGAAATTCCTCCTTAATTCTAAGTTGCTTCTCTCCTTGATTAGTTTCCACCCATTGCTTCTTGTTCTACCTTCTGGTGCTTTGGAAAATAGCTTTACTCCTTCTTTGTAGCAGCTCCTGAGATATTGGAAGATTGCTATTATGTCTCCTCTAGTCCTTCTTTTCATTATATTAGACCTACCCAGTTCCTGCAACTGTTCTTTATATGTTTTAGTCTCCAGTCCCCTAATCCTCTTTGTTGCTCTTCTCTACACTCTTTCCAGAGTTTCTTTTATATCGTGGCAATCAAAACTGAAGGCAGTATTCCAAGTGATTAATTGTTCTAACTGCCATGAAATTTACCAGATTTATAGGTGAGTCTGGTAGCTTACAGCACTTAAGGATTAAATTCTATGAGTGAAAAGGAATCAATAATACAATAGCAGAGTTGGAAGGGACCTTGGAGGTCTTCTATTCCAACCCCCTGCCTAGGCAGGAAACCCTATAACAGTGATGGCTAACCTTTTTTGGCTCGCGTGCCAAAAGCGGGGGGAGCATAGGGGGGTTGTGCTTGGGCGTGCCACACCCATAATGCTATCTGTGTGACACGTGCTTTTGGGGCACTTTTGTCACCCTCCCCAGGCTCCAGAGACTTTCTAGCAGCCTGGGGAGGGTGAAAACAGCCTCCCACCCCACCTCCAGAGGCTTCAGGAGCTTCACTGAAGCCTCCAGAGGGTGAAAAATGGCCTCAAAAGAAGGCCTAAGTCATCTGGCCAGTGCACACATGCATGCTGGAGCTGACAGGGCAATGCCTCGCGTGCCCTAAGGAATGGTTCCGTGTGCCACTTGTGGCACCGATGCCATAGGTTCGCCATCATGTCCCTATAACATTTCAGACAAATGGCTATCCAACATTTTCTTAAAGACTTCCAGTGTTGGGGCATTCACAACTTCTGGAGGCAACTTCTGTTCCACTGATTAACTGTTCTCACTGCTAGGAAATTTCTCCTCAGTTCTAAGTTGCTTCTCTCCTTGATTAGTTTCCACCCATTGCTTCTTGTTCTGCCCTCAGGTGCCTTGGAGAACAGTTTGACTCCCTCTTCTTTGTGGCAATCCCTGGGATATTGGAAGACTGCTATCATGTCTCCCCTGGTCCTTCTTTTCATTAAACTAGACATAACCAGTTCCTGCAACTGTTCTTCATATGTTTTAGCCTCCAGTTCCCTAGAGGGGAACTATCTTTATTGCAAGGGTACATTAACAGAATCTTGCAAGATTGAAAACATTTTGCCACTCCTTTACTTTTTACTCAGTGGAAAATTAGGGAGAGTCTCTTCTGAAATACTTCCCACACCTCCTCTCCTTCTGTACGATAAGGTAAGAACATAAGAACATAAGAACAGCCTTGCTGGAACAGGCCACAGCCCATCCACTATAGCATTCAGTCTCACACAGTGGCTCCCCATTTGTTTCAGGGTCTTCCCAAGCAGATGTCTTCACCTGCTTATGATTCCCTGCAAATGGCCTTGAGAAATATCCTGCCTATCTCTCCATCCCGGAGGGTGTCCTTAGGCATCCATCATGATAGCCATGGATACCCTTGTTCTCCATGAACTCGTCTAATCCTTTCTTAAAGGTGTCGAGGCTGACATCTGTCACTACTTCTTCTGGCAGGGAGTTCCATAGACCAGCGATCCTCTGGGTGAAAAAGGACTTCCTCTTATTTGTTTGAGGTCTAGCTTCCAAAAGTTTCATGGAGTGCCCTCTAGTTTTAGTGTTGTGCGATAGGGAAAACTGTTTTTCCTTTTCGACTTTGTCCACACCGTGCATGATTTCATAGACTTCAATCAGGTCACCTCTCAGGTGCCGTCGTTCTAGAGTGAAGAGGCCCAGATATCCTTTATAGGTTGGTTTTCCAGTCTTCAGGTCTTCCATTTTCCCCCAAGATCATTCTCACATACCATTATAACCAGAAGGAGAGGATAAGACATGCAGGGCCAATACAGCCATTTTTTAGCTGAACGAGTTATATAATAACATAAAGCCATGGGTGAACTGATAGAAGAGAATATTTGTGGCTCAGAGAGTATATCCTTGATACTCTCTGACCTTGGTTGATTTGTTGCAGATATTTGATTACCAAACCAGGGAACATCATCGGTGCTAGTAAAGAAGTAGGGTTTGATGTCATTTTATCTACTTATGGCTTGCCCTGTCAGTGTTGCTGTTGCTCTTGACATGGTAATTCCTTTCTATGGGTGCATTGTAACGCATTTCTTTTTCTACATTTTGCACCAAGGAGTGAGCTAAGAACCTCAGCTGGACTGAGAAGTGTTGGAGATTAGAAAGAAGATCGTGAAGATTCGCGAGACACTTCTGCACATGTGCAGAAGTGTCCGGGCGGGTGGGCGGAGCCTCCCGCCACTACCACTACCCGTTTGCCCAATCCAAGCTGAGCGCAATCCACCTCTGTGTAAACCCCCTAGTTCTAAGTGAATCGTAAAATGTCAGTGTCTATCCCAAGCACAACATCTAATGGATTTAATAGAAAAGGAAAAGAGAAAGGAGAGGAACGAGAAGATCAAGCATTGAGACAGTAATTCCTTTTTTTGGCCGATAGATAGGGCCAAGTCTATTTTAAGGAGTTTTATTTTGCAAGGAAGAGATGTAGGAAATAGTTCATCGGTAGCAGCTGCTTCTCCAATAAAGGTCTGCAGTTGGTCCTCCCTTGACTATGTCACTATATTGTTTTTGGAAGCAACAAGGTTTATACTTCCAGAAGTTCAGGCTTTCCTAAAGCGGGCTTCTTTTTGCTCTCCAGCTCCAAAGCAGCATCCCAAATCTGTGATGTTCTCTCCCAAAGGTTTCCTGGTTTTTTCCTTGAAAATATTTTGCTTCTCATCCAAGAAGCTTCTTCAGTTCTGACTTCAAGGACAAACAAAGGAAGTCCAGTTGCCTTTTTTTGGAGGGGAGGGGGAAAGCACCTTTGGGACAAGCATGGCCTGGATGGCTGAGACGCTCCCTAGCCATGTGTGATGACTGATTAAATCTCATTTTTATTTGATTGCTTTCCTGTGTTTTCAAACCCGGATTGTTTACATTTAGGCAAAAAAACCAAAATGCACAGGTACAGTATAGGTAATACCTTGCTCAATAGTAGCAACTGTGAGAGGGATCTTGGAGTCCCAGTGGACAACCATTTAAATAGGAGCCAGCCGTGGGCAGCAGCTGCCAATAAAATCCATCACAGTTCTAGGCTGCATCAACAGAGAGTTAGAATCAAGATCACGGGAAGGGTTAATACCACTTTATAAGGCCTTGGTAAGGCCACACTTGGAATATTGCATTCAGTTTTGGTCGCCACGATGTAGAAAAGATGTGGAGACTCTAGAAAGAGTGCAGAGAAGAGCAACCAAGAGGATTAGGGGACTGGAGACTAAAACATATGAAGAACGGTTGCAGGAACTGGATATGTCTACTTTAATAAAAAGAAGGACTAGAGGAGACATGATAGCAGTCTTCCAATATCTCAGGGGTTGCCACAAAGAAGAGGGAGTCAAACTATTCTCCTCCTGAGGGCAGACCAAGAAGCAATGGGTGGAAACTAATCAAGGAGAGAAGCAACTTAGAACTGAGGAGAAATTTCCTGATAGTTAGAACAATTAATCAGTGGAACAGCTTGCCACCAGAAGTTGTGAATGCCCCAACACTGGAAGTCTTTAAGAAGATGTTGGATACCCATTTATCTGAAACAGTATAGGGTTTCCTGCCTAACCAGGGGGTTGGACTAGAAGGCCTCCAAGGTCCCTTCCAACTCTGCTATTGTATTGTATTACATCCCTGAACACTGACTAGCAGTCCAAAGATACTGTATAATTAAAACTCCTTAATTGTTCAACACCTCCACAGAGTTCACCATAATTTCAAGTGGGAGACAGGGAGCATCCTCAATCAAGCTAAGTTCAAAAATGCTAGTGAATTCCTGGAAGCCTGGCACTCAAACAAATCAGCCATCAATAGGCACATAGAGATAAACAATATCTACACACCATTCAAAAGAGAGAACCAAAAAGGTAGAAGAGAATATTTGCAGCTCAGAGAAAAGAAAAGAAAAAGATCAGAGATGCAACAGTTTGCCTTCCGGTAAATACAACAGTGTCCTAAACTTTCATAATCACTTTTTAAGCTGAAAATAAAAGACCACACAGAAATGGAAAGTAATTTTGGTGCGGTAAAATTCTTTTGATTTAGGCACAAAGAAGCCCCCTCACACACATGCAAGGGTTTCAGATTCCATTAGGAGAGACGCAGGCCAAGATTTGATCAGGTGTTTCGATGGGATCCTAACCATAAGGATTAAATCGAATTGGGTCACCCTTTCAAGTCATGGCATTGAATGACATGGGAAATTCCAAGCCTTTTGACCATATTTGGATTTAACAACTGCTGTGAAGGAGATCAGAGACCATTTCTTGATATTTTCTTCCTTTCTTTTGTGTTTTTGTTCACAAACATCTTCTTTTTTACTGACTCAACTCAACTACTGTGATTCAACCATTCAAAGAAAGCAGATTAAACTTTTCAGTGTGGTGTTTCAAGACAAAGTTTGGCCAGACCCAACATCTAAATCCTTTTGCTCCTCTTTTGCATGCCAGCTTGATGTGCTGGACAACTGTTAGGACTATAATCCTGGTGTTGGGTTGGCAATATATATCTATAAGCCATGATTGCAAATGTTCTCTGTTACTTTAAATACTATAGTGGAATGTAATTGGCTGCTGCTTCCTAACTCAGCCATGAGAGGGAGCTGGAATCACAGTTAGACGCTGATCTTTGAATGGAGACACTGTGATGTCGGATTAGGTCAGCAGAGCAAGGAGGATCGTGGATTAAGCAACTGTAAGTTAACTGTTTGATTTATAGACTGCTTTCTTCTTCTGTGCAATAAGTCTCACTGTTGTGGCCCACAGGTGGCCAGCGGATCTGGCAGCAGATTCGGACAGTCAGGAGGAACATGGGGCAGTCCTGGAGTCTGGGGAAGGCTCTGGGTAGGGCTCTGTGTCGGAGGCAGAGATGGGGCCATGGCCGTCCGACAGTTATCAGCTGCCTTCGGAGTCGGAGATCAGTGGGACAGAAGAACAGCTGGAGCCTGTTCCTGATGTGCGCATGCATACAGCTGCCAGGAAAAGGGAACAGCTAAGGAACAAGGGCCGACTTGGGAGTAAGGCTGCAGGTGGACGATGAATGGCCATATGGAATAAAGAGGAGCAAAAGGGGAGTGGAGATTGCAGGAGACAATTAGTTCAATTCATGAGGGTGAAGATGTGTTCCTGACTTCTTGCCAAGTAATTGCTGCTACAACATGGCGTTTGGAAGATATCGGCCTGGCTAGCTCTCCAAGCCTGATCAAGGTCTGTAGTTGTGGAATCTCATGAAAGACTTTGCTGGAGAGGAATTCCCTTTAACCCAAATAAAAGAGGTTTTATCGGGCCAAGGAGTCTGCTTCATGATCTTGGGAGGCCTTGGAAGGAGACACTTCCAATCATCTGTTTAGATAACAGTTAAAATAGTGTCATTATTATAATTGATTATTAAATTTGTACACCAGCAGAGCCAGTTTGGCTTAATAATTAAGGCACCAGGAGACTGTAAATTGCAGTTCTGTTTTTAGGGTTTTTAGCGACTTATTTTTAGTTTTAATATGGGATTTTAGCGCAGGGTTAGTTTAATTTCATTTTAATATTGTACTATGTCTGTGATTTTATATGTATTTTAAATTCCCTGCACCCCGCTTCGAGTCCCTTCGGGGAGAGAGAGCGGGTTATAAATTAAAATTATTATTATTATTATTATTAGTTCTGCCTTAGGCATGAAAGCCAGCTGGGTGGCTTTGCACCAGTTACCTTCTCTTAGCCCACAATTCATCAGTCAACTCATGTCACAATCAATGGATCGACACTTGATTTAAAACATGGATCCTGCAGTGTGGGAGAATATTAAGAAGAAAATAATAATTAAAATTGTGTACCGCCCAATTCCTAAAAACTGGGCAGTTCAGCATCAGAACCACAGAATAACAAAGTTGGAAGGGACTTTGGGGGTCTTCTAGTCCAACCCTCTGCTCAAGTACGAAATCCTTCACCATTTCAGACAAATGGTTGTCCAATCTCTTCCACAAACCTCCAGTGTTGGAGTACCCACAACTTCTGGAGGCAAGTCGTTCCACTGATGTTCTAACTGGCAGGACATTTCTCCTTAATCCTATCTCCTTGGTTACTTTCAGATTGTTCTCCTCAAATTGTTGGAAGAAACGTCCTTCTGGGTTCAGTTCCAAGTGTGGAAAAAGACCCTGGAAACATGGAGGCTGCTTGAAAAAATGGTTTTAATGGTGGACAGGACCACATGGTTTGAGATCCTGGACAAAAGGGCCTCAAAGATGTTGAAGAAGAAAAAAATGGGCTGGCTTGCTGAGAGTCCCTGGGTTTTATGCCCTCTGTTGGACCTGCCCTGGGGCGTCTTCCAGCTCTGATTGGCGGTCAGACTCCCAAGGAGGTGGGGTTTTTAAAGCTAACTTTGTAGGTTGTCCTGAGACCCAAGCTTGTTTGCCTTACAGGCTGATGTAATTTTCCCAGGTGCCTTGTGATGAGTTTCTGTTCGCTAGATGGGTCTGCCTGAAGGGGGTAGATCTTTGTTATGTAAAATAGACTGGCTCGGGCCTTAATGACCCATTGACAAAGTGGGCGGGGGGAAAGAAAGTGAGTTTCTGCTTCCCATTTAGAGGAAATATTCTGCCCTTTAATATTTCCTAAAATATTTCATTTTCTAGGAGAAAGTGGGTGCTAACTTCCTACAAGATTATATGAGAATGATGTGGGTTTAGCAGGGCAAAAATATGGGTGGGGATCTGGTGTGTTGCATTTTAAATGAGATCCAGTTTATTGTTGCCTCTATTGATCCAACTCCTTTTTTGCTTAAAAGCATTCAGAAGTATCTGGTGAGCAAAGGAAGAGAATGAAAAGACACATCAAGGATAAGAGATGCTCTCATACCTGGAATCCTCCCCCCCCCCAAAGATTGATGTTTTAAATTAAAAAATACCAATTATGGATCTTGTAGATGGTTTGTTTCTTTTATTGCAAAGTTTTTCCCCCCCAAGTAGAGGCCCGTGTTATTTATTTCAATAAAAGCCTTCTTATAAAGTGGATTGCAGATAAAAAACTATTCTTATTACGATTGGTTATAGAGTTGTTGTTGATCTTATTATATTGCAGTTGTGGACACTAAGTTCTGCCCAGGTTCTCAGCTAGTCCTTCAAACATTCCAATTGCGTAAAATCTTTTCCAGGCTATTTAACTTTTGGATCTATTTTCTCTCTTCATTTTCAATTAAGAACTAGCCTCCAGGCTACCAGGCTGCTGATTCATTCCTCTGTAGTTATACAGCCAGTGGCTCATGAAGAGTTTGCATTAATCTGATTCCTTAAATAGCTCTCAGCTACATCATAGCCGCGGGAGTGATTTTGCTTCCAAAAATCAAAAAAGTTGATTCCTTTGAGCCTCCAAAAGTCACTTGGAGCCTCATCAAAGGAACTTCATCCGGAGTTCAAAAGGAAAAACAAAAATCTGGATGGTGATGTCTTGAAAATGGGCAGGAGTCCTGCATGAAAACCCACTGAAGGCCACAGGATCCTCGCTAATATTCAAGATTTGGAATTCAAAGTGTAAAAATTGCTTTCAGCCTGAAAGTAAGCAGGGAAAGACATATGCCAGTGCTTGAGTTACAAGGAGAAATTTGGGCCTGCTATGGTTTTCCCAGTTTTTCTGCTATGGTTTCCCCAGTTGCAATGTTTGGCTGTGAAAGTTGGACCATAAGGAAGGCTGAGTGCCAAAGAATGGAGGCCTTTGGACTCTGGTGCTGGAGAAGACTCCTGCGAGTCCCTTGGACTGCAAGGCCATCCAACCAGTCAGTCCTAGAGGAGATCAACCCTGACTGCTCTTTAGAAGGCCAGATCCTGAAGAGGAAACTCAAATCCTTTGGCCACCTGATGAGAAGGAAGAAGGACTCCCTGGAGAAGAGCCTCATGCTGGGAACGATGGAGAGCAAAAGAAGAAGAAAGGGACGACAGAGAAGGAGGTGGCTGGATGGAGTCACTGAAGCAGAAGGTGTGAGCTTAAATGGACTCCAGAGGATGGTAGAGAATAGGAAGGCCTGGAGGAACGTTGTCCATGGGATCATGATGCAACTAACAGCAACAACAACATAAACACCCCATCTTTTGGCTGCCTTCCAGATGCTGCCGTCACCATTGAAGTGACACATGGCCTTCACAATAACTGAGATAGAAGGAGAAATGCTAGGGGTACATTTGGACCCTCCAGCCTCAACATAGAGATACAATGAAGTTTCACATACACGACACATTTGTCCAAACTTTACTGCAATATCTTGGCTGGACAATGTTGAACAGCAATTCTGTTTTGGATGATGTATCAGGACTACTTCCATCATAATTCAAGAAAGACCACGCTCAAACCCATTTTGAAAGTTTAAGGTTACTTTTACTGATTATGATAAGACCGCAGCGAACGTCAAGCAAGGAATGAGATATTTAGGCGTGCAACACACATATCAAAGCATGACCCGTCCCCTAACATCCCTTGACCCCAGCATAGTATCCAATGCAGATTCATCCACGATTTCAGGTGAGCAACACGCTCAGGAGCATCACCACAATGGAATGCGAGACCGTTAGCCTTGGCGATATCAGGCCCAGGCTCCATCCTTCTCCAGCACACTTAATGTCCAGTACCCACAGCCCCTCCCTCCCCGTTTCAAATGGCAGCCGAAGCAAACAATAAAGTGGAGGCTGACATGACGTTTTTCCATGCAGCTTCTGATTATTTATTTATTTTATTTTTATTTTATTAAATTTATACCCCGCCCTTCTCCAAAAGGACCCAGGGCGGCGCACAGGAATTTAAAACTACATACAAAATAAAGTAAAAAAATTTAAAAAACGTATTTAATAACCATCCTGCGCTAAAACCAAATTAAAATCCCCAAAATTTAAAAACTATCTAAAATAGTCATTATGGAGGTTACGCTAGGCCGGCTAGATGAAACAGTCTTTAGACACTGGTGGAAGAGGCGGAGGTCGGAGATGGTATGGAGTTCTGGGGTTAGGTCGTTCCATAGGGCAGGGCCCGCCACAGAGAAGGCCCTTCCCCTGGGTGTCGCCAGTCGGCATTGCCCGGCCGACGGCACCCTGAGAAGGCCCTCTCTGTGGGAGCGTATCGGTCTAAGGGATGTATGGGGCAGGAGACGGTCTCGCAAGTAACTAGGTCCCGAGCCATGGAGCGCTTTAAAGATGGTTGTCAAAACGTTGAAGCGCACCCGAAAGACCACAGGAAGCCAGTGCAGCTCGCGCAGGATTGGTGTTATATGGGAGTGTCTAGGCGCTCCTATAATCACCCGCGCGGCTGCGTTCTGGACTAACTGTAGCTTTCGAGTGCACCTCAAGGGAAGCCCCATGTAGAGAGCATTCCAGTAGTCGAGTCGGGATGTCACGAGTGCTTGAGTGACCGTGCGCAGGGCAGCCCGGTCCAGTAAGGGGCGCAATTGGCGCATAAGGCGTACCTGATGAAACGCCCCCCTGGCCACGGCTGCCACATGGTCCTCTATGGACCATGGAGCCGGGAATCCAGGAGGACACCCAAATTGCGTGCCCTCTCCACACTCTCCATGATTATCCATGTAAAGGGGGTGGGGTAGCCCGGGCAGATGTTTTTGATGTTTGATAGCCACGGCCTGACTCTGTTGAGATAGAGGGACTGACCTAATACAATAATACAATAGCAGAGTTGGAAGGGACCTTGTAGGTCTTCTAGTCCAACCCCCTGCGTGGGCAAGAATCTTATACCATTTCAGACAAATGGCTATCTAACATCTTTTTAAAGACTTCCAGGGTTGGGGCATTCACAACTTCTGGAGGCAAGCTGTTCCAGAGGTTAATTGTTCTAACTGTCAGGAAATTTCTCCTTAGTTCTAAGTTGCTTCTCTCCTTGATTAGTTTCCACCCATTGCTTCTTGTCCTGCCCCCAGGTGCCTTGGAGAATAGTTTGACTCCCTCTTCTTTGTGGCACCCTCTGAGGTATCGGAACACTGCTATCATGTCTCCCCTGGTCCTTCTCTTCATCAAACTAGACCTACCCAGTTCCTGCAACCGTTCTTCATATGTTTTAGTCTCCAGTTCCCTAATCATCTTGGTTGCTCTTCTCTGCACTCTTTCCAGAGTCTCCACGTCTTTTCTAGGAGCAACCTAGGAGCAACCCAGGTGACTTTTTACCAATTGACTCCTTGTTTTGGTTGCTTGCCTGACTATACCAGCTATCTCAAACACACCAAACCACAGCATCATTATACTGGACTAGAATGCTGTGGCCTAGAGGTGGAGTTCTCGCCTCCCAATCAGGAGGTTGTGAGTTCAATCCTAGGTAGAGGCAGATGTAGGGTCTCCTGCTTGGGCAGGGGGTTAGACTAGATGACCCGCAAGGTCCCTTCCAACTCTGTTAATCTGTAAGAAGGGACGCAGTGGCTCCACGGCTAAGATGTTGAGCTTGTCAATCAGAAAGGTCGGCAGTTCAGCGGTTTGAATCCCTAGCACCACGTAACAGAGTAAGTTCCAGTTACTTGTCCCAACTTCTGCCAACCCAGCAGTTTGAAATGATCAGAGCAGTCTAGTTGAGGTAATGGCCACAAGGAAGGCTACCTTGCAGGGGAGGAAAATGCAGGCTGGCCATCTGAAACAGCTCACGGGGAGCCATGCAGTATAAATCACTATTAACACTTCACATGATTTTGATATTATCCCTCTCTTGTTGCAGTGAATTTTCTCTGTGTAAATAAAAAGTAATTGGCATGTATAAAGGGATGGGAATTGGTAGACTACTGCCTGGGGAAAAATACAATTTCAGGCAAACGTTGAGGTGTAAAAAAAATGAGCTATAGCCTCAACAGGAGACAAATCATTGGGAAATGGGCTCGACCCTTTAGGTCAGGGGTATTCAACCTTTGCAACTTTAAGTCTGAAGGACTTCAGCTCCCAGACTTCAGCTCCCAGACCTTGCATGGTAGTGGACATAAGGCCTGTCTGTATTTTCTTGGGACGCTAATACCTCTTGCATGGTCTCTAAAAGAGCTGATGAAACCATCTCACATGCCATTACTTTTTTTCCTGGGTCACTTTAAGGCAGGGGTCCCCAACCTTTGCAACTTTAAGTCTGAAGGACTTCAGCTCCTAGAATTCTCCAGCCAGCAAAGCTGGCTGGAGAATTCTGGGAGCTGAAGTCCTTCAGACTTAAAGTTGCAAAGGTTGGAGACCCCTGCTTTAGGTAAAAGGAATACATTCACTCTTTTCTATTCCTGGCTGGACTCTGTTGATATAGTCAGATTGATACAGGCATCTCTGAATGATGTGACTGCAATTGAAAAACTCAATTTCAGTAAAATAAATAAGAATAACAGTGGGTTACAGAGAAAGTGCTTTTCTGCTATGATGCAATCAACTTTGATTACTTCAGCAAAGTAATCAACTTTGCTAATATATTCCAGACTAGCTGCTAACCCGGCATTGCTCGGGTATTTTTTTTTTTTTATAGGGGAAAAATGTCCAAACCATACATAGTTTCTAATGTTGGATTTTCCCTCTTACCAGAGGGAGCTCCCTTGTGGAGTACTGTGTAGCCATTACCATGGCAACTACATTGCACTGTACAGTAGAAGCCATTTTAAGGCACAACAGGCTGTATCTTAACAGGCAGCCCCCCCACCCCACCGAGGAGTTTTAGGGGTGTTTTACCCCCACAGTATTTTTCTCAAAGTATTCCACAGTTATGCTGAAACATCACACACACACACACACACAGAACCATACACACATACATACATACATACATACATACATACATACATACATACATACATGTTTTCGTAGACTTTCATGGGTGTAGGTATGCTGGTCTTGTTGTATTCGAGTGTTTTCCCGTGTAAGAATGAGATTGTTTTTGCAATGTTTCGGCAAGATCTCACTTGCCATCTTCAGGCTTCGGCCTGTATCTATCAGCCTATATATATGGCTGATAACTTGTCTTCTCTTTCCCAACCTCTGGCAAACAGCCTCTTTCTTGTCTGATAGCCCTTCGGACAATTTGGCCAATTGAAGGAGAGGAAATTGGAGCTTCTTTCTGTATTGTCATCAACCTGAAACCAGTTGTTACAAGCAAGGGAAATTTTTCTCTCTGGCTCACTGGCTAGAAATTCATGGAAAAAAGTTTGGGGTGGGTGGTCATATACAGGTGAAACTTGAAAAATTAGAATCTGGACCCTGGATTTAATGAAGCACAGTGGTCCAAAGTCCTGTTGGTCAGTGGTCCAAAGTCCTCTTTTCTGATGAGAGCAACTTTTGCATCTCATTTGGAAATCAAGGACCCAGAGTATGGCGGAAGAATGGAGAGGCATACACTGCAAGATGCTTGAAGTCCAGTGTGAAGTTTCCACAGTCTGTGTTGATTTGGGGAGCCATGTCATCTGCTGGTGTTGGTCCACTGTGCTTCATTAAGTCCAGGGTCAACGCAGGCATCTACCAGGAGATTTTGGAGCACTTCATGCTTCCTTCTGCAGATGAGCTTTATGGGGATGCTGACTTCATTTTCCAGCAGGACTTGGCACCTGCCAACACTTCCAAAAGCACCAAAACCTGGTTCAATGACCGTGGGATTACTGTGCTTGATTGGCCAGCAAACTCACCCGACCTGAACCCCATAGAGAAGGGATCTCCAACCTTTGCAACTTTAAGTCTGAAGGACTTCAGCTCCAAGAAAGCTGGCTGGAGAAGTCTGGAGAAGTCCTTCAGACTTAAAGTTGCAAAGGTTGGAGACCCCTGCCATAGAGAACCTATGGGTCATTGCCAAGAGAAAGATGAGAGACATGAGACCGAACAATGCAGAAGAGCTGAAGGCCTCTATTGAAGCATCCTGGTCTTCCATAGCACCTCAGCAGTGCCACAGGCTGATAGTTTCCATGCCATGCCACATTGAGGCAGTAATTGCTGCAAAAGGGACCCAAACCAAGTACTGAGTACATATGCATGCTTATACTTTTCAGAGGTCCAATATTGTTCTATGTACAATCCTTGTTTTATTGATTGCATGTAATATTCTAATTTACTGAGATTGTGGATTTGGGGTTTTCATGAGCTGTACGACATAATCAACACAATTATGACAAATCACGGCTTGGGCTATCTTGCTTTGCATGTAATGAGTCTTATCTCATATATTAGTTTCACCTTTTCAGTTGCATTACTGAAATAAATGAACGTTTGCACTAATTTTTCGAGTTTCGCCTGGAATCCTTTCTTCCAACCAAGCCAAGGCTGTGTGATTCCTACGGCTTTGTCCAATCAAAGTATTGAATATCACGAGCAACCGAGCTTCCAAGTGCTTTGTTGTTTTTGTTTAGGCCAATCTTTTCAGGCGCACCATATTTCTAAAGGGACAAACGAGAGAGAGGCCATCCAAAGAGAGACCAAGAATGGATGGCTCCTTCATGAATGCCAGGAGGGTGATAATATTTGTTCCTGCCTTGGATGATCGGATGCAACTCCCATCTTGAGAACGGGTAATACCAAGGAAGATTGAAGGCATTTGGGGGGTTCACCTAGCCCAGGGGTCTGCAAAGTCGTCTCTTTTAAGACTGGTGGACTTCAACTCCCAGAGTTCCCCAGCCAGCATAGCTGGCTGGGGAATTCTGGGAGTTGAAGTCCACCAGTCTTAAAAGAGACAACTTTGCAGACCCCTGACCTAGCCAGTGCAGTGTCACAGATGTGATGGCTTTCTTGGTCAACTCCCAGGGTTTCTGCGTGAACCAACTTTTAGTTTTGCATGACAGTGAGAACACTTAGTCAGAGGAACACTTTGCCTCCTGACCTTGTAGGTGTTCCATTGCTGGAGTTTTATTTTAAAAAAAAAAGATGGGACATTTGTTTGGAATACCAAAGGTGCTTTTTCAAGAGGCAACTGGACTTTCTGATTTTTCTTTGAAGACATTTCGCTTCTTGCCCAAGAAGCTCTTTTAGAGCTGAAGGAGCTTCTTGGGTGAGAAGTGAAACTTCTTCAAAGAAAAACTGGAAAGTCCCGTAGTCTCTTGAAAAAGAATCTTTGGGACAATCATGACCTGGAGGACTCAGAATCTCCATAGACATTTGTCTGCGATAGAATAAAGACTCCTGCTCTGGGCAGGACAACTTCCAAGGTCCCTTCTAAATTCTATTCCTGTTCCTATTCCTGTTCCTGTTCCTGTTCCTGTTCCTGTTCCTGTTCCTGTTTCTGTTTCTGTTTCTGTTCCTGTTCCTGTTCCTGTTCTTATTCCTGTTCCTGTTCCTGCTCCTGTTCCTGTTCCTGTTCCTATTCCTGCTCCTATTCCTATTCCTGTTCCTGTTCCTGTTCCTGTTCCTGTTCCTGTTCCTGTTCCTGTTCCTGTTCCTGATTCTGTTTCTGTTCCTGTTCCTGTTCCTGTTCCTGTTCCTGTTTCTGTTCCTGTTCCTGTTTCTGTTCCTGTTCCTGTTCCTGTTCCTGTTCCTGTTCCTGTTCCTGTTCCTGTTCCTGTTCTTATTCCTGTTCCTGTTCCTGTTCCTGTTCCTGTTCCTGTTCCTATTCCTGCTCCTATTCCTGTTCCTGTTCCTGTTCCTGTTTCTGTTCCTGTTCCTGTTCTTATTCCTGTTCCTGTTCCTGTTTCTGTTCCTGTTCCTGTTCCTGTTCCTGTTCCTGTTCTTATTCCTGTTCCTGTTCCTGTTCCTGCTCCTGTTCCTGTTCCTATTCCTGCTCCTATTCCTGTTCCTGTTCCTGTTCCTATTCCTGTTCCTGCTCCTATTCCTATTCCTGTTCCAATTCCTGTTCCTGTTTCTGTTCCTGTTTTTATTCCCTTTTCCATTCCACTCTACTCTACTCCACTCTACTCCACTCCACTTCATTCCATTCCATTCTTCATCCCTATTCTATTCTATTCTATTCTATTCTATCCTATCCTATTCCTAATTCTAATTCTAATTCTATTCTATTCTATTTCATTCCACTCCACTCCACTCCACCCCCCCCATCCCATCCCATCCCATCCCATCCCATCCCATCCCATCCCATCCCATCCCATCCTATTCTATTCTATTCTATTCTATTCTATTCTATTCTATTCTATTCTATTCTATTCATTGCTGGCCTCTAATGGTTGCCTTTTTTATTTGTAGCCCTGATTTGGTTGGCCTACATGCAACCAAATATGCATGTATTTTTCTGTAACTTTTTTGCTGATGGACAATGCCCAGTAGCATGTGAAGTTATTGCTTTCTGTGGTTTATATAATTAAGGTTGATAAATTCATGTTTGCTCAATGGATCCATTGTCTCTGCCGCCCTCCTTAATTCACACGATTATATCAAGGTAGAACGATGCCCTTCTTCCTTATATGAAACAATTATGCTGTTAACATTGCTCGTATATGGGCACTGTTTGCATGCAGAGAATCTGTCCATATGCCCCTACTCTGGTCAGGAGTACACTATGGCTTGGTTAATCAAGATTTGTTGAATAAACCATTTTGGGGGTGGAATCAATTTATCAGAAAGGCTGACACCATAAGACCAAGTAAGTGAGCCCCATTGACGTTGAATGCATTGGTGGAGCTTTGTATCCTCATGAATCTACTTAGCCCTTTGAGGGGAAAAGAAAAGAGGCTCTGAATTCTTGCTATTTCCAGTCTGAAAAGAAGGGTGTGCAGAAGAGGTGAAAATGTCTTGTGTCTGAGCCTGGACAGCTGAACAATGAAGAGGACAGGCTTGGGTTGATTAAGATAAGTTATATAATTAAACATCTGGAGGCTACATAGTTGCCTGCTCCCTGCCTGGTTGTAACTATCTCTAGGAGAGTAAATCCTTTGGTTTTGTCTTCTCTGCTTATTCTTAAAGTAAATGCACAGCCAGGTAAGCCTAAGGAGCATATATATTAGGAGTTTTTACAGCCGTAGACCAAATCTTTTTTGATTGAGGGTGCTCCAACCTTTGTTAGGAAAGTGAAAATTGCCATTAAACCCTAGGAGCATGATGGTGAACCTATGGCACGCCTGGCATGCAGAGCCCTCTCTGTGGGCACGCATGTCATCGCCAGCTGCTCTTCTGGTTTCTAGTGACCGCTGATCTTTCCAGCCAGAGTGCTGGAAAGCATCCTGGAAATGGCCCCGAAATGACCCAAAACCAGGCATGCGCACACCAGCCAGCTGGTCTTCGGGCTTCCAGTGTTCCAATGTGTGCACATGCATGCACATGAACATGCTTTCTGGTTTGGGCGCTCGGTGCTGAAAAGTTTTACCATCACTGTCCTAGGAGACCCTTAATTTCTTATAGTCCCCCCTATTCATATCTCTTCAAGTCCTGATGTTTCTCTTCTCCTCTAACCATTAGTCATCACTTCTTCCCAGAATCAAAGACCGATTTGAAGAATTTTCACTCCCACATCTTTCTTTCAGAACCTAGTTAAGAATTATTCCGGGCTGTTGGCTAGAAACCCCAACACAAATGTTGTGTTGCAGGGTGTACAGGGGCTCAATCATTGCTCTACGGTATCTGGTAATGATCTATAGATCCTTGGCTTCCTTCAAGAAGAGTTGACCACTTCAACCTTTTCAGCCGTCAGGTCATCTGAGTTGACACATTGGAAGATGCACCCTCTATACTTCGTCAGCCAAAACACCAGTGGTAGGCTTCAGCCGGTTCACACCAGTTCAGGCAAACCGGATGTTAAGATTCCGCTTAGTTCGGGGATCTGGCAAAGCTCACTCCTTGCTCCCCTCCCCACACCACACGCCCACCATCTCTCATGCTACTCCCACCCTCCACCCAACAGAGCTGCAAGATCATCATTGGTCTGGAATCGGGTGGAAGTGAAGATTTTGCATTGCGATTGCTCGTAAATAAGTAAGAACCAGCAAAAGAGGAATGGAAAAATCCCTATCTGTAGATCAGCATTTTTCAGTCTTGGCAAGTTTAAGATGGGTGAACTTCATGCTTCCTTGGGAATTCTGGAATTGAAGTGCATGTACCTTAATATTTGCCAAAGTTGAGAAGCATGGGTCTACACTACAGTTTAGGATTTTCCATTTTTGTTTTATTTAGAGTGTGGTACAATTAAATAAATCAGTTGTGGCTTCCCTAACTAATAGTGATTAAAGCGATGTGAACCATTACTGGACTTTTTGTGAGAAATTGAAATTAAAAGTTGATCTAGGCTTTGATTATTAGTTATGGATTATGGAAATAATGTAGACAAATGTTAATCTTAGAGTAAGAGTTTGATATATTTTTTACTTATATCTGCACCAGTGGTGGGTTTCAAAATTTTTTAGAACCTCTTCTGTAGGTGTGGCCTACTTTGTGGGAGGGGCTTGCTGGCCATGTGACCAGGTGGGAGTGGCTTGCCGGCCATGTGACTGGGTGGGAGTGGCTTGGCAGTCATGTGACTGGGTGAGCGTGGCCAACTTGTAAAAGGTGGTGAAACTCACTTAACAATGCTCTTGCTTAGCAACCAAAATGTTGGCTCAGGAACTCTGGCATTTGAAGCACGCAAATCTTAAAGCTGTCAAGTTACAAGACCCTTGCACCCCTCATCCTTTAGGGAAAAAAACAACCCAGGGGTGTTCAAACTTGACAGCTTTAAGTCTTGGGGACTTCAACTCCCAGAATTCCTCCTCTCGCTCTTCCTCTTGATGATGTGCGGATGGGCAGGGGGAGGGAGCTGGAACTGGTTCTAAACGGCACTGTAGATTTGTGGAACCTCTTCTATAGAAGAGCTTAGAACTGGCAGGAACCCACCCCTGATCTGCACCAAAGAAATTTGGAAGTCCTTCTTTTTTTATTTTCCTTCTATTCCTTTCTTTCTTTCTTTCTTTCTCTCTTTCTTTTTCTTTCTTTCTTTCTTTCTTTCTTTCTTTCTTTCTTTCCTTCCTTCTTTCCTTCCTTCTTTCTTTCTTTCCTTCCTTCCTTCCTTCCTTCCTTCCTTCCTTCCTTCCTTCCTTCCTTCCTTCCTTCCTTCTTTCTTTCTTTCTTTCTTTCTTTCTTTCTTTCTTTCTTTCTTTCTTACACTTTCACTCTTTTTTCTTTCCTGAGCCTTTTCTTTTTTCAAATCTGTTTTTATTTGTTTATCCCTTAGCTATGTTTTTGGTTTTTTGATGTAGGAAGGATCAAATATTCAGCCATTATAATCCTACATTCCTTATTTATAGAAATTCACTGCCTAGGAGATGGCTCTCCATATATCACTTTTCAGGTCTCAAAATTCTTCTTAAGAGCTGTAACCATTAGGGGAGAACGCTGTAACCTTCCTTAGTTAAGCTATTGGCAATCCATTGTTATGATATGATGATGATGATGATGATGATGATGATGATGATGATGATGATGATCTAACATTTCTTCCTGTAATACTTGTGTTTTGGTCTGTGACCGTAAATAAAAGTATATATATTTATAGAAATCATATCAAGATTTAGAATGAAATCTACTGGGAGCCATCTCATATAAGGCAGACTCTGAGTCTCTCTAATCAAAAAGTGTTTATCGATAGAAAAGAATATTTGTAGCTCAGGGTTGAACTGTGGGGTTCTTGGTGGTCTCTGAGCTTGATGGTTTTTCTTGCAGATGTTTCATTACCAAACTAGGTAATCAGTATTAGAAGGGAGTGGAATTTGCTCTTATTTACTAGTGAATTACCCTGCCAGTGCTGATCAGTTGCTTCAAAACAGTGTTTTGATTGGTGTTAGGTCTCTACAGACTCAGGCAGAGAAAGGCTATTCTGCACCCTTCCCTCAAATATTCTTTAAAATACAGAGTTTCCCAGCATTCCTTTAAGAATCTCCAATATGCATCCTAAAATGAATCCTCTTTACCTGGAGCTTCAAAATTTGCTGTTTGCTGGGAAGATGTGTAGCTAAAAGTCAGTTTCCTACCAGCAAGACTGGATACCGAATGATTAAAGGTGGAGGAAGGAAAGCCAGCTGTTTGCCTCCTTTGAGCCAAGAGATCAAATGTCAGCATTTCTGTGGTTAGTCGCCATAAGCCATATTGCCTTAGGTCTAAGTTCCCTGGAGAACTGTGACTCTGCTCCAGATTCTCCTTCTCCCCCTCCCACTTCTTCTCCTCTTCTTCCCCTTCCCCTCCTCCTCCTCCTCCTCCTTCTCCTCCTCCTCCTCTTCCTCCTCGTCCTCCTCCTCTTCCTACCCCCCCCTCTTCCTCCTCCTCTTCCTCCTCCTTCTCTTCCTTCTCCTCCTCCTCCTCCTCCACTTCATTTGCATTTCACTTGCATTTCACTATTCTTAACCCACTTGTTTTATTCATCTGTCTGCTATATTAGCTGATTACCTCTGGTAAATTTAAACCTCTCGGATACCTTTATATCAGGGGTCTCCGACCTTCTCCAAAGCTGGCTGGAGAAGTCTGGGAGCTGAAGTCCTTCAGACTTAAAGTTGCAAAGGTTGGAGACCCCTGTAGTACAGGACTATTTGCACTTCAAAGTGAAAATTGTGGTGCACATCAATGAGAATTTGCAATAGATTTAACGAAGGTATAGACTTTGTTACCGTGTTTCCCTGAAAATAAGGCAGGTCTTATTTCCTTTTGTCTCCCAAAATAAGCCTTATTTTGGGGGAGGTCTTATTATTTTTGAGGTGCAGGAGGCAGCAAGTGTGGTCGTCTCATGGCTGCTGCTATGTTGCAATATTTCCAGGAAGGGCTTATTTTACCGCATGCGCTCAAAAGCCTGATTGGGCTTATTATCCAGGGAGGTCTTATTTTCAGGGAAACAGGCTACATTAATAGCTGTGAAGCCTGTATTTTTCAAACTATTGTTCTATCTTCTGAGACCACAGCTTCACTTCAATCCTTAGATTAAACTTCTCATTTCTACCATCTTTGATATTGGATTTCCTTTTGTACAAATTCACCAGGGCTTGTGCATTTTGACACTTTCTGGTCATAAGGTGGTGCTGGAGAGCAGATTGCAAAATTGTTCCAATTAGTGTCTTTTACTCTTTGTGGAATTCAGATTTAGCCTGCAGATAAGAGGAATTCTTTTTGGTTTTTTAAGAAAAACACACATTGGATTTTTTTTTAAAAATCAAATTTCAAGTGTCCAGCTTCAGTTCTGGGAGTTGAAGTCTACAAGTCTTAAAGTTGTTGAGGTTGGACACCCCTGTTCTAGATGATGTAAATAACTGAAATGATGCCCTTTGAACTGTGGATTTAGTTTATGGAACACAGCCATTTGACGCATGGAGTCGAACCAATTCAGAGTTTTGATTAATAAATGTGTAAAAGCCCTTGCAGATGGTTGAATCAGTTCAATTCAGGGACTGAGCCAGAGTCTTTAAATGGTTTCATAAAAGCAAATTAGGAGATTTAATTCAATGGGACTTGGAATCTTCACGTTTCAAACTTTCAGCAGCTTTAGAATTTAACAGGAGGTGGTTTAATATCTATATCTTCTGCTGTATCTGTTATCTTGTAGTGAATTAGCACTACATAGTCTGGTGCTATGCTCAGAAGAAAGGCACTAAATTATGTTTTAATGAGCCATGGTGGCGCAGTGGTTAGAGTGCAGTACTGAAGGCTACTTCTGCTGACTGCCAGCTGCCTGCAATTTGGCAGTTCAAATCTCACCAGGCTCAAGATTGACTCAGCCTTCCATCCTTCCAAGGTGGATAAAATGAGGACCCCGATTGTTGGGGGCAAGAAGTTGACTCTGTAAACCGTTTAGAGAGGGCTGCAAAGCACTGTGAAGCTGCATATAAGTCTAGGTGTTATTGCTAATGCTATTGCTAATTATATGATTTGTGCAACAAGCGAAGACTATAACCGCCCTTCCACCAACACAATGAACTACTGCCTATGAAATTAAAAATTTGTCCAATTTTTAATAGGCAGTCATTTAGCAACCAAAGTTACAACAGCACCAAAACAAGTGACTTACGATGGTCCTCACATTAACGACCATTGCAACATCCTCACCATCATGTCACCAAAATTCAGGTGTTTGGCAAATAACGTGTATTTACCAGGATTGCAGCATCCTGGGGCTGTGTGATCTTTGCAACCTTCCCAGCTGCCTTTCAACTAGCACAATCGATGGGGAAAAGCTGGATTTGCTTAATAACACTGTGATTTGTGTAACAACTACATTGATTTGCTTAACAACCATGGCCAAAAAGGCTGTAAAATTGGCTGGCACTCTGGTTAACAACTGCCTTGGTTAGCATTGGAAATTGTAGTCCCAGGTGCAGTTGTAAATCGAGGACTACCTGCATGGCTGGGTGAATCCTGCCATTATATAAATATATAAAAGCCAAATAACACCCACTCATCATGAACTCTCCAGAACCATAAAGCCTAAACACTTGAAATTTGGCACCTATGTTCCTCTTGGCTTCTAGGTGCTCGCTAAGAAAGGATTTTCCAAAATAACCATCAGATCATTAGCATTTCTTATATAATAATTAACACGCTCTGATGCTAAGGAGTTCTACTTCCCCCTCCCCACCTGGAAAGAACTCTGTTTCAACTGCCAGTTTCCTTATATTAACATGCTCTGATGCTAAGGAGCTCTACTCCCCCTCCTCACCTGGAAAGAACTCTGTTTCAACTGCCAGTTTCCTTATATTAACATGCTCTGATGCTAAGGAGTTCTACTCCCCCTCCCCATCTGGAAAGAACGCTCTTCCAACAGCCAGTTGCCTCACATTCTGTTATCTCAGTTCAAACTGGCAGACATTCCACTCCTTCACTCAGGAGTGGTCTGGGGCTTTTCACAGTACTAAACATCGGTACCTCACCAACATGTCTACACCTTCCACCTATGGAACTAATTCTGGACTCAAAGTGGCGGGAGCGAGTGTCCCTTATGTGCTTCAATCATTGACAACCACTGAGCCAATAGATTGAACCGGAATGAACTGGATACCTCCTGCATTGTCCGATCACATGGTTTCATCGTAAAGCATGAGTATCCAGCTAGTATCCTATATAATGCCATGCTGTTGCCTGGGTAGATTATTCGTATGGTCATCCTTGTTTAATTCGCTGGTTTGGGACTCCTTGAGTTCCTTGGTGTTTCCCTCCACATGAAGGTGACCTACGTGAGACTGCGAAAGATTTAACGATGGCATTTCTGTCTCTAGACAGGCTGATAAACTCAGAATCATGGGCCCTCCACATAAAAGGCAACTGCAAAGGTCAAGGCTTTGGTAGACTACCCTTGGCAGCTTTTCTAAGTTGTGGAAACTGGGTGGGGTCTCAATTGACTCCAGCCCATGCATGCAAAGCATAAATCCAGCTCCTTCTAATTTTGAACTACCAAGAGTTTTCCAAAACTACCATGGAAACATTTGACACTTAAAAAATAGAAAAGCGACTGAAAGCTTGTTTGGAAATGTGGTCAGCGCTGATAGCATATTTGGACATTCCTCTATTTCTTTTTCTCTTGCTGTCCCCAAGAATCCTTGCGATCAACTGGAAGTTTCGGAAAGACCTGGGATTTGAGGGATTTGAGAGCTCTTTTGCAACGGGGCCAATTCGTTCCTTACCACGTGCCTTATTCCAACTATCCAGCGCCGTTGCTTATTCAACTCGGAATGAGCAAAGAGTGTTGTTTACTTTTTATTTACATATTTATTGTTTTATTTATTATGCCTGCGGAAGAATTTTGCCGAAGGCAAACAGATTGTTTGTCCTTTTTATTTTAATCAAGGGTGGCAAGCAAAGGAAAGGAAAGTTTTAAGTTCTCGGGAGGAAAGGATAGTGCAATGGAATAGACAGTTTCTTCATGGGAGATCAACTCAAACACTGGTGACCATCTTGATATTACCAACAGCTATTTCCACAATTTCAGCATGATTCTCTTTCCCCCCCTCTCTTTTCATCCATTTATGGGTCCATTTATGGGTCCGTCTGTCCATCTGTCTGTCTGTCCGCCATCCATCCATCCATCCATCCATCCATCCATCCATCCATCCATCCATGTCTGTCTGCCATCTATCTACTCTCCCATCCATATCTATCTATCTATCTATCTATCTATCTATCTATCTATCTATCTATCTATCTATCTATCTATCTATCTATCTATCTATCTATCTATCATCTATCTATCTACTATCACCTATCTACTCTTCCATATCTATATCACCGATCTATCTATCTGTCTGTCTGTCTGTCTGTCTGTCTGTCTGTCTGTCTGTCTGTCTGTCTGTCTGTCTGTCTGTCTATCTATTTATCTATCATCTATCAATAATACAATAATACAATAATACAATAATACAATAGCAGAGTTGGAAGGGACCTTGTAGGTCTTCTAGTCCAACCCCCTGCATGGGCAGGAACCTTATACCATTTCAGACAAATGGCTGTCTAACATCTTTTTAAAGACTTCCAGGGTTGGGGCATTCACAACTGCTGGAGGCAAGCTGTTCCAGAGGTTAATTGTTCTTACTGTTAGGAAATTTCTCCTTAGTTCTAAGTTGCTTCTCTCCTTGGTTAGTTTCCACCCATTGCTCCTTGTCCTGCCCCCAGGTGCCTTGGAGAAAAGTTTGACTCCCTCTTCTTGGTGGCACCCTCTGAGATATCGGAACACTGCTATCATGTCTCCCCTGGTCCTTCTCTTCATCAAACTAGACATACCCAGCTCCTGCAGCCGTTCACCTATCTACTCTTCCATATCTATATCACTGATCTATCTATCTATCTATCTATCTATCTATCTATCTATCTATCTATCTATCTATCTATCTATCTATCTATCTATCTATCTATCTATCTATCTATCTATCTATCATCTACTCTTCCATCCATCCCTACCTATCTAGCTATTTACCTACCTACCTACCTACCTACCTACCTACCTACCTACCTACCTACCTACCTATCTACCTACTTACCTACCTAGACCACATCTAGAGTACTGCATCCAGTTTTGGTCACCACATTATAAAAACGATGTTGAGACTCTAGAAAACTTGCATAGGAGAGCAACCAGGATGATTAGGGAACTGGAGACTAAAACATATGAAGAACGGTTGCAGGAAATGGGCCTGGCTAATTTAGTGAAGAGAAGGACCAGGGGAGACATGAGAGCAGTCTTCCAATATTTGAGGGGCTGCCACAAAGAGGAAGGGGGTCAACCTGTTTTCCAAAAGCATCCAAAGGCCAGACAAGGAATAATGGATGGAAACTGACCAAGGAGAGATTCAACCTGGAAATAAGGAGAAATTTTCTGGCAGTGAGAGCAATCAACCAATGGAACAGAAGTTGTGGGGGCCTCATCACTTGAGACTTTTAAGAAAAGATTGGACTGCCATTTGTCAGAAATGGTGTAGGATCTCCTGCTTGGGCAGGGGTTTGAACTAGATGACCTTGTCCCTTTCAACTCTGTTAATCTGTACCTATCTGATCCTGCAGTAGAATTTTCTCTTCCATCTCCCACACTTGCTGGTATGGAGTTAGCTTTTTATGGAGGATTAAATTTCTCAAGCAAGTAATACCATTTGATCATTTCAGAATAGGGTTTTCAAACCACAGGAGACTTCCAGTTGTATAAACCTGATTTCTCAAAAAAAAAATTAAATTAAATTAAGTTTTATTAATGTTCTACTATTACATTTATTTAGTGCTTAATAAACATTGTGTGGCCTTGTTATTTTGTTGCTCAACAATGCAAATTTTATTCCCAATCTTTGCCCCTTTTTTCCAGCCATTTATAAAATAAATTCCATGTTTGATAGTATTCTGTATCTACTTTCTGTTTGATCGTAAGTTTGTCCATTTCTGGACAATCCAGTATCTTCTTAATTATCTCTTTGTCTCGTGGTATGTCTTCATTTTTCCAATGCTGAGCAAATGCAATCCTCGCTGCTCTTAATACATGCAACATTACATATATATTTTGTTGATTAATTTTTTCCTGATTCTCTACCTAGTAGGAAAAGTTCTGCTTCAAGATCTACATGTTTTCCTAGCATCTTTTCTAACCACACGTGTATTTTTGCCCATTTTTTAAACCTTAACACAAGTCCACCATAGATGGTGGCCATAGGGGGCGAACATCTAGCCCCCGTGGACAGGGCCCGCAACTTAGGCGTCCTCCTGGATACCAGGCTGTCGTTAGAAGGCCATTTGACGGGCGTGGCCAGGGGGGCGTTCTACCAGGTTCATCAGTTGCGGCCCTTATTGGACCGGGGCGCCCTCATGCGCTCGTGACATCCCGTTTAGACTACTGCAATGCTCTCTACATGGGGCTCCCCTTGAGGTGCACCGAAAGACTGCAGCTAGTCCAGAATGGAGCCGCGCAAGCAATTATAGCTGAGTGGCTGTGGCTTCCGGCGCCCCGGTTCAGCCAGATTATTCCAACTCTGGCCATTGGGGGCGAAACACCGGCCCCCGTGGAGAGGGCGCGCAATTTGGGTGTCCTCCTGGATTCCTGGCTGTGATGACCGTGATGGTGAACCCATGGTACGCATGTCAGAGGTGGCGTGCAGAGCCCTCTCTGAGGGCACACGCACTGTCGCCAGCTGGTCTTCTGGTTTCTGGCACACGCATGTGTGCAAGCCAGCTGGTCTTTGGGTTTCCGTTGGTCTGGGCACGCACATGCACACACGTGTTCTGGATTGGCCACTTGGTGCCGAAAAGGTTTGCCATCCCTGTTCTATGATCTTCATGCATTAAAGCAGGGGTCTCCAACCTTTGCAACTTTAAGTCTGAAGGACTTCAGCTCTCAGAATTCTGGGAGCTGAAGTCCTTCAGACTTAAAGTTGCAAAGGTTGGAGACCCCTGCATTAAAGCAAACAGAAACACAAATTGGTTCCCCAAATCTGATCCTTTTCTGAATGTTCTGTGAATCCACACACTTTTGCATCTTAAACTCATCTTGATCTTGTCCACTGGGATGAAAACGAAGCCGTGTGGGTGCATGTATAAATTAAAGTGATATTGGAAACTATTTATTTAGGGAGTCTCAAAGGTGCTTTGGCAACTGGACAGGTTTTTTTTCCCTTGAGGAGGAAGAAGAAAGCGTTTCACTTCACATCCAAGAAGCTTCATCAGTTCTGGCAGGATGGTGGTGGGGAGCAATGGAGGGATTGCATCTTTTTGCAGTCATCTGGTCATTAGTACTCTCCCGGAGAGATCTTGAGGCCGCTTGGGGGGTTTATTTGTGCTCTTAGGGCAGGGGTGGGCAAACTTTGCAACTTTAAGTCTGAAGGACTTCAGCTGCCAGCTGGGAGCTGAAGTCCTTCAGACTTAAAGTTGCAAAGTTTGCCCACCCCTGTCTTAGGGTCACCTGAATCAGAGTGCAATTGGTTGTGAAATCTTCTTGGAATGGTTGCATGGTAGACTGGAGGTAAAGGTTCCCCTCGCATGTATGTGCTAGTCATTCCCAACTCTAGGGGGCAGTGCTCATCTCTTGTTTCAAAGCCGAAGAACCAGCGCTGTTCAAAGACATCTCTATGGTCATGTGTCCGGCATGACTCAACGCCGAAGGTGCATGGAACGCTGTTCCCTTCCCACCAAAGGTGGTCCCTATTTTTCTACTTGCATTTTTGCATGCTTTCGAACTGCTAGGTTGGCAGAAGCTGGGACAAGTAAAGGGAGCTCACCCATTACACCGTGCTAAGGATTCGAACCACTGAACTGCCGACCTTCTGATTGACAAGCTCAGCGTCTTAGCCACTGAGCCACTGCGTGTGTCTTATTCCTTCCCCTCTTCTATCATAGATAGATTCTTTTACCTTCACTTTCAGACCAATGGTCCTCTCTAGCCAAAATGTGGACTTTGCTGTCATCATTTGCTGTCTGCATTTGAAAGACAAAAGGTGACTCTGATGAAGCCCAACGGATGAAGCTTCTTAGATGAGAAGCGAAACGTTTTCTTCTTCTTCCTCAAGGAAAAACAAAAATAGTCCAGTTGCCTTTTGAAAAAAATCACCCTTTGAGATAACTACGACCTGGATGACTCCAAATCTCCAGAGGCATACAGTACATCCTTAAGGAGAAAACTGGCCTGATACGCCAGTTGCGCCCCTTACTAGACCGGGGCCCCCCTTTGCACAGTCACTCAAGCGCTTGTGACATCCCGGCTGGATTACTGTAACGCTCTCTACATGGGGCTCCCCTTGAGGTGCACTCGAAGGCTACAGTTAGTGCAGAATGCGGCCGCGCGGGTGATTATGGGTGCCTCAAGGCAAGCCCACGTAACACCTCTCCTGCGCGAGCTGCACTGGCTGCCTGTGGCCTTTCGAGTGCGCTTCAAGGTGTTGACCACCATCTTTAAATCGCTCCATGGCTCGGGGCCTAGTTACATACGAGACCGCCTCCTGCCCCATACATTCCTTCGACCGATCCGCTCCCACAGAGAGGGCCTTCTCAGGGTGCCGTCGGCCGGGCAATGCCGGTTGGCGACACCCAGGGGAAGGGCCTTCTCTGTGGTGGGCCCGGCCCTCTGGAACGACCTACCCCCCGAACCTTCGCACTACCTCGGACCTCCGCCTCTTCCGCCAATGTCTGAAGACGCATTTATTCCAACAAGCTGGCCTAGGATAGCCCCCCGTTTCTGACTTTTATACATAAATTATAATTTGGTAGGGTTTTTAATATGGGTTTTAGCACGGGTAAATAATTTAATATATTTTAATGATGTATATTGTATTTATTGTGGTTTTAAATAATGCCTGTGCGCCGCCCTGGGTCCTAACAAGGAGAAGGGCGGGGTATAAATTCGAATAAATAATTAATAAATAAACAAACAAACCAACAAACAAACAAACAAACAAACAAATAAATAAATAAATAAAAACCTGTAAGGGAATTTTCCTATGCCATGCATGCAGCTCAAGTATATTTGGGGAGGGGAAAATATATACCAGATTTGCAAGAATTGCAAGGAGGGAAGAGGTTGTGTCTCACACTTTTAAAACAACCACCCCTGTATATTCAGCAACACTTTGCCCCACGAAAAATAAAAAGCTGGTCCCGGGTTGTAATATTGCAGCACTTAGTAGTTTCAATCGGGGTTGTGCCGTTTGACAAGGAGTCCCACCACATTTCTCCCCGCAGCCAGCATCTGGAGTCCATGTGCTTCTTCTAATTGCACCCAGCTTCGAGCATTTGCACTCCTTCTCCACCTATGCGCCATGTGCCGCCGTTTTCCGACTCTCAAGCGTGCCTAAATTCTAAAACAAAGTTACAGTTTCTCAGTGGTGCATAAAGCGGTTATTTATAGGCTTAAAAAACAACAAACCCAAGATGGTTATTTATTGCACAAAGACAGTGGAAAATTCTTTGGCTGGGGTAATTCCGCAAAGGGTGGTGGGCTGGGATTGTGCGTGGTTTGGTTGGGGTTTTTTTTTTTTTGGCTTCCATTAGTCTCATCATCTTTTATTCATTAAGTCCTTAATTTTAATTGATGTGAGTGTGCGGAGAAGATTTCCAACCGATGTCAGTGCAACAGATCGACTGCTGCCTTCCCCCTCTGAACTCCGGATTAAACAAACAAAAGAAGCCCTACTACACTTGTCATTTGGGTTGCCCCAAGTCGTCTGCTGCAAATGCAAGTTGACTTTAAATCAGAGCCTGGGGCTCTGCGGATTTGTGGGTGCCTGCGCCGATGATGGAGTGGAATGAATATTATATGGGGGAAAGATGCTTGTCATCGTCTCTGTCTAGGTCCCCGTGGGTGTCTACCATATCTCTGAAGTCGAAGGAATCCTCTTGTGTTTTTCTAGGCTGCTCTGTTGTGGCTCAGCCGGATCTGTCTGAGCTGATGATGGACTCGGAGAGCGAGGAACCCTATGAATCTGCTCTGGAAGATGAGGGAGACTTGGGGAGTGTTCAGCATCAGGGCAGGAATCAGAGAGGCTGGTTGGCCACCAGGAGGTGCCTGGGTCATGGAGCAGTGGGGAGGATCAAAGGCAGTTTGTCCATGATGCAAGAGTGAGCAGAGCTGAGAGGCAGAGGCAGCAATTACGTCGTAGGCAGGCTCACAGGAGATGATTAAGAACCAGGTGGTTGTTGATTAGCCCCTCCCAAGAGAGCTTATAGGTGGGGCGTTGGGAGGGAACATTTACAGGAAACAACCGTTCAGAATTAGTAGTCAAGAAAGTCTGTCTGGCTATTCTAGTCATGTTCGTTTGGACTCTCTGTGCATTCCAGCCTTGTCTATTCCTTTGGGAATATCTGTGTGAAAGGTCAGTGCAGAGCTAACCGTTATCTCAGTAATTGAACAGTGGCAAACAGCCAAGCCTGTGTTCTGGTCTATTCACAGGCTGGGGGTCAGAACACTACCCATTCTCATCCACCCTGATGGGAGTCTAGCCATTATAATACCGGGGCCTCTTGAACTCAGAAAGGGAAATCTGCAATGTGTGAAAGTGGTTTCAAAATGAAAGTCGTTCCAGAGCGGTTTATAGTACAAAATGAAAGTGGTTCCAAAAGAATTAAGTTCTGAACTTTCTTAGAGTCTTTATGGAAATAAATTGAGCCACTAACTCTGCTAAGGAGGCCACAGAGCAGACTGAACATGGGAATTGGCAACCTAATCTCTGTAATTTACAACCCCGAGGTAGAGCTAGAAACCTCTGACTTTTTGACAGTTTTTGACAACAGCAAAATGCCACCCGAGCCATTATGTCATAATCAGAAAATGGAGAAAAGACATTGGCTCATGACCTCATTTTTATTTATTTGCATTCTGCCAGATTTGCAATCCACATTTAGCCACCTTATTATTGGGCAACCTCCTGAAGCAGGCAATTAGATGGAGGAAGTGCCAACTTTTCAATCATTTCTCCATCACCTTTTTTACTGTATGCCCGAGAGCTCTTCCTCACAGCTGTCTTCCTTGAGTCAGCAAAAAACTACGCTGGCATAATCTGCACAGTCGTGATAGCTAAACTCAGTAACTAAGTGGAGAAAGTGCCAGTCTTAAGGCAGAAGACGTGAAGGAGAGTGATTGGTGGATTGCGAGGGCTGTGTTTCTCCTCTCACCAAATCAAAACAGTTCCCTTAAAAGTCCGTGGAGATTCCCAGTCATCCAGGTTGTAGTTGTCTTAAATGTGCTTTTTTTCAGCTGGACTGTTTTTTTTTTCTTGGAGAAGAAGAAGAAGAAGAGGAGGAGGAGGAGGAGGAGGAGAGGAGGAGGAGGAGGAGGAGGAGGAGGAGGAGGGGAGGAAGGAGAAGAAGAAGAAGAAGAAGAAGAAGAAGAAGAAGAAGAAGAAGAAGAAGAAGAAGAAGAAGAAGAAGAAGAAGAAGAAGAAGAAGAAGAAGAAGAAGAAGACATTTCGCTTCTCATCCCAAGAGGTTTCATCAGTTCTGGCGCAATGGTGTGGGTGAGGGAAGGATTAGTTCTGACAGAATGGATCAGGGAAGGGGCTTGGAACCATCATATTTCTTTGCAGTCATCTGGTCATTAGCACTCTCCCTGAGAGCTCTTGAGGCCCCTTGGAGTTTATCTGTGCCCTCAGGGTCACCTGTATCAAAGAGCAAATGAGCGTGGAACCTTCTAGAACCTGCTGGAAGAACTGTGTTCAACCAAATGTGATACACAGATGACTTACTCTCTGGGGGAACAAAAACACTGTGTGGGTAAGACACCCCTAACACTCCTTGGGGTGTGTGCTCTGTTAAGATACAGCCTGTTGTGCCTTAAAATGGATTCCGCTGTACTGCCGTAAAATAGCTTCTACTGTACCTTGGAGTCCTAGTGGACGTTCACTTAAACATGAGCCAGCAGTGTGCGGTGGCAGCCAAAAAAGCTAATGCAACACTGGGTTGTATAAACAGAGGCATAGAAACAAAATCACGTGAATAATAAGTACCACTTTATAAAACCCTAGTCAGACCACAACTGGAATCCTGCATCTAGTTTTGGCCACCACATTACAAAAAAGATGTTGAGATGTTGGAGAAAGAGCACAGAAGAGCAACTAAGATGAGGCCTGGAGACTAAGCTTATGAAGAATAGTTGCAGGATTTGGGTTTGGCTAGTCTAGGGCAGGGGTCTCCCACCTTTGCAACTTTAAGTCTGAAGGACTTCAGCTCCCAGACTGCTCCCAGTTATCTGAGAGCTGAAGTCCTTCAGACTTAAAGTTGCAAAGGTGGGAGACCCCTGCTCTAGAGAATAGAAGGACTAGGAAGGACATGATAGCCTTATGAAATGTATTTGAATATAAGTATGATAGCATTATTCCAGTATCTGAGAGGCTTTGCTGGCTGGAGATGTCTGGGAGCTGAAGTCCTTCAGACTTAAAGTTGCAAAGGTGGGAGACCCCTGGTCTAGAGAATAGAAGGACTAGGAAGGACATGATAGCCTTATGAAATGTATTTGAATATAAGTATGATAGCATTATTCCAGTATCTAAAAGGCTGCCACAAAGAAGGGGGTGTGCGTCAATTTATATTCCAAAGCACCAGAGGGCAGAAACAATGGATGGAAACTAACCAAGGAGAGAAGCAACCTAGTAGTGAGGACAATTAAACAGTGGAACAGCTTGCCTTCAGAAGTTGTAGGATGGTGGCTCATCACTGGAGGGTTTTTTTTTTTTTTATAAAGAGACTGAACCACCATTTTCTCTGAAATGGAATGGGATCTCCCACTTGAGCAGAGGGCTGGACTGGTGAACCTCCAAGGTCCCCTCCAGCTGTATTGTAATTGAACTGAGCAAGATGAAGAAAGCAAGGACCATGTGGATTTTGCCAAGGTATTTTGAAGGCTAATCTTGGGGCAATTACAGGCTCTTGAAAGTGGCGAAAGGATTTCCCAAGCTGATGTAGAGCGCATAAATGTAGCACTATGTGAGAGATTGTGGTGTCACTGAGAAAATAATGAAAAGGGGAGAGGGAGGGAGAGAGAGAGAGAGAGAGAAGGGAGAGAGAGGGGGGAAGAAGGAGAGAGGGAGAGGGAGAAAGAGAGAGAAGGAGGGAGAGGGGAAGAAGGAGAGAGGGAGAGAGAGTGGAAGAGAGAGAGGGAGGGGAAGAGGGAGAGAGGGAGGGAGAGGGGAAGAAGGAGAGGGGAAGGGGAAGAGAGGGAGGGGGGAGGGAGAGAGAAAGGGAGAGAAGGAGAGGGAGGGAGGGAGAGAAAGAGGGAGAGAGGGAGGGAGAGTGGAAGAAAGAGAGGAAGGGGAAGGGAGAGGAAGGGGAGGGGGAGGGGAAGAAGGAGAGAGGGAGAGGGAGAGGAGGAGGGAAGAAAGAGAGGGAGTGGGAGAAAAGGAGAGGGAGAGGGAGAGGAAGGGGGAGGGGAAGAGGGAGAGAGGGAGGGGGAGGGAAGAAGGGGAGAGGGAGTAGGAGAAAGGGAGAGGGAGGGGGAGGGGGAAGAAGGAGAGGTGGAGGGGAAGAGGGAGAGGGGGGAGAGGGAAGAAGGAGAGAGAGCGGGAGAACGGGAGAGGGAGAGAGGGAAGGGGAAGAAGGGGAGGGGGAGGGGAAGAGGCAGAGAGGTGAGAGGGGGAGGGGAAGAGAAAGGGAGGGAGGGAGAAGGTGAGAGGGGGGAGAGAAAGAGGGAGGGAGAAAGAGAGGGAGGGGAAAGGGGAGAGGGGGAGGGGAGGAGAGGGGGAGGAGAATAGGGAGAGAGGGGGGGAGAGGGGGAAGAGGGAGGGAGGGAGGGGGAGGGGAAGAAGGAGAGGGGGAGGGGAAGAGAGGGAGGGGGGAGGGAGAGAGAAAGGGAGAGAAGGAGAGGGAGGAGAGAGGGAGGGAGAGAAAGAGGGAGAGAGGGAGGGAGAGTGGAAGAGAGAGAGGAAGGGGAAGGGAGAGGAAGGGGGAGGGGGGAAGAAGGAGAGAGGGAGAGGGAGAGGAGGACGGAAGAAGGAGAGAGGGAGTGGGAGAAAGGGAGAGGGAGAGGGAGAGGAAGGGGGAGGGGAAGAGGGAGAGGAGGGAGGGGGAGGGAAGAAGGGAGAGTGAGTAGGAGAAAGGGAGAGGGAGAGGGAGGGGGAAGAAGGAGAGGTGGAGGGGAAGAGGGAGAGGGAGGGAGAGAGGGAGGGAGAGGGAAGAAGGAGAAGAGCGGGAGAAAGGGAGAGGGAGAGAGGGAGGGGGAGGGAAGAAGGGGAGAGGGAGGGGAAGAGGCAGAGAGGGAGAGGGGGAGGAGAAGAGAAAGAGAGGAGGGAGAGGGAGAGGGGAGGAGAGAAAGGAGGAGGGAGAGAGAGAGGGAGGGGAAAGGGGAGGGGGAGGGGGAGGAGAGAGAGGGGAATAGGGAGAGAGAGGGGGAGAGGGGGGAAGAGGGGGAGAGGGAGGGGGAGAGAAAGAGGGAGGGAGGGAGAGAGACTGACTGTAAATAGAAGTGTAAAAAGGCAGAAGGAAAAAAGGATGCATTCAGCAACCAAGTCTACTTGAAAGTGAGATATGAGATTTCTTTGAGCACATGATCTCAGGAGCGGATTAGAAAAAGCAATTATCTTCAGCAATGTTGAGGGGCATAGAATAAAGGTGAGGGCGGTGTGGATTATGTGGCTCAGATAAAGCAGATTATTGGAGTGTCCTTAGAAAGACCTACCTTTTAGATGGTGGCCCTCCATCCTTCGGACATCAAAGGTTGAACATGACCTGACGACACCTTAGTAATTGAAGCAACTCACAGCAAATACACACAGAAAAGCTTAACCCTGAAGCTTCTTCGGCTGTTGCTTTCAGGCAAATCCCCCCAACCTGTGGAATTTGTAGCTACAAATGGATTGGATTGGATTGGATTCATATGCCGCCCTTCTCCCAAAGGATTCAGGGCGGCGTACAACATAAGAAACAAATAGTACAAAAGTTAGAAAGAGATTAAATGCTGGCTTTTCTTGCCTTCTCTAACAAGCACTGCGGTGTACCTACTAGAGGTGGTATTCAGCTGGTTCGGATTGGTTCAGGCAAACCAATAGTGGCGACAATCAGTTGGCCACACCCACCCGCCTCCTGCCCTATCCTGTCCTATATTTCCTTCTTTCTGGCTCAGCTGATTGGCACGGCAGAGCTGACTGTCATGCCTCCCCTGTTCTACTTACCGTAGAAGGTAAGCAGCTGAGTTTCAAATTACTGTATTTTGAACGCTGCGCTCAGCGTGCTTGGCGCATGCACACATGCAGCGAAGCGGTTGTTAAGCCAGTTGCATCCCACCACTGGGGCCTTCCCTGGTACTTGTTATGTGGTGTATTTGAAGAAAGAGTGACCGATCTAGCAGCTTGAATGGAAGGAAGCTTTTTAACAAGAATCTGTCCATTGAGTGGAGAAGGAGGTGGGCTTTGCTTCATTTCTTCAGATTTCAAGTTTTAGAGCAGAGCAGAGGAAAGCAAGCAGATTTAAAGAAGGGAGAGAGGAAGGGAGAGAGGAGGGGAAGGAGGAGGTAGTGATGGTGGTGATGGAGGAGGAGGACCTTGTTGTGCAATCTGGCCTATGATGGTATATGGCCTATGATGGTTGTGCAACTTTAAGACTTGTGGACTTCAACTCAGCTGGCTGAGGAATTCTGGGTGTTGAAGTCCACAAGTCTTAAAGTTGCCAAGGTTGGAGACCCCTGGTATATACAACAAGTGAGGCATTTGTAGAGTGTCTTACTTGTGGTGAGAGACTCCATAACTGTGATAGGGAGGAATTGGCCAGTTGGATCAATGAAACCATGGGATGTGAGCAGAGAGAGTTTCTAATTGCTTTAGGTTTAGCTTTGCAGAAGATGTGGGGGGGGGAGGGGGGAGAATAAATCTCTCTATATAAAAATGGCTCTGCGTGCTTATGTCTACCTTCCAGCATAACTCTGGAACGCCTTGAGCAATTTCAAACAAACCTGGTTACACAGATGACTGACTCTCTGGAAACGAATACTGTGGGGATAAGACATCCCTAACATCCCTTGGGGTATGTGTGTTCTGTTAAGATGCAGCCTGTTGTGCCTTAAAATTCTACTGTGCTGCCGTGAAATGGCTTCTACTGTACAATGCGGTGGAGTTGCCATGGTAACGGCTTCACAGTACTCCACAAGGGGGCTCCCTCTGCTAAGTGGGAAAATTCAACATTAGAAATTACGTGTCTCCCCCGCCCCCCCTATAATGCTGGGTTACCAGCACTAGCGACTAATAAGAAATGAAGACAAAATGTTGGAGCCCCGAATGGTCCATCTTTCAGGATCTACCATCTTACCAAGCCATCTCTCAAGATCTGAGTCTCCACTTCTTCAAGAAAATGGGCAGCATTCCGTGTCTACTAAGCATGTTTTCCTAAGCATTTAAAAAAAAAAAAATCTGAAAACATTGGGATTCCCAGAAGGTCGTTGATTTTTTTTTTCCTTTTACTGTTTCAACTGACTAAGCATTTGAAGAATGAAGATAATAGAATCCAGCCAGGGCAGGGAATTTTTCCACACAGCCTGGGTGCAGATGAGGCTCTATTTTTTGTGACTTTGGTTGACTCAAAAGAACACAGTGGGTGGATTCACATAACACAGGAGAACCGTGATATAGGGGGGAGGGTTTTTCCCCCAGTTATTTCTCTCATTATTATTATTATTATTATTATTATTATTATTATTATTATTATTATTATTATTATTATTATTATTATTATTATTATTATTAACTTTATTCATAAAACATGAAACTCAGCCAACTGAACATTTAAAAATGCATATTACAAATACTATTGACTGGTGCTAATGGCTGATACAGTTTGCTGCCAGCATCCTAGGTATCAACCAAGTATCGTCTTAGGATGTCTTCTTCTTCTTCTTCTTCTTCTTCTTCTTCTTCTTCTTTTTCTTCTTCTTCTTCTTCTTCTTCTTCTTCTTCTTCTTCTTCTTCTTCTTCTTCTTCTTCTTCTTCTCCTCCTCCTCCTCCTCCTCCTCCTCCTCCTCCTCCTCCTCCTCCTCCTCCTCCTCCTCCTCCTCCTCCTCCTCCTCCTTCTTCTTCTTCTTCTTCTTCTTCTTCTTCTTCTTCTTCTTCTTCTTCTTCTTCTTCTTCTCCTCCTCCTCCTCCTCCTCCTCCTCCTCCTCCTCCTCCTCCTCCTCCTTCTCCTTCTTCTTCTTCTTCTTCTTCTTCTTCTTCTTATTATTATTATTATTTACTTTATTCATAAAACATGAAACCCAGCCAACTGAACATTTAAAAATGCATATTACAAATACTATTGACTGGTGTTAATTGTTGATACAGTTTGCTGCCAGCATCCTAGGTATCAACCAAGTATTTTTGTAGAATATAACATCATCATCATCATGATCATGATCATGATCATCATCATCATCATCATCATCATCATCATCATTATTATTATTATTATTATTACTATTATTTTGAAGTAAGAGAGTTAAAGGTTACTATAATGTTTCAGGCTTTCTTCTTTTTGGAGTATTCTACTCTACAAATTTCAGGATTGCAATCACAAAGAAAACCCATTCTATTTTCCAGTGGTATTCATGCTAGGTCGAATATTTTTCATTTTTGAGGGAAAAAAGCATGTTTTGCCAAGTCCTTGTTTCACATTCAATTTACTTTAATTAAAATAATCCTTTTTAAAAAAAAAAAATGTCTAATTAGGGAAGGATTCACAAAAAAAGATGACCCCAGGTCCGTTTATCACGATAGCACAAATTTGGATGTTTTGCGAACCATACGTGATACAGAGTAACAGAGTTAGACTAGAACAACAGAGTTGGAAGGGACCTTGGAGGTCTTCTAGTCCAACCCCCTGCTGAGGCAGGAAACCCTACTCCACTTCAGACAAATGGTTATCCAACATCTTCTTAAAAACTTCCAGTGTTGGAGCATTCACAACTTTTGGAGGCAACTTCTGTTCCACTGATTAATTGTTCTCACTGTCAGGAAATTCCTCCTTATTTCTAAGTTGCTTCTCTCCTTGATTAGTTTCCACCCATTGCTTCTTGTTCTACCTTCTGGTGCTTTGGAAAATAGCTTTACTCCTTCTTTGTAGCAGCTCTTGAGATATTGGAAGACTGCTATTATGTCTCCTCTAGTCCTTCTTTTCATTATACTAGACCTACCCAGTTCCTGCAACTGTTCTTTATATGTTTTAGTCTCCAGTCCCCTAATCCTCTTTGTTGCTCTTCTCTACACTCTTTCCAGAGTCTCTTTTATATCGTGGCAATCAAAACTGAAGGCAGTATTCCAAGTGTGGCCTTACCAAGGGCTTATAAAGTGATCTTGATTCTCTCCCTCTGTTTATGCAGCCTAGAACTGTGTTGGCTTTTTTGGCAGCTGCTGCCCACGGCTGGCTCATATTTAAATGGTTGTCCACTAGGACTCCAAGATCCCTCTCACAGTTGCTACTATTGAGAAAGGTACCCAGTGGTGAAATTCGTTTTTTTTAACTACTGGTTCTGTGGGCATGGCTTGGTGGGTGAGCCAGGGGAAGGATACTGCAAAATCTTCATTCCTTCCCCACTCTGGGGTCGGCGAGAAATTGTATTTACTGGTTCTCCAAACTAGTCAAAATTTCTGCTATTGGTTCTCTAGAACAGGTCAGAACCTGCTGAATTTCACCCCTGAAGTTACCACCTATACCTGTGCATAGGAAAGGACCTTGGAGTTCTTCTAGTAGTCCAACCCCTTGCTGAACCCTATAACCATTCCAGAAAGATAGCTCTCCAATCTCTTCTTAAAAAGCTCCAGTGTTTGAGCAACCACAATTTCTGAAGGCAAGCCATTCCAGCGATTAATTGTTCTCACTGTCAGGAAATTTCTTCTTAGTTCTAGGTTGCTTTTCTCCTTGATCAATTTCCATGTATTGCTTCTTGTCCTGCCTTCAGGTGCTTTGGGGAATAGGTTGACAGCCTATTCAAATATCAGAACACTGCTATCATGCCCTTCCTAGTCCTTCACATCGTTAGAGTAGACACACCCATGCCCCACAATCATTCAACATAAGCTTTAGCCTCCAAACCCTTCATCATCTTTGTTGCGCCTCTCTGCACTCTTTCTAGAGAAGCAATGGGTGGAAACGAATCAAGGAGAGAAGCAACTTAGAACTGAGGAGAAATTTCCTGACACTGAGAACAATTAATCAATTGGAACAGAAGTTGCCTCCAGAAGTTGTGAATGCCCCAACACTGCAAGTCTTCAAGAAGATGTTGGAGAACCATTTGTTTGAAGTGGTGTAGGGTTTCCTGCCTAGGCAGGGGGTTGGACTAGAAGACCTCCAATGTCCCTTCCAACTCTGCTATTGTATTGTATTGTATTGTATTGTATTGTATTGTATTGTATTGTATTGTATTGTATTGTATTGTATTGTATTGTATTGTATTGTATTGTATTGTATAGAGACTGAACTAGAAATATGTCACACATGCCTCTATGTCTCAATTCAATGTCCTTTCATGACCTTTCATGAATTCCATTTTAGCATCATGGACAAACTTCCTCCCGAAGGTTGGCCCAGCGACTAAATAGTAGCCACCAGCAACTGAGGAGATCCACGTAGGAGTGCTGGAAGTTTTCTCAGCCTTTGCCAGGAATCAGCTCCGCTCTTGTGATAATATCTCTTCCTCCCCCACCCCCCACTTCCTCTTCCTGACATTGAAATCAAAAGCCAGGAGGTTGCACAGCGAATTCTGCTTCTCGGCCTCTTAGGATGGTGGTTCGCGTTTGTCTCCTGCTTCCTTTCACGCCAGGCCTGGAGCAAAGGTGGGAGAAGTTCCCCCACGGAGAATTTAATTTGGCAGAATTGCGTCGGCTTCCAAACTCTCTCCCACGCACTGACTGCGTTGCCGGTGGCTCCCAGCCCAATCGCCCTGCAATCCCAGTTTTGTGTTGGCTTTGATAAGCGCCCTTGTGAGATCAGCAAAGCAACGCTTAGCCAATTCTCCTCCAGTATGATTTCCCTTTGCGGCTTCTTCAATTTGCATTTATAATTATTAAGGCAAGGCTCTTTGTGATGCCAGAGGCTACACGGAAGTGGGGGAGTTATAAGTCACACGAAAACAACTTGCTTTCAAAATCTGACAGTTTTTGATTTGTTTGTTCTTATTTTTCTAGCCCAGCAATTTGTTTTCCCTTTATTTTTGCTTTGCATCGAAGTAGGTTTTAACACAAAAGTGGGGAAGAAAATCATAGGAGATAAAGCTGGTTAACAGGAAGGAAGCTCCCGATCCAGATTCTAAGATTAGAAACTAGGTTCCTCCCAAAAAGGATGGGATTTAGTCCCTACGTGATGGACTAAAGAGACTTTTCTCAGATAGATTTTCCAAAGTCTTTTGGCAAGAGGTGGGAAAAGTCACCTAATCACATATCACTTTTAATCACATTTTTTTTAAAAAAAATAATACTTTGTTGATAAGCCACCAAACGTTCAATCATTTTTGCAAAGCCTTTAAAAGGAATGGAATAGCTGTCCAGGCTGTTACCAACGGTTTCTGAATGACAACATATTATACAGGAGCGCAGCCGAAAGAAAACAATGGGTGCAATGGAGAAAGATGGATGAATTCCTATCTGATGATGATCCTAGCTGATGAAACAGGGTAGAACCGATTAGGCAGGAGTGCTAGGCTTCTGCCTTGGATTCATTACAGCTCCGGTTTGAATCCCAGTGGGGTGTGGCCAACTGATGAGAGCTAATAAGCTCGAAATAGATCTACCTTGGTCTCTCAAATTTAAATTTATTGATCAGCTCATAAAAACTAACACATTCCTATCTTGGTTTATTCATTATTCCATGAGATACTTAGCATCATAATTCAACCAACTCTTCTTTAAAAAGTGGATATGTCTAAATGATTTCTAAATTCAGGGATCTGCAACCTGAAAAACTCAAAGAGCCATTTGAACTCAATGTCACTCCTACCAAATCACATGACCCTCGCAACCATGGGCCTGTCCCCATTTCCATTGTTCTTTGCTTCTGGATTCCATTCCCACTCTGCCAGCCCTTGCGTGAGCGAGGTTGGGATCAGCCATGGCTGGGTTGGGCCAGTGTCTCGGGGCAGAGAGCAGGTCATGTGACTGGGTCAGGAGGGAGCCGCAGGAGAGTCAAAGAGCCACATGCGGCTCCAGAACCGTGGGTTGCCGACACCCATCCTAAACGATTGGAATGGTGGCAAATCCATATTGCTCAACTCTCTATTCAAGAAGCCTGGGGAAAAATAGATGAGTCACCTCGTTGGTGACAGAGGCAACACACACATTTAATAAATAAATAAAATAAAGTTGAAGAAATATGCAAAGATTATAAGAAAATGATAAAGAATGAAAAGGAAATTAGGCATAACTTCAGGAGTAGGCTGCTATGGGTTCCGGTGATCCTCTAGCTAAGGATCTGCCCATTTTCACAAACCAGCAAAAACCATCCCTGGCTGGCCCCGCCCACCACCCCTCCCACTCAGCCCCTCCCAAGAGGCTCCATGTAGCCCATTTGGGATACCAGGAAAGTGCAGGGCCCTTGCGGAGGCCAGGGAGGGCAAAAATGCCTGCCTCCCTCTCCCCCCGCATGGTGCAAAAGGCCAACTAGGCCACTCCCACCATGGCCACGTCCCCCCAGCAACCAGGCCGAGAACCCATTGCTAAATTTTTTGAAGACCACCATTGCATAACGTCCTTTTCACTTGTTAAACAATGTTTCATTCATTCTCACATCATAAAGAAGGCTCTCCAATGAATTGTTTAGACAAGGACCAGGATATTTTTGAACTGTTACATTTGACACAAAGCTTTTTCTCTTAACCACAGAAAGGAAGCGACAGACAAAGAATTCATCAGGGAGAAATGAAGGCAGTCACTCAGTTCAGTCCTGCAGTGAGTAATAAATGTGTCAGCTAGTGAGACATGGTTTTGCATCCTTTTTTGCACCTGCTTCAGAGTATGCCTTGAACAGTTCATCAAACTTAAATTGACTGAATTCAACCAACTAAAGATTTACAAATCTGTCAGTGACAGATGTGTAGCTCAGTCTGAATTTGGCCCATTTTAATTTTCTTGGTTACTACGGGAGTTTTCTGGTCTGGCTTGTATAAAATAGCTTTTAAAATTGTATTAATTTTCATCGCTGTTCATCGGATGAAGTGAGCTATAGCTGCGGCAAATATCTCTCCTCCTAGAAGGTCTGCTCTTTGCAACTTTATATATATTGCATTTCCTCCTAAAGGAACTAGCAAATCTCTTTTGTAATACAAACATATCTCTGAGTAATTGAGGCACTTGTAATACCTGTTTTTCTATCATCTGTCCCAGTGGTGGGTTTCTGCAGGCTCGCACCTACTCACGAGAGCCGGTTGGTGAAATTTAGAGAACCGGTGAGAGGGGGTTCCACCGATGGACCCAGAAGTAAGGCTGGCCCTCCGCTGCCAGTGACCCAATGGGAAGGAAAGGAAAGGAAAGAAGAAAGGAAAGAAAGAAAGAAAGAAAGAAAGAGAGAGAGAGAGAGAGAGAGAGAGAAAGAGAGAAAGAAAGAAAGAAAGAAAGAAAGAAAGAAAGAAAGAAAGAAAGAAAGAGAATTTATCATCACAATTGAGTCCAAAATTTTGGTTGCTAAGCAAGAGCGTTGTTAAATGAGTTTCACCACATTTTAAAAGGTGGCCACTCCCACCCTGTCACATGACTGCCAAGCCACGCCCACAAAATAGGCCACACCTACAGAGTAGGTTCTAAAAAAATTTGAAACCCACCACTGATCTGTCCCCTCTAATTTGATCAGATATTATCCTTGCATAGTCAAAACTAGACTGAATGATACATGATCGTCAGAGGTGGGTGGCTATCAGTTTGCACCAGTTCAGGCGAACCAGTAGTGGACATTGTGATTGGGTCCCCCAACCAGTAGGGATGGCCAGTTGGCCTCACCCCTAAACCTGTTCGCCGGTCACCCATGCTGTTACCATTGTATCTTTACTCATTTTATAATTAACAAGCAACTGTTCATATGCAAGCAAAGCATGGTGGGTGCAAGAGTGAAGCAAACTGGTAGTAACACCAGCAGCAACCACTCCTGATGACTGTTAATATAATTTGAAACTGATAGCTATTCTTGAAGGAAGCCATAGTGCACCTTGATATACCTACAATATCTGGAATTTATTGAAGATTTTTTAATTAAAAAAAGATTAGAATAGAATAGAATAGAACAGAACAGAATAGAATATGGAGTAGAGTAGAGTAGAGTATAATATTGAGTAGAGTGGAGTGGAGTAGAACAGAGCAGAGCAGAGCAGAACAGAACAGAATAGAATAATACCACTTTATAAGGCATTGGGAAAAGCCACACTTGGAATACTGCATTCAGTTTTGGTCACAACAATGTAGAAAAGATGTGGAGACTCTCGAAAGAGAGCAGAGAAGAGCAACAAAGAGGATTAGGGGACTGGAGACTAAAACATATGAAGAACGGTGGCAGGAACTGGGTATGTCTAGTTTAAAGAGAAGAAGGACCAGGGGAGACATGATAGCAGTCTTCCGATATCTCAGGGGTTGCCATAAAGAAGAGGGAGTCAAACTATTCTCTGAGGGCAGAACAAGAAGCAATGGGTGGAAACTAATCAGAGAAGCAACTTAGAACTGAGGAGAAATTTCAGACAAATGGATAGCCATTTGTCTGAAACAGGGTTTCCTGCCTAGGCAGGGGGGGTAGACTAGAAGACCTCCAAGGTCCCTTCGAACTCTCCTATTGTATTGTATTGAATGTGGAATAGAGTAGAGTAGAGTAGAGTAGAATTTGAATGGAATGGAATATTTATTATTTTTATTAAATTTCTACACCGCCCTTCTCCCTACTGGGACTTCATATTCTTCATTGGCCAAATATAATTGGACACACAAGGGATTTGCCTTTGGTACAGAGGCTCTCAGCGTACATACAAGCAACGAAGCGATAAATCATAAATCATAAGATACAATCATAACTCTTAAGAGACAACCAACAAAGAGATAGTCATAAGATACCAATAGGAGTAGGTAATAGGAAAGATATTGCCCTAGAGTTGAAGGAAAGCGTTGAAACAATTTATGATCAGGATGTGAAGGTATTGTAAAAAACAGATCTAGACCTCCAGCTTGGCGCTAGCAAGTGAAAATGGCCCTCTGTGCAGTACTTCTACACATTGATGGATCAAGCTCTTTGAAATGAAACACTCCATTTGGTAGAAGGGCTAAGCAATGCATTCCATTTAATGAAAACTTTTAATAAGGACATTTTCCCTTTGTTGGCTCAGGTTACCCTATAAAGCAAATTCATTCCCCATTAAATTGAAATGGTTTCTTCTCCCTAAAGAATCATTGGGTTCTTGCGGTATTTCTCATTGATAGGGGGCGGAGGGAGGGAAGAGAAAGAGAAAATAGCCATGACAAATCAAGTTCTTTCAACTTTAGGAGCATGAATAGGCTAAAATCTTTGTCTTGAAATTATCTGTAGGCTGCAGTACCAATGGGGGCATTCCTGAAGTAAATGAGTTGAGGGTTGGAGCATTTATACTAGTCTAAAAAGCCATATTTAGAGCAGGATAAAACTGTACTTTATGAGCCAATAATAAATCCTTCCGAAGAAAGACCATAAAAAATACTTCAAGGTCACCAATTTTTATATCAGGTGATAGTCCTGAGATCCGAACCATTTCTGGACGATCTCTCACCCTCTGGAGAGCATTTATCATCATGGCAAGGGCATCCATTTCTACAGTCATTATGCGAAATAGATTCAATCTGACCCCCTTCCTTCTGCAAATTTGAAATTGTATTCCCTTTCCATACAGACCAGGTTGCTTCCAATTCAGTTTCAATTTATTAAATTTATAAACCGCCCCACTCTCCCCAAAGGGACTCCAGATTCAGTGATCTCAAATTCATTGTAATTTTGGTTTGATGGATGATGGGACAATGATGGTAGAAACGGTATGTGAAATCAAAGCTTCTAGGAAGGAAATACAAGGGCTGACATTGTGGTGTAAAGAAAATAATCTTACACATAACACACACACACACCCCAAAAACACCCAAAGGACTTATAATTGACTTCAGGAAGAAGAGAGATGTACTTTTACCCTTGAACATAAATGGCAAGGAGAGGGTTGGTAGTTTTACATTTCTGGGCTTTTATATCTCAGAGGACCTCTCATGGACCATGAATTCTAACATGCTTGTGAAGAAGGCACAGAAGAGGCTGTACTTCCTGAGAATGCTAAGGAAGATAAATCTATCTCAGCATCTACTTCTGTCCTACTATCGCAGCACTATTGAGAGTGTCCTGACATACAGCATTCTTGCATGGTATGGGAGCAGCTCTGCAGCAGATAAAAAAGGTCTACAGAGAATCATTAAAACTGCCAAGAATATCACAGGGCTACAGTGTCCAGTCCTGGATGACATCTTCACCTCTCGCTGTTTGAGGAAGTTGCATAACATTCTCAGAGACTCTTCCCATCCTGCTTACAATCTTTTTAAGACTGTGGCCTTCTGGCAGAAGATGCAGAACAATTAAAGCTAGGACCACACATCTTCTGAATGGCTTTTATCCCAGAGCTATAATTGCCCTCAACAATGAACTAAAGGGCCACCATCAGTGAGCTATTGGACAGCACAACCTGGTCTGTTGTGTGGATGTTTGGGTGGTTTAGGGGTGGGGAATTGTTTTGGGTGGGTAGGGGTGTGTTGGGGGATTGTTATGTGTGTTGGGCCTGGTCTCTGGGTGTTATATGAACATTCTTTGTTGTGCTTTTTACAATACAATACAATACCATTTGGGGTTCTAGCATATCGATCACACTCACATTTAGTTTCAGGTGGTGGGAACTCTTGATGGCTTGTCGGGAATTGGCAAGTGTTCATACAACTTAATAATTCTTGTTAACTAGATTGGATACTTGTTTAGAACTTAAATGTCTGGGGAAATAATAGAAATCAATATAATTCACTGGAAGCATTTAGAGAGAGGCAGAAAATCAATTTGCTTGCTGTAATTATACAACCAGGGCCAGAGCTCTTAAAAATATAAATAGCAGTCAAAGCTAATACAGGTTGTGTCCTCAGCTGATATATAACTCCATTGCTTACGTGTAGGTTGTACTCAACCAAAGAGCAGAACAAAAACATCTAGGAGCACAGAAGGAAAATGCTTTACAACCTGAAAGGTAGATAAATGACAATTAAATAAGTAAATAAGATTGGAGCGAGTGAGACATGGAGCATATTGGGAGAGAAATTTTAGGATCTCCGTTCACACCTTTAACTAAATTGATTAAATGCCTAAAGGTTTCATCCACAGAATATCTAAACTCACAACTGCTGGAGGCAAGCTGTTCCAGAGGTTAATTGTTCTAACTGTCAGGAAATTTCTCCTTAATTCTAAGTTGCTTCTCTCCTTGGTTAGTTTCCACCCATTGCTTCTTGTCCTGCCCCCAGGTGCCTTGGAGAAAAGTTTGACTCCCTCTTCTTTGTGGCACCCTCTGAGATATCGGAACACTGCTATCATGTCTCCCCTGGTCCTTCTCTTCATCAAACTAGACATACCCAGCTCCTGCAGCCGTTCTTCATATGTCTTAGTCTCCAGTCCCCTAATCATCTTGGTTGCTCTTCTCTGCACTCTTTCCAGAGTCTCCACGTCTTTTCTACATCGTGGCGACCAAAACTGTATGCAGTATTCCAAGTGTGGCCTTACCAAGGCACTATACAGTGGCATTAACACTTCACGTGATCTAGATTCTATCCCTCTGTTGATGCAGCCTAGAACTGTGTTGGCTTTTTTGGCAGCTGCTGCACACTGCTGGCTCATATTTAAATGGTTGTCCACTAGGATTCCAAGATCCCTCTCACAGTTGCTACTATTGAGCAAGGTACGACCTATACTGTACTTGTGCATTTGGTTTTTCTTGCCTATATGTAGGACCTTACTTTTTTCACAATTGAATTTCATTTCATAAACTGCATTGCTATAAACCCTTTTGAGGTGGGGAGACAGGATAGCCGTGTTCCAATATCTCAGGGGTTGCCACAAAGAATAATTTAATTAATTATAATTTATTAAATTTCTAAACCTCCCCCTCTCCCCGAAGGGACTCGGGGTGGTGTACAGGAAAATTAAGAACATCTAAAAACATAACAATACATACATAATTAAAACCAAATTAAATAATTAGCCCTGTACTAAAATTTATGAAACATTAAAACTGTATCCCATTAAAACCTGATTAAACAATTTAAGCTACAGACCTGATTAAACAATTTAAGCTACAGAAGAGGGAGTCAAACTATTCTCCAAGGCACCTGAGGGCAGAACAAGAAGCAATGGGTGGAAACTAATCAAGGAGAGAAGCAACTTTGAACTGAGGAGAAATTTCCTGACAGTTAGAACAATTAATCAGTGGAACAAATTGCCTCCAGATGTTGTGAATGCCCCAACACTGCAAGTCTTCAAGAAGATGTTGGAGAACCATGTGTTTGAAGTGGTGTAGGGTTTTCTGCCTAGGCAGGGGGTTGGACTAGAAAACCTCCAAGGTCCCTTCCAACTCTTGTATTGTATTGTATTGTATTGTATTGTATTGTATTGTATTGTATTGTATTGTATTGTATTGTATTGTATTGTATTGTATAGAGACTAAACTAGAAATATGTCACACATGCCTCTATGTCTCAATTCAATGTCCTTTCATGACCTTTCATGAATTCCATTTTAGCATCATGGACAAACTTCCTCCCGAAGGTTGGCCCAGCGACTAAATAGTAGCCACCAGCAACTGAGGAGATCCATGTAGGAATGCCGGAAGTTTGTCTGAAATGGTTCAGGGCTTCCTGCCTAGGCAGAGAGTTGGACTAGCTGACCTCCAAGGTCCCTTCCAACTCTGCTATTGTATACATAGGGGAGACAGCAAGACAGTTAAGACTGAATAGCTGCTGGACAATAGCTAAGCTGGAAGGTGTGTGCATGTGTGGGTCTTGTGTTTTATTTTATTTTAGTCCTCATTTGTTCTGCATGTATTGTACAAAATGAGAAAATGAGTTGATTTGGTATCCAGGTTAAGTGTATCAATAATGTTACATCTTTTGGTAATGAAACATCTGGGAGAAAGCCACCAATCTCAGAGAACACCAAGGACTCCACAATTCATCCTTGAGCTACAAATATCCTCTTCTGTTGCTATCAGGATAGGCGTGTTGTATGAATGGAATCATACAACACACTTATAGATTCATATAACAAATGGAGGTAGTGACAGATTTTATTTTCCTGGGCTCCGAGATCACCGCAGAAGGGAACTGCAGCCAAAAAATTAAAAGATGCTTGCTCCTGGGGAGGAAAGCGATGGCCAGAGACAGAGACATCACCCTGCCAACTCAAGGCTATGGTTTTCCCAGTTGCTGGGTTTCAAAGTTGGACCCTAAGGAAGGCTGAGCGCCAAAGAATGGAGGCCTTTGAACTCTGGTGCTGGAGAAGAAGACTCTTGCATTGAGTCCCTTGGACTGCAAGGCCATCCAACCGTTCAGTCCTAGAGGAGATCCACCCTGACTGCTCTTTAGAAGGCCAGATCCTGAAGAGGAAACTCAAAGACTTTGGCCACCTATGTTTACACAGATATATATAAAAAAATAGTTTCTGTCTGGATGGCTCCTAGAGTGAGCCGAAAGACAGAAAAGGGAAGCAGTGTGCTCCCTCCCATATTTGGGCATACCAGGTGTTGTGACACAATACATACTTATCTCCCTGGCTTAGCTGATAATCGGAGGAGAGCCGGTGGCTTAGTGGCTAATACAACTGCCTAATATGTAATACAGCCCCAGTTCAAATCCCAGTAAGGCAGTGGTGGGTTTCAAATTTTTTTAGAACTTACTCTCTAGGTGTGGCCTATTTTGTGGGCGTGGCTTGGCAGTCATGTGACAGGGTGGGAGTGGCCAACTTGTAAAATGTGGTGAAACTCATTTAGCAAAGCTCTTGCTTAGCAACTAAAATTTTGGGCTCAATTGTGATGATAAATTCTTTCTTTCTTTCTTTCTTTCTTTCTTTCTTTCTTTCTTTCTTTCTTTCTTTCTTTCTTTCTTCCTTCCTTCCTTCCTTCCTTCCTTCCTTTCCTTTCCTTTCCTTTCCTTTCCTTTCTTTCCTTTCTTACTTTCTGCTTTCCTTTCCTTCCCATTGGGTTACTGGCAGCGGCAGGCCAGACTTACTTCTGCATCCGCCGGTGGAACCCCTTCTCACTGGCTCTCTAAATTTCACCATCCGGCTCTTGCGAGTAGGTGCGAGCCTGCGGAAACCCACCACTGCAGTAAGGGTATGGCTAGCTGATGAGAGCTAAATAGCTTGAAATAGTTCTATACTAGTCTCCCTTGTTTATTTATTTATCAGCACAAATGCAACACACACACACATACACACACACACACAGAACATGAAGCAATGGGTGGAAACTAATCAAGGAGAAAAGCAACCTAGATAGAACTAAGAAGAATTTCCTAACAGTGAGGACAATTAACTAGAGGAACAACTTGCCTTCAGAAGTTGTGTTGGTTCCATCACTGGAGACTTTTAAGAAAAGATTCTCTGAAATGGTCTAAGGTCTCCTGCTTGAGCAGGGGTTGGACTAGAAGACCTCCGGGACTGGGACCCCTTTCATCTCTGTTATTCTCAGTGACCAAGGTGTGGCCTACAACCTTCCACATTGTGAATTGGAGCTCTGCCTTAACACCATAAAAATCAGGCACATTTTACCCTGACTCCAGTGCACACATTTGTCAAATGCTCCAAATGGTTGCCACATGTTCTGATAGGCAGGAATATAAATGAGCTGCTTTTTCAAAATAAGCACTTCACTCACCATAGCTGCCTGCAGCTCCATGCTGTCCCTCAGGGAATCAGTCCTTTCACTATTTGGGAGGATGAAATCGGAGAGCTTTTCAAAATTACCCCTCAGATAAATATTTAAGGTAAAAGTAGAATGCATGTACATTTTTCATGTTGGTGACGTTTATTGTCATTGGTGAGAGCCTGTCAAGAAGAACATGGCCGTTTGGGACTTTTAAGAGAAATACCGATGTTCGGAAGAATGCAAAAGCCTAAGATATGCAGCTCAAACAACCATCTTCTTTACCAGAATTGCTAAGACAGGTTGCAAGAAACAGGGACTGGAAAATGAACTTGAGTCTTTGAATTATTAGTGTATCTAGGCCCCTGATGGAGAACCTATGGCACGCGTGCCAGAGGTGGTATGTAGAGCCATCGCCAGCTGCTTTTCTGGCTTCCAACTGGTCTTTGTGGGTGCCAGGGTACCAGAAAATGGCCTGAAAATGGCCCGATAGACAGCCAAAAAACAGGCTGTTTTCCAGGCCATCTTTAGGACATTTTTCAGACCATTTTGAGGCTTCTTTTTGGCATGCAGGCTGTCACGGCTGCTCTTCTGGTTTCCAGCTGGTCTTTGTGTGTACCAGAGCACTGGAAAACTGCCCCAAAATGGCCAAATAAAGGCTGTGTTTGGCCCAGGGGTGGATTCCTGCCAGTTCTAACCTCTCCTATAGAAGAGGTTCCACAAATCTACGGTGCCATTTAGAACCGGTTCCAGCTCCCTTCCCCCGCCCATCCGAACATCATCGAGATGAAGAGGGAGAGGAAGAAATCTGGGAGTTGAAGTCCACAAGTCTTAAAGCTGTCAGGTTTGAACACCCCTGGGTTTTTTTTTTAAAAGGGTTAGGGGTGCAAGGCTCTGGTAACTTGACAGCTTTAAGACTTGAGTGCTTCAAATGCCAGAGTTCCTGAGCCAACATTTTGGTTGCTAAGCAAGAGTGTTGTTAAGTGAGTTTCACCACGTTTTACAAGTTGGCCATGCTCACCCAGTCACATGGTTGCCAAGCCACTCCCACTCGATCACATGGCCGGCAAGCCACTCCCACCTGTTCACATGGCCAGCAAGCACCTCCCACAAAGCAGGCCATGCCTTCAGAAGAGGTTCTAAAAATTTTTGAAATCCACCACTGGTTTGGGCCATTTTCAGGCCGCTTTTCAGGCTGGTTTGAGGCCAATTTTGCCCTGAATATGGCCTGAAAACGGCCCCCAAAATGACCTGAAAAACAGCCATAAACAGGCATGCACACACTGGCCAGCTGGTCTTCAGGTTCCCAGTGCTCTGGTGTGCGCACATGGATGCACATTGCAGTTTGGGCACTTGGTACTGAAAAGGTTCGCCATCATTGATTTAGGCATTTTGTTTTTGCACAAAGTTCAGAGCATATTTGCGATGGATTCGTGAGACAGATTTACATATTAGTTTATTATTATTATTTTTATTTATTTATTTATTTTCAAATTTATACCCCACCCTTCTCCTTGTTAGGACCCAGGGCGGTGCACAAGCATTATTAAAAACCATAACAAAAGACAATATATATTATTAAAAACATATTAAATTAAATCCCGTGCTAAAAACCCATTAAAAACCCTGAAAATTTAAATTTATAGATAAAAGTCAAAAACGGGGGGCTATGTTAGGCCGGCTTGTTGGAATAGATACGTCTTAAGACGTTGGCGGAAGAGGCGGAGGTCCGAGGTGGTGCATAGGTCGGGGGGTAGGTCGTTCCAGAGGGCCGGGCCCGCCACAGAGAAGGCCCTTCCCCTGGGTGTCGCCAACCGGCATTGCCCGGCCGACGGTACCCAGAGAAGACCCTCTCTGTGGGAGCGGATCGGATGAAGGGATGTATGGGGCAGAAGGCGGTCTCGTATATAGCTAGGCCCCGAGCCATGGAGCGATTTGAAGATGGTCGTCAACACCTTGAAGCGCACTCGAAAGGCCACAGGCAGCCAGTGCAGCTCGCACAGGAGACCTGTTATGTGGGCTTGCCTTGAGGCACCCATAATCACCCACGCGGCCGCATTCTGCACTAACTGTAGCCTTCGAGTGCACCTCAAGGGGAGCCCCATGTAGAGAGCATTACAGTAATCCAGCCGGGATGTCACAAGCGCTTGAATGACTGTGCGAAGGGCCCCCCGGTCCAGTAAGGGGCGCAACTGGCGTATCAGGCATACCTGATAAAACGCCCTCCTGGCCACGGCCGTCACATGGTCCTCCATGGACAGCCGGGAATCCAGGAGGACACCCAAGTTGCGCGCCCTCTCCACGGGGGCCAGTTGTTCACCCCCAATGGCCAGTGTTGGACTCATCTAGCTGAACCGGGGTGCCGGAAACCACAGCCACTCGGTCTTGGACGGGTTGAGCTTGAGTTTGTTACTACCCATCCAGACCCATATTAGTGCCAAGTATATGTTGCACAGGAACCGTGTTGATATAGCAGTTAAGGTGCTTATCTAGAAACCAGGAGACTGTGAGTTCTAGTTCTCCTTGGGCATGAGAAAGCCAGCTGGATGACTTTGGGACGGTCCGTTTTTCCACTTCTCAGAGGGCTGTTGTGGGGAAAATAGGAGGAGGAGGATTAGGTACATTTGTCACCTAATGATGCCAGGCCTCGTTGTGGATGCCAGGCCCCATTGCACAGTACCGTTGCACCGTGCTGGGTTACTTATAAGGCAGTGATGGCGAATCTTTTTAGGCTCATGTGCCATAAGGGGGGGAGTGCAGGGGGGGTCGTGTGTGGGCGTGCCGCACCCATAATGCAATGCGCAACCCCCTAGTGCGCATGCGCGCACTACAGATCCCCCCCCCCCATTTTTTACATGCTCTTTTCACTCTCCCCAGGCTCCAGAGGCTTTATAGGAGCCTGGGGAGGGCAAAAAGAGCCTCCCTCCCCCCCCAGGCCCTCCGGAGGCTTCATGAACTTCCCTGAAGCCTCGGGAGCACTCAAAATGATGCTGCAAGCAATCAGAGGTTACTTCCGGTTTCGGCGGCGCATCATTTTGAGTGCTCCGGAAGCTTTAGGGAAACCCCCTGAAGGTCGCTGAAGCCTCTGGAGGGCCTCCGGAGGGACTGGGAAGCCTCCGGAGCACTCAAAATGATGTGCCGCCGAAACTGGAAGTGACCTCTGATTTGCTTGCAGCATCATTTTGAGTGGTCCAGAGGCTTAAGGGAAGCCTCCTGAAGGTTGCTGAAGCCTCCGGAGCACTCAAAATGACGCTGCAAGCAAATCGGAGGTCACTTCCGGTTTTGGCGGTGCGTCATTTTGAGTGCTCCGGAGGCTTCCCAGGCCCTCTGGAGGCCCTCCGGAGACTTCAGCAACCTTCAGGAGGCTTCCTTGAAGCCTCCGGAGCGCTCAAAATGACGCGCCTCCAAAACCGGAAGTGACCTCCGATTGCTTGCAGCGTCATTTTGAGCACTCCGAAGACTTCAGGGAAGCTTCCTGAAGGTTGCTGAAGCCTCCGGAGGGCCTCTGGAGGGCCTGGGAAGCCTCCGGAGCACTCAAAATGATGCACCGCCAAAACCGGAAGTGACCTCCGATTGCTTGCAGCGTCATTTTGAGCGCTCCGGAGACTTCAGGGAAGTTCATGAAGCCTCTGGAGGGCCTTTGGGGGAGGCGAGGGGGGTTTCTTTTTGTTAGATCTTAGGATAGAGGACGTCCAGACACAGGCTAGTCAAAAGAAAGAGCCGTTTATTAGGCTAGACAGCAAGCGAACGAAACAGAACAGCTAGGAAAGCAAAGGTGCGGTTGACAGGGGCTTCCCCGCTTGACAGCTATTTATATGCAAGCTGTCAAGCGGGAAACCAATCAGGAAGCTTGTGGACCTAATTCCCGCCAGTCGCGTCTGAGCCAATCAGACGCGACTGGCAGTTACATGCTTGTTACAGGCAGTTACCATGGTTCTAGGGAGAAGAGTGGAAGACTTGCGGCCGGTCGTAAGTTGAGGACCGGTCGCAAGTCGAGGACTCAACACCCCTTCTCCCCCCGATAGGCGCATGCGTGGTGGCGCATGCGTATTCTGTCAGGTAGGCGGGGCGACGTCGGATCCGCCCAGAACGCCTCATTTCCAGCGGAGAGCTCGTCGGGGTAAGTTGGTCCTGTAGAAGCTCCTCCCTTCAACACTTTTCACCCTCCCCAGGCTCCAAAGGCTTCATAGGGTGAAAAAAGCATGAAAAAATTCAGCTGGCCAGCGTGCGCAGTAAAAAGTAATAAAAAGGTCTCTGAAATATTTCCACTTTTAATAGCTTAAGGAAAGCCAAAAATGTTGGTGGGGGGTGGTTGAATTTGGTGGAGGGATACTATTACAAGCTGTAGGGGCAGCAACCAGAAAAGGAAATTCATGGGTCTCCAAATTCTTCCAGGAGTTTTGGTTAGCAAGTCCAAACTTAGTAAAAATGGCCTTACAAAGATGGTCTTGGGAGCCAAGCCAGCTAGGGCTATAAGCAGGGGTAGTCAACCTTTTTATACCTACCGCTCACGTTTGTATCTCTGTTAGTAGTAAAATTTTCAAGCCGCCCACCGGTTCCATAGTAATGGTGATTTATAAAGTAGGGAAGTCAATTAAATTTAAAAAGAGGAAAGTGCTTTAGTATGGGACAAAACCCCTACCGCCTACCATGAAAGCTGGAACGCCCACTAGTGGGTGGTAGGGACCAGGTTGACTCCCACTGGCTATAAGGATAAAAATCAGCCTTTCTAAACTTCACTTAGACCAGTGGTGGGCAAACTTATTAGTCAAGAGAGCCAAATATCAACAGTATCACGATTGAAATTTCTTTTGAGAGCCAAAAGGTGTGGCCTGTTTTGTGGGAGTGGCTCAGCGGTCATGTGACCGGGTGGGCGTGGCCAACTTGGAAAATGTGGTGAAACTCACTTAACGACGGTCCTGCTTAGCAACCAAAATTCTTTCTTTCTTTCTTTCTTTCTTTCTTTCTTTCTTTCTTTCTTTCTTTCTTTCTTTCTTTCTTTCTTTCTTTCTTTCTCTCTCCCACTTTCTTTCTCTTTCTATTTTTCTTTCTCTCTTTCTTTTTGTCTCTATCTCTCTCTTTATCTGTCTCTCTCTCCTCCCTCCACCCATCTGTCATTCTGTGTGTGTGTGTGTGTCTTTCTCTCTCTCTGATTCCCTCTCTCCCTCCCTCTCTCTCTGTGTTGCTCTCTGTTTGTCTCTTCCTCCCTCCCCCTCTGTCTCTCTCTGTATGTCAGTCTCCCCCTCCCTCTCTTTGAATCCCACCACTGAGTAAGAGTAACGAGATCCTCATGCTCCAGGTAGGGCTCAGATGCATGTAAGAGATAGACACAGCAAGAGTCCTCTTGGCCATGGCTTCAACCTGAGCATCTAACAATAGATAGAAGCCAACGAGCCCTCTTCCCACTCAAAGACTTCCTTCTTCAGGGATAGAACTTCCTCTGCAAAGTCAACAGGGCTCAGTGATGAAACAGTTACTCTGTCTTCTTTGGATTTCATTTAAATTTCTATTTCATCCCATCATCCCTACCTTCCCTTGCAGCTTCCAGATCCTGGATCACAGCATCTCTAATGTGACCATTCAATCCGTCGCATCTATTTTTAGCCTCACGTAAAAACCCTGAAAAAAGATATTCATGCTTTAATGAAGTCTGGAACATTTCTTCTGAATCATTTTCAAAAGGTGGGCACTCCAATTAGATGTGACTACATGATTGAGCCTGACCTGGCACAGGCCTCTTCTCTTCTCTTCTCTTCTCTTCTCTTCTCTTCTCTTCTCTTCTCTTCTCTTCTCTTCTCTTCTCTTCTCTTCTCTTCTCTCCTCTCCTCTCCTCCCCTCCCCTCCCCTCCCCTCTCCCCTCCCTTCCCCTCCCCTCTTCTCTTTTTACTTTTAAACAAGTATTTATTGCTGAAGTATGATAAAGATATTGTTTTCCAGGCTTCTATCAAATGTTTTCTAAGATTTTGCAAGGGAGTGATCCAACATTTTATAAGGCATCATAGCTACCCGTCATCTCTTTATTTGCTGTGAGATTTCATATTTTCCTGTGATGTTTCCTGCACATCGAGCTTATTTGCTGTGTTTGTGGGTGTGGGGAGGTGATCCAACAGAGTGGTATATATATATAAATGTGTGTGGGTGCATCCAAAGTATTCTTAGTTCATGTACCCCCCAGCATGTGCTTCAGCAGAAGGAAATCCCATTTAGCCTACATAATTCTCTCTGGCCTCTGTCTTTTCTTTCTTTTCAAAGCACTCCGAAATTGGAGAACATTATGTTTTGGACAGAACATATCAAAGAACGGATTTTCCATAGACTCTATTCCCCTTAAAGTCAGTATATTTAAGACTACCATATCTGCAAAAGTCCTGATAGTCCACAGATGGCCACAGAAGGCAGAAAAATATCTACCTACTTGCAAGGCTGTCTTAACAGCATTATTGGCCCCTGGGCAAAGCAGTGTACTGGGGCCCCTAAACAAATACTCACAGGAATAAATAAATCAATACAATTAAATATATATTTATCAGTGGTTATCAGTGTTAATTTCTATTAATGCAGGCCTGCAGCCATTGTTTCTTTTGGATCTTTGGCCTGCCACACTTCCTATTCTTCTGCTGTACCTCTTCTGTTGTGGGAAAATGGGAGGGGGGATTGTAAGGAATCACATACTATGTAGTCACAACAAAATTCTTTCTAGAAAGCCAAGGTCATCCTTTGTCTCTGCACCGGAATTGGATGGGCGGAAGCAGTGGTGGGTTTCTGCAGGCTCGCACCTACTCACAAGAGCCGGATGGTGAAATTTAGAGAACCGGTGAGAGGGGGTTCCACCAGCGGTGTTGAATCCTCGACTTACGACCATGCCAGTAAGTCTGGTGAACTCTGAATGACTCATTTCCCTGTTAAAAGCCAGTCGCGTCTGATTGGCTAAGACGCGACTGGCCGGATTCAGCTTTAACGATGATACAATTGTTGCAAGGCAGTCGCGTCTGATTGGTTAAGACGCGACTGGCCGGAATTAGTCTTGCCGCCTCGTTGAGGCTTTTCCCGCCTGACAGCTCTATATAAATCGCTGTCAGGCGGGAAAACCGCGGCTTTCTCTCATGCACTTTGAATTGTATATAGTTGGAATAAAGAACCTGTTATGACTAAGCCTGAGTCGGACTCCTTTCCTACGAACTTTAACAGGCGGAGCCAGAAGTAAGTCTGGCCTGCCGCTGCCAGTAACCCAATGGGAAGGAAAGGAAAGGAAGGCAGAAAGTAAGAAAGGAAAGGAAGGAAAGGAAGGAAGGAAGAAAGGAAGGAAGAAAGAAAGAATTTATCATCACAATTGAGCCCAAAATTTTGGTTGCTAAGCAAGAGTGTTGCTAAATGAGTTTCACCACATTTTACAAGTTGGCCACTCCCACCCTGTCACATGACTGCCAAGCCACGCCTACAAAATAGGCCACACCTACAGAGTAGGTTCTAAAAAAATTTGAAACCCACCACTGGGCGGAAGCTGCCAGCGTGGCAGTGGGAGATTGGACCATGGGATGGACTTTGTGGGTGTGGGGAAGAGATCTTGAACTTTCAACTGGGTGGGGAAAACCAGGAAGCTTTCAGATTCGGGTTTTCCCAGATGTGCCAACATGGCTCTCTTCATAAATTGGAACTTTGAGCAATAATTTGCCTTGGACTCTGATTTACTTTTGGATGCTATCTGGAACCCTGACATGTTAGTATTCATTTAAAAATGCAATAAAATGTAATAAATAGGTTGCTGTATTTATATGATGCAAGGTGCACTGAAGGGTTAACATACACATGGGCCTGGCTACTTGCACGACCGCCTTCTACCGCATACCTCCACTCGACCTGTCCGCTCCCACAGGTAGGGCCTCCTTAGGGTGCCGTCCACTGGACAATGCCGGCTGGCGACGCGCAGGGGAAGAGCCTTCTCTGTGGCAGGCCCCGCCCTTTGGAATGACCTCCCCCCAGACCTCCAGACTATCACCGACCTTCGCCTCTTCCGCCGGACTTTAAAAACCTATTTTTTTCCATATGGCCGGCCTGGCATAGCTGCTACAACCATATTTTATTAGATTTGGGTTTTAAATTGATTGTCTCTTTTTAGCACGGGTTAAACGGTTTAATAGTTGTTTTAAATTTTGTAGTTTTTGTGCTTTTTGTATTGTTGGTTTTTAAGTCCCTGTGCGCCGCCCTGAGTCCCTCTTTTGGGAGATAGGGCGGGATAGAAATCTAATAAATGAAATGAAATGAAATGACATTGGGCCCACTGGCAAATGCCCATCAGGCCATACATTAAGACAGCCCGGGCTACTTGCTGTTGCTAGGCCGGCTGGCACATTTGCTACAGATTACTATGTCAGGGACGAAAGACCCAGTACACCAGGGATATCCAAACTTGGGAACTTTAAGACTTGTGGACTTCAACTCCCAGAATTCCCCAGCCAGCTATGCTGGCTGGGGAATTCTGGGAGTTGAAGTCCACAAGTCTTAAAGTTCCCAAGTTTGGACATCCCTGCAGTACACCAATGAAGTCCAATTAAACTGACTTATTGGTAAATATCTATGGAGATTCTCGGTCATCCAGCTGATGGTTGTCCCAAAGGTGCTTTTTCAAGAGGCAACTGGACTTTGTTGTTTTTCTTTTTCTTTGAAGCCATTTTGCTTCTCATCCAAGAAGCTTCTTCAGCTCTGACAGGATGGTGTGACTGGGTGATGGGGAACAGAAGGATTTATATTCCTGGCAGACAGCTGATCATTTGCTTTCTTTTAGAGAGTCACTGAGGCCATTTGGATGTTTTATTGGTAAAAAGTCAATATTTGGAGTTAGATCAGGGGTGAAATGCTACCGGTTTGGGTCAGTTCGCCCGAACCGGTAGTTTAAAAATGCTTTAAAAAGTTTTTTTAAAGTTCTCTTTTTTTAAAACCCCTTTAAGAATATTTTAATCTGAAAATGCATCAAATGTTCAGTATTTCAAGTGTGGCCTTCCCAAGGCCTTATAAAGTGGTATAAACACTGTGTAGTCTTGATTCTCTCCTTCTGTTGATGCAGCCTAGAACTGTGTTGGCTTTTTGGGCAGCTGCTGCACACGGCTGGCTCATATTTAAGGGATCATCCACTAGGACTCCAAGATCCCTCTCACAGTTACTGCTATTGAGCAAGGTACCCCTATACTGTACCTGCGCATTTCGTTTTTCTTGCCTAAATGTAGAATCTTACGTTTCTGTCACTCCTCCTCCCACATACTACGCCTATATGAGGAGTTGACCTACTAAGCCTTTTTCTTATTGTTTGAAATGTCTTTAATGCACCCAGGGCCTGCCTGTTTAAAATCCCTTCCATTTAAAGTTCTTGCAGTTGACTCCTAATTTATTTAAATTAGGTTTGCAATTTTCCACAGTTGGCTGCCTTGCTTTTCTGCCTTACAAAATATGGAACCGTTTACCATATAGGATCGATTTGGTGTGAGAGAAGTGGGGCAGTCACCAGGCAATCTCAGGGTTTTTAATGTGCAGAAGACGATGGATGGAAGTAGGCAAACCTCAAAGGCATTTGAAAGCTGACCATTCTGCAACACTCTGAGCTAGAATTCTCATAAGGCGCATTAAATACTTTGCGGTGTCCACAATGTTCAATTTTTCAAAGAAGGTGATAAACCTGTTTCTGGATCATAGCATTGCAGACAGCAAGTTTCAATTGCATGAAACCAAAGACGAAAACCTCCTAGGATGCATATGGGTCAAGATAAAAGAAAAAAAAGAATGACAGGGCCATAGGTGTATATAGGCCAGTGACGGCTATCCTTTTTTCCATTGTGTGCCAAAAGCGGGGGGACTGCAGGGGTTCATGCGCGATTATGCCTACGCCCATAATTCTATGCTTGTGACCCCCATGCATGTATGTGCAACCCAGTGGTGGGTTTCTGCAGGCTCGCACCTACTTGTGAGAGCCGGTTGGTGAAATTTAGAGAACCGGTGAGAGGGGGTTCCACCGGCGTACCTGGAAGTAAATCTGGCTCGCCCCTGCCAGTGACCCAACAGGAAGGAAAGGAAAGGAAAGGAAGGAAGGAAAGGAAAGGAAAGGAAAGGAAAGGAAAGGAAAGAAAGAAAGAAAGAAAGAAAGAAAGAAAGAAAGAAAGAAAGAAAGAAAGAAAGAAAGAAAGAAAGAAAGAAAGAAAGAAAGAAAGAATTTATCATCACAATTGAGCCCAAAATTTTGGTTGCTAAGCAAGAGCGTTGTTAAATGAGTTTCACCACATTTTAAAAGGTGGCCACTCCCACCCTGTCACATGACTGCCAAGCCACGCCCACAAAATAGGCCACACCTACAGAGTAGGTTGTAAAAAATTTGAAACCCACCACTGGTGCAACCCCCACTTTTTGCGCACGATGGACCCGTTTTTCACCCTCCCCAGACTCCAGAGGCTTTCTAGGAGCCTGGGGAGGGTGAAAGCAGCCCCCCCTGCTCCTCTCCCCCCGGAGGCCCTCCAGAGGCTTTAGGAGGCTTCCTTGAAGCCTCCAGAGAGCAAAAGATAGCCTATGGGCAACCCGGAAGTCCGTTCCCGAACTTCCCGGTTGCCAGTAGGGCCGTTTTTCACCCTCCGGCTTCCCTGAAACCTCCGGAGGGCGAAAAATGGTGCAACGCACAAACCGGAAGTCCGTCCCCCAACTTCCGGTTTGTGTGTTGGGTTGTTTTTCGCCCTCCGGAGGCTTCAGGGCGAAAAATGGCTGAAAATGAAGGCCAAAGTCAGCTGGCCAGTGCGCGCATGCGCACTGGAGGTGACAGGGCAACACCTGGCGAGCCCTAACAAATGGTTCCGCATGCCACCTGTGGCACACATGCCATAGGTTCGCCATCACAGCTATAGGCCACCCAATCAAGCAGAAAAAATAAATATCCTTTTTGCCAACCAACTAACAAACATATGTAGGAAACACCCTACGATAGTAATGGGGGGGCTTCAATTACCCTGATATCAATTGGAAAGCTAATTCTGCACCAAGTGAGAAATCAAATAGGTTACTAACCAACCTAGCTGACAACTTGCTAACCAACCTAGTTGGCAGTAACCAATGCAATCCTAAATTGCATTAATTTAGGGGTACAATCATGATCAAGGGAGGTACTAATACCGCTCTATAAAGCCCTAGGGAGACGCTAGCATCCGCTAAGTTTGGTAAACGAATGCTGTTCATTCATCAGATCATTCAATTCAATTCAATTTATTTGATTGGTAGACCGCACCCTCTCCCCGAAGGGACTCGGGGCGGTGCACAGGACTTTAAAAACATATATAGATACAACAATACAATATTTAAAATAGAATTAAATAATTTACCTGCGCTAAAAGTTTAAAATCTTAAAACCTTAAAACCCTTTATACTAATCCCAGCAATCCCTATTAAAACAATTTAAATTTATATTACAAACCTAGGAAGGATAGATTAGGCCAGGCCGATCATTGTTTCTCAACCTCAGCAGCTTTAAGAGATGTGGTCTTCAACTCCCAGAATTCCCCAGCCAGAATGGAATGTCTGTCTACTTCTTTATGTAAGTAGATTTCATCTCAATGAAGTGCTTAAAGACTAAGATTTCAGAAGACAGTTTTTATTTCCCCCAAATCTCCCCCAAAAGGTCTCCGTGTTTTTTTTATTGCTTTTTACATGGCCTACGTTGCAACTGGTCCTTTTAATATTCTTTAACTTTTATTTGGGTGATGATAATAACATAAAAATGTGAAATCTTTCCTTCCCTGTCCCCTCCTTCTGCAGAGTCATGCTATAAAAAACATGCTTGGGTTTAACTTAATTTCTAGACTTTGGATGGAATCAAGTTTCTCTGATTATTATTATGGTTTTTTTTGCTCCACAAAGCACTTTATGAGAAAGTTTATTTGATTACCTTAGATGAGATTTCCAAAGATACATAAAAAGGCCATCAGAAAATTCACTATTTAACGGGAACAATAAACGCTGCTTCACGGACGGGGTATAATAAAAAAAAGGTTTAAATCACGCAATGAGTGTCAGTTGTGAAATGGAAGCGTTGGGGTGGTTATGCTGAGAGAATATGGCATTATATCAGTTTTAAAATGAAAAAAAAAATCTTATAGCAATAGAACTCTGGGGACTCAGTCCAAAGTACTGTCTCTTTCAAGGTGACAAGCAGGAAGAGGTCGCCACAATGTAAAAATGATGTTGGGACACTAGAAGGCTAAAACCAGTGGTGGGTTTCTGCAGGCTCGCACCTACTCGCGAGAACCGGTTGGTGAAATTTAGAGAACCGGTGAGAGGGGGTTCCACTGGTGTACCTGGAAGTAAATCTGGCCCGCCGCTGCCAGTGACCCAACAGGAAGGAAAGGAAAGGAAAGGAAGAAAGGAAAGAAAGAAAGAAAGGAAGGAAGGAAGGAAGGAAGGAAGGAAGGAAGGAAAGAAAGAAAGAAAGAAAGAAAGAAAGAAAGAAAGAAAGAAAGAAAGAAAGAAAGAAAGAAAGAAAGAATTTATCATCACAATTGAGTCCAAAATTTTGGTTGCTAAGCAAGAGCGTTGTTAAATGAGTTTCACCACATTTTAAAAGGTGGCCACTCCCACCCTGTCACATGACTGCCAAGCCACGCCCACAAAATAGGCCACACCTACAGAGTAGGTTCTAAAAAATTTGAAACCCACCACTGGCTAAAACATATGAAGAACGGTTGGAGGATCTGGCTATATCTAGTTGAATGAAAAGAAGGACTAGAAGAGACATGATAGCAGCGTTGCAATATCTCAGGGGTTGCTACAAAGAAGAGAGAGTCAAGCTCTTCTCCAAGGCACCTGAAGGCAGGACAAGAAGCAAAACTAATCAAGGAGAGAAGAAACTTTAGAACTAAGGAGAAATTTCCTGACAATGAGAACAATTAATCAGGGGAACAACTTGCCTCCAGAAGTTGTGAATGCTACAGTTTTTTAAGAAGGGATTGGACAACCATTTGTCTGAAGCAGTGTAGGGTTTCCTGCCTGAGCAGGGGGTTGGACTAGATATACAGGGGTCTGCAAAGTCGGCTCTTTTAAGACTGGTGGACTTCAACTCCCAGAATTCCCCAGCCAGCTATGCTGGCTGGGGAACTCCGGGAGTTGAAGTCCACCAGTCTTGAAAGAGCCGACTTTGCAGACCCCTGGACTAGAAGACTACTGTAGAAGACTAGAAGACCTCAAAGGTCCCTCCCAACTCTGTTATTCTATTCTATTCTATTCTATTCTATTCTATTCTATTCTATTCTATTTATATGTTCTTATTTTCTGGAAAAAAATGCTTTTTGTCTCCAAAAAAGTTTTGGTGTCTGTATACTTAGGTTAGAAATATTTTGATAAGAAGTACTACAACTGGGAAGGCATTATTTTTTTCGACTATGTTCTCCTTCCCTCTTTCTCTGCTTCCATTTTGCTTGTGCTCGTCTTAACAAAAGACTTCCAGAAGATGGCAAGGAATTGTGACACCCATCTTTATGCACAGATGAAATTTGAGGAGATTTAAGGACTGGAAGCAGCCTCCAGCTTGTGAGTTGCTTAGCCTCACCTGAAAGGATCATAAATGCAAAGGTCCAAACTCATGTTTTTCAATTCATGGTAGGTAAAGGAAAACGTTTCCCTCGCACATATGTGCTAGTCATTCCCAACTCTAGGGGCCAGTGATCATCTCCAATTCAAAGCCAAAGAGCCAGTTCTGTCCAGAAACATCTCCGTGGTCATGTGGCTGGCATGACTCAATGCCAAAGGCGCAAGGAACACTGTTACCTTCAGACCAAAGGTGGTCCCTATTTTTCTACTTGCATTTTTACATGCTTTTGAACTGCTAGGTTGACAGAAGCTGGGATAAGGAACGGGAGCTCACTCTGTTACGCGGCGCTAGGAATTCGAACTGCCAAACTGCTGATCTTTCTGATCGACAATCTCAGTATCTTAGCCACTGAGCCACCATGTCCCTATTCATGATATTATAATAATAAATTTAATTTGTAGACCGCTCCCTCTCCCCGAAGGGACTCGGAGCAGTGTACAGGGGAATTAAAAATGTACAAAACATAGATACATCATAAATATATATATAAAATCAAATTAAACAATTTATCCCTGCACTAAAAGACCTAAAATCCTAAAAACTAAACCCCTTAAAAACCCTATTAAAACAATTTAGATGTTCAGACTGAGAAGGCAGGAAGGTAAGTTAGGCCAGGCTGGCCTGTTGGAAAAGATAAGTCTTGAGCTTTTGTCGGAAGGCGTGGAGGTCCGTAGTCGTTCTGAGGTCGGGGGGTAGGTCGTTCCATAGAACTGAGCCCGCCACAGAGAAGGCCCTTCCCCTGGGCGTCGCCCGCTGGCATTGCCTAGTGGACGGCACCCGGAGAAGTCCCTCTCTGTGGGAGCGGATCGGTCGGAGGGATGTATGGGGTAGGATACGATCCCGCAGATAGCTAGGCCCCGTGCCATGGAGTGCTTTAAAGATGGTAGTCAGCACCTTGAAGCGCACCCGGAAGACCACAGGCAGCCAGTGCAGCTCGCGCAGGAGCGGTGTTACGTGGAAATGCCTAGGAGCACCCAGAATTGCCCGCGTGGCCGCGTTCTGGACTAGCTGTAGTCTCCGGGTGCACCTCAAGGGAAGCCCCATGTAGAGAGCATTACAGTAGTCTAGACGGGATGTCACAAGGGCATGAGTGACCGTGCAAAGGGCATCCCGGTCCAATAGGGGACGCAACTGGCGTACGTGAAGTTATGAAGTTATTCAGCTTTCCCAAGGCTTAATTTCATGAGAACCAACAGTTTAGAAGGAAAATGCCCTATAGCCCAGCTCAGGATTGTAGTTCATCTTTTGCCATGGTGACATATTCCATCGGTATGTTCATATAAGCTTTCTTATTCAACCACAATTCTTTTCTCTTTCAAAGCACATAGATTAATAGAGTTGGAAAGGATCTCAGGCCACACCCACAGAAGAGGTTCTAAAAAATTTTGAAACCCACCACTGGACTAGACATACCCAGTCCCTGTAGCCCTTCTTCGTATGTTTCAGCCTCTACCTCCTAATCATTTTTGTTGCTCTTCTCTGCACTCTTTCCAGAGTCTCAATATCTTTTTTACAGTGTGTTGACCAGAACTGGATGTAGTATTCAGGTAAGGTCTTAGTAAGGCTTTATAAAGCACTACTAGAACTTCACGTGAACTTGATTCTATCCCACTCTTAATGCACTACAGCTCATTTTCTTTCCCAGCTAACTTTCTAATATTTATCTTAAATTTAATACACACACACACACACACATACGGATTTCAGAGGGAGGATAGGAGAAACACAACTTTTTGTTTGTATGGCATTAGCTCCATGGCCCACAGATGGAAAAGAAGGAAGACTGACGGTAAGTCCATAACCTTCCTGGAATCCGTCATACACTGAAGTGGATGGAATAGAATGTTATGACTCCCGGAATACCAATGCGAAGATACAAAACATTTTCAATTAATGTGATACCTGCAAGATTTACAGAACAGCCTGGCAGCTTACCTAGAAAGGCAGTAAGAAAATTTTGTAATAAAGCAGATTGATTCTCAAATAAATTGAAGCAATTGCATCAATAACGAGGAAGCGTAGGAGCCAGAATCTTGAAACATGCCTCCAATATATTATCTTGTCCTATAATTCTTGAATTTCTGATTTATAATCCATTACTTAAAAGGGAGGAGACACCCGCAATAAACAAGTCTTGCTAGAGACAATATCCAATTCCCATCTTCTGGATTTGTTTTGGCTTTTATTGTCGGGCGTTCAAATTCGTCAGGAGTGCTACAGCCTTATTTGAATTATTTTTAACATTCTCTATTGTTCGGCGCTACCATGCAATTAAAATAAATGAATAAAAAGAAATAATTTGGTCACCAGGGGAGATTGCAAACTGTGGTTTCATCATTCAGAGGGGAAAAAGACCACCTTGTAAAGCTGAGTTAAAATGAAAGTAATTAACCGTAGCAGAATTGTTTGACATCTTTTATTTTCATTTATTATTCCGCACTGCTTCGCCTCCAGTGATGTTAGGGTTGCAGTTTCCCAATTCCCAACCTCGGTGGCTGACCAAGTTAAGGACAGCTGATTTAATATATTTAAGAAGTGTCATTATTGCCCTTGATCTCTGCTACTGAATTGGCACGAAGGGAGGAGGAGGAGAAAGCCACAGTGGTTCTCCTGGCTTAAGCTCACCCACATTACGGAAAATAGGGAATTTAATTCCTTTGTTTGAACTTCAGTAGGCAAAATCTGTTCATTTGAAATAAATTAAATTCTGGTGTGGTGGAAATTATTCCATAACAATGGACTTGGGAATAGAAAACAGTTACTCCTGTATAGTGCCATTATTAAACATTTAAATTCCATTGTACCGGGGGTGGGGGGTTGCTACCGGTTTTACTACTGGTTCGCAACTCCTGTGCAACAACCCCCCCCCACAGGTGTGCTTTGCTTGCGGCAGATGTGCAACATGCACACACGCCCCGAGTCCCTTTGGGGAGAGTGGGGCGGTTTATAAATTTAATAAATTGAAATTGAATTGAATGTAAATTGTTCTGTGCACATCGCAGAACAATTTACAGAGAACTGTGCACGCGCAGTCATTATAATCCAACATGGCAGCGACATCAGTGGTAGCGAGGGAACCGGTTCGAGGGCGTGTCAGGCCTGGGTTACTGCCGGTTCTGTGACCCAGGCCTGACTTCCACTACCCGTTTGGCTGAAGCAGGCTGAACCGGGCCCATGGCACGGGACCTAGCTATTTGCGGGATCGCATCCTGCCCCATACATCCCTTCGGCCGATTTGCTCCCACAGAGAGGGACTTCTCCGGGTGCTGTCCACTAGGCAATGCCAGCGGGCGACTCCCAGGGGAAGGGCCTTCTCTGTCGCAGGCCCTATCCTATGGAACGACCTACCCCCCGACCTCAGAACAACTCTGGACCTCCGCTCCTTCCGCCGAAAGCTCAAAACATATTTCTTCCAACAGGCCGACCTGGCCTAATCTATTTCTCACATCTCCCGTCTGTACATTTAAATTTTTAATTGGGTTTTTAGGGGTTTAGATTTTTTAGGTTTTAGTGCAGGGTCATTGTAATTTAATTTAATTTTAGATATTTATATTGTTGTATGTTTTATGTTTCATATTCCCTGTGCACCGCCCCGAGTCCCTTCGGGGAGAGGGAGCGGTATACAAATAAACATTCCATTCCATTCCAACCTCCTGGCGGCCCCTGAAGGCTCCGGAGGGCTAAGACTGGTCCTACAAGCAACCCAGAAGTCTGATTTGCTCATAGGGTCATTTTTTTGCACCCCAGAGCCTTCAGGGAAGCCTCCTGGAGGCTGATGGAGGCTCTGGAGGCTAAAACCGGCTCTATGAGCAAACCGGAAGTCTGTTCCTGAACTTCCGGTTTGCCCCTAGGGCTGGTTTTTCACCCCCCCGGAAACTTCAGGGAAGCCCCTAAAGCCTCCGGAGAACCTCCGGGTGGGGGAGGCTGTTTTCACCCACCCCAGGCTCCTATAAAGCCTCTGGATCCTGGGGAAGGCGCAAAAAAAGCATGCCAAAAATGGGCAGAGGCAACCGCTGGTCATGCTCGCATGCAAGCTGTGGTTGTGCACATAGCATTATGGGTGTGGCACGCCCGTACACGACTCTCCTGCGCTCCCCCTGCTTATGGCACGCAAGCCAAAAAAGGTTCTCTCATCACTGCCCTATACCATTTCAGATAAATGGTTGTCCACCCACCACCTCTGAAGGCAAGTTGTTCCATTGGCTGATTGGTCTACCATTCGGAAATTTCTCCTTGGTTCTAGGTTGCTTCTCTCCTTGGTTAGTTTCCATTTGTTGTTTTCCATCTTACCTTTTGGTGCTTTGGAAAATAATCTGACTCCCTCATCTTCCTCCTTCAAATATTGGAACACTGCTATCATGTCTCCCCAAGTCCTTCTTGTCATTAGACCAGATATGCCCAATTCCTGTAACCATTCTTTGTATATTTTTAGTCTCCAGCCCTCTAATAATTTCTTTTGCTATTCTCTGTACTCTTTCCAGAATTTTTTTTAAATATTGTGGTGACCAGAACTGAATGCAATGTTCTAAGTGTGGTCTTATTAAAACTTTACAAAGTGGTACTAGAGCTTCAAGTGATGGATAGGTCAATTTCCCCCCCCCCCCAAAGATAACTCTTGAATCAAAAATAAATGGTTGTATTCTGTCAGAGGTTTCCTCCATAGCTGAAGCGAAGTGCACTCAATTTATCCTTGGAATGGCACAAAATGATATCAAGAGTCCTTCACTTAATGACCACACTTGAGCGCAAAGTTTCTATTGCTAAGCAAGACAGTTGCTAAGTGAGTATTGCCCCATTTTACAATCGTTCTTGGCACAGTTGGTGCCACAGACAGAAATTATAATAAGATGAGATGGTCATCTCTTGATAATGCTTTAAGTCTTATGGATCCTCTGTTTTCTTGCATGCTTTATTACCCAAACTAGGCAATATTATCAGTGCTTTAGTTTTCCTGCACAATGTTTTCGGCTCCAAAATTAGATGGTTCTATAATATTTTATTCCTTCTACCCAGTCATTGTTGCCAAACAATGTCCCTGAAATATAGCATTTTAGAGATTTTATACAACAAATCCATAAATAAACAGCTGCAGAAGTGGATTAAGGAGAAGGAAGAGTAGAGACCCACATTTATAAAAAAAAATCTACAATGTCCATCTCCTCTAAATAACTTTGGGTGATTTAGAAACATTATAATAAAATAGTTCTGACCTAGGCTTCTCCAAAAAGCATGAAGCAGATTCCTGATCCTGAATGTTTTGGGACCGTTCGTTTTTATTAAACGAATGTGAATTCCTCTCATTCATATTGAGCAAAGGCATGGTAAACAATCTTCCAAAGGTGAAGTTATGACTACATACCTTATCTAGCTTGGAAAGCTGCCATGTCAATATTTTCCAAAGGAGGTGCTATGCAAGGAAAGACCTGGCACAGAGTCTCTGAGATTCACGGACAGATCTTCACACTCCTGAAACTAATGAACGAATGAATTGTATTGTATTGTATTATTTAAATTTCTATACCGCCCTTCTCCCTTCCGGGACTCAGGGCGGTGTACAGGCAGCAGTAAAAACATGAATAAAAACATAGAAACCCTTTAAAAATACATTAGATAATGGAGCCTGTCTTAAAACCTAGTTAAAATCCCTACTAAAAACCATACAAAACTATAACATTGAAAACTATGGCAGTTTAGAAACTATGCCAGGCTGGCCGCACGGAATAAATAAGTCTTCAAAGCCCGATGGAAAAGGCGCAGGTCCATGATTGTCCGTAGGTCAGGGGGGAGGTCATTCCAGAGGGCAGGAGCAGCCACAGAGAAGGCTCTCCCCCTAGGGGTCGCCAGCCGACATTGCCTGGCCGATGGCACCCTGAGGAAGCCCTCTCTGTGGGAGCAAACTGGACGGTGGGAGGTATTTGGTAGCAGGAGGTGGTCTTGCAGATAACCAGGTCCCTTGCCACGGAGCGCTTTAAAGGTGGTTACTAATACCTTGAAGCACATCCGGAAAGCCACAGGCAGCCAGTGCAGCTCGCGCAGGAGAGGTGTCACGTGGGAGTATCTAGACCCCCCCAGAATCCCCCGTGCGGCCGGATTCTGAACTAGCTGCGCGTGCGCAAGATGGCGGGTTAGCTCCGGAGCTCCGTGCGGGCTGTGGAGGTTCGTTAGCCTTTTTAGTGCTCCCAGCCCTCTTTTATGGTTTAGAGGGCTGGGCATCTGTAAGGAATCCATCCTGGCACTACAGGATGAGGTTCGCGGCGATTTCGGAGGTGTCGGGCGTGGGCACGGCTCCGGGGACGCTCAGACGGTGAGAGCGTCGGAGCGGGCCGTTTGGAGTGGGGGCCGGAGCCGGAGCGGAGCGGTGGCCGGCGTTCCCGATGCCGGAAACAGGGCGGAGGCGCCGGTCGCGGCCAGAAGCTCCCGACGCTGATGTCAGCTGTGGCTCGTCCGGGGGGCAGAGACGGTGGTGAGAGCGCCGTGAGGCCAGCGGCAACGGCGTTAATGGTAGTAACGAGGATGGCGGTGCGGAGAGGTGTTTGAAAGATGGTGAACGGGGCGCAGCTGCGGGAGTTGGAGTGGCAATGCGGCTGCGGGAGATGGCGGCGGTGAGAGCGCCGGAGAAGGGAGAACGCCGGAGGCCAGTGGCGATGGCGATGGCGAGTATGGAGGCTAAAGGATGATGGCGGCATGTGAGTGCCGAGAGGCTGGTGGAGGAACCCTGAAGCGGCCGCTGGAAGCCTGGCCAACGATGGTGGGAGCGTTGAGAGGCCAGTGGAGAAGGCGGTGGCTCAGGTGAGATAGAGATGGCGGCGGTGAGAGAGCCGAAAGAGACGCGAACGGCCATGCTGGCCATGCTGACCAACTTAACTTCCCCATGAGACTGAGAACTGAGAACTGAGCCATGCTCCCGAAAGACGGGATTTGTCCTAAGATCTTGGGCCGGAACAACTCATTGATTGACTATTTTCAACTGACATTGCGAGCTGTACCATCTTTATATCCTTATTGTTTGCACTTTATCTCATTTTAATATCAATTGAGGACTTTAAATCTTGGCTAACGACCTTCTAATTTCTTTTAAAATCTTTGTATTTTAAATCCCAGCCCCACTGATGAATTTCACCTACATTAACTATTTATTAATTATTTATTAACAACTTTATTATTTATGCATAGTATAATGTACTCCAGAGCTAACCTTTTACTGCTGCGAGAGTCCCCGCTCTCGCAGGTCTGGCCCTCTACACTATCGAGGGCCCGTCTCGATGATGGATATATTAATCCGGAGAGACGGGCGAAGCGCGGCCTTAGGGGATTTTTAATTGGTAAATTATTGGTTATTTTAGGGGGTCCCAGGGAGGGTAGACAGATGGAGATGGAAACAGCAATTAGTAGTAAGGGCCAGGATAGCAGTCGACGGCGGGAAGCGGAAGGCGAAAGGCAGGGGGATACTCGAGTCGTTCCTCAGGAGGGCATACCAATTCAGAGGGTCGTGGGGAGGGGCAGGACCGAGGGGAGACAATTTTTATCCTCCCGGTTGGTGGCACGCAGCCGTTGGTTAAAAACGGTCGGGTGCCACAACCCTCGCAGGCTAGGTGGCCAGGGAATACAGAGCCAGGGTCTGCGGCTGATGTTTTGCAACGCCAGGTCCGTTGTCAACAAAGCCCCCCTCATTAGTGACCTTGTGTCAGAGGGGGAGCCGGACCTGGTAGGAATTGCGGAGACCTGGTTGGGCCACGAGGGAGGTCATCCCCTCGTTGAAATGTGCCCACCAGGCTACCGCGCATTTCATCAGCCGCGGGCCCTAGGCAGGGGTGGTGGGGTAGCGGTCATTATCAAGGAAGGCCTGGAGCCGAGAGAGACCATTGTGCCGCAGACCTCCGGCTGTGAGTCCCTTTGCATGAAGTGGGGCCTAGGGAGGCAGTTGGGCCTGCTGGTTGTATACCTGGCTCCCCGCTATGTAGCAGCAGCCCTGCCCGAGCTCCTGGAGGTGATCGCCACGGTGGCAGTGGAGACCCCCAGACTTATAGTTATGGGGGACTTTAATCTGCCATCGTTGGGCGAATCATCCGCGGTAGCTCGGGAGTTCATGGCTTCCATGACGGCCATGGACCTGACCCAAGTAATTCAAGGCCCCACTCATGAGGGTGGACATACGCCGGACCTCATCTTCGTCTCGGGCCAATGGAAGAGTGATCTGGGTACAGGGGACATAGACATCATACCCTTGTCATGGTCAGACCACTCACTTCTCCGACTCGACTTTCCGACCGCTGCTCCCCTCCGCGGGGAGGCGGAACCAGAGTTACCAATCTGGTACCGCCCCAGGCGCTTGATGGACCCGGATGGGTTCCAGACAGCGCTTGGGCCATTTCCTGTATCCCTGACCCGCGCCCCGATGGAGGACCTCACGGCCGCATGGAATAGTGCGGCCGTGGGAGCCTTGGATCGGGTCGCGCCCTTGCGGCCTCTCTCGCGGCGGCGAACCACCCTGGCTCCTTGGTTTACTGAGGGGCTGCGGGTGATGAAACGCCGCAAGAGATGCCTAGAGAGAAGATGGAGGGCTAGCCGCTCTGAATCTGACCGGACACAGGTGAGAGCCCATTTACGGACTTACATTGTGGCGCTGAGGGTGGCCAAACGTCATCATTGCGCCACCCTCATAGCATCCGCAGAAAACCGCCCTGCCGCCCTGTTTAGGGTGACCCGTTCCCTCCTTCAACAGAGGGAGCGGGAAGCCCCGTTACAGGGTAGGGCAGAGGAATTTGTGATTTTTCTGCAGGAGAAAACCGCCCAGATACAGAGTGAGCTAGCCACCATTCATGGCCCAGTGGGATGCCACGAGGGAGATCTTGTTTGGGAGGAGTTTGACCCCGTTACTTCCGAGGATATGGACAGGTTACGTGGGCGACTGCGAGCCACCACATGTTCATTGGACCCGTGCCCCTCCTGGCTTGTACTGGCATCCTGGGAGGTGACACGAGGCTGGCTCCAAGAGGTCATCAACGCATCCTTGAGTGAGGGTTCCTTGCCTGCCTCCCTAAAAGAGGCTATGGTGAGGCCCCTCCTCAAGAAGCCCTCTTTGGACCCAGCTCTTTTGAACAACTACCGTCCAGTCTCCAACCTTCCCTTCTTGGCGAAGGTTGTTGAGAGTGTGGTGGCACAACAGTTTCCCCGTCACCTGGAGGAAGTTGACTATCTAGATCCGCGCCAGTCCGGCTTTCGGCCCGGGCATAGCACCGAGACGGCATTGGTCGCGTTGGTAGATGATCTCTGGAGGGCCAGAGATGGGGGATGTTCTTCCATCCTGGTCCTATTAGACCTCTCAGCGGCTTTCGATACCATCGACCATGGTATCTTATTGCATCGGCTGGGGGGGTTGGGGGTGGGAGGCACCGTGTTGCGGTGGTTCTCCTCCTACCTCTCTGGCCGATCGCAATTTGTGCGTGCAGGAGAGCAGAGGTCGACCCCGAGACCACTCACATGTGGAGTGCCTCAGGGGTCGGTCCTCTCGCCTCTCCTGTTTAACGCATATATGAAGCCGCTGGGTGAGATCATCCGTGGTTTTGGGGTAGAGTACCACCTGTACGCTGACGACACCCAGCTGTACATATCTACCCCAAACCACCCCAACGATGCCGTAGCGGTGATGTGCCAGTGCCTGGAAGCCGTGCGGATCTGGATGGGAAGTAACGGACTTAGGCTCAACCCGACCAAGACCGAGTGGCTGTGGTTTCCGGCTGCCCGATTCAACCAGCTTTCTCCAACGCTGGCCATAGGGGGCGAACATCTTGCCCCTGTGGATGGGGCGCGCAATTTGGGTGTCCTCCTGGATACCCGGCTGTCTATGGAAGAGCAAGTGACAGCCGTGGCCAGGAGGGCGTTTTACCAGGTTTGCCTGGTTCGCCAATTGCGCCCCCTATTGGATCGGGACGCCCTTCGCACAGTCACTCATGCCCTCGTGACATCCCGACTGGACTATTGTAACTCTCTCTACATGGGGCTCCCCTTGAGGTGCACCCGGAGGCTTCAGTTAGTTCAGAATGCAGCCGCGCGAGCAATTATGGGCACCTCTAGATTTGCCCATGTAACACCGCTCTTGCGCGAGCTGCACTGGCTACCTGTCGTCTTCCGGGTGCGCTTCAAGGTGTTAGTCATCATCTTCAAAGCGCTCCATGGCTCGGGACCTAGCTATCTGCGAGATCGGATCCTGCCCCACACATCCTCACGACCGATTCGCTCCCACAGAGAGGGGCTTCTCCGGGTGCCGTCCACTAGACTTTGTCAGCGGGCGACGCCCAGGGGAAGGGCGCTCTCTGTGGCGGGCCCGGCCCTCTGGAACGACCTTCCCCCTGATATTAGAACGACCACCGACCTCCGCTCCTTCCGTGTAAAACTGAAGACCCATCTCTTTCGACTGGCCGGCCTTGAATAGTTCTCTCTGTCTTTTAACGATAAATTTTAATGGGTTTTTTAATTGTATTTTTAGCACGGGTAATTTATTTAATTCTATTTTAGTAATGTTTGTATTATTGTATATTGTTTTAATTATGCCTGTGCACCGCCCCGGGTCCCTGTGGGGAGAGGGTGCGGTTAATAAATTCTAATTTATTATTATTATTATTATTAGCTGTAGAATTGTTTCCTGCAAAAGCCCCCTCCCCATTCACTCCTCTTTTATTTCCTAAGGGAGGGGCCATTCACCGTCCACCTGTGGCTTTACTCCCAAGTAGACCCTGATTTCTTAGCTGTTCTTTTCTTCTGGCAGCTCTGCACATGCGCACTCTGGGAACAGGTTCCAGCTGTTCCTCTGCCTCACTGCTGTCTAGCTCTGAAAGCAACTGAGAACTGCCAGATGGCCTCGGCCCCATCTCTGCCTCCAATGCAGATCCCTTGTCTGAACCTTCCCCAGCCTCCAGGACTGGGCCATATCCCTCCCCACTGTCTTCACTGTCCGACTCTGCTGCCAGCTCTGCTAGCGGGCCACAACAAAAATAGTATAAAAACATGCCTAAAAGCATAGTTAAAAACAAAAAAGTAAACACAAGTAAAAGGACAGGTTAAAAGGAAAAATCCAAGATAAGAAATTCACAAGGGAGAGGGAGTGCCCTCAAGCCACCAGCCATCCCCAGGGTTGCATTACACCAGGGTGTCAAACTCAAGGCCCATGGCCTGGCACTGGATGACAATACAATACAATACAATAGCAGAGTTGGAAGGGACCTTGTAGGTCTTCTAGTCCAACCCCCTGCGTGGGCAGGAACCTTATACCATTTCAGACAAATGGCTATCTAACATCTTTTTAAAGACTTCCAGGGTTGGGGCATTCACAACTTCTGGAGGCAAGCTGTTCCAGAGGTTAATTGTCCTAACTGTCAGGAAATTTCTCCTTAGTTCTAAGTTGCTTCTCTCCTTGATTAGTTTCCATCCATTGCTTCTTGTCCTGCCCCCAGGTGCCTTGGAGAATAGTTTGGCTCCCTCTTCTTTGTGGCAACCTCTGAGATATTGGAACACTGCTATCATGTCTCCCCTGGTCCTTCTCTTCATCAAACTAGACATACCCAGCTCCTGCAACCGTTCTTCATATGTTGGACTTGCAGGGTTCTTAGATCTGGCCTGCAGGGCCACCCTGGAAACAGTGAAAGACCGGCCCCCAGTGCCTCTGCCAGTGAAAACAGAGCTTGGGGGGGGGGGGTTGTGTGCAACCCTCCGAGCTCCGTTTTCCCTGGCAGAGTATTGCAGGAGGCCGTCGCAGCTGGAAACGGAGCTCAGGAGCCTGTTTCCACTGGCAGAGCACTTGGGCCACCACAGGCACCCCCGACATGAGTGACATCGAGCTGGCCATGCCCACCCTGGCCACGCCCACCCAGGGCCCCCAAGGTCAAACACAACCCTGATGCAGCACTCCATAAAATCAAGTTTGACATCTCTGCATTACACTTTTACAGAAACCAGGATCAAGATGATTGAGAATCTCCATAGACATTATACCCTTAGCCTGCTATGCTAATTGGCTAAGGTGATCAGATTTTAACATTGGTAAAGCGGGACACCATTGACTGGGTGGTGGTGGGGGGGTTGTTCTTGATTAAAATTTTGGTCTATATGGAGCAACAAAAATTTTCATAGAACGCAAAAATAGCACTGTAATATTTATTTTTTAATTTCAACAGAAGTACAATTTACAAATATAATACATTAAAAAAAATATAAAACTATATCCTGGCGAAATAGTCTCATGGCCGTCGAAAACAGTATATTCCCTTCCCGTTCTCCCGCCGTTCCCTAGCTTGTTGTGCATTCTTTTCAAAAATCGGGAGTTTTTAAAAACGCCGCAGGACGGGGGACAAATTGTTAAAAATCGGGAGTGTCCCGCCAAAAGCGGGATGTCTGGTCACCTTGTCATTGGCAAAACTAGGTCTTAACATTCCCAAGGACATCAGAAGAGTCAGGGCTCATCTCGCCTCTGGGGATAATATTCCAAAGGACAAGGGGCAACAGCGGAGAAGGCTCTCTTTTTAAATCCCACCAGTTGCAATTCTTTAACTTATGAGATTTGTACAGAGATACTATTCTGCTGGTTTGGATTGGTTCACCCAAACCAGTTATAGAAATTGCAGGGCGTTCACCCACCTGACCCGGCTTTATGCTGTCCCATTTAGGCATTTTTTGTAGCCAAAGCGCATGCACGGGAGGCTGAGTACATGCGTGGACAGCAGTGGTGGGTTACGACCGGGAGCACCAGGTACCGTTCCAATGCGGTGCTCCAGAGGGCCCACCCGCCTGCTTGTGCTCCTTACCGGTATTTGAAGTTTATGGGGCTTCCGTGCATGCGCACGGAGTGTACGGCGCATGTGCGATGCTCTGTGCCGAGCAGCCAGAGCATCACGGAGACATCACGGGCAGAAAGTACACACTGCGCACGTTCATGTGGTGGACGCCCCACCCCGTTGCACCGTACCAGTTGCACTGGGACTCAGAACCCACCACTGATGCGTAGACAAGGTGAGGGAGAGGGAAGCGTGCGCACATGCTCGTATTCGCAAAGGTAAGTGAATCCCAACCCTGGATTTGTAGGCACATAAATGTGGACTTGCCACCCTTCGTTCTACACCCTCCCTTCCTTTCGGACAATTTTAGTAGCTCGGTTTTGAAAAGAGGGAGAAAATCCCATCTGTGAGCGAAACGGGTGGGTGGCTGACTCCAGTGAGTCACAGGAAGCCCCTCTGTTCTGGAGGCTTTTTATATTCCTAAGCTTCTAGGAAATGCTGAGTAATGTTTACCTAATATGGATTTGGATTTATTTTTTTTAAAAGAAAAGAAACCATGCTATTTTTATGCCAGATAGCTGAAAGCTAATAATGCTGCAGAAGCTTGCCTTGAAAAAAATAATAATTCCATCTCATCTTCTAGCTCTTCCTTATTGTTACATGATGTGTGGTTTAACCTAAACCAGGGATGGCGAACCTGTGGCATGGGTGCCACAGGTGGCACGCGGAGCCATTTCTTAGGGCACGCAAGGCGTTGCCCTGTCAGCTCCAGCACGCATGTGTACACTGGCCAGCTGATTTAGGCCTTCTTTTGAGGCTGTTTTTTACCTTCTGGAGGCTTCAGGGAAGCTCCTGAAGCCTCTGGAGGTGTGGGGGAGGCTTTTTTCACCCTCCCCAGGCGCCTAGAAAGCCTCTGGAGCCTGGGGAGGGCGAAAACAACCTGCCAAAAGCAGGGGGTCGCGCACATAGCATTCTGGGTGTGGCACACCCACGTACTACCACACTTGCGCTCCCCCTGCTTTTGGCACACGAGCCAAAAAAGGTTAGCCATCACTGAGCTAAACAATAGCAGCAAGCTGCAATTAAAGCCAGTGAGGATTTAAGCTTTGGGTGAAACGTCGTAATTGGACAGAACCCTGTGGGGAAAAAAATCCATCTTTCTTCAGGCCACTGACCGCGTAGTATGATATGGTGAGACCCAAAAATGTCTTTCTGAAAACACACATAAAGGCACGTTGAGGCAAATACAGAGAATTGGATTGGATTTGGAATTCTTCTTATGGGATCCCTGAAGGTGCTCATTATGGTGGAAGAAAATGTCTTCAAGGGCTGACACTTTTAGTAAATTGCTTATCTAGGAAGGTCTGTAGGTACACCTAGTTTTTTGGGGGGGGGGGAATTCAGCAGGTTCTGACAGCTTTTGGAGAACCGGTAGCAGAAATTTTAAGTAGTTTGGAGGATCGGCAAATACTACCTTTGGCTGGCCCCAGAGTCGGGTGGGAATGGGAATTCTGCAATATCCTTTCCCCAGGAGTGGGAAAGGAATGGAGATTTTGCAGCATCCTTCCCCTAGGAGTGGGGAAGGAATGGAGATTTTGCAGCATCCTTCCCCTAGGAGTGGGAAAGGAATGGAGATTTTGCAGCATCCTTCCCCTAGGAGTGGGGAAGGAATGGAGATTTTGCAGCATCCTTCCCCCAGGAGTGGGAAATGAATGGAGATTTTGCAGTATCCTTCACCCAGGAGTGGGAAAGGAATGGAGATTTTGCAGCATCCTTCACCCAGGAGTGGGGAAGGAATGGAGATTTTGCAGCATCCTTCCCCCAGGAGTGGGAAATGAATGGAGATTTTGCAGTATCCTTCACCCAGGAGTGGGGAAGGAATGGAGATTTTGCAGCATCCTTCCCCCAGGAGTGGGGAAGGAATGGAGATTTTGCAGTATCCTTCACCCAGGAGTGGGAAAGGAATGGAGATTTTGCAGCATCCTTCCCCCAGCAGTGGGGAAGGAATGGAGATTTTGCAGCATCCTTCCCCCAGGAGTGGGAAATGAATGGAGATTTTGCAGCATCCTTCCCCCTAGGAGTGGGAAAGGAATGGAGATTTTGCAGTATCCTTCCCCCAGAAGTGGGGAAGGAATGGAGATTTTGCAGCATCCTTCCCCCAGGAGTGGGGAAGGAATGGAGATTTTGCAGCATCCTTCCCCTAGGAGTGGGAAAAGAATGGAGATTTTGCAGCATCCTTCCCCTAGGAGTGGGAAAAGAATGGAGATTTTGCAGCATCCTTCCCCCAGGAGTGGGGAAGGAATGGAGATTTTGCAGTATCCTTCACCCAGGAGTGGGAAAAGAAAGGAGATTTTGCAGCATCCTTCCCCCAGGAGTGGGAAAGGAATGGAGATTTTGCAGTATCCTTCACCCAGGAGTGGGAAAAGAAAGGAGATTTTGCAGCATCCTTCCCCCTAGGAGTGGGAAAGGAATGGAGATTTTGCAGTATCCTTCCCCCAGGAGTGGGAAAGGAATGGAGATTTTGCAGCATCCTTCCCCCAGCAGTGGGGAAGGAATGGAGATTTTGCAGCATCCTTCCCCCAGGAGTGGGAAATGAATGGAGATTTTGCAGCATCCTTCCCCCTAGGAGTGGGAAAAGAATGGAGATTTTGCAGCATCCTTCCCCCAGGAGTGGGGAAAGAATGGAGATTTTGCAGTATCCTTCCCCTAGGAGTGGGAAAAGAATGGAGATTTTGCTGTATCCTTCCCCTAGGAGTGGGAAAAGAATGGAGATTTTGCAGCATCCTTCCCCCAGGAGTGGGGAAGGAATGGAGATTTTGCAGTATCCTTCACCCAGGAGTGGGAAATGAATGGAGATTTTGCAGTATCCTTCACCCAGGAGTGGGGAAGGAATGGAGATTTTGCAGCATCCTTCCCCCAGGAGTGGGGAAGGAATGAAGATTTTGCAGTATCCTTCACCCAGGAGTGGGAAAGGAATGGAGATTTTGCAGCATACTTCCCCCAGCAGTGGGGAAGGAATGGAGATTTTGCAGCATCCTTCCCCCAGGAGTGGGAAATGAATGGAGATTTTGCAGCATCCTTCCCCCTAGGAGTGGGAAAGGAATGGAGATTTTGCAGTATCCTTCCCCCAGGAGTGGGTAAGGAATGGAGATTTTGCAGCATCCTTCCCCCAGGAGTGGGGAAGGAATGGAGATTTTGCAGTATCCTTCCCCCAGGAGTGGGTAAGGAATGGAGATTTTGCAGCATCCTTCCCCCAGCAGTGGGGAAGGAATGGAGATTTTGTAGCATCCTTCCCCCAGGAGTGGGAAATGAATAGAGATTTTGCAGCATTCTTCCCCCAGGAGTGGGAAATGAATGGAGATTTTGCAGCATCCTTCCCCCAGGAGTGGGGAAGGAATGGAGATTTTGCAGCATCGTTCCCCTGCCACATGACCCAGCCACTCCCAAAGAACCAGTAGTAAAAATATTTGAATTTTACCACTGAGCTAGTTGATGGGACCATGTCATAGATTTGATATGTGTACAGTGCGATTTGCTTCCAAAGTACAGAGGGAAGATCAGGATAGAAGTTAGTTGTCGGCTGAGAAAGAAGGAAAGTCATTTGAAGTATGTATGAAGGAGAATATATGTGGCCCAGGATATTGTTGCAGCATTCAAACTGGGTCACTGGGACCAGAGGTTTTGTCTTCCCACCAGCCAGTTGCAGGCTAAATGAGGACAAGGTGGAATGGGAGAACTCACTATGGCCAGTCCACTGCAGGACAGCTGGCCACAGCCAAGTCACCAGGGGCATCTCTCTGCAGGACAATTTAAGAATTCTATTTAATTATTTAAAATAAATAAATACATGTTTTAATTTTTGCCATTCGGGCTTCACCCTGCCCCTCCTTTTGCCTTCTTTCTTGAACGATTCTATTCCAAAATTTCTTTGATATTGGTATCAACTCTTCGTGAGTTGTCCTGCGGCAAATTAGCTATGACTAATTGTCCCACAGGGAGTTGGCCGTGGAAAGTTGCGCATGAAGAATGACCATAGGCCCAGGACAAGGGCGAGATAAGGTCATCCATAGACTCTTCGCATGCATCTTCTCTCTATCCACAATGTTTTTTACATTCGTGTTTCGATTCAAAAATGTAATGCCATTCTGACCTGTATTTTCTAGTGGAGAATTCTGTGTGAGGTCTTACAGCTGGGAGTCTAATCTGGAGATGGAAAATTTTCTGTGCACTTAACATACAATAACACCAACTCATATACGATTATGAGTAAATGTTGACCTTCACATCTATGAGCGCACCATAACAGACATTTTCTGAATATAAAAAGAATGGATAAAGAGAAAATATGAATAGGAAAGGATAAAAAAAGAAAATGGACATTCCACGACCCAGTCATATTTTCCTGATCCAAGATGATACACACGGACCTGTGTAATCCAGGGTCAACATTTTTCTGTGAATGGAAAGAACGCATGGCCAAATAGTTCTCTTCCCCTCTTCTTCTCCTTGACTTGGTCCTAAGATTTCTAAAAGTCTCAGCAATTGGTTGTGATGAAATGGAGATATTGTTTCTTCAGACTTCCTGTGTGAGAGGGTTTCCAGGACGAGTGGCAAAAATTCATTTTTGTTGTTTTGGAAAAGGGAAACACAACTCCTGCCAAATTGTCTCCTTCTGAGTCCTTTCAGAGGTCCATGAGCCAAGGGCATTCTTGGAGAGAGGCCTCAGCCCACTTTGGCAGTTGCATAAGTGCCTTTCCAAATATGCTCCACATTGTACAGAGACATGGATCTACACAGAGGCTTGTTATGTGCTCCGTTGAGGGGACTTTCCCGTCTGGGTTGGAGTCGCCGACCATATTGTTACCATCTGGATCACATGACACACGCTGGGCCCAAAGGAAAGGGGTCATTTGATGTCTACGGGCTTAAAAATAACACACATTCCACCGAGACGTGTTTTGAAACCAGGACGCTTTCTGTGCAGCCAACCCCCCGCTGAGTTTTGTGTTGGTTTTGCAATGCCAGTGAAATGGCGGTTACGAATGTCACCACAACATAGAGTCACCCTAAAGCCTTGGATTAAAAGTAAGGGAGAACCACAATGGAATATGTATAATTGGCATTCCATCTCACCAATGTTTTTCCACAACGGTTTTGCACCAAAACGCACGCGATAGTCCAAAATCCTTCGAAAGCGTACGGGTAAGCGTAGTCACGGGCAACGTGGCTAACAATATGGAAGAATTATGGCTAGCAGAGAAGGTCATGGGAATGCTGCGCTCCGAATAGGGTGTTTTGGATCAATCCTGGAAACTTTGGAACTCTGAAACCCATGAAGTTCCGTTGATCTTAGATAGCATAGGCTGCTGTCCTTCAGCTTGTATTAATTGCTCATCATGGTTTAAAAAATGTCCATATTTTATTTTAGCAGGCTAACAGAATAACAGAGTTGAAAGGGACTTTGGAGGTCTTCTAGTCTAATCCACTGCTCAAGCAGGAAATCCTATACATTTTAGGGCAAATGGTTGTCCAACATCTTCTCAAAAACCTCCAGTGTTGGAGCACCCACAACTTCTGGAGGCAAGTCAACTATTCTAACTTCTGGAGGCTGGTTAACTATTCTAACTGTCAGGAAATGTCTCCTTGCTTCTCTCCTTGATTTAGTTTCCATCCATTGCTTCTTGTCCTGCTTGCAGATACTTTGGAGAATAGGTTGATCTCCTCTTCTTAGGGCGGCCCCTTAGATCTTATTTTTTAGATTTTATTTTCTGTGCCTTCGAGTTAGCAACTGTTTGGACAAGTAGAATTACCCAGGAAAGTCCTGCAGGGTTTTGGGGTTTTTTTTGGAAGTGGTTTGCCTTTGCCTAAAGTGGATTAGAATCAGGGGTGGGCTGCTGGGGGTTCGCAGGAATTTAGGAGAACCTCTAGCTAAGATTCTGTGTAGTTTGGAGAACCCCCAAATCCCACGCCTGGCTGGCCCTGCCCAGCCTCGCCCACTCCTCCCAGGAGTCCCCACGTGGCCCATTTTGGATACAAGTAAATGCAGGGTGTGCATGGAGGCTCAGGGATGCCAAAAAATGGGCCTACTGGAAGTTTGGGAAGGATGAAAAGGGCCTGTTTCACCCTCCTGGAGGCTCGAGAAAAGCCTCTGGGGCCCAGGGAGGTCAAAAGTGCTCCCACTTGGTGCAGGAGGTCAACTAGGCCATGGCCACCATGGCCATGCCCATCCATCAACTGGGCAGAGAACCCCTTGCTAAAATATTTGAAGGTCACCCCTGATTAGAACTCATGGTCTCCAGGTTTCTAGCCTGATGCCTTAACCACGACTCCAAACTGGCTTTCAGGAGATCTCTAGGATCTGCCTATAAATAAGATAATAATAATAATAATAATAATAATAATAATAATAATAATAATAATAATAATAATAATAATAATAATAATAATAATAATAATAATAATAATAATAATAATTTAATACTTATAGACCGCACCCTCTCCCCACAGGGACTCGGGGCGGTGCACAGGAAGAATGAAAACAATGACTATATACAACATTTCATATTAAAAATAGATTAAACAGTACCTATGCTAAAATACCCGTTAAAACTAACTAAACTAAAAATTCCCCAATAAACCCAAAAACAGAGGAATAACTATCCCAGGCCGGCAAGGCAGAAGAAGTGTGTTTTTAGTTTAAGACGGAAGGAGCGGAGGTCCGTGGTGGTCCTAATGTCGGGGGGGAGGTCGTTCCAGAGGGCTGGGCCTGCCACAGAGAGAGCCCTTCCCCTGGGTGTCGCCCGCTGACAGAGTCTAGTGGACGGCACCCGGAGAAGACCCTCTCTGTGGGAGCGAATCGGCCGTGAGGATGTATGAGGCAGGATCCGATCCCGCAGATAGCTAGGTCCCGAGCCATGGAGCGCTTTAAAGATGATAATTAATACCTTGAAGCGCACCCGGAAGACAAAAGGCAGCCAGTGCAGCTCGCGCAAGAGCTGTGTTACATGGGTATACCTTGTGGTACCCATAATTGCTCGCGCGGCTGCGTTCTGGACTAGCTAAAGTCTCCGGGTGCACCTCAAGGGAAGCCCCATGTAGAGAGAGTTACAATAGTCCAGTCGGGATGTCACGAGAGCATGAGTGACTGTGCGAAGGGCGTCCCGATCCAATAGGGGGCGCAATTGGCGAACCAGGCGAACCTGGTAAAATGCCCTCCTGGCCACGGCTGTCACTTGATCTTCCATGGACAGCCGGGTATCCAGGAGGACACCCAAATTGCGCGCCCCATCCACAGGGGCAAGATGTTCGCCCCCTATGGCCAGCGTTGGAGTGAGCTGGTTGAAACGGGCAGCCGGAAACCACAGCCACTCGGTCTTGGTCGGGTTGAGCCTGAGTCCGTTACTTCCCATCTAGATCCGCACGGCTTCCAGGCACTGGCACATCACCGCTACGGCATCATTGGGGTGGTTTGGGGTAGATATATACAGCTGAGTGTCGTCAGCGTAAAGATGGTACTCTACCCCAAAACCACGGATGATCTCACCCAGCGGCTTCATGTATGCATTAAACAGGAGAGGCGAGAGGACCGACTCCTGAGGCACCCCACATGTGAGGGGTCTCAGGGTCGACCTCTGCTCTCCTGCCAACACAAATTGTGATCAGCCAGAGAGGTAAGATAAGAGTTCTGATTGTACCATCATGCCCTCCATCTGGGCGGTCTTGATTTTAATTTGTGCCTCCTTGCTGCTCACCTTTCTAAAAGTTTCCAGGCTGCATTGGAATCTACCATTTTTTTTCATGAGGGTGGGAGCACAGATTTGAAATGATTTTTCACTTGGACAAATCCAATAGCTCACAGATAAAAAGCCAATTACGGAGAGATCTGCAGAAGTGCAGTTTTTCCTCTTTCTCTTTTCAGTGGCCCTGGAAAAAAGAGATCCTGTCAGTCTGAGAGCAAAACAGAATACCCGAGGCTGCAAAACCAAAATGTAATAAAAGTACTGGAAAACATTTTATCTGGTAATCTGCAGTGGTGAGATTCATATTTTTTTACTACTGGCTTGGCGGGCGTGGCATGGCTTGGTGGGTGTGGAAGAGGAAAGATACTGCAAAGTCCCCATTCCCTCCCAATCAGCTGGGACTCGGGAGGCAGAGAATAGATGGGGGCGGGGCCAGTCATTCATTTCATTCCATTTTCATTTCATTTTATTAAATTTGTATAACCACCCTCTCTCCCCAAAGGGACTCAGGGCGGTGCACAGGAAATTAAAATAGAAATATAAAACAACAATAATAAATACTAAAAAACCAATTAAATACAATACCCTGTGCTAAAATCCTTAAAATTCTTACCCATTAAAATCCAATTAAAACAATTTAGAGTTCAGTCTATAAACTTAATTATGAGGATTAGGCCAAGCCAGCAAGATGGAAGAATTACATCTTCAGATGTTGGCGGAAGGAGCAGAGGTCCGTGATAGTTCTAAGTTCGGGGGGTAGGTCATTCCAGAGGGTTGGGCCCACCACAGAGAAGGTCCTTCCTCTGGACGTCGCCAGCCGGCACTGCCTGGCGGACGGCACCCGAAGAAATCCCTCTCTGTGGGAGCGAATCGGACGAAGGGATGTATGGGGCAGGATATGGTCCCGCAAATAACTAGGCCCCATGCCAGTCAGAGGTGGTGTTTACCGGTTCTCTGAACTACTCAAAATCTCTGCTCCCGGTTCTCCAGAACTGGTCAGAACCTGCTGAATCCCACCGCTGGTAATCTGTATAAACCCACAAGTTTTACCATCGCTTATCAAATGAATATTTTATAAAGTACCTATTGTAGTGGTGGGTTCCGGATTCCGGATGGTACAGGCTTGCGTCATACTTACCTGCAATGCTTCCACAAGGCTGCTTGCCGGAGCATGGCGCATGCGCTGTACATGTTGCGCGTGTGCACGGAAATGCTTAAGATTTAAAAATATGGTAAGGAGTGAGAGCGGGTGGGTGGGCCCTCCAGAGCACCATACTGGAACGGTATCTGGTGCTCCGGGCTGGTACCAGGGCATACCGCCTGAAACTCACCCCTGACCTATTGTGACTAGATATGGTGCAACATTCATATGTGTGCTCTTTTACACAGGTGCTGATCTTGACTTAGAGTGAAAACATAAAGACAATATTGAAAATATATCTCAAAATACTTTAGATGTGAACTCTGGTGATTTTTCCTAATATAATATACTCAACTGCAATTCCAGTGTTCATTTTAATATGTACAATAACGTTCCTATGGAAACCAAAACTTTCAGCTCTTTCTGTGACTTGGGCAGCTGTTACAAAAACCTTCCTTCCTCCCTCCCTCCTTCCCTCCCTCCTCCTGCTTTCCTCCTTTCTGATGTATAAGATTGATGCCAACCAGGAGACATGGCCAGATGAGCTAATACTACTTTATTGTAAAGCTACATTAACACAGGGGTGAAATTCAGCAGGTTCTGACAGGTTCTGGAGAACCGCTAGTGGAAATTTTGAGTAGTTCGGAGAACTGGTAGAGGAAATTTTGAGTAGTTCGGAGAACCGGCAGATGCCATCTCTGGCTGGCCCCAGAGTGGTGTGGGATTGGAGATTTTGCAGTATCCTTCCTCTGCCATGCCCACCAAGCCACGCCCACAGAAAGGGTAGTAAAAAAAATGAATTTCACAACTGCCTTAACAGAATCTTACAAGTTTGAAAGTAGAATTCTTTCCCCCACCCCCCACTCCCACCATCATTTTTACAGTCCAATAATTTAGCGAGGGCTCCTCCTGAGTCTCTACCCATTATGTAGCTGTGGGCTAGACACCCTCTTATCTGACCATTCACTGGGCAGAAACCTTTTGTCTGGTCTCCTAGCTCTTTCCCACATATTATCACATTAGTATAGGCCAGGGGTCTGCAAAGTCGGCTCTTTTAAGACTGGTGGACTTCAACTCCCATGGCTGGCTGGGGAATTCTGGGAGTTGAAGTCCACCAGTCTTAAAAGAGCCGACTTTGCAGACCCCTGGTATAGGCAGAAGAATGACTTGCTGCAGTGACCTTAAATGGTAATTGAGTTTTAATTAGCTCAGCTTTTTTTTCACCTATGTTCAGCAATCAAATGTGGTTGGATTGTACCAGCCTTTTGATACCAACCCTTCCTCTCCAGGGAAGGATGATAGGACTTTAGCATAAGACATAGAAGCATATTATATCTCGAGATCTTTCAACTTTATGAAAACCTAGAATTAAAGTTCTACTTTTGAGAAAAGTTTGATCCACATGGACCACAAGTTCTTGAAGTAACTTACTTTAGTTTTGAAAATTAAAATCTGAAAATGTTCAAAAGATTTTCTAAAATTCCTTCAGACTGCTATGTATCCCAGTTTTATCTCAAAGAGAAAAAGATCGTCAAATGGTCTGTTCGTTTGTGTGCATGTAGGGAAAAACAGAGGGACGCGGTGGCTCAGTGGCTAAGACACTGATATTGTTGATCAGAAAGGTCGGCAATTCAGCAGTTCGAATCTTTAGCGCTGCATAACGGATTGAGCTGATCAGGATTGAACTCCTGACAGTGGGCAGAATTAGTTCCCATTCCTTGTCCCAGCTTCTGCCAACCTAGCAGTTCGAAAGCAGGTAAAAATGCAAGTATAAAAATAGGAACCACCTTTGGTGGGAAGGTAAAAGCGTTCTGTGTGCCTTTGGCGTTTAGTCATAATAATAATAATAATTTTATTTGTATACCGCATCCTCTCCCCGAGGGGACTCGGAGCGGTGCACAGGGAAAATTAAAATACTATAGAAAATACATAAATAGAATAAATAGAATAAGTAAAAGCAAATTAAACTAAGATTATCTCTGCGCTAAAATCCCCAATTATAAATTAGCTAAAATCCCCTAACACCCTATTAGGCGGAGACTAACCTAGTCCGACCAAGCAGAAAAAGTGTGTTTTAAGTTTTTGACGGAAGGAGCGGAGGTCCGTAGTTGTTCTGATTTCGGGGGGAAGGTTGTTCCAGAGGGCTGGGCCCGCCACAGAGAAGGCCCTTCCCCTGGGCGTCGCCCGCTGGCATAGCCTAGTGGACGGCACCCGGAGAAGTCCCTCTCTGTGGGAGCGAATCGGCCGTAAGGATGTATGGGGCAGGATCCGATCCCGCAGATAGCTAGGTCCCGAGCCATGGAGCGCTTTGAAGATGACAACTAACACCTTGAAGCGCACCCGAAAGACGACAGGCAGCCAGTGCAGCTCGCGCAAGAGCGGTGTTATATGGGTAAACCTAGAGGTTCCCATTATTGCCAGCCACATGATCACGGAGACGTCTTCGGACAGCACTGGCTCTTCGGCTTTGAAACAGAGATGAGCACTGCCCCCCTAGAGTCAGGAACGACTAGCACATATGTGCAAGGGGAAACTTTACCTTTACCTTTAGGGAAAACAGAACAATAGGAAACCACTTCCTATTGAAGCTTGGTGGGTTTTGGTCCAGCCAAGTTGGATTGAAACTCTATTAAAAAACAAACAAACAAGGTGCTGTCTTAAGTTCCTACTAATGTATGATTTCATTTGCAAAAATGAAATAGGACAGTAAGACAGGATGTGCATCGGAGATGAGGAAGGGTTAGTATGACTGTATATTTTGGACCATAGTCAATCTAGGTCTTGGGAATGCTTAAACTTCTGTCTGAATCATTACAGCATGTCTCAGAGAGACATCGTAACTCACTGGTAAGAACATGTTTTGTATGCAAGGAGACCAAGTTTATATCTTCACATCGGAAATAGGGCACAGAAAGAGAAGGTTGCTTAAGACATCAGAACTGGTTTTTCCAACAGCCTTCCATATGATATTGGCCTGCAAGTCAAATCATCATGGGCAATGCTCAGGGATGGTTGATGATACTCAGAGATGGTTTGCAGATTCATACTCCTGTGGTAGTTCCGATTGCAGAACATACAGGATGAAGGAAAGTTTGAAACAACTAGTACTGGTCGAGATTGATAGAAATATTTGTCTACATCTGTGTTTCTCAAACTCAACGACTTTTGGGTGTGTGGACTTCAGCTCCCAGAATTCCCCAGCCAACATGCTTGAATCTTATCTCATTTGGTGAATTAGATGAGATGTAGGAAATTGAGTTAGTCTTATTGCCGAAAAATACATAATTTTGTGTTCTTACATATCTTTACTTGGCGCAAACCCAAAGTGCCTTCTAAGAACAATTTCAGAATGAACAAGGTCATCTTGCACTCAGAACGATTTAGCTTTCTTGAGGTTAAATTGAAAACTTTCATTTGGACAGCCCTTATTCTTCTGTAAAGCTGATATTTCTTCCCCTCTCAAATACAACAGTGTACAGTATATTCTTCATGGAAAAATATCTGAGTTTAGTGGCAGAATCTCATTTCCAAAAATGAACCATGAAGCAAGGGATAGAGGGGTGGGGGGGGGGGGAAACCTTTAGCCCAGGGGTGTCCAAACTTGGGAACTTTAAGACTTGTGGACTTCAACTCCCAGAATTCCCCAGCCAGCGATGCTGGCTGGGGAATTCTGGGAGTTGAAGTCCACAAGTCTTAAAGTTCTCAAGTTTGGACACCCCTGCTTTAGCCAAAGTGAAAACTCGTTTCAAAATAGAATCAAATAATGTAACGAAATGTTGTAGGGCATCTTCAGGAGTGAAATGCTACCGGTTCGGACTGGTTCGCCTGAACCAGTAGTAAAAAAAAATGCTGGTATTTCCGATGATCAGCTGCGATGCACAATTTATATTAGCTAGAATCGTCAGATTTCCTGCTTTCTAGCTAATCTAAATCTTGTGGCACAGCAGATTTCCTCCCCCTAGCTATTCTATTTACCTTTGCAGACTTGGAAGGCTTCAAAATGTTCTTTTTTTAGCACTGCGCGGGTGCACCTCAGGGGTGCATGCACACAAAGCACATGCTTGGTAGCACACTCACCGAACCGGTAGCAGATTTTGGAGGATTTCACTACTGGACATCTTATCTATTATTATTTTTTGTAAGTTGGAGTGACCTTCAGCTCTAGGGCATGTGGGAAAATCACAGTTAGAGCATCCTCCATAAATAAATTTTGGGTACCTCCAGGTACTCCCATGTAACACCGCTCCTGCGCGAACTGCACTGGCTGCCTGTGGCCTTTCGGGTGCATTTCAAGGTGTTGATCACCATCTTTAAAGCGCTCCATGGCACAGGACCTAGCTATTTGCGGGATCGTATCCTGCCCCATACATCCCTTCGGCCGATTCGCTCCCACAGAGAGGGACTTCTCCGGGTGCCATCTGCTAGGCAATGCCAGCGGGCGACGCCCAGGGGAAGGGCCTTCTCTGTGATGGGCCCGACCCTTTGGAATGACCTACCCCCCGATATTAGAACTACTACGGACCTCCGCTCCTTCCACCAAAAAGTAAAGACACATCTGTTGCATCAGGCCGGCCTGGCCTAATCTGTGTTCCTCGTCCCAGTCTGTAGCTTAAATTGTTTTAATTAGGTTTTTAATTGGGATACAGTTTTAATTCAAATTCAAATTTTTAATTCAAATTTAATTTATATAAACGCATCCTCTCCCCAAGGGGACTCGGAGCGGTGCACAGGGAAAATTAAAATATTATAAAAATATATACATAAAACAGATACAATAGATAAAAACAAATTAAACCAAAATAGTCCCTGCGCTAAAATCCCCTCAATTTAAATTCTACTAAAAAACCCCTAAAACCCTATCAAAGACGGGAGACTAACCTAGTCCGGCCAAGCAGAAAAAGTGTGTTTTCAATTTTTGACGGAAGGAGCGGAGGTCTGTGGTTGTTCTAATTTCGGGGGGAAGGTCGTTCCAGAGGGCCCGCCCCGCCACAGAGAAGGCCCTTCCCCTGGGCGTCGCCCGCTGGCATAGCCTGGTGGATGGCACCCGGAGAAGTCCCTCTCTGTGGGAGCGAATCGGCCGCAGGGATGTATGGGGCAGGATGCGATCCCGCAGATAGCTAGGTCCCGCAGATAGCTAGGTTTAATGTTTTATAAATTTTTAGTACAGTGTAAATCATTTAATTCGGTTTTAATTATGTATTTATTGTAATGCTTTTTTATATGTTCTTAAGTTTCCTGTACACCGCCCCAAGTCCCTTCGGGGAGAGGGGGCGGTTTAGAAATTTGAATAAATAATAAAAAAATAAATAAATAGTCAACCTGAAAATATCTCTAGTGGCAGAGAGCTTGCCACACTTCCTAGTTGAGTGTCAAACTGTTCATGCCATTCAACACTTTCTTAGCATGATAAAGTCCGATGTGTGTCAATGTTCCATTTTAATATCATGCTAACACTTGCCTGACTTTTACTATAAATAGCAATGCTGGTGTAAAGTCATTCGGGGGCCAGTTCAATAAGTGCAAAATCCTACAGAAAGAGATAAATGGGAGGAAATGTATAAATGAGAGCATTATTGTCAATTTGTTAAGTGGCTCAGTGGTTAAGACACTGAGCTTGTTGATCAGAAGGCCAGCAGGTCGGGAGTTAGAATCTCTAGTGCCTTGTAACAGAGAGAGCTCCCATTACTTGTCCCAGCTTCTGCCAACCTAGCAGCTCGAAAGCACGTAAAAATGCAAGTAGAAAAATAGGGACCACCTTTGGTGGGAAGGTCACAGCGTTCCGTGTGCCTTTGGCGTTTAGTCATGCCAGTCACATGACCACGGAGACGTCTTCGGACAGTGATGGCTCTTCAGCTTTGAAACGGGGATGAGCACCGCCCCCTAGAGTCAGGAACGACTAGCACATATGTGCGAGGGGAACCTTTACCTTTTATTGTCAATTTGTTATCAACAGCTCTTCCATCTATATTAGCAGTCTTTGTAATTAAGGATTGTTTTATTACCAGTTTAGACAGAATTTGAAGATGTGGGAAAAATCATCTTTCCACAACACCAATTACAACAGAAAGCCATTTCATGGCTGTTTTATTCACAGAAGAAAATCATTGTCTAGGACCACTGAATACTGGAGAAAAGAATTTGTCTCTCTCTTCGATGGAAGAGAATCTATGTAGCTCAGGGTTGAACTGCGGAGTCCTTGGGGTTCTCTAAGCTTGGTTGCTTGCTTGCAAATGTTTCATTGCCCAACTAGTAAATAGGTCTCTTGGAAATTGAGGAAATCTACTGATGTAGATTTGAAGTGTTTAAAATGCCAGTAAGAGAAAGGCAAGCCAAGATCAAATCCCTATTCAGTGGTGCTGTGGTGGAATATAGCCTGGATTCCCTGGAGGGAAGGGTTGCTTCCGGGAGGAACAAGAGACAGCAAACTTTAGATAGTTTTGTTGGGAGGAAGAAAGTTAAGGTAGCTCCTCCATAGAAGTTCTTAGAGTATATATTATAGAGTACAATTTTGCAAAGCTTCTTCTCTGATAACATTGTACTGCAAACTAGGACATACAAACCTTTGTCAGACCAATTCTCGAATACACTACTGTACTTAGCCTTGGTTAGTAGAGAAATTTTGTATTGGGTTTTATGGTAATTTTAACGGGGAGATCTTAGCACAGGGTGTTAGTTTAATATAGTTTTAAATATTTATGTATTTATTATGATATATTGTGTTTTTATATTTCCTGTGCACCGCCCCGAGTCCCTTCGGGGAGAGGGGCGGTTAATAAGTCGAATTAAAGTAAAGTAAGTAAAGTAAGTACAGTTCGTCTGCCTGGAATCCACACTGCATATCGGACATTAATATAATTGAGTCAGGAACGACTAGCACATATGTGCGAGGGAACCTTTACCTTAATACAATGGAGTGGGTCCAGAGGTATTTCACGAGAAGAGTCCTTCACTCCTCTGCTCACAATAGAACCCCTTATGCCACCAGGCTAGAAATTTGGGGCTTAGACAACCTAGAACTACACCGCCTACAGTCTGACCTAAGCATAGTACACAAAATTGTCTGCTGCAACGTCCTACTTGTCAACGACTACTTCAGCTTCAACCACAATAATACACGGGCAAACAATGGATACAAACTCAAGGTAAACCACTCCAATCTTGATTGCAGAAAATACGATTTCAGCAACAGAGGGGTCAATGCCTGGAAGGCTCTGCCTGACTCCATTGTTACATCCTCAAACCCCCACAGCTTCCACCTCAAACTGTCTACCGTTGACCTCATCCCATTCCTAAGAGGTCCATAAAGGGGGCGTGCATCAGCGCACCAGCGTGCCTACCGTCCCTGTCCTACTGTCCCCATTTATTTGTGCTCATTTGCTTTGTTCATGTCTATGTTTATACTTATGCCTGCTATCCTGTCCATGTTTGGCAAACCAAATAAATATCTTTAATGATGCAAGTAAAGTTGAGCTTTAGTTTCTGTCCGTAGGTGTAGAACAATAAAGGAAAGTGCTTAGAGGAAACTCAGCATGTCTATCTTGGCTTTTTAGAGCCTGGCAGATGGAGCTTACTGGGTGTCTTTCTTATTGTCATTCTTTGCCTAACCTACACTTCACACGTTTGTTCTTAAGAATGGAAGTGGAGTGTGTGGGAGGATGGACTCTTTCGGGCTTTTTGACCTCCTTCGAAAAACTGCAAACTCTTAGGTGTGACAAATAAACAAAATACTTGGTGACAGCACTGTGGAAATCTATTTAATTTTACTTTATAAAAGAACTGGGCTTCTACTGATTGCTCTGACACAATAGCATGCGCTAAATAGACCCATTTGGTCTTGTTCTATTTCCGATGCTAGGTACATGAATACTGAGAAGGTCAGGTTTGAAGGTCACATTCCTAGGAACTCTCTAGGTGGCCTTGAGTCCCTTTCAACCTATCTCAGGAATCAGAGCGGAAGAAGCTTCTTGGATGAGAAGGGAAATGTCTTCAAAGAAAAACAAGAAGGTCCAGTTGCCTCTTGAAAAAGCACCTTTGAGACCATTTCAGGGATCTAGTTATATTAAGGTGACCAGATTTTACCATTGCTCAAGCGGGACACCATTGATGGTGGGGGGCTCCCGGCCGGCTGCTCTTAGCATATTGTGGTGGCGGCAGCGATGGCGCAAAGTCCAGGGCCACGCGGGCTCTGGCTGCAGCCCTGCTGTGCACAGCTATCCTCCTCCTCCTCCTCCACCTACTGCCTGCCTGGCTGCTCGCTCGCTCCTCCCTCGCCGGCTCTCCCCTTCCACCTGCCCGCCAGCCCACTCCGGCCGCCGCTTCCTGCCCGCGACCTGCGCTGCTGCCCTGGCCACAGGCTGCTTCTGAGCGCATGCAGAGCACCAGCCGCCCGCCTGCACCCCGCTAACTTTTCTTAAATGCCGCGGGACACATTGATGAAAAGCGGGACTTTCCCGCCAAAAGCGGGACGTCTGGTCACCTTAAGTTATATTTCTTCCTCCCAGAAAACAGAAATCCAATTTCTGATAGTACATTTATTGTTTAATCAGCAATGGGACATGTTGCTTCCTTTTGTTTTTCTTGATAACTTTTTCCTTTTGTTTCCCTTGGTTCATTCACTATCCTGGGGGTCTGATGTGTATCACTGTGCAGATTGACTAAGAGCTTGATCATGCAAATCCCTTCTCAATGCATCTTCAGATTTAGGAGAACCAATTGTCATTGTCCGGGAAAGAGGAGAGGAGTAAAAAAAAAAAAAAGCTTTTCTAACAGCGGAATTAGTCAGTCCATCGATAACTTCCTCTTCACTGCTGAGGGAAATGAAATATACTGGGTTTTAATATAATAACAGTGGTATGGTTGGTGGCTGCCAGAACCAGCTTGTCTGCACTTGAGTAAGACAAAAGAAGACTTTAAATCAGCAAAAACTCATTTCCCTTTGTTCAGGCCAATGACGAAGGCTGACTACAGAGGGTTGATAAAAATCAAATACTTTGACTGGAAATGTAAAACAAATCACCCATGAATACATATTGCAATGAACCTCTGGTATCTTCCCAGATTCCATTTCAGTACAGATATAGGAGCACCTTCATACCAAATGCAGAATGAAAAACATGTCTCTTTATTTAATATTTATATGAAGAGAGTAGGGTAGGGTAGGGTAGGGTACAGTGGTGGGTTTCAAAATTTTTTAGAACCTCTTCTGTAGGTGTGGCCTGCTTTGTGGGAGGGGCTTGCTGGTCATGTGACTGGGTGAGCGTGGCTTGCCGGCCATGTGACGGAGTGGGAGTGGCTTGGCAGTCATGTGACTGGTGGGCATGGCCAACTTGTAAAATGTGGCAAAACTCACTTAACAACGCTCTTGCTTAGCAACCAAAATGTTGGCTCAGAAACTCTGGCATTTGAAGCACGCAAGTCTTAAAGCTGTCAAGTTACAAGACCCGTGCACCCCTAACCCTTTAGAAAAAAAACCCAGGGGTGTTCAAACTTGACAGCTTTAAGACTTGTGGACTTCAACTTCCAGAATTCTTCCTCTCGGTCTTCATCTTGATGATGGGCGGATAGGCAGGGGGAGGGAGCTGGAACCAGTTCTAAACGGCACTGTAGATTTGTGGAACCTCTTCTATAGAAGAGGTTAGAACTGGCAGGAACCCACCCCTGGTAGGGTAGGGTAGGGTAGGATAGGGGAGAGGAGAGGAGAGGAGAAAACAGGAGGGGAAGAGAAGACAAGAGAAGAGAAAGATTTCACCAATGAATTTTGAAAAAGCCTATATTGGGTAAATCTAAGAACAATTAATGTCATCAAAAATTCTGCTTTACATTTAAAACTATAGACTTAATCTGAAGTTGAAGCAAAAAAAGTGTAGCAAAATCCAGATCACTGAAAGTGTTCTAGCCATCAACATGCACAGTATTATTCCATGCAATACTTCCTTAATAAAGTCAATCAAGGTTATTATCTAATTAGCAAAGGCACGCCCCCCCCCATGTATTCAGCTCAACCAATGAGACTAACCTAGACATTTTGTTATCATTTGGGGAGGCTCACCTACTCTACTGTGGCTTATCAGAAGAAGACATTGTCTTGGCTGACCCAAGTGGCATCAGAAGCCTAGTTAAAAGATAAAAGTAATCCAAAGCAAAGAAGACAAGGGGGAAAAAAAGTGAAGAATATAGCCAAGTATGGGTTCAGGATCTGGAGCAGATGACTAAATGGGCATGGAGAGGATCAGTTAGCTAAGCAGTTTGCTTGGATCAGGAAAGGAATATACAGTGGTACCTCGGTTCACGAACGCCTCTGTTCACGACCAATTCGGATTACGACCAAAAATTTCCCAAAAAATGTGCCCCGGTTCACGAACACCGTTTCGGTTCACGAACGGAAAAGTTCGTAAAAATACGCTCCGCTTCACGAACTCCGCCTCGCTTCACGAACTCCGCCTCGCTTCACGAACTCCGCCTCGCTTCACGAACTCCGCCCTCGCATCACGAACAGAAAAGTTCGTAAAAATGCTCGGATTCACGAACCCCGCCTCGCTTCACGAACCGGAGCCACGGACATTTTAAAAACAAGGTCAGAACGGATTAACCGGATTTACATTGAACCCTATGGGAAACTGTGCCTCTGTTCACGACCAATTCTGTTCGCGAACAGAGTCAATTCAAGAATCACGACCAAAAAACAAGGTCGGAACGGATTAACCGGATTTACATTGAACCCTATGGGAAATTGTGCCTCGCTTCACGACCAATTCGGATCGCGAACAGAGTCAGTTCACGAATTAAGTTTGTGAACCGAGGTACCACTGTATAAGAGCCCAGGTGGCACAGTGGTTAGAGTGCAGTACTGCAGGCTACTTCAGCTGACTGCTACCTGCAGTTCAGCAGTTCAAATCTCACCGGCTGAAAGTTGACTCAGCCTTCCATCCTTCCGAGGTGGGTAAAATGAGGTCCCAGACTGTTGGGGGGCAAGAGACTGACTCTATAAACCACTTAGAGAGGGCTGTAAAAGCACCATGAAGCTGTATATAAATCTAAGTGCTAAGTGCTATTTCTATATAATGAACATTCTTACATGAAGCAGTGAGAAAAGACTGGGTCTACTATGGTATCAGGCTGGAGTTTGTGAAGTAGAGTAGGAGATATGCACCAAGGGAACTACTCTGCACCTAGCTAGCTATTATAGTTATGTCTTGTATTATGAAATATCCAACATCTTTAATCATTTTTGTAAGCCGCCTGGAATCGCCACGAGAACTTGGGCGGCCATATACATTTTCTCGATGAACAAATAGGAGCCATGATGGTGTAGAGCTGGGGTAGTCAACCTTTTTATACCTATCACCCACTTTTGTATCTCTGTTAGTAGTAACATTTTCTAACCGCCCACCGGTTCCACAGTAATGGTGATTTATAAAGTAAGGAAGTCAATTAAATTTAAAAAAGGAAAGTGCTTCAGTATCGGACAAAATGAAAGCCCACCATGGAAGCTGGAATGCCCACTAGTGGGCGGTAGGGACCAGGTTGACTACCACTGGTGTAGAGGTTAGAAAGCAGTATCGCAGGCAAACTCTACTCACAGCCTGCAGTTCGATCCTGGCCAGCTCAAGGTTGACTCAGCCTTCCATCCTTCCGAGGTTGGTAAAATGAGGACCCGGATTGTTGAGGGCAAGAGGCTCACATTGTAAACTATCCAGAGAGTGTTATAAAGCACTATGAGGTAGAGGTGGGTTCCTCCCGGGTTGGACCGGTTCAGCCGAATAGGTAGAAACTAGGTCAGACACGTGACTCTACTGGTTCTGTCCTTGGCGGCAACCATCTTGATTTTCTGTTCTGCGCATGCGCAGAACAATCTTCACTGAAAAATGAAATTTTCTTTCCTTTTTTCCGTTTTAAGTGCAAATGAGCATGCCTGTGCAAAATCTTTCGGGCACCGAACTGGTAGTCATGCTGGCAATGCTATTGCTCAATGCTTAGGGCAAGGCATGAAGCTGTACACAACTGCTGGCGTCTGAGGGCATGCATGAACTGGATTTATTTTTCCCATCCAGGGTGTTTATAAGAAAGAAAAGGCAGGTCCTCCGTGGTGAATTGTCGTCCATATCCCTGAGATCTGCTTTTCATTAATGAGGACTTTTGAGCTGCATACAGAAGTCTTGCCCATTAACCAAGCCATGGAGCCCATTCAAAGCTTTCAGAGTAAGCCGTAAAAATTAGTGGCATTTCTAAAGTTTTAATCTCCCTGAGCATAGCAAGGGGCCCCCAAATTAAAGGGAAAATGTTGCTCTTTGCACAATGCAAGAATGTGGAGGGGAGATGGGGACAGCGAAGGGATGGGATTCATTTTCTCGTTGGCACTGTCAAGAGGTGATGCCGAAGAAGGTTTTATCACTTTTCAGATTCGGTGTGGACTGGGACCCTTCCAGAGACCGATAATAAATATACAAATCTTACCCCAGTCCAAAACTGGTGAAATGGAGTGGAATTTGTGCTGAATTATACAGTTACTGGGTACATACATAATACTAAATCAGTGATGGAGAACCTTTTTGTCATTGCATGCCAAAAGCACGTGTGGGTATGACAGCACCTACACACGCCCGCAGCCATAATGCAATCTGCATGAGAATCAGTGGTGGATTACGACCGGTATGCCCTGGTATGGGGGTACCATTCTGGGGTGGTGCTCTGGAGGTACCATTCCAGTACGGTTCTGGTACAGGTACCATTCTGATACGGTGCTCCGGAGGGCCCACCTGCCTGCCCGCGCTCCTTACCAGTATTTTTGGGGCTTCCACTCATGGAGCGTACGGCGCCTGCATGACGCTCCGCTGAGCAGCTGGAGCATCATGGAGGCGTCGCGGGCGGTAAATACACATGCATGCACTGTGCACATGCTGTTCATGCGGTGGACGCCTGGTTCTGTTGCACCGTACCAGTTGCAATGGGATCTGGAACCCACCACGGATGAGAATCCCCACGTGTGCCCTATCCCCTGCCCATGCATGTATGACACCTCCCCCCATACTCCCCTCTCCCTGCACATTTATTTTTTATTTTATTTTAATCACATTTATATCCCACCCTTCTCCACGAAGGACCCAGGGTGGCGCACAGGAATTTAAAAACATGCAAAACGATAAATACAAAATTTAAAAACATATTAAATTACAGTCCTATGCTAAAACCAAATTAAAATAGCCCTGACGGGAGGTTAGGTTAGGCCAGCTTGCTGAAAGAGATGTGTCTTTAGACACTGGCGGAAGAGGCGGAGGTCCGAGATGGTACGCAATTCAGGGCGGAGATTGTTCCAAAGGGCAGGGCCCGCCACAGAGAAGGCTCTTCCTCTGGGTGTCGCCAGTCGGCATTGTCCGGCCGATGGCACCCTGAGAAGGCCCTCTCTGTGGGAGCGTATCGGTCTAAGGGACGTATGGGGCAGGAGAAGGTCTCGCATATAACTAGGCCCTGAGCCATGGAGTGCTTTGAAGATGGTCATTAGAACCTTGAAGCGCACCCGAAAGACCACAGGAAGCCAGTGCAGCTCGCGCAGGATCGGTGTTATATGGGAGCATCTAGAGGCTCCCGTAATCACCCGTGCGGCTGCATTCTGGACTAACTGTAGCTTTTGAGTGCGCCTCAAGGGAAGCACATGCACACACAACCCCCTTGTGCTCCTCCCCACACCCTGTTTGGGTCTAGTAGGCCTCCCAGCAGCTTCCTTGCACCAAAAATGGGCCATGGGCGGGGGGGGGGGGAAAGAGTCACACTAGGGATTCAAACCGCCAAACTGCCAACCTTTCTGATGGACAAGCTCAGCGTCTTAGCCACTAAGCCACCGTGTCCCCTCTAACCATAGTGATTTGTAAAACCATGGTTTATGTTTGAGGGCAATAATGGGCAAGGAGCAGCCCCAGAGCTCCATCTGGGCCAAGTCTTTTTGACCAGGATGGCTGAAAATAGACATTGCTTTCATTCATCTTAAATAGGAAACAGATGACACCTCTAACAGAAGCCCCAGAAAACATAGTTTGAACAAATTATGGGCTATTTGTGGCTTGGGTCCATGGTAGCTCTGATCAGACTCAGGTAGAATTTGCCTGTTCTCTCTGTCCAGACCAAGAGGTTATGTTGAGATTCCTTCTATCAATTAGGTTAAGAGGAGGGAGGGGAGTATCCAGAAATAGCCTTGGACTTCAGAGTGAGCTTGGCCCCCTCTCTGTCAATGTTTCAGTAGGCAGTAAGAGCTATTCTTTTCTCATGAATCTTCAGGAAGCATCTGTTTGGGGGTGGCAGAGCAGCATGAGGCCTTAACTATGATATTTGAATGTTTCTGTTTGGTGTTATGCCATCAGGAATCCATTGAGGACACCACAAATAAACAAATAGATCCTCCTCAAAAATCAGTCTAAAGAAGGGGTCTCCAACCTTTGCAACTTTAAGTCTGAAGGACTTTAGCTCCCAGACTTCTTCAGCCAGCAAGCTGGCTGGAGAAGTCTGGGAGCTGAAGTCCTTCAGACTTAAAGTTGCAAAGGTTGGAGACCCCTGGTCTAAAAAGTCAAACCTGCGCACTTTGTAGACCTCTGCCCAAATTAAATGGAAGCTCTTGACCATCAAACCTTGTTTGGCTCAATAGAGTGTGCACAATTTATTAATTCTGTGTAAGAACTCAAGATAGCTGCTCTTGGGTTGAGGTGCTCAGTGCCAGCTGCAACACCAGAGTGGGTCTATGTGTGATTTTGTTGAGAAGGAGCCCCTGTTCAAGGGGCGGTGTGGTGCTGGATTCTCCTTCTCATTGTAATCTGAATATTCATGTACAATTGGAGTTTGAACTGTGGTGCGGGAGAAGGGGCTTACTTATTTCGGGGTGATACCAAAGGTGACCAACTAGCAAGTACTGGAGCACATAACACCAGACATGTCACTAGAAGGAGAAGTCACAAAACTGTATCTCACTTATTTGGGTCACATCATGTGGGGGAATTCACTAGAGAAATCAATTTTGTATGGACGAATTAGCAGTAAAAGGAAACCAGGCCAACAAAGAACATGGGGGTTGGACACCATCAAAGCTGATGACAGCTGGAGCATAGAAAAAGCCAAAGAAGTAGTGCAAGATCAGAAAAGATGGAGAGACCCACAGAATTGCCAAAAGTCAGACATGACTGAATGGAAAACAACCACGATCACCACCACCTCCTCCTCCTGCTCCTCCTCATCGATTGGATTCAGCACCTGATGTCACCTAGATCAGAAGTTCCCAAACTTGGCCACTTGAAGACCTGTGGACTTCAACTCCCAGAATTCTCCAGCCAGCTCCGCAAGTCTTCAAGTGGCCAAGTTTGGGAACCTCTGACCTAGATGTTTGCCTTTTAATCTCCATCAGCTCCAACTGCATTGCTGAGGGCAAAAGGCGCTGGAAGCATTGGTCCAGAAAATCTAGAAGACAACCGATTGCCTCTCCTTCGTCTAGGTCGTATCACTTCTGGATACTATTCACATGGGATAAAAATAGAACAAGAGAGCTTCTAAGCCCAGTTGCTAGGTTAATCGCTCTATTGAACAATGTAAAAAGTGCAAAGCAGTTTAAGAAATATATTGCACAGGTACAGGATAGGTGGTACCTTGCTTAATAGTAGTAACCGTGAGACGGATCTTGGAATCCTAGTGGACAACCATTTAACTAGGAGCCAGCAGTGTGCTAAAAAAGCCAACACAGTTCTAGGCTGCATCAACAGAAGGAGAGAATCAAGATCACGTGAAGTGTTAATACCACTTTATAAGGCCTTGGTAAGGCCACACTTGGAATACTGCATCCAGTTTTGGTCACCACAATTTAAAAAAGATGTTGAGATTCTAGAAAGAATGCAGAGAAGAGCAACAAAGATGTTTAGGAGACTCAAGGATAAAACCTATGAAGGTTGCAAGAACCGGGTATGTCTAGTTTGATGAAAGGTAGGACTAGGGGAGACATGATAGCAGTGTTCCAATATCTCAGGGGTTGCCACAAAGAAGAGAGAGTCAAACTATTCTCCAAAGCACCTGAGGGCAGGACAAGTAACAATGGGTAGAAACTAATCAAGGAGAGAAGCAACTGAGAACTAAGGAGAAATTTCCTGACAGTTAGGACAATTAATCAGTGGAACAGAAGTTGCCTCCAGAAGTTGTGAATGATCCAACACTGGAAGTTTTTAAGAAGATGTTGGATAACCATTTGTTTGAAATGGTATAGGGTTTCATGCCTAAGCAGGGGGTTGGACTAGAAGACCTCCAAGGTCCCTTCCAACTCTTCTATTCTATTCTATTCTATTCTATTCTATTCTATTCTATTCTATTCTATTTTCTTCAAAATACAGCCAAAGTGAAGTAACAAGGACATCTTTATTTTTTCTCATGGATTTAGTTCCCAGGTCTTCTCAGGTATCTATAAATTTCCCACCTTAAGGGCAATATTGTTGTAAAGCACTATGATGAAATTGTGCCTTAAGAACTCAATAGCCCTCAATTTATCAACCATATCAAGTCTTTTATCTGCTTCATTGCTTAATAAAGTTAATATGTGGCTTTCCCACTATTGGTAGTTTCTATTTTTAGTCTCTTAAGAGTTATTTTTAGGTCCATTAAAATACCCCTGGGTTGTCAGATAGGAAATAAATGTTACAGTGATGCTTAGCAATCACAAATGCTCATGTTGGGTCATGAATTAACTCTTTATTTTAATTTTTTTTTTACAAAAATAAATATGTTTTTGAACCTGCGATGCTGCATATACAATATATCACAGTGGTGAGTACACCCGCTTACATTTTGTAAATATTTAAGTATATCTTTTCATGTGGCAACAGTGAAGAAATGACTCTCGGTTACAGTGCAAAGTAGTGAGAATACAGCTTGGATAACAGTGGAAATGTAGTGTCCCCTCAAAATAATGCAACACACAGCCATTGATGTCTAAACTGCTGATAGCAAAATTGAGTACATGTCAGAGTGATACTGTGTGGGAACCTGTTGCTAAAATTCACCTCTGGGAACAGCTGGTTGGGGGTATTCCGGGAGGCGGATCCATCCACCAATCAGCTGCTCAGGCTGAATTAGGCTAATGGGCTGTAGCTGACCATGCTGTTTGCTGAGGACGCTAGCCAGATGAATATCGATGGATGCTGGTAGGTAGAGGCAGAATTTCCCCCCCTTATTTTCCTTCCCAAAAAACTAAGGTGCGTCTTATACTCCGGAGTGTCTTGTATGCCAAAAATTACGGTAAAGGTGCCACAGAGGGGAATCATACAGGTGTATTGATCTTATATGACAAAGTTGACCGATCCCAAAGCTTGATTGTATCACCTTGTCTGAGGTTATGTAAAACCTGTGGTGAAAGCTTAATACCATTAATTCCATTTTCTTTTCTACCAACCGCTCAAGGAAAGTTTCAGGGATGAACAAGTTGAAGATCAAATTTATCACTTCCTTCTTTCTCATAGCCAAAGGAACAAGAACAATCTTTATAAGCTCTCTCGGAGGGTGCATAATGTTCCCATTGAAGTCCAAGTTGTGTGGCTGCACGTCTTGGATAAAGATCCATTGATAAATTATTGAGAGTATATCATAAAACCGTCAAACAGGATAGGTTTATGAGGCTAAGGAGCATAAGGTTAAAACGAGTTATGTACAATAATAAATGTTTGGCGCAAATAGACCGTCCACTTATATGAAGAGCACCATGTGAGTTGGATGTTTTAAGCCCCTAAAGAGAGGGTGGCATTTCTAAAGCTGCTACTACATCCAATTTATTGTTTCAGCAGTGTCAGGATGAAACATAACAACAGAATCTTACCATTTGGTGTCCTTTTTTCTCCAGCATCTCTTGAAAAATGTTTGCTAATTCATTTACATTTACACTAAAGTAGAAAAAAATAATGTGTTGAGACTCTAAAACGAGTGCAGAGAAGAGCCAACACAGATGATTAGAGGACTGGAGGTTAAAGCATATGATGAATGATTGAGGGGACATACTGTAATAAGTCATATAGTTATACCTGAAATTCTGCTATTTTCGATAGACACAAGAACTCCATAACAAATATTAATTTAAGGAACCTCAACCCAATGACTGAATGAATGAACGAACCAGCCAGCCAGCCAGCCAGCCAGCCAGCCAGCCAACCAATCATGTTGCTCAATAAAGTTCATGGCAAAGGAGGTTGCTTCCTTGCCTTCTTAGCCAATCCTGCCCTTGCTAACCCTATTTCATTTGCATATTGGTCCATTTTTGTCATTTGAAAAGGGCAACATGTTCCAGAGTAGAAGGAAATAGACTAGAAAACTCTCTAAAATTCCCAGGAGCCAGGGTAATTATTGCTTTCCATATATAGAGACAATGGAAACCTCTTATTATGGTAAGATGCCCATAATGAACAACAGAGTTCTTGTTGTCAAGACAAATCAAGCCCATTAAAAGTCCGCTTGACTTAATCTTTCTTGCATAATTTGACTTAACCTTTTGCATAATTTATTTAAAGAGTTCTACCATTCTCCATTTCCATTTTCTGTTCTCTAGAACTAAACATGGCTAGGTTGCTGAATTCCAGGATTCCTCTCCATACTCTTCATTGTCTTTATAGGAGATGACCAGGCTGAGCTGGAGAGCAGAGTGAAACATGTCATCAGTTTGGAGCTGCTACGCTGTCACAAGAAACCTAAGTCCAGCCCCCTTGTGAATTCCATTGGCTCTTAATTAGCTCCAATTTGCCTAGGCCAGGGGTCTGCAAAGTTGGCTCTTTTAAGACTGGTGGACTTCAACTCCCAGAATTCCCCAGCCAGCCAGGCTGGCTGGGGAATTCTGGGAGTTGAAGTCCACCAGTCTTAAAAGAGCCAACTTTGCAGACCCCTGGCCTAGACCATTAGTAGATCAGATTCTTGTATATAGGTAAAGGTAAAAGTTCTCCTCGCATATATGTGCTAGTCATTCCCCACTCTAGGGGACGGCACTCATCTCCGTTTCAAAGCCAAAGAGCCAGAGCTATCCAAAGACATCTCTCTGGTCATAGCCGGTAAGACTAAACGCCGAAGGTGCACAGAATGCAGTTACCTTCCCACCAAAGGCGGTTCCTATTTTTCTACTTGCATTTTTATGTGCTTTCGAACTGCTAGATTGGCAGAAGCTGGGAGAAGTAGTGGGAGCTCACTCCTTTAACTCAGCATCTTAGCCACTTAGCCACTGTATATAGGTAGCATATAATACATTCATAATGCTTTGGGGCTCTATCCTGGCTCTTGGATTCTTGTGCCTGACGTTGTCTCTCCTGCATTTCTCAGATCTGCTCCATTGCCAATCGTCTCTTGTTCTTTTTCTTGCTCTTCCTCCCAACTACTAAGTCTGCTATTATTATTATTTTTTAAAGCCCCCTGCGAGCCTATCCCATGGTTTGAATTTTCATGCCTGAATAGTTCCATGAAATCTGTGCATACCAATTTTGAGGACAATTTTTTTCCCTTTGTTAAATAGATTATGCTTCTATTTTCCAGAGGCATATATGTCATTTCTTTGTTCACTAAAGTTCTAATGACCTCAATCCTGCATATATTTATTCACAGGCATTTGTTCTCTCTGCTACCTAAGCCATAACTCTCAGCTTCGCCATCTACACATGCTTTCAATCTGAACTTTTCAACATTTTCCAAAGCTCCCAACACTTAACCACAAAAATGTTACATTTATTTTTCCTTTATTCCCGGCTTAATCCGCCCAATCTGATTTTATATTTTAGAGTCCCTTACTCATTTCTACATCATGCCTCCCGCTCACAAAATGCTTCACTGGGCCAGTAATAATCCCAGAAAAATGAATTGGGCTAATTCCAGTGGAAGTGGCTTGTGGATCAACCTTGGCAATTCTTTAATGAAATAACTGGCAAGGAGTAAAAACAATTCAGGAAATCTACACGCCTTTTCCCCTTCCACAGTCTGCTCTCACTTCAAAACAACCAACCATATTAAAGGATTTCATGCTGCATTTCTAATTGTAACTATTGCATAAACCTGTAGTCTTCTCAGGAGGAGGAGGAGGAGGAGGAAGGGGAAGAAGAAGAGGATGGGATCTTTGGTGCTCTCTGCGCCTGATGATTTTCTGTAGATTTTCATTATCCAACTGGCTAACATCATCAGTGCTAGAAGTGAAGAGGGAGGGGGGGGAGGGGAAGAAGAGGCGGAGGGGGGAAGGGGAGGAGGAGAGGGGAGGAGGGGGGAGGGGGAGAAGGAGGAGGTGGGGAAGGAGAAGAGGAGGAGGGGGAAAAGGAGGAGGAGGATGGGAAGAGGAGGAGGAGGAGGGGAAGAGGAGGAGGAGGAAGGGAAGAGGAGGAAGAGGGAAAGGAGAAGGAGGATTGGAAGAGGAGGAGAAGGAGGAGGAGGAGGAAGGGGAAGAAGAGGATGGGATCTTTGGTGGTCTCTCAGCCTGATGATTTTCTGTAGATGTTTCATTATCCAACTGGCTAACATCATCAGTGCTAGAAGTGAAGATGGAGGAGGGGGGAGGGGAAGAAGAGGAAAGGGGGAAGGGGAGGAGGAGAGGGGAGGAGGTGGGGAAGGAGAAGAGGAGGAGGAGGAAAAGGAGGAGGATGGGAAGAGGAGGAGGAGGAAGGGAAGAGGAGGAAGAGGGAAAGGAGAAGGAGGATTGGAAGAGGAGGAGAAGGAGGAGAAGGGGGAGGAAGAGGAAGAGGAAAAGAAGGAGGAGGCGGATGGGATCTTTGGTGCTTTCTGAGCCTGATTATTTTCTGTAGATGTTTCATTATCCAACTGGCTAACATCATCAGTGCTAGAAGTAAAGATGGAAGATGATGATTGATGATGGTGAAGAGGAGGAGGAAGAATGCAAAAGAGAGCCAGTTTGGTGTAACGCAGGGGTCTGCAAAGTCGGCTCTTTTAAGACTGGTGGACTTCAACTCCCAGAATTCCCCAGCCAGCTATGCTGGCTGGGGAACTCTGGGAGTTGAAGTCCACCAGTCTTAAAAGAGCCGACTTTGCAGACCCCTGGTGTAACGGGTAAGGCTAGAAAGTGGGAGAACATGAGTTCCACCTTAGCTTTGCAAACTAATTGGGTGATTTTGGGCCATTCGCTCTCTCTTACTCAGCCTAACTTATCTTACAAGGTTGTTACTATGGAGAAAATAGGAGGAAGAAGGTGTGTTGGATATGTTTGCCGGCTTGAGTCATTTGTAATCATAATAATAAAAAATCAGGATATAAACAAATAAATAAAATAAAAATGGTGGGCTCCAAGTATATCACAAGTCCACAAACACTCTACAGAATAGTCCAGTATTTTATGAAAGAAGGCTAGGATGGGAGGAATGGTTAACTAAAATGGTTGTACAGCACAGACAGAGCCTTCAATGAAATCTCTGCTTAGTATAAAGTGATGGTACAATCGGTCTGAGATGGATTTGCTGCATAGCAGTAACATATGGTCAATACAGCCTTATATTAGTTATATTTCAAATATGAAAATGAAACAGAGACCTAGAAATGCTGAGGATCGTGCTGTTTTCTTACTAGCTGTTTTAATCTAGATTTTTGGTATGTTAACATACACAGGTTCGAGATATTGTTCATTCATACATATCTGATTTTTAAAAAGAAAAAATTCTACTAACTAATTTCCTGGACATGATGACGCGAAGATGACACGAAGAGGGACGTGGTGGCCCAGGGGCTAAGATGCTGAGCTTGTTGATCAGAAAGGTTGGCAGTTCGGCAGTTCGAATCCCTAGCGCTGCGTAATGGAGTGAGCTCCCATTACTTGTCTCAGCTTCTGCCAACTTAGCAGTTCGAAAGCACGTAAAAATGCAAGTAGAAAAATAGGAACCACCTTTGGTGGGAAGGTCACAGCATTTCGTGGGCCTTCAGCATTGAGTCATACCAGCCATATGACCATGGAGACGTCTTCGGACAGCGCTGGCTCTTTGGCTTTGAAACGGAGAGGAGCACCGCCCCCTAGAGTCGGGAACGACTAGCACATATGTGCTAGGGCGGGGGTCTGCAAAGTTGGTTCTTTGAAGACTGGTGGACTTCAACTCCCAGAATTCCCCAGCCAGCATGGCTGGCTGGGGAATTCTGGGAGTTGAAGTCCACCAGTCTTCAAAGAGCCAACTTTGCAGACCCCTGTGCTAGGGGAACCTTTACCTTAATTTCCTGGAGAAAGCAATGATGGGTAGTTATTTTTCCATCTCACAACTTTGTTCATCTCCTTCACAGTTGCAAAGTCCGGCATCCTCAGAACTTTCCCTTTCCCTTTTATTAAATTTGTATACCGCCCTTCTCCCTTGCGGGACTCAGGGCGGTGAACAGGCATAATAAAACAGTAAAACATCCGATACAAAAAAGAACAATCAACTTTATTTCATGATCCCTTCTAATCAGTTTCCCGGTGCTTAACGCCCCAAGGTGATTTTCCTAGCAGATGATACTTTGCGTTGGCTCTCAAGTAAAAACTGATTGCTCTGTAATTTTGAAGCACCGTAAATGCAGGAGCACTTGGAATGAGCACAGGGCCCAGAACGCTTGTCACCAATGCAATCAGGGTAAAGGAGAAGAGAGTTTGGAGATAAAAATAATTCAAAAGAATGGATTGGAATATTTAGGATGTGTTTTTTAAGAGAGGTAGGTATTGCTGTTTCTTTGGTGGCATCAGTGGTGGGTTTCTGCAGGCTCGCACCTACTCACGAGAGCCGGTTGGTGAAATTTAGAGAACCGGTGAGAGGGGGTTCCACCGGTGTACCTGGAAGTAAATCTGGCCCACCGCTGCCAGTGACCCAACGGGAAGGAAAGGAAAGGAAGGAAGGAAGGAAGGAAGGAAGGAAGGAAGGAAAGAAAGAAAGAAAGAAAGAAAGAAAGAAAGAAAGAAAGAAAGAAAGAAAGAAAGAAAGAAAGAAAGAAAGAAAGAAAGAAAGAAAGAAAGAATTTATCATCACAATTGAGTCCAAAATTTTGGTTGCTAAGCAAGAGCGTTGTTAAATGAGTTTCACCACATTTTAAAAGGTGGCCACTCCCACCCTGTCAGATGACTGCCAAGCCACACCCACAAAATAGGCCACACCTACAGAGTAGGTTCTAAAAAAATTTGAAACCCACCACTGGGTGGCATGTTCGTTCTTACTGTAACATAACCTTTAGGGCATAGAAAACCTTTGCCAGACCAATTCTTGAATGCAGCTCCTCTGCCTGGAATCCACACTGCACATCGGACATTAATACAATTGAGCAGGTCCAGAGGTATTTCACGAGAAGAGTCCTCCACTCCTCTGCTCACAAGAGAATCCCTTACGCCACCAGGCTTGAAATTTTGGGCCTGGACAACCTGGAATTGCGCCACCTTCAGTCTGACCTAAGCATAGTACACAAAATTGTCTGCTACAATGTCCTACCTGTCAATGACTACATCAGCTTCAACCTCAATAACATGTGCAAACAATAGATACAAATGCTCCACTCCAAACTCGATTTCAGAAAATAGGACTTCAGGAACAGAGTGGTCAATGCCAGGAACGCTCTACCTGACTCCATTGTTACATCCTCCAAACCCCCCATAGCTTCCACCTCAAACTGTCTACCGTGGACCTCACCCCATTCCTAAGAGGTCCATAAAGGGGAGTGGATATGCGCACCAGTGTGCCTACCGTCCCTGTCCTACTGTCTCCATTTATTTGTATTCATTTCCTTTGTTCATGTCCATGTTTATACTTATACCTGTTATCTTGTACATATTTGACTGACTGACTGACTGACTGACTGACTAACTAACTAACTAACTAACTAACTAACTAACTAACTAACTAAATAAATAAATAAATAAAAATAAAAATAAATAAAAAATAAATAAAAAAATAAAAAAATAACAGAATAAGAGAGTTACAAGGGACCTTCTAGTCCAGGGGTCTCCAACCTTGGCAACTTTAAGACTTGTGGGCTTCCACTCCCAGAATTCCTCAGCCAGCAAAGCAGCCAGCAAACCAAAGCTGGCTGAGGAACTCTGGGAGCTGAAGTCCACAAGTCTTAAAGGTTGAGAAACACTGGCTTAAAGGCTAAATGTGGCACTTGGGACATTTAGCCTTTAAGGGACAGGCTGTGCATCTTCGATTCAAGCAAGGAAATGGGAAGCGGTTAGTTTGAAGGGCATTATCTGCTATATTGATGTATTCCACATGTCTTGGGACCACAACAGTGGTGGGTTTCAATTTTTTTTAGAACCTCTTCTGTAGGTGTGGCCTGCTTTGTGGGAGTGGCTTGCCGGCCATGTGACTGGGTAGGAGTGGCTTGCCAACCATGTGACCGAGTAGGAGTGGCTTGGCAGTCATGTGACTGGGTAGGCATGGCCAGCTTGTAAAATGAGGTGAAACTCACTTAACAACGCTCTTGCTTAGCAACCAAAATGTTGGCTCAGAAACTCCGGCATTTGAAGCACACAAGTCTTAAAGCTGTCAAGTTACAAGACCCTTGCACTCCTAACCCTTTAGAAAAAACAACAACCCAGGGGTGTTCAAACTTGACAGCTTGAAGACTTGTGGACTTCAACTTCCAGTATTCCTCCTCTCTCTCTTCCTCTTGATGATGTGCGGAAGGGCAGGGGGAGGGAGCTGGAACCGGTTCTAAACGGCCTTGTAGATTTGTGGAACCTCTTCTATAGAAGAGGTTAGAACTGGAAGGAACCCAACCCTGGACCACATAATCAACCATTCTCAATCAGCATGGACTGGGAATGCTGGAAAGTATCATCTGAGACTATCTGGAGGGCACCAGGTTGGGGACCGAAGAAGTCCAAGTGGAAATTTCGTCTCAACGCAAGCAAGTTATGGTGTCGATTTCCAACTATTTAATCCATGCTCTTTTATTTGACTGGGATTAATGTGCGCCCATCTCATTGCAGGCTTTTAAAATACTTTCCTGGTGGCAATGCAGCATTCCTCATTTCACATGGAGCGATGTAAGTGTCGGCATTTCCATTTTTGCATTTATTTATTTTTTAGAAAAAAGGAAAGGCAACATATGTTGCTGTCATCTTTTACAAATACTGCCGCCTCCTGCCTTTTCCAGTCTTCCAATTGTACAAACAACTTTCTGACACATGGTGGATAAATCCTAACAGGATAAAAGAGAGATACTGCCAGCGGTTGAGTCATCTGGATTTAGGATAATCACCATCATCCATGTCCTCCTCCAATCTATCAGGAATGAGCAGATGGAAGTTTAATTGGTGGCCGTTCCTATTAGACCAGGGGTCTCCAACCTTTGCAACTTTAAGTCTGAAGGACTTCAGCTCCCAGAATTCTCTGGGAGGCCAGGGGGGCGTTTCATCAGAAACGCCTGATGCACCAATTGCGCCCCTTACTGGACCGGGCTGCCCTTCGCACAGTCACTCAAGCACTCGTGACATCCCAGCTCGACTACTGCAACGCTCTCTACATGGGGCTTCCCTTGAGGTACACTCGAAAGCTACAGCTAGTCCAGAATGCGGCCGCGCGGGTAATAACGGGAGCTCCGAGATACTCCCATATAACACCTATCCTGCGCGAGCTGCACTGGCTTCCTGTGGTCTTTTGGGTGCGCTTCAAGGTTCTGACGACCATCTTTAAATCGCTCCATGGCTCGGGGCCTAGTTACATGCGTGACCATCTCCTGCCCCATACATCCCTACGGCCAATCCGCTCCCACAGAGAGGGCCTTCTCAGGGTGCCATCGGCCGGGCAATGCCATCTGGCGACACCCAGGGGAAGAGCACTTCTCTGTGGCAGGCCCTGCCCTTTGGAACGACCTCCCTCCTGAACTTCGTACCATCTCAGACCTCCGCCTCTTCCGCCAGTGTCTAAAGACACATCTTTTTCAGCAAGCCGGCCTTGCCTAACCTCCCGCTGGGGCTATTTTAGATAGTTTTAAATTGGGGTTTTAATTTGGTTTTAGCATAAGATTGTTTAATTAAATATGCTTTTAAATTTTGTATATTTTGTTTTATATGTTTTAAATTCCTGTGCGCCGCCCTGGGTCCCTCGTGGAGAAGGGCGGGATATAAATCGAATTAAAATAAATAAAATAAATAAATGGAGAAGTCTGGGAGCTGAGGTCCTTCAGACTTAAAGTTGCAAAGGTTGGAGACCCCTGTATTAGACCATTTTAAGTCTTACATTTGAGCTCAAAATGAAAAACTAACACTTAACCAAAGTGCTACATTGCACTTGAGGGGCAGGGGTGGATAAACATCACTGAGTTCTCACCTTTTTAATTTTGTTTTCTAGTTCTACTCACTTCCATTGCAGAGGCATAGTGGCTCAGGGCCTTAATGGTGCTGGAGACGAACTCAGCTCTGGCCGTTCGATCCCTAGCTCTGTCTGAGAGAGTGAGCGCCTGTCATTCGCCTCAGCTTTGGCCCACTTACCAATTTGAAAGCAGGTTCTATGCGTGTAGATAAATGGGTACCACCTTGGTGGGGAGACGAATTGGTGCTCTGTGCAGGCAGATTTCTCCCGACAAATAGACCTTCCTATAGTATATCCCAAAAATGACTATTTGAATCTGGTCATTTGCACCTCCAGTGGGAACTCGGAGTTGATTGTATGAGGAACTGTTCGTTTTCTTTGCTATCTGTGGTATTCCCAGGAGTCTTTCCCAACACCATTGTTCAAAAGAGTCAGTATTTTTTTCTCTCCTGTTCCGAAGTGGTATTCAGCCGATTCGGACTACTTCACTCAAACTGATGGCGGAAATTGCAGGTGGGCCTGCCTATTCGCCCCGGCTCAATGCCACCCTATTTAGGCACGTTTTTGAATCCGGGTGCATGCGTGAAAGGAATGCGCACAAGCAAAGCGAATGTGCAGAAGGCTGGGCACATACACGGAAGGGGAATGTGTACAGCGAGCCAGTGGTAACAAAATGTGAAAGCTACTCCTTGTCCTATTTCTTGAGAGTCTACTTCTTGAGATTAAGAGTCTCATGCTCTACCGACTTCTTGTAGACTAATCAAGGAGAGAAGCAACTTAGAACTAAGGAGAAATTTCCTGACAGTCAGAACAATTAACCTCTGGAACAGCTTGCCTCCAGCAGTTGTGAATGCCCCAACCCTGAAAGTCTTTAAAAAGATGTTAGATAGCCATTTGTCTGAAATGGTATAAGGTTCCTGCCCACGCAGGGGGTTGGACTAGAAGACCTACCCGGTTCCTTCCAACTCTGTTATTGTATTATTGTATTATTGTATTATTGTTTCCATATTTCCATGTCACAGGCATAACCGTTGCTTCAGTGGTGGGTTGCAGGAGGTACGCCCTGATACATGCGTCATGGAGGCTTGCAGAGGCGTCTCAGGCAGGTACGACGCGTGTGTGCGCCGTGTCAGTTTGTGGAGCATCTCTATGAATACCATCAAACTGCCATAGAGAGAGGGGAATTCCAAACATACCTGTGGTGAAAAAGGAATCTCAGGCTGGCTAGTGAGTGCGCATGTCTAAACTACCATCTCTCATTGGCTGTGATTTATGACGAGGGCTGAAGGGAGGACAGTAATGAGGGAAAAGTTCAGAAGCAGATAAAGAAAGCAAAAAAGATGGCTGCAAATAAGAAACGCCTAATGAGAAATGCCCAATGAAGCTGTTAAGAAATCACTGCTTTTTGTATAATATTGGGTCGTTTATTTGGAATAGCAGGCATCGTTAGGGGACTTGACACACTGTGCATGTGTGTGCCGCATGCGGCCATGTGGGCAACGCCAGGCCTGTTCCAACCGTACCGTAACCCACCACTGTGTTGCTTGTATGATTCTGATCATCATGGATAGACAGGCATAAGCACATCACAACTTCTGAATATTTTTCTGAAGGCCTTCATTGCTACTCAATCAAATGCTAGTTTGTTGTGTATTTCTTGACCTCTGGTTCCTTTATTGTTGATGGTCAGATTCAAAGTATTGACGCTATCCATCTCTTCAGTCTCTTCATTGTCAATGATGAAAATAGGGTGCTTTGATGATGTGGAAAATAAGAGTCAATGCATTTTCCAAAGTACCCGAAGGCAAGCCAAGAAGCAATGGATGTAAACTAACCAAAGGAGAGAAGCAATGTAGAACTAAGAAGAAACTTCCTAAAAGTGAGGAAACTTCCTAAAATTAACCAGTGGAGTGCCTTCAGATATTGTGGAAACCCTATCACTGGAGGCTTTGAAGAAGAGACTGGATAGCCACTACTCTGAAATGGTATAGGGTCTCCTGTTTGAGCAGGGGGTTGGACTAGAAGGCCTCCAAGGTCCTGCCAACTCTGTTATTCTAGATTCTATGTCTAGTTCTAAGGATAGTTAGAACATACTGTAGATTAATAAATTTGGAAGGGACCTTGGAGGTCTTTTAATCCAAGCAGGAGACCCTAAACTATTTCGGACACATGGCTATCCAGTTCTCTTCTTGAAAACTTCCAGGGTATCTGTTGTCATTCAATTGATCTTCTTTACACTATATTTAACTGCACTATCGCATCTTTTCACTATGTCCCTTGGTGTTCTTTACTACCAAAGTACACGAGAGTGGAGGCCTTTTTATTTTCTTTGTAACAGCTTCCTGATGATCTGGTGAAGGATCAGGTGTCTTCACTGTTAAGGAGAAAGGTAGCAACGGATTGCTTTAGTGGTGAAATTCAATTTTTTTTTTACTATCGGTTCTGTGGGTGTGGTTTGATGGGCATGGCAGGGGAAGGATACTGCAAAATCCCCATTCTCAACCCACTCTGCGGCCAGGCAGAGGTGGTATTTGCCAGTTCTCCGAACGACTCAAAATTTCCGCTCCCAATTCTCCAGAACCTGTCAGAACCTGCTGAATTTCACCCCTGGATTGCTTGCATTATAGCAGGGGTCTGCAAAGTTGGCTCTTTTAAGACTGGTGGACTTTAATTCCCAAAATTCCCCAGCCAGCGATGCTGACTGGGGAATTCTGAGAGTTGAAGTCCACCAGTCTTAAAAGAGCCAACTTTGCAGACCCCTGCATTATAGCTTCCTGACTTTTTATCAGTCTGGGAAATATCTGATGTGGCTTGTTGAGGAGAATAGCTAGTTGGCTGTGCCCTTGGCATGTTTATTGTGGCACCAAAGAATGTGTAGACCTAGAGTGGTGGTTTAAAAAAACAAAACTCTTCCACCAGTTTTGCACTTGAACAAATGAGGCTTGCTAACTAAGATCTCAATCAATCAGAATAGAGCTGGAATAGATCTTGGAGGTCTTCTAGTCCATCCCCCTGCCCAAGCAGGAGACCCTGTACTCAAGACAATCTTTTCTTAAAAACCTCCAGTGATGAAGCACCTATAATTAATAAGTTCCACTGATTAATTGTTCTCAGTGTTAGGAAGCTTCTCCTTACAATACAATACAATACAATACAATACAATACAATACAATACAATACAATACAATACAATACAATACAATACAATACAATACAATACAATACAATACAATACAACACAACACAACACAACACAACTGAATTGAATTGTATTGAATTGTATTGTATTGTATTGTATTGTATTGTATTGTATTGTATTGTATTGTATTAATTGTTCTCACTGTTAGGAAGCTTCTCCTTAATTCCAGGTTGCTTCTCCACTTGATTAGTTTCCATCCATTGTTTCTTCTCTTGGCTTCTGGTGCTTTGGAAAATAAGTTGACCCACCCCCCCTCTTCTTTGTGGCAGCCCCTCCAATTCTAGAATATTTATTTATTTATTTATTTATTTATTTATTTATTTATTTATTTATTTATTTATTTATTTATTTATTTATTTATTTATTTATTTATTTATTTATTTATTTATTTATTTATTTTATGTCAGATTTATATCCCGCCCTATCTCCCCTAGGGGACTCAGGGCGGCGCACAGAAATATAAAAATATAAAACAATACAATACAAAACCGTTTAAAAATAGATTAAATAAAGTCTGTGCTAAAATTTAGATTAAAAAGGGTTAAAATCAAATCAAATTAAAACTATATCCATTAAAACTAAGCCAGGCGGGCCTCTTGAATTAGACGAGTCTTTAATGCCCGGCGGAAGAGGCGTAGGTCCGTGATGATACGAAGGTCGGGGGGGGGGGAGGTCGTTCCAGAGGGCAGGCCCCACCACAGAGAAGGCTCTCCCCCTGGGGGCCACCCGTCGGCATTGTCCGGTGGATGGCACCCTGAGGAGTCCCACTCTGTGGGAGCGGAGAGGTCTAAGGGAGGTATGTGGTAGGAGGCGGTCCCGCAGGTAGCCAGGTCCCGTGCCATGGAGCGCTTTGAAGATGGTTACTGAATCCTGCTGTCTTGTTCCCCCCTAGGTCTTGTTTTCTCTGGACTGGCCAAACTCAATCCCTGCAATTGTTCTTCCTACATTTTGGCCTTTAATCCTCTAAGTCAGGGGTCTCCAACCTTTGCAACTTTAAGTCTGAAGGACTTCAGCTCCCAGACTTCTCCAGCCAGCTTTGCTGGCTGGAGAATTCTGGGAGCTGAAGTCCTTCAGACTTAAAGTTGCAAAGGTTGGAGACCCCTGCTCTAAGTTGACCTTCTCAAAGTCTCAACGTCTTTTTTTTTTTTTGTAATGTGGTGACCACAACTGGATGCCAACAGATGTAGTCTTAAAAAGGTGTGCAGGGAAAGGAAAGAAGGCCAAATATGAAATTCTGATGATTTTTAATACTGGGAAATATCACAGGCGGGGAAACAGAAGAGAACATGAACTACCAACACAGGGGAAAGGAATTTATATAGACTTAAAAGAAAGAAAGCATGGCGACATTTTCACTTGGAATGACTTTTGCCTGTTATTCGCTCTTTGTTCCTTGGAGCTGTTATGAATTATATATTGTAAATATGCTTCTTGTTCTTACGTGTGGGGTGTGTGTGTGTGTGTGTGTTTGTGTGTGTGTGTGTTCTTGCTTTGTTTTCCAATGGCTGATCAAATAATTGTGTGAAATAGGGTTTGTTTTGTTGTTTTTAAAGGCCAGCCCTCCATTCGTATTCCTAAAGGCTATTAATGAGGGAGGTGGGGGGGGAAAACGCTCTCCACTCACGTGGCCTCTTCTGTTTCAAACACATTTTGTGGGGGAAAATTGGACTCACCCGAGAACGTGAGAAACGGAGCTGGAAGGGCAGAGATATTTTCAGAGTTGTGATCTTGCTTGGATCAATGTATTTGGTATGCCTGTGTCACCATGTCTGTTTGTGTGTGTATTACAATACTAAGGTGACCAGACGTCCCGCTTTTGGCGGGACAGTCCCGATTTTGAACAATTTGTCCTGCGTCCCACGGCATTTTTAAAAAGTCCCGCAAAATGGCGCCCTAAGCAGGCCCTGGAGTGATCTCTGCCACTGGCCGCTAAACAGCCCGATCGCTGCCTGAGGGAAAACTGCTTTTGAGGGAAGGCGCGCCCCGATGTCTCTGAGGCTCCGACGAGCCAGATGGGATGGGCGCTCAAAGATCTTTGCGCAGTGTTCGATGCCTTCACACTGCGCACGCACCCTTCTCGGCAGGCCCTGGGCGCCTGAGACAAGTGGCAGGAGCCACGCGGCACTTCAAAGAGCCTCAGAGGGGCGTCAGAAGCTGCGCAGTGCTTCCAAGAGCCAAAAGTCAGCCAGAATGCTCCAGCGGTCTTATACACACAGTACCAGTGACAGTAGTAAGATTTCCCATCCCAGGGGAATCGGCTGTCAGTTGTGTGTGAGTGCTTACTTAATTTATCTATTTGTGAAAAGGCAAAGCTATCCACTAATTTAAAAATGATTCAATTTGCGTTTTACGGCGTAGATCCGTGATGGCGAACCTATGGCACGCATGCCAGAGGTGGCACACACAGCCCTCTCTGTGGGCACGCACACTGTTGCCAGCTTGAAAAATGCCCCCAAATGACCAAAAAACCCAGGCTCTTTTTCAGGCTGTTCTCAGGACATTTTTAGGTTGGTTTTGGCCCAAAAATGGGCCTGAAAAATGGCTTGAAAATGACCAGGAAAATTGCCTCAAAATGGCCCGAAAAATGCCCCAAACCGACCAAAAACAGGCTTGCGCATGGCGGTCATCTGGTCTTTGGGTTTCCGGTACTCTGGCGCATGCGAAGACCAGCTGGCCAGCATGCATGCAAGTGCCAGAAACCCCAAGACCAGCTCCAACACGCACACACATTGACATGCATTCAGGTTCGGGCCCTCGTGTTGGAAAGTTTCGCCATCACTGGCATAGATTTGCGATATTTTATTACTTTTTAAAATTCTTTTGGCTGTAGATTCAGAAATGGGTTGGAGGTTTTGATTAATATGCAGCCTATATAATTTTGCCTTTGTTTCATTTCGTTGACATGGTGTCGATGCTGTTTTGCAGTTTTTCATATTTTTGTGCTCTCCCCCCCCCCCAGAAGTGGGTTCTTACTGGTTCGGACTGGTTCGGCTGAACCGGTAGTAACTTGGTGGCCTGGAACCAGCAGCCACCAGGCCTGCCACACCCCTGGTTCTCTCGGCAGCACTGTTGTTGCCACCATCTTTTTGTTTGCCTTCTGCACATGTGCAGAGCAATTTTTGTTGCCTTGTGCAAGTGTGTGAAGCATGCATCAAGCACACACATCCTTGAGGGAGCCAGCAGTAGCGGCCGGCAGAACCCCTCCCCTGGTTCCCCCCTTTTTTCTTTCTGTAAAATGTGTTAAGATAAAGAAACAAACTTTTTAAAAGCCAGTTGTATGTGCTTCAGTAGTTGAGTAGTTTGGAGAACCAGCAAATAGGCTGGCCCCGCCCCTGCTGCCTCCCAGTTGATCTCCTTTGTTGACCTGAACAGGAGAACGGAGCTGGAAAGCAGGTTAGTGGGCTGGGGAGGGAATGGGGATTTTGCAGTATCCTTCCCCTGCCACGCCCACAAAGCCACACCCACCAAGCCATGCCATGCCCACAAAGCCACGCCCACAGAACCAGTAGCAAAAATGTTTGTATCCTACCACTGCTGGAAACGACATTCAGTGTTTTTGATGTATATGAATCAATAATAATGCCTGCCTATTTTTACATTACAATGTAAAATTTCATTACAATTGTGGATGGCTAGTTCTATTTCTATTTTATTTTTTTCAGGGAAGCACTAGTAAGCACCTCTTCTATTCTGTAGGATGAGCATCACGCCTCTAGCCATGGTTTACTTGGAGCCGACCATTCTCCATCTGGGGAATATAAGCGATCAGTCCCTTGTACAATTTCTTCCTATAGAATTGATGTGATTTCTACGAAGGGACCTGAATAATACATAGAGTGTCCTCCTGTGGTCAATATTTTTTTTTTCTTTTCCACAAATAATAGTTATTTCCTAGAATACACTGCTTCATATTTTTTTCCTCCAAAATGTGTTCTACTACACGTTCTACTACACTGTGAACTATACAGAGCTTGCAGGTCTGCATATATTCTCCCCTTATTAGAGAGATTACCAGGGAGACCAGGCAATTTTTATCTGGACTTCCTCCTCCAGGACACGAACCCGGCTACTATGCATGCAGTGGCAAAATTCTGTGCTTCCGCAATGTCCATAAGAAAAAAATTGGTTATAGAAGGATAGTTGTGATCTTGTACCAATCATTTGGACATATCTCTAACAATTTCTGGACCATGGTTTTTACATACATACTTAACGCTTTTGCACCTAGGTAAACCAGCAAATGACCTGAACAAAGTGAGAACATGTATGCTACTTTCCACTTATAATGCTGACATTTTTAAAATTATATCTTAAAGTTAGTACTTTTTAATATATGGTTAAATGTAACGTGTATTGCTGGTCTCTGACCGTAATAAAGATTTATTTATTTATTTCTCCAAAATGCTCAACACCATCAAATCATTCACTAAGGCTGCATTACTATTACTCTTAGTCTTCTCACCGTTCCTATCACCCTCCTCCTCCCACTTATGATTTCATGACTGTAACTTTGTTTCTTGTATCCTTACGATTGATATTGACATTGATTGTTTCCTGATTGCTTATTTGTACCCTATCATTAAGTGTTATACTGTACCTTATGATTCTTGATGAATATATCTTGCCTTTTAATGTACACCAGTGGTAGTCAACCTGATCTCTACCGCCCACTAGTGGGTGTTCCAGCTTTCATGGTGGGCAGTAGGAGTTTTGTCTGATACTGAAGCACTTTCCTTTTTTTAATTTTATTAAATTTATACCCCGCCCTTCTCCAAACGGACCCAGGGCGGCGCACAAGGATGTTAAAACATTTTAAAATAATAATAATAATAATTGACTTCCCTACTTTATAAATCACCATTACTGTGGAACCGGTGGGCAGTTAGAAAATGTTACTACTAACAGAGATACAAAAGTGGGTGGTAGGTATAAAAAGGTTGACTACCCCTGATGTACACTAAGAGCATCTGCACCAAAGACAAATTTCTTGTGTGTCCAATCATACTTAGCCAATAAAGAATTCTATTCTATTCTATTCTATTCTATTCTATTCTATTCTATTCTATTCTATTCTATTCTATTCTATTTCTATTCCTATTCCTATTCCTATTCCTATTCCTATTCCTATTCCTATTCCTATTCTTTTGGATGTATCTTGTCTTATGTACACTGAGAACTTATGCACCAAAGACAAATTCCTTGTGTGTCCAATTACACTTGGCCAACAAAGAATTCTATTCTATTCTATTCTATTCTATTCTATTCTATTCTATTCTATTCTATTCTATACACTGAGAGCATCTGCACCAAAGACAAATTCCTTGTGTGTCCAATCATACTTGGCCACTAAAGAATTCTCTTCTCTTCTCTTCTCTTCTATTCTATTCTGTTCTATTCTATTCGTTGAACACATTGATACTCTGGTCCTGGTGTCTTAGAAGTTACAGGATATTTACAGATTGGTGGGAAAGAGGAGAAGCTATTCTAGGAAACAGGAAGATAAGTAGCACTTAGAAGGTTTCAAGAGTGTCCCCACAACCACATTGCCACCATCTGGCCAAATTTGAAATGCAGGACCGTACCTTTTCTGTGTGTCACATCAGGGTTTCAAATAGCATCCAAAACTAAATCAGACTCCAAGGCAAAGTTCCAATTTATGAAGAGACCCATGCTGGCACATCTGGGAAAACCTGAATCTGAAAGCTTCCCGTTTTTGTCCACCTAGTTGAACGTTCAACATCTCTCCCCGACACCTACAAGTCCATCCCATGGTCCAATCTCCCACTGCCATGCTGGCAGTCCCACCCATCCAATTCTGCTCAGGTGCAGAGATAAAGGATGACCTTGGCTTTTTAGAAAGAGTTTTGTTATGGCTACGTAATATGTAACTCCTTACAATCCCCTCTCCCATTTTCCCATAATAGAAAATGCATAGTAGAATAATAGAAAATGTGGCAGGCCAAAGATCCAAATGTGGCCCTCAATGAAATTGAGTTTGTCATCCCTGGTCTAATCTGCAAAACCCAAAGTCAGGGTTACATTCTTTTCCACATCAAGCATGAAGTTCAGAAGTGGTTTCCATGAGGAAACCAAAGTACTTATGTTCTTTTCTTTAATCAAAGTAGTCAGTTTTTCCATTTCCGCCAACTCCATCAACTTCCTCAACCATTCGTCCCTGGTGGGGATTGAAGTGTCCTTCCATTTTTGCCCGTACAATACTCTTGCTGTTGTCAACATATATAGTAACAAAATTCCATTTTTTTGGCCAGTTCTTTTCCCATGAGACCCCAAAGGAAAAGTTTTGGTTTCATTTTTATTTCCATTTTCAGAATTTTATGTATTAAAATATGAATCATACTCTAATTTTTTTTTTTTTTGCTTTATCACATGTCCACTATAAATGATAAAAAGTCCCTTTTTTATTTTTACACCTTCCAACATTTATTTGACATGCCTTTATACATCTTGGATAACTTGTCTGGTATTAAATACCAACAATACATCATCTTATAGAAATTCTCTTTTAGTTTATAATTTAACGGACATTTTAAATCCTTCGCCTGCACATTTTCGCAGTGTTCAAGCGTCACATTAGATCCAAAATTCCTGGCCCACTGAATCATACGATGTTTTACATGTTCATTTTCCAAGTTCAATTTCAATAACATTTTATAAATCTTAACAATCATACACTATATTGCCAAAAGTCTTCGCTCACCTGCCTTTTCTCACATATGAACGTACAGTAAGTGACATCCCATTCCTAATCCATGGGGTTCAATAGGACGTCGGTCCACTGTGCACTGTTCTTGAGCACATCTGAAGGCCACGTGAAGTTTGGAGGTCTGTAGCGATGGACTCTGCAGAACGTTGGCGACCTCTTCGCACTAGGCGCCTCAGCATCCGCTGACCCCCCCTCCGTCCGTTTACGTGGCCTACCCCTTTGTGGCTGAGTTGCTGTCGTTCCCAAACACTTCCACCTTCTTATAATACAGCTGACAGTTGACGATGGAATATTTAGGAGCGAGGAAATTTCACGACTGGATTTGTTGCGCAGGTGGCCTCCTATCCCAGTTCCAGGCTGAGCTCCTGAGAGCGACCCATTCTTTCACCAGTGTTTGTAACAACAGCCTGCATGCCCAGGTCCTTGAGTTAATACACCTGTGGCCACGGAAGTGATTGGAACCCCTGATGGATTATTTGAACGGGTGAGCAAATACCTTTGGCAATATACTGTATGTTCAGCGTTGCCGCATAATGAAAGTTCCCATTCATTTTTTTAGCAAAGTCGACTTTTGTGATTGACAAGTTCACCCTCTTAGCAATTACTTATATCTAAATTCTTGGTTTTTGTCTCATGCCTTCAGAGGTGGGTTGCTCCTGATTCGTCCCATATCGGCTGAATAGGTAGTAACGGCAGCGGGAAGCTCTGCCCACCTGCCCGGACGCGTCTGTCCATGCACAGGTGAGCATGCATCAGAGCGCACCCAAACTGGTAGTAAAAAAAATTGGCAAGCCACCACTGCGTGCCTCCTTTTTGTAATTTGAACCTGAGCAACTGAAAGCAAGCTCTCTCTCCACCGCTGAAAAAATGATTCATTTTCCTCTTGCAATTCAATGAGTCACCACTGGGTGGCAGGAAAACATTACAGAAACACATTGTTTTGTTCTCGCTGGGTGAGATTGTACAATTGTACCGGATGCTTTGGAAGTAATGCGCCTTTTGGAAGTCAAGACGTCAGAGATGCAGTGTGACCTGAGCTTTTGACCGTTTAGGACAGATGAAAATGCAAACTGGGTGCCCATGTGCCTCCTACAGGGCACTTTTCGCATGTGATCATGAGTATATAATACAATAGCAGAGTTGGAAGGGACCTTGGAGGTCTTCTAGTCCAACCCCCTGCCTAGGCAGGAAACCCTATACCATTTCAGACAAATGGCTATCCAACATCTTCTTGAAGACTTGCAGTGTTGGGGCATTCACCACTTCTGGAGGCAACTTCTGTTCCACTGGTTAATTGTTCTCACTGTCAGGAAATTTCTCTTCAGTTCTAAGTTGCTTCTCTCCTTGATTAGTTTTCACCCATTGCTTCTTGTTCTGCCCTCAGGTGCTTTGGAGAATAGTTTAGATAGAGTATCCCAAACTCTTCATGTGCAGGGAGTTGAAAAATATAATTTTATAGGGTTTTTGTTTTTTGAGGAGCAAAATATTTCAGAAGCAAGGATGAAGCCTGAAGCTTGGTAGAGGATCACTTTACTGAAGGAAATAAAGAATAAGCTACTCTTCCCTATAAAGTGTAAAATGTAAACACAGAGGTGTGAGACTCTTGGCGCTGTTTTTCTTCATTGTAAATTGGGCACAAATGTAAGCAGTTAGAGTCAATACAGAATGACTTGCTAACCTGCCTTTGACATTGAAATACAGACAAACACACCAATTGGTGAAATGGGAACATCCCCAGCCTAAATTGAAATAACAAAGCACAGATAAGGAAGGGTCTGCAGGAGGAGCCTTGCTGTCCTCTTGAAATGTGAATTAACCTCAAAGAATGATTTTGGAAAGGGGGAGGAGGGCCTCTGCTTAGGCGTCACGCGCAATGAGTTAGAAAAGTATAAAATTGTATTACTTAAAATCTATCTTTGCGCTCCCTGTTCTCGAACCATTGGGAAGAGTCTGGGAGGCTGCACTTGCCACCGACTTTTCAATTTCTTTGCAATAAACCCTTTTGAATTGTGAAGCAGACTTGTCTTTTGAATTGTGAGTATAAGAATTGGGTTTTAATATCTCACATTACCCTTTCTTTCTTTAAGCTTCATAAACATAACCTTAGAAACTTTTAGAAACTCTTATCCCTTCTCCTATTTTTAAGAGTAGGCCTCCCTTCCCAGTTTGACACACAATAGCCATAGCACTTAGACTTATATACCGCTTCACAGTGCTTTGCAGCCCTCTCTAAGCAGTTAGGGAGGGAGGGAAGGAGAAGAGGCAGGGAAGGAAGGAAGGAAGGAAGGAAAGAAGGAAGGAAGGAAGGAAGGAAGGAAGGAAAATAGCAATAGCACTTAGACTTATATACCGCTTCACAGTGCTTTACAGCCCTCTCTAAGCGGTTTACAGAGTCAGCCTCTTACCCCCAACAATCTGGGTCCTCATTTTACCCACCTTGGAAGGACGGAAGGCTGAGTCAACCTTGAGCCTGGTGAGATTCAAAATTGCCTAATTGTAGACCACCGCATTCTAACCACTGCACCACCATATTACCCAGGGAGGTCATGAGGCTGTTAGTAGCTCTAGGTCAGAGGTGTCAAACTCGATTTCATTGAGGGCCGCATCAGTGTTGTGTTTGAGAGACCTTGGGGTGGGGGCAGATGGGCATGGCTGGGTGGGGCGTGGCCAGCTCGACATCACTCAGGTTGGGAGCGCCTGTGGTTAGCCTGAGCACTCTGCCAGCGAAAGCAGGCTCCCGAGTTCTGTTTTCGGCTGTGAGGGCCTCCTGCAACCCTCTGCCATAAAAAACAGAGCTCAGGAAGGCCTCCACATGCCTCCTCCCCCCTGCACTCAGTTTTCACAGTTGGCACCGTGAGCCAGTCCTTTGTGTGGGCCAAATCGAAGTACCCCATGTGCCAGATTTACCCCCTGGGCCTTGAGTTTGACACCCCTGCTCTAGGTTATGTTAGTTTTACAGACGTGGCCTGAGGTCACCTCAGTGGCTTCATCTGAGTGACCTTAAACTTGTCGCCTGTTGGACAAAAGGGGCTTTCCAGTTCTTCTTCTCTTCTATAACCACTACAGTGGGTTTATTTATTTATTTTATTTTATTAGATTTATACCCCGCCCTTCTCCAAGAGGACCCAGGGCGGCACACAGGAATTTAAAAGATATATACAAAAATCAAATAGAAAATTTAAAAACTTATTAAATACCCATCCTCTGCTAAAAACCAAATTAAAATCCCCCCAAATTAAAAACTATCTAAAATAGTCACAGCGGAGGTTCACGCTAGGCCGGCTTGATGAAAGAAATGTGTCTTTAGACACTGGCGGAAGATGCGGAGGTCGGAGAGGGTGCGAAGTTCAGGGGGTAGGTCGTTCCAAAGGGCAGGGCCCGCCACAGAGAAGGCTCTTCCCCTGGGTGTCACCAGTCGGCATTGTCCGGCTGATGGCACCCTGAGAAGGGCCTCTCTGTGGGGGCGGAGCGGTCGAAGGGATGTATGGGGCAGGAGACGGTCTCACATATAACTAGGTCCCGAGCCATGGAGCGCTTTGAAGATGGTCGTCAAAACCTTGAAGCGCACTCGAAAGGTTTGCCATTTATGCAGCTGATGACAAGGCACATTGGCTAGGAATGTGTGCTGTTTTTCTTCTAACTATGGTAATCCCCATGGGGAAGGGTTTGCAGAAAGACAAGAGTACAGAGATACCGATTAAACAATTAGGTGCAGAACACAAATCTTGAGGGTTCAACAATGAGAGTCCTGAGAGTATGCAGTGCATCTAGTAAAGGAAGAAAAACGGGAAGAGCTGGCAATTACTGTGTAGTAAGTATTGGCAGATAGTTCTTTAGGAGGAGAAAGAGAGAGAGAGAAATTCAGCAGGTTTTGACAGTTTCTGGAGGACCAGTAGTAGAAATTTTGAGTAGTTTGAAGAACTGGCAAATACCAACCCTGGCTGGCCTGAGTGGGGTGGGAATGGGGATTTTGCAGTATCCTTCCCCTGCCACACCCCCAGAACCGGTAGTAAATAAATTTGAAATTCACCATTCCTCCAGGTCACTGGTTTATCCAGCCTTCTCCATTTGTGCAATGCTTCTCCTAACTCAGGGGTCTGCAAAGTTGGCTCTTTTAAGACTGGTGGACTTCAACTCCCAGAATTCCCCAGCCAGCCAAGCTGGCTGGGGAATTCTGGGAGTTGAAGTCCACCAGTCTTAAAAGAGCCAACTTTGCAGACCCCTGTCCTAACTGATCTTCAAAATATCATTATGAACAGAAAGGCTGGAAAACTAAAGTTGATGGGCAAATAGTATAATCCCAAACAAACATTCACTTTCCTTTTCCTTCCTTCTGCTCTGCTCTGCTCTCCCCTCCCTCTTCTCTTCTCCTCTCTCCTCCTCCCCACCCTTCCCCCATCCCTCTCTCCTCTCAAATTCTCTCTTCGCTGAATTGGCTGGGAGTCTTGTTTCACTCAGAATAAAGAAAGAGGTGAGAAAAAGAAAGGGGAAAGATTAGCTAAGTACGGTATAGGTCTACAACTTTGTGTAAAAGGCTGCCACCATTGTTTGTAAGTCATAACAGTCTGACTGTTCTACCCTCTCCCTACAGGCCCCCCGCCCCCCAAACTTGAAAAACAAGATACTAAAAGAAAATGCAGCTATTTCCACCTGGGAAGCAGATTTACCAGCAGGTTAATCACATTTACAATGCATTTATTTAACTTAGCCTGTAAGGCATTTATTTCAGGCACAAACCTGTTTAAAAATTGTCTGGGTTTGTGACCATTTCATTTATTACGTGAAGCTGTTTTCTAGGTTATTCAGAGGTGAGGCCTAATCCTAGCATAATCAAATGTCTGTAAGGTCAAGGTAAAGTTTTCCCTTGCACATACGTGCTCGTCGTTCCCGACTCTAGGGGGCGGTGCTCATCTCCGTTTCAAAGCTGAAGAGCCAGCATTGTCTGAAGAGTGACTGCCCTTCGCACAGTCACTCAAGCACTCGTGACATCGCGACTTGACTACTGCAACGCTCTCTACATGGGGCTTCCCTTGAGGTGCACTCGAAAGCTACAGCTAGTCCAGAATGCAGCTACGCGGGTGATTACGGGAGCTCCCAGATACTCCCGCATAACACCGCTCCTGCGCGAGCTGCACTGGCTTCCTGTGGCCTTTCAGGTGTGCTTCAAGGTCTTGACGACCATCTTTAAAGCGCTCCATGGCTCAGGACCTAGTTATATGCGAGACCGCCTCTTGCCCCATACATCCCTTCGTCCGATCCGCTCCCACAGAGAGGGCCTTCTCAGGGTGCCGTCGGCCGGGCAATGCCGGTTGGCGACACCCAGGGGAAGGGCCTTCTCTGTGGTGGGCCCGGCCCTCTGGAACGACCTACCCCCCGAACTACGCACTATCTCTGACCTCCGCCTCTTCCGCCAGTGTCTAAAGACACACCTTTTCCATCATGCCGGCCTAGCGTAACCTTCTGCTGTGACTGCTTTTAGACAGTTTTAAATTGGGGATTTTAATTGATTTTAGCACAGGGTAGGAGTTTAATATCTTTTTAAATTTTATATTGTTATATTTATATGTTTTTAATTCCTGTGCGCCACCCTGGGTCCTTCTGGAGAAGGGCGGGATATAAATTCGAATAAAATAAAATAAATAAAATAAAGATATCTCCGTGGTCATGTGGCCGGAAGGACTAAAGGCTGAGGGCGCACAGAACGCTGTTACCTTCCCACTAAAGGTGGCTCCTATTTTTCGACTTGCATTTGAATTGCTAGGTTGGCAAGTAACGGGAGCTCACTCTGCTACGCAGCCCTAGGGATTTGAACTGCTGAATTGCCGACCTTCTGATCGACAAGGTCAGCGTCTTAGCCACTGAACTATCACATCCCAAATGTCTGTACCACTGGTGGGTTCTGGATCCCGGTGCAACTGGTATGGTGCAATGGGCCCTGGTGTCCACTACATGCACATACGGAGCATGCGTGCAGCGGGCGCATCCGTACTTACCACCTGTGACACTCCAGCTGCTCGGCGGAGCATTGCACAGGTGCTGTATGGTCCGTGCACATGCGCAGAAGCCCCGATCGGCTCAAATATTGGTAAGATGGGCGGGTGGGTGGGCCCTCTGGAGCACTGGAATGGAACGGTACCTGGTACTCCCAGCAGGCACCAGTATGCCCATATCAGGGCGTATTGGTCATATCCCACCACTGGTCTGTACCAGTGGTGGGTTTCAAATTTTTTAGAACCTATTCTGTAGGTGTGGCCTATTTTGTGGGCGTGGCTTGGCAGTCATGTGACAGGGTGGGAGTGGCCAACTTGTAAAATGTGGTGAAACTCATTTAACAATGCTCTTGCTTAGCAACCAAAATTTTGGACTCAATTGTGATGCTAAATTCTTTCTTTCTTTCTTTCTTTCTTTCTTTCTTTCTTTCTTTCTTTCTTTCTTTCTTTCTTTCTTTCTTTCTTTCTTTCTTTCTTTCTTTCTTTCTTTCTGGAACCCCCTCTCACCGGTTCTCTAAATTTCACCAACCGGTGTGAGCCTGCAGAAACCCACCACTGGTCTGTACCTACATAATAATTATGCTTGTTTTGTTTAACTATGGAGCTCCTTTTTCATTTTTAACAGACCCCTAAAAATCAGAGGCAGAGATAACCCAGTCCCCATTTTTCTTCTTCTCTCTGAGATTCCTGGCGTAGTTTGGGGAAATTTAGTGGAAAGAGGCAAAGTTTGGCAGTACTTTTTGTTTTGTTTTATTTTATTTTTTTTTTAAATAAGAAAGCGAGAAGCCAAATCAGGGCATGAGTCCTCCTCTAACTTTAATGCACTCATTAGACTCAATTTTCCGCAATCTTCTGGGCCCGAAATGTTTGGCGATGCCATTCCAGATGGCTCCCTGCTGAGAGAGGGTGGGGGGGAGGGAACACATGAAATGGTATGTCTATGGCTTTTATGTATGCCATTCATGGGGAACAATCTGGACCAAGGATCGGACTGTTCCCAGGTCTTTGAAATGAATCAGTGAAGAAGGTCAAACTTCAGAAAGGTTTGTTCTGACCGAGGCTTCCCATAAAAACACGAAACACAGTCCTGGTCCCGACAAAACCCTTTTTATTAAACAAATGTGAATTCAGCCAGGGGTGGCATTTGGGGGTTCACTGAACTGGGCAGAATCCTAGCTAAGGATTGCCCGAACCCATGTAATCCTCCAGCAGCCCACCCCCGGATGTTATCCTTCTCTCCATGCTACTATATACCGTATTTTTCAGAGTATAAGACGCACCTTTTCCCTCCAAAAGAGGTTGAAAATCTGGGTGCGTCTTATACACTGAATGCAGCATTTGTTTGCCTCCTGAAACCCCACCCTTCCATCAAAATGGCCATGCATAGCCTTTAGGAGGCTTCCAGAGTGCTCCTGCGGGCTGCGGAGGGCAGAAATGAGCAGAAAATGGGCCGTTTTTTTCTCAATTTTGCCCCCCCTCCCCCCAACCTCCAGGAGCACTCTATAATTTAATATTTAATTTAATTTAATATTTAAATTTCTATACCGCCCTTCTCCCTTCCGGGACTCAGGGCGGTGTACAGGCACCAGTAAAATCCCAAATAAAAACATAGAAAGCAATTAAAAACCTATTAAAAATACATTAAATAATGAATAGCCTGTCTAAAACCTGTTAAAATCCCTACTAAAACCACATAAAACTAAAGCGTTTAAAAGTATGCCAGTTTAGAAACTATGCCAGGCCAGCTGCTCGAAACAGATGGGTCTTCAAAGCCCGACGGAAAAGACGCAGGTCTGTGATCGTACAAAGGTCAGGGGGGAGGTCATTCCAGAGGGCAGGGGCTGCCACAGAGAAGGCTCTCCCCCTGGGGGTCGCCAGTCGACAGTGCCTGGCCGACAGCACCCTGAGGAGGCCCTCTCTGTGGGAGCGAACTGGACGGTGGGAGGCATTTGGTAGCAGGAGGCGCTCTTGCAGATAACCAGATAAGCCTCCTAAAGGCTATGCATGCCCTTTTTTGACAAATTTTCCAAAAAACGGCCCGTTTTTTTGGGAGGTCTGCAGAGTGCAAAAACCTTTTTTTTAAAATTTGCCTCTTCAAAATCTTGGTGCGTCTTATACTTGGAAAAATACGGTAAGCGGACCAGGACTTTCTGAAGTGCTTGTGACTGGCAGCAGTTCCTTATGAACATGGATTACATTTAGGTTTGAGGGGATTCTAGACCACACCTAGCAACTAAGACCCCAAATGAACTGAAGTGAAGTATAATGAATATTAGTCTGAGGTTCCAAAATTTATTTTGTTTATTTAATGTTCTTTCCTCTCATTTTCCAGGATTTGATTGATTTCTGAGAGTTATTTTTTGCTTTAGCCAATGGCTGCAAAAATACTAATATGGGGAGCATATTTGGGCAGCTTCTTTAATTTTTTAAAAAATAATAATAATAGTGAATGAATGGACTGATAAGATTAGATTACATTTAACAAGGAGCTAAAAAGCCCCATTGATAGCTATCACATTTATTGTTGCAAAATAGTGGAAAAGTAAAATAAATCTCTCAGAGGTATGGAAAGATGTGGGGGATATAGATTGAATTTTGCATCAACGCAAAATTCTACAATGAAGACTAGGCGTGGTCAACTCTGCCAGCATTAATAGCTATCTTAGAAATGTCTTTCATAATAAGATTACCTTCCTTTGTGCAAATGTTATTCTTATTTATTTATTTATTTATTTTAATCACATTTATATCCCGCCCTTCTCCACAAAGGACCCAGGGCGGCGCACAGGAATTTAAAAACATACGAAACAATAAATACAAAATTTAAAAACATATTAAATTATAATCCTATGCTAAAATCCAAATTAAAACCCCCAATTTAAAACTATCTAAAATAGCCCCAACGGGAGGTTAGGCTAGGCCGGCTTGCTGAAAGAAATGTGTCTTTAGACACTGGTGGAAGAGGCGGAGGTCCGAGATGGTACGAAGTTCAGGAGGGAGGTCGTTCCAAAGGGCAGGGCCCGCCACAGAGAAGGCTCTTCCACTGGGTGTCACCAGATGGCATTGCCTGGCCGATGGCACCCTGAGAAGGCCCTCTCTGTGGGAGCCGAAGGGACAATATTCTGGACAGAATATTGAATAATGGGTGATTAAAATGTTTGTATTTCCCATTTGGGGGAAAGAGAATGAGAGAGAGAGAACGAGAGAGAGAAAATGAGAAAGAGCGAGAGAAAGTGAGAGAAAGAAAGAGAGAGGGAGAGATATAGAGGGTGGTGTAGTAGGTAGGTGCAGGGGTGGGCTTCAAAAATGTTAGCAATTAATTAAAAAAAATTGTAACATTAACAGAGTTGGAAGGGATCTTGCAGGTCATCTAGTCAACCCCCCTGCCTGAGCAGGAGACCCTACATCTGCCTCTACCTAGGATCGAACTCACAACCTCTTGCTTGTGATGCAAAAGCTCCACCTCTAGGCCACAGAAGCAGATTGCTGGGTGGGTGTGGCCATGGAGAGTGTGGTCTAGTCAGGAGTTTTGCAATCTCTAGGCTCCAGAGGTTTTTCTCGAGCCTCTGGGAGGGCAAAAACAGCCTCCCCAGGCTCCAGTGGCCCAGAAATGGGCTCATTTCTGTCCTTCCCGAACTTCCGGTAGGCCCATTTCTTGCCTTCCGTGAGCCTCCGTGCACGCCCTGCACTTACCTGCATCCAAAATGGATTGCGTGGGGCTCCTGGGAGGGGAGGGCTGGGCGGGGCCAGACAGGCGTGGGATTTGGGGGTTCTCCGAACTGCACAGAATCTTAGCTAGAGGTTCTCCTGAACCCCTGCAAACCCCCAGCAGCCCACCCCTGAGTTAGGGAATAGGAAAACCTACTGTTTTGGTTGGGTGACTTGAGCCTACCATTTTTTCCCCAGCTTTAGGCTGAAAAGTATATATATATATATATATGTAATTGTTTCACAACAACCTGTTATTATTAGGCCCCAATTAAAGGGAGGAGACATACTGTTTCCCTTACTGCCCATCGGCTCATCGCTAGAGACCATCCAAACAGCAAGCCAAGAATTACGTTGTATAATATTTTAGATATGTGTGTTAGTTTTATGAGCTGATCAATTAATTAATCTATCCTGGTCTCTTCTAATTTATTGATCAGCTCATAAAACTAACACACACACACACACACACACACACACACACACACACACACACATATATATATATATATATATATGCTGGCATAGCTGGCTTCGGGGATTTTCCCGTGTATAAGGCATAGAAAAGTTGTTACAACGTTTCGACAAGATCTCACTTGTCATCATCAGGCAGGCTTGTGTCTGTGAGTCACTCACAGACAGAAGCCTGCCTGATGATGACAAGTGAGATCTTGTCGAAACATTGTAACAACTTTTCTATGCCTTATACACGGGAAAATCCCCGAAGCCAGCTATGCCAGCATACCTACACCTGTGAAAATCTACGAAAACATATATATATATATATATGTGTGTGTGTGTGTGTGCGTGTGTGCATGTGTGTGTGCGTGTGTGTGTGTGTTACGTTTTTGAGCTGATCAATAAATAAGTTAGGTAAACTAGGATAGATATATTTCGAGCTTATTAGATCTCATCAGCTAGCCATACCCTTACTGGGAATCGAACCAGGGCTGTATTACATGCCAGGCGAGAGCCTTTCCATTAAGCCAGCTAGGTTCTGTTCTTGTCAGCTGAGACAGGAGGATAGTTATATATAATTGTTTTCACAACACCCTGTTAGAGCCCCAGTTAAGGGAGGAAGCACACTGCTTTTTCTTTTCTGCCTTTCGGCTCAACACCAGAGACCATCTAGACAGAAAGCCAAGAATTCCGTTGTGTAATTTTTTTATATGTATGTTACGTTTTTATTTATTGAATTTATACCCCGCCCTTCTCCAAACGGACCCAGGGCGGCGGACAGGAACATTAAAAAACATACAAAACATATAAAACTTTTTTAAAAAAAACTTATTCAACTAAGGGCCTGTGCTAAAACCGAATTAAAATCCCCATTTTAAAACTTTCTACGAGTCGGTATTGGAGGCTACGCAAGGCCGGCTAGTTGGAATAGGTGTGTCTTCAGACACTTGCGGAAGAGGTGGAGGTCAGAAATGGTACGGAGTTCAGGGGGCAAGTCGTTCCAAAGGGCTGGTCCCGCCACAGAGAAGGCTCTCCCCCTGGGTGTCGCCAGTCGGCGTTGTCCGGCCGACGGCACCCTGAGGAGGACCTCTCTGTCGGAGCGTATCGGTCTAAGAGATGTATGGGGCAGGAGACGGTCTCGCATATAACTAGGCCCCGAGCCATGGAGCGCTTTAAAGATGGTCGTTAGAACCTTGAAGCGCACCCGAAAGACCACAGGAAGCCAGTGCAGCTCATGCAGGATCGGTGTTATATGGGAGTGTCTAGGCGCTCCCGTAATCACCTGTGCGGCTGCGTTCTGGACTAACTGTAGCTTTCGGATGCACCTCAAGGGAAGCCCCATGTAGAGAGCATTACAGTAGTCGAGTCGAGACGTGACGAGTGCTTGAGTGACCGTGCGTATTGAAACAATACGTAGTGAAACAATTACCTATACTAATATACCCTATCTAAGCTGATGCAATAAGGGGAACTGGCTTGGCTTAAGTGCTAGGCTTCTTGCCTTGCATGCAACATAGCCCCAGTTCGAATCCCAGTAAGGGGTATGGCCAGCTGATGACAGCTAATAAGCTCGAAATAGATCTATCCTGGTCTCTCTCTAATTTAATTTATTGATCAGCTCATAAAACTAACACACACACACACACACACACACACACACATATATATATAATTTTTATTTATAATCCGCTCTCTCTCCCCGAAGGGACTCGATATATATGTTTTTCTACCTTCCCCGACCCTCATGATGGATTAGGGTCTATAAAATTAGGGTCTATAAACTTAAATGCACATAGCTACACATACAAATTCTTATATATTCACCAGTTCCTCTTTCTCCCTCACCCTTACTGCTTTTCTGTCTCTTTCAATTGGTTTAGTTTCCTTTTCAAAACACATCAGTAAGTTTATTTATTTATTTATTTTTCACATTTATAACCCGCACCCATCTCACCACAAAGGGACTCGGGGCGGTGAACAGAGATTTAAAATCAATTATACATAAATACAAAATATTATTAAATAATAACTAAATTAAATCAACACCCTGCTTAAAATAAGTTTAAATTTAAAAGTGTTGGTTTGCATTGATTAAGTAGAATTCTTTCAAAATGTAACTTCTCTTTTTAATTTTTTTCCCCAGGTGAAATTAGTGCAGGAAATTGGTCAACTTCAGAATAGCTCAACTGCATGTTAGTAAGCGTATGGGACTACATGTGTATGGGACAGTAGCTGGCTTTTACCAGCTGTGCAGGATGGGTATTGTAGATGGAAGCTTATGCAAGCTATAATCAGGAAGAGTTGGCATCACATATGAAAAAAAGTGGGTTAGAATGTCAGAGGAAGATTGGGAAAATCCCGTTTAATTCCGCAATTTGTCATGAAGTATCTGGATGGCATCAGATCAACTATCAGTGTATCTCCCAGGGCTGTTTGGAAAAGAGAAATAAATGATCTCAGGTTTTTGATGATTAATTTGTGCACGTAAAGGTTTGTTCCCTGGCACACCTTTGTGATACTATGTAGTAATCATGATTTTATAAAGAAAAACAAACATTGGCTCGGGGTTTGGTTGCAATCAGGAAAACGAGCAGCGTGTGTATTAACACCAAGAGTTTGATTCTGCAACAAGACAAACACGGACTTCAGAGGATAATCAGAACTGCAGAAAAAACAATTACTGCCAACCTGCCTTCCATTGAGGACCTGCACACTGCACGAGTCAAAAAGAGGGCTGTGAAAATATCTACAGACCCCCTTACCTCTTGGACATAAATTGTTTCAACTCCTACCCTCAATGGATCATTGCACACCAAGACAACTAGACACAAGAACAGTTTTTCCCCCCCAAACCTCATCACTCTGCTAAACAAATAATTCCCTCAACACTGTCAAACTATTTACTAAATCTGCATTATTATTAATCTTCTCATTGTTCCTATCATCCATCTCCTCCCACTTAATGACCGCAGGGCTGTAACTTTGTTGCTTGTATCCTTAGAATTTATATTGATCTTAATTGTTTCCTGATTACTTATTTGTACCCGGTGACTATCATTAAATGTTATACCTTATGATTCTTGACAAACGTCTCTTTATGTACGCTGAGAGCATCTGCACCAAAGACAAATTCCTTGTGTGTCCAATCACACTTGGCCAATAAAGAATTCATTTCTATTCTATTCTATTCTATTCTATTCTATTCTATTCTATTCTATTCTATTCTATTCTATTCTATTCTAATGAGGTTGGATCAAGCATGGAGTCTGCTAAATATCTAAGCCAAATCATAATCTTTAGTCACAGGAGGACATTCATCCTGCTTCAATTTAGCACCCATTCAATTCACATTCACTTCATATTCATCCTGCTTCAAATCACTTCAACCCAGTGATGTTTAAAGGAAGGCGCAAGAGCATCTGATTGGGGCTAAGGTTTTGCCCATGTGGTGAAAGGTTATTAGAACTGTAGAACAGAGTTGGAAGGGAACTTGGAGGTCATCTAGTCCAACCCTTTGCTCAAGGGGGAGACCCTATACCATTTAGGACACATGGCTGTCCAATCTCTTCTCAAAAACCTCCAGTGATGGAGCACCCCCAACTTCTGGTGGCAAGTTATTCTACTGGTTAATCATTCTCACTGTCAGGACTCCTTAGATCTTATTTCTCCTCCTTAGGAGTCTCACTGTCAGGACTGCTTAGTTCTAGGTTGGGATTTTCCTTGATTAGTTTTCATCCATTGTTTCTTGTCCTGCCTTCAGATGCTCTGGAGAACAGGTTGACCTTTGTGGCAGCCTCTGAGATATCGGAAGACTACTATCCTGTCTCCCCTAGTCCTTCTCTTCATTAAACTAAACATACCCAGTTCCTGCAACTGTTCTTCATATATTTTGGCCTCCAGTCCCCTAATCATTTTTGTTGCTCTTCTCTGCACTCTTTCCAGAGTCTCCACATCTTTTTTATAACATGGTGACCAAAACTGGATGCAATATTCTCTCTCTCTCTCTCTCTCTCTCTCCCTCCCTCCCTCCCTCCCTCCCTCCCTCCCTCCCTCTCTCTCTCTCTCTCTCTCTCTCTCTCTCTCTCTCTCTCTCCTTCACACACACACACACACACACTAAAACAAATGTCCTGATTTTCTTTTCAGAGGCTTTGCAGTTATTTAAATAATATAATATAAATAATATAAACTAATATAAAACTAATAAAACTAATAATAAATATTTACCCTCTAACCCAGGGGTCTCCAACCTTTGCAACTTTAAGTCTGAAGGACTTCAGCTCCCAGACTTCTCCAGCCAGCTTTGCTTTGCTTTGCTGGCTGGAGAATTCTGGGAGCTGAAGTCCGTCAGACTTAAAGTTGCAAAGGTTGGAGACCCCTGCTCTAACCAGTGATGGGATTCAGCCAGTTTGCACCACTTTGGGAGAACCAGTTGTTAACTTTTGGAGCATGTTGGTGAACTGGTTGTCAGAAGAAATAATTAGGCCAAAGAAACGGTTGTTAAATTATTTGAAGCCCACCACTGCCTCTAACCCTATTGATCGTAAACCATAATAAAAAAAGTGAAGGTAAAGGTTGCCCTGCATATGCGTGCTAGTCGTTCCCAACTCTAGGGGGCGCTGCTCATCTCCATTTCAAAGCCAACGAGCCAGCACTGTCTGAAGACGTCTCCGTGGTCATGTGGCCAGCATGACTAAATACCGAAGGCGCATGGAGCGCTGTTACCTTCCCACCAAAGGTGGTTCCTATTTTTCTACTTGCATTTTTTGCGTGCTTTCAAACTGCTAGGTTTGCAGAAGCTGGGACAAGTAGCAGGAGCTCACCCCGTTACGAGGTGCTAGGGATTCGAACTGCTGAACTGCCGACCTTTTGATAGACAAGCTCAGTGTCTTAGCCGCTGAGCCACCGCAGCCCTAAACCACAATAGACCTTCCAAATGTACTGTTTGTAAGCTGAATCAAATATAATGCTTATTTGAAGTGGGATATATTATTTTTCAACAAGTGATGGTGTTGAATGAAATATTCCGAGCCTGTCTGGTGGGCTTAGTTAGTTCCGTGAAATGAGATTTCTGCTCTGTCGATATGGGGTTTTATTTCCTTGTATAATTATGCATGCCACTTACTTTTCCCTCTGTTCCGCCTGCTTTTGATCCCTTCTTTAGTACTGACCTGATCTGACCTGATCTTTAATTGTGCCTTTTAACCGTGCTTCCAATAAACAAAGCTTCGGTGTTGTGAGCTTCATCTATGATAGCTTTGCCTAAAACAGAGGTCAGAAGAAATGTTCTAGCACCACAAAGAAGGAAAAGGAACAAGAAAGAAAGAGCGAAGAGAGGACAACACAAGGTGATCACTCGTGGGTCTCGGTGATGGAAATTGGAGAACCTGAACTGGGTGATTCTTCTCACAATAGCCTGCTTTGCTGTGCCAGAACATCATGTTCTTTTGATGTCATTGTTTTGTTCCTTCAAGAACGTGGAGGGCCCTTCTAAACAACTCCTGTTCACAGCAAATTGCACAGCAAGAACCAAGCAATCATGGCCACGGAAATACCTACTTACAATTTTGTAACCTGTTGAACTGGAGAGAACATTTTCTTGTCTCTGTCACGTCTTCTAAAAGCCAAATTTGGCAAATGAACGGCAGCCTTTAAGGTTACACCCAAGTGCTGTGCATCAGCAGTAATTTCATGTCCAGATCCTTAGGTCAACTTACAGGGAGTCCTTGACTTATAACCATTTGTTTAGTGACCATTCAAAGCTACAGCAGCTTTGAAAAAAACGACTTAGGACCACTGTCTCCTTCTGTCCTGTCCACTTTTTACAGAGGCACGATTGAGAGCATTTTAATAAATCGTATCCCTATTTGGTTTGGTGGCTGCAGTGCCTCAGATAGAAAGTCCCTACAGAGAGTGGCGAGGACAGCAGAGAAGATTATAGGAAGCTCACTTCCCTGTTATTCAGTATGTTGCTTATAAGCACTATGTGATTAGAACTTGAAGCATTGTTAGGGACCCAACATACCCATTTCACGATCTATTTCTGTTGCTCCCCTCTGGGAGGAGGTTTCGAAGTATTTCTAGTGGGACTAACCGATTCTGCAACAGCTTTGTTCCAGGGGTGAAATTCTACCATTTCTGCCCAGTTCGCTGGAACCCGTAGTAACAAATGCTTCCAGTTCCCTAAACCGGTAGTAAAAAATGCTTTTAAAAAGTAAAAAAAAAAGGTTCGCAGGATGGCGCAGCATAGCTGATTGTCACAGCTGATGAACCTGTTTGACAATCAGCTGTGCTGGGGGATGGCAGAACCTTTTTCTTTTCTTTTTATTAAACATCTTAAAGCATTTTCTTTACTATTTCTTAGCTTTAACCCTGATTCTGTGAAGCTCCTGCTTGTTGCAGGGTGTGAAGTCCAGCTGCTTTTGCATTGTGTGTGTCAGTTGTGTGGCTTTTGTGATGTTTGAGTGCGACTCAAAAAGTTGGTTTTTGAGTTCACCAGGTCACATGACCATGCCCACCAAGCCACACCCATCCAATCACATGACCACCAAGCCATGCCCACCAAGCCATGCCCACAGAACTGGTAGGGAATTTTTTAAGATTTTTTTGCACGCCGAACAATAATGCTGGTAGCAACCCACCCCTGATACAGGCATGGCTGCCACTCACTTAAATGGAGCACATGCACTCATTTGTCCACTGCTGGCACACGCATGCACTCGCTGGATGTTTCCGCAGCCCAGTTGCAAACCTCTCATAGCTCACAGGTTGGGGACTCCTGAGCTATGTCATGGACAGCTGCACTGAATGAAATTCAGGCATTGACTGTAGGAGATGACCATGGAGAGCCTGAGAGTGGGGTCAAAGGCATAATTAGTTTGGAGTTGTGATGTCCACACAGGTAACTCAAGTCTGTCCCCTCCTTTTGAATTCTGCCAACTCTTACCTAGAGCCAGTTTGGCTTGACTATATGTAGATTAGATTCTCAAGTATAAGTAGCATGAAATAAACTTTTAATGCTTTGATCTCTACTCTGGCTTTTTGCACCTAACCTTGACCGTATTGATGGACTGGCTGCTAAAGCAAGGTCATGGCACACACTTGAAAGTAAATTAGAAAGACTGTAATAAGGGGGGGTCTGTCTCTCTGTCTCACAAGAACAAAGAATGCTTATCAACAGGAAATATGCATGTGCAAAGCTTGTAGCAATTATGGATAGTTGGAAAGTTGATAAAAGCAACAAGAATTAGACAATTTGCAGACCTCAGCTAAAAGTTAGGAATAGAAATGGATGGCAACAAATGAAATGTCTATTAGATAACTCTTGGGGCATTCATTAGACAAGGCTTAGGAATGGGACAGCTATAGACCAATAGAACAAATTGTAGAATTAGTGCTAAAATGTTTATTAGAGGATATTTCTTATTGTTTCACCTTGTCCCACCTTCTTCTTTACTGATCTTCTTCTTAATCCTTTGTTCTTGGTTCTTGGCCTTTTGACCAGGAACCCTTTTCCTTGGAGTCCTCCAAGAAAAAGCAATCAGAAAACCTGCACCTCGTGTCTGGCATCCATCATTGGCTTCGGCACCAGGCTCAGACCCGAATTGGGGACAACAGTATGAATGGCCGCAGCGAATGACATCTTCTACAGTCTCTTTAGTTAATATTTCACATCAATCAACTCTGCATAAGGAGAGGAAGCCCAATGTCTTCTAAAATATTATTTGTTCATGCCTATCATTATTTCATGTTGTCTGTAACTAAGGGGAAAGTGGAGTCCCATCAACATCTGGATTGTTGTGGGTTCTGTGGGGTCTTTGGTGGTCCCTGAGCTTGGTTGTTTTCTTGCAGATGTTTCATTATCCAACTGGGTAACATCATCAGTGCTAGAAAAGAGTGAGGTTTGCTTTCTGTTTATATATAAGTGACTTGATCTAATACAATACAATACAATACAATAGCAGAGTTGGAAGGGACCTTGGAGGTCTTCTAGTCCATCCCCCTGCATGGGCAGGAACCTTATACCATTTCAGACAAATGGCTGTCTAACATCTTTTTAAAGACTTCCAGGGTTGGGGCATTCACAACTGCTGGAGGCAAGCTGTTCCAGAGGTTAATTGTTCTTACTGTTAGGAAATTTCTCCTTAGTTCTAAGTTGCTTCTCTCCTTGGTTAGTTTCCACCCATTGCTCCTTGTCCTGCCCCCAGGTGCCTTGGAGAAAAGTTTGACTCCCTCTTCTTTGTGGCACCCTCTGAGATATCGGAACACTGCTATCATGTCTCCCCTGGTCCTTCTCTTCTTGTTAGTTTTGATGGGAAAGTTCTTGGTAGTTTCAAGATGAGTCTTGATTTACTTTTAATCATTTGTCTAAATGGGTAATTCCTGACCAGGATATGATTTGATTGTTAGTCTGGTATTAATTTTGGTATTAATCTCTGCTGATTTGGGTGTTAATTGCTGGTGTGGAGTGTTTTGGTCTTATTGTTTTCCTGCTTAGCTTTTAGTCCCTTTTGAATGGCATCTAGATGTTATTGCCTATTAATGGCTGATTTGTCTGAGTGCCAGACTTCTAGGAATTCTCTAGTATTTCTTGGCTTGGCCTAGGATGCTCACAGTTTCCCAACTGAAACCATGGTCTTGTCTGTGCATGTCTTGTGCAATTAGTGTAAGTGGATTGTCTAGTCAATGTTGGCGAGAGTGTTCTTGGTGGTTCCTTGTTTAGGGTGTTTACCATTAACTTGTTTACCTAAGTTGGTAGGTCCTTGGTCCAGTTTATTTCTTGATTGTTGGCCTTCTTGGTGTTAATGTATGTTTATCTAGGTGTTGTTATTTTGGCCTTTTTGTTTACTTTTTGGCTTTTTGATTCTCTCTTTTGAATGGTGTGTAGACGTTGTTGATCTCTATATGTCTGTCGATGGCCAATTTGAGTGCCAGGCTTCCAGGAATTCTCTAATGTTCTTGGCCTTAGCTTGGTCTAGGATGCTCATAGTTACCAGCTGAAACTATGGTTAAGTCTGTTTATGCATTATGTAATCGGTACAAGTATTGTTGTCCTAGCAATGTTAGGGAAGTGTTCTTGGTGATTCCTTGGTTAGGCAGTCCTTTACTGTTAGCTTGTTTGTCTGAGTTGTAGTTCCTTGATCACATTTGATCAACCTTTTAAAAACCTTTGATAAACATTTTAAAAATCAAATCAAATCAAAACAAATCATTTAATACTTATAAACCGCTCCCTCTCCCCATGGGGACTCGGGGCGGTGCACATGTAGAATAAAAACAGTAAAAAACATACAAACAACAATAAAATATACAAACAATTTAAAAGCCAAATTAAACTCAGCCTGTGCTAAAATCCCATTTAACTAACTAAACTAAAATTTACCCAGTAAAACCCCAAGACAGGGGGACTATCCCAAGCCGGCCAGATGGAAAAAGTAAGTTTTTAATTACTTACTTAATTACTTACTTACTTACTTGACACAGTCTAGTGGACGGCACCCGGAGAAGTCCCTCTCTGTGGGAGCGAATCGGCCGTGAGGATGTATGAAGCAGGATCCGATCCCGCAGATAGCTAGGTCCCGAGCCATGGAGCGCTTATAAAACTTTTAAAAATGTTTATAAAACTTTTTTAAAAGTTTATAAAACTTTTAATATTCTCTCTCTCTCCCCCACCCCTATCATGGACAATTTACAGATTATGCTCCTTAATATAAAATACTTTTGAGCGGACATTCACCTAAAATATGCAAATGTGTGATATGGTACTCATTTGTTTGTTACCTATACTTTTTGATAACTAATTACATTAGCAGTGAACTGAATCACAACCTTCAGAACATTGCAAATTTCAGCATACACATGTGCTGTGTGACAACATGTAAAACTCTAGCAGGAAAAAAAAACGGGGCTTCTTTTCCTATTCAAAGCAGCTTTAGGAAAACATTCATGTAAAATATGAAGGACTGAACGATTATTTCAACCTATACGGCAGTCTTCCTGCTCCACATGCTAAAGCTAACTATAATCCTCACCATACAGATTTTGCTATTGAGATGTTGACCTCAGTACACTGTTTTTCCACCTTAACAACTTTAAGATGTGTAGACTACAAGAAGTTTGAGAAAGTTGAGAAACCCTTCACTAGAAGACACATTAGACTTCATGCATTTATTTATTTTATTTTATTTTATTAAATTTCTAGACCGCCCCCTCTCCCCGAAGGGACTCGGAACAGTTAAGGATACAATTGTTGTTTTTTAAAATGTTAATCCTTAAAAGATCAGAAGATTTCTTCATTTGTGTGCTCTCTGCTCATTCAATGTCCTCTAACACAGGGGTCTCCAACCTTTGCAACTTTAAGTCTGAAGGACTTCAGCTCCCAGACTTCTCCAGCCAGCTTTGCTGGCTGGAGAATTCTGGGAGCTGAAGTCCTTCAGACTTAAAGTTGCAAAGGTTGGAGACCCCTGCTCTAACATATTTATGTATTGAATGTTTGTCTGGGATTATAATATTTGCAGATCGACTTTAAACCTCCTGCCTTTCTGTTCATAACAATATTCTGAAGCTCACTTAGGAGAAACATAGTACAAATTATGGGCAAGATTGGATAAACTAGTAATTGGGGGGGGGGGTGGCAGAGTTATAATTTTATGCATCTATGTTTTGGATGTTCAATCCAGGTATTTCTCTCATCTCCATCCTCTTCCGCTGCCTAGTTCTTTTGATTAATTATTCTCACTGTCAGAAAGTTTCTCCTTAATTCTAGCTTGGATCTCTCTCTAATAAGTCAAGCCCCTCTTCTCTGCATTAGTCCTTCAAGTACTACGATGAGAAAAGCAGTTATCATGTTCCTTCTCTGTCTCCAGAACATTCATTTCTGAACATGGTGGTTGTTTACCTCCCACATTGCCCTCTCATTTTAAAAGACTAGACAATTCTCATTTATGGTAGTGGATCAAAAGACAACATCAGAAGAAGAGAACATCTCTTAGTTCTTTTGCCTCATTAATGGCAAAGTATATTAAAAAAATCTCACACAGTGAATCCTATTCATGCGAAGAACCTGTAATATAGTAATTACTCCCTCTGAGATTTCTCAAGAGAGGGATTAGGAAATAATAGACAACCATTTAAATATGAGCCAGCAGTGTGCAGCAGCTGCCAAAAAAGCCAACACAGTTCTAGGCTGCATAAACAGAGGGATAGAATTTAGATCACGTGAAGTGTTAATGCCACTGTATAGTGCCTTGGTAAGGCCACACTTGGAATACTGCATACAGTTTTGGTCGCCACGATGTAGAAAAGACGTGGAGACTCTGGAAAGAGTGCAGAGAAGAACAACCAAGATGATTAGGGGACTGGAGACTAAGACATATGAAGAACGGCTGCAGGAGCTGGGTATGTCTAGCTTGATGAAGAGAAGGACCAGGAGAGACATGATAGCAGTGTTCCGATATCTCAGAGGGTGCCACAAAGAAGGGGGAGTCAAACTATTCTCCAAGGCACCTGGGGGCAGAACAAGAAGCAATGGGTGGAAACTAATCAAGGAGAGAAGCAACTTAGAACTAAGGAGAAATTTCCTGACAGTTAGAACAATTAACCTCTGGAACAGCTTGCCTCCAGAAGTTGTGAATGCCCCAACCCTGGAAGGCTTTAAAAAGATGTTAGATAGCCATTTGTCTGAAATGGTATAAGGTTCCTGCCCACGCAGGGGGTTGGACTAGAAGACCTACAAGGTCCCTTCCAACTCTGCTATTGTATTGTATTGTATTGTAAACATACTATATGTCAGGGTCCCAAGTAGCACCTCCGACGTAAGAAGACTTCGAGTCATGAAGTTCATCAAAGTTCCATTTTATTAGAGATGTCATATTGGCACATCTGGGAAAACCTGAATCAGAAAGCTTCCAGGTTTTTCTCACCCAAATGAAAGTCCAAGTCCCTGCCCAGCACCCACACGTCCATCCCATGGTCCAATCAGGCACCATCCCAACTGGAGATGCCTCCCAGTTACATCACTCCAGATGCAGGGCAAGTTGTCCTTGACTCTCTGAGAAAGGAATGTAAGGTCCAATATACATATACTAGCTGTTCCCGGCCACGCGTTGCTGTGGCCCAGTCTGGTTAAATGGCCAACCAATCTGTGTGTAGATCTACACCTGCACACACAAACACGTACACACAACCACCATATAACCCCCAACCTACCTACCTACTGTATTTCTCCCTCTCTCTATCCCTCTACCTACCTACCTACCTACCTACCTACCTACCTACCTACCTACCTACCTAAGAACTGTATTTCTCCCTCTGTCTATTCCTCTACCTACCTACCTACCTACCGCATTTCTCCCTCTCTCTCTCTATCCCTACAGCTGTCTACCTACCTATCTACCTACTGTATTTCTCCTTGAATCTTATGGACAGAGTATTTTATGTCATAAAGGATGATATAATACCTGTGGCCCACTGCTCTCTCTGTATCCATCTACCTACCTTTTTTACATTTCCATTGCATGTACCTGGCACAGGTGTGACATCTACACAATCTATATATATCATTGGTGCCGTATTTGTAAGGAACGTTGTGTGAAAATTTGGAAGCGATCGGGGCAGTTCTTTCGGAGATTACCTGTTTTGAACAAACTCATAGTTACATTTTTATTTATATAGATTGAGTCCAATATATACAGGCCTGACACTGTATACGCTAATCACTGGTGCAAAGGAAACTGTTTTAACAAAATAAAAAAGTTTTTAAAAAACCTTATTCATATTTCACTGCTGTGCCCTTCACAAGGGGATGGATTTTTCCAATCTGCTATTTGATGGCATCTTACAAATCCATTGGCAATGCCAATAAGAAGCTGATGCTTATCTAGTGTCCCAGCACCAAACTTTACAACATCACCAAAGATCATCTCAAGATTTTAGTATTCATAATTATGATTTCACTAGTGTTCTTCAGACAGATCTTCAGATTTCGGCATTCGTGTTTTTAAAAAAATGAAATATATATTTTGATTTGAATCCTGAGTTCATGGGAACTCTTCTGACCCTTGGAACCTGCAATTATCCTGTATCCAACTGTTGTCAGAAGAACACAGTCAATGATCTCAAGGCAATTTCCACCCAGATGTGTTGGCTGGCTGGGATTTGTGACAGCTGCAGCTCTAAGAGGGTTGTAAGCTAACACATAAGAGTTTAGTTTCAGGAAAGTTGGTCTAGCTGCTGTCATAGAGTAAATACTTCTGTTTAGATCAGGGTTGTCAAACTGTAGGCCCATGGGATATATCCGGCCTGCAGGGTGCTTAGATCTGGTCTGTGGGCCCATCCTGGATACAGTGGACTGGTCTATGGTCCCTCTGCTAGCAGGTCACTCCTTCATTTTTTCACTGGCAGAGGGTTGCAGAAGGCACTCAAAGTCAAAAATGGAGCTTGCGAGCAGTGGTGGGATTCAAAAATTTTTACTACTAGTTCTGTGGGCGTGGCTTGGTGGGTGTGGCTTGGTGAGTGTGGCTGGGGAAGGATACTGCAAAATCCCCATTCCCTCCCCACTCCTGGGGGAAGGATACTGCAAAATCTCAATTTCCACCCCACTCCAGGGGAAGGATAGTGTAAAATCTCAATTTCCGCTATTGGTTCACCAGAACCAATCAAAATCGGTTGAATACCACCTTTGCATGTAAGGGACATGCATAGCCCTCCTGAGCTCCATTTTTGCTGGCAGAGGGTTGCAGGAGGCTGTTGCAGCCAAAAATGGAGCTCACGAGCCTTTCTTCACTGGCAGAGCCCCCAACATGATGTCGAGCTGGCCATGCCTACCCCAGCCCCCTGAGATCAAACACAACCATGATGCAGTCCTCAATGGAATCAGGTTTGACACACCTGATCTAGATTGTCAAGCAGGATGGTTAATTGAGAAAAACTCAGGTTTTTGTTACCAAGTATTGACTGCTTTGGCCTTAAGTGGAGTTGGGCACAAAACAGCGGGAAAGAACAGGATAAAAACTAATTTAACTCTGCACAAATTCAGTCAATTAATTAAATGCAACTCATATAATTGTTGCTCCTTTTATCAAATTATAAAATGCAGTTTAGTACCATCTCTTGGAAATGCAGGTTAAACTAAAAAATATTAGTGGCTACATCTAGGAGAAAGATAGTTGTGAAATTGAGTCAGCATTCCAGAAGAAGTAACTTTATGAAATGGTTTCCCTTGCCAAGCTCATTTTAAAATGTTTTACTTCCTTGGTACATTTCCATTTACTGTTGAGTTCCGTAGAACGTATTTCTAAGTAAAAACATCCCCAGAATCATCATTTGGGAATGGAAGCTATCACAACCAGCATATTGCTATTTTCTTCAGGAATATATTTAATAATTTTTGAATTTCCCAAAGCAATGAAAATCTCTTCTACAATTTATTGGGCTCTACCAGGCTTATGTAAATACAGCTAGTTTAACTTTTCACAATTAGTTTCATGCCTCAGTGACATCATTTTACAAGACAGACTCAGCAGTTTTATCTTAACCATTGCAGTTTGAAAGTCTTCACAGACAAAGAAGAGAAGTAGGAGAAGAGCATATAAATAAAGGAGAGGCTTTGGGAAAATGTCTATATCAACATGCTTATTAGACTTTCTTTTTGCAATTTCCATTCAAAGAAGCTTAGGTCATCTTGGTACTCAGTAGAGACACCAGAAGGTCTGCAAAATGAGAATTGTTATAAGATGTTTTGACTAACAAATTACCATCTTCACCCCTTTCAAGCTGCAGGGAACAAAATTGGAAATTTCCTTTGAAATTATTGTTGCATAGCGTGGGAGAATAATGTTCTAGGACACATAATACCAACCACATTGAAAATGGCCTGAAAATGGCCTTAAAAATAGCTTGAAAATGGCCTAAAATGACCTGAAAAATGACCTGACAAATGGCCTGAAAATGGCCTTAAAAACAGCTTGCAAATGGCTTGAAAATGGCTTGAAAAATGGCCTGAAAGCAGCCTGAAACATTGCCTGAAAACAGTCTTAAAATGGCTTTAAAAACAGCTTGAAAATAGCCTGAAAAATGACCTGAAAACAGCCTGAAAAATGGCCTGAAAACAGCCTGAAAAATGGCCTGAAAACAGTCTGAAAATGGCCTGAAAACAGCCGGAAAATGGCCTTAAAAACAGCTTGCAAATGGCTTGAAAATGGCTTGAAAAATGACCTGAAAACAGCCTGAAAAATGGCCTGAAAACAGCCTGAAAAATGGCCTGAAAACGGCCTGAAAATGGCCTTAAAAACAGCTTGAAAACAGCCTGAAAATGGCCTGAAAACAGCCTGAAAAATGGCCTGAAAACAGCCTGACAAATGGCCTGGAAAATGATCTGAAAAAGGCCTGAAAAACAAGCTGAAAAATGGCTAAAAATGGCCAAAAACCAGGCATGCATGCCAGCCCGCTGGTCTTTCGGTTTCCAGTGCTCTGGTGTGTGTGAAGACCAGCTGGCTGGTGTGCATGTGTGTGCTGAAAACCCAAAGACCAGTTGGCCAGCGTGCACATGCACACGAGCCAGCTGGTTTTCAGATTTCTGGTGCTCTGGTGCACATGTATGGGCACTGCGTACCGAAAAGGTTCAAAAGTGCTTTTAAAAAGGGTTTTGTAACTAAATTTTGCAGGTGGTCACTTTAACTGAACAAGTGTGTTCCTGCTGGTGACTGATCCGGTGGTTGTCTGATGTGGTCATCCAGTTGCTCAGAGGAAGTATTAATCAGCCTGAAGAGAAGAAAGAGAGGAAGATTTGGGATTGGAATGTTTGCAAGAAAATAACCAAGGTCAGAGAGCACCAAGGACCCCACGGTACTCATAAGCATTAACTGCTACAAGTGCTTTACAATGACAAAGTCGGCATTTTCAAGAATAGCTTTACTAACCATTGATTTCCAAAAGGTTAAGCATAATAGCTGTTGCACAGTTGTTTTGCTTGGTCTCTTGCCAGGATCTGATTCAAAGAATCAGACAAAAAGAGATTAATGCCACAGAAAATGTAAGGAGGAGTCATCCACCCCCCATCTGTTTTTTTTATTTCTTTTCGTGCCTCTGTTTGTTTTGTTGTTTTATTTTCTAAAGTTGTAAAGAGTCATACTGTGACTTTTGCACTATTGGAATTAGATGTAGTCAAGGAAGCACACAGTTTACCTGCACATATTAGGCCGGCCTGGCCTAATCTATCTTTCCTGCCTCCAGTCTGTATATTTAAATTTTTAATCGGGTTTTTAGGGTTTTTTAGTGTTTTAGGATTTTAGGTTTTAGCGCAGGGTCATAGTAGTTTAATCTGATTTTAGATATTTATATTGTTTTATGTTTGTATGTTTTATAATCCCCTGTGCACCGCCCGGAGTCCCTTCGGGGAGAGGGAACGGTATACAAATAAAATTTGATTGATTGATTGATTGACATATAAAAGAGAAGGGCTTTGTGGCCATCACCTTGACAGTGTTTTACTAACTCTCCCTGCAGATGTCCATAGTTGCAGTAAAAAGAAGAAGAAGAAGAAAAAGAAAATCACTGAATCTTAGAGAAGAAACAACTCGGAGAGAAGTTCATTAGCAAAATGGAGAAACAAAAATTTAATTTGGTATCGTGGTTTAAGATCCTGGTCTAAAAACCAGGAAAACATGAGCTTTAATCCTGTCTTAGCCAGCTGGGTGACTTTGGGCCAATCACCAGGAAACTGTCCTATCTTAGATAATGAAAGCCAACTGGATGACTTTGGGCCATTCTCAGCCCAACCCAGTGGTGGGTTTCAAATTTTTTTAGAACCTACTCTCTAGGTGTGGCCTATTTTGTGGGCGTGGCTTGGCAGTCATGTGACAGGGTGGGAGTGGCCAACTTGTAAAATGTGGTGAAACTCATTTAACAATGCTCTTGCTTAGCAACCAAAATTTTGGGCTCAATTGTGATGATAAATTCTTTCTTTCTTTCTTTCTTTCTTTCTTTCTTTCTTTCTTTCTTTCTTTCTTTCTTTCTTTCTTTCTTTCCTTCCTTCCTTCCTTCCTTCCTTCCTTCCTTCCCTCCCTTTCTTACTTTCTGCCTTCCTTTCCTTTCCTTCCCATTGGGTTACTGGCAGCGGCAGGCCAGACTTACTTCTGGGTCCGCTGGTGGAACCCCCTCTCACCGGCTCTCTAAATTTCACCATCCGGCTCTTGCAGGTAGGTGCGAGCCTGCAGAAACCCACCACTGGCCCAACCTAACTCATAGAGTTGTTGTTGGGGAAAATTGGCTGGAGGAAGGAGTACTATGTTCACCACCTTGACATATTTATAAAAATAATCAAGGCATGGAGAAAAAAAAATCTAAACAAAAACCAGAAATCAAGGACAAAGCATTTGGTCATATACCCTGTAGGTCTATAATTATATTATGGGAACGGCACATTGTCAACAATGCTGATATTCAGGGGTCTCCATTTAAGACTAGTCTTGGCTCCAGAGACTAGAATCTGACCCTTCTTTTTTTTTTTTGATTCCTAGTTTCCAAGACAATTAAGGCAGGGGTGTCCAAACTTGGGAACTTTAAGACTTGTGGACTTCAACTCCCAGAATTCTGGGAGTTGAAGTCCACAAGTCTTAAAGTTCCCAAGTTTGGACACCCCTGAATTAAGGCTTTAATCATAGTGCTACCACTATGCTGTAAGTGTATTTGCAATGGCTGCCACCAGTTATGGAATGCTGTGGTTTGGGATGGAGCCATTTCTTCTCAACTGTAGTAAAATCCAGGTGGGAACTCACAAAAAGCCTTTGGCTTTTTATCGCATTCTTGTCAGCAACAAATGATGCCTTGCACTTCTTGTCTGTGGGTGTAACTCAAAAGGGCTTGAAGTCAGCAGCCTGCATCGTCTGTGCCACCACAAACAGTTTTCAGTTTTCCTTGACCTCAAGTGAAGTTTCTATCAGCTGGTGAGTGGGAAGAAAGGGATATTAGCTTTCTGGAGAAAATGCTTCCTTGGTCTTCCCTACTCAGCAAAAAGGAAGGATGATTCAAGCATGTTTTGAAACATTTGCAAATCTGCTGAGGTCTATCCTAGACTTACTAATTGATTTGTAACATTTATTTTACTATGGTATCCTTTTCAGAGGGCCAGTATGGTATAGGTTAGAGTGTTGGGTTGGCCTTGGGATGCCCATGTTTAAGTCTCTAGTTACCGTGCACCTCCCTTGGTGACTTTGGACAATTACTTTTCTCAGCCCAGCCTAATTCACATGATTGGCGCTGTGTGGATAAAATGAGGGATGACTTCATGTATACCAGTGGTGGGTTTCTGCAGGCTCGCACCTACTCGCGAGAGCTGGTTGGTGAAATTTAGAGAACCGGTGAGAGGGGGTTCCACCGGCGTACCTGGAAGTAAATCTGGCCTGCCGCTGCCAGTGACCCAACGGGAAGAAAAGGAAAGGAAGGGAAGGGAAGGGAAGGGAAGAAAGAAAGAAAGAAAGAAAGAAAGAAAGAAAGAAAGAAAGAAAGAAAGAAAGAAAGAAAGAAAGAAAGAAAGAAAGAAAGAAAGAAAGAAAGAAATTATCATCACAATTGAGTCCAAAATTTTGTTTGCTAAGCAAGAGCGTTGCTAAATGAGTTTCACCACATTTTAAAAGGTGGCCATTCCTACCCTGTCACATGACTGCCAAGCCACGCCCACAAAATAGGCCACACCTACAGAGTAGGTTCTAAAAAATTTGAAAACCACCACTGATGTATACCATCTTGAACTCCATGGAGAAAAGGTGGGAATTGATATATGAAAAGACTAAAGATTCTTGATTATAGCTCTTATGCAATTGATTATATTGATGAGTTTTCTGTTTATGCTTCTTCTCTTTGACCAAGACAATATCATTCAACACAGATCTAATAAATCTTAGCTTATGATACCAGATAATAGACCAAACAAACAAACACAAGAATACGATTAAAATACTTTTTTCTAAAATATCTAAAAAGGGTTAGAATTAATAGTACCTTGTACAACACTTGGCTGTGGTGAAGGAAACAAAATCAGATTGATCCAATAATAACATTTTGAGATAAAGCAAATCAGAACGACCAGGATATTTAGTAAAGAGTGGGAATAATATTGAATTCTTGGTGAACACTTGCATAGAGAGCGCAATAAAGAATAACAGCTCACATCAATTCAATCAACAGATTAACAGATTTAAAAAGTTGGAAGGGACCTTATAGGTCATCTAGTCCAACCCACCACTAAAGCTGGAGGCCCTACACCATTTCTGACACATGGCAATCCAATCTCTTCTTGAAAGTCTCAAGTGATGAAGCCACCACAACTTCTGAAGGCAACTTCTGTTCCATAGGTTGATTGCTCTCACTGTCAGAAAGTTTATTTTATTTTATTTTATTCAATTTATATCCCGCCCTCTCCAAAAGGACCCAGGGCAGCGAAATTTACTATACAGAATACAATAATACAGGAATTACTGTATTCCTTCACCACATGGGCACAATCTTTGTTTGAAGGAGATGTTTTTGACAGTTAAAATGACACTTCCAAGTAGCTGACATGGTGATTTTGTTAACAATTAGCATCAAGGGTGTCACAAAGAAGTTGATAATAAAACAGATAATAGTTAACCAACATGAATGATCATTATGTTGGAAGACTTGAGCAGGGAATCTTCAACTGAAGATGGCTTGAGGGAACTTGTGTCCATCCATAGGTACCACATAGAAATGGTGGTACAGACCCAAAGTAGCATTCAGATTCTCCAATTCCTTTTATCTTTAAGCGCACATCATGCACAGTTTAGAGCAGATTCAGTCCATAATTAAGGTCTTTGATGCACCCAATGTGTCCTTCATTGCAATGTACACATATATTGCTTTAAGTACAGTGACCATTAAAGCATGGGGCAATGAACAGCTACCATTAACGGCTCACAAAATGAACTCATTTCCACTGTTTCGCATTATCAAAATTTTTACTTCCAAAAAAAGACAGCAGCTGAGCTAACCGGGAGAATGTTAGCAAACTTTCCTCTTAAGGAAGAAAGACAGAAAATGTAATCCGAAATGGTGAACGTGTTGAAAATGTGGTAGGGATAAAAAAGAGGAAGGAAGTTGAACATAGGGTTTAGCTTCACATAATTTTAACAAGCTGTCTAATTGAGCACTTGACAACATGTTTACAAAGTTGTGAAATGTGGGCATATTTCCAAATATTGAGCAAACCCAAGGGACAAGAGTGAGGAAGCTGAAAGCCTTTTTAGTTTCTCCTTTTCCTTTTCAGCTTCTTTTATCCACCTATAGAGTCCTTCTCCAGGACCTGGAGTAGGCAGATATTGATGTTCAATGATGTGAAAGATGTCATTGCAGAATATTCGGTGTTCCGAGCAAAGCAGCTTTTTACAATTGAATTGACCATATCAACAGCTTCCAGAATACTTTTGTCAGTTGGAATCCAGCAATGAAAAACATTAATCCAATGTATTCCAGGAACACCCTGATGAACCAAAAGTTCATCACAATTTTCTTGTTTATGCATTGATTTAGAATTTAGAATAGAATAGAGCTGGTTGGAGGCCTTCTAGTCCAGCCCCCTGTTCAAGCAAGAGAACCGATACTATTTCAGATAAGTGACTGTCTAGTCTTTTCTTAAAACCTTCAGTGATGAAGTACCCACAACTTCTTGACTTCTTCAAATTTCTTGACAAATGTAGAAGGTATAAGACTGAAAGGGTGGGAACCATTGGTTTCTAGTCTAGAGAAAGTCATGAAGCATCTTTCACCTACTTCCTAAGCCACTCAATGAAGTATTTGTGAACTTAGAAGTGCAAGAGGAAAGAACCTTAGGACTTCTGCTCTGAAGTATAGAAGCTTTGAATATCTAGCATTATCAATCAATCAATCAAATTTTTATTTATATACCGCTCCCTCTCCCCGAAGGGACTCGGGGCGGTGCACAGGGGATTATAAAACATACAAACATACAACAATATAAATATCTAAAATCCGATTAAACTACTATAGCCCTGTGCTAAAACCCTAAAACACTAAAAAACCCTAAAAACCCAATTAAAAATTTAAATATACAGACTGGAGGCAGGAAAGATAAATTAGGCCAGGCCGGCCTGCTGGAAGAAATAGGTTTTGAGCTTTCGGCGGAAGGAGCGGAGGTCCAGAATTGTTCTGAGGTCGGGGGGTAGGTCGTTCCATAGGATAGGGCCTGCGACAAAGAAGGCCCTTCCCCTGGGAGTCGCCCGCTGGCATTGCCTCGTGGACCCAGAGAAGTCCCTCTCTGTGCGAACGAATCGGTCGAAGGGATGTATGGGGCAGGATGCGATCTCGCAGAGAGCTAGGTCCCGTGCCATGGAGCGCTTTGAAGATGGTGATCAACACCTTGAAGCGCACCCGAAAGACCACAGGCAGCCAATGCAGCTCGCGCAGGAGAGGTGTTATGTGGGAGTGCCTAGGGGCTCCCAGAATTGCCTGCGCGGCCGCATTTTGAACTAGCTGTAGTCTTCAGGTGCACCTCAAGGGAAGCCCCATGTAGAGAGCATTGCAGTAGTCTAGATGGGATGTCACAAGGGCATGAGTGATCGTGCGCTGTTATAAAGAACAGACGAGTGTTGGATATATGGTGTCATTCTTGCCTGCAGTGAAGATCCTAATGTCATAAAACCATTTCTGAGAGTTTTCTGTCAAGCTATGTCTATTTCTGAACAAGAGTTTGGAAAGCTATAATAATGGCGAAGTTGATATCTGATCATTTAAGCTGATGCAATTCCCTGGTTACCTTCACAGAAACTGACTTAGGTTTAAGTAATTTTTGCAGCGTTTAAAGTACAGGTAGAACTATTATTTCCCAGAGATGGTAAATATTTTGGTCAGGTCTATATGCATTTCATCAATGAAGTAATGCATGCCTTTGCAATTTGCTTTAACTGATGTGGCAGTTCCATAATTTATGAAAATTTCCATTAGTCTAACAACTATGACAAAAAAAGTTTTTTTTAAAAAAAACTGACCAAGAAAAGAGATCAAACGTTGAGGCAGGACATCAAACAGGCAAGAATTATCTCTACATGTTCAGATTTGGCTATTTATTTAGTAGGAATATATAACAGAGAAACAGTTATATTTTTAGGGATATTTATTGAGAAATGAGACATTGGGGAACAACAATTATCATCAGGATTGGTTTTAGATTTTCTGATTAGGAAAGCTTATTATTTATAAATGTTCAAAGGCTTCTCCATTTCATTTGGCTTACAATTTTAGGAATGTCACTTAGGGTATGATACCTAAGTGACATTCTATTGCAACAAAATTTTGCAACATGTCCCTTTGCGGTTTTGTGATTAACTTCACATTTCAATCAGTGCTCAAAAGTCAAAGCAGTGCTTGTGTTGTGTGCTTGGCTTTTGAAAGTACAGTAGGTGCTTAAATTGCAGGAAATAAAAACAAGGACACCACTAAGTACAGCTGGATAGTGACATTGGTACTGATTGAAATACATGGGGTTTTTTCTTTTCTTTTTAATTACAGTACCAGCATTATCTATGCATCGTTTTGCAAGGAAATTTACGTACAGAACTTGTAGATACTGACATTTGCCTCAAGACGTTCCCCTCCCAATATAATTACAAAGAACGCACAGATCATTGAGCTATAGCTCCTTGTTCTAAAGTCTTTAAAAAAACGATTAAAGCGCTACAGAGAGTTTGGGTAGCTTTCTCCAAATTTTCCATCTTCCAGTGATGTGGACTTCACCTCCCAGGATTCCCTAAGCAGTGTGCTTATTGCTAGCAATTCTGAGAATTCATCGACACATCTCAATAAATGGCTGTAATAAAAAATAAATTCACATATGGTTGGTTTTGCTATTTGCATATGATGTATTAGAAATGTTGCTGCCGAGGCTAATCTATCTATATAAATAAAAATGTGACAAGAGCTTGTTCAAAACCGCTAATCTCCGAAAGTACGGCACCGATCGCTTCCAAATTTTCATACAACATTCCTTTCAAGTGTGGCACCAATGATATATATAAATTGTGTAGATGTCACACCTGTGCCAGGTACACACAACGGAAATATAAAAAATGTAGGTAGATGGATACAGAGAGAGTAGCGGGCCACAGGTATTATGTCATCCTTTGACATAAAATACTCTGTCCATAAGATTCAAGGAGAAATACAGTAGGTAGGTAGGTAGGTAGGTAGGTAGGTAGGGGGATAGAGAGGGAGAGGGAGAAATACGGTAGGTAGGTAGGAAGTTAGGTAGGTAGGTAGGTAGGTAGGTAGGTAGAGGGATAGAGAGAGGGAGAAATACAGTAGATAGGTAGAGAAAGGGATAGAGAGAGAGAGTGAGAAATACAGTAGGTAGGTAGGTTGGGGGTTATACGGTGGTTGTGTGTACGTGTTTGTGTGTGCAGGTGTAGATCTACACACAGATTGGTTGGCCATTTAACCAGACTGGGCCACAGCAACCCGTGGCCAGGTACGGCTAGTATAAAATAAAATCCTTCTCAGAATAACAGAGTTGGAAGGGACCTTGGAAATCTTCTAATCTAACTCCCTGCTCAAGCAGGAGACCCTGGAGCACACACAACTTCTGAAGGCAAGCTGTTCCACTGGTTCATTATCCTCACTGTTGGGACATTTCTTCTTAGTTCTGGGTTGCTAAGGAATTCTATTTCATCTCATGTTCATTAGAAGCATTCCCTTCTAATGTATGTGCCTCTTTCCCCTTGTTCTTTCTGTCTTCTGAGAATTAGCCTCAAAGATGACCCTAGATGACCCTAGACCAAACTCAAGGCCCGTGGGCCAGATCTGGCCTGCAGGATGCCTAGATTTGGCTCATGGGCCCATCCTGGAAATAGCAAAGGACCAGCCCATGGGCCCTCTGCCAGCAAAGAAAACCTGGGTTCCATTTTTGTTGACAGAGAGCTAGAAAAATAAACTAAAAACAAGAGGAGAAATGTTTCCCCTTCTGCATTTCAGCATGCAAGAAGAGGCAGGAAAGGAGAAAGGGAAAGAGGAAAGAAAAAGAAAAAGAAGAGAAGATGGGAAGGGAGCAAGGAAGGAAAAATAAGGAAAGAGGGGAAGGAAAAAAGGCGAATGAAGAGGGAAGGAAGGAAGGAAGGAAGGAAGGAAGGAAGGAAGGAAGGAAGGAAGGAAGGAAGGAAGGAAGGAAGGAAGGAAGGAAGGAGATTATAATGAGAGGGAGAATCTCAGGGAAGACCTTCCTTAGCAGTTGGCCACCACAGGTGCCCCCAACACAAGTGATATTGAGATGGCCACACCCACCATGGCCAGGCTGCTGGCCACACACCCCGTCCATCCGAAGTCACATACAATCCTGATGCAGCCCTCAATGAAATTGAGTTTGATGACCCTAGACAGTGAGATATTATGTTCTAATCAAACGTTGTAATATGAAACTAACTATTTCTCAGGTTTATGGGAAGATGCAACTGAAAATGACATCAGTGGAACTGTTTCTCGCGTTAATCATCCCAATCAATCAAGGATACCGCTGGTGTAATACTGTATAACATGGTGTGAATGCAAAGCTGATTTTCTATATTTGTGCATGAGAGATACTAAGAAGAAATGCAAAGAAGGATTTGTGTAGATTTTAGTTTTCAATTGGGGGGAGAGAAATTAGAAGTGTAAAGTACTTTAATATCACTAATATAGCTCTCTTGATAAAAATGCAATCTTATCCTTTAAACCTGCATTAAACCATCATACAAGTATTCTATGTGATTAAAAAAATAACGTACTCGATGAGGACTCATATTTCCTAAGCACTGTTCTTCCTTATCTCTTAATAAATTGAAACAAGAGTACCATTTTAGGCGGTCAAAGAAAAGTAATGATGTGATTGAGTTGTGCAAATGTTAGATGTTTGGGTCATTGCTACACTGAAAACATTTTTAGCCTACTTGTCACCAAAGCTCAAAATATTGATCTAGGGTGATAAATGCTCTTTTATTGTTCAAAACAGAATTACTCATTTCTGCAAAAATGATTTTTGCTCGAAAGCAGATTGGTTTCTGATTGCCAAAGGAAACTCGGTGGTATGAAAACTATCCCCAGGTTGTTTGCAAGATGGTTGATGTATGAGTGGCGGCTACTATAGCAACTTAAACCTGCTTCTTCCCTTCCCTGCTCAGTTCTAGACAAAACCAGGGCACCCTGCATTTAAAAAAAGTCCTCCTTTTGGATTAATATTCCAAGAAATAGGAAGCCAGATGCAAAAATAGAATAGGGGCTTGTTCACTTTTAGTAATTGCCTGAAAGGGAAATGTGCAGGTGTCCTCAACTTTCATATGAATGGTTATAGCAATAGCACTTAAATTTATAGACCGCTTGACTAGCCGTTCACAGCTACTGTATTTCTCCCTCTCTCCCTCTACCTACCTACCTACCTACCTACCTGCCTACCTACTGTATTTATCCCTCTACCTACCTACCTACCTACTGTATTTATCCCTCTACCTACCTACCTACCTACCTACCTACCTATGTATGTACCTACCTACTGCATTTCTCCCTCACTCTCTCTATCTCTATAGCTGCCTATCTACCTACCTATCTTATGGACAGAGTATTTTATGTCATAAAGGATGACATAATACCTGTGGCTCACTGCTCTCTCTGTATCCATCTACCTACCTTTTTTACATTTCCGTTGCATGTACCTGGCACAGGTGTGACATCTACATAATTTATATGAGAGAATATATATATATATATATATACATATATGTGTGTGTGTGTGTGTGTGTGTTAGTTTTGTGAAAACAATTATCTATCTATCTATCTATCTATCTATCTATCTATCTATCTATCTATCTATCTATCTATCATATATATATATATAATTGGTGCTGCACTTGAAAGGAACGTTGTGTGAAAATTTGGAAGCGATCGGTGCAGTACTTTCAGAAATTAGCAGTTTTGAACAAACTCGTGTTACATTTTTATTTACATAGATAGTGTTTTACAGCCCTCTCTAAGCGGTTTACAAAGCCAGCCTCTTCCCCCCCCAACAATCTGGGTCCTCATTTTACCCACCTCAGAAGGATGGACGGCTGAGTCGACCTTGAGCCAGTCAGATTCGAACTGCTGGTAGTGAGCAGAGTCATCCTGCAATACTGCATTGTAACTACTACACCACTATGGCTGCTTTTATTTCATGAAAATCTCTCGGTACAATTATTAAAGAGGAAGAGCTTTTTCTTTTCTTTTGCAGCTGTTCATTCTAAAATGCAATATCCCCTGATTTTAGTAAGAACGTTTGCATTAGTCTCACCTACTGGCAGGCACGATAGAGTGTAGAAATGAGAAAGATAGCTTTGATGGAGACAAGAACTTTATATTGGCCGCCACTATGTAGAAAAGACGTGGAGACTCTGGAAAGAGTGCAGAGAAGAGCAACCAAGATGATTAGGGGACTGGAGGCTAAAACATATGAAGAACGGTTGCAGGAACTGAGTATGTCTAGTTTAATAAAAAGAAGGACCAGGGGAGACATGATAGCAGTGTTCCGATATCTCAGAGGCAGCCACAAAGAAGAGGGAGTCAAACTATTCTCCAAGGCACCTGGGGGCAGGACAAAAAGCAATGGGTGGAAACTAATCAAGGAGAGAAGCAACTTAGAAATGAGGAGAAATTTCCTGACAGTTAGAACAATTAACCAGTGAAACAGAAGTTGCCTCCAGAAGTTGTGAATGCCCCAACCCTGGAAGTCTTTAAGAAGATGTTGGATAGCCATTTGTCTGAAATGGTATAAGGTTCCTGCCTACGCAAGGGGTTGGACTAGAAGACCTACAAGGTCCCTTCCAACTCTGCTATTGTATTGCATTGTACATCAGCAAAGAGGGCTAAAACATTCCTTCAGTCCCGAGAAATAAGCTATAGCATTTAGAAGAGCCTTGGGCTGACTTCTCCTCATTCACTGGAGGTTTGTGAGGGAGGGGAAATGAAGCAAAAACAAGTTGCACGATGGATGTCAGCCCTTGAGGTGCCCTATGTACAAGTTGAACAAGTGAGTCAGATGACATCACAAATTTCAACTAGTTAATTAAAGAATTGCTCATAATCCTATTAAATGGGGCGGGGGGTGTTTCTGGAGAATTCATGAGCAGGACTTTTGAGAACATGATGCAGAGATGCTCCTGTAGGAGAATGACATAGACATATTTAGGACAATTGCAATACTTCTCGAGTTGACAGATATCCGTTCATATGAAGAGAGGATGACACAATCTTCCTGTACGCTGAAGATCAACTTAATCTGAATGTAGATCCTTGGCTAACAACTCATCTTGGCACCGTCCAACACTGCAGGGGTCTCCAACCTTTGCAACTTTAAGTCTGAAGGACTTCAGCTCCCAGAATTCTCCAGCCAGCAAAGCTGGCTGGAGAAGTCTGGGAGCTGAAGTCCTTCAGACTTAAAGTTGCAAAGGTTGGAGACCCCTGACTTAGAGGATTAAAGGCCAAAATGTAGGAAGAACAATTGCAGGAATTGAGTTTGGCCAGTCCAGAGAAAACAAGACCTAGGGGGGAACAAGACAGCAAAGCTGGCTGGAGAATTCTGAGAGCTGAAGTCCTTCAGACTTAAAGTTGCAAAGGTTGGAGACCCCTGCAACACTGCATTATGTTCCTACAGGGGTAGGCAGCCGGTGTGCTCCTCCAGATGTTGAAGAAATTGCAATGCTGACCTGAATAGGTAATAATCACAGATGTTACGAATGGTGAGGTGCTGGCTCCACAGCATCTGAAGGGCTTCAAGTTGGTACTGCCAGCGCTGGATAATACTGGATCTCCATGAGATGCGCCCATTCTCTCCCTCTTCCAGGGAAATAAGAAAACCCAAACCCTATCCTGGATTTATTTTGCAGATGAAGAGGAGTAATTACCTGGTGTTCTCTTCTATAAGACAATGAACTATTTTTTGACTGCAGAATTAGGACAAAGCCAGAACCGTAGACTTGAGTAGGCCTTGCACATTCAGTTTTCAAACTCATGTATGGTACAAGAATTCTGAGCTTCGGCATCCTCTACATAAGTTTTGAAAACTTCTGGCAGGGAGCCTTTACCTCCTCAGTAAATTGCTTATTCTTGCTTCTAATGTTGCTTTTCATGTTTACCCAATACCAGTCGTTGTGTAATTTGCACTATGAGAACTAGAGATAGACAATAACAATTTTCTCCGTAACAGTTTTCTGAAATGTACTGTCAGCTGCCCCAGCTTTCCAGCATCTCCTCCACACTTGATAGATCTACAGAGTTGGAAGGGACCTTGTAGGTCATCTAGTCCAACACCCCACCCAAGCTGGAGACCCTATACCATTTCTGACAGATGGCAATCCAGTGACTCCTTGAAAGCTTCCAGTGATGAAGCTCCCACAATTTCTGAAGGCAACTTCTGTTCCATTGTTCCATTGTTTTCACTGTCAGAAAATTTCTCCTTATTCCAGATTGAATCTCTCCTTGTTCAGTTTCCATCCATTATTCCTTCTCCGGCCTTCAAGTGCTTTGGAAAATAACTTGACCCCCTCTTCTCTGTGGTAGCCCCTCAAATATTGGAAGATTAGGATCATGTCTCCCTGGCCCTTCTCTTCCCTAGGCTATCCATGCCCAGTTCCTGCAACCATTCATTATATTATTTTAGCCTCCAGTCCCATAATCATCTTGATTGCTTTTCTCTGCAATCTTTCTAGAGTCTCAACATCTTTTTTCTGGTGTGGTGACCAAAACTAGATGCGTGCCCTGACAAATGGCTCCATGTGCCACCTGTGGCACGCGTGCCATAGGTTCGCCATCACGGACATAGAATACTTGTATGATGGTTTAATGCAGGTTTAAAGGTAAGACTGCATTTTTATCAAGAGAGTTATATTAGTGATATTAGTGATTAGTGACTTTACACTTGTAAATTCTCTCCCCCTAGTTGAAAAATAAAAGCCACACAAACCCTTCTTTGCATTTCTTCTTAGTATCTCTCATGCACAAATATAGAAAATCAGCAGTATTCTAGGTGTGGTCTTATTAAGGCTTTATAGAGTGGTATTAGTACCCCACGTTCTTTATTGTATCCCTCTGTTGATGCAATTAAGGATTGCATTGGCTGATTTGGCTGCTGCCGTGTAATGTTGGCTCATATTTAATTGGTTGTCCGCTAAGACTCCAAGATCCCTCTCACAGTTATTGCTATTAAGCCTGGTTTCACCCAGTCTATATGTGCATTTTTGGTTTTTCTTGCCTAAGTGCAGTGCTTCTCAAATAGTGGGGCGGGCCCCCCAGGGGGGGCGTGAGGCTCCGTAAAGGGGGGCGCGTTTGACCTCGGCAAAGGATTTAATTTTTTAAAATTTCTAATGCATTTTAAATCTTTTCTGCTACAGTTAATAAAGCTATTCTTTGTTGTAAATTGATCCACATTTCTTTCTTTTTTTATTCTCATACGTTAATGATACAGTGTTATGCAGAGGTGTACTTATAACAATTTTATAGACAAATGATACTATTTACAGTCGCGCGGGGGGCGCGAAATGTTTTCTTCTTCCTAGGGGGGGCATGACAGAAAATAATTGAGAAGCACTGGTTAGGTAAGACTTTACTTTTCTCGACATTGAATTTCATTTTGTTAGATAGGGCCCAATGTTCAAGTCTGTCAAGATCCATCTGGATCTTGAGCCTATCTTCTAGGGTGTTGGCTGTTCTTGCAAACGTAACTTAACAAGTGCCTTTATTCTTTATTCTACCTTATTCTTTTTTCACATTTATTTTATTTTATTTATTTATTTATTTTAATTCGATTTATATCCCGCCCTTCTCCACGAGGGACCCAGGGCGGCGCACAGGAATTTAAAAACATATAAAACAAAATATACAAAATTTAAAAGCATATTAAATTAGACAATCCTATGCTAAAACCATATTAAAACCCCAATTTAAAACTATCTAAAATAGCCCCAGCGGGAGGTTAGGCTAGGCCGGCTTGCTGAAAAAGATGTGTCTTTAGACACTGGCGGAAGAGGCGGAGGTCAGTGATGGTACGAAGTTCAGGAGAGAGGTCGTTCCAAAGGACAGGGCCTGCCACAGAGAAGGTTCTTCTCCTGGGTGTCGCCAGACAGCATTGTCCGGCTGACGGCACCCTGAGAAGGCCCTCTCTGTGGGAGCAGATCGGCCATAGGGATGTATGGGGCAGGAGACGGTCACGCATGTAACTAGGCCCCGAGCCATGGAGCAATTTAAAGATGGTCGTCAGAACCTTGAAGCGCACCCGAAAGACCACAGGAAGCCAGTGCAGCTCGCGCAGGATAGGTGTTATATGGGAGTATCTCGGAGCTCCCGTTATTACCCGCGCGGCCGCATTCTGGACTAGCTGTAGCTTTTGAGTGCACCTCAAGGGAAGCCCCATGTAGAACATAACCTGTTCTTTATATCTATAATAATTTCTGTGGTTCTTTCCTAAAGTGGTTCTCCATTTTCTCCATGAATGGTACATACCAGTTTGCTGCAAGAAGGCAAATTGCTGGGAGGCAGGTTTTTTTTTCTTGTTTTTCTCCCCAAAAGCTAGGTGCATCTTATACTTTGGAGCATCTTATACTGTGAAAAATACGGTACTTTTAATATGTTTCACGTGTAGCTTGCATCTTTCTTAGGTATTTGATAACACATCCTGTAAGCTGATGATAAATGTTTCCTTGTGCAGACCACAATTAATAATATATGCTTTGTGCATTAGGTGAGACTAGAACTCATAGTCTCCCAGTTTCTAGTCTGGCACCTTAAACCTGTACAGCAACCTAGCTCTTAAAGCAGTAATACTTATTTTCCCATGTTCAAGTGAAAGCCCAAATGATATTGAATGCTTTAATGCTGCATTTAATGAAGACCAAAGACATTTCCAGAATAATGTTTGAAGTATACATAGCCCTTGATCGGACTTTTGATATCCATTGGTTTTTAATTAAAAGTGCCCATAAGATACTTATCAAGTATATTAAACATCAAGGGATCTATGGACATACCACATTGCTTAATCCAAAAACTAGAGAAAGACCATGAGCATTTAAAGAGATGAGCAGTCTGAGCAATAAAGATAACAGTTCTCTCTGTTTACACACAAACTCCTCAGCTGGTTACACTCAATACCACAGAAATCGGGTTTGACGCTATTGGAAATTGCATCATTCGGTGAATATTATGTTATGCTGTTGGGTAATTCTTTTTTGCATTGTCATAAACTATGAACATCTCAGGGAACTGATAGAATACCAGTGTGACAGCAGGTACAGATTAACAGAGTTGGAAGGGACCTTGCAGGTCATCTAGTCCAACACCCACCCACCCCCCGCCCCCAGCTGTCCAAGCAGATCCTACACCATTTTTGACAGATGGAAATCCAGTCTCTTCTTGAAAACTTCCAGTGATAAATCTCCCATAACTTCTGAAAGCAACTTCTGTAGAATTGGTTGATTAGAGTTCTCACTGTCAGGAAATTTCTCCTTATTTCCAGGTTGAATCTCTCCTTGTTCAGTTTCCATCTATGATTCTTTGTCTGGCCTTCGGGTGCTTTGGAAAATAGCTTGATCCCTTCCGCTCTGTGACAGCCCCTCAAATATTGGAAGGCTGCTATCCTGTCTCCTCTGGTCCTTCTTTTCACTAGACTAGCCATGCCCAGTTCCTGCAATAGTTCATTGCATGTTTTAGCCTCTAGTCCCCTAATCCTCTTGGTTGCTCTTCTCTGCACTCTTTCTAGAGTCTCCACATCTTTTTTACAGTGTGGTGACCAAAACTGGATGCAGTATTCTAGGTGTGGTCTTACTAAGGCTTAATAGAGTGGTATTAGTACCTCACTTGTTCTTTATTGTATCCCTCTGTATGGTCTTACTAAGGCTTTATAGAGTGGTATTCATATCTCCCTTGATCTTGATTGTATCCCTCTGTTAATGCAATTTGGGATTGTGTTGGCTTTTTTGGCTGCCACCACACACTGCTAGCTCATATTGAACCGGTTGTCCACCAAGACTCCAAATCTTTCTCAGAGTTACTGCTATTAAGCCTGGTTTCATCCAACATTACTACTTTTAGAGTCTAGGGCAACAGGGAATATTTGTAGGGTGCATAAGGAATGGTTTTGAAGCACAGGAGAATAGTCCCACTACCAAGTTAACAGTCAGATAAGAGGTGCTTGAGCCTGGGCCAACAAAATAACAGGAGAAAATGCCCCTCCCTAGTTCAGACAAAGGTAAAGCAAAGGAGGAGGAACCACATTTAGACTTGTAGCTTATATTACTATAGATGTTACAGTTAGAGTAGTCCTGACCTTTATGACATTGAATTCTTAGCCTGGTTTGCCATGTTGGGTTGACAAGACCTCATTCCACAGTCTGTTCCATAAAACAACCAGAAAAGCTGGTTTTAGAAATTAAATGATAATAACAATAATAATAATAATAATTTAATTTTAAGTTTAATAGTTTTTAATAATTATGTATTTTTGTATTTTTGTATGGTTTTAATAACGCCTGTGCGCCGCCCTGGGTCCTTTTTTAGGAGAAGGGCGGGGTATAAATTTAAATAAATAAATAAATAAATAAATAAATAAATAAATAAATAAATAAATAAATAAATAAATAAATAAATAAATAAATAAATAAATAAATAAATAAATAAATAAATAAATAAATAAATAAATTGTAAACCGCTCTCTCTCCCCGAAGGGACTCGAGACGGTGCACAGGGAATTAAAAATACACATATATAAAAACCAACAGACATTATAATACAAATTTAAAATGAATTAAACCTAGACCCTGCGCTAAAATCCCCGACTATCTAAAAACTAATACCCCTAAAAATTGAGTATTCAGCTTGAGGTAAATAGGTCGATTAAGCCAAGTCGGCCAGACAGAAGAAGTGAGTTTTTAGTTTTTGACGGAAGGAGCGGAGGTCTGTACTTGTTCTAATTTCGGGGGGAAGGTCGTTCCAGAGGGTCGGGCCCGCCACAGAGAAGGCCCTTCCCCTGGGCGTTACCCGCTGGCATAACCTAGTGGACGGCACCCGGAGAAGTCCCTCTCTGTGGGAGCGAATCGGTTGAAGGGATGTATGGGGCAGAATGATGGACAAATATGGTTGAATTTTATTGATATCAGGTTCTTGAAGCTGCAAATATGGCAATAAGTCCCAATGAATGGAATAGGGTTTCCTAGAAGAGATACTCCTTAGGCCTTCAGATGTTGCTAAATTAAAATCTATATACCCTGGCTATGTTGCTTAGGGTAACTAGGAGAAGCCCAGCTATTATCAGTTTCTGGAAGCTTAAGGGACTACTGGTAAAAATAAGAAAAAAAAAGAATTCTGAAACAAAAATTTCTATACGCCTATTACATCTACATCTACATATAATATTGCTATTTAAAGACAAAAGAAAAATTGCCCCTTTATTAACTGAATTATTCTCAGAAATGATTTCTTATTAGGTTGGAATGAACATTGTCATTAAGCTGCAGCTCATCTCCTTGTCTTTTGGCATATTTTTATCAGTGTATCCACTAGGGCAGTGTTGGAGAATCTTTTCGGCACCGAGTGCCAAAATGGGAGTGTGCGCATGCGTGCACTAGAAACTGGAAGAGTAGCCGCCCGGTGCCAGGAAGATGATCTTCTGGTTACCAGCACATACATGTGCACTGGCTAGCTGGTCTTCATGCATGCATGTGTGCAGAAACCAGAAGACCAGGTGGCCAGTGCACAAGTGTGCGCCAGAAACCGGAATATCATCTTCCCAGCACACACATGTGCATCGGGTGGCTGCTCTTCCAGTTTCCTGCACTCCCATGTGCATGAAGACCAGCTGGCTGGTGCGCTAGAAGCCAGAAGAACAACGGGCGATGGCTCATGTATAATACAATACAATGCAATGCAATGCAATGCAATGCAATGCAATGCAATGCAATGCAATGCAATGCAATGCAATGCAATGCAATGCAATGCAATGCAATGCAATGCAATGCAATGCAATGCAATGCAATGCAATGCAATACAATACAATACAATAGCAGAGTTGGAAGGGACCTTGGAGGTCTTCTAGTCCAGGGGTCCCCAACCTTTGCAACTTTAAGTCTGAAGGACTTTAGCTCCCAGAATTCTCCAGCCAGCAAAGCTAGCTGGAGAAGTCTGGGAGCTGAAGTCCTTCAGACTTAAAGTTGCAAAGGTTGGGGACCCCTGTTCTAGTCCAACCCCCTGCCTAGGCAGGAAGCCCTATACTGTTTCAGACAAATGGCTATCCAACATCTTCTTAAAGACTTCCAGAGTTGGGGCATTCACAACTTCTGGAGGCAACTTCTGTTCCACTGATTAATTGTTCCAAGTGTCAGGAAATTCCTCCTCAGTTCTAAGTTGCTTCTCTCCTTGATTAGTTTCCACCCATTGCTTCTTGTTCTGCCCTCAGGTGCTTTGGAGAATAGTTTAGAAAATATAGGGAAATAAAACAAGGACAGTCAAACAGGTCTGAGGAATAAAAATGGAATCATAACCCTACAAAAAGACTCTGCAGGAGAGAGAGAGGAAAGATAATGATGATTTTACCAAATGAGGCAACATATGCAAGAAGTGAACAGATGGAGATTCCTAATGCTTTGCATTCCCCAAAGTCTGTAAGAAGAGATGGGGAAAAATAATAACTTGGACTGAGCTAAAGAAAGAATTGAAAACAAGTTTAGACCGGGTGGGGGGGAAGGTTGAGAATATGTGTTCAGGATAAGTGTCAAAAGATTAATTTTAATGTGTTGTGGTGAACAACTAAAAATAATTCACACAGAAAGTTGGCTTATGAAGCAGTTATTCTCAGTCATTGAACAATTCATAAAAAAAAAAAAGACAAATATTCTAGTTCTAGCAAATAAAACTTGAATATATATTATAGTAATTAAATGGTGCAGTCAAAATACAGCATATTGTACAAGCAATACAGCAAAATGTAGCCACATTCAGAGACAGAAAAAGAGATCAGATAATAATAATTTAGACAGAATTAATCTGAGTCGCCTGGAAATGACCAACAATTATTACAGCGGAGAAAAATGGGATGATCTAGACGTTTCCTTGTCAACCGACTTGTGACTGATGATCTCTTCTCCAGAATCAAAATATAGAGACACAGAAAGACAAATTAATGGGCAGTGCTGGTGAGGTTATTCAGCTGGGTAGCAGTTAGGAGGAAAGACCTCAATCCTGGAATTCTGGATTTTTTAATCTCTTCATTCTTAGACCACTCTAAAACAGAACCATGGTCTCACTGTAAGAAATACAACCTTGGATAAGCCATTTCTAAGAAGGCAATGGGTGGGAAAGTTTTTCTTCCTCTTTCGCTATTCTGAGGACAGAGTTTAAAGATTCTAGATCAAGACAAGCATCAAACTGAGATAAGAAAAGCATTAAAGCAGTGCTTCTCAATTATTTTCTGTCATGCCCCCCTAGGAAGAAGAAAACATTTCGCGCCCCCCGCGCGACTGTAAATAGTATCATTTGTCTATAAAATTGTTATAAGTACACCTCTGCCGAGGTCAAACGCGCCCCCCTTTACGGAGCCTCGCGCCCCCCTTGGGGGGCCCGCCCCACTATTTGAGAAGCACTGCATTAAAGGCAGGGGTATATATGCAGAGGCATGCATATATTGTAACACTGGTTTATCATTTATCTTCCTCTCTAAGAGGAACGTTAAAATCAGCATAAGTTGTGGCTTGAGGCTACTTCTATAGCTCTTCACCTAGACAGGCTTTGTAATGGTAATTACTTTGGGGCCCTTGCAAGAGATGAGATCTGGTGATGGCAAGGGCAGACTTCTGAAAGAAAACAAGCTGGCCATCAAAGAGAGTTTCAAAGGCTCACATACCTCCTTGTTTCTAAACGAAGAGAAGGTTGTTTTGCCTTTGTCCTCTTGGAATGAAGCTGCTGTTTCTACTGGGGCTTCTCTTTCCACCCAAAATTGCCAAACAGACTAGCCAAAAGTAGATTTTCCTTCCCCCCCCCCTCTTTTCCTTCACCAAAGATTTCTGCTTTACCTTTAACAGGTACCATTTTTCACACTCCTCTTCATTTTGTCCTTGTAGATTCTATCCCAGGTCGAGACAAAAGGAGAGATTATAAAGGAAAAGAGGGGTCCTCTTATTAAGGCAATTGAAATGATTCACTCTGTTCTGTGAGTCATCTCCTAGTTCCCCTTCAAAAGCACTTTGAGTGCATATTATTGCCGCCTGACGTTTGGATGACCAATATATAAATCTCTTGTTTCAGAAAATGGAGGGGCTTGTGGAGGTGTTATACTAAGAGAATAACAAAAAGTTCTTGGTTGTTGTTTTTTCCCAAACTGAAAAATCTATTATTGAATAAAGTTTTCTCCCCTGTAGTCAAGGGTCCTTTTGGTAGCTGCATTGGCATGAATTCAGTCTTTTCCCCAATAACATCGTTTTTCAGAGTCTATAAGCCAACTTATTGAGCACCCTGAAACTAGCCCTAAATGCTAACTACATTAAAAGGAGGTTGGACTGTTCAAAAAGTGCCCCTGACTCATAAAATACTACGAAAACCAAATCACTGCTGTCTTCCCATTGGCATTTAAAGCCCCTTGCCCAAGAGTGCCCAAATGTAATGGTATTAGCATGCCAGCCAGGGAGAGCTCTGATGTCATACCTTAATCCCCCTCTTTTTCCTTAGATGGTTCAAAAAGTGCCTCTTACTCACAAAATACTACAAAAACCAACTCACTGCTAGTGTCCTCCTTGGAATTTAAAGCCCCTTGCCCAAGAGTGCCCAAATTTAATGGTATTAGCATGCCAGCCAGGGAGAGCTCTGATGTCATACCTTAATCCCCCTCTTTTTCCTTAGATGGCTCAAAAAGTGCCTCTTACTCACAAAATACTACAAAAACCAACTCACTGCTGTCTTCCCATTGGCATTTAAAGCCCCTTGCCCAAGAGTGCCCAAATGTAATGGTATTAGCATGCCAGCCAGGGAGAGCTCTGATGTCATACCTTAATCCCCCTCTTTTTCCTTAGATGGCTCAAAAAGTGCCTCTTACTCACAAAATACTACAAAAACCAACCCACTGCTGTCTTCCCATTGGCATTTAAAGCCCCTTGCCCAAGAATGCCCAAATTTAATGGTATTAGCATGTCAGCCAGGGAGAGCTCTGATGTGGCCACTTAATCCCCCTCTTTTTCCTTAGATGGTTGAAAAAGTGCTTCTTACTCACAAAATACTACAAAAACCAACTCACTGCTGTCTTGCCATTGGCATTTAAAGCCCCTTGCCCAAGAGTGCCCAAATTTAATGGTGTTAGCATGCCAGCTAGGGAGAGCTCAACTGTGGCCACTTAATCCCCTCCTTTGGAGTTTTGTTTTGGGGGCTGTCTTGAAAGAGCCCTCCCAGGTATCATTGTTGGAGTGACATGTGCTAAGCCAGCTGGAAACCTGCCCTCTAGGAGTACTTGTTGCAACTTTGAAGTTGTGCAACACCTTTAGCAAACACTTCCTCATGTAAGGGCACGAATAAAGCTGGAGCACTCATTACTTGCTTCTCACAGTCCAAAAGAGAACTGCTCAGGTTGGCTGGAAAGCAGAAAGAGATTCCTGCTCCTCCGCCAGCCAAATTCAGGATCCAAAATGATCCAAGGTCTCTTGGTTACTACATGCTTAGCAATGTTTTCATACCAAGGTAAGATGTTTTCTTCAGTTTCTTTTCTTTTCTTTTTTTTCAAGTTCTTACTGCTAAAAGACGATCGTACCTGAGAGGTTTCTATGGTTTTTTTCTTTTGATGATTAACAAGCACTTGTCCCCGACTAGCCAAAAGAATGTTCTCAAACATCTCAATTGTGCTAAAATTACATTGAGGTTTGGGCTGTTTTTGTGTGTGTGTGTATTTGCTTAAATGTTGTTAAGCAGGAAACAGACCCTAAGAAAGAAAAGTCCTAAGAGCCTAACAAACAAAGCACGTTCAAGTTAGAAAGTTCGCCAATTATGCGAGTGGAAATTAGAAGACTGAAGAGGACAGAGAGACAGGGTTTGTGGCAAGAAAATTTCAGGAAGAAAAATATGAAAGGAAAGATAAATATTTTCCCACTTTATTATTTTCTTCCATTAGAACTCCTGTAATTAAGCTTGCATAATATTCGGCCAAACAAAATCTAGTGTAATTGTTGTTATCTTCAGAGGACCTTCAAACTCGCCAGCCTTCAATCTGAAGTTTAAATTGTTTTAATCGGGATTTTAAGGGGAAATAGTTTTAAGGATTTTAAGATTTTAGCGCAGGGTGATAGTTTATTTAATTGGGTTTTAAATATTTATAATTGTTATGTTTATATGCTTTTTAATTTCCTGTGCACTGCCCCGAGTCCCTTCGGGGAGAGGGTGCGGTTTATAAATTAAAATAATAAATAAATAAATAAATAAATAAATAAATGAATAAATAAATAAAAATAAATAAAATAAAATAAATAAATAAATAAATAAATAAATAAATAAATAAATAATAAACTGTGCATAAACTAATATTTACTACTTTTCTCAATATAAGATTTTCAGATTTATGCCAGCAAAGAAATGCAGATTTTATTTTCCAGTTAGCATAGATGAATATTCTTTAAAATCCATGTGAAGGGTGGCCTTAAACACTTTCCCTTTCATAAGAGACTTTGGGGTGGGCTGGGGGAATTGTTTACTATGGTAGGGAAAGCTGTATTGATGGAACTTCATACCATCACGGACCTTCCCCTCTTTCGCCGCTCACTCAAGACAGCTTGGAGTTTAGACCTCAGGTGCGATACAGCTCTAGCCAATGGGTAAATGGATGGTGGGTTTTTATTAATGGGAATTTTTAGCACAGGTTTCTTAATTTAATTCTTTTTAATTATTGCTACTGTATTTGCTGTTATTTATTTCTGATTTTTAATTCCCCGGTGCACCGCCCTGAGTCCATCTCGATGGAGATAGGCGCGGTATACAAATTGAAATAAATTGAAATTGAACATGCTTAACTAATTTGGTGGAAATCTGAGCAGGGGTATCACGAATGAGGTATACTCAATTATAACCTTGGTGATATGATTTTGGGGTTTCGTGTATCTATAAAGTCAGTCTAGTTGGTAAATTTAAATAGGGCTCAGTGTAGCATGCGGGGTTAAGATTGTGGCATGAACCACTTTCAAGCCAGGATTTAGAGTGCAGTATGGAGAGCGACTTTGGCCGTGCTTGTTTTTGATCTGTAGTAAACCTAGGTATGTGGGCAGTGCATTCATCCTGATTCCCTTCATCTCTCAGGAGCCTTTGATACTATCAGCCATGGCATCAAAGGCTGCTGAGGGAGTTGAGAGTGGGAGGCACAGCTGTAGGAACATGAAGTGTTTCCGTCTTTGGTTTTGCCCGGGATGGCACACTCCATTCAGAATTTATGAGCAGTCTGGGGTTTCTTTTGGATGCATAGCTCCTACGCCAAGGGCAGGTGGCAGCTGTGGCCAGGGAGACCTTGACACAATGCAAATTTGTGCACCAGTTTTGTCCATTCCTGGGCTGCAAGGCACTGCGTTTGCATTCCCTCATGTCTTAGTCACTTCCTGATTGGGCTACTGCAAAACACACTTCATCAAGCTGTACATAGTCCTTGAAGACTATCTGAACCTCTGAAATGGCATCTCTACCCTAATTTATTTGTTAATTTGTTAATTTGTTAATTTGATAATTTGTTAATTCGTTAATTCGTTAATTCGTTAATTTGTTAATTTGTTAATTTGTTAATTCGTTAATTTTAGGAAATTTATATTGCCACCTATTCGCACATGCCGACTCAAAGCAGCTTCCAAGCATATAAAAACCTCATATATAAAACAATAAAGCTAAGAGAATAATCATCTAATAAATGAATAAAATAATATAATAACATAATCCCCTTCCCCCCCCCCCATCCCAGTGACAACACATCACACGAGCCATTTAATGGGCTCCATCCCAGCTGTGTTCCCCAGACCCCCTGGCATTGTTCTTCCATTTCTGCTACCTTCCTATTTAGGATAGTATCTTTTTTGTAAGTAGAGGCAGGGATGGGTTGCTTTGTAACATCTGATGGGAAAGGGAAGCTGGACCAAACTTGCTGTGTAATATGCATGCTTGGGTCTAATCAACCTGAATCAGCATTGTGGCATGGAAGAAGATCCCCTTATCTCTCTCCCACTTCCTTCTCCAATCTTGCTGTTTGCAATAGAGCAACTGTGGTTAACTGGAATTTCTGACACCACCAATTTCCCACAAGCTACTTTTCTCTCCCTCCCCCCCCCCCCATATCCAATTCCTTTACTATTCATCTTTCTCCCAAAATCCACCAGGGAAAAAAGGACACCACAATAAGGACAGGAACATAGCTATTGGGACCTAGCTATCTGCGGGATCGCATCCTGCCCCATACATCCCTGCGGCCGATTCGCTCCCACAGAGAGGGACTTCTCCGGGTGCCGTCCACTAGGCTATGCCAGCGGGCGGCGCCCAGGGGAAGGGCCTTCTCTGTGGCGGGCCCAGCCCTCTGGAATGACCTTCCCCCCGAAATTAGAACAACTACGGACCTCCGCTCCTTCCGTCAAAAATTAAAAACGCACTTTTTCTGCTTGGCTGGCCTAGGTTAGTCATCTGTTTATTGTTTTAATCGGGCTTTTAAGGGGTTTAGTTTTTAGTATTTTGGGTTTTTAGCGCAGGGATAAATTGTTTAATCTGATTTTATATATATATTTATGTGTATTTATGTTTGTATGTTTTAATTCCCCTGTGCACCGCTCCGAGTCCCTTCGGGGAGAGGGAGTGGTCTACAAATTAAATTTATTATTATTTATTATTATTATTATTATTATTATTATTATTATTATTATTATTATTATTATTATTATTATTATTATTATTATTATTATTATTATTATTAACATTTGTTGTTAATTGGTGCAGTCATTAAGTGAGGTACCCTGTGACCATGCCTGATTGTACAACCTTTTTGCTGTGGTTGTTAAGCGAGACATCGCATTAGCGTGACGTCTACCTACCTGTCAGCTTTCCCATCGATTTGGCTTGTGTGAAGCCAGCTGGGAAAGTCACACATGATGATGCCATGGCGGAGGGATGCTGTGACCATTGTGAATGTATGATGGTCGCCCAGTGCCAGAATCCTGATCACATGACTGCAGAGACACTGTGGCAGTTGTAAGTGCAAGTGGTCATAAATCACTTTTTTCAGCACCACCCGTACATTCAAAGAGTTGCTAAATGAATGGTTCTAAGACAAGAATTTCCTGTACTCAACATTCTGGGAAAATAGCAGCATTGTTTTTTTAAGAAGAGAAAGTTTACATTTAAAAACCTTGCATCAGTGAGGCTGACATACAAAAGGAGAAAAACAGGAAAGTTTCCTGGTTTTTCTTTAAAAAAAAAAAAGTTATTGAGCAACTTATATTAACAATACATCAATTGGGTGATTGTTCTAGAGCTTTTATCAGTTAAAGCCAGTGGTGGGTTTCAATTTTTTTTAGAACCTACTCTGTAGGTGTGGCCTATTTTGTGGGCGTGGCTTGGCAGTCATGTGACAGGGTGGGAGTGGCCACCTTTTAAAATGTGGTGAAACTCATTTAATAACGCTCTTGCTTAGCAACCAAATTGTGATGATAAATTTTCTTTCTTTCTTTCTTTCTTTCTTTCTTTCTTTCTTTCTTTCTTTCTTTCTTTCTTTCTTTCTTTCTTTCTTTCTTTCCTTCCTTTCCTTTCCTTTCCTTTCCTTTCCGTTGGGTCACTGGCAGCGGCGGGCCAGATTTACTTCCAGGTACGCCGGTGGAACCCCCTCTCACCGGTTCTCTAAATTTCACCAACTGGCTCTCGCGAGTAGGTGCGAGCCTGCAGAAACCCACCACTGGTTAAAGCACATTGGCCAGGCATCAAGGCCATCTGAAGATTGCTATAGTCTAGGTTAAGTGTATGTTGAGAAGCAATTGCATTGAACACTTCCATGTGGTTGTGTGTTTTGTGTGCACCAAAAAACTATCTAGTGGCATCACAACTCACATTATTTTGTAGTGTATGTCAGTGTTGGTCAACCTCGGCGGCTTTAAGACCTGTGGTCTTCAATTCCCAGAAATTGAACTTCAGCTCCAGAATTCTGGGAGTTGAACTCTACATAATTTATCTTAAAGTTGCTAAGGTTGAGAAACACTGGTCAACGTAACCAAATTCAGAGGGGGAACGAATCATGGAAAAGAGGCAAATTGTAGATTTGGAATAATTTTTGTCTTCAGGATCCGATCTAGCAGCTACAAACGCAGTAGCACACATCAACATTTCAATAACCTGGAAGTGAGAAGGATATTTCCTTTCACAAGCTCCTTACGTGACCCTGACTGAAACAGCCAACACTCTTCTTGTCTCACAGATGAAGTCTTGTGTTAGCTGGTGGCATGTTTTGTTCTCCAGGTTCTGAGGAATAATTTGCTTCGAGATTATCTTACTCAAACACCCATGCAGAAACTAGCTTGCATTTACTTACTGATATAAAATCAGCTGGAATCAGGGAACACAAAGTAATTGTTTGAAAGCACCTAGTTCCTTAAAAAGCAACAATTGAAAATTGGTTGATGGTTCACTTGTAGCAGATGGATTGCAGGACAATACTGACCGGTCCAGACCAGAATCCTGCTCTGATATAGATAAATGGAGCAGATCTCCTGATCTTCTAAGTTGTACTTCTAATTCATTTCTGTAGAACAGGGGTGTCAAACTTGATTTCACTGAAGACCATATTAGGGTTGTGTTTGAGCTGGCAGGGGCGTGGCCAGCTCAACGCCACTTGTGTCAGGGGCATCTGTGGTGGCCTGAGTATCCTGCCAGTGAAAATGGGCTCCTGAGTGCCATTTTCACTTGTGACAGCCTCCTGCAATCATTTGCCAGTGAAAACAGCTCAGAAGGACTGCCTGTAGCCCTTGCAAGGTCTGTTTTCACTGGTAGGGGCACCATGAGCCAGTTTTCTATTTCCAGGGTGACCCCCATGGGCCAGATCCAGCCCCCAGGCCTTGATTTTGACACCCCTGCTATAGAGCATGGTATCTGGAGAATAACTTTTTTTTTGAAAAAGTATTTTATTGGTTTTTGTAATTTTTACAAGGGAAAAAGGTGTAGGGTAAAGATAACATTTTGGTAGCTTCCCTGCCATTGGTGGTGGCTCTCCCAAAACTTCATAAGTTTACAATTTTAAAGGTAAAGGATAAACATATAAAAAAATTACATTGTATAGTCTATATATTTAATCATCTTTTTTTTTTGCCATTTTATCTTGTATCAACAATTACAATATTATTTCAAATAAACTCATTTTTGCGATCTAAGTCTTTTTGCAACTGACTCCTCTTCCCTGTCCCTGGGCGGGGCCGTCGCTCCCTCCATTCCCTCGTCTTCACCTCCCAACTGGGGGGAATGTTTTTTAAGAGAATAACTTTTATAGATCAAATTGTGTTGCTCCTGGAAATGTCTATTATATATATATTATATATTATATTATATTATATTATATTTATTAAACTTATATACCGCTCCCTTTCCCAAAAAGGGACGCGGGGCGGTGCACAGGAAATTAAAAAAGCATATAAAAACATGACAATATACAAAATTTAAAATCAAATTAAATTATTAACCCTGTGCTAAAATTTACAATAAATTAAACTATTACCCTTAAAAACCAATTAAAAAATTTGATGTCAGGCTAAAGGCTAGGTAGAGTTAGGCCAGGCCGGCCTGTTGGAAAAAGTAAGTCTTGAGTTTCTGACGGAAAGAACGGAGGTCCGTGGTCATTCTGAGTTTGGGGGAGAGGTCGTTCCAGAGGGTTGGGCCCGCCACAGAGAAGGCCCTTCCCCTGGGCGTCGCCCGCTAGCATTGTCTAGTGGACGGCACCCGGAGAAGTCCCTCTCTGTGGGAGCGAATCGGCCGCAGGGATGTATGGGGTAGGATGCGATCCCGTAGATAACTAGGTCCCGTGCCATGGAGCACTTTAAAGATGATGATCAGCACCTTGAAGCGCACCCGAAAGGCCACAGGCAGCCAGTGCAGCTCACGCAAGAGCGGTGTTACATGGGAGCACCTAGGGGCTCCCATAATTGCTCGCGCGGCTGCATTCTGGACTAACTGTAGTCTTCGGGTGCACCTCAAGGGGAGCCCCATGTAGAGAGCATTGCAGTAGTCTAGACGGGATGTCACGAGCGCATGAGTGACATCCATTCAATACATCCATTAAACCATTCATTACCTAAGAAACCCTATTCCAGTAGTTCCCATCTTTCACAATTTAAAGGTAAGTGGACTTCAGCTCCCAGAATTCTGAGAAATGGCTATGCTGGCTGTGGAATTTTGGGAGCTGAAGTCCACGTATCTGGAAATTGCTAAGGAAATCTATTGTGTATTGTCAGATAAACAGCCATTGCTCCCTTAGAGCAGGGCTATGAAACTCCTGGCCTGTAGGCCAGATAAGTCACAGGCTGGCCATGCCCATGCCCAGGTTAGCAAAGGGTGGGGGAAAGTCCTGATATGTCATGTGATGCCGCCATGATGATGTGAGTTTGGCACCCCTGCCTTGGAGGTTCTTCTAATCAGAAGTTTCTAATTAGAAATTTTTGAGTTTAAATAGCAAACTGTCTATTTAAAAAGCAAGTTCTTAACCCAGACAAATCAATGTTTCCACCCAGAGAAGGAGACACTGTGTTATTTCAGGCCAAATCATTCTTTGCGTGAACCCTATTTGAAGTTAGCTCATTGGGTCTTCACATCAATCAATTTTTCTTATGAAAAGTTAAATAGGACTTCATGCAATCAAAGCATTCCGGAGTTGAGAATTTTGATTTCTACCACTCCTTCTAATGAGGTAACCTAATGGCTGCTTGCCAGCAGAAAGAATAAAAGAGATTAGTGTGCTGAACTTTAAACTATATACAATACAATACAATACAATAGCAGAGTTGGAAGGGACCTTGTAGGTCTTCTAGTCCAACCCCCTGCGTGGGCAGGAGCCTTATACCATTTCAGACAAATGTCTATCTAACATCTTCTTAAAGACTTCCAGGGTTGGGGCATTCACAACTTCTGGAGGCAAGCTGTTCCAGAGATTAATTGTTCTAACTGTCAGGAAATTTCTCCTTAGTTCTAAGTTGCTTCTCTCCTTGATTAGTTTCCACCCATTGCTTCTTGTCCTGCCCCCAGGTGCCTTGGAGAATAGTTTGGCACCCTCTATACCTGTAGAGGTTTTAACCTTAAATTTAACATTTAATTTAAATGCAATGCAGTTGGATTGGTCAAATCCACTTTTTGGAGTACACACCAGGTAGGGTACCTAAAGATCAAATATGGCCCTTAGTGGGGGAGGGGAACATACACCTCTGTTATAGAGATAAACTCTGTTATAGAGATTGTTAGACACACTTAATCATCTTCTTCACCATGTTTTGAGTCTGTTCTCTTCTTTATGTTCTTCTGAAAGGGTCATACTAAAGATCAGAGGTGGTATTCAGCAGGTTCTGACCAGTTCTGGAGAACTGGTAGTGGAAATTTTGAGTAGTTCGGAGAATCAGTAAATACCACCTCTGCCTGGCCCTGCCCCCATCTATTCTCTGCTTCCTGAGTCCCAGATGATTGAGAGGGAATGGAGATTTTGCAGTATCCATCCCCTGCCATGCCCACCAAGCCATGCCATGCCCACCAGAATCGGTAGTAAAAAAAATTTGAATCCAACCACTGCTAGAGATGATACTTTGGGCATCCTTTGAGTTATTTCCACCATTCATAGCTTGCTGTGTAGGATCCATACTATGAATACAGCATATCCTGCTCCATTGCTATCAAGCATTCCTATGTAATGACCTGTAATATAGATCTATTTACTCCCTAATTACTTTGCTATTATTCAAGCTCCAGTGTAAGTTGTCTGCACAGTTTTTTTTTTTTTAAATGCTCTGAATTACTCACCACTACTAATGTTTCGTAGCTTCAGGCTGGCATTAGGGCTTAGGTGTTATAAATATACAGGTGGTTTTCAAAGAAGTAAGCAGAAGTAGGATCTTTTTACCTGTAAGGCATGTTCCCTCATGACCTGTGCAAAAAGAACAACTTTTATGAAAAACTCCTTGTTGAAGGGATGAGTCCAGATTAATGTAGCTCTTCAACCCTATGTGTATTCATTTCAGAGGCCTTTAGGGAATCTCTGACAAAAAGGCCACCCATCCTCTTTTTGGGCAGCCTGCTGTCTGAAGAGGAAGGCAAGAAGGAAGGGGAACATTAGAGAAGGAGAATGACTAATCTTCCTTCTTGCTTTTAGCTTTGGTAAAAATATTGGTACACTTACGCAGCCTGCAACAAATTGTGACGCAGGAAAACAAACTGCTTTAAAGTTGATTGTCAACTGCTTTACATTTGATTGTAACAGAGTTGTCTGGAATATCTTACCCAATTCTGTTGTTTCAGCTACTACATTTCAGTTTTAATTCCAAATTAACTCCTGTGGATCTCATCCCATATTTAAGAAGTTCCTAAGGAGGCATGCCTAAATGCACTGATATGCCTACAATCCCTGCCACATTTTAGTTCTTTTATTTTGTTAGAATTTTTAATTTTTGTTTTATGAAGATGATAGGTGAGAGGGGATAAGTGATAGGTGATTGATGATGATTGATAGATTGATAGCATTTGTGGGAGAAGAGCCGCCCACAAAATGTTGGCAATTATCCACAAGAGGCTATGACATGGTGATAACCAGTATAATAATAATAATAATAATAATAATAATAATAATAATAATAATAATAATAATAATAATAATAATAATAATAATAATAATAATAATAATAATAATAATAATAATAATAATAAAAATTAATTTTGTATACCGCATCCTCTCCCCAAGGGGACTCGGAGCGGTGCACAGGGAAATTAAAATATATAAAATATATACAAACAATAAATACAATAGATAAAAGCAAATTAAATTGATCGTCCCTGCGCTAAAAAACCCCATTAAAACTAAATTCCCTAAACACCCCAGAGGTAGAGACTAACCAAGGCCGGCCAAGCAGAAAAAGTGTGTTATACAGTAGATAAGGGTTAGTCAAGGATTCAGGAAGGCCATGTTTAAGTCTGAGAGGGCAAGGTCCTGAGCGTGCATATACTGTATGTGTAGAATTACTCTGAATTGGAAACCAGGAGCTGGAGCATTTCATTTTTCTGCTCAGATACTCACTTCCTTTAGAATTAGGTTACTAGCCCTAGTTGTAGAGAAATATTCTAGTCTTCACCCCACTCATGCCTGACAAGAATTACAGGAGGGACTTTCGGGAATGGATGTGTCAGCTTACCTCCGACCCTAGGGCAGAAACGAGGATTGTAGAAATGTTGAACCAGCCCAAAAGACTCTAAAGCACAAACGCACATAAGAATTCTCTGTTATGTGCAAGTGATTCATAATTCCCTCTCTGACCGATTCATCCTTGACTTTGTGTTCTTGATAACTAGGCTTACATTCATCCGCAGCCCAACCCTCGCCCACCTCTTCGAGACTCAGTCTGTTTACTTTTAAAGCTGAAGGCAGGGAGTTTTCTAGTTTCTGGATGAAGAATCCTCCGTTCAGTAGCCTCAGGCCCTGGGAACATTTTACTTAGAAGAGGGGCGATGATGAATGAAGGAAAGATGATTACGTATTTATTCCTGCAGTGTTAGAGTATTTTATTAGCTACCCAATGTTATTGCAGTAATTCAAATACAAATCAATTAAAACAATGCTAGCCCTGTCAGGTAGTCTAGGTAACAAGCACCACCATCAATATGAGTTCTCTGTAAAGGTATATTAACAGCATCTTGCCAGGCTGAAATTATTTCTTCCCTATGTGCTTTTACTCTCCAGAAATCCCACAATCCCATCCAGAAATGCTTCCCACGTTCTCCTTCCTTCTGTGGGCTGAGATACCTTTTACAAGCCAGTTGACCAGTCTGTGGCTCTTCCTCCTGTCTCCCAAGTCATTCCCACATAACAGAACAAATCATGATACTCCACTGATTCAGATGGTTGCCCAAACACAATTAAGAATTAGAAGCTCATTGGAGTAGCCCTGATGTTTTCTTTTTTTTAAAAAAAGCAAGGACAGGTGGCATTCCCCTTACCAAGGAGCAGTGGTGGGTTTCAAATTTTTTTAGAACCTATTCTCTAGGTGTGGCCTACTTTGTGGGTGTGGCTTGGCAGTCATGTGACAGGGTAGGAGTGGCTAACTTGTAAAATGTGGTGAAACTCATTTAACAACCCTCATGCTTAGCAACCAAAATTTTGGGCTCAATTGTGATAATAAATTCATTCACTTTCTTTCTTTCTTTCTTTCTTTCTTTCTTTCTTTCTTTCTTTCTTTCTTTCTTTCTTTCTTTCTTTCTTCTTTCCTTTCTTTCGTTCCTTTCTTTCCTTTCTTTCTTTTATCCTTTCTTTCCTTTCTTTCTTTCCTTTCCTTTCTTTCTTTCCTTTCTTTCCTTTCTTACTTTCTGCCTTCCTTTCCTTTCCTTCCCATTGGGTCACTGGCAGCGGCAGGCCAGACTTACTTCTGGGTCCGCCGGTGGAACCCCCTCTCACCGGCTCTCTAAATTTCACCATCCGGCTCTTGCAGGTAGGTGCGAGACTGCAGAAACCCACCACTGCCAAGGAGGCAAGTTCCAAAATTAGAAAAGTAATTAGTAGAGAACAATATGATAAAGAAGAAAGGGGTGTGGAATTGCTGATTTCTCTGTGCTCTAAGAAGATGATAATAGTAATGTTTCTTATCAGTAGGACAAGCAATACCCCCCCACACACCATGTTTCTGGGAGCATCAGGTACAAAAGGGCAGGTACATAAAAGTAAGAGGAAGATGCCTAGGTCAGGGATGGCAAATCTTTTCACCGTTGAGTGCCCAAACCGAAATTAGATTAGATTAGATTTTAGATTTTATTTTTCTATACCGCGTCCTCTCCCCAGGGGGACTCGGAGCGGTGCACAGGGAAAATTAAAACAACATAAAATATATACATGAATAAATACAATAAAAACAAATTAAATCAACTGTCCCTGCACTAAAATCCCCATTTTAAAATTAACATTCCCTATGCATGCTAGAGTGCTGGAAACCTGAAGATGAGCTAGTGGGTGAGCATGCAGGCAATAAACCCCAGTATGGGTGTACCAATGCCTACTGGGAGCACCGGGTACCATTCCGGTATGGTGCTCTGGAAGACCCACCCACCCACCCAACTTACTGGTATTTGAGCTCTTCAGTGCTTCCACGCATGTGCACGGAACATACGGTGCCTGCGCGATGCTCCGCCGAGCAGCTGGAGCGTCGCGGAGGCATCGCGGGGCATCGCAGGAGGTAAGGACACATGGGCGTGCTGCACAGGTTCATGTGGTGGATGCCGGGCCCATTGGACCATACCAGTTGCAACGGGATCCGGAATCCACCACTGGTGCACGTCTTCGAGTTTCCAACTTGCAGCTGATCTTTGTGCATGCCAGAGCACCGGAAAACTAAAGACCAACTGGCCGGTGCACACATGCCTGGTTTTGGGGCATTTTGGGGACTATTTTCAGTCCGTTTTTCGCTGCTCCAGCACCCGCAAAGACCAGCTGGTGCCCGGGCCTACAGAGAGGGCTCTGCGTGCCCACCTCTGGCACGCGTGCCATAGGTTCACCATCACGGGCCTAGGGCTATCATTGGAAGATGTCCGTCAGTCTCAGAAGATTCATCTCCATGGCCAAACGCTTACTCTTCAGTCACTCTCGACCTCAAGTGACCTCTTTTCCTTTCCCTCTTTCTCTCTCTCTCTCCTTCTCCTTCTCTCTTTTGCATGGAAGCAGACGATAAAGACTGTCTCATTTCTGTAGGTTTTTGGATATAAAGTCCCGTCCGTCCCCCCCCCCCCGTTACTGGGTAGCTATTCATATTTACTTTATTGTTCTGTTTTCACTTGCAATTAATTACAATTACAATTATTGTTGTCCTTTTTTGTAATGTGTATTGGGCTACTTTGATGTTTACAACGTGATGGAAAGACTGGATTAAAAAGTAAATAAATAAATAACTTTGATATCTACTGTAGGAGAAACAATTCTGAGTTGAACCAGCTTCTGGTAATTATATGATGATGGCCGTGTAGTTTGCTTGGCTGCAGAATGGAAGTGGGTTGTCCACTATTTTCATTCTTCCTGGGTAACTGAATAACAAATTGTGTTGCAGATGTGAAAAAGGTAGAATAACAGACCAAAGTGAACTTTTTTATCTTTTCTTTGTGAAGCGAGCTCTACAAAGGATTTCTGGAAGGTGAAGGATTATGAAGTTGTGTATCCACAAAAAGTCCATGCATTGCACAAAAGAGATGTGGGAGAAGCTCAGAAGCCTGACCAAAAAGTAAGAAAAAGATTTGCTTTTCATCAACTTGTTTACTAATGAATCTGACCGTGAGTTTTGCTCAAGATTCATGTGAACCAGAGTTAAAACTACGCTTCTTTCAAAATTTTGCAATCAGGTTCTTAAGGCAAAGTCTCACTTGTCCTTATTGTTCACTAGCTCAGGGGTCTCCAACCTTTGCAACTTTAAGTCTGAAGGACTCCAGCCAGCTTTGTTGGCTGGAGAACTCTGGGAGCTGAAGTCCTTCAGACAAAGTTGCAAAGGTTGGAGACCCCTGCACTAGCTGATAATCCGGCGCTGCCCGGGTATTTATTTATCCCAACCCTCCTTCCACGAATGTCACAACAATTTCTAATGTTGAATTTTCCCCCTTACCAGAGGGAGCCCCCTTGCAGAGTACTGTGAAGCCGTTACAATGGCAACTCCACAGCGCTGTACAGTAGAAGTCATTTTAAGGCAGTACGGTAGAATCCATTTTAAGACACAACAGGCTGTATCTTAACAGAACACACACCCTGAGGGGTGTTAGGGGTGTCTTACCTCCACAGTATTTGTTTCCAGAGGGTAAGACATCTGTGTACCAAGTTTGGTTAAAATTGCTCGAGGTGTTGATGGGAGGGAGGTTATAATTTGGAACTTATCACCTGCTTCATTGTTCGATTGGATCTGGCTTGTCTAGGATCCTCGTCCAGCCCTTAGAGACCTTTGAATAATACTTTAAATAATATTTGCATAGATGGATTTTCACAGGCAGCTGCAAGTAAAGAATGATTTCCTCTTTTTACATAAACATACCATAAACCTCTTAAGACTGTAAACTTTCACTTGGATTAAAAAATCTGTCAAGTTGCAGAAATCTGAGAAACGTCCTTGCACACTAATATCAAGATTTGCAATTGACACTGTTTGAGTGAAACTTACACAGCCCTCATATTTTATGGGAGTGAAAAATTCTATTGTGCAGGATTATTTAGCCTGACTAATTACGTTGTTGTCAGCCAAAAGAACTTTTAATGTCCTTTTGCTGGCATCTAGATTTGCCATCTGCTATCTGGATTTTTTGCACTGCAATCTATGCAATTGCTTGGGTAATTACTGATTTATTATTAATCTGTAGTAATATTAATCTATTTATATGGCTGCCCAATTCAACGCAATTGAGGAGACCAGTGAACTGGCTACTGCCAGTTCACTCAAGGACTTGCTGTGCGAATGTGCACACTTTGCACATCTGCACACTTAGTGCACAGTAGTAAAAATGCTTCTGTGCATGTGCAAATAACAAGATGGTGGCATCTATGGCGCCACCAAGAGAACTGGTTTGGGGGTGTGGCAGGCTGAGCTACTACCTACTTGGCCGAACTGGTCCAAACTGGTAGGAACCCACCTCTGGAGGAGACACCATGTAACTTACAACAGTCAAATTTCACCATATTAAAAAGTTATTATTGTTAATACTTGACTGTGACATTCCTTTTTACGGTCTTGGATCATATTTTATAAAAGATAACAGGTGGCTATGACAACTGTGAACCATGCAAGATGAAAATAGCAATAACAATAGCACTTAGACTTATATACAGCCTCCTAATGCTTTACAAAATATCATCCTTTCTGGCTTCTCAGAATGCATCACTTTGAAATATAAAAGTTGTATTTGTAGACAAAAATGGCATAGTGAAGGTAAAACCAAGGCCCAAATGAAGGTCCACCCTCAGCCATAGAAAAACTCATGGGAGAACTTTTGAGTCAGTCACTGTATCCTAATCCAACCTCATTCATCAAGATGTTGAAACGGAGAAGAGAAAGTTTAATTTAAGAATCTAAGAAATGAATTGGCTGTCACTTTCCGTTGAACACAGGTCTTGAGTTGTTAAGAATGTACACATTTTGTTTCCCTATTTTTAAAAGAATACTGTTACTTCTCTAAATACTGAACTCTTTGCCTTTCAGGCCAAGTACGAAGATACCATGCAATATGAATTTAAAGTGAATGGAGAGCCAGTGGTCCTTCACCTAGAAAAAAATAAGTAAGTTATCTCAGAAGTTCTTTTAACTTTGCTAAGGCGATGTGAAAAATATATATTCTTGGACACAATCCAAGAGGAATTAAATTGTATTGCTTTTTGGGGGAAATTAAAACTAAATTAAATTAGTTAATTGAGTTAAATTAAATATAATTACTGTAAAGAAGAAGGGGATAGAGTTAGTGAACGTGTTAATTATGTCTTACCCCAGAATTGAGAATTTGTTTTTCCTGCTTTCTATGGTAGACTGATGAACCATAACAATTCTAGATAAAGTTTAACCACTCAAAGCTCATAAACTTCAGTTCCTTGAATTACCTAGGTTAGTTATGAAATATTAGAGATTCAAAAATGATTGGTAACACATTGATGCTGCTCCACGGAGACCCCAGAAATCTGTATAACTTTTCCTAAAAGCCTTACATAGCAATAGCACTTAGACTTATATACCGCTTCACAGTGCTTTCCAGCCCTCTCTAAGCAGTTTACAGAGTCAGCCTCTTGCCCCCAATAATCTGGGTCCTCAGTTTCCCGACCTCAGAAGGATGAGTCAATCTTGAGCCAGTGAGGATTGAACCTCTGAATGTTGGCAGAGTTATCCTGCAATGCTGCATTTTAATCACTGGGAAGGAAGGAAGGAAGGAAGGAAGGAAGGAAGGAAGGAAGGAAGGAAGGAAGGAAATAGAACTTAGCCTTATATGCCACTTCACAGTGCTTTGCAGCCCTCTCTAAGCAGCTTACAGAGTCACCCTCTTGCTCCCAACAATTTGGGTCCTCAGTTTCCCCACCTCAGAAGGATGGAAGGCTGAGTCAACCTTGAGCTGGTGAGAATTGAACTGCCAGAAGAAGTAGCCTGCAGTACTGCACTCTAACTACTGCACCAGCATGGCTCATAGCTGCTGAATTTACATCAGAGTTTACATGTTGAAGCATGAAAAGCATGAAATGTCATGTCCTATTTAGGCATGAAAGGGGACATGACCTAAACAAGTCCAGATTTCAATACACCCTGTTAGAGTTTGTTTGGTTTTTTTTTTTAAACATTAAATAGTTAAGAGTGCCATTTCATTCCTTTCAGTGTTCTCCATTTGAACTGTAAATCAAGATACCAATAAAGATAATAATAAGGGGATTTGCCACCTGGATTATATCTGCATAATAACTAACCAGTGGAACAGGTTTTGGGTTTTTCATTGACTGGTCTAGCCAGGCTAGTGCATTTTTATTAGCAGCTTTGGAAGGAATAGACTGAAATTATTTCTCCCTTGTAAATAAACTGCTTCTACTACTAAAAAAAAAAAAGGTGTGCAATTTTCATTGCCTCAAATCCAGTAAATGTCACATCAAAGTTGAAATTAGTATAGCAGCCACTGCATGGTAAACATGAGAACAATTGTTTAGAATTGACTCTCTGCAGCCCTGATGCAATTTAACATTAACATTAAGGCCCAGATACAGACTGAATGCTCTGGGAATGACTTCCTGCTTTTGATTTTGGAATATATTTTTCTACCCATCATGCTATACGTGCCCCTCTAAATATATATTGATCTAATTATTAAGGATGATGTCAACTCGCAAAAACATCATCATGGCTCTTATTAAGTTGACATAGAGAAATGGGAATTCCAGGCATTTTTGTGCTCAAAGGGGAATTCCAAGCTGGCCTGCAATGCGCATGGACAGATTCAATTACGCTGCTAATTGGCTAATGTGATTTATTACCAGGCAGAGGGGCGGGGGCATGGGGGTGGGGTAAAGTGCAGACACCATTAAATGATTTTCAGTTTTAGCTGCATCGAAGTAACGCCAGGATGTTAATCCTAATAAATGATTGCATTTCTTTTGAACTTTGTCTCGAGGCTCGTAAATTTGTTAGGTTTTCTTCTGGGATCTTCACAAATGAACTGTAAAAAAACTGCCCCATGTGTGTGTTATTTTATCTTACACTGTTGAGCTATTTTGTGTTAAATTAGATGATGTGTGTTTTAGAAATTATCATGTTATGCTTTCCTATTGTCTAAATGGGAAGGCTGCATAGAGCTTCATGGGCAGCATCTGGATGACAGGTGTCAAACTCGATTTCATTGAGGGCCACATCAAGGTTGTGTTTGACCTCGGGGAGTTGGAGGTGTGTGGCCAGGGTGGGTGTGACCAGCTCAATGTCACTTGTGTCAGAGGTAACTGTGGTGGCCCAGGTGGGGCTGTGGGATCCTCCTGCATCCCCTTGCCAGAAAAAAAACGGAGCTTGGGATGGTGACCTCCTGAAGCCCTTTGCCAGTGAAAACAGATCTCAGGAAGACAGCCTGGTCTAAGGCTGTGGGCCAGGTCTAAGCATCCCTCAGGCTGGATCTGGCCCATGGGCATTGACTTGGACACCCCTGATCTGGAAGACCTTGCTTGGGCTTGGAGCAAAACAGGGCTAAAGTAGGGGTGGGTTCCTGCTGGCATTACTGCTGGCTCGGTGTGCCTGCAATTTTGTGCATGTGCACTGACTTCACTCTTGCGCGCGCCATAGTGCTCTGCACACATGCACAGTTGCCTAAAAATAGATCTGTGCATGTGCAGAACATTAAAAAGGAGGAGGGGAATATGCCGTCCCAACCGGGGAACTGGTTCAGAGGCGTGGCAAACTGGGGTCACTGGAGGTCCCAGTGACCCAGGCCGGAAAACTATTACTGGCTTGGCAGAACTGGTCCAAATCATTAGGAACCCACCTCTGGGATAAAGGTAGTAGACCAGTATGAAATGCCAGGTGTATGTCTATATTAGAAAAATTGAAGGCTATGTCAAGAGAAGTGCATGAATGTGTCTGCATAACCAGGAGGAGCAGAAAATAACTCCATTGTGTTGATTTAGAGCAGGGGTGTCAAACTCAAGGCCCGGGGGCCAGATCTGATCTTCATGGTGCTTAGATCTGGCCTACGGGGCCACCCTGGAAACAGTGAAGGACTGGCCCATGGTGCCTCTGCCAGTGAAAACCAAGCTTGGGAAGGCTGTGTGTGGCCCTTCCGGGCTCCATTTTCTCTGGCAGAGGGTTGCAGGAGGCCATCGCAGCCAGAAATGGAGTTCAGGAGCCCGTTTTCGCTGGCAGAACGTTTTGCTGGCAGAAGCAAAGGTGCCCACGACACGAGGGACGTCAAGCTGTTTACGCCCACCCTAGCCATGCCCACCCTGGCCTCCCGAGGTCAAACCCAATCCTGATGCAGCCCTTCATGAAATCGAGTTTGACACCCCTGATTTAGAGCTTCAGGAGAGATGCTTCTGAATGAAGGTTCATTTCAGTCCCTTGAGGTTGCTTCATGAAGCAACGTGAGCCCCTTTACTCTGGAACAAAAGGAGCTAAATTTATCTCCTTTTGCAGACCAAGCAGCTTCTTTGGGTTGCCACATTGGCCAGAAGAACCAAAGAAGAGGCAGCACGCAATGTCTTCTCCTGGTCAGTCATGCCCCTTCTGAGCCTCGATAAAGAGAATTGCACAGTTTTCTTGGTGCAGATCCCTTTGCTAAGGAGGATCTCGTATGGGCTTCATTCTTCTTCAATAGCCATCCTGATGAGATTGAAATACCTGCTCCTTTCCTTGGCTACAAAACAATATCCTTAAAATGCCATTGTACATTAGTTGTAGACTGAATAGACAATTATCTATGTTCTCAAGATAAATAATGTCTTCTTTGTATTCTTCCCAGGGAACTTTTTTCCAAAGATTACACCGAGACCTATTATTCCCCAGAGGGCAGAGAAATTACAACAAGCCCTTCGGTTGAGGTAATATTCAGCGTGCCTTACTTTTATGAAATAAATTGAGAATATCGGTGCACAATAGTCGAAGTATGCATATACAAGACCAGGCTATTCAAACAAGTAGGGCTATAGATGCATGAAGTGCCTTATATTGAGAATGTTCTGTGTAAGGATGGGTGAATTGTTAAAACCCAGCCTGTTCCACTTGCTGAATTAATAGGGCAATATTTTAATCAATCAGTTCTTTCCTACCGATTAAAAACAAACATTTTGGGGACTGAACCCCACAGACAGGTTTATTTAAAAAGTATGTTTATAGGATCCACTTTGCTTTTTAAACCCAATTATATCTTTTAATTTGCTTATTTTAAATTGGTTTTAATTCAAATTTTAAATTGGTTTGATTTAACTCGAATTTTTAGAATGGGCCCTAATTTAATTTAATATTATTTTAGAATGTCGTATGTATTGATGTTTTCATATGCTTTTATTGATGCCTGTTCACCGCCCTGAGTCCCGCAAGGGAGAAGGGCGGTATATAAATTTAATAAACCGTTTAATAATAAACCGTTAAACCAATTATACTGATAACAAAGGATGCTGTGGCTCAGTAACTAAGACACTGAGCTTGTCAATCGAAAGGTCGGCAGTTCAGTGGTTTGAATCCCTAGTACCACGTAATGGAGTGAGCTCCCATTACTTGTCCCAGCTTCTGCCAACCTAGCAGTTTGAAAGCTAGTAGAAAAATAGGACCCACCTTTGGTGGGAAGGTAACAGCATTCCGTGTGCCTTTGGCATTTAGTCATGCCGGCCACCTGACCATGGAGATGTTTTTGGACAGTGCTGGCTCTTCGGCTTTGAAAAAGAGATGAGTACCACCCTCTAGAATCAGGAACTACCTACCACATATGTGCAAGGGGAACCTTTACCTTTAATTTTACACTGATAAATGTGAAAACATTTGTTTGCAACACCAAAAGTAAGAATTCACTTTGTTTCTACAGACTATAGAAACTCATTGTATGCTCCTCAAACTAAAATGAACCAGAACCAGTTATAATATCATAGCACTAACATGCTTCCTTGACCCCCTCCTCCCAAATTTATCTAAAAGTGCACCTTTTGTCTCCAAAGATTATCTACTCCTGAATTAGCATCTTCAAAGGTCATACAAACTGTTCTTACTTAATGTGTAAAAGAAATCTGCTTCAATAATTTGATGTCTACATGGGTCCTGCTTGCAGAAGATGCTAGGAATCAAAATTCAATACCAGTTGGAGTCTTCCAAGTTACATAGGAATTTTTAGTGTAGTGTTAGCATTGTGTATTTATATCCCTGATGTGTTTCTCAAAGCTTTCATTGTGTGGGCTCAAGTAAATAGCCATGTAATTGATATAGATAAATATGGTTTTCCCCCCTACATTATGATAAGATTTCAGAACATAGGACAATGAGCAAGTCTTAAAGTTTATTCAGCAAATCCTGTGGTGCAGGAGTAGATTTGACCTCCAAGAAAACCAACTTGGTGGAGAAAAGTTCTTGTAACTTGAAAATCACATTTTATATTCCTTTGTTGATTGTCTGCCCAAAGGTTCTTAGCTTTTTTCATCCATGGGGTTCCTCCTGCAGTGATATTCTGTACTTCCAAATAACCAAGAGTTATTATTTGTAAAATACATTTGTTTGAAATTCAATGTCTTTTGGCATTTGTGTACTGCATGTTATTATTTCTCTCTGTTATAGCCATTCACTTCCTTAAATTCAGAACAGTTCAAAGCCAGTTCTGTTCAAGAACCAGCATTTGCAAAGGTCATATCTCACTTACAATCAGCACAGGTTTAATTTCAATCTCTGTGGGAGGACATTTGATCAATTTTGGGGACTGGGTGGCTTTGTGCTTGTTGAGAGATCTGATTTTTGGAGATTTAGCACCGGGAAACAGGTGTTGCTGTCTGTATTCCAAGACAAACTTTACAGATGATTCTTCCCCCACCCCCAACACACACACACACACACCTCAATGTTACCAATCAATTAAAGAGATGTGCTGGACTTCAATTCCCAGAATTCTCCAGGCAGCATTGCCTCAAGCATTCTTTGAGATTTTCTACAGGAAAAGTCATGGTCATAATACAAATTATGTTAAATAAAACAACACGAGGAAGTCATTGCTTGACATGCAATTCCAGATTATTTCCTTTGATCTGTGACAAATTAAATTAAATTAAAAAGACAACAAAACTGTACCATGTTCCTCTTCCTTTTTTAAGTATCTCTCTGAAGCTCTTCTCCTTTTTTGGCACGTTCAAAGAATTTTCTATTTTTATCCCTTCTTCCTGATGATATCTGCTTCACACAAGGCACTTATGAGAACTTATAGAGAACTTTTCAAGGAAATGGCAAAAGCCAGTTAAAACTCACAAGTCTGGTGCTTATGCAGCAAAATGTGAATAAGAAAAGCTGCAATATAAGCTAAAAAAACCTGATTTAATTTAGAATGAGCAGATACATATTTGGAGTCCTAAATACAGCATGGATTAAGTTGGAAAGGGAGTTTATTTATTTATTTTTAAAAAAATCTTATTTAAATTATGTATAAAATAAAGGTGAAGAACTAACTCCCTGTACATTTTACTCTAGTAGCTGTAGGCAATTTTACAGGGTGTGGTTATATCTGTTTCTTTAAGCCATTGAGACTGTCTGAAGATGAGACTGTCAAGTACCCTAACGATGCCTGCTTCATAATAAATGACCCAATATTATGATACAAAAAGCAGTGATTTATTAACAGCTTCATTAGGCATTCCTCATTAGGCGTTTCTTATTTGCAGCCATCTTTTTTGCTTTCTTTATCTGCTTCTGAACTTTGCCCGCATTACTGTCCTCCCTTCAGCTTTTCGTCATAAATCACATTAACCAATGAGAGATGGTAGTTTACATATATGCACATCCACAGGCCAGTTTGAGATTCCTTTCCGACCACAGGTATGTTTGGAATGCTTCTCTCTATGGCAGTTTGATAGTAGTCATAGAGATGCCTTACAAACTGACATCGACATCATGTCACAGCTCGAAGCATGCAGCAAAATACACAGTGCAGGTACCTTTCCTCCAAAATAGTACCTATTGGCCTACTTGCATTTGCATGCTTTCAAACTGCTAGGTGAGCAGGAGCTGAGGCAAGTGACAGGAGCTCAGCCCTTGGGTCTCGAACATGGGCTGTTGTTTTCAGCTAGCATACCCAGCATCTTAACTGCTAAGACACCCACCAGATTGTGCTGCATCGATTCAACTACGCTGGGATAAGGACCGTGGGGTTGCAGTGATCAGCTGAGAGTCATTTACTTGTAAGATAAGGGAAGTTAGATCCACCACAATCCAAAATAATGTACAATAGAACAGCCGATGTTAGAGAGAGCCTGCTCGTGGAGGGTTACTCCAGTTCCACCGGAGGACTTTCTAAAAGCATTTGTTTTTCTATAGTTGATAGCGCACTGCCCTTATTCAGAAAAACTCTTCCCTTTTCTTCACACGGGAAAGTCTAGTGAGTACCTGCTTTGAATCTTGCGAAGCATTGCAAAAGACAGTAGTTTTGTATTTGTTAGTTGCGGTTAGTTGCGAAGTTGTGTCTGACCCAATGCAACCCCAGGCCTTCCTGTTTGTGGTAAAAAGCAAAAAAAAATTACTGCTGGTTCTGTGGGTGTGGTGTAGCTTGGTGGGTGTGGCTTGGTGGGTGTGGCAGGGGAAGGATACTGCAAAATCTCCATTCCCACCCCACTCTGGGGCCAGCATTTGCCGGTTCTTCAAACTACTCAAAATTTCCACTACTGGTTCTCCGAACTACTCAACATTTTCAATACTGGTTCTCCAGCACCTGTCAGAACCTGCTGGATTTCACCTCTGCTTCCTGTCCTCTACCATCCTCTGGAGTCCATTTCAATGACTCCATCCAGCCACCTCATTCTCTGTCATCCCTTTCGTCTTTTGCCCTCCATCTTTCCCAGCATGAGGCTCTTCTCCAGGGAATCCTTCTTCCTTCTCATCAGGTGGCCAAAGTCTTTGAGTTTCCTCTTCAGGATCTGGCCTTCTAAAGAGCAGTCAGGGTGGATCTCCTCTAGGACTGAGTGGTTTGTTGGCCTTGCAGTTCAAGGGACTTGTAGGAGTCTTTGGTTTTGTATAGGAAGCCTCTTCCTAGACCAGGGGTCCCCAACCTTTTTTGCACCAGGGACTGGTTTCATTTTAAAAAAAATTCCGAGGACCGGCCGGCGTAGAGGGGGAGGGAAGGGGGAACAGGCGGCACATGCGCATGCAGGGAGGGTGAGTCTGCTCACTCGCCCCTCTAGGGCCCCCAATGGCATAAGCGGCCGCACCTGCACTCTCCCGCCCCCGGTGCGCGCTCTGCCCAGGGGGCTGCCCCGTCCTCCCTCCTCTCTGGCCCTGCGGCCTGGTTCCTATCAAGCCACGGACCGGTACCGGTTCGCGGACCGGGGGTTGGGGACCCCTGTCCTAGACTCAGTTATCAATTTTCAAATAATGTTTCAGATCTGGAAGTGTGACGGTGTATCTTGCTTTGGTTTTTGGTGTTGGAGAAAACTTGGGCATAATGCTGTTTCTCAGTGTGTTTATGCATACGGTACATACATAGCACATTCCTAAGTAAAGACTCAATGTGCTTGTCTTGCTCTTTGGAATAGAATGATTTAGAGGCAACTTTTTTAAAGCAACTTCTAGCAAAGTGAAAAGAAAAAATATTTTAACACCCTTTCCCCTTTCCACCTTGTCAACAAAAGCCTAATAAAAAGGAGATAGGCATAGAATTTTGACCAACAAAATCCTGCAATAGGGCCAAGTAGTGACTTTAAAAAAAAAAAAATTCTTTCTGTTAATTAAGCAAGAAAATGTCAGAGTCTGCTTTTTATTTTTAGCCACTGTCCAAAACACTAAGCCAGCCAATGATTTTACCCTCTTATCGTGTTTCCCCAAAAATAAGACAGGGTCTTATTTTCTGTTGACCCCCGAAATAAGCCGTTGGTCTTATTTTTGGGGAGGTCTTATTTTTGAGGTCCAGGAGGTGGCGAGTGTGGTCACCTCATGGCTGCTGCTGTGTTGAAATATTTTCAGGAAGGGCTTATTTTTGGGGAAGGGCTTATTTTAGCGCAGGCGCTCAAAAGTCCAATTAAGCTATTATCCAGGGAGGTCTTATTTTCAGGGAAACAGGGTATATACCAAATAGAGGGGGTAATAGAACTGGTATTGAGTCATGAAAAAGAGTATCTGGGAGACCTTGTTTGGCAGGGGATAAATTATTGGAAGGTGGCTGAGTGGCTAAGATGCTGAGCTTGTCTATCAGAAAGATTGGCAGTTTAGCGGTTCGAATCCCTAGTGCCGTGTAACGGAGTGAGTTCCCGTTACTTGCCTCAGCCTTTGCCAACCTAGCAGTTCAAAATCATGTAAAATGCAAGTTAGAAAAATAGGAACCACCTTAATGGTGGGAAGGTAACAGCGTTCCATGCACTTTTGGTGCTTAGTCATGCCAGCCACATAACCATGGAGTTATCTCCTTGAGTTGTTCCTAGAGTCAGGAACGACTAGCACATATTTATTTTTATTGTTATTTTATTAAATTTATTCCCCGCCCTTCTCCAAAAGGACCCAGGGCGGCGCACAGGAATTTAAAATACAATACAAAATCAAGTAAAAAATTTAAAAACTTATTTGATACCATCCTGCACTAAAAACAAATTAAAATCCCCAAATTTAAAACTGTCTAAAATAGTCATTTGTGGAGGTTACGCTAGGCCGGCTAAATGGAACAAATGTGTCTTTAAACACTGGCGGAAGAGGCGGAGGTACGAGATGGTGCAAAGTTTAGGGGGTAGGTCGTTCCACAGGGCAGGGCCCGCCACAGAGAAGGCTCTTCCCCTGGGTGTCGCCAGTAGGCATTGCCCGGCCGACGGCACCCTGAGAAGGCCCTCTCTGTGGGAGCGTATCGGTCTAAGGGATGTATGGGGCAGGAGATGGTCTCGCATGTAACTAGGTCCCGAGCCATGGAGCACTTTGAAGATGGTCGTCAAAACCATATGTGTGAGGGGAACATTTACCATTATTTTAAATTATTGGATGATTTTAAAAATGCCACATTGATGCATCAAATTGTAAAGAAATTGTATACTGAGGACTGCCATTCTAAAATTTTATTTCCCTTTAGTTGTTTTTCATGCATTGGTCTCTCTCACTCTCATTTGAAATGCTCGAGTATTTCACAGAGCCACTTATAGCTTCCTCATTAGTAAATGAAAGCAATCTTTAAGTAACATTTTTAACATCTTTCTATGGGAACATTTTTGAGATTTCTTTTTAAATGCCTCAGCCCAGAAAAAAAAAAAAAAAACACTTCCCCATCTAGGAATGATGGCGTCAGAGCTTATGAAATCTGGAGGATCACATATTCCCCAGTTCTGCAATAGGATTCTTTATTAGCCAAGTGTGATTGGTCACACAAGGAATTTGTCTTTGGTGCATCTGCTCTCAGTGCACCTAAAGAGAATAAAACACGTTCATCAAGAATAAAAAAGGTACAACACAGTGAGAGTCAAAGGGTACAAATAAGCAATCAAATCATATTAGGAAACAATCAATATAAATCGTAAGGAAACAAGCAACAAAGTTACAGTCCTCCAGTCATCAATGGGAGGAGATGGGGGATAGGAACAATGAGAAGACTAATAGTAATAGCAATGCAGCCTTAGTGAATACTTTGACAGTGGTGAGGGAATTCTTTATTTAGCAGAGTGATGGCATTTGGGGGGGGAAACATTCTTGTGTCTAGTTGTTCTGGTGTGCAGTGCTCTATAGTGTGGTTTTGAGGGTAGACGTTGAAACAATTATACAATAATAATAATACAATAGCAGAGTTGGAAGGGACCTTGTAGGTCTTCTAGTCCAACCCCCTGCGTGGGCAGGAACCTTATACCATTTCAGTCAAATGGCTAGCCAACATCTTTTTAAACACCTCCAGGGTTGCCGCATTCACAACTTCTGGAGGCAAGCTGTTCCAGAGGTTAATTGTTCTAACTGTCAGGAAATTTCTCCTCAGTTCTAAGTTGCTTCTCTCCTTGATTAGTTTCCACCCATTGCTTCTTGTCCTGCCCTCAGGTGCTTTGGAGAATAGCTTGACTCCCTCTTCTTTGTGGCACCCTCTGAGATATCGGAACACTGCTATCATGTCTCCCCTGGTCCTTCTCTTCATCAAACGAGACATACCCAGTTCCTGCAACCGTTCTTCATATGTTTTAGCCTCCAGTCCCCTAATTTATGTCCAGGATGTGAGGGATGTTTCTCATGTTTCTCTCAAGGAGATTGATTGATTGATTCATTCATTCATTCAATTTCTATAGCTGTTTATTGCAAGCAATAACTCTGGGCAGCTTATAAAAATCAAGATAGCAGTCACAATGGTGCCATCAAAGTTCTGCCTGTTTTTGACCTGTATTGCAATGGCGCCAGCAACAATCTCCTATGGATATCCTTGGATTCAGGTTAGGTTCTCCCATCTAAGCTCTGTTGAAAAGTTCAATAACTCTGGAGCACAGGTGTGCAGTGCAGCTTGCTTTTCGGGAGACTTGTGTGTTTCTACAAGTCTACAAAATGTGCTCATTTTGAAACAATCAGTCATTCTGATTCCACAATGGGTGAATGACTGCAAAAGTTGGTGGGGTTAGCAAAGATGGTTAAATTGAATGCTTTGATTAAAGGCTGTGGGGGGGGGGAATCACAATTATTTTTGTTTTTACTTGGAAACCACTTCTGGACTTTGTGCCTGAGATGGGGAGGGGAAATGAAACTTTGATTTTGCGTTTTACTGATTAGACAGGCTTGTTGTTTTAGAAATGGCTAGTTTATACTGTTATGTAAAAGTAAAAAGGTGAGGTTTGATGCTATTATCTTATTTTACCGCAGCAAAAGAAGTCGGAAGTCAATGCCTTTTTTTTCTTTTCCCCCTTTTCCCTAAACTTTTCCCTTCTCTTTGCTCCTTTCCCACTATATTCTTTTGTATTTTTGTATTTTATATTGTAAGCTAATAAAAAAAGAAACAACCCATAGTAGTCAGATTTTCTATCCCACAAATGAAACTATTCTGAACTGTTTTCTGTCCGGCTCATCACCTCACTTATGTGGTGGAATACATTGGAAGCATATTCCTGCTTAACAAATCACAGTCCAATCCAGTGTAGTCTTCTTGTTTCCATACAGGATCACTGCTACTACAGCGGTCACATCCAGAATGATACTACCTCAACTGCAAGCATTAATGCGTGCCATGGTTTGAAGTAAGATACCGTCTTATCTTTTCTTTATTTCATAAGAATGAGAAAACATTATTACTGTTCTTGAAGCTGTCATAGTGAAAAAGGGGAACGTCAGTTTCTTATGCAAATTAGTTGCATAACTTCTAAACTTTTGGGTTGGATACCTAGAAGAGCTGTTGCCCACCAGCAGAGACAGTAGGGCAGGGATGTCCAAACTTGGGAACTTTAAGACTTGTGGACTTCAACTCCCAGAATTCCCCAGCCAGCATAGCTGGCTGGGGAATTCTGGGAGTTGAAGTCCACAAGTCTTAAAGTTCCCAAGTTTGGACACCCTTGCAGTAGGGAGTTCAATCTCTGTCTAAAGGAGCTTCCAAGACTCTGTACAAAAGAGCTGATGTTACAGGAAGAGAAGATAAGTAGGTTTCAGATTGTAAGACGTAGCTAGGAAGTGTACAGGAAGAGGCAAGCAGACTTTCAGTTCTACTAGAAACATTTCCTTGAGCTATTCTGCACACTTTCTCCAACCAGTTAGATATCTTAGCTGTATAAAGATTCCAAAATTAAGAAGGGTCAGATTATCATTAGCCTGATTCAATGTCTTCCTGACAGTCATTACTGAAGGAAGACACCAGGAGATCCCCTTTGAATAAAGACTACCATATTTTGGGAGTATAAGATGCTCCAAAAGTATAAGATGCACCTAGCTTTTGGGGAGGAAAACAAGGGGAAAAGATCTGCTTCCGCCTCCTAGCAATTTGCCTCCTTGCAACAAACAGCATACACAGACACTGTTTTGTAATGTTACATTTTACACTATACTTGTACAGATGCTGTTAAAATTGATGTGCTTTTTGGAAGTGTAGTTATTCTCTGCTATTTAAAAGAGGATACAATAGCACGGAGCCTCTTCAGAGCAAGCATTTATTTTAAAAAGTCTCTTCATTTTGTTAAGCTTTCTAGAACAACAATAAAGCAGTCTTTAAAAAAAATAAGTCTAATAATTTGAACATTTATAGTTACTGACTTACCTCCTTGCAGCAAACAGCCTGATTAGCACAAGGGGAAAAAATCTGCCTCTGCCTCTCAGCAATTTGCCTCCTGGAGCAAACAGCAAGTTTCACTTTCAGTTTCTCCCAATCATCAGCTGTTTCAGGCTTCAGGGATTGCTATAGCCTCACTAAGCCTTCGTTTGCTGCAAGGAGGTAAATTGCTGGGAGGCAAAGGCCAAAGGGTTGGGGCCAGTGAGTGGGTGGGGCTACATTCAGTGTCTAAGATGCACCTAAATTTTCACCCTCTTTTAGATGGGAAAAGGGTGCATCTTATACTCCAAAAAATATGGGTACATCCATGTGGCAGAAGAATAATTAAAATCATTGAATAAGTTGTTGCAGGTGTTATTATGTCAGATATATACTAAATATCCCGATAGTTTTGACTTCTATCTAAAGTTGTTATTATCAGATCAATCTGATTTCATTTCTTTGGCCACAATCAAGTACTGCTCTACAGTTTGTACTTTACACCCTGTTTTCTCTTAGATATTTTAGAACAATGATATCTTATCCTCTTTTATCCTAATTAACTGTGACTTTCATGTTTTATGTGTACAGCGGTACCTCGGTTCATGAACTTAATTCGTGAACTGACTCTGGTCGCGAACCGAATTGGTCGTGAACCGAGGCACACACTCACAGTGTACTTTTTTCTGTGTCTCCTTCTCTCCACGGTCTTCCTACAGGAAGTCACAACCATGTGACAGCCAGGAAATAGCATTAAAATGGCCGCGGCTCCTGTTCGTGAACCGAAGCGGAGTTCGTGAACCGGAGCATATTTTGATGAACTTTTCTGTTCGTGAACCGAGTTGTTCGTGAACAGAAGCGTTCGTGAACCGAGGTACCACTGTATATGAGCAACAAAAGATCAATTTGATTGTCTACTGTAGGGAAATATATAAGATATATAGTATTTCACCCCTGTGAAATAGGTTTTTACAAAAAAAAAAAAACCTGAATCTTCCAACATGTGTAGTCTTACATTTTCACAGCTAGAAACATTCTCTACTTTTTAAACAATAATGTAGGAATTGTACAGTATTGGATTCCATGACGAATTAAATCCATGCAAATGCTGTATACATGATTCATAATTGTACTGAGAAAGTGCAATATCATATATTTTATGGAGCTTAGCTTTATCTTTGAGAAGCAGGAGGAAGTGATATGTAAACTGGGGGGAAAATATTTCTCCGTTTATTTTAAGGAGGGATTCGTAAAGATAAGCTATGTTGACTTTGTTAGTTAAAACTGGCTATTCAATATGGAATAGCCAGTTTTAAATGGCTTTGTGTTCTCTGAGCTTAATTGTTTTCTTGAAGATGTTTCATTACCCAACTAGATAACATCTAGTACACTAATGAGGTTACTAGTTGGGTAATGAAATGTTTGCAGGAAAACAATCAAGGACCCCATAGTTTATTATTTATTTATTTATTTTATCGAATTTATACCCCGCCCTTCTCCTTGTTAGGACCCAGGGCTGCGCACAGGCATTATTAAAACCACAATAAAACAATATACATCGTTAAAAACATATTAAATTATTAAACCCGTGCTAAAAAAAACCATTTAAAACCCTGCCTAATTACAATTTATACATAAAAAGTCAGAAACGGGGGGCTATGCTAGGCCGGCCTGTTGGAATAGAAATGTCTTAAGACGTTGGCGGAAGAGGCGGAGGTCCGAGATAGTGCGTAGGTCGGAGGGTAGGTCGTTCCGGAGGGCCGGGCCCGCCACAGAGAAGGTCCTTCTCCTGGGTGTCGCCAACCGGCATTGCCCGGCCGATGGCACCCGGAGAAGACCCTCTCTGTGGGAGCGGATCGGACAAAGGGATGTATGGGGCAACCCTGAGCTCCAAATATTCTTTTCTATTGGTCTTCCACAGTGGTGAAATTCAATTTTTTCTACTACCAGTTCTGTGGGAGTGGCTTGGTGGACATGGCAGGGGAAGGATACTGCAAAATCTCCATTCCCACCCCAATTCTGGGGCCAGCTAGAGGTGGTATTTGCTAGTTCTCCGAACTACTCAAAACTTCTGCTACCGGTTCTCCAGAACCTGTCAGAATCTACTGAATTTCACCTCTGGTCTTCTACCTGTAATCATGCTTTTAAAAACAAATCTACAATTGTTTTACAGAGGGTATTTCAAGAATCAGGGGGAGAAATACCTTATTGAACCTATGAAGCTTTCTGACAGTGAAGCCCATGCAGTCTACAAATATGAAAGTCTGGAAATAGAGGATAAGACCGTCAGAATCTGCGGAGTAACCAACACTACTTGGGAATCAGATGAGCCCCTCAAAAAGACCTCTCGAACAAGTATGAATCTTGAAGTAAGTCTGATATTAAACCCTCAAGAATATAACATGAGAAATAAGAAGGAAATATTCCTTCTTATCAAAAAAATTATATAAAAAGGGGGTGTGGTTCAAGTGGTCGATGCCCGAGGGAATGTTAGTGTTCTGGGAGGGGGGGAGAGTAAGAATTAAAACAATTGCAGAGGCGGAAGCCTTTCTTAAAAAACATTCCCCAATCCTGGAGGATGAAAATGGGGGAACGGGAGGGTCAGGGAGAGGAAGATACAATTGCTAAAAGACTCAGATCTCACAAATGACTTTTTTCTATATAATAATAATAATAATAATAATTTAATTTCTTGACCGCTCCCTCTCCCCGTAGGGACTCGTGTAACCTTTATCTGGATGTTTATAGAAACAATGATTGATTGCATTATTTTATTTTATTTTTTTATTTATTTTATTAAATTTATACCCCGCCCTTCTCCAAACGGACCCAGGGCGGCGCACAGGGATGTTAAAACACATATAAAACATATAAAATTTTAAAAAACTTATTCTAATAGACCCTGCGCTAAAAACCGAATTTAAAAAACCCAAATTTAAAACTATCTAAGAGTCAGTAATGGGGGTTATGCTAGGCCGGCTAGATGGAATAGGTGTGTCTTCAGACACTTGCGGAAGAGGCGGAGGTCAGAGATGGTGCGGAGTTCAGGGGGTAGGTCGTTCCAAAGGGCAGGGCCCGCCACAGAGAAGGCTCTTCCCCTGGGTGTCGCCAGTCGGCATTGTCCAGCCGACGGCACCCTGAGGAGGCCCTCTCTGTGGGAGCGTATCGGTCGGAGGGATGTATGGGGCAGGAGGCGGTCTCGCATATAACTAGGCCCCGAGCCATGGAGCGCTTTAAAGATGGTCGTTAAAACCTTGAAGCGCACCCGAAAGACCACAGGGAGCCAGTGCAGCTCGCGCAGGATAGGTGTTATGTGGGAGTGTCTAGGCGCTCCCGTAATCACCCGCGCGGCTGCGTTCTGGACTAGCTGCAGCTTTCGGGTGCACCTCAAGGGGAGCCCCATGTAGAGAGCATTACAGTAGTCAAGTCGAGAGGTGACGAGTGCTTGAGTGACTGTGCGTAAGGCACCCCGGTCCAGTAAGGGGCGCAATTGGCGCATCAGGCGTACCTGATGGAATGCCCCCCTGACCACGGCTGCCACATGATCTTCCATAGACAGCCGGAAATCCAGGAGGACACCCAAATTGCGCGCCCTCTCCACGGGGGCTGGTGTTTCACCCCCAATGGCCAGAGTTGGAATAATCTGGCTGAACTGGGGCGCCGGAAGCCACAGCCACTCAGTCTTGGACGGGTTGAGCTTGAGTTTGTTGCTACCCATCCAGATCCGTACGGCCTCCAAACACCGGGACATAACCTCGACGGCATCGTTGGGGTGGTCTGGGGTGGATATGTACAACTGAGTATCATCAGCGTACAGATGATATCCCACCCCAAAACCACGGATGATCTCACCCAGCGGCTTCATATATGTGTTGAACAGTAAGGGCGAGAGGACCGACCCCTGAGGAACCCCACATATGAGGGACCTCGAGGCTGACCTCTGCCCCCCTGCCAACACATATTGCGACCGACCAGAGAGGTAGGATGAGAACCACCGCAGAACGGTGCCTCCCAGCCCCAACCTCCCCAGTCGGTGCAATAGGATACCATGGTCGATGGTATCAAAAGCCGCTGAGAGGTCTAATAGGACTAGGATAGAGGAATATCCTCTATCCCGCGCCCTCCAGAGATCATCAACCAACGCGACCAATGCCGTCTCGGTGCTGTGCCCGGGTCGGAAGCCGGACTGGCGCGGGTCTAGATAATCAACTTCCTCCAAGTGTCGCGGAAACTGTTGAGCCACCACACTCTCAACAACCTTCACTAAAAAGTGGAGGTTGGAGACGGGACGATAGTTCTCTAATAATGCTGGATCCAGGGACGGCTTCTTGAGGAGGGGCCTCACCACCACCTCTTTCAGGACGGCAGGCAAGGACCCCTCATTCAAAGATGCGTTGACAATGCCCTGGAGCCAGCCTCGTGTCGTCTCCCAGGATGCCAGTACAAGCCAGGAGGGACACGGGTCCAATAAACATGTGGTAGCCCTAAGTCTCTTTGACAACTTGTCCATATCCTCGGTGGTAACAAAATCAAACTCCTCCCAGGATGGTGTCACAAGAACAGCCTCGGCCTGCTCGACTGGACCACTGTCAATGGAGGGTAGCTCGTTCCGAATCCGAGTGATTTTCTCCTGCAGATAAATCCCAAATTCCTCTGCTCGACCCTGTAAAGGGGCTTCCCGCGGCCTCTGTTGAAGGAGGGAGCGGGTCACCCCAAACAGGGCGGCAGGGCGGTTATCTGCGGATGCAATAAGAGTGGCACAATACTCACGTTTGGCCACTCTTATCGCCACTAAGTAAGTCCTAATATGGTCTCTCACTAGTGTTCGGTCGGCTTCGGAGTGAGAAGATCTCCATCTGCTCTCTAGGCGTCTCTTGTGGCGCTTCATCCCCCTAAGCCCCTCGGTAAACCAAGGAGCCCAGGTGGTTCGTCGCCGCAAGAGAGGCCGCAAGGGCGCAACTCGGTCCAAGGCCCCCGTGGCTGCACTTAACCATGCGGCCACTAGGTCCTCAGTCGAGTCGCGGGGCAAGTCCACAGGAATTGGCCCAAGCTCCCTCTGGAACCTTATCGGGTCCATCAGGAGCCTGGGGCGGAACCATATAGGAATGTCCGGTTCCGCCTCCCCGCAGTGAGGTGCAGCGATCAGAAAGTCGAGCCGAATATAAAATGATATATCTGTATCTCTTACCACTTTGTAGGGAAATGAAAAATGTATTGTATTATATATATATATTTTTGTATGAAGCCTCGGAGGGGGCCGACACCTCTGACATAGATGTCCTCAAAATATCTCTTTAATACCTTATACCTTTTACCTATTTTTAAAATTTTGTAAAAACCAATAAAACTTTTTTCTCATAAAAAAAAAAAGAATATAACATGGTTTGAGACCAGGGATTCATTTACTTGTTTCTAAATTGTAAAATGAAAGAGAAATTCAGAAGATAAGATGGGACGAATTTGTAAAATGAAAGAGAAATTCAGAAGATAAGATGGGACGAATTGCCCCCGGAGTTACGAATTATCCCTGACCTGCGCACCTTGTGCCGTGCTCTCAAAACTTTTCTTTTGCAACAAGCCGGGCTGGCATAAATACGAATTTTATTAATTTTAATTGGGGTTTGTTGGTTTTTAATCTTATTAGGGGCCCAATTATTTAATATGTTTTTAAATTGTTTTAAACTTTTTTATATCTCTTTTATTTTGGCTGTACATCGCCCTGAGTCCTTCGGGAGTAGGGCGGTATAAAAAAATTAAATAATAAAATAAATAATAAGATCCCTAAACATCTATTCCCCCATGCTGCATAAGAACATATGGAAACGGTACAACTGCTGTAATTCCTGAAACAGATGTTAATATGAAACAAAGATTGAATGTATGAACTTTAAAATGTGATATATATGTATCTCTAACCATCATTTAATTAATTATATTTTGTACGAAGACCAGGGTGCAACCACCAACCTTCACACGGAAGCTCCAAAATATTTTCTATGAACCCTACATACCCCTTTCCTTTTCTATAACTTGTAAAACCAATAAAATTGTTTAAAAAAAAAAAAAGAACATATGGAAACGCAATGAATAGAAAATACACATTTCAGGTTTACTCCATTTTCTACGGTCATGCAAACTTAATTTAGAAAATAGAATAGAATTCTTTATTGGCCAGGTATGATTGGACACACAAGGAATTTGTCTTTGGTGCTGATGCTCTCAGTGTACATAAAAAGACAAGAGACATTCGTCAAGAATCATAAGGTACAACACTTAATGATAGTCAAAGGGTACAGCTAAGCAATCAGGAAATAATCAATACCAATATAAATCGTAAGGATTCAAGCAACAAAGTTACAGTCCTGCAGTCATAAGTGGGAGGAGATGGGTGATAGGAATAATGAGAAGACTAATAGTAATAGTAATGCAGCCTTAGTAAATGGTTTGACAGTGGCGAGGGGATTATTTGTTCAGGGATGGCATTTGGGGAAAAAACTGTCCTTGTGTCTAGTGTTTTTTTTGGTGTGCAGTGCTCTATAGTGTCGTTTTGAGGGTGGGAGTTGAAACAATTTATGTCCAGGATATAAGGGGTCCTGTAAATATTTTCATAGCCTTCTTTATGGCCCGTGCAGTGTACAGATCCACAGTGGAAGGCAGGTTAGCAGTAACTGTTTTTTTCTGCAGTTCTGATTCTCCTCTGAAGTCCGTGTCTGTCTTGTTGGGTTGCAGAGCCAAACCAGACCGTTATGGAGGTGCAGATGACAGACTCAATAATTCCTCTGTAGATCTGAATCAGCAGCTCCTTGGGCAATCTAAGCTTCCTGAGTTGGCGCAGAAAGAACATTCTTTATTGCACTTTTTTATGACGTTATTTGATGTTAAGTGTCCATTTTAGGCTTTGAGATATGATAGAACCTAGAAATTTGAAGGTCTCTACTGTTGATACCGTGTTGCCTAGTACAGTGGTACCTCGGTTCACAAACTTAATTCGTGAACTGACTCTGTTCGCGATCCGAATTGGTCGTGATGCGAGGCACAATTTCCCATAGGGTTCAAAGTAAATCCGATTAATCCGTTCCGACCTTGTTTTTTGGTCGTGATTCTTGAACTGACTCTGTTCGCAAACAGAATTGGTCGTGAACAGAGGCACAGTTTCCCATAGGGTTCAATGTAAATCCGGTTAATCCGTTCTGACCTTGTTTTTTGGTCGTCCGCGGCTCCGGTTCGTGAAGCGAGGCGGGGTTCGTGAATCCGAGCATTTTTACGAACTTTTCTGTTCGTGATGCGAGGGCGGAGTTTGTGAAGCGAGGTGGAGTTCGTGAAGCGAGGCGGAGTTCATGAAGCGGAGCGTATTTTTACGAACTTTTCCGTTCGTGAACCGAAACGGTGTTCGTGAACTGGGGCACATTTTTGGGGAAAATTTTGGTCGTAATCCGAATTGGTCGTGAACAGAGGCGTTCGTGAACCGAGGTACCACTGTATTGTTAACAGGTGGTGGTATAGTAGGTGGTTCAAAAAAGATTCAACTGAATCTCCAAATCATCACAACTTTCTTTTTTTTTATATTGAAAAAGTTTTATTGGCTTTACATTTTTTCTGTAGGATAGGGTAAGGGATACAAAGAAATTTTGAAAGCATTCATGTCGAGGTCGTCGGCTCTTCCGGGACCTCAAAATACATTAATAACAATAAAAAGAAAAACATTTTTCATCAAACTACAAAGTGAAAGCGTGTACATATATCTAAATTCTCAATTCAATACTGTCAGTCCTTTACAAAAAATCCAAATACAAATATTATGCAAAATTGTTCAAAAAGAAAAGTCAAGGCAAAGTTATTTTTTTGATCTAAGTCTCTTGGCAATTGAATCTTCTTTTTCTCCTTCCAGGCCCCCAGTAGGCGGGGCCGTGGCCCCCTCCGTCCCCCCTGGATCTTCCCCCAGGATAGAGGAATGTTTTTTAAGAAAGGCTTCCACCTCAGCAACTGTTTTAATCCTCACTCTTCCTCCTTCCCAGAACACCAGCATCCCTTCGGGTGTCACCCACTTGAACCAAATCCCATGATCAAATAAAATTTTAGACAGGAAGGAAAATTTTCTTCTTGCTTCTCGAATTTTTCTAGGGATCTGCTTCAAGATAGCAACCTCTTTTTGTTGGTAGATTAATGGACTACCTCTCTGCACTTTCAGGATTTCCTCTCTGGTTGACCTTCTAACAAATTTCACATGTATCTCTCTAGGCACTTCATTTATCCTGGCATATGCTGAGTTAATTCTGTAGGCTAGGTCAATGTCCCCCCTGATCTCATCTTTAGGTTTTTGTAAATAGTCTGCTAAAATTGTGCTCATAAGATCATGGAGGCATTCACCAGATTCCTCAAGAACGTTCTGAAATCTCAAAAAATATGTCATTCTTTCCATATCTATCCTAGACACATGCCCATTTGTTTCCCCAACCTCTTTAGTAACATTTTTAATCTCTCCCTTAACCCCCGCCAACCCCCCTTCCAATTCTTCAGTCTTCTGTGTATTTTCCAGCACCTGCTTCTGTGTGTCCAATAGCTCCTTCTTGAAATTGATGTTTTCTGCCCTCTGGGCTTGAATCTCTTGTACCAAAGTTTGTATAACAGTTTCAAGAGAAGCCATCCGTTGTTCTAAACTTGTCAGTGCTGTTTCTTGAGCCATGATTAACTGTTAAAATCAATGCCACCAAAATGGCGTTTTCAGGGTGGGGTTGGTGAGACTAACCGGGAGCCAAAAGTTCTGATCAAGGTTGTAACGTTGTAAAATACAGGAACCAAGAGAGAGACAGTTTTCCAACTCAATAGATGTAATAGCGAAGGTACTCCAGAAAAGAAATCACAAATCCAAAAGAAAAAATTTCTTCATTAAAAACCAGAGATAGTCCAAATTGCAAAGAGACACTGGAAATTTTCCATAAACAAAATAGTCAATCAGGAACAAAGAGAGGCCATTTTCCACCGCCCAGCTCAGAGCCCGCAGGAGAGAGTAGTGAGTGAACAGAGGCGTTCGTGAACCGAGGTACCACTGTATTGTTAACAGGTGGTAGTATAGTAGGTGGTTCAAAAAAGATTCAACTGAATCTCCAAATCATCACAACTTTCTGAATCGGTTTAGAAATAAGTTTAATCGAATTATCAGTTGGAGGCCTCTTTTATTATGTATCCTCAGGGGACTTGGGATTGAGGGAAAAACTGGTTTGAAATACTAGATCAAAGTGCTTTGCGATGTCTAATAAAGCCAGTACCTATTCTTGATTCAATTTTCTAATATGCTTTGAATCATCAAGTTGGATTGAAGCAAGGATTGAATCAAAACTGACACGGTGAATCTGGTTAAACATTGCATAATATTCCTCCTCCTGAGAAATTCCCAGCACATTCTAAAGTGCTAAAGTTTTAACAAGCTCTCTCGCTATAAATGTCTTCTTCAAAGAGCCAATATTTCTAATAGTACTTTGAAAGTTCAAGTACTTTGTCCAGGGACTATAACAAGATTATCTGATGACCCAACATTTCTGTTGATTGCAGGAAGCAACATGTCTAAACAGTCTTTTGTTTCATGTTTTGTCTAGGACAAGGAATACTTGCAGTCCAAAAAATATGTTGAGTTTTATATAGCGGCAGACAACAGAGTGGTAAGTATCCTGGATACCATTTTTTATTTCTGCATTGAACACAAAGTTTTGTTTTTCTCTTTTTCAATGTGGGTGTTTTTGAAGGCATTACCAAAAACAACATTCTAACTATGGTACATTTTATCCTAAAATATGTGTTAAAATATACTTAGATAATTTTTATTTTTTGTTATTGGACATGACCCCTATTTACAAACTTTAGACACATTTGAAATTCAATAATTCTCTGATTTCTACAAAATTGTTCCTGGACTTTACCTAAATTTTAATGATAGTTTATCCAGAAATGATCAGACCAGGAAACTGAAAGTTAACATAGAGAATATAACATTCCAAGATCCAGAGCAAAATTCATGAGGAAGTTTTTGAATTAGTGGGAGGGTGGGCAAATCTGGATGTTTTGCTTTCCCTTCTTTGTTTATTTATTTCAAAACTCTTACATTCAAGTTGCTTTTTATATTACATTGAAATATAAATATACTTTGGCTTCTATGCCTCCCAGCATATACTTTTTTTTAATTTACACTTTCTGAAAATAAGTTTCCCTAGCAGAAAAATATTTTAATTTATTTTTATGAATATATGGATTTGAAATCGATTTTCTCCTTATGTGTGTTTGTGCAAGTGTGAGTTTTAATTAATAAATTGGTTCAAGAGGTCAGCATTATGTACTGTTAATTTTCAAATTATCATTCAGATCAATGGTGCAATTCAAAAATGTTTACTACTGGTTCTGTGGGCGCATCTTGGTGGGCATGGCGTGGCTTGGCGGGCATGGCAGGGGAAGGATACTGTAAAATCTCCATTCCCTCCCCTCTCCAGGGAGAGGCTACTGAAAAATCCCCATTTCCTCCCGATCAGCTGGGACCTGGGAGGCAGCAAATAGATGGGGGCGGGGCCAGCCAGAGATGATATTTACCAGTTCTCCAAGCTACTCAAAATTTCTGCTACCAGTTCTCCAGAACTGGTCAGAACCTGCTGAATCCCACCTCTGATTCAATTTAAATATATTTCTCCACCACCACTAGCTCAAATAGAAGCTAACCTTTGGCTAATAGGCAAGTAAGATCCACATTTGACGTAGCCAATCTCATTTGCACTAATATAGCATTTGCAGTAAAACAACTCTTGGGGATATTTGAACTCCTGGAATGCGCGTACATTTCCCCCCAATAAAATAAAACTACGTTCATGAGCCCAGTGAATTGCCAGATACCAGTCTGAGCTTTTTCTTTTAATACTACCTGCAAAACAGAACACCTTATGCAAATAGTTTTCAGGGCAATTGATCTCGGGCTGGTGGAATTTAAATCCAGTTTGTAGTGAAGAATGCTTAACTTCTCTGAGCAGAGAAATATAGTGTCCAATTAAGGAATTGAAAGGTTTTTCAATCGGCTGACCAAAATTTCCCCAACCAGGAGGAAAACTGATCTGTGATGCTGAAAAATTAGTGAATATAATAATGTAGATTCAAATTAGGTTAAACAATCAGCACAAAACAATTCATCGGTGTTCTTGGATGTAGAATTATTATATTTGTCTGGATCGGCAAATTCCATGATTTTTTTTTAAAGTCGCTTACTTTCCCTGACATGTTCTTCCTCTCTCTCTTTCAATCCCTCCGTCCCCAAAAAATATCTCTTCTTAACCTTTTTGTCTTTTCTGTAGTTCAGGAAGTACAACCGCAACATCACAGTAGCAAAGCTGAAAATATTTGAAATGGTCAACTATATAAATACGGTAAGACGACCTGGCAAAAGTTATTTCACTTTTTTGGATTTAAACCTCTCCGAGTTTCACTGTGTTCACACCACAAACTTACCAGGTAAAGAGACCTAAGAGATGAACTTCTACAAGAATGTTAACTTTTCCAGTTTTGAGTTCAGCAAAGCTGGGTCATTTGGTAAACTTGTGATCCAGTATGCAAGACCCATTTCAGAAAATGGTTTAGTTCAGTAACTAGGTTGATAAGCCTCTTATGTGAATACAACCACTGTGTCAAGAGGATGCAAGTCCAAAATTGTTGCAAGAATTCAATCAGTAATACATTGGAGAAGCTGGATTCTCTCAGGGCTGGGGTTTACAAGCATGATCTCTGAGAAGAAAGCAGGAGAGAGGAACCCAGAGTGAGTTGGACTCAGGGGTGGGCTGCTACAGGTTTGCCCAGGTTGAGGAGAACCTGTAACTAGCGATGGCTGGTTCGGAGAACCTCCAAATTCCATCCCTGTCTGGCTCCGCCCACCCCACCCACCTGCCACTCCCACCTCGCCCCTCATCTCCCAGGAGACTTCAAGCATCCCATTTTGGATGCAAGGTAAGTGCAGGGCCCATATGGAGGCTCGAGGACGGGGAAAAGTATGCCTCCCAGAAGTTCCAAAAGGCCAGAAACAGGCTCATTTCTTGAAACAGACTTGTTTCTGGTCTCCAGAGGGCCTCTGGAACCTGGGGGAAGCAATTTTTGCCCTCCCAGAGGCTTGAGGGAAGCCTCTGGAGCCTGGGGAAGGTGAAAACGGCCCTCCTGTTCTGGTGCAGGAGGCAGGCTAAGCCACACCTGTTGTGGTCCAAGCTTCTACAACACCCACCATGGCCATGCCCACCTAGCAACCAGGCAGAGAACCATTGCTGAAATTTTTGAAGCCCACTCCTGGTTGGACTGTGACACTTAACTATTACTATTATATATGTACTATTATATATTATACTATTAGATATGTTGTACCTATTAACTTTGTTGACCATCTTTACTGTTGGCGATTAGTTAGAATCAGGGAGACAACAGGAAGGCCAGTGGGTCTAATCTCTCTGAAAGTCCTCCTCCATCTTCTGTTGTTGATGAAAGAGAATAATCACCTGTTTATCATTTATTTCTCCTGCTTAAAGAAATATTATTATTCTCTATGTAGAATCCATGGCCCTGTCCGAGTCTGACTAAATAATACAATACAATAGCAGAGTTGGAAGGGACCTTGGAGGTCATCTAGTCCAACTCCCTGCCTAGGCAGGAAGCCCTATACCGTTTCAGACAAATGGCTATCCAACATCTTCTTGAAGACTTCCAGTGTTGGGGCATTCACAACTTCTGGAGGCAACTTCTGTCCCACTGATTAATTGTTCTCACTGTCAGGAAATTTCTCTTCAGTTCTAAGTTGCTTCTCTCCTTGATTAGTTTCCACCCATTGCTTCTTGTTCTGCCCTCAGGTGCCCTTGAGAATAGTTTGACTCCTTCTTCCTTGTGGCAGTCCCTGAGATATTGGAAAACTGCTATCATGCCTCCCCTAATCCTTCTTTTCATTAAACTAGACATACTCAGTTCCTGCAACCGTTCTTCATAGGTTTTAGTCTCCAGTCCCCTAATCATCTTTGTTGCTCTTCTCTGCACTCTTTCTAGAGTCTCCACATCTTTTCTACATCATGGCGACCAAAACTGGATGCTGTATTCCAATACCACTTATAAAGTGGTATTAACACTTCACGTGATCTTGATTCTATCCCTCTGTTTATGCAGCATAGAACTGTGTTGGCTTTTTTGGCAGCTGCTGCACACTGCTGGCTCATATCTAAATGGTTGTCCATTAGGACTCCAAGATCCCTTTCACAGTTACTGCTATTGAGCAAGGTACCATCTATATTGTACCTGTGCATTTCATTTTTGTTGCCTAAATGTAGAATCTTACTCTTTTTGCCATTGAATTTCATTTTATTAGATAGTGCCCAATGTTCAGGTTTGTCAAGATCCTTCTGTATCTTGAGCCTATCTTCTGGAGTGTTGGCTATTCCTGCCAGCTTAGTGTCATCCGCAAATTTGATGAGTTCCCCATTTATCTCCTCATCCAAATCATTGTCTGCAAGCAAGCCACTAGGCTCAAAGAGCATCAAGGACTCCATAATTCAAATCTTTACTCTAGATATTTTCTTCTATGGGTTCTCAAATCTATTCCATTTCACCCACCCATAGTGGCCAATGTCAGCTGCTTTTTAGTCTTGAAATGTTTCTCAAAGTTTACTTGTGTTTGAATTTCTGATTGATGTCCTATCCATCACACAGGTTTACAAAGCTTTGAATATTCACATAGCACTCAATGGCTTAGAAATTTGGTCCGATCAAGACAAGATTGCGGTCCATGAAACAGCAGGAATCAGTTTGGACCGCTTTTCGACATGGAGAGAGTCGGTTTTGATGAAGCGCAAAAAGAATGATAACGCTCAGTTACTCACGTATGTATGATTGTGGGGGAAAGGAATGGGGGTGGCCGGGAATGGAGGATTATGGGAAAGTGAGTACTTGCACAGAACTTCCACTCTATGCTGCATGCTTTAAACCAGGGGTCCCCAACCTTTTTCCGCGGACGGGTGGTCATGGCTCGGCCGGCGTAGAGGGGGAGCGGGGGGGAGGGGGAACAGGCGGCGCATGCACGTGTGGGAGGGTGAGTCGGCTCACTCGCCCCTCTTGGGTCCCCAAAGGCGCGAGCGGCTGCGCCTGTGCTCTCCAGCCCCCAGGGCACGCTCTGTCCAGGGGGCTGCCCCCTCCTCCCTCCTCCTCCTCTCCAGCCCTTTCTAAGAGTTGTGCCACTCAGTGCGGCCCAGTTCCTATCAAGCCATGGACCGGCACCGGTCCACGGCCCGGGGGTTGGGGACCCCTGCTTTAAACCACGTGTGAACTACGTTTCAAAACCAAAGAATCTTTTGTAGATGAGAGCTGGTTTTCAGAAATCCTTGCATGATTGCAGATCAAAAACTCAGCTTAATTTCATTTCACCTGGATTTGAAATTGAAATTGAACTGATTATCTTGTTATGCTTTGGCTGTACTTACTTACACATGCAATTTTAATCTGATTAAATAATGTTTTGGTTCCTATTCTGTACCAGCTGAATGAATATTTCCATTACACAACAGATAAACCAAGAATAAAATAAAATAATAAAATAGCTAATCTTGAGTTTGACAGCTCGTATAAGTCTGTCATCTAAATCTTAATGTGATCTGTTTATGGATGCCATGTGAGTTCAACCTATATATTGCCATACAATTTTATGAGTGCGAAATTGCCAGAGTTACTGGATTATATCTACAATATATTGGACGAGTAATAACTGTGCTGTGAGCAATCCTACTAGATCTGTGCACAACATATGGGTCTTATAAAATATATTAGGGACTAGATAGAATGCAGATCAAAGCAAAAAAGGAGAATATAAAAAAATGAAAAATATCAACTTTATTTTTCCCACAGATTTTGATTTGATTCCTCCCCTTAATCACTTTTCTAAGCTCACCTAATGTGTGTTTTTTTTAACAACACCACGGCTAAACTGGTAGGAGAAATCTAATTATGAAAGAAATCTGCATTTGGGTTTTTTACTGTACATGAATTTAAATTAACCTAATGGGCTGGATTCATACCAAATGCGAACCCTTTAATGAAGGTTAGTATCAGCCAAGCTTAACACGTAGTGGGAATTCATCCTGAATATGTTTAACAATCTGCTTAGTCAAATGACTTGTGTGAGTAGAGCCTAAAATGAATTCTAACATCCTGACTGGCAGGAACTGAGGACAGGATTAGCAATAGCAAAAGCACTTAGACTTAATATAGCACTTCACAGTGCTTTTACAGCCCTCTCTAAGCAGTTTACAGAGTCAGCATATAGACCTCAACAATATGGGGTCCTCATTTTACCCACCTTGGAAGGATGGAAGGCTGAGTCAACCTTGAGCCTGGTGAAATTCGAACTGCCAAATTGCAGGCAGACGGCAGTCAGCAGAAGTAGTGTCAGGCCTGCTTTCATCATTAATCAAGAAAGACTACACTCAAAACCATTTTGAAGTTTTAAGGTTACTTTTACTGATTATGAAAAGACAGCAGCAACAGTCAAGCAAGGAATGAGATAATTGGGTGCGAAGCATGCATATCAAAGCATTACCCATCCCCTATACCCCATGACCCCCATGATATCATCCAATGCAGAATCCTCCACAATGTCAGATGGGCAGCACATCCAGGAACATCATCAGAATGGAATGCAAGACCGTTGGCCTTGGCGATATCAAGTCCTGGCTCCAAACACCTCCAGCACACTTAATGTCCAACACCCACAGCCCCTCCCTCCCCGTTTCAATGGCAGCCAAAGCAAGCAATAAAACGGAGGCTGACAAGTAGCCTGCAGTACTGCACTCTAACCACTGTGCCGCCACGGCTCATAGGGCTTTGCGGAAAGCATAAGAGGTTTCATATAGCCCAGGAGAGGGTTCTGGCCAGCATTACTGCTGGTTCACCTGGGCACACACCAGTGGTGGGTTTCAATTTTTTTAGAACCTACTCTGTAGGTGTGGCCTATTTTGTGGGCGTGGCTTGACAGTCATGTGTCAGGGTGGGAGTGGCCACCTTTTAAAATGTGGTGAAACTCATTTAACAACGCTCTTGCTTAGCAACCAAACTTTTGGACTCAATTGTGATGATAAATTCTTTCTTTCTTTCTTTCTTTCTTTCTTTCTTTCTTTCTTTCTTTCTTTCTTTCTTTCTTTCTTTCTTTCTTTCTTTCCTTTCCTTTCCTTTCCTTCCCATTGGGTCACTGGCAGCAGCAGGCCAGATTTACTTCCAGGTACGCCGGTGGAACCCCCTCTCACCGGTTCTCTAAATTTCACCAACCGGCTCTCGCGAGTAGGTGCGAGCCTGCAGAAACCCACCACTGGCACACACTCCATGCATGCACACAATCTGGATGCATGCTGCGTGCACATGCACAGTTCAAGGGCAAAAAGATGGCAATAGGGGTGACCAGGGAACTGGTTTGGGAGTGTGACTGGCCTGGGTCACTGCTGGGTGTGTGACCCAGGCCGGCATACCACTACTGGTTCAGCCGAACTGGTCCAAACCGGTAGGAACCCACCTCTCATATGGCCCAAGGCTACAGATTGTGCTCCCGTCGTCTACAAATTTTACCCCTCTCTTCTTTCTTATAGGGCTATTGACTTCGCTGGACCAATTGTAGGATTGGCTTTCGTTGCTACTATGTGCAATCCTTCGTTTTCTACAGGAGTTATTCAGGTTGGTAGAAAAGCTACCTGTTCTGACCTAGGCTTCTGGAGAAAGCATAAATCACAATCTTAGTCCCCCAACCCTTTTTTTTATTTATACGGCTGTAAATTATGCTCATCAACACTCCTCAAGGCTTCACAAACAGTCTGTGAAGGTTCCGACAGATGTCTGCTTGAGTTGCCACAGTCTTTCAGAGGAATTTTGATAAACACCCCCCTTATCTCCCTGGGAATGCTGCCAGAGACCTAATTGCCAAAGGCAGAGCAAGGCCAAACTTAGCACAGAGTCAAACATAATTTTTCAAAGCTTGAACCGGCCAGATGAACTAATTGCTTCCTGTAAAAGCTTATGTCCCGTTCCCTCTTATGGAGGGGTCAATCATCTCCAAGCCTTACTCCCAAGTTGACTCCCAAGTTGACCCTGTTTTCTTTGTGCATGCACACACTGGGACCAGATTCCCGTTGTTCTTCTGCCTTGCTGCTGTTTGACACTGGTAGCTCCAGAGGCAGCACATAACTCCCAGACCTAGGCTCGGGACCTAGTTATATGCAAGACCGTCTCCTGCCCCATACATCCCTTCGTCCGCTCCGCTCCCACAGAGAGGGCCTTCTCAGGGTGCCGTCGGATGGGCAATGCCGACTGGCGACACCCAGGGGAAGGGCCTTCTCTGTGGCGGGCCCCGCCCTTTGGAACGACCTACCCCCTGAACTTCGCACCATCTCGGACCTCCGCCTCTTCCGCCAGTGTCTAAAGACACAGAGCCCTCCTCCGAGCCTTCCCCAGACTCCAGGACTGGCCCATGTTCCTCCCCAACCTCTTCACTGTCTGAATCAGCTGCCAGCTCTGCCGACTGCTGGCAGGCCACAACACTACCTGTGACCTGATTAGGGTCAATGAAAGCACTTTAATGCAGGAATAACTTTATTACAAATAAAGACTCTTTTTATATTTGATCCACATCATTTTCATCCACCTTAATTTATGAATTTGACATCTCCAAACTATAATTGCCAATCTCAGTTAAATTCATATGTTGAGGATTTAAGTAATCCTTTAGCTTCAGGTTTCAGGCAAACAGCATGGTTTTTTTTAGTACTTTTCCACATTAAAAACCAATCATTAGTAGCAAATCTTGTTGCCTGTAGGAAAAGTAGCATGGTCTGGAGAAAGATTCTTACCCCTTCCACTCTCTTTGAAGCTAGATTTCTATTTAATTTAATATTATTAACACGGACAAATAAATAATACTTTTAATTAATATAAATAATAAATAATAGAAGACTCCTTTGTACTATCGCAGCATTCCAGTGAGATAATTGTGGCTAAAGTGCCATCTCTAAGCTACTGAAAGGAAAACTGTTAGTACCCTTTGTTATTTTAAAGAAAGAGAGTACTTTTTATAGGAAACCCTAGTTCAGCTCTGCAAATTATTAATCTTTTTTTCCCAACTCTTTGATTTTTCATTAGAAAGTGCAAAAGAGCAAGGGTTTCAGCTCAGTGCTAGTAATAAATAAATTCACTTTCAGTTTCTTGGAGGACTAACAATAGACAAAGTGTTCTCTTGTTTTCAGGACCATGGCAGCAACCCAATTCTTGTTGGGGCAACAATGGCCCATGAGATGGGCCATAATTTTGGCATGGAACATGATTCAAAAGAATGTACTTGCAAGAGTAGCACATGCATTATGAGTGCCACGCAAAGGTAAGGGCTCAAGAATACTTTTAATGCCTTTCAAATCGAGCGGTTTTCGAAGAGTTGCAGTTAACAATAGTGTAAAGAAATAGCATAGGAAGCATAGCCCAAGGCTACTTCTGCTGCCTGCTGGCTGCCTGCAGTTTGGCAGTTTGATTCTCATTAGCTCAAGGTTGACTCAGTCTTCCATGCTTTTGAGGTTGGTAAAAAGAGGACCCAGATTGCTGGGGGCAAGAGGCTGACTCTGCAAACCACTTAGAGAGGGCTATAAAGCACTGTGAAGTGGTATGTAGGTCTAAGTGCTATTGCTAGTGCTAAAGACTTTCCTAAAGTGGGAAGCAGAATGGGGAAAAATATTCTGAACTAGGCAACAGCAGAAGGAGAAGGATAAATTAGTGCCTTTTGGGTTTTCCTGCCTTGCTCCTTTATCAAGGTAGAAGATATGTCATATCTTTCATATATTGCAATCTGCTGAAATCAACAGGTAGTAACGTACAGGCAGTCATCAACTTATAAACATTTGAAGTTACATTTGAAGGCACTGAAAAAACTAACTTAGGACTTCACTTACAACCATCCCTTCAGTCACATGACAACCAGCGGGCCTTTATGATGGTGGCAATCTCCTGGGTTCATGTGATTACCATTTCCTAATCTTTCCAACTGTCTTCTGATAAGACAGTGGAGGAAACCAGACTTAATGATTAACAACTGCCTTGTTTACCAATGGAAATTCTGGTATGTTAAGGATTTACCTGTATTATATTGCTAATGCTTGTCTAACCTCTACTTCTTCAAGAAGGAAAAGGAGGAATGGGATAGAATGTTTCAGGTAACTGAGGATTTAATAGCTGCCAGCTGATGTAAGGTTGTAATCTATAAGATGATGCAATAAGGTTGATTCAGCAATATATGGTATCCCCTCTTTAAGATTCTGGTGGGGTCCACACAAGGCATTTCTCCTTTAAGAGTTATCTATATACAGGTGGCCATTAGAAGGCGTTTCTCTCTCTCTTATCTTGTATCTCATTTCTCTCCTTGTGTTCATAGCTGAGTGGTAAGGGGTTTATTTACCATGTGCATGTCTGTATATATTTGTATCTAAACCACTATTAATTATATAACGGCTATGTGTACTGTGTGCTTTGTTTTGCTCCTGGGTTTATCTCATAATACTAATCACTCTGCCAAAACTCTGACAGAATGGAGAGGAGAGGAGAGGAGAGGCCAGGTCTCAGGAATTGTCTATTGCAAAGCACCCAATTACCTCGTGTGAAAGATTTTTGTATAGCCTCAGTGAACATGCCACCTGTTGTCAAATTGCTGGTCTCTTCTGCCAAAACCCCAGGACTGTGTTGCCTCATATTTTATGCAATGGCAATGAGTTCAGGAAGTATTGAGAATGCTATGTAATGCTATGTAACCTTTCCTGTCCTTACTTTTTGTGCGTCACGTTTACTTTTTTAATACTTCAAAACCACTTTGTGGTATTTTGTACAGAAGGCCTGGCATAGAGAACAGTTTGCTCAATAAACCCCACTTACTGTAATGGCTCTGGGGCAACTTTGACCTTGAATGACCATGTTGTGTCTTTAGTGGCCCCCAGCATATCATCTTTGGGTTCTTGCTTTCCTCTCTAATTTGAGGGCCAATAATTATGATTTGTAATATTAGGAAGGGGCTTGGGTGGACTTGGCGATAGCATGCCGGGGTCTCTTTAAGTATGCACTTTCGTAACCCAGTGGTGATATGATGACTTTTTCAGCAAAAGAAGTCCAATAGTATATTAACTCTCCCTTTGCCTTAAAATATTTCTTTGTTATAACAAGTACAAACCTTTCTTCTCCAATAACAATAGCACTTATATACTGCTTCACAGTGCTTTTACAGCCCTCTCTAAGCAGTTTACAGAATCAGCCTCTTGACTCCAACAATCTGGGTCCTCATTTTACCCACCTTGGAAGAATGGATTGCTGAGTCAACCTTGAGCCTGGTCAGAATTGAACTCCAGACAGTGGGCAGAGTTGGCCTGCAGTACTGCATTCTAACCACTGCGCCACCATGGCAAGGAAGGAAGGAAGGAAGGAAGGAAGGAAGGAAGGAAGGAAGGAAGGAAGGAAGGAAGGAAGGAAGGAAAGAAGGAAGGGCAATAGCAATAGCACTTAGACTTATATACTGCTTCACAGTGCTTTTACAGCCCTATCTAAGCAGTTTGCAGAATCAGCATTTCGCTCCCAACAATCTGGGTCCTCATTCTACCAACTTCAGAAGGATGGAAGACTGAGTCAACCTTGAGCCTGGTGAGATTTGAACTGCCAAATTGCAGACAGACAGTAGACAGCAGAAGTAGACAGCAGTACTGCACTCTAACCACTACACCACCTCGGCTCCAAAAGAAGAAAAGAAAAAGAGGGTCAAGATTTTACTGTTTTCCCTTCAATTATAATATTGCTTCTTCTTGTCTGTCACATCAGCAACATCACTGTAGAATGATATCCAGTGTCCAGATCTCCCTTCCACAGCGAGACTGACCAAAAATGAAAACAAAAGGCAGCCCACTCAAACAGAATAAGTAGCTTAAGCTACTAACACCACATGGAGTTCTTGTTGCAAATTCATTGTGTTAAAAAAATAGAACACTGCTTTATTCATTGGCCATTTTTTCCTATTTTGGGGGGGGGGGCGGTTGTGTGTGATGAATTCTGTTCCTGGTCCAACATGGGGCTCCCTACATGGGGCTCCCCTTGAGGTGCACCCGAAGACTTCACCTTGTCCAGAATGCAGCTGCGCAGGCAGTTATGGGAACTTCTAGATTTTCCCATGTAACACCGCTCCTGCGCGAGCTGCATTGGCTGCCTGTCGTCTTTCGGGTGCGCTTCAAGGTGCTGGTCATCATCTTCAAAGCGCTCCATGGCACGGGACCTAGCTATCTGCGGGATCGCATCCTGCCCCATATATCCCTGCAGCTGATCCGCTCCCACAGAGAGGGACTTCTCCGGGTGCCGTCCACTAGGCTGTGCCAGCGGGTGACGCCCAGGGGAAGGGCCTTCTCTGTGGCGGGCCCAACCCTCTGGAATGACCTTCCCCCCGAAATTAGAACAACCATGGACCTCCGCTCCTTCCGTCAAAAATTAAAAACACATTTCTTCTGCTTGGCCGGCCTGGGATAGCTTAACTGTTTTTAGGGTTTTTTAGGGGTTTGTCTTAGTTTTGACATGGGATTTTAGCTCAGGGTTTTAGTTTAATTCTTTTTAATACTGTATTGTTTGTGGTTTTTATATATATTTTTAATTTCCCTGTGCCCCGCCTCGCGTCCTTTGGGGAGAGAGAGCGGGTTATAAATTAAATTATTAATTTTGTTTGTTTAATCTGTTTTAAATTGTATGTATTTTTGTATATTTATGGTTTTTATTCTCCCTGTGCACCGCCCCGAGTCCCTGTGGGGAGAGGGAGCGGTTAATAAATTCAGCTTTATTATTATTATTATTATTATTATTATTATTATTATTATTATTATTATTATTATTATTATTATTATTATTATTATTATTATTATTATTATTATTATTATTATTAAATATGGATGATGTCATGGTCTTATATTGGTTCACCTTTACAGTTATAAGCCTCCCCGGGATTTCAGTTCTTGCAGTCTCCAAAATTATCAGAATTATATCTTGAAGAACAAACCCCAATGCATCCTCAACAAACCTTCCAAGAAAGATATATTTTCACCTGCTATCTGTGGAAATGACTTTACGGAGGAGGGGGAGGAATGTGACTGTGGTTCTCCAGAGGTATGTTTCTTTTTCTTTTTCTTTTTTTTTAATGAACAAAGCGAGTTCCAAAAAGTTTCTCAAAAATAGCAATCCTTGCAAAATCATCTTGTTTTTTTTCTAACTGGCATGAGCTGTCCAATAGGTTAATTTGTGAATGGCATAGGTTTGTATTCTTTATGTACATATATTATGCAGTGGTTTCCTGGATTTATGGAGTTATAGAGGAAAGTTATAGAGGAATGGAGAAATGATACCTCACTACTATTTTGGGGAGAACAAAATATTTTTAAAAACGAGTGATTTATCACTCCGAGAAAATCCTTCCCTACTGAAAACCCTTACTCTGTTGAAATGGCCACATTACTTTCTTAACATTATCTATCCCCATTGTTTTCTTGAGCTGCTTCCTCCCAGAATTTATGATCTTCAATCTCTGCTTTCAACATGTGGAATGTTCAATGGAAACAACATCTACTTGGAAGGAAATGTGCACTGGGGTACCTCAATGTTCTGTGTTAGGCCCAGTTCTCTTCAACAACTTTATACAAGATCTAGATGAGGGGATAGAAGAGAAAGCCATCAGAGTTGCAGATGATACCAAGTTGGCAGGAATTGCCAACGCTTTAGAAGATAGGCTCAAGAGCTAGAAGGATCTAGACAGACCTGAACATGGGACCCTACTCAATAAAATGCAGTTCAGTGACAAGAAAAGTAAAGTTGTATAGGAAGAAAAGATATAGAGTAGGTGGTACCTGGCTCAACAGCAGTGACTTTGGAGGGAGTTAGGTGTCCTAAAATACAATCTATTATGAGCCAGGAGCGGTGCCAAAAAAGCCAATGCAGTCCTAAGCTGCATTAGTAGAGGGATAGTAGATCAAAGAGAGCAGAAAAATGCAACAAAGATGAGAAGATGAGGCTAAAATATATGATGAACAGTTGTAGGATCTGGATATGCCTAGTGCAATGAAGAGAAGGATTAGGGTTCCATGGATAGCAGTCCTACAATATTTAAGAAGCTGTCACAAAGAAAAGGGGAACAACCAGTCTCTAAAGCACTTGAGGGTATGGGGTCTCTTGCCTGGGTAGCAGATTGGACTAGAAGATCTCGTAATTTTGCACACAAACAGTAATTTACTAAAGTGTTCTCCTTAGGTTGTTAAATGGAGTCAGTGGTAATTATGTAATGGTCTGTGAGAATGACCTGGAGTTACAGGAGGAGGACGAACAGACTAGATAGTGGTTAGATAAGAGGTAGATTAGCCTGCAGATATAATGGGGCATGGAAAACATCCCAAGAGGAATACTTCCCACCCATTTTCTTGAACCATAAAGATGCGTGGGAAGAAATGTACTGTGAGGCTTGAAAGATTCAATTAATGTAATCTAACAGTAAAGCTGGTGTCAATACTCATGATCGCTCCTCCTCCTCTGGACTACCTCAAATGGTAGTTGAGTAGAAGATCATGAGTAAGAAACCCCTCAGAATAAGAAAGAGATTTGAGCCGCAGGTTATGTGGGCTTCACAATTAGGAGGTGAGGGGCTTTTTATTTGTTTTATTCGTTTCACATAAGAAATGTCAGATTCTATTGCGCATAGAGATGCCATCATCCGTTTGCAATGACCAACACTCAGGTAACTGTTAGCCACATTCACTTTCTAGTATGAATCCAGAAGAAGGAGCACCCATGGCAGAAATATCACTTCAAGGTGTTAGTCATCATCTTTAAAGCGCTCCATGGCTCGGGACCTAGCTATCTGCGGGATCGGATTCTGCCCCATACTTCCTCACGACCGATTCGCTCCCACAGAGAGGGACTTCTCCGGGTGCCGTCCACTAGACTTTGTCAGCGGGCGACGCCCAGGGGAAGGGCTCTCTCTGTGGCGGGCCCTGCCCTCTGGAACGACCTCCCCCCCGATATTAGAACTACCACGGACCTCCGTTCCTTCCGTTTGAAATTGAAGACGCACTTTTTCTGCTTGGCCGGCCTAGGGTAGCCTCTTATTACAGTATTATAGGGTTTAGGGTTTTAGTGATTGGTTTTGGGGAATTTTAGCGCAGGGTCTTATGTTTAATCTGTTTTTAACTGTTTTGTATATATTTATTGTCTTAATTTCCCTGTGCACCGCTCCGAGTCCCCTTGGGGAGAGGGAGCGGTCTAGAAATTAAATATATTATTATTATTATTATATTATTATATTATTATTACTTCTCCTTTTCAAAAGAAGACCAATTAAAAGAGACCAGGAAGAAAAGCTTATGATGCCATGTGATCTGTTTGATTTTCAGGAATGTAAAAATGATTGCTGCGATGCTGCAACTTGTAAACTGAAACCTAGGGCCAAGTGTGCAGAAGGGGAATGTTGCGAGAAATGCCAGGTAAGGGGAGATTTTACCTTGTTCCTTACTAGCCGCATGAAAATGTGATGTCTCTTGGTGGCTTCCTGTGAACCAAAACATTTTAATTCTATTCCCATCCCTTCTTTATTGGACCCTTATGAACATATCCATAGGGAGGACAGAAATTTCAGTATTGCACTGTCTCAGGCTAAAATACACTTGCTGTGAAAATAATATATATCCTTCTTAGACTGAGTTTGCATGGACACCCAGTTTATATGGGTTTAGCCCCCAAAGGAGGTTAAAACACAGCACGGCGGCCTTACGTGGGGAGCCCAACATTTTAATTTTTATATAGTATTTCATATTTTGATGTGTTATTATATACCTCCTTCTTTGACAAAGATGAGCAGTTCAGAAATGTAAAACATGAATGAATGAATGAATGAATGAATGAATGAATGAATGAATGAATGAATGAATGAATGGCAATGTTTGAGATTGATGCCCTAACTCAGCTCCTTGGCTTTCTGAAAGATTCAAAGTGGCCATCTGATAATGCTATGGCATTACTAAGGATCATTTTTGGCACTTTTTTTTTTCATCTGAGACTTTTAGGGGGTAGAAAATCTCTATTTATTTATTTTATTTATTTATTTTATTACATTTATATCCCGCCCTTCTCCGCAAAGGACCCAGGGCGGCGCACAGGAAATTTAAAAAACATACAAAAATAGAACATAAATAATTTAAAATATATATTAAATCCCAAACCTGTGCTAAAACCAATTATTAATTAAAACCCAATTTAAAACTTTTCTACAGTCCCCATGGGAGGTTAGGCTAGGCCGGCTTGATGAAAAAAGTATGTCTTTAAACACTGACGGAAGAGGCGGAGGTCGGAGATGTTGCGAAGTTCAGGGGGTAGGTCGTTCCAAAGGGTAGGGCCCGCCACACTCTTCCCCTGGGTGTCGCCAGTCGGCACTGTCCGGCCGACGGCACCCTGAGAAGGCCCTCTCTGTGGGAGCGTATCGGTCTAAGGGATGTATGGGGCACGAGACGGTCTCGCATATAACTAGGCCCCGAGCCATGGAGCGCTTTAAAGATGGTCGTCAAGACCTTGAAGCGCACCCGAAAGACCACAGGAAGCCAATGCAGCTCGCGCAGCTCTAGAAGTCAGACCTTTTTTTCCTTCCTTCCTTCCTTCCTTCCTTCCTTCCTTCCTTCCTTCCTTCCTTCCTCCCTCCCTCCCTCCCTCCCTCCCTCTTTCTTTCTTTCTTTCTTTCTTTCTTTCTTTCTTTCTTTCTTTCTTTCTTTCTTTCTTTCTTTCTCACCAGTAACTTCTCCAACTGCTTCAACTGAACCTCTAAGTTCAGTTATTTTGGTGGCACTTTCTGGAGTGCTGTAGGACCATGAAGAGAGATGTGCAAGTTCCTCATTCCTTCTGTGTGAGATCCCAGTTGACTTTGCAATGAACCTTTTGAGCAGAAGCAATAGCCATAGCACTTAGACTTATATACCACTTCACAATGCTTTACAGCCCTCTTTAAGCGGTTTAAAGAGTCAGCCACTTCCCCCCAACAATCTGGGTCCTTGTTTTACCCACCTCTGAAGGATGGAAGGCTGAGTCAACCTTGAGCCTGATGAGATTCGAACTGCCCAATTGCAGTCAGCCAGCAGTCAGCAGAAGTAGCCTGCAATACTGCATTCTAACCACTGTGCCACCATGGCTCAAAACATTTTGAAGAGCTCAAAACATTTTGTTATTTCCATCATAAGCCTAGATTCACAGCAGCCACGTTTTTTTTCATCACATGGAGAAAATTATTTATTTAGCATATGGCATACATGAACTTACAACTTACATCAACATTTCACCTAAATTAAAAATACAGTAAAACATGCATGTCAAAAAGCTCTGCAGAATATTCAGATAAGGTCTACAGTAGGTCACTGATGTAAGGAAATAAAAATATACCATGCAAACTGTCAGATCCCTAAAAGTGATACTGCCATTCAATTGGGAGAAGGGATTGGATTGGATTTATTAGTATTGCCTGTGACAATTGGTATTTTATAACTTGTATCCTGGCACTGAAGCGCCTTGAGATCTTCTCGCCTCTTGGGGAATGTATAGGAGGCATGGCCATGTGGGTGGTTTCACTTTGATAGCCAATAGAAGATAGCCATGGGAATGTATGTTTATTCTGTTTCTCAGGGTGGCTTGTAGAATGGCATCTTCACACCTGTGGATTGGCTGAATCTGCATCTAGCTAAAGGGAGTGGGGGTCTCTACTGCTTTAATTCTACTTGTCTTGCCTAAGGGTATTCAGATGTTGCTTTGAATTCACTGCTGTCAGTTCTGCTTAATAAAAGCTTCCTTTTGAAATACTTCCTTCCTTTCTTAAGTTAGACGGAGAGGCAGTCCTTACACAAACGTTGAGCAATGAATGTTTTACTGCTTTTACACGAGAGCCAAGTTGACCCTCATGGTCAGCCAATATTTGGAACTTGCCTGTCAGGAATTGAGCCTTTCATGGCAGTTACTTTCTCATCTATATGAATAAAAATGTAACAAGAGTTTGTTCAAAACCGCTAATCACTTCCAGATTTTCACACAACGTTCTTTGAAATACAGCAACAATGATACATATAAATTGTGTAGATGTCACACCTGTGCCAGGTACACACAATGGAAATGTAAAAAAATTGTTAAAAAGATAGGTAGATGGATAGAGAGCGAGCAGTGGGCCACAGGTATTATGTCATCCTTTATGACATAAAATACTCTGAGGGAGAAACACGGTAGGTAGGTAGGTAGGTAGGTAGGTAGGTAGGTAGGTAGGTAGAGGGATAGAGAGAGGGAGAAATACAGTATGTATGTAGGTAGGTAGAGGGATAGAGAGGGAGAGGGAGAAATACGGTAGGTAGGTAGGTAGGTAGGTAGGTAGGTAGGTAGGTAGGTAGGGGGATAGCGAGGGAGAGGGAGAAATACAGTAGGTAGGTAGTTAGAGGGATAGAGAGAGGGAGAAATACAGTGTGTAGGTAGGTAGGTAGGGGGATAGAGAGAGGGAGAAATACAGTAGGTAGGTAGGTAGGTGGTTAGAGAGAGGGAGAAATACAGTAGGTAGGTAGGTAGGTAGGTAGGTAGGTAGGTAGGTAGGTAGGTAGGTGGAGAGAGGGAGAAATACAGTAGGTAGGTAGGTTGGGCGTTATACGATGGTTGTGTGTACATGTTTGCATGTGTAGGTGTAGATCTACACACAGATTGGTTGGCCATTTAACCAGACTGGGCCGCAGCAAAGCATGGCGGGGAACGTCTAGTAGCAAATAAGGGAAGCTGGGACTTCTAGGCACTAGACACAATGTCTTAAGACCAGGAAGCCATTTGTAGCATAGCAGCGATGCCTTGACTGGTAACCTTCAAGACAGATGAAGAGGAGGCTTTGAAATGTGTTGTGAGTCATGGTTTGGCTCTTTGATCGCTGATGTTAAAGAGTGATAGATGGGAATATTTTTCATTCTCGCCCACAGTTTAAGAAAGCAGGAGTCGTATGCCGGATAGCGAAGCATGACTGTGACCTGTCTGAACTCTGCACTGGCCAGTCTGCCGAGTGTCCCTTGGATCGCTTCATTTTGAATGGACTACCGTGCCAAAAAAACCAGGGTTACTGCTACATGGGGAAGTGTCCCACCTTGGCAAACCAATGTATTGCTCTCTGGGGGCCAAGTAAGCCAACTTTAGGATTTAAGAATTGTGGTATTGCAAAACAAAACAAAACGAAACTCAATGAATCCAACCCAACCCTACTACCATCATTTGGCTTGCTCGAAGACGTTTTCTTCTTTTCATTTCTGTTCTGCATGTATTTATTTCCTCATCTTTCAAGATGAAGTTCATTTTTTATTTTTATTTATTTTAATTCGATTTATATCCCGCCCTTCTCCACGAGGGACCCAGGGCGGCGAGGGATACCTTCTTCGGAGGTTGTAATGCTCAATCCTCCAGATCTTTTGCTTCAAAGCTCCAAATGTTACTACAGAGCCTGGCCAGATAGTTAAATATGATAGCAATTGTAAACTAGAAATCTGAAAAGGCTGACTTTGGGGAAGGATGCAATTGATTTATCACATAGTTTTCTGCAAGTTGCATAAGAGTAGCTTCAGCGTTGGGTTTATAAAATGGACTAAGCAAGTTTATTTTAACACTGTATGAAACGGTGAATGCTTTATGCACAATGAGGATTAGATAAGTAATGGGTTGCAAAATAATCGGTTACAAATAAGTGCACATTAACTAAATTACCTGGAACTCCTCTGAGATATGTTAAGCCATTTTTATTCTGCTGGCATGTTACACACTCATGTATTTATGTTTCTTCCTCACTCCCTCTTACAGATGGAAAAGTGGGTGATGATTTATGTTTTGCGATCAACCGGAATGGGGTTTATTATGGCCACTGCGGAAAAGAAAATAATGCCTACGTTGCATGTAAACCAAAGTAAGCCATCTACATTATTTCCTACTATAGCAATAATAGCACTTAGATCAGGGGTCCCCAACCTTTTTGGCACCAGGGACCGGTTTCATGTTAAAAAAATTCTGCGGACCGGTGGCCCTAGCTCAGCCGGCGTAGAGGGGGAGCGGGGGGGGAGGGGGAACAGGCGGCGCATGCGCATGCGGGGGGTGGTGAGTCAGCTCACTCACCTCTCTCGGTCCCCCAACAGTGCGAGTGGCCACGCCTGTGCTCTCCTGTCCCCGGTGCGTGCTCTGCCCAGGGGACTGCTCCCTCCTCCTCCTCTCCGGCCCTTTCTAAGAGTTGCGCTGCTCACTGCTGCCCGGTTCCTATCAAGCCATGGACCGGCACCGGTCCAAGGCCCGGGGGTTGGGGACCCCTGACTTAGATTATATACCGCTTCAGAGTGCTTCACAGCCCTCTCCAAGCAGTTTACAGAGTCAGCATATTGCTCGCAACAATCTGTGTTATCATTTATTATGATGAACATAAGAAATGTTTTCAGTCATAGGAACGTGATTCTATCGTCTCACCAAAATCAACAGAAATGTGTGTCAATTTTGGAATGGCTAATTTTGCTTGTCGTTTGGGTTACAAGATGGAGCAAAAATGTGAGATAAGACTGTGTGTAAAAGGGCAAGAAGTCTTCAACTTGCAACCATTCAGCAACCATTCACAGTTGCAACACTGAAAGTGACTTGCAACGTATTCTAGCACTCCTATAGTGATGTGATCAAAATTCAGCATGTATTTATGAGGGTTGCAGTGTCAGTTAGAACAATTAATCAGTGGAACAGAAGTTGCCTCCAGAATAATAATAATAATAAATTTAATTTGTTGACCGCTCCCTCTCCCCGAAGGGAAGTTGTGAATGCCCCAACGCTGGAAGTCTTTAAGAAGATGTTGGATAGCCGTCTGTCTGAAATGGTATAGGGTTTCCTGCCTAGGCAGTGGGTTGGACTAGAAGACCTCCAAGGTCCCTTCCAACTCTGGTATTATATTGCATTGCATTGCATTGCATTGCATTGCATTGCATTGCATTGCATTGCATTGCATTGCATTGCATTGCATTGCATTGCATTGCATTGCATTGCATTGCATTGCATTGTCCCAAAGTCACATGATCACCATTTTCCCTCTTCCCAGCCACCTTCCAACAAGCAAAGTCAATGGTTTTGCCTAACAACTGTGTGATTCACTTAACAATAGTGGCAGAAAGATTATGAAATTGGTTGCAACTCACTTGTTTTGTTTAGCAATGGAAATTCTGGATCCAGTTGTGGTCCTAAGTAAAGTTTAGTTTAGTTTATTGGGTTTTTATACCGCCCTACTCCCGAAGGACTCAGGACGGTGTACAGCCAGAATAAAAACAAATATACAAAAGTTAAAAAACCTTTTAAAAAACATATTAAACCTTGGCCGAAACGTGGGGAAAAAACCCAAACTAACCCTGATTAAAATTAATAAAAATTTGGGTTTAACTGCCGCACATTCAACCTTTCTCTCTGGGCTGACCACTCCCAATTACTGTTTTGTAATATTTTTGAACAAGCCCTGGTTGGCTGAGTTTATAAATTGCACTTAGTTAAAAACCACGATTTAGAAACCACAATGTCCAGATTTGCATCACAAGTTGAACCCAAAACAAACAATGAACCACAATATCTTTTAGTGACGTGTGTAATCCAGACTTTGTCTTTTATACCAGGGGTCTCCAACCTTTGCAACTTTAAGTCTGAAGGACTTCAGCTCCCAGGATTCTCCAGCCAGCTTTGCTTAAAGTTGCAAAGGTTGGAGACCCCTGTTTTAGACAATTTAGACCCCGTACCATTTTTTTCCTACTAATACAAGGGTCGTTTTTATTTATTAGCACAAAACTGGAAATCTTTAATCACTTTTTTTTTCTTATTTATTTGAAATTGAAATGGAATAATGACCATTTTCAGGGCAATTTTGTCTCTCTAATATTTAATACCCCAACCTTTAGATTTCAACTCACATCATCCCCTGTCATCCAGTCACAGTTTATGGGAATGTTAAGCTAGAGGTGAAGCCTCCTGAATCTGCTTTAGGAGTTTTCCAGGTGGATAACTAAGGTGACCAGAAGTCCCGCTTTTGGCAGGATAGTCCCGCATTTCAAGCATCTGCCCCGCATCCCGCGACCTCTTAAAAATATCCCGCTTTTTGGCCGCGGGGGCCGGGCAGGCGGTGGGTGCATGGGCAGGAAGCAGCGGGCTGGCAGGCAGGCGGAAGGGGAGGGCCGGCGAGGGAGGAGCCAGGCCCAGGCAGGCAGCAGGCGGCGGAAGAGGAGGAGAGCCAGCCGGAGCCTGCGCGGCCCTGAACTTCTTTGTGCCGTGCCACGATGCGCTGAGAGCAGCTGGACGGAAGCCCCACCGCCGCTGCCTACTCGCCTGGCTCGTCCTGGACGCCCATGGCGGAACGGGTGGGCAGCGGTGGGGCTTCCGGCCCGCCACTCTCAGTGCATCGCGGCACGGCGCAAAGAAGTTCAGAGCTGCGTGGGCTCCAGCAGGCTGTCCTCCTCTTCCACAGCCTGCTGCCTGCCTGGGCCTGGCTCCTCCCTCTTCAGCCCTCCCCTTCTGCCTGCCCGCCAGCCTGCCACTTCCTGCCCATGCCCCGCGCCTCTGAGCAGGTGCAGAGCGCCCGCCGCCCACCCAGACCTGCTGCACCGCCCCACCAGGTGCCCTGCTTGGGGGGGGGGAAGGGAGGGATGGGGTCAGCCTGCACGCCCCCCTGGCCAGCGAGGGAAGTGGGTGGCGAAACGGCCTCTGCAGCGGCTGCGGAGCTAGGAAAGGCCACTGACCCCCCTCCCCTGGTCGATGGTGCCCCGCTTTAGTCAAGTTGAAATCTGGTGACCTTATGGATAACAGATACATCACCTGCTCTGAAAATAAGCTTTCTGATTCAAACTACGTTCACCCTCAAAAACAGAGAATCCATGTGAGCTAGTTAGAGATACAGAAACTGTATTTCCCCCCTAAAAATCTGGAAACACTTCTTGAGATGTTTTTTTTTTTTTAGTTATCTCTTAAATGCAACCAAGTTCATTTTGAGGCTGAGCAAACCTCTGGTTGTTTAGCTCTAATTTAAAATAACGTTAACCCAAGAACAATTTATGCAAATGAGCAAAGGAACAGTAATCCATTTTTGTTCATTAAAAGGAATTGGTTATTTCCTTTTCAGGTCTTTAAAATGTGGCAAGCTATATTGCACAGGCGGTACCCATATGCCCGCAAAGGGAAACCTGGTGGCATTTTCCTCGTGCAAAGCCAGTTTTGCAAAAGGAAATCAAATAGAATATGGAATGGTTCATCCTGGAACAAAATGTGGAGAAAAAATGGTTAGTAAAAGATTACGTCTAGCCTGTGTGCTGTAAGAGGTAATCAGTGAAATAATTTTGCAATTGATCTTGCTGAAACCTGGTTTACATTTTGTATGCTACAGTGTTATCTATGTAGAAAAAATATGTCCATCTAGCCTTCTTTTTGTTTTTGTTTTTTTGTTTTTCCTGCAAACGACAATCACAATAAATCAACAATAGCAATAGCACTTAGATTTATATATCATCCCCATTGGTGCTCTAAGGACACTCTATGCAGTTTAGAATGTCAGCATATTGCCCCCAACAATCTGGGTCCATATTTTACTGACCTTGGAAGGATGGAAGTTTGAGCCCCATCAGAATTTAACTCCAGGCTATTGGGTTAAAATCAGTGGTGGGTTTCTGCAGGCTTGCACCTACTCGCAAGAGCCGGATGGTAAAATTTAGAGAGCCGGTGAGAGGGGGTTCCACCAGCGGACCCAGCAGTAAGTCTGGCTTGCCGCTGCCGGTAACCCAATGGGAAGGAAAGGAAAGGAAGGCAGAAAGTAAGAAAGGAAAGGAAAGGAAAGGAGGGAGGGAGGGAGGAAGGGAGAGAGAGAGAGAGAGAGAGAGAGAGAGAGAGAGAGAGAGAGAGAGAGAGAAAGAAAGAAAGAAAGAAAGAAAGAAAGAAAGAAAGAAAGAAAGAAAGAAAGAAAGAAAGAAAGAAAGAAAGAAAGAAAGAATTTATCATCACAATTGAGCCCAAAGTTTTGGTTGCTAAGCAAGAGCGTTGTTAAACGAGTTTCACCACATTTTACAAGTTGGCCACTCCCACCCTGTCACATGACTGCCAAGCCACGCCCACAAAATAGGCCACACCTAGAGAGTATGTTCTAAAAAAAATTGAAACCCACCACTGGTTAAAATATAAACATGGTTAGAGGAAATGATACATAAACGCATAGAGCAGTGATGGCGAACCTTTTTCGCCTCGGGTGCCAAAACACACATGCTTGCGCTATTGTGCACACTCGTGTGCCCAGTGTCCACCCCCATAATTTAATACCTCCCATGCCGTGCCCCCTGCGAATACATGCGTGACACCCCCTGCTGTCCAGCGCATGTACACACGGCTTTTTTGGAGCCTGTGGAGGGGAAAAATGGCCTCCCTCAGAGGCAGGAAACAGCCCATTTTCTGACTTCCGGTGGGCTCGGTAGGTCCATTTTTCGCCCTCCCAAGGCTCCAGAAGCTTTCTAGGAGCCTGGGGAGGGTGAAAAAAGGCCCAACACACAAACCGGAAGTTCAGGAATGGACTTCCAGATTGCCCGTTGGGCCATTTTTCTTTCTCTGGAGGCTTCAGGAGGGCAAAAAAATGGCTGAAAATCAAGGCCGAAAATCAGCTGGCCAGCACGCTCATGTGTGCTGGAGCTGACAGGGCAACGCCTCGCGTGCCCTCAGAAATGGCTTCGCGTGCCACCTGTGGCACCCCTGCCATACGTTCGCCATCACGGCCATAGAGTTTAAGCCAGCGATATATTTTTTTTTTTTTATTGAAAAAGTTTTATTGGTTTTACATTTTTTAACAGGATAGGGTAATGGTTACAAAGAAATTTTGAGAGCATTCACGTCAGAGTCGTCGGACCTTCCGAGACCTCAAAATACACATTAAAAAAGTTAACATAGAAAACATTTTCCATACCACTACAAGATGAAAGCAAGTACATTTACCTAAATTCTCCCTTCCATGCTGTCAGACATTTACAAAAAGTCCGGATAGAAATATTATACAAAATTGTTCAAGAAAAATCAAGGCAAAGTTATTTTTTTGATCTAAGTCTTTTGGCTATTGTATCTTCTTTCTCTCCTCCCTGGCCCCCCGTGGGCGGGGCCGTGACCCCCTCCCTCCCCCCTGGATCTTCCCCCAGGGCAGAGGAATGTTTTTTAAGAAAGGCTTGCGCCTCAGCAACTGTTTTAATCCTCACTCTTCCTCCTTCCCAGAACACCAGCATCCCTTCAGGTGTCATCCACTTGAACCAAATCCCGTGGTCAAACAAGGTTTTAGACAAGAAGGAAAATTTCCTTCTTGAATCTCTAATTTTTCTAGGGATCTGCTTCAAGATAGTGACCGTTTCTCGTTGATAAGTTAAAGGTTTCTCTCTCTGCGCTTTCAGGATTTCCTCTCTGGTTGACCTTCTAACAAATTTCACATGTATCTCTCTAGGCACTTCATTCATCCTGGCATATGCAGAATTAATTCTATAGGCTAGGTCAATGTCCCCCCTGATCTCATCCTTAGGTTTTTGTAAATAGTCTGCTAAATTTGTACTCATAAGATCAGGTAGGCATTCACCAGATTCCTCAAGAACATTCTGAAATCTCAAAAAATATGTCATTCTTTCCATATCTATCCTAGACACATGCCCATTTATTTCCCCCACCTCATTAGAAACATTTTTAATCTCTCCCTTAGCCCCCTCCAACCCTCCTTCCAATTCTTCATTCTTCTGTGTATTCTCCAACACTTGCTTCCGGGTATCCAATAATTCCTTTTTGAAAGTACTATTTTCAGCCCTCTGGGCCTTTATTTCTGATATCAAAGTTTGCATAGAGGTTTCAAGAGAAGCCATCCTTTGTTCCAAATTTACAAGTGCTGCTTCTTGTGCCATGGTTAAAAGTTAGAGTCACTGCCACCAAGATGGCGTTTTCCGGGTGGGGCTGGTGGGGCAAATCAGGAGCTCAGTTCAGTTCAGGGCTGTGAAGTTGCAAACAATTCAGAAACCAAAAGAGACACAATTTCCCAAATCAGCAAATAGTAATAACGAAGGTATTCCAGAGAAGAAGTCACAAATCCATCAAAAGAATTTTTTTTTCAAAAATCCAGAGAGAGTCCTGCTTTCAAAGAGACGCTGGAAATTTTCCTTAGTTGAAATAGTCAGGCAGGGACAAAGAGAAGCCACTTCCACCGCTCATCTCAGAGCCAGAGGGAGAGAGTAGCAAAAAAAAAGAATTTTTTAAACTCAGCCAGACCTAGAAACAATGTTGCAGAAAGTCACAATCCACTTTCCCTTGTTAAAGACCGTCCGGAGTGAAAGTTTCCGCTTTCTCTTTGCAGAGAAGCCATTTTGACGTGCCGCTTAAATCCGAGGGTTTTTTTTAAAAAAATAAACACCCCCCTCCCAGTCCGTTCAGCCTGGCTGGCAGCAGAAAAAAAGTCTTTTTAAAAACTCACTCTCTCCTCGCAGCTGAAGCCTCAGGAGCCCTTCCGACTGAGCCGATCAGCCCTCCTCATTGTTGTGAATGGCGCCGTCTTCCTTAGGCGAAGAGAGAACCCCCCGCTAGCATGTTCTCCCTCACCTGAGCCGCGCCGGGAGCCACTTCCTCCACCGCCGTGGGGGGGGGCGCCCCCCGACGAGCCGGCCCTACGGGAGACCCTCAAAAAAGAGGAGTCTCGCCCCCGTTGGGGGGCAGAAGAAGAAACAAAGCGGCGAGCGAGCGCTAGGCTCGCCCGTCGCCGCAGGAGCCGGAACCGGAAGACCCGCCAGCGATATTTTTTATTGGGTATTCTCCCAGAGAAATACAGTAAAGAAGATTCATATTTGATTGTACAAATAATAACAGCAGCTAGAATTATATTTGCACAAAACTGGAAAGCAGACAAAATCCCATCGGAAGGGGAGGTAATAAAGATATTAGACTGTGCAGAAATGAATAGGTTGACATTGAGAATAAAGGACAAGGAGGAATCAGGGCACTACAGGACATGGGGGCGGTTTTATGAGTGGTTTGAAAAAAAAGGTAAAAATAGAAAGAAAAAAGAAGAAAACATAAAATAAGTATCTCAGACGGCACACGGTTCATATAGGGGGAAGGGAAATAAGAAAATATCAAAATGTAAATATACAGACGGAAACGTGATATGAATTGATATACTTTAAATAACAATTATAAGAAAGCATATCTAAGAATGAATTTGAAAGGAAAAATAAAAAGCTTTTTACAAAAAAAAAAAAAGAATTTAACTCCAGGCTGTGGGCGGAGTTAGCTTGCAATACTGCATTCTAACCACTGCACTACCAAGGCTCCTTGGATGAATGTCCAGGGCTGTTTCTTTCTTGTAAGAACAAAATGCCTGGCCTTCTCAGAGCCTTGTGCTTCTCCCTTGCAGAACATTCTGGACAGAGACAGTCCTTTCTCTTCACTTGTAGGTATCTCCATACTAGGGAAGGTGGAAGAGAGAAGAGAGGAGCAAAATCAGGGGTAGAACTGATTGTGACCTAAAGGACATCAGTTCAGTGAAGCCGTTTAGAAGTGCTGAAGCAATCCCAAAAGTTCATTTTAAAGGATCAGGAATCACACACACACACTCGTGTCTTTTTACACGGTATAGAACAGGGGTTCCAGTGGTGGGTTGCAGGAAGTATGCCCCAGTATGGATGTATCGGAGCCTGCCCGGAGCACTGGATACTGTTCCAGTATGGTGCTCCAGAGGGCCCACCTGCCCAAGCTCCTTACTGGTGTTTTAAGTTTTCCGCGCTTCCACGCATGGCGCATACAGCGCCTGTGTGATGCTCCGCTGAACAGACTGAGCATCGTGGAGACTCGCGGAGGCCATGTGGACGCCGCTGGGCCCGTTCCAACTGTACTGATTGGAACGGGATCCGGAACCCACCACTGAGGGGTTCCCAACCTTTTTTTGGCCATGCCCCACCGAAGCATCTCTAAAATCCTGATGGTCCCTCCTTTCCCGTGATATATAATTCTTACTTTATTCAAAATGTGAACTCCAACTCATGTGGAGGAAGCCTAAAAGGCCATTAACTTGGTTTAAACAAGGTTCACATTGTCCCCCCATTAAAAATCAAATCCCCCCCCCCCGTGGGGTGTGGGCCCCACGTTGGGAACCCCTGGTAGAGAACTTGGAAGAAATGTATTGAATAACCTGGTTTTGTTCTAGAGCAGGGGTCTCCAACCTTTGCAACTTGAAGTCTGAAGGACTTCAGCTCCCAGACTTCTCCAGCCAGCTTTGCTTAAAGTTGCAAAGGTTGGAGACCCCTGTTTTAGAGAACTTCTCTGTGCATACCAAAGTCATTCCGTTGTGTAGGAAACTGCTGTCTTATCCTTTTCCTAATCTTTGACTTTGACTTTCAGGTCTGCAACAATGGGGAGTGTGTTGAGATAGAAGCAGCCTATAGATCAACCAACTGTTCACAGAAATGCCCAGGAAACGCCGTAAGCATTTTGTATTTTATATTCTGGCTAAAATATTCTCCTTGCTCTTTAAGACTGTTTTGCTTTGGGCTTGTCCTATAGAAAGCTTACAGGTAATCCTTGATTTACAGCAGTTCGTTTAGGGACCTTTTCAAAGCTACAATGGGATTGAAAAAAGCGATTTTTGACTATTTACACTTTTGACTGGTGCAGCATCCCTGTGGTCATGCATGGATACTTGGCAACTGGTTCATATTTATGACGGTTACAGGGTCTCGGGGTCCTGTGATCCCCTTCTGTGACCTTCTAACAAGCAAAACCAATGGGGAAGCGAGATTCGCTTAACAACGATGTTGCTAACTTAACGATGTCAGTGATTCACTTAACAACTGTGGCAAGAAAAGTTGTAAAATGCGAGAAAACTCACCTAACAAACATTTCACTTAACAACATGACATTGATGACGTTGACATCTATACCTAAATATGTTGGTTCCACTAAAAAAGTAAATGAGGATTATTATGATTATAATTTTACAATTAACATCCAGATACAATTAACGTCCACATCTCCGACAGCGCCTGAGAGGTGACCTGATTGAAGTCTATAAAATCATGCACGGTGTGGACAAAGTAGAAAAGGAAAAACTGTTTTCCCTATCGCACAACACTAGAACTAGGGGGCACTCCATGAAACTTTTGATAGCTAGACCTCAAACAAATAAGAGGAAGTACTTTTTCACCCAGAGGATCCCTGGTCTATGGAACTCCCTGTCAGAAGAAGTGGTGACAGCTGTCAGCCTCGACACCTTTAAGAAAGGATTAGACGAGTTCATGGAGAACAAGGGTATCAATGGCTATCATTATGGATGCCTAAGGACACCCTCCGGGTTGGAGAGATAGGCAGGATATCTCTCAATGCCATTTGCAGGGAATCACAAGCAGGTGAAGACATCTGCTTGGGAAGACCCTGAAGCAAATGGGGAGCCACTGTGGGAGACAGAATGCTGGACTGGATGGGCTGTGGCCTGTTCCAGCAAGGCTGTTCTTATGTTATTCTTATTCTTATAGTAACTTCAAAAGTAAAATCCATCATGAAAATAATTTTCATTGAAGGCAGAATTGGAATTAAATGAAAAAATGGTTTGTTGAGCTGAGGGTTAGGTAAACCTTTATGGTTATGCCTACATGCAAAATTTACATAATTTCCCTTTTATTCTTTTCTTTTTTCTGTGGTATTGTTGTTTTTTTCTTCTCTTTTAGTAAACAAAGACCTATCCTTCAAAAAGTGCTTTCCAGAATCCCCGATGCTAAAAAATATTCCATTATTTTTTTCTTTAAGTGTGACCAGAACTTAGAAAGAGATGAACCTCTATATTGACCAAGCTGGAATAGTTTATGGCTTTACAGTGTAAATTACATTAAATTGAGCTTTAAAATTCACAGGTAGCAATGGAATTAGATTAAAATCTTCTATCATAAGTTAGAATAGTCAAATGGAAATAACTCAAATGAGAGCGACCCCTCTCTCATGGTCTTTAAGAGGTTGTGAAAACCTGGCACTTCCAGAAGGTTTTTGAGGACTAAAAGTGAAGTCAACCATTACCAAAATAAAATTTGATTGCGTTGAATTATATTGTTATACCTCATCATTTTTGAATTAACATCATTGTGCTATTTTAATTTTGGTACATTTTGATAGAGTCTGATTGGAGTGGGGCAGTAAATAAGCTGGAGGGAGGGAGGGAGGGAGGGAGGGAGGAAAACTATTTGCAGGAAAAGTTAATATTTTCCTGATACCTTTGACCATCACAAGAAACCTCAAAGCTTGATTTAGTCCTTTTCATTCAGCTGTACTGTATTTAGTTATTTTATTTTATTTTAATCACATTTATATCTCGCCCTTCTCCACAAAGGACCCAGGGCGAACCCAGAACTGCTTTGACCACGACTCTCATAATATCAAAAGAGAAATACCTTGTCCGTGCTGTACTGTTATTAGAATTAGTCTAATAATTCAGTTGACCACGAGATTAAAGAATAGTGACTAGGCTGTTTAGATGGCCTTTGGGACTATCTAAACCAGTGGTAGTCAACCTGGTCCCTACCGCCCACTAGTGGGCGTTCCAGCTTTCATGGTGGGGGGTAGGGGGTTTGTCCGATACTGAAGCACTTTCCTTTTTTTAAAATTAAATTGACTTCCCTACTTTATAAACCACCCATTACTGTGGAACCAATGGGCGGTTAGAAAATGTTACTACTAACAGAGATACAAAAGTGGGCGGTAGGTATGAAAAGGTTGACTACCCCTGATCTAAACAGTCCCAACAGCTGTGGCAGAAACCCTTAATACTTTTTTCTGTGTGGGGTGTTTAAATGGATTTCCATCTTTTTGTCTCCCTAATTAAGAATAGCAAAAGCACTTAGGCTTATATACTGCTTTCCATTGATTTCCAGCCCTCTCTTAGCAGTTTACTAAATCACCCTCTTGCCCCCAATAATTTGAGTCCTCATTTTACCCACCTCGGAAGGATGGAAAACTGAGTCAACCTTGAGCCTGGTGAGATTTGAACTGCCAAATTGCAATCAGCCAGCAGTCAGCAGAAGTAGCCTGCAGTACTGCACTCTAACCACTGCGCCACCGCGGCTCAGTTTTAGGTTCAGTTTTATGGTTCAGGATTTTATGCCTTCTTCAGACTTCCTAAAAATTCAAGAGAAATGTTGACAGCTTGTTTTTCCTTGTATTTGTTTCGAAGATTAATACCAGTCTTTGCTATCCTAGGTATGTGACCATGAACTGCAGTGCCAGTGCAAAGAAGGAACAACACCGCCTCATTGTGACCCCACAGAAAATAAATGTGAGTAAATTCAGGGAGGGCCTTGTCCGTCCCCCTCCCACAACCCCCCAGAACCTAATTTGATAAGGTTCTGGAGACATACATAGATTGGTTTTTTTAATCCCTGGGGTGAGTAGATTGTCCTAATAACATTTGATACTCTACCTGCAAATGTTAATGTTAGATATTTTGGGGGTCTTTCTTTTCTCAGCATATTTTATAGCAACTGCAACCCAGTATAACATCTTCATAAGAAAACAGGAAATGATGAATGGAACTCTTTTTAGCTGGTACCAAGAAATAGGTCAGAGGTAGGATATGTTTAAAGAAACAGGCAAATTGGGACCGAGACTGGTCCACAGCCTGGGGATTGGGGACCCTTGCTCTAATGGCTTTTCTCCCATCTCCTAAATATATTTATTGTGGATAAAATATATAGGGAGAAGATTCATCTCATCATTACATTTTAAGGTTCTATTTATTATATTTATGGTTAGTCTTAGTAAGACCACACTTAAAATACTCTGTCCAGTTTTGTCCACCACCCTATAAAAAAAATGTTGAGATTCTAGAAAAAGTTCAGAGAAGAGCAACACAGTTGAATAGGGGACTGGAGGCTAATACATATGAAGAACGGTTGCAGGAACTGAGCATGGCTAGTCCAGTGAAGAGAAGAACCAGAGGAGACAGGACAGCAGTCTTCCAATATTTGAGGGGCTCTCAGAAAGAGGAGGGGAAGGGTCAACCTGTTTTCCAAAGCACCTGAAGGCCAGACAAAGAACAATGGATGGAAACGGATCAAGGAGAGATTCAACCTAGAAATAAGGAGGAATTTTCTGACAGGGAGAGCAATCAACCCATGGAACCTCTCCATGAGGTTTATTGTATACTACTTGCTGGGTAGCACCTACATTGAAATAATTGAATAAATAATTCAATAATAATTTCAGCCAATTCTCAACAGTGGCTCTTAGGAAAAAAATCTTATTGCACGGGTGAGAAATGCCAGGGCTTGGAGCAATATAATTTTCAACTCATTGTCTCTCTGTTTCCACTGCGATTTCATCAAATCTCATAGTCTTTTCTCTTTATTTTTAGATATTATCATCATCATTGTTGTAATTGTGGTATTCGTCGCAGTAGCCACAGCCATCCTCCTTGCAGTTCTGTTCCGCTGCTACATTTTAAAGAAGAAACAAGGAGACAGGTGAAGCTTTTGAATGTTCTCAGCCAAGCTTCTTTTAAGTGTGGGGAGATTACCAGTTCGCTGAGATCCATAAAAACAGCAGTGGTGGTTCTCCCAACTTAATGGAGAGACTGAACATACAGTACACTGACTTGGAAAAAGCTGTATAAAACTGAATATTCAGTTCAGGAAACTTCTCACTGAAGTTACTAGATATTGACTGAATTATGAGTATGAGTATATGTGCAAAACAAAATAATTCTAGGATATCAGCAGTTTTCAGGTAACTACCGGTAGTTAACAGGCGGGGAAAAGAAGGAAGGAAGGAAGGAAGGAAGGAAGGAAGGAAGGAAGGAAGGAAGGAAGGAAGGAAGGAAGGAAGGAAGGAAGGAAGGAAGACATTTAATGCATTCCCAATGTTACCCTGACTTTTGTGTTGGATATGGTTCAGAATCCTATCCTAACTGTAATATTCTATTCTTTTATAGCAGCATTCACAAAAGTGCACCTGCAGCCACAAATCCTTCTTTCTCTGGTCCAGATCACAAGAGGAAACAGCATCTTGGTCCAGTGTCCAATGATCCAGAGGTGAGAGATCAAATGGGCTGCCTCAGCAAAGTAGAACACTGAAATTTTATAAAATGCTTCATCCATTGGCTTCATAATAGGTCATAAGAAGAATAATTCCCCAGTGGCAATTTAAGGAATTTGGGAACCAGGGTGAGTTTAGAGGTTGTTTACCCTACATACAATGTCTAGAAACAAGATGTTGAAACTGTGCTAAATGTGGGAGCTTTTCATCCGGCTGGATTACTGTAACACTCTCTACATGGGGCTCTCCTTGAGGTGCACTCGAAGGTTACAGTTAGTCCAGAATGCAGCTGCGCGGGTGATCATGGGAGCCTCAAGGCATTCCCATATAACACCTCTCCTGCTCAAGTTGCACAGTGGCCTTTCGGGTGCGTTTCAAGGTGTTGATGACCATCTTCAAAGCGCTCCATGGCTCGGGGCCTAGCTATATGCGAGACCATCTCCTGCTCCATACATCCCTTCGACCGATCCACTCCCACAGAGAGGGTCTTCTACGGGTGCCGTCGGCCGGGAAATGCCGGTTGGCGACACCCAGGGGAAGGGCCTTCTCTGTGGCGGGCCCTACCCTCTGGAATGACCTGCCCCCCAAATTATGCACCATCTCAGACCTCCGCCTTTTCCGCCAGCGTCTTAAAACGCACCTATTTCAACAAGCCGGCCTAGCATAACCTCCCGTTTCTGATTGTTATTAGCTGTAAATTTTAATTAGGGGGATTTTAAATTGTTTTAGCACAGGGTATGGGTTTAATGATGCCTGTGCGCCGCCCTGGGTCCTAACAAGGAGAAGGGCAGGGTATAAATTTGATAAAATAAAATAAATAAAAATAAATAATAGTTTTTTAATAACTGTATTTTGTATATTTGTATGGTTTTTTAAATTTTCCTGTGCGCCGCCCTGGGTCCTTTTGTAGGAGAAGGTGCGGGTTATAAATTCGATAAAATAAAATAAATAAATAAATCAACACAGAGACAAAATGCTTGCCTTTTTTATTCATTATCCATAGAGAGAAACATGTTATTGATTCTATTGCTGTGATGAGAAGATAAGGTCGATCAGCCTGTTATCTTTCAAAATGCAACACAACTCTTTGTTGCTTTCAAAAACAAAAATAACACAATTGCTATAAACACTGAACTAACCTATTTTTTGCACAATACACTCAATAGAATCTGTTTGCAAAGAAAGCAACACAAAATAATTAAGGTTAACCTTTGTGGAATTATGTATGTATGGAAGCGCACCTACAAGGCTTCTAACTGATCTGGCTAAGTGTTTCAAGATTTTGGCTTTAAAACCAATATACTCAAACAGTCTGTTTCTTCCTTTCAGATAAATTCTTCCAGATTTCTCCTCCCGATTCCACCCCAATCAAATACACCAGAAGTCCATGTTGTGAGTAAAATTCAATGGAACAATTCTTGCATATGAGTCTAAAGCAGTCTTGTACAAACAAAATAAATATATTCCACAAATAAAATAAAATAAAATTGTCAGTGGTGTGAACGTACAAATTATATTGAGTCAAGTAAGTTTTATTTTATTTCAGGTTAGCATGTTGTATGAATCAGAATATCGTAGTTTATAAATCATGGTTTATGGTTAGGGTAAATTAAACATTGTGACTCATACAATATATTATGATTAGAACAAGATAGCTTATTGTGATATGTGAATATAGTTACATGACAAATGTAAAGGATTTTAAACAAATGGGGAAAATCTAATTTATTAATGTTCATTTGGCTGCAATACCCATTGGACTCAGTGTATTTCTTTATGAGCAGCAATAGAATGTAATTGTATTTTAGAAAAATAGATATGCATATATAAGATTTTTTTTCAAACTTAGCAACATTAAGACCTAGAATGTTGCAAATGAAAAACAAATAATCTACATATTTTTTAACCTTTGTTGAAAAAGCCATACTAGTATTCTCAAACATAATAAGTAGTTTCTGATTATTTAAATTATTATTTCCCTTCTGCACTCTAAACCCCTGTATAGAGTAGGGATAATCTGCATAATATCCAATGTTATAGGAACATCATGATTCTATCATAAGGGAGTTCTACAGAATTAGTGAGTTAACACACATTCTTGGAAAAATCAACTGATTAAACTGATATATTTCATTATTAACAGAAAATCCCAGATGAACCATTAAGACAAACATATGAAAATGCCAGAATGGTAAGTTTCTAAATGATGGTCATTTGATCTAACAACTTCAGAATACTGATAGATATTCCCTCTGATTCTATGAATTCCCTGACATATCTGCTCCTCCCCTCCCAACTTTTGGGAGGGTCATACCTCATTCTACATAGCCTATAGAACAGTGAAAATCTTATGGGATATTTTTGAAGACAAGAAATCAACTGTTCTTCATCTACAAATGCTAACATAGAGTATTATGCTTAAATTTCCCAAACTATCCATTAATATAATATTTTCTACAGTGCATTTCCAGCAGAAGTCTTTTCATAAACTGGTAACAAATCAATTGCAGATGCAAAGTATTGGATTATGTCAATTATCCAATAACATTATAATTCCGTTCTGAATTAGGCAGATTTCAAGAAAATAACCTATGTTAGGTCAATCATTATGAGTGAAGTATATCAATACCCAAAGGGATATATATAGCTGGAGGGCATTTAGGTGACTTCATGGCAAATCATGCATCCCTTGACCAGTTTTTGTTGCAGCATTGTCAAGGATAAATAGAATAGGACAATCCAGGGGCTAAAATAGTTTAAGGCAGTGGTCGGCAAACCGCGGCTCGCGAGCCGCATGCGGCTCTTTGGCCCCTCGAGTGCGGCTCTTCCTCCACCCTCGCCGAGGGTGGGACTCCTGGGACCCGCCGGAGCAACCCTCCCTACCGGCCGCTGATTCCCTCCCTCGCTCCCCGCGCAGAGCCTCCCGAGGCGGCATGCCGCCACTCATCTACTTCCAGGGGGTACGGAGGCTCCGCGGGCGATTGGAGGGAACCGGCATCCAGAGGGTCGCCATTCCTTCCCCACCCCACACCGAGCCCTGGAAGCAGCGCAGGCGGGCGAGCCCGGCTCCTTCCAGGGAGATTGGAGGGAACCGGCGTCCGGAAGGTCGCTGTTCCTTCCTCACCCCACACCGAGCCCTGGAAACAGCGCGGGCGGGCGAGCCCGGCTCCTTCCAGGGAGATTGGAGGGAACCGGCGTCCGGAGGGTCGCTGTTCCTTCCTCACCCCACACCGAGCCCTGGAAGCAGCGCGGGCGGGCGAGCCCGGCTCCTTCCAGGGAGATTGGAGGGAACCGGCGTCCGGAGGGTCGCTGTTCCTTCCCCACCCCACACCGAGCCCTGGAAGTAGCGCGGGCGGGCGAGCCCGGCTCCTTCCAGGGAGATTGGAGGGAACCGGCATCCAGAGGGTCGCTGTTCCTTCCCCACCCCACACTGAGCCCTGGAAGTACCCTGAGCAGGCGAAGCGAACACGGCGGGTGGCCAGGTGGGCCCGGCTAAGGCGAGCCAGTGAGTAAACGCGGCGGGCTGGGCTTAGGAGGCTCCGTGGGAGGGGGAGGCGGGGGGGGCAGACAGACAGACAGAGAGAGGCACAGACCCAGAGAGAGACAAGGAGGGAGGGGGGAATCAGAGAGTGACAGACACACACAGAGAGACAGGGAGAGACAGAGAGAGAGGGAGGGAGAGAAAGATAGACAGAGACACAGAATGAGTGATTAAGTGCTTGAATGCGAGACAGACAGACACACAAACACAGAGTGACAGACATGGGCAGACGAAGCAGATAGAGAGAGAAAGAGAGAGAAAGAGGGAAAGAAAGAGAGAGAGAGAGAAAGAGAGACAGAAAGAGAGAGAGAGAAAGAAAGAGAGAAAGAGGGAAAGAGAGAAAGAGAGAGGGAAAGAGACAGAAAGAGAGAGAGAAAGAGAGAGAGAGACAGAAAGAGAGAGAGAAAGAGAGAGAGAGAAAGAGAGACAGAAAGAGAGGGAAAGAGAGAGAGAGAGAGAACGAGAGAGAAAGAGGGAAAGAAAGAGAGAGAGAGAAAGAGACAAAGAGACAAAGAGAGAGAGAAAGAGAGAAATGGAGAAAGAGAGAGAGAAAGAGAGGAAGAAAGAGAAAGAGAAAGAAAGAAAGAAGGAAGGAAGGAAAGAAAGAAAGAAAGAAAGAAAGAAAGAAAGAAAGAAAGAAAGAAAGAAAGAAAAAAAGAACTTATGACCACAATTGAGCCTAAAAGTTTGGTTGCTAACCAAGGACATTGTTAAGTGAGTTTCACATTTTCCAAGTTGGCCACGCCCACCCAGTCACTGAGCCACTCCCACAAACCAGGCCACACCTTCCGGCTCTCAAAAGAAATTTCAATCGTGGTATTGTTGATATTTGGCTATGTTGACTAATGAGTTTGCCCACCACTGGTTTAAGGCATTTCTGGGTTGTATTAATGGAAGCATTGTGCCGAGATGAAATGATTCCATTGAATTCTGGCTGCTTAACTCTTGTTTGCTGAACATATTAGGTCCAGTTTTGGGCACCATACTTTAAAAAACACTATGGAGAGTGTTGCAAAGATTGAGTGATATAGAAAATCAGTCTGAAGGACTTGTCAGCCCAACAAAATAGAAATCAATGACGTATACTGTAAGCTAGGACTACCTTTATTGCAACAGTATAATGGAATCTTGTAAGTCTGAGTATGTTTTCTCCTTCCTCATTTTATCTTCATGCGAAATAGCAAGGGACTTCTCCAAGATGTTTCCTTAAGTCATTATCAGGCGTGAAGAAATAGGGCCATAGGTTAAGTTCCAATTAAGCCGATTTATTGCTCATGCCTGTACACAAGAATTTAGGACCAATTTACAGTCAGCACTAAACTGGCACTAGATGAAAGTTAATGAAATTCAAGAGGGATTGGATTTAGACTGCTCACGGGGATGTAAAGACTCCAGGCTGATTCCTCTCTTGACTCCACCTCCAGGCTGTGACTCATTCTCCTACAGTTATCTCCTTGACACAGGCTCAAGTCTCTCTTCAAGCCCTTCTTCCTGTTCTTCAAGACCATTCCTATAACCTCTGCAGAGCTCTAGACTCCTACTAGATACATTTTCCTGAGAACCAGCAAGTTTCTTATATACTTTCACTTCTTCTAGTTGAGGAAATGATTTTTTTATCGCAAGCCACACTGAACTCTCATTGGTGTCTCCATATGACAGGCATGCTAACATCCTCGTGCCTTTCTTTTGTGACTCCAACAGAGGGTGTTCTTGTAGGAGGGCTACTAGGATGATAGGCCTAAACTCTCTGTCCTTTGAAAAGTTGAAGGAACTGGGAAAGTGGAGATGTTCGGTTTGTGACAAAATATAAGGAACTCAGCGCCAGACATTGACAGAGACTTACAAATATATAAAGGGCTGCCATATGCTAGAAAAAATAGACCTGTCCTCTGTTGAAACAAAAATTGGAACATGCTTCAGTGAATTGAAATGACAAGAAAGAAAAGTGAGGATCAATATCAGTGAAGAATCTTATTAGAACAATGGCCACTCCCCATTAAGAATGTTTTTCAACTAGGATTTGGATAGCCATAGACCAGTCTATCATTCCTCCTGGATAAAATAGGCAGGAAAGAAAGATTAACTTATTCTGCTTTAATATAAGGCTACATTAATACAATCTTACAAGTTGTAATCAGTTAAAGTGAGTCCTTCCTAAGTTTCTTCATCTGACTACTAAGGTACTGGGGAACTACTTCCTCTCCTCCTCTTCTTCTTATCTCCCAAGGACACCCTCACACACCACTACACACTCCATATATATTCTATTCTATATTCAATTTCATATGGTCTATGAACCTACAATATTGAGCACATTTTTTGTAGATTTCTATCTGAAGTTTCTGTTAGAGCTTTCCTCAAAGAACCAGGGAAAAGTTTTGCTTTGTGAAAATGTTGAGAATTTTCAGTTCATATAGCTGCACATTTGGTGGAGAAAGGGAATACGGGTTAATTTTTGGTGCAGACAGATGACTCAAATTTTAAGCTTGACAGGAGATGTGACCTCCAATAGATGTTGAAAGCACTTTTTAAAATGCATCTTGACTACTGTGTGCAAAGGCAACTAAACAATCTTCCAATTTCCTTTCATTTCAGCCCATTGTGAAACCAAATATCCCTCCACCTCCTGTTCCAACCATATATCCAGCTATGGTATGTCAGCTTCCTAAACATCACTCTTCTAACATATTTTGTTCCTTTACAGCAGAGTGCTAGGGTGAGGTTTTATGATAATAACTCCATCTAGCCAGTGTCACATTTTCACTTTTCCAGACTTCTGGATGAAAAATAAGGCAAAGAATTGCACTGGGAGAAAAACTTAAATTGGTGGGTTACTGGTGGGGATTTTTTAAATGGGCCTGACCCTCCAGGGATTGTGCCTAGCTATATAGTAGCTTAAACTGCTTGTTGAATACAACCAGACTTAGTAGTAATTCAGTCCTTTCTTCTAATGCCAAGAAAGACATAAAGGCTTTGGAATGTTGCATATCAGGTTGATGATTTTGTAAAGGGAGATTAAATAGCCACTAATATATTGAATTGCATTATGGCCTTATTCTTGAATCTCCATCTAACTAGGACAGTTAATCTATGAGAGTAACTGTAGGAGAAGAACAGGGCAAGGTGGGGGGTACAGTTAAATGAGATTAATGTCAGGCACAAAAAAACATAAGAGCATAGAAGATTTATTCAAACCTATAGACAAAAATCTAGTCAACTAATGGTCAACACTAAATTGGTCCTAGATAAGGGCCAACAGAATTCAATGGGTTCTGGACTTGGGACTCTTGTGGCAATGCAGGGACTCTAAAACTTATAATGCACTTAACTCCACCTTCCAATTCTGCTCTTGTAACAGAGTAATAGTATTCCTATGAAAGCTTTGTCCAAACTTCAGTTTTAATGGGAAAATGTTGGAACATGTTCCATTATTAAAATATTCCCTTCCTTCATGTAAGAATTGGGGGGGCGGGGGGGGGGCAGAAATACTCACTTTCCAGATTTTATTCTTGAAAGTTCCTTTTTCAAAGAAACAACTTCCCATAAGAAAACCGAACCCATCCAATCTTACTGCAAAACTTGTAACCCTTCCTCATAATTGCTTTTCAAGCAGTGAATTCCACTTTTTGTAACCAGCGAAATTGCTTTGAACACATATTCTGAAGATCTTGGATTACAAAATTTCTTGCAGATCAATTATTCAAGAATGGTACCAGAATTGGGCAGAAACTGGCTCATTTCTTGAAATGTTATATATCATAATAACATCTGTACTCCTTGATGCTAGGGTGTTGTTGTTTTTTAATAACCAAACCCAAATTTTAGATCAGGACTGCACAAAGGGTTAACTGGAGATTAAAAATGACCTTCTAGAATCAATGTTGCAGCTACCAAATTCTGTTCAGAATGTTCTGGAGCAAAATTCTTAGCCCTCTTTCATTGTGGGGTGGGGTGGGGATAGGTGGGCAATTTTAAGAAACAAAACGTTTTCTATTTTATCCATAAAAGTTCCAAAAATGACCCTTTATCGGTTCAATTTTCAAACATGACCCTCAACTTTCCATACAAACCTGGTGCATGCAGGTGTAAAGTAAGTGAGCAAGAGTAATTTGATGTAAACATCTTTTTTGTATCTTATTTGTTTACTTGTTGCAGTTATAAACTACTGAATCAACCACTCTTGACTGTTTGCAAATGGCAGTTTAGCAATAATAATATACTCAACATATACTAAATGGCTGGTTAATATTTAACAGAAATTATCTGGCATTTCTCTTACAGACAAAAGGAATAAATCCAGCTCCTTCTTCTCACCTTCAGTCTCCTCCTCCTCCCCCTCCACCCCAGGTAAGATGCAGGTACTCTATGAAAATACAAAAAAGATAAAGATGTTAAAGTGTTATGATTTTGTAACCAGTAGAGGTAGAAAGATCGAGAGGCTATACTTTGTTCTCATATCACAAGATTGCAGTTGGGTAGAAAAGTGCCATTATGGCAACATATGATCTTCGATATATGGATCATTGACAAGAACAGGAGAAAGGGAATTGTGTCATCTAAGCTAACATTTCCAAGGTCAAATAATTTAGTTTAGAGAAACTGCCTTTGTGGAATGAAGAAGTTATTTGTGAACAAATGGAAGTAAATATACTAGTCCTTTGTTTGGCTGTTAATTCCTAAAATAAAGCACTTTGGAGTCTTGCATGGATGGGTGCATATTGGCCCTGTTGGGTATAACTTCTCCCAGTGATTCCCCCCCCCCCCATCCAAAAAAGCATGGTCAACTTGATCAGTCTGAAGCTATCATAATCAATAAACATATGGTATATTTTTTCAAGAAAAATCAACAAAAGCAAAGCTTATTTTGGATGAGGAAAATGTATCTTCTTTACCTATTTATTGTGGCACAGTGGTTAAGCTGTTGGGCATATTGGCTGTAAAGTTGGCAAACCCAGGTTCAAGATCAAAGTGTCACATGATAGGGTGATAGCTCGTCCTTGCCCAGCTCCTGCCAGCCTAGCAGTTTAAATGCATGTCAATACAAATAGATAAATAAGTACCATTTTGGTGGGAAAATAACAGCGTTCCATGCACCTCAGCCTACAGTCATGCTGGCCTCATGACTATGGGAGTGTCTTTGGACAGCACTGCCTCAATGGCCTTGAAAGAGAAAGAGAGATGAGTGCTGCCCCCTACAATTGGCAATTACTAGTGGAGTAAAATCTGCAGGACTCCTATGTGTTTATTGCTTCCTTCCCTATTCCACTCTGATTTGTTTTCCACCTTTAGAACTGATGATGTGTATCCATTTATAATGCTTTACTTTCAGTCGTTTGATTTCAGTATTTTTTTGCTATTGCTTGCAGGCGCTGAAACCCACTAAATAATCTCAGGGAATGAAACAAAACAAGAATCAGAAATAATGCAGATTCTCTGATTTCAAAGAAAACCTTTTCCATTTTCTCAGTTTCCATATCTGCAAAGGACAACTGAATGGTGATTTCCTTCCACAAGTCTAATGCTTCCTCAGCAGTGGGGAAGGTCTTTTTAACTTTGGGAACAGCATCACCTGTAGTAAGGATGGGAACTGATAGGAAGACCTTCCATTATATCCTTGGATATCAAATGGGGAGATCCTAGCAGAGTTGGGATGATTTTGTGAATTGTGAACTGAGCCAAAAGATGCATAGAAGCAAAGGATGCCTCCACAGGAAATTTAAACACCCATCACTGCCAACTGTGGACAAAATCAAAAGGAAAGAAATGTTTTTTTTGGATGCTTGATGCAAGTGGATACAGAAACTGTCCTGCCTACCGAATTAATCACTTTATTCTCTTTGGAGTACAAAATGACTAAGTCTTCCTTGATGCCACCAGATTCTTTGACATAAATGAAGGCTGATCTCTTTGAACCTTCTCTCTACCTGTGCAAACAAAAAAGCAGAGATGACACTCAGGAACTCCTATGGTTTATTGCTCAAGGACTTTTCAATGTATTCTGCCAACTTTTCCCACCAGATTCTGCTCCTATTTCCTAAGGCTACATGTGAGCCTTAGCTTAATTTCAAAAGCCAATGGCAAGTGACCCTTTCAGGCTTCTAGTAGAGAGACATAACCCCCTTGCTTTAAAGAAAATGAATACTTTAAAAAATAGAAGAGAGATACAGAAGTGGAATTCCTGGTCCTTTTTGCCTTTGGTCAGCCTTGACCAGTTTACCTAGGACATGTGCAATGGAGTGGTCAAGATATTGGCTCTGATCATACAATTGAAGCTCTCCCCTTTTGACATGTGTGCATTAAAAGAGGCAGGGCATTTATGGCATGGCTACAGCTTTCATCTTGAATTTTTCATTCCCCTCCCCATGGAGAACCTCGAGTATAAATCTAAAGGACGAACTGCAATCTGCAATAGGCTTTCATACTGCAGAAAGCTTCTTCTACTGATTCTTGCAGATCAACCTTCTCATAAAGGGAAAGAGTCATGAACCATCTGCGGGAAATGAACCAACCAAGAACCCAATTGTTAAATATTGAGCCACATATGTTCTTCAGTACTTAAAAAGAAAATGAGAGAGATAAAGGCAAACACAGACATGAAGATCTGATAAATCTAAATGGTAGGAGGAATTCTTATTAGCATTTGAATAGGCTGAAATCTCCTTGGAGGTCATTTGAAGTACTTTCTTTTTTGTTACATTACAATTAAAAAAACGTATATGCTTAGACCTTTCAAGGATAACATTTTCATTAAGTAGCCAAATAGTTCATGGGTTAAAATGTTGGGAAACATGAGGAGGCAGGATTGCATAAAGCAATACAATGTTCTTTTTTTTTTTAATGTGCTACTGTTTGAAAAAGTCAGTTGTGAGACTAAGGGAGATATCGGGATAGGTGCAATAGGAGCCAAAAGATGTAAGGTGATTTGAAAAAAATAGGTCAAGGAACAGAACCAAAAGTATATAATTTTGTTGATTTTTCTTTGTATTTTTTAGTTATGTTTTAAGAAAATCCACTTCTGAAATCCTCCACATCTAATTTTTCCCCCCTGAGTTTGTAAGCTTCTGAATGACTGATCCTGTCTGTGATTTTCCATTGCATTTTTGTGTGGAAGAGGAAGTGACACTGTTTGCTCAGTTTTCACTCCATTCATATTTCTTCCATTCATATTTCACTTCATTCATATTCATTTTGCACACAAAAAAACCACCGCAAAAAGAAAGGAAACTTGATACATTTCTCCACATCCACATGATTTTTATATGTTGTTTTGCCTATTGCAAGAAACACCCAGAATGGGAAGGAATTATGATGCTCCTTCTTGGGGTAACACAAAGTTACTCTTTTGCAGTGCTTTTTACTGTCCATTTTGCTCAACAGGGGGTGCAAAGGGATCGAAGAAACTGAGGCAACCTGTACATGTTTAGGAAATGTCTGTTGAATTGAAATTTGAGAGGAATGACATGAAGAGCTGCCTTGATTGCTGCAGCTGGTGACTTATATTTCTCAGTATGCTTACAGAATTTCTAACACACTACAAAGAAGCAGAAGCTGAGAAAAATAATGTCAGCTAAATGAATCAATAACTGGGAGACTGTCTCTCAGTCTAAGTTGGATATACTTTGCACATATGGAAGACATGACTGGGACAGCATAAACCTTTCCGCTTGAAGGCAATTGAATCAACTTTTCAACCAGAATAACAGAGTTGGAAGGTCTTCTAGTCCAAACCCCTGTTCAAGCAAGAAATACTACACCATTCAAGACAATGGTTGTCCAATCACTTCTTAAAAACCTCCAATGTTGGAGTACCTACGACTTTTGGAGGCAAGTCCTTCCACTGTTTAATTGTTAATTGGATCTCTCCTTGATTAGTTTCCATCCATTGCTTCTTGTCCTGCTTTCAGCTGCTTTGGAGAAGGAATTGACCCCCTCTTCTTTGTGATAGTCTCTTAAATATTGGAATACTGATATCACATCACCCCTAGTTGTTTTCATTAAATCTGAATTAGATTCAGAAAAGAATCTGAAAGACAAGAAAAACTGAACTGTTTAATTGAATCAGGTACTTGCAAAATGATTTGAAAATGTAAAAAGCTTTGGCATATATAAAAAGTCCCCTATCCCCCATTAATTCAGAAACAAATATAATTGATTTTCTGAATTGAATTGAAATTAGATTTTAAGGTGTTTTCAAAATAGCCTTCGGGTCTGAGTAAGCATCTCATGTTCTGTCAAAGAAAGTTATGTCATCTTCAGAAAGACAATAGTCAATTACAATTACAACTAATTACAATTTGCAACATACTGTAAACATTTTTCTAAGTTAGCACCTTCAAAGTAGTTTGACAATCTTAGAATTTTCTAAGCAGGACAACCATTGATCAAGATTTAAAAAGGCATGGTGAGGCAAGCACTTGGCATAAAAGCCAACATTTCCTGATGAACAAAAGAAACACATGGGCCTTTGTGAAGTGGATGGGACATTGTTCTCCACTGCATATCCTCTGCACCAGAAATAGCCCAGTTTGACATGTGGAAATCATCATAAAATGTGCCTTACTGTATTGATTGTACCTGTTCCATCACTTCTCTTCGAGTGGCATTATCTTATTCTAGAGGAGATATGGGCAGGCTCTTTAAGTGTCAAATGTTTTTTTTTTTTTTAAGATGAATTGCAAAGTCTTAAAAGATTTCAACTTTTTACATGTTCTTATATATGAATGCCAAAACTTTGCATGCTCTCAACTGAAATCCTGCAATATTTCATTGTAGAACACTGACATCTTCTGGATTTTGGCACACATCTAGGATTTTGCCTGTTTTAATAGATTTAAATACATTGCCTTTTAATTGTAGGTTTCCATGTATGCATAAATTACATTTAGAAGACTTCAAGTTCAATTTGGGAGTCAGGTATAAATAGAGAATATTCATTTCTGTTAGGAGTGAGGGAGCATATATACTGTCTGGGTGACTGTTATCACCAACCCTCCGTTTTCTGTGTCTAAATTTAGCAAGATTGATTGCTAGATCAGAAGAGAAAAGAGTATTTGCATTGGCTTGAATTTAAATACAGGATGGTCCTCAATTTACAATGGCAACTGAGACCAAAATTTCCATCACTGAGTGATGCGATCATAAAGCAAGGTTATACAAGAACTGCGGGTTGGGAAGGGAACTCCAAAGACATAGTAAACCCTCATTCAGAATCACTGTAATTTCAAATTGCTGAAAGAATAATTGTAAATCAAGAACTACTACAGACTTATCCATGAGATTGGGTTTTTTTAATTTATAGGTATTAGAAAATTTGTGTACATTAATATACATTTCACATGCTTGTCATCTTCAGAACTGATGATTATTAGTGGTGGGGAAAACAGGATGCTGGAGAAAAAGAATACTTGCAGGAGAAAAGTAGAATTCTAATTCTCTTCTTGGCCTCTGTGATTCCCCTGCAGTTTCTCCTCCAGTCCTGTAAGACTCTTAGAACCAAATGGTAAATTGTTAGTCTGGTCAAACTCTTAAGTTAAAGGCAGATCAACTCAATGCTGCATTGAAATCTTCCTTGCAATTTATCAACTGTTTTGACCATTGTAAATAAAGACATTCTTCTGTCTTTGTTTTAGAATGCTTGTGGGTTTCTTTCAAACATGTTTGGCTTGTTTTTTTCTGCTTATTTTATTATTATTGGCAGTGGGGACTTTTCTGCTAGAAATTAATGGAAACATGAAAAGCCATGGAGGCTGCAAAGTCACAATCTGTGCAATTTTTTTTCCTTTGCACAAACACTTTAATGTCTAGTTAAATTGTGATTTCAAATATTATGTTATTATTATGTAAAATATGTATTTGGAACAACACCTCTATTTAAAATGTTCTTATATAAAACTTTGCTTATACCAATAAATATGACCATGTCTTTTTTGTTAACGTGCAAATGTTTGTGATCTGTCTCTTTTGGTGGGTTTATGATCCTCCAGGAATAACAAGAACCAGGCCAGCCTGGAACCAGATTCTCCAAGGTTCATCTAAGTTACAGGGAAATTCATGTTTCCCAAAATGCCTTCCCTGTTACAATTCTCCTTTTTCTCCTCTCTCCAACACCCTGCCTTCTATATAAAGGAATGCTATACTTCCATTATACAGAAACAATGCATTTATTTAGTAAAAGGTGTTAAAAAGAGGTCAACTCCCAGATACAACTTGACAGTTTTAATGAAGCAGTCCAGAAGTGCTATTTTCCTGGACTACTACTTCTACTGCTACTACTACTAGTAGTACTACTACCACCACCACCACCACCTCTTTCTCCTCCCCCCCTCCTTTTAAAAAGCTTATTGCAATAACTTCCTTTTATCATGAAAATCCCTTGAGGGCTTCCCAATTACCCGAGGTTCTGGAAAAATTTAAAGATCTTTTGAAGATAAAGACAAGTCAGGCTGTAAGAAAGAATTGGAGGAATTTAATTTCAGGAGCAAAACCTATGAACCCCATTTGGTTTTGGCATATAATGAGTGGGTGCCTTCAAGATCAAGGCTGTAGTCCTAACACCACAAATATCTGCAAGAAAATGGGAAGATCACTTCTGTGAAATCTTTAACAGCGATTCTGATGTAATCTCATATGGGATTCCCTCTCATGGTGGCCCCCTGGATTGGAAGGTTAGGGCACTGGCTTTATTCTGCTTAGAAGAAAAGCTATCCATAAACTATCAGAAAACCAAAGTTTTAAGGTTTTCTGCCTAATGTGATGAGTTTTGGGGAGGCCTGAGGGAAGAAGAGGCAGGGAAAGGGGCGTGGGGGTTCTCTCAGGTTTTGGTGGGAAACTTTTTGAGGAGGGAGCTGAGGGAGAAAAAGGAAATCTGTCAAGCTTATTTTTAACTTTTATTGGTTTTTTTAATATTTAATTTACTTATATTGTTTTATCAATGTATAAAGTACGAAGAAAAATTAAATTAGGAAATTAAGAGGAGAAAAAAGAGAGAGGGAAAGAAAAGATGAGGTACAAGGGAAGAAAGAAAAAGGCATTGACCTCTAACCCTTTTTAGCACAGTACAAGATAACCACATTACAGCCTTTGTAGTTGTAGATACTAAGTATCTCCTTAGTATACAAGTAGCCATTTCTATAACAACAAATCTATCTAATCAGCATAACCAAAGTCAAAGATTCATTTTGTTTTCATTACAAGCACAACATCCGGAAGTGATATCGAAATAAAAAAAAACCATAATTAAATATATTCTTCTCTTTCAATAGAGCAATCAATTTAACCCTTTCTGCTTCATCTTCTTTCCTGTGGAAATAATATGTATTTCTATCTGAACTTAATAATCCTTATCAACTATCACTATTTCTTTGACAAGATTCACTGTATTCTTTCAGATTCTTTAAACGTAAAGGGAAAAATACTTTTTTAAAAATCCTTTGTAAAACACTGAGCTTTTCTTTAAAAACATTTCTAAAATCAAAACACTCTAATTGATCATTTCCTAAACCTTCCTCTTAACATTCATGTGCTTTAAAGTTCACTTTCAGACTATTCAAATTCCAACTAACTCCAATTAACTCATTAAATTTAGATTTACTGACTGGAATCCCGAAAGATGAAGGGAACATTTTATCTCAGACAAGGTTAGAAATTGAAGAGTTGGGCTTTTTAGTGAGAAAAAACTTGGAGCTTCCGTTGAGGGAAGAAGAGAGGGAGAAGGTGGAGGGAAGAAGAGATGGAGAAGGTGGAGGGAAGAAGAGATGGAGAAGGTGGAGGGAAGAAGAGATGGAGAAGGTGGAGGGGAGGTGACCAAGGCGAGTGGGCAAGCCAGTGACCAGAGGGAGGCCAGATACCCCAGCGGACATTGGAGGTGACCTAAGCTGGGCCAGTGGATGTCCAGGACGATGGACATTGAGACACTCACTGAGTGACTGTATAATAGGGACGAGCCTGGGTACCTATAGAAATAAGCTAGATGAATCTAGACTACACTCTAACAGCCCTTCCAGGCTGGCTCTACACTATCATAATGTTCAAAGATGGTAAGCAAATGGGACTCAATTTAAGCTGGTGTGCACTTATAAATGTCTTGGAGTTTAATTCCATTCTTCTCTGTCCTGGAATATTCATTTATTTTATTGGGAAAGTGTTGCACATAGTACCTCCTCAGATATTGTAACTTTTACTTATTTAAACAGAGTGCATTATAACTTGGCAGGTTGCAAGATTTTCCAAGCTAAGGTATTCTATAGCTTCCAAATTTGCTCTTTCTCAAAGCTTAATATTCTTGAAACCATTCAAAATAAGTACCGTATTTATTCGAGTATAACGCGCACACGTGTATAACGCGCACCCCCTAATTTTTGATTTAAAATCGGTATAAAATTTTGTTTCACTTTTTCTCGACTCAGACCAAGCATTGTAAGTGACAAACGTTGTTGAACACGTGCGGCCATGATAAAAATCGTTTATAACGCGCACCCTCGTTTATAACGCGCACCCTCGTTTATAACGCGCACCCAAACTTTGAGTTCTTTTTTTGGTAGAAAATTTTGCGCGTTATACTCGAATAAATACGGTATATTCAAGCCACACCTATCGTTTTACAATGCCTCCAAAATGCCATATTACGTGTAGAGATAGGTATAGACTTTATTAGGTGCTGGAGCGTGGTGTCTTCTTACTAGCTTTTAGCTGAAAGATAAAGTGACAAGAAGTGGAACCCACAACCCCCATTCCTACGCTTCTCCTGATGGCTTCTCACCCAAGTATTATTTAAATCAGCCCTACTTAGCTTTCAAGATGTGTTAAGATTGGTTGAGTTTAAGAGAGATCCAAATCTAGAATTAAGAAGAAATTTTGTGGCAGTGAGAAGAAACAATCAGTAAGGTGGCTTCACTCCAGAAGCTGTGGATCAGTGGTGGGTTTCAAATTTTTTAGAACCTACTCTGTAGGTGTGGCCTATTTTGTGGGCGTGGCTTGGCAGTCATGTGACAGGGTGGGAGTGGCCACCTTTTAAAATGCGGTGAAACTCATTTAACAATGCTCTTGCTTAGCAACCAAAATTTTGGACTCAATTGTGATGCTAAATTCTTTCTTTCCTTCCTTCTTTCTTTCTTTCTTTCTTTCTTTCTTTCTTTCTTTCTTTCTTTCTTTCTTTCTTTCTTTCTTTCTTTCTTTCTTTCTTTCTTTCTTTCCTTCCTTCCTTCCTTCCTTCCTTCCTTCCTTCCTTTCCTTTCCTTTCCGTTGGGTCACTGGCAGCGGTGGGCCAGATTTACTTCCAGGTACACTGGTGGAACCCCCTCTCACCGGTTCTCTAAATTTCACCAACCGGCTCTCGCGAGTAGGTGCGAGCCTGCAGAAACCCACCACTGCTGTGGATGATCCATTAATGGAAGTTTTCAAGAAAAGACTGGACATTCATTTCTCCAGGATGCTATAAAGTATCTTACCTTGGCCATAGGATTGGACTAGAAGATCTCAAAGGTCCCTTCCAGTCCTATGATTCTATTAAAAGTCTAAGTGCTGACTCCTAATAAAGATTCTCTCAATTCAAAAAGGTGCAAAGTCCCTAATTGCTGATTCTGACAATTTTTACATTTTAAATTATCTAATTGTTTAGGCAATTACCTAAAAACTCACAGACATCAGTTATAAAGATTTAGATTTTTAAAAGATGGTTTGTATTTAAAAAACAAACAAACATCATTATATGTGGAACAACCCTGACATCTAGTGCTCATGACTCTCAACTGCATCCTTAAACACAATAATATGCCATTTATCTTAGCCATCTATAAGCGAGTAACAATGTTTGATAGTTCTTGCCTCATATTTGACAAGAAGATTTTGTGAGCTATACGGAGAAATGAACCCCTAAAGATAAGTGGATTTTGGCAATATAAAGAGAGTTAGCTTTGCATTTCTGGCACCAAGTCTTTTACAGACTTTGTACCTATGCTGTGCCAGATAAAATCCAAGATGCCATTGCTAAATTTTATTAGATGGTACTAACTTTGGTTTTAAAAATTCACAAAGAGGCTCAGATCGCAAAAATAATTTGTTATATTTTCTTTTTTTTTATGATGGCAATTCCTGTACGGATGTCAATAGTATAAAGTAATTGAATGCATAAAATAATATGAAAATTTATGATTTTAAAATGTATGTACCCCTTCCTTTTAATAATTTTTTTTTTTAATGAAATATGTACGAAGACCCGGAGGCAGTCATCAAACCCGATGTGGAAGCTCCAAAATATTACTTGATACCTTACCTATCCCTTTCCTGTTAAAAATTGTTAAAACCAATAAAACTTTTTTCAACAACAACAACAAAAAATTCTAATGAATTTTTACTTACTATTTTCATCTGGCCAGCTTAGCATGATCTACTCCGCACCCTACTGTTTTATAACAAATCAAAGTTTTAATGTATGGGTTTTTAAATTTTTAAATTTATTTTAAGCAGGGTATTGATTTAATTTAGTTATTATTTAGTAATATTTCGTATTTAGGTATATTTATTTTAAATCTCTGTTTGCCGCCCCGAGTCCCTTTGTGGTGAGATGGGTGCGGGTTACAAATGTTAATAATAATAATAATAATAATAATAATAATAATAATAATAATAATAATAATAATAATAATAATAATAATAATAATAATCATGATGATGATGATGATGATGATGATGATGATGATGATGATGATTCAAACTGATATTAATGGCAGATATATTTTCAGACAGAGCACATGAATTTGGCATTGCCCCTTGAATTATTTATTTTATTAAATTTATACCCCGCCCTTCTCCTTGTTAGGACCCAGGGCGGCGCACAGGCATTATATAAAACCATAAATACAATATACATCAATTAAAAATATATTAAATTAATTCACCCGTGCTAAAACCCGTTATTAAAACCGTAACCAAATTATAATTTATATTTAAAAGTCAGACGCGGGGGGCTATCCTAGGCCGGCTTGTTGGAATAAGTACGTCTTAAGACGTTGGCGGAAGAGGCGGAGGTCCGAGGTAGTGCGAAGGTCGAGTGGTAGGTCGTTCCAGAGGGCCGGGCCCGCCACAGAGAAGGCTCTTCCCCTGGGTGTCGCCAGCCGGCATTGCCCGGCCGACAGCACCCGGAGTAGGCCCGCTCTGTGGGAGCGGACCGGACGAAGGGATGTATGGGGCAGGAGGCGGTCTCGTATATATTAGGAATTAGGAATAGTAATGGTATGTGGGAAATACCTTGGGAGTTTGGGCAAAGAGGAAACAGTCAGATAAGTTAAACATAATGCACAGCTGTATAGTGGGTGAAGCAAGGGACCCTTCCTAGTTTCTCAGACTGTAAAAGAGAAAGTGGGAGATTTGTACTTTCAGATTTGCGAGATTCTTGCAAAAATAAAGATTTATTTAATCTAAATAAATTCTGATAATGTAGCTTTACAATAAAATAGAATTAGCTCTTCTGGTCATGTTTCCTATCTAAGTTATGATAAGTGATAAAGATGACAGAGACAATTTTACTCCTGATCCTTTGGATCAGAAAAGAGACAGGGAACGTTCCAAAGGGGTACGACACAGTTGGAGGTATTAAGCAGCCCACTGCACGTGGCATTGCTGGAAATACGCAGAGGTGACAGAAAAGAACATGGCTGATTCTGTAGTTGGTTCTTATTTCTGTATTTGTTCTTTTTTTAAAAAAGTGAGAATGGGATGAAGAAGCTTCTTGGAAGTAAGCAGCTCCCACTCCCATCTTTAAAGCGCCATTTTGTCTGCTTCCACAAGCCAATGAGAAAATGGCCAAATTTCAGCATTTCAGGCTTAATTACTTGAAGGTGAGGTGGTTAAAAATAGATATTAGAGGAATTGGCTTTCCAGAGTTTCATCCCTCCACTTCTTCTGCTGTTTTGGAAAAGTTCCTCAAATACAACTAAACATTTCTCACTTGCTCCCAATTCGCTTAATACTGTCTTAAAGTCAATAATACAAAAGCAGCTACTTTTACTTTTCTCCAGTTCCAAAATTTGGCAACCTACTGTGACATCCCATTTTACCATTCCAATGGAATAGCTTGACTCCAAGAGTTGTGGGTGCTCCATATGACTGGGTCAGTCAGCAAGAATAACTCACTTAGTCAGTTAAAGCTACTACCCGCAACGTTTAGCAACAAAATGCCTTTTAAAAGCACATATTCCATCTCTTCCTAACGTTTGTCTTTCTTTCATCTTAAAAGGTGATGTAAAAACTCTAAACTTGTCTTATAATTTGGAACTGAAGGGGATCAGATTCTCCTAGTCCTGAATCAGATTGCCTTGAATGTATCAACCACATTCTTAACAACATGGTAAATTTTAAGGTGATCTTGGCATAGACTTTAGTCTCTTTCTTATTATCTTTCCACCAGTTTTGAAAGCAGCACTGGGAAATGATGGATCTTCCTCCAGCTTCACAGTCATCACTTGAAAATTATTGGTTTCTTATTGCCATTGGAACTGGCAAACTGGTGATGTATTCTCAGTTATAGCATTAATCAAGTGGGTAGCATAAATCAGATTATGTGATTGCTTTCCATTAATGATGGAATCTCATGAACATTTTCCTACCAATCAGCTGATCCTGCAAGTCTTGGAGTGGTAAATTGCAGTCTCAAAACCACCCACATTTTGCAGGGGGGGAAAACACATGAATTGCAAAGCATGTTGGCAGCAAGTGCAGCTCTTGTACTAGCAGAGTAACAATGTTGGAAAGGGCTTTATAGGTCTTCTAGTCTAACCCCCTTCCCAAGCAGGAGATCCTACAGCATTTCTGACAAATGGCAGTCTAGTCTCTTCTTGAAAGCTTCCAGTGATGAAGCTCCCACCACTTCTGAAGGCAAGTTCTGTTCCACTGGTTGATTGTTCTCATTGTCATAAAATTTCTCTTTATGTCTACGTTGAATCTCTCTTTGACAGAAGTATTATATGTGCCACCCAAGGTATCTCCAAAAATGTTGGTACTTCTGCATTTTAGACCAAGTGTAGCTTCCAAATAATCTTCAAGGATGGCCCTATGTAGAGTGTGGGAGATGGACAATAGTTGGCAACAATATGCTTGCTAGTTCTAAACTCTAAAGGTATCCATGAATTCAGAATTGAAAGCAAAGTCCATATTTTTCAGAGTATAAGATGCGCCAGAGTATAAGACACATGAAGATATTGAAGAGGCAAATTTAAAAAAAGGGGTTTTCACTCTGCAGACCTCCCAAAAACGGCCTGGTTTTTGTAAAAAAAAAAAAAAGGCAATGCATAGCCTTTAGGAGGGTTATGGAGTATGCTTGGAGGTGGAGGGTAAAAATGAGCAAAAAAGGCCCAGTTTTTTGTGAAAACAGACCCCTTTGTCCAAAAAAGGGGCATGCATAGTCTTTACGAGGCTTATAGAGTGCTCCTGGGGGCTGGACAGACAAAAATGAGCAAAGAAATGGCCTGTTTTTCATTCATTTCTGTCCTCCCCAGCCCCCAGGAACACTCTGGAAGCCCCCTAAAGGCTATGAATGGCCATTTTGGTGAAGAGGGCAGGGTTTTGGGATGCCTAAAATGCTGTATTCACTGTATAAGACATATCCAGATTTTCACCCTTTTTTTGAGGGAAAAGAGTGCATCTTATACTCCAAAAATACAGTACATACTCTTTTTAAAAAAAAATGCTGAAAGATGTAAGATGTTAACAAATGCTACAGTGGAAAAATCCATCACCTTGTCTAGAGGACAAAAGAGTTTTAGTGTCTTCATTTGGCTAAACAATTTCCTTTGGAGTAATGATTAGGGTAGATGTTTTCTTATTTTTTCCTCATCCCTACCATGAGAAAGTCTAAATGTCAGAGTGTTTTATTTATTATTACAGGTTCTATACACGGATGTGATTTAGTGTGCTAGATTTTGTGCTTGTTTTTCATGGATTAGGACCCTCTCCTTTACCGGGACTCTTAATTCTTCCAAAGCTCCTGGTTAGATTAAAAGATCATTAAGACAAACGGAATGGAGATTTGATAGGTAATGCCATAAGGAGGAAGACCAATGAAATGCCATCACAAGGCACGTGAAAGTTTTGTAAAGGTAAAGGTGGACAGTGCCAGGTAAGGTTATATGGCCAAGGTCATTCGTAAGGCAAAAGGACTGTTCTCTTCTTCTGATGTCTTTTGAGCCGCTGCTGTAAATGAGGGGTGTCTACTCTTTTGACATATGTGGACAGCATGGAAGGTAGACAACCACATAGTTCAGAAATAAATGTTCTTGAGTGAATAACACAAAGAAGAGCCATACATCAAGGAATATTTTTCAAAAGAAATAGATCTAAAAGTGTATTTTTTTGTACTTTCTGAGTATGCATACCTCTCAGGAACAAAAGGATATGTAATTAAGAACACATACTGGATTGGAGCTCTGGCCCATCTAATCCAGCACTTACAATCATCCAAATTCACAAGAAACCTTTTGGTCTCCCAGCAGACGGCTTTCGGAGATAGTTCCTCTGCCTTCAAGGATAACAACTGTTGATTTCCATGACTTCTATGAATTAATACAACTCTTTGCTGGAAAAAAAAGTTGATGTATGTCTAACCTATTAAAGAGAAGGATTGAGGGGAACATAATTGCCTTCCAGTATCCCAGAGAAGAAGGGATATCTAATGTAGAAGTAAGACTGTAAAAATATTTAATCAATAGAATGGAGCTGTGGGTGCTCCATCTCTGGAGGTTTTCATCAATAGATTGGAGAGCCATTTGACTGGAATGGTATAAAGTCACCCATATTGACCAGAGGGTTGGACAGTGAGAACAATTAATCAGTGCAAGCACTTGCCTCTGGAAAATGTGGATGCTTCACCATTAGAGATTATGAACAGATATTTATCTGGAATGGTATAAAACCTCCTGCCATGATCAGGGGGTTGGGCTAGAAGACCCCCAAGTTATCTTCCAATACTATTATTCTGCATTCTACGATCGCTCTCAGTTCTTTGTGCCTGACAATATGTCTATAATTGTATTATACAAACTGCACATTTGGACAATGCTGATATTCAGAGGCCTCCAGGAACAGGTCATGGTTCTAAAGACTTTAATCTGGCCCTTCTTTCTTTCATGCCTACATTCCAAGAAAATTAAGACTTTAATCCTAGTGCAACAATGCTATAAGGGTATTTGAAATGGCTGCTGCCAGTTATGGAATATTGTGGTTTGGCAAGGAGCCACTTCTTCTCAAGGACAGTAAATTATCATCCTCTTGTCCAGGTGGGAAACTTTTAGTTTTTTACTGACAGCTTGAAAATCACAAATGAAGCCTTGTTTTCTTTTCTTGTCTACTGGTTCTGTGATGCAGGGGGGCTTTTGATCAGCAACCTTCAATGTCTGAGCCCACTTCAACATTTTCAGTTTTCTTTGACCTGAAGGGAAGTTTCCATCAGATAATAAGTAGGGTGAAAATGATATTAGCTTCCTGGAGAAAATATTTATTTCTTTGGTGGTCCTTGTTCAGCTTTTTCCCCCTCTTAAAAAGGCTACAGTAAAACAAGGAAAATGATCCAAGCATGCAAACCTGCTGAGGTCTATCCTAGATTTCCAATTCATTTTTAAAATTTATTTTACTTTGCTATCTTTTGGAGTGCCAGTATGATATAGATTAAAGTGTTGGATTGGGTTCAGGATACCCATGTTTAAGTCTCAAGATTGGTGCTATGAGTATGAAATGAGAGGTGGGCATCTTAAAATCCACAGAGAAAAGATAGTAGATTAATGTTAGAGATAAATAGAAATTCTTGATTATAGCTCTTATGCAACATTTTTCTTGAGGAGTTTTCTGTTTATATATCTTTTCTTTGACCAAGACAATATCATTTGATTTAGTTCCTAACAGCTACTAGCATAAGAGAATAGATAATAATTGACCAGGAAATATAACATAAAAATTACAAGCAAATAGGATAAAAAGTAAAAATATAATTTTTCTAAGCTATCTAAAAAGAGTTAATATTACAATATATGGGGCAAACTATGCAGCTGTAGTTGGCTGTGATGTGGCTATGGTGAAGGAAATAAATCATATTATTTGATAATAACACCTTGAAATACAACAAATCAAAATCACCAGTATATTTAGTAAAAATGGAAATAAAACTCAAGCTCAACCCTGCCAAGACTGAGTGGCTGTGGTTTCCGGCACCCCGGTTCAGCCAGATTACTCCAACTCTGGCCATTGGGGGCGAAACACTGGCCCCCGTGGAGAGGGCGCGCAATTTGGGTGTCCTCCTGGATTCCCGGCTGTCCTTGGAGGACCATGTGACGGCCGTGGCCAGGGGGGCGTTTCATCAGGTACGCCTGATGCGCCAATTGCGCCCCTTACTGGACCGGGCTGCCCTTTGCACAGTCACTCAAGCTCTCGTGACGTCCCGTCTCGACTACTGTAATGCTCTCTACATGGGGCTTCCCTTGAGGTGCACTCGAAAGCTACAGCTAGTCCAAAACGCAGCCGCGCGGGTAATTACGGGAGCCACCAGAAGCTCCCATATAACACCAATCCTGCGCGAGCTGCATTGGCTTCCTGTGGTCTTTCGGGTGCGCTTCAAGGTTCTGACGACCATCTTTAAAGCGCTCCATGGCTCGGGGCCTAGTTATATGCGAGACCGTCTCCTGCCCCATACATCCCTTAGACCGATCCGCTCCCACAGAGAGGGCCTTCTCAGGGTGCCGTCGGCCGGACAATGCCGACTGGCGACACCCAGGGGAAGAGCCTTCTCTGTGGCGGGCCCTGCCCTTTGGAACGACCTACCCCCTGAACTCCGGACCATCACCGACCTCCGCCTCTTCCGCAAATGTTTAAAGACATATTTTTCCATCAAGCCGGCCTAGCCTAACCTCCCATGGGGACTTTTAGAAAAGTTTTAAATTGGGTTTTTAATAATTGGTTTTTAGCACAGGATTGGGGATTATTTAATATATATTTTAAATTATTTGTCTATCTTCTATTGTGTATGTTTTTTAAATTTCCTGTGCGCCGCCCTGGGTCCTCTGTGGAGAAGGGCGGGATATAAATGTAATAAAATGAAATGAAAAAAAAATGAAATACACTAAATATAAAAAGTCTTTATACATCTGTTAAAATGCCAGCCTTTGACACACCAATATAAATCACTTCAGAATTTTTTCCACCTTTAATATAACTTCAATTATACAAATATAAGCTATACATGTCACCAATTGAAAAATAAATCATTTAATATTGTACATTTTAACCTTTATACCGTATGTTTTATTTACATGTGTAGAGTAAGCATTTTTTTTTATTTTCTCTGTGAAAAATAGTATTTGCATTTTATTGCTTTTTTCTTTAAAAAAATATAATAGCAGAACTTCTGCTATTTGGGAGGCTAAAAATATACAGATTAAGTAGAAATATCAGTGAGTGAATTGTATCAGGAATGTCATTTTCCCCCCGGTATCATTTTTTGTATACTTTAAACTACACAATAACTGGAGTTCTCTGGACAATTTGCAAATTAAAAATATATGAAAATAAAACAAGGGCAGTAAAACAGAAAAGAATAGGTAGCAAACAAGTTCAGATCAGGATCTTAGGTGTCAGGAAAATGGAACGGAGACCGCATTGGGTAACAAAATCTTCCTATTTTCCCATTGTATATTTTTTTCTCTCCCAAGCTTTATTCTTTATTTTTGAAGATTAATTACACACAGGACTTGCACGCAGCCAATCAATCAATCAGAATAGAGCTGGATGCCTTTAAATACTAAATGCAAAATAGATTTCTCCTTTTCTAAAATAAAATCTCTTTCTGGAAATTCAATAAAAAGTAGGTAGAAAAAATGCCAGAGTAATTACTTTGACCATCACTGGTGAATTCCTCTTGTAAAAGTTACATCTACAACTTCTTCTTTCATAGTGGGAGAAGAAGAAGAAAAAATAGATAATGGGGTTTGACCAAATGAGGCAGCATATGGGAGAAGAGAATAGATGGGGAGTCCTAGCACCTATCACTCCCTAGAATTTAGATTTTAGAAGAGATGGAGAAAATGAAATAACTTAGCCTGAGCTAAACAAAGATCAGATTCATCAAATCAAGAATTTAAAAGCCCTTAAAAGCAAGCTTATATTTTTTCCAGAGAGAAGCATATGTAATAATAATGGTTTATCATTTATCCTCCCCTCAAACAGAGACATTAAATTCAGGATAAGATGTGGCTTGAGGCTACTTTTATAGCTCTTCACCTAGACAGTTTTTGCAATTTTAATTAGTTTGGTGTCCTTGTAAGAGATGATATTTGGTGATGGTAAGGGCCGAAGTTCTGAAAGAATACAAGCTGGCTACCAAAGACAGTTTCAAAGCCTCCTTTTTTCTAAATGAAGAGAAGGTTCTTTCCCTTTGTCTGATTCATCTCCACTTTCCCATTCAAAAACCCTTTAAAGAATACAGAATACGGAGTCGGAAGGGACCTTGGACATCTTCTACTCCAACACTCTGTCCAACCAGGATTTTTAAAAAAACCTCCAGTGCCTCCTACAGCTTCTGAAGGGAAGTCATTCCATTGACTCTTCTCACTTTGAATGCATGGTATGCCGACTTAAATCTGCACCATCAACCCACAAATCTTCTCTTTCAAAAAAGGGACTAGTGGAAGTGTTATACAAAGGCTTGTGGGTTTTTTTAAAACCTGAAAGGTCTATTATGGCATAAAGCTTTTATATTCCTGTAGTGAAGTCAGAGATCGTTTTGGTACATCCATTGACATGGATTCCTTCTTTCCCACAATAAGAACATTTTTCAAAGACTACAAGTCAGGTCATTAAGCTTCTTGATTAGCAAATAGCACTAAATGTTAATAATATTGAAAAGATGCTAGATTATTCAAATGTGTCTCTATGTCTCCTTGGCATTAAAACACCCAGGTACAGGGGTACCTAAATTTAATTGTCTTGACAGGCAGGCCAGGGAGAAGTCTGCTGTGAGCAAGTAATCCCCCTTTTTGGACTTCTGCTTTGGGGGATGCCTCGAAAGAGCCCTTCCCACTCACGTATCATTTCTGAGGTGACATACGCTAAGCCAGCTGGAAACCTGCCCTCCAATAGTATTGTTACAACTTAGAATTTCTGCAAATCCTTTAGCAAACACCTTCTCATATAAGAGCATGAATGAAGCTGAAGGACTCATTACTTGTTTCTCACAGTCAACAGAACTGCTTAGGTTGACTTGAAAGCAGAAAGAGATTCTCTGTCCTCCAGCCAAATCCAGGCTCCAAAATGATCCAAGCTCTCTTGGTAACAATCAGCTTGCTGCTTTTTCCATCTCAAGGTAAGACGTTTTCTTTGGTTTTCTTCTTCAAATTCTTACAAAAGATTGTTGCCTCCAACAGATTACTAGGTTGCTTCTTTTGATGCTTAACCAAAATCTATTCCACTTCAGTTTCTACAGACTTCCCAAAAGTATGCTCCCAAAGATTGCATTTGTTATGAATGAATGGATTGGTCTTTTAAATATTTGTTTTAAGTTTTGTCAAGCCTCAAACAGATCCTAGAAAAGAAGATCTAAGATCCTCAAAAGAAATGCTTATTCAAATTGGGAAGAAGTCTGAAGAGGACAGAGAGATATAGTTTGCAAAATATTAAAGTAACAAAGTGTTTTCAGTTTTAATTTTATCCCACTAGGTCAATTAGACATCATATAATTAAGCTTGCATAATATTGAGCAAACCACGGCTAGTGTTATTGTTGTTATCTTCAGAGAATTTTCAAACTGTACTCTTTTCTCAATGCAAGATTCTAAATTATCTTAAAACATTTATTCCCCACTTTCTTTTCTCTCTCTGGAAAATGGGGGAGGGTTCCTTCTGATAGGCTTCCTAGAAAGTCAGTGAAACTATTAGGATGGCAATGAAAAAGCAGTTCAACTGAAAGGAATTCCTAATAAGCTGAATTTGCATAACAAGCTATGTCTGCCTAGTTCTAATGGATATGCTAAATCATAATATAGTTTGGTTTATGGAATTGTATGAATTGGATTATTGTGATTTCCAGTTTCTTAAATCATCTTTAGCACTTATCAGTAACTGCACAAAACTGGATGGTGGCTGATATTTTTTTTATTTATTTTGCTGGTGAAATATTTCTTTTGGACCTGCCCAAAGCATTGTCTCCAGTTACATCCCCAGCCATCAAACATCATTTAGCAAATTTTATATGCACAAAATTGGATTTTTGTGTTGTTTTCCACTAGAAAAATATTCCATTCTCCATTGATAACTGAATAACAAATTATGTAGTAAATCTGAAAATAGAATAACATAGCAAAATGAATCTTCCTTCCTTCCTTCCTTCGGAAGCGAGTGCTACAATCTTGGAATCTGGGAAGGTTAAGGATTATGAAGTAGTGTATCCACAAAAAGTCGCTGCATTGCCCAAAGGAGGAGCTCAGCGGCGTGAGCAAAAGGTAAGAAAAAATTCTTCATTTCTTCAACTTATGGATGGATCTTACTTTGTTTGATGTGTGTGTGTGTGTGTGTGTGTGTAATTTATCTTTTTCCTTATGCTTTTCTTTCAGTTGTGATGAGAGATTTATATTTGAAACATCATTAGCTACTTTTCAAGTTGTCTTGGTAGTTTTGTAACTTTCTCCACATATTTGTACCTCCAAAGTAATTTGAGAAGTTTTTTTAATCATCCTAGGAATACAGCTTTTTAAAAAATTGGTGGATTTTATTTAGAGACCTTTTAAATATATCTGTAATACTGTTTTCCTCCATCTAACCTCCTTTTTAAATTAGGATCAGAAAATGTTTGCCACCCACAGCAAAGAAGGCCATGCTACAAGTTAATAAAATAATAAACTAAAATCACAGCTTTCAGTCTTTATGTTTCTCCATCAGGTTTTTTTTTTTTTTTTGCTTCACGCTTCCTTATTTTGGCTTGCCTTAGCAGCTTTCTTCCTGGTTATTTAGCACAAAAGAAATCCCTAAAATGGCACAACTTCTCAAAAAGGTGTTACACGCTGTGTCTAAAGAGAGCCTTTCAAAATGTAACTAAGAAAATATTAATGGTCCTTGAAAGGGATTAAAAAGCAAAAGGCACAACTACTGTCTGTTTGAAAGGTACATTTCAAAATGGCAGCTTCTTCAACCACAAAAAGATTGCAGCCCCTCCCCTTTCAGGTTTTGGCATGCAGATGGCTTCAGAGTTCAACTCCAGAAGGCACCTGTAGGTTTTCAGCTCTATCTGGAGAGGTTTAATTTTTAGACTTTTCCTGATCTGGGTGAGTCATAAAAACTGATGGAATGCCAATCTCTTTAGTTGAAAGCTGAAGAGCTACCACCCAGGGAAAAACCATTCAGGGATCTCTCCCTGCACATGTATTCGCTTGGGACTTCCGAGAAAGTGTTGAATTGTTAAGAAGGTACACATTGTCTTTTTAACTAAACACTAAACTCTTTGCATTTCAGATGAAGTATGAAGATATCATGCAATATGAATTTAAAGTGAATGATGAACCAGTGGTCCTTCACCTACAAAAAAATGTGTAAGTTAATTTAGAAGTTCTCTTAATTTCTAAATTAAGACTGGAAACATAGAAGCGTTGATGTGACCCCAGGATTAGAATGTGACCCAATATGATTGTTTTGGAAATTCAATAGAGATGCTTCTAAACGAAGGTTCACAGCTTCCCTTCCCTTGAGGTTGCTTATTGAAGCAATATGAATCCCTTTACTCTTGAAAGCAGTAGCATTTAGACTTTTATGCCACTTTACTGTGCTTCACAGCCCTCTCTAAGCAGTTAACAGAGTCAGCATGTTTCCCCCAACAATTTGGGTCCTCATTTTACTTACCTTGGAAGGATGGAAGGCTGAGTCAGCCTTGAGCCTAGTGAGATTTGAACTGCTAGATTGCACTCAGCCAGCAGTCAGCAAAAGTAGCCTGCAACACTCCACTCTTAACTACCGCACCACCCTGGCTCCCTTGAAATAAAGGGAGTTACACTACTCCCCTTTGTGGACCTACTAGCTACAATGGATTGTTGCATAGATTAGAAGAATAAAAGAAAGGGTGATACAAAATATCTTCTCCTGGTCAATCATACCACCTCCGAGCTTTGATGAAGATAATTGCCCAGATCTCTTTGCTAAGGAAAATTCTATATGGGCTTCATTCCTCCAAAAAATAGTCATCCTCATGAGATTAAAATGCCTTCTCCTTTCATTCGATACAAAACAGTACCTTTAAAATGCCATTATACAGTAATTATACAATTATCATTGTTTCTACTTAGTTCCTGGTATAAATAATGTCTTCTCTACATTCCAGGCGACTTTTTTCCAAAAATTACACTGAGACTCATTATTCCCCTGATGGCAGAAAAATTACAACAAACCCTCCGGTTGAGGTAATATGCAGAGTGCCTTAATTGTATGAAGTGAATAAAAAGAATATTTGTGCACAATATTCCAAATACCAGTCCAGGCTGTCCAAACAAGAAGTATTATATATGTGACTTATATTGGGAATGTTTTGTGTCAGCATGTGAGGATTGTTAAAACCCAATCTGTTCAACTCTTGAATAAAAAGGGCAATATTGCAATCAACCAATTCTGTCTTATTGATTAGAATCAAACATTTTGGGGAGTGAGCCCCATAAATAGTTTTATTATGAGAATATGAGGCTGTTAGGATGTACTTTGCTTTTTAAACAAGATTACAGTGATACCTGCAAAATCATTTGTTAGGCATACCAAAAGTGAGAGGGATTCTCTTTGCTTATACAAAATATAGAAATCCATTATATGTCCCTCTCACTAATAGGAACCAGAACATATTACGATATCACAGCACTAACACACTTCCTTAGGCCTTTGGCTAGCTCTCCTAAAATTGATCTAATAGTGCATTATTTGTCTCCAAAAATTGCCTACTTGTGGCTTAGCACATTCAAAAGTCATACAAACTGCTCCTATTTAATATGTTACAGAACTTTTCTGATTTTAAGGTTTATATGTGTCGAGAAGATGCTAGGAATCAAAGTTCCTCACCAGTTGGATTATTATTTCTTTGATGAAGAACAAAACATTTCAGTTGTCATCCAAGAAACTTCATCAGTTGTGATGAAAAAAAAATAGCCCAGTTGCTTTTTGAAAAAACAAAAGATGTGGTGGAATACATTGGGACTGTAGTTGTGCACATCAAATCATACTACAAACAAGCTTTAACCAGTATAGTCCTTTTGTCTCCATATAGGATCACTGCTATTATCATGGTTACATCGAGAGTGATGTGGAGTCAACTGCAGTCATCAGCGCATGTGAAGGATTGGAGTAAGATAGTCACTTATCTTTCAATTGTTTTTCATGCAAATTACTTGAGTTTGATCCAAGACATCTACAGAATTAAGAAAGATTTTGTCTGGATACCAAGAAGAGCAGCTGCCAGCAAGTAGTGACAGTAGGGAGCTAAATCATATCTGTCTAGAGGAGCTTCAAAGGCCATGTCTCCTTTGCATATAGGAAGTGATGTTACAGGCAAAGAGTATAAACCGAGTGGCTGTGGTTTCCGGCGGCCCGATTCAACCAGCTTATTCCATCGCTGGCCATAGGGGGCGAACATCTTGCCCCTGTGGATGGGGCGCGCAATTTGGGTGTCCTCCTGGATACCCGGCTGTCAATGGAAGATCAGGTGACAGCCGTGGCCAGGAGGGCGTTTTACCAGGTTCGCCTGGTACGCCAATTGCGCCCCCTATTGGATCGGGACGCCCTTCGCACAGTCACTCATGCCCTCGTGACATCCCGACTGGACTATTGCAACTCTCTCTACATGGGGCTTCCCTTGAGGTGCACCCGGAGACTTCAGCTAGTCCAGAATGCAGCCGCGCGAGCAATTATGGGTACCACAAGGTACACCCATGTAACACCGCTCTTGCGCGAGCTGCACTGGCTGCCTGTCATCTTCCGGGTGCGCTTCAAGGTATTAATTATCATCTTTAAAGTGCTCCATGGCTCGGGACCTAGCTATTTGCGGGATCAGATCCTGCCTCATACATCCTCACGACCGATTCGCTCCCACAGAGAGGGACTTCTCCGGGTGCCGTCCACTAGACTTTGTCAGCGGGCGACACCCAGGGGAAGGGCTCTCTCTGTGGCGGGCCCAGCCCTCTGGAACGACCTCCCCCCCGATATTAGGACCACCACGGACCTCCGCTCCTTCCGTCTTAAATTGAAAACACACTTTTTCTGCCTTGCCGGCCTGGGATAGCTACTCCTCTGTTTTTAGGGTCTATCGGGGATTTTTAGTTAGATAGTTTTAATGGGTATTTTAGCACAGGTTACTTAATTTAATCTATTTTTAATGAAATATGTATATAGTTATTGTTCTTATTCCTTCTGTGCACCGCCCCGAGTCCCTGTGGGGAGAGGGTGCGGTTTATAAGCAATAAATTATTATTATTAAATTATTATTATTATATATAGGGTTCCGATTGTGTATCTTTTTTTTTTTTTTTAGAAAATATTTCTAAACCGCACCCTCTCCCCACAGGGACTCGGGGCGGTGCACAGGCACAGTAAAACAATAAATACATATAAACATTTCATTAAAAATAAATTAAATCTAAACCTGCGCTAAAATTCCCATTAAAACTAAGCAATATTATAAAACCCCAATAAAACCCCAAAGACAGAGAGACTATCCTAGGCCGGCCAGACAGAAGAAATGAGCCTGAAAGTGTACAGGAAGAGGCAAGCACACTTTTCAGTTCTACCCACAACCACTTTCTTGTGCCCCTCTGCACACTTTCTTTAAGTGAGATATCTTAGCTGCCTAAAGATCCCCAAATTCCAAAGGGCTTTACCATTAGCCAGATTCAAAGCCCACCCCACAGCCATTAGTGAAGGAAAATACCAAAAGATCCCCCTTGAGCAGAGACTGTTCCCATGCAATAGAGAAATAATTGAAATGCTGGAATATAACATAACATAAATGATGGAATATTAATAATAGAATAACAGGATGACAGAATAATACAGTTGCAAGAGAACTTGAGGTCTTCTAGTCCAACCTCCTGCTAAGTAGGAGCCTCTATACTATTCTAGAGAAATATCTTCTTAAAAGCCTCCAGTGAGAGAGAAAACCATTCCAGTGGTTATTTGTTCTTGCTCATAGGAAATTTCTTCCTAGTTCTTGGTTGGATCTCTGATAATTTTTCAACCATTACTTTAGATGTTTTGGGGAGCAGAACATGCAATCTCTTGTATATTCCATAGTATCTTTGAGCAGCATAAGGAAGTGATACGAGTGCTGAGGAAAGAAAATTAAAATTAAAATTTCAAGAAAGGATTCAAAGTTACAAGGGATGTTGACTTGGTCAGTTAAAATATGATTATTCAAGGGTGGTCCTTGGAGCTTAGTTGTTTTCTTGCAGACATTTTATTACCCAAGTAGGTAACATTATCCATGCATTCAGACCTAAACTACCAATATTCTCTTCTATTGGTTATCCACCTCTGACCACCCTTTTCAAAAAGAATCTACAATTGTATTTACAGTGGGTATTTCGAGCATCAAGGTGAGATGTACCTTATTGAACCCCTGAAGACTTCTGACAATGAAGCACATGCAGTCTTCAAATATGAAAGTTTGGAAAAAGAGAATGAGACCCCTAAAACCTGCGGGGTGACCCACTCTACTTGGAAATCAGATGAACCCATCAAAAAGACCTCTAGGAAATTCGCAACTCCTGAAGAAGTGAGTCATATGAAAACCTCAAATATGTAACAAAGTTTGAGGGATTCATTTAATTGTTTCTAAATTGTAAAGTAAAGAGATATATTTCTTGCACCGTTCAGAAAGAATTCATAGAAGAGGAACCTCGTTTCTAAAATTTTATTTCAGTTACGCTGTAAAAGAAAATCTGGAGCAGAAAGTACATTTTATATCATTTTCTATGGTCACACAAACTTCATTTAGCGATTTGGTTCAAAATGGTTTCAATCGAAACTCCAAATAATCTCAACTTTCTGAATTGGTTTAGAAAATTTAATCAAATGATAAAATTGCCTCTTTTACCCTTGCATAGGATACTTGGGATAGAGGGAGACACTGGTTTGAAATCATAAATTGAAGTGATTAGAGATGTCTAATAAGACCTAATAAACATAATCTTGACTAAGTTTTTCAATTTGATTTGAATCACTAAGTTGGACTGAAGCAATGATTGAACCAAAACTAGCAAATTGAATCTGGTCACAGATAACCCTCATATTTCCACTACTAGAGGCAGAAAATTTTGAAGACAAAACATCACATACAAAAAACACAGTTCCTTCCTTCTTTTGATGGCAAAGGTCAAAACTGGCTGAAACATATCCGGAAGTTCAAAACCTCAACTTTTCCCCCTAAAATGTGATATAATTGGAACAAGGCTGTTGTTTTAATGGAATATCAAAGTACAAATGCAGACACCAATCGCTGCTGCTTACTCGTTGTTTTGATTTTTGACTTCAATTGCAGCTTCTTTATCCTCAGGAAGCTATGTTTATATGTAGTGTGTTTAAGTGGTCCACTATGTTATAGTCGCATCCACTCTTTGAAGGTTCTAATCTCAAGGGCATTGTCATTTTATTCAAACTGGATGTGTTGTAGCAGAGTTAAGAAGTGGCTCTCAGAGAGGAAGGAGAAAATTACACTGTGGAATTGAGAATCTTGGGCGCAATATAGGAGCCTTCTGACCTTATAAATAGTAATTCCATCCGGCATATGGAAAAAGAATACACCCTCACCCATTCTTTAAGTGCTAAAATTTTAACACACTCTCTCTCTATAAATTTCTTCAGCAAAAAGACCAATATTTCTGAAACTTCAAGGACTTTGAACATAGTGTAAAAAGCAGTTTTCTCATTGTCTGGTGACCCAACATGCCTGTTGGCCTCAATGAGTGACATGTCTAAATAGTCTTCTGTTTATTATTCTGTTTAGGAAAATGAATACTTCCAGGGTGACAAATTTGTTGAGCTTTGCGTAGTTGTGGACAATATAATGGTAGGTATCCTGGCTATCACTCCATTGTCTTTTCTGCATTGAGCATAAAATTATTTATTTTATGCTAGGTTTTGAGGGGTTTCTTTGAAACATTCCTGAACAATTTGTCTCTCCAAGCTGACAACTCGTGGAGAATAAGATGTGTAATGAAGAATGTTTGTCTTACACTTCTCTAAACATGGAAATATGGCATCCAGTTTAGAAAAAAACATTTCAGTAGGCTGACCAGAATTTTCTCTAACCAGGAGAAGAGCCTTTGTGTGTTGCTGAAAAATTAATAATGTTAATATATTAACAGCAGAAATATAGGTTAAAAATCAGCAGAAAATAATTAACTGGACTGCTTTATATAGAATTATTATTTTTGTCCAACTCAGCCAATTCAATTATTTTTAAATTTCTTCCTCTTCCTGACATGTTGTTTCCCCTTCTCCTTCAACACCCATCCTAAAATTATGGTCTCTTCTTTTGATCTTTTCTGTAGTTCAGGAAGTACGACCGCAACTTCAAAAATCTAAGGAACAGAGTATTTCAAATAATCAACAATGTAAATAAGGTAAGAGAAGACGGCAAAATGTATTTCACTTTTTGGATTAAATCTCCCCACCCCACTGTTCCACCCTCCTGCTCAGATTTTCACTGTGTATCTAATGGACTTAATCAGGTAAAGAGACTTAGGAGATGGACTTATACAAAACTGTTAACTTTTCCTGCTTTGAGCTCAGCAAAATTGGGTCATTTGGCAAGCTTGGGATTCTGCATGAAAGGCCATCTCAGAAAATCGGTTAGTTCAGTAACTAGATTAAGAACCCTCTAATGTGAATACATCCACTAGGTTGGGAGGATGCAAGTCCAAAAGTATTACAAAAATTCAATCAGTGCTATTGTGTAGCTAGATTCTTCCTGGGCTATACTTAATCTTCTGAACTTGAAAGTGTTAGAAAGAGAAAGAGAGAGTAAGACTCTTCCAAACTCAATTGATTACAAATATGAAAAAAGCAGGAGAGAATAATCTGGATGGAGTTGATTGTGAAACTTAGGAGAAGATCTACTCATATTGTGCTGCTTCTGTCATATTAGCTTTGTTGATTTTTTTTTTAAATTTATATTTATATCCCGCCCTTCTCTGCAGAGGACCCAGGGCGAAGCACAGGAAATTTAAAAAACATGCAAAATACAAAGATAAATACATAATTTAAAATATAAATTAAACTGTCTTATCCTATGCTAAAAGCCAAATTTTAAAATACCCAATTTAAAACTTTCTAAAAAGTCCCTGTGGGAGGTTAGGCTAGGCCGGCTTGTTGGGACAGGTATGTCTTTAGACATTGGCGGAAGAGGCGGAGGTCGGTGATGGTGCGTAATTCGGGGGGTAGGTCGTTCCAAGAATGCTCTTGCCCTGAGTGTCGCCAGTCGGCATTGTCCGGCCGACGGCACCCTTAGAAGGCCCTCTCTGTGGGAGCGTATCGGTCTAAGGGATGTATGGGGCAAGAGCCGGTCTCGCATATAACTAGGCCCCGAGCCATGGAGCGCTTTAAAGATGGTCGTCAAGACCTTGAAGCGCACCCGAAAGGCCACAGGAAGCCAATGATTATCATGTTAATGATCAGTTAGAATCAGCAACAACAGGAACATCAGTGGGTAAATTTTCCCTTTTAGTCCTCTTCCCCTTCTGTTCTTGATTAAAGAGAATGATCACTTGGTTCTCCTTTATCACTTTATTTATTTCTTCTGCGTAATAAATTATTAGTGTTCCTCAAAATGGGGACTTTTTGATGCTGTCTGAGCTTGATGATTTCCTTGCATACAGTTAATTACCTGACTAAATATCTGCAAGCAAGCCAGGAAACTAAGAGAGCAATAACAACTCCATAGTTCAACTATGAGCTACAGAGATTCTCTTTTATTGATTCCCAAACCTATTCCAGTTCACTTTCCATAGGCACCAATGTCAGTTCCTTTTAGTCTTGAAATGTTGATTAAAGTTTACTTGTGTTTGCATTCCTAATTGATTTTGTGTTCACTCCATAGTTTTTCAAACTTATAAATATTCATGTAGCAGTGAATTGTCTAGAAATTTGGTCTGATGAAGATAAGATTGCAATCAGTTCATCAGCATACTCCACTTTGGATCTCTTTCAAGCATGGAGACAGTCGGTTCTACTGAAGCACAAATGGAATGATAATGCTCACTTACTGACGTATGTCTCATTGTGGGGAGAGGGAAGGGGAGGAATGGGACCGGAGGATTATGGGAATATTAATGTTTGCTCAGAACATCCACTCTCTGTTGAATGTTATAAACCATCTGTGAACCATGTTATGTGTGAAAGCAAATCATTTTTTTCTTAACTGGGACCTAGTTTTTAGAAGACCTTGAATGATTGCAGGTCAAAAGCTCAGCTTCATTTCATTTTACCTGGTTTTGAAATGGAAACTGAAATGATAATTCTGCCACAAATTTCCTAATTTTTCTCTTCTATCAATTAAAAGTTTATTTTTGTGACAATTTAAAGTGGGTCTGGAAGTCAAAACTTTAGAAGTCAGAGGGAGTTGCCAGAGGCTCCTGATTGGACATTTCTGGTTTGACAGTTATAAAAATGAGTTTTGCGGAAATTTAGAATGAAGTCCTTAGAAATTAGAACAAACCAGGCTTCGACAATTTCCCATTTTTAATATTTACCAGTAAAAAAACAGACTTTCAGATTTCCCTGTTTATGGAAGCCTCATTTTCTCCAAAAGTCTCAGAATGAAACTTCAAGTGTAAAAATGGAGAATGCTAATTGATATCCAAAAAGAACTATGCATGTTATTTATATGAATGTTTGAAATAAATTGGCAGAAATAGCCACTTATTTACTTCTAAGTTGCAACAAACAGTGGAACATATATCAAACATGCTGCTTTTGACCCCATATCTCATGGTATCTTCTCATTCGTTTTTTCCTATCCTTTGGCTGCACCACACAAGCATTTTAATTTGATTAATTCCCATTCTGCACCAAGCAAATGGATGTTTGCATTATATAACGTATAAACCAAGAATAAAGTAAAATAATATAATATCTATTCTTGGATAATATTTTTGTTCAAGCAGGCTGTGTGAATCCGTCTCCTAGATCTTAATGTGATTTGTTTAAAGAGGTACTGTGTGAGCTCAGCCGATATGCTATGTAATTTGTGAGTGGGAAATTGGCAAGCTTATATCTATAATGTATTGGAGAAATAACAATTGTATTTTGAGCAATCCTACCAGATCCATACATAGAAAATAGGTCTTATGAAATATGTCAGGGGCTAGACGGAGAGAGATCAAAGAGTAAAAAAATATTTAAAAATCTATTTTATTTTGCCCACAACTATTGATTTGACTTGTGACTCAACCAGCTTTTCCAATCTCAACTAGTCTTCAATAACACCAGAGCTAAATTGATAGAAGAAACTTAATTATTAAGGAAACCTGAATTTGGGTTTTTTTTGGTTTGCAACCCATGGAATATAAATTAACCTAATGGGCTGGATTCACACAACATGCTAATCCCTCTCCCCAACCTAACTAAGGCTAACAGCAGCCAAGCTTAGTGTGTAGTTAAAATGCATCCTGAGCATGTTTAACAGATCAGGATATTTAAATGGCTTGTGTGAAGAGAATCTACACTGAATTATGACATCCTGAATAACGGCAGGAACTGAGGATGGGGATAGAGGGTTTGCAAAAAGCCATAGAGATTTCTGTATGCCCCAAGGCTATAGACTTTCCATCTTCTATAAATTGTATCTCTCTCTTCTGCTTTCTTACAGGGGTATGGTCTTTGGTAATGGGATAATTGGACTAGCTAGGAGAAGTGGCATGTGCGATTCTTTCAGATCTGTAGCATTAAGTCAGGTTTGTACATTGTTACAAGTGTTACCTGTTTGTAGTCGGCAAAAACTTATATATAGGTATAACTTTATGAAAAATAAAGACTCTTCTGATTTTCAATTCACAACATTTTCATCCTTATTTATTTAGATAATTTGGCATCAGTGTAGATCTTTCCTCAATTGATGGCATTTTGGCACAAAGCATCTTGGAGATGCCATAGAACAAGCCTTTTGTATGTATTGACTTCTGTCAAAAATAGAAAATATATTATTTTCTTGGAAAATAATCAGCAAATGAGCAGGTCAAATTATGATGCAATAACTTGCAAACAAGGCTGCTGAACACTTATGACAAACATGAAACTCCCGTCTTTCGTTCTAAGAAATTTAGAGAGAATACTTAACTGCTTTTTAAAAAAAAACGTCCAATCTTTGAAGGGCGGTGAGAAAACCATATTAGTTAAGATGCGAAAGATATTTACTGAGAAACAGTAAACCTATCTTTTTTCACTTAGAATAGTATGAAGCCACGTGGAGGTTATAAATTGTGTTCCTAAACAAGCAGAGTTAGGATCTTGAAATATGGGGTAACGCTAAGCCTGCTTGTTTAAGAAACTCATTTTTATTCAGAAGGACCAACTCACTCATAAATCTGTTTAGTATTTCAGCCTTCAATATTCTCCAAATGGTAGTTTGTAGCAAAAGCCACTGAGTAGTTTTTGGACTGAAGTTGCCTGTAAGTTTTAGTAACTAAATAAATGCAGATAGCAAATGGATGCAGGGGTTGTTGAACCTCTCCTGTGCTGTAGCTTCAGGGCTTTAAAGTTTTCTTCTGGATCCAAGTATTTGTGGATGTTCTGGAGTCATCGTGCACACATACACTCAGAAGAGCTAGAAGAATGTTGAGGTGGTGTGGGTAGTCCTTGAGTTACAACTGGCACTTTATAACAATCCCGACTTATCACCTTAATTGCTAGGCTCAAATATGGTACTCAGTTTAACTGAGGACTACCTGTATAATCCTTTTGTTTCAGGTTTCACATAAACAATAAATTTTCCTAGCATTTCTCCACGTTAAAATTAATGGATAATAAAAGAACTTGCTGCTGATTTTAAAAAAAAGTTTCCATTTGGAGAAAGTAGCCCTTTCCACACCCTTTGAAGCTAATGTTCTATTTACATTTCATTTTTAACTCAGAAAAAAATAATAATAGGAAGACACTTTATTATCACAGTGTTTCAGTGAGACAATTGTGGAAAAAACTTCCATCTCTAAGCTCCTAAAAGAAGCCACCAAATTTTGAAGAAACAACTGCTTTTTGCAGTAAACCCATTCTTAACCCTGTAAATTATTTACAGGGCTAAAAGAGCAAAGTTTTCAGCCTTAGTACTAATAACTGGGTTCCTTTCTTCTTCCTTGGTGGAGTAACTGTAGACAAAATATTCTCTCTTTTTTTTTTCAGGATAACACCCTCTATCCAATTTTAACTGCGGGTACAATGACCCATGAAATGGGTCATAATCTTGGCATGCAGCATGACAGCGATTTCTGTACTTGCAACAAGGGACCATGCCTTTTGAGTGCTAAAGACGAGTAAGGATTCAGAAAAACTTTTAATGCTTTTCAATGCAAGATATAGCAATAGCACTTAGCAATAGCATATTGACTTATCTACCACTTCCCGGTACTTTACAGCCTTCCCTAAGGGGTTTACAAAGTCAGCATATTGTCTTCAACAATCTGGGTCCTCATTTTTCTGGACTCAGGAGGATGAAAGGCTGAGTCAACCTTGTGAGCCAGTCAGGAATGAACTTCCAAACTGCTGGCAGCCGGCAATCAGAGAAAAAGCCTGCAGTACCGCATTCTTACCACTATGCTACTATGGCTCTTATATTTAAATGATTACAATTAATCATTAAATTAAGTATGCTGAGAGCTTAAAAAATGAAATTGTCAGAGTGACAGAACCATGGGATCAAGTCAAATGTGGTTCAAGTTACAGTGGGCAGTGAAAAGGTTTTTTATTTAAAGGTAAAAGGTAGAACTGCTCTCAACAATTGAACAGACATCATCAGTAGCTTCCCCCAAAGCACATCAGTTTAAAGAAATGGTGTAGGAATCACAACCTAATAAGTATTAACAATTGGGAATTGTTATTACAGAGGAAGCCAATTTAGACATTAAAGACTTTCCTAAAGTGTGAATCAGAATAGGAGAAAATAAGACATGTTCTGTCTCTCTCATATATTGCAGTCTGCTGAAGTCAACAGGCACCGATGTACAGGTGGTACTCAACTTACAATCACTTGTTCAGAAACTGTTCAAAGTTACAGTGGGACAGAAAGATGTTACTGATCCTCTCACTTACAAATGTTGCAGCATCCCCTCAAGTACAGGATCAAAATTCAGGCACTTGGCTACCAGCATATATTCATTAGGGTTGCAGGATCTTGGGCTCATGTGGCCACCATTTGTGACCTTCCCAGCTGTCTTCTGATATTCCAATTCAATAGAGGAAGCTGGATTCACTTAATGATTGTGATTCACTTAACAAGTGCAGTGATTCATTGAATAGCTTGAGGTCATAAGTGAAGTATTACCTTTCTTCTGTTGCTGGTTCATTTTTAGGCTTTACTTTTTCAAGAAAAAAAAGGGAAAGGAGAAGGAGGAGGAGGGAGGAGGAGGGAAGGGAAGGCAAAAAAGAAGGGGAAGAGGGGTGGGAAGAGATTCTTCTCAGAAATAGTTGGTTGCCAAACTTTTCATAAGCTTTTGTGTAAGACTTTTCCATTGTCTCAGGGCACATGCTACCTGTTGATAAATTTCTGGTTTCTTCTGCCAAAGTCCCAGACATAGAAAGTATTGAGAAGACTATGTAACTTTTTTAAATACATCAGTACCACTTTGTAGTCTTTTATACAGAACACCTGGCTTAGAGGACGATTTTGTTTAATATAGCTCACCTAATAAGTTTGGCGCAATTTTGACCATAAAAAAAACCCATGTTGTCTATTTAATGGCCACAGCAGATCTTGCTTTCATGCTTTAACTTTAGGGCCAATGATTAATCCTAATGATTTGTATCAGCATTAAGAAAATATTTGGGCAGAGTTATGATACCATGTTGGCATCCCTTTAAGTATGCAATTTCAGAGGTCAATGGGAAGTTGCTGATATTATGACCTTTTCAACAAAAGAAGTCCAATAACTACATCAATTCTCCTTTTGGCTTAAAACATTCATTTGCTATAAAAAGTACAAGCATTTCTTCTCCAAAAGAAGAAAGGAAAAAGAGGATCAAGAATCCAGTTTCCCTTTCAATTATATTATTGCTCTTTCTTCATCACATAAGAGCGTCACTGTATCATTTCCAGACTCCCCTTCCACAGTAAGAGCGATTAAAAATGAAAACAAAAGGCAGCCCTCCCAAACACAAGAAGTAGCTTAAGAAACTAGCACCACATGGAGTTCTCGTTGCAAATTCATTGTGTTTAAAAAAAAAATTAGTGGAATTAAAACTGAGGGAGAATAACCTGGTAGTAAGTTCAAGGGGTATAAAGAGTTCTCATAGCTGTTGTGTTAGCTTTAGAGAGAGAAAACCACTGCTTTGTTCATTAGCCATTGTTTTCTATCTTATATGTTTTTGTGATTAATTCTGCTCCTGGTCCAAATGTGGAGGATGTCATGATTTTATATTGGTCCACTTTTACAGCTATAACCCTCCCCAGGGGTTCACCTCTTGCAATCTGTGGGATTATCAGTATTATCTCATTACAAGAGATGCACAATGCCTTCTAAATGACCCGTTGAGCACAGATATTGTTACACCTACAGTTTGTGGGGATGGCTTTGTGGAAGCAGGAGAAGATTGTGATTGTGGCAATCCAGAGGTAAGATTTTTTTAAAAAATATGGGCTGTTTTACTTTTGAGCTCGAGCCCATCCTTAGGGATCTTCTTTCTCACAGAATGTGTGAGGGAGAAGTTGTGAGAAACAAGTTCTCTGACAATGGGCTCTAGCACAAAGCTTGGAAGACTAAACCTCTGTTACCGGTGAATGACCAAGATTGGATCCCACAACATGGCTATATTACTTATTCCTACATTACTATTTTCTTCAGCTGCTTTCTCTCAGTCTCTGTTGTGCTCGCTGATAGTAATTGTTCATGCAAAGAGTAATTTAGTAAAATATTCACCTAAGATTGTTAAATGGAATCAATACACATGTAATGGTCAGTGAGAATGTGTTTGAGAGACAAAAGAAGAGGCTACTTCATTGGCAGATAAAAGGTAGCTTAGCCTGCAGAAGCAATCGGGCATGAGAAACATCTCAAGGGGAACGCCTCCCACCTGTCTTTCCAGAAAGATGAGGGGATAAATGTCATTTCATCCATGAAAGATTCTATTATCATAACCTTAAAATAAAGGTAATGTTAATATTCATGGTTGGGGATTCTTCATGGGCCTACCTGCATCCTGAGTATAAAATCAATCATGAATAAGAAAGAATGTATGTTATGTGGCCTTCACAATTAGAAGATGGGGATATTTTTATTTTATTCTTTTCACATAGGAAATATCAGCTATGTCTGTGTCACGTAGATAAGCGATCATCCGTTTGCAATAACAAACACTCAGGCTGCTATTAGTCATATTCATTTGCCAACATGGACCCATAAGGGGGGACATATGGAATAAATATTCTTTGCCGTGGCAGTTTACCTCTTCAAAGTAGACCAATTCAAAGAAACCAGACAGAAAAGCCTACGACGTAATTTGATGTCTTTTGGTTTTCAGAAATGTGAAAATGAGTGCTGTGACGCTACAACGTGTAAACTGAAACCTGGAGCAGAGTGTGCAGAAGGGGAATGTTGTGAGAAATGCCAGGTAAGGCTTTTTATTTATAACACTAGGAGGGATTTTATCCTGCTCCTTACTAATATGAATATATAATTTCTCTGCTTACTTTGATGAAAAGCATTTTAATTGTGTTGGTCATCATCTTTAAAGCGCTCCATGGCACGGGACCTAGTTATCTGCGGGATCGCATCCTGCCCCATACATCCCTGCGGCTGATTCGCTCCCACAGAGAGGGACTTCTCCGGGTGCCGTCCACTAGTCTTTGCCAGCGGGCGACGCCCAGGGGAAGGGCCTTCTCTGTGGCGGGCCCGGCCCTCTGGAACGACCTTCCCCCCGAAATTAGAACAACTACGGACCTCCGCTCCTTCCGTCAAAAATTAAAAACACATTTCTTTTGCTTGGCCGGCTTGGGATAACCTAACTGTTTCTAAGGGTTTTTAGGGGTTTGTTTTAGTGTAATGGGATTTTAGCGCAGGGTTTAATTTAATTATTTTTAATATTGTATTGTTGTGATTTTTTATGCATTTTAATTTCCCTGTGCCCCGCCTCAAGTCCCTTCGGGGGGAGAGAGCGGGTTATAAATTAAATTATTATTATTATTATTATTATTATTATTATTATTATTATTATTATTATTATTATTATTATTATTATTATTATTATTATTATTATTATTTCTATTCCCATCCCTTCTCCCAGTTTATTTGACCTTTTTGAACATATCCATAGGGAGGAGAGCTTAACAAAATTTCAGCATTGTCTCAGGCTAAAATCCATTCCTTTAGCCTATTAAAACATGTCTGAAAATAATCCATATCCTCTTTTGACCGAGTTTGCATGGTAAACATGGAACCAAAGTTGGAATAAGGGTGGACAATGTTTGGGATTGGTGCTCTAACTGAGTTTCCTGATTTTCTGGAAGATTCTAAGAGGTCTCTGGTAATGATGTGACATTTCTCTTCCTTTTTTTCTACTATGGTTTTTAAGGTAGCGTTCAGGAGACTTCTGGAAGTCAACTTGCTTTCTTTCCCACCCTTTGCTCCCCAAACCCCTAAATATTTTAGTTGCACATTTTGGAGGTGCTATAGGACCACGAAGCAAGAAGTGCAAGTGTCTCAATCCTTCTATACAGGATCCCAGGCAACTGCATAATAATTTTTTGGAGCAGAAGGGCCGACAACATTTTGTTAATTCCATACTTGCACCACAAGATGCAATTCACAGGAACATAAAACAGCCAAATTTTGTTCAACACATGAAGGAAAATTCTATTTCATTTAACAAAATTATTTATATAGCATGTAGCATAATATATACATGAATTTACAACTTACATTAATATTTCAACTAAATAAAAAATACAGTAAAATAAGAATGCTAAAGTGTTCTGAATTCAGATACCAATGTGTTCGTCATTGATATAAGGAAATAAAAAATATAACATGCAAAAATTCATCAATTAATTTTTTTTTTGCTTTTTCACAAGAGCCAAATCAACTTTCATTGACATTCATGTTTAGTCAACATATATCATTTGTTTTTCAGGAACTGAGCTTTTCATGGCAATCATTGTGTCATAGCAAGTTAGACAGGCTGGAAACTTCTAGGCTGGGATTTCTAGACACATGTATCATTTTGTTACAGGAATTGAGCATTTTATGGTGATCATTTCCTCATAACCAATAAGATAAACTGGGACTTTTAACCACTATACACAACATATTAATTCATGAAGCAAATTTGTAACATTGGAATGATGCCTTGCTTGGTAACCCTCAAAACAGATGAAGAGGAAGCTTTGAAATATGTTATGAATCATCTTTGGCTCTTTGATCCCTAAAGATTGATAGCTGGGAGTATTTTTAATTCTCACCCACAGTTGAAGAAAGGAGGAGAACTATGCCGGGCAACAAAGAATGACTGTGACTTGCCTGAACATTGCACTGGCCAATCTGCTCAGTGTCCCTTAGATCTCTTCCACAAGAATGGACACCCATGCCGAAACAACTTGGGTTACTGTGTAAAGGGACAGTGTCCCACATTGGCTGACCAATGTTTTGCTCTCTTTGGACCAGGTAAGTCAACCTTAGGATTTCAGAATAGTGGGGTTATAAAAGACTATGATAGTTGTTATTGTTGATGAATGATATTTTTCTCTTTGTATCCATGGTAAATAATGATTACATTTTTGTTCTCTTTGTGTTTTGTGCATATGGAAAAAAAATCAACATGAAGTTCTTTCTTTGGAGGCTTTGGTGCTCAGTCTTCCAGATATTTTGGTTCAAAAATGTAGCCATCCCTAGAGAACATGGCCAATGGTCCAAGCTGATGGCAGTTGTAGACTAGAAATTTGGAGAGATTGACTTTGGGAAATGTTTTTTTTTCGTGAGTTGTGCATATATTCCCAAATCAGACAAAGATCTGAGACAATATGTATATGAAATGTATATGGGTATACACTATAGATAGATTGCTTTGTTGTATATAATAGCAGCAGCTCAAAATTATTGTCCAATACTCTTTGTTTTAAAACAACGGGTATTGTGAAGTAAGCCAATACTACTGGAAAAGAACAAAGAATAGTGTCAAGAATCTGTCATATGCTTAGAGTTTTGTCCATCCGACTTTATTCTTCTAAGAGATAATTAGGACCACTGATTGATCCATCACTTTCCACGTTTCTCAATCCGAAATAATGGAGATTGAAAGTAGCACTGTTTGCTAAGAGTATTAAAATTCTGGGATTGAAATTTTCATTACATTTGGTATGATAAAGCAGGCATTGGGGGATATGATTCTTGTCAGTGAAGATTTATATTGATCATAGATGGGTGGTGCAGTGAGAGTTTGCATATAGATGAAAGAATGTCTCAAATAGAGGTTTTGGGTCATTAAGTAAAAGGTTCAGGTGGCACCTGGTGGTGATTGGGAATCCTGCTGGCAGGTGACACACTCAGATATTCGTTTTGGTTCCTCACTCCCCTCTACAGATGCAAAAGTGGCTCCAGATGAATGTTTTGAGAATAACCAGAAAGGAGATGACATTAACTACTGCAAAAAAGAAAACGGTAGAAACGTTCCATGTGAACCAAAGTAAGCACTCTAAATTATTTCCTGCTATGATGAAGGTATCATTTAAGGATAATATAAGAAATGTTTTCAGGTCCACATCTGTGGGAAACTGATTCTATCACCTGGCAAAAACAACAGAAGTGTGAGCCAATTTCTGCATTTTCTTTTATTTTCCATCTTGGGTTACAAGATGCAGCAAAAGTGACGTATAAAGGGAGAGCCATGGGAATCAAAGTGCCATTTAAAAGATTGTATCAGAAAGTGCACGTTCTTGAGTTACTACCACTATTTAGCAACTTCAAAGTTACAACAACACTGAAGAAGTGTCTTAAAACTATTCCTTCCACTTACAAGTCTTGCAGCAATTCTACTGTCATGTGATCAAAATTAAGGTGCTTGTCAATCAACATGTATTTACAATGAAGTCCATCTTCCCCTGCCAGTGTCCAACAAAGTCAAGGGAAAGTCACATTTGTTTAACAACTGTGTGATTCATTTAGTAACTATAGTGAGTCACTAAACAATCATGGTGGAAACATCATAAAACCAGGTGCAACTCACTTAACAATATCCTTGCTTATTTACAATCATGTCCATTTGCAACCTTCCCTGCCAGCAGCCAACAAAGTCAAGGGAAAGTCTGATTTGTTTAACAGCTGTGTGATTCATTTAACAACTATAGTGAGTCAATAAATAACCATGGTAGAAACATCATAAAACCAGGTGCAACTCACTTAACAATATCCTTGCTTAGCAATGGGAATTCTAGAACCTGTTATATAGGGGTGGGGGGAAATATGTTCCATAAGGCAGGACAACTGCAGAGAAGGCCCTCTTCCTGGACACTGGTCAGCTGGAATTATCATCCTGATATCTCAGGATGTATCTGCTGACATGTGTGGGACATGCCAATCCCAGGGGGATGAGACGATCCATCAAGTACACCAAGCTTGCCTTAAGAAATTGTAGGCACTCCATCACTGGAGTTCTTAAGAAGAGACTGGATAATCACTTGTCTGAGATGGTATTGGTTCTCCTGCTTGAGCAGGGGGCTGGACTAGAAGACCTCCAAGGTCCCTTTCAGCTCTATTCTATTCTAAAGATTCTAAAGTAACCTGGACCCATATGCTATGAAGGGCTTTAGAGGTGGTCATCAACACCTTGAATTGCACCCAGAAGGAGACAGGAAATCAATGCAGCTATTACCAATAGAGCATGGGTATTACAGGGTCCACTTTTGGGGCCCTCAGAACTGCCCCTACTGCTACACTCTGCATTAGCTGTAGCCTCTGAAGGCTCTCCAACAGTAGCCCCATGTAGAGTGTGTTATAATACTCCAACCATGAGATGCCTAGGGACTGACAACTGAGCACAGACAGTTTTGATCCAGGAAAGGCCACAATTGGTGTACAACCCAAAGTTATGCAGAGACACCCCATCCAGAGTTAAAGATGACAAAATCTCAGATCCCGGAGTCCCATGTACCCTAAAGGCATTTGGCCTTTCCAGGGTTTAATTGAAGCCTGTTGTTTCTGATCCAGGGCCCCACTGCCTCCACGCACCTCAAGAGGGGAGACACTGCATCACTGGAGTCAAGCACAGTGGGATATAAAATTGATAGTCTTTGGCATACTGTAGACCCCGCAATCCATGGCGATGGATGATCTTGCCTAGACATTTCATGTAGATATTGAAATGGAGTGGCAAGAGTACTGAGCACTTCATCAGGGCTAACACATCAAACCATTCCTAGATAACAGGGCAAGATCTCCTCCCAGGCATCTCACAGGGACTATCTTCAGACATTGGATCCAACCGGGAACTGATCCAAGCAACTTTGTCCATCAGGTACTAAACAATCTCCTCTGCCTGGCCCCGTAAAAGATCACCCAAGGCTCTCTGGCTCAGGAGGGAACAGGTGACCAGGATCAGGGCCAATGGGCAGCACTCTGAGGACACAATATGACCAGAGAAATGCTGCTGTTTCACCACTCTTATTGTCCCAAGATATGCCTCAATAGTGGCTCTAAGTCCTTTCTTGTTGGAATCATTCATTCCCTTTCTCTAGAGGCTCTCTAGGCATCTCTTGGCCCCCTTCAGAACTCATAGTTCCTCCATGAACCACAAAGATGGTCAATATTGATGAGCCAAGACAGGCATATGGGTACAATTCTGTCCAAAACTGCAGCTACCATCAGATTCCAGACTGCCACCATGGCTTCAGCAGGCCATGCAGCAACATCTCCGGGTTATTCCCTACTTCTCTCTGGAACCCATCAAGATCCACCAGTCAGTCACCACTTGCAAAGTATGTCCATGGGCCTAGCCTCCCTGTGATGAGGGGCAGCATAGGAGAGCCTCAAGGAGATGAATAGTGAATTGTACTCAGTCATGGCTTGGAAAACACAATGGTGAGATTGGCTGTACAAATTGAACCCAGTCCAAACCACAAGCCACCTCATCTTTTGGTGATGCATATAAATTCACACTGCCTCTAGCTCTTATGCAAACACACAGAATCCCGTGCCATTTTTTCCTACTAAAAGAAGGGAAGCTCTTATTTTATACATTGGAATGTTACTTTCTTTTTTCTCTCATAGTTTTATTAATTTTAAATTGAATAACAGCCGTTTATTCAGGATATTTTCCCTCTCTTACGTTGAGTGCAATTGCTTACTCTCACCTCACCCCTCATCCTTCACTAGTCACAGATTGTGGGAAATTTAGACTAGAGAGCTGGAAAAATAGGCTTTAGGAGTTTTCTACATGGATAATAGATACATTACCACTCTGAAGATCTGAAGATAAGATACATTACCACTCTGAAGATGAGAATCCACCTTCACCTTCTTAAACAGGGAAATCATGTGAGCTAGCAGAAGATACTGAACTGTGTTCCTCTCATTTCCCCCCAAATCTTGAGACACCTTGTGAGATTTTTCATTCACCTGTTAAAGGCAACCAGTTCATTTTGAGACTGAGCAAGCTTTTGATTCTCCATCTCTGTTTTTAGTTTTTAATTTAAATATTTCCAAATGAGCAAAGAAACAAAACAGACCTCTTTGAAACCACTCTTGTTAATTATAAGGAATTGTCTTTTTTTTTTTTCAGGGATGTAAAATGTGGGAGATTATACTGCACAGTTGATTCAACTGATGAGAATTCATGTAAATACCACTTTTTTAAAGGAAAGCCAAATGTTGGAATGGTTCATTTTGGAACAAAGTGTGCAGAAGGAATGGTTAGTAAAAGATTATCTCTTATCTGTCTGCTGGAAGATCTGATTCCAAAGAGTAGTCATTGAAATAATATTGGACTAGATCTTGCTGAAAGCTAGTTTGCATTTTCTTTCTTTTTTCTTTTTGTCTTATTTTTATTTTATTTTTTAAATAAGTTAACATATAGAAGTCCAAAACATTTTTTAAAATAACAAACCAATGAAGAAAAAAGTTGAAATAAGACATAAAAATGCATTAAAACATAAAAAACTAACACCTATACACATATTAGTCCCCCAGTTTAACACTGTTTGATTACTGTAATATAAGTTCCCCACCTTTTGAGAAACAGGTCCCAGAATTTTTTGAACTACTAAATCTATTTGGAAATTATTAACTTGTCATCTACATTCCATATTGATAAGAAGACAATTATTAAGAAGAACAATAGTAGTAAAAAGGCTGTTACAAACTGTTATTGTAATCAACTCATAGAAAATTTATCACAGCATCTTATCTACCCAAAATTGTCCTATGAGTTAGCAATGATTCATCCTTGATCAAATATTCATGCTTGTTTCTTAACACCATCTCTTATCAACCTTTTTTTGGTTAAATATAATAAATCCAGTGTCCAAAGTCAGTTTATCTTCCCAAAAAAGTCCAGATGAAACTATTTTCCCATGAATTATAATAAATCCATTCCCCAATCTCTTTCAATCCTCCTAGGGAAAACCAATTCATCACTTCTGCACTTAAGTCAGATTTCCACTGTTGTAAAAAGATTCAGGGTTCAACTTCAGGGAGACGTGCAATCAATTCAGTTCTAACTCTGTAGAGTCCACATTTATTTCCAACAAACCTGCTGGTTTCAAATCACACTCCTTTTGTGAATCTAATTTATCCAAAGTTACATGGTCCTGGATATATTCTGAAGCCATTACCGTTTCATCAAACTTTAAGAAAAAGCTTTCAACTAAGGATTGTGTGTTACAAAATGGTCTTTTTTTCATATGTATTTGCTTGTCTGTAATCTGATACATTGTTGCTTTGTTAATTTAGCAATGATAGTTAATAGAGCACAAAGAATGTTGAAACAAAGTGAAAAAATGGATAAAGAAGCAGGGAATGTATTTTCTACATTTTTCAATCGAAAATTAAAAAAAAAAAAATTATTCCAAATATATTGCAAGTTAATAAATGTGTGGTGAGAGACCAGTAAAAATGTAAATCGAATGAAAATATTTTCATTACCCAATAACACACCATGTGTCCTTATGGAAAAGAAAATTTTATTCAAAGCAAAAACATAAACCAAAGTGGAAAAGAATAACAGAAGAGTTAATAGCAGCACCAATAGCACTCATAATAATATTTTGGGCTAATTTGAGGGACTGACAGGTTTTTTTGTTGTGTGGGAAAGTGCTGCCTTACTTCATTGATGATCTTAGACTTTAACTTTCAGGTCTGCGACTTCGAGAAGTGTCATGTCTTAAAGACAGACTTTGGATCAACCATGTAGCTTCTCTCAAATTTGAATTTGGAGATCTTCCTTCCAGATGACCTGGCTTCCCTCAAACCCAAAGAGACCCATATCTCTTCATTGTACTAGTAAATCATTCTTAACTCCTGGATGGCATCAAAAATCTGCAATATTTCTTCCCCATATTTAATCTGACTACTTTTTGCTGTGATTAAACCTTTTGCCATCCACAAAGCTCCATGGTCATGTACAACACCAAAGGCACATTGCTGTCAAGAAAAAAAAATATGGGCTGTTTTACTTTTGCCAATTTAAAAACATATTTTAATGTAACCAGTTTTACTTTTGGAGCTGACATATTCAAAGGCAATGCATTCTGTTCCAAAATTTTCACTCTGACAATCAAAGATGTAGCTGCTTCCATTAATAAACAAATCTAATTCTGCATTTACTAAAGGCTGGTCTTCAAATTTGTTCCTCTGGAGTAAACCACATCAAGAATTTACATGCAATCATGAGGTAAATTATCAGGTCAATTATTTACTGGCATTAGAGATTGGATTCATTCAGTCAGGCAGAAAATTCAAAAGACCGATAGTATTTGGTTCACATTCTGCCTCAGAAGGATACTCTACTAATACTTCATACACATAGGCAATACAGAGCTATTCGTTAGTGATTAGGGGGAGTCCATCTGAATAGGTCAGAGCCAAGACCTTTACCAAAAATAATTGGGCTATTTCCCAATCCTTGAGGAAACACAGTCTGGTTTCTTGTACATGTTCAAGGGATAGAATCAAGATCAGGCGAAAGGTTAATACCACATTATATGCATTGGTAACACCACAATTAGAACACTACACCCAGTTTTAGTTGTCACAATGAAAAAAAGAAGAAGTTGAGACTCTAAAAAGAGTGCAGAGAAGAGTAACAAAGATAATTAGGGGACTGGAGGCTAAAACATATGAAAAATGTTTGGTGAAATTGGATATATCTAGTTTGATGAAAAAAGGACTAGGGGTGACATGATGGGAATGTTCCAATGTCTCAGGGGCTGCCACAAAGAAGAGGGAGTCAAGCTATTCACCAAGGTACCTGAAGATAGAACAAGAAGCAATGGGTGGAAACTAATTAAGGAGAGAAGCAATTTAGAACTGAGGAGAAATTTCCTGACAGTTAGAACAATTAATCAGTGGAACAGAAGTTGCCTCCAGAAGTTGTGAATGCCCCAACACTGCAAGTCTTTAAGAAGATGTTGGATAGCCATTTGTCTGAAATTGCATAGGGCTCTTGCCTAGGCAGGGGGTTGGACTGGAAGATCTCCAAGGTCCCTTCCAACTCTGTATTGTGCTATTATGCACAGGTATAGTATAGGACCTGGCTCAATTGTCGTAAGTGTGAGAAGTTTATTGGAGTCCTGGTGGACAAACAATTATTAGCCAGCAGGGTGGAAAAAGCCTTAATGCAATCATAGGCTGCATTAACAGAGAGATAGAATCAAGATCAAATAAAGTGTTAATACCACTTTATAATACCTTGGTAAAATCAGAGTTGAAATACTGCATCCTGTTTTCTTGTAATGATTTAAAAATAAGTTGAGACCAGTGATGGGATTCATTTTTTTACTATCAGCTATGTGAGTGTGGCTTGTGGGCATGGTTTGGTCAGTGTGGCAGGGAAGAATTATGCAAAATCTGCATTCCCACCCTACTCAAGAGGAAGGAAACTGCAAAATCTCCATTCCCATCCCATTCCAGGGAGGGATACTGAAAACTCCTCATTCTGTCCCCACTCATGGGGGAAGGATACTGCAAAATCCCCATTCCCTCCCCACCCCACTAACCTGCTTTACAGCTCCATTGGGACTTGGAAGGCAGTAAATAGATGGGTGGGGGGGCAGCCAGAGGTGGTATTTGCCAGTTCTTCAAACTACTCAAAATTTCCAGTACTGGTTTGCCAGAACTGGCTGAATACCTCTGGTTGAGACTCTAGAAAGAGTACAGAGAAGAACAATGAAGATGATTAGGGGTCTGGAGGCTAAAACATAAAGAACAGTTGCTGGAATTTTCTATGTCTAGTATAGGGGTGTCAAACTCATGAGAAAATGTTGTCACGTGATGTATTGCAATGCATCCGGGCCACGGGCTATGAGTTTGATACCCCTGGTCTACTATAATGAAAAGAAGTAAGGAAGAATTTTTTTGACAGTTAGAACTATTAATCAGAAGAGCAAGTTGCCTCCAGAAACTGTGAGTGCTACAACACCAGACTTTTTAAAGAAGAGATTGGACATCCATTTATCTGAAATGATATAGGGTTTCCTGTCTGAGCATTGGGATTGAAATAGAACAGCCCCAATGTTCCTTCCAAGTCTGTTATTCTGTTATTATCCTCTATACTGTGTATCAATACAGATTGAGTAGTGGCAGTTCCAAACTAGCATACTTCTATTGGGAAAACTCAGTCTGTAGAAGTAATATTTATCAGAAGACTTATTTTTTCAAGAAAGGCTTTTATAATGTTTTCCCTCCTCTCTTCAGACATCTGTAAAAAGGAAAGCCATCTGGCCGAATAACTTCTTAAAATATTAGCCATTATTTTCCTCCTTTCCTTCAATGCCTAGAAACAATCTCATGTCCAGGACACAATGAAATGTGAGAATAGAAAATGCAACACTTAAAAATAAAGAGAAAAACAGGGAAGATGAAAATGGAAAACCCTGAAGTAATCTTTCAGTAATAAGAACTTCAGCCAAACTGATGGAGACCTTTACCCTCCCTCCCTCCCTCCCAGTCAAGTCAAAAATCTCATTCTATTACTCCAAAGATTTTAGCAAGTGATTAGTAGACAAGATTCCAAACAGATCTGGTAAAACATTGTTGATTTTTATTCATCGATAGCACATCATTGACGGCACATATTTTCCATACTGACAGAGATTGTCACCTTCCAGCATATATATCATCTCAACCCACAGTTGCGCAGGGCAATCAAGATGAGGCTAGAAACAATACCAGCATGTTTCCTTCCTGCCTTCCTTACAGGATTAGCCCTGGAAAGTGGGGGGGGGGGGAACCCAAAGTAAGATTTCTTCCAACAACTGGTTCTCCGAACTGCTTAGAAAGTTACAACCGGTTCTCCTGAATATGTGTGAACTGGCTGAATCCCACCACTGGATTAGCCAAACTATGACTTATTTATTTATTTTTATTTATTTATTTTATTTAATTTATACCCCGCCCTTCTCCTTGTTAGGACCCAGGGCGGCGCACAGGCATTATTAACACCACAATAAAACAATATACATCGTTAAAAACATATTAAATTATTAAACCCGTGCTAAAAAACCCATTTAAAACCCTGCCTAATTACAATTTATACATAAAAAGTCAGAAACGGGGGGCTATGCTAGGCCGGCCTGTTGGAATAGAAATGTCTTAAGACATTGGCGGAAGAGGCGGAGGTCCGAGATAGTGCGTAGGTCGGGGGGGAGTCGTTCCAGAGGGCCGGGCCCGCCACAGAGAAGGCCCTTCCCCTGGGTGTCACCAATCAGCATTGCCCGGCCAACGGCACCCTGAGAAGACCCTCTCTATGGGAGCGGATCGGACGAAGGGATGTATGGGGCAGGAGGCGGTCTCGCATTATTGGTATTCAAAGGAGATGCATGGGTTGCTGATTGACAAGTTCCCTCAGATTGCTTGAGATAATGTCTTGCCTGCGTCATAAGGACTGCTTTTCCAAAGAAATATTGAAATGTGAAGAACAGGGATAGGACCACTGACATGTTTAGGCCAATCTTCAGAACAAAGACTGGCATAGAGGCATATTTTTTACTGACATTAGAGCCATTAAATAATTCCACGGATAAAGTGGCTGGAACTGCGGCCTAACACTTGTATCCCAGTATACCTTGGGTTGATTTGATTCCATAAAGCTGTGGGTTCTCTATTCACTGGAAGTTGTCAAGGTATTCACTTGTCCGGGATGGTATAAGGCAGTGATTCTCAACTTTGGCAAGTTGAAGATGACATATTGGCTTGACAATTTCTTTTGCAGTATTGATTAGGGTAGATGTTTTCTTATTTTTTCCCCATCCCTGCCATGAGAAAGTCTAAATGTCAGAGTGTATATTTATTATTGCAGCTTCTATACACGGATGTGATTTACTGTGCTAGATTTTGTGCTTGTTTTTCATGGATTAGGACCCTCTCCTTTACCGGGACTCTTAATTCTTGCAAGGCTCCTGGTTAGATTAAAAGATAATTAAGACAAACAGAATGGAGATTTGATAGGTAATGCCACAAGGAGGAAGACCAATGAAATGCCATCACAAGGCACATGAAAGTTTTGTAAAGGTGGATAGTGCCAGGTAAGGTTATATGGACAAGGTCATTCATAAGGCAAAAGGGCTAAGAGATGTCCTCTTCTTCTGACGTCTTTTCAGCCACTGCTGTAAATGAGGGGTGTCTATTCTTTTGAAACATGCAGGCAGCATGGAAGGTTGACAACCACATAGTTCATAAATAAATGTTTTTGAGAGAGTAACACAAAGAAGAGCCAAACATCAAGGGGCATATTTCAGAAGAAATCAATTTTTAAGTATAAGGTTTGAAGAGAGCATTTTAATACTTTCTGAGTATCAGTCTCTGTATGCCTCTCAGGAACAAAAGGGTATATACTTAAGAACATACACTGGAATGGACCTCTGGCCCACCTAATTCAGCATTCTTGTTCTCATTGTTCTCATTGGTCGTGCCCTTTGGAACGACCTACCCCCTGAACTCCGCACTATCACCGACCTCCGCCTCTTCCGCCGGTGTTTAAAAACACACTTATTTCATCAAGCTGGCCTAACATAGCCTCCGCTAGGACAAATATTAGACAGTTTTAAATGGGGGATTTTAATCTGGTTTTAGCGCAGGTTTCTGTCATTTAATAGGTTTTTTAAATTATATTTGGTACTATTTTGTATATTGTTTTAAATTCCTGTGCGCCACCCTGGGTCCTCTCGGAGAAGGGCGGGATATAAATTGAATAAAATAAAATAAATAAAATAAACCCAGAAACCCTTTGGTCTCTCTGCAGATGGCTTTCAGAGATAGTTCCTCTGTCTTCAAGGCTAACAACTGTTGACTTCCATGACACTTATGAATTAGTCCAACACTTTTCTGAAAAAAAGGGAGTTATGTACGTCAAGCCTTATCAAAGTTACGATGGATATAGATTTTAATTTTAGAAAAAAAGAAAGAGGTTGGAGATACGATGGAAAATTGTTTAAAAAGGAGGAAGATAAAACATGGATACTTAAAAAATGGGAGGAAAGTTGGAGATTTAACGATAATGGAGAGGTTAAATTTGAAACTGTTTGGGACACGATGAAAGCAGTATTTAGAGGAGAAAGTATTAAGTTGTCAAGTAGGAAATACAGAGAATATAGAAGTAAAATGGAACAGGATACAAGACAGATTAAGGTATTGGAGAACCAATTTTTACTTACAAAAGATAAGAAATGCTTGGAGGAACTGAATTCACTAAAAACTAAACTGATAGAAGAAGATATAGAATTGGTTAAAAAAATATAAGATACTTAAACAGGGATTTTTTTGAATTTAGTAATAAAAACTCTAGGTTATTAGCAAGGATGGCGAAAAATAAAAGTGAAAAGAGAGAAATCGGCTCTTTGATAGATGAAAAAGGTACAAGATGTTATAAGAGACTGGAGAAATGTGAAGTAGTTAGGAAGTTTTTTCAAAAATTATACTCAAAGAAATCAATTGATTTGGAAAAATTGAAAAATCATCTTGAAAAGTATGCTGTGAAAATAGATCAAACATATAAGGACGATGGAAGGAGATATTACACATGATGAGATTAATGAAATAATACAAGGGATAAAATTAGGGAAGACTCCAGGTGAAGATGGATTACCTGCTGAATTTTATAAAGATTTTAAAGAAATAATAATACCAAAATTGCAAAAATTATTTAATGGAGTTTTACACGGTGGAGAAGTCCCGATGTCATGGAATAGAACGGTAATAACTATAATTCCTAAACCTGATAAAGATTTGGAGAGGGTCGAGTCCTATCGACCCATTTCTTTAATTAACCAGGATGCCAAAATATTTACTGCCATTATAAGTAATAGGTTAAATAGATTTATAGATAAGTATATAAGCTATAATCAGGTAGGTTTTGTCAAAGGTAGATATATGAGTGATATAATTAGAAGAGTATTAAATATTATAGATGTAGCTGAGAGTAATGGGGACAAAATAGGTATAGTATCACTAGGCATTTTTAAAGCCTTTGATTCTGTACAATGGGAAACTATTAAGGTAATTATCGAAGCATTAGGCTTCGGTAATAGGTTTATACATGTTATTTCAAAATTGTATCAAAAAAGTAGTGCAAAAGTGAAGGTGAATGGAATAATGACGGGAGAGATTAAATTGGAAGCAGGTACGAGACAGGGATGTCCCTTGTCCCCAACATTATTTTTATTAATTATGGATGTTTTGACTAAATTGATAGAAAAAGATGAAGAATTGGAAGGGTACAAGGGATATAAGATAAATTTGTACGCGGATGATACCTTGATTATTTTGAAAGATATAGAGAAAGATTTGAAGAGGATAAATAAACATTTGAAAGAATTTGAAGAAATGACAGGTTTAAAGGTAAATTGGTCAAAATCTGAATTATTAATGAACAAAAATGATAAGGAGTGGGAGAGTATGCAAGAACAATTTGGGATAAGAATTAAAAATACACTGAAATATTTGGGAATAACACTTTCACTTAAAGTTAGAGAATTGAAAAAAATTAATTATGATGTGATGTTGGATGAAGTAGAGAAGAAGATAGATAAATATAAGGAGATAAAGTTGTCTTGGTTTGGCAGAATTGCAATGTGTAAGATGATGTTGTTACCAAAGTTTAATTTGTTATTTGAGATGCTACCATTAAATTTGACAGAGAAGGATATGGAAGGATATCAGAAGAAATTAGATAAATTTTGCAATGGTGGGAAAAGACCTAGATTAATGAAGAAAATGTGGTATCAAAATCAAAAGGAAGGTGGATTGGGAATTCCCAATCTACTTAATTATTATTGGGCCTATAATATTCGAACTGTAATAAAAATACTTAAAGGAGGAGATGGTCATTGGGGAGATTTAGAGTTAAAGGATATAAAGAGATTTGGCCCTACATGGTTTTTAGATAAAATAAAAACAAAAAAGGTAATTAACAGTTATTGGTTAAAGGGATTGAGCAAAATTTGGAATAAATTCGTTAAAATATTGATTCCGGATATATCCTTCTTGGGGATTCCTTCTTGGAAGTTGGCCGATTAAAACCAATATAAGTCGAGAGAAAGTAATTGAAGATGATAATATAGGAAGTATAGTAAATTGGTTAAGAGCATTAGAAATTGAGAGCAGAAAAAAAGAAATAATTGAAAAATTGGAACTGAATTGGTTTGAGAAAATACAGATAGAAAAATGGTCTACGGAAGTAAGGGGAACATGTAAAATAGATAGAAATAAGACTGAATTTGAAAGTTTAGTATCTCAAATTATGAAGGATGAAATTGGGTTAAAGGGACTCGTTAGTAAGATATATAAGATTATAAACTTTGATGGAAATCCACAAATGGTAATGAAGACGAATTGGGAGGAAGAGGTTAAGATTAAAATATTAGACTTGGATTGGAATGTGAATTGGAAAAGTCGAATTATGAGGATTATGTCTATAAGGATTAAAGAGCATAACTTTAAGGTAGTTTGGAAATGGTATTGGACTCCATTAAGGTTATCATTGATGGATAAAAAAATCAGTAATAAATGTTGGAGATGTAATAAGGAAGTGGGAACCTATGAACACATGTGGTATAAATGTGGAAAAATTAAAAAGTTTTGGCAACAATTGGAGGAAATGATGTTTGAAATGATGAAGAAAAGAATAACTTTGAGATCAGAATCTATATTACTACTGATAATTAAGGATTTAGAATTAACAAAATATGAGAAAGAATTGATTAGAATTATGATTATAATAGGTAGAATTATAATAGCAAGATACTGGAAAATAGAGGTAAATATCAAAATAGAAGAGTGGTATTGTGAAATGTGGAAATTAGCTTTAAATGATAAAATGACGTGATATTAAATTTAGAGAGGGGGTCTATAAAAAAGACATTTTCTGGAAGATTTGGAACCCATTTGTGGACTATGCACTTGGAACTTTGGATGCCTCGACACCTGTACCCAGAGAACGCGGATTTTGGAGATCTTAAAGACAATTGAAGATATCCAAAGAACCAACTCTTCCTTTCGTTTTGTATAGCACTGGGTGGATTATTGTTAAAAAAAAAAAAGTAAATTTTATGTTTATATGTAAAAAAAATAAAAATTAAAAAAAAAAAGCCTTATCAAAGAAAATGACAAAGGGGAACATGATAATTGCATTCCAGTATCACAAAGATACTGGCTGCGGTTGCTCAGTGGCTAAGACGCTGAGCTTGTCGATCAGAAAGGTCAGCAGCTTGGTGGTTCAAATCCCTAGTGCAGCTTCTACTTGTCCTACTTTCTGCCAACCTAGCTGTTTGAAAGCATGTAAAAATGCAAATAGAAAAAGAGAGACCACTTTTGGTGGGAAGGTAACAAGGTTCCGTGCACCTTCAGCATTTAGTGATGCCAGCCACATGACCACGGAGACGTCTCTGGACAGGGCTGGCTCTTCGGCTTTGTAATGGAGATGAGCACTGCCTCCTAGAGTCAGGAACGACAAGCACATATGTGCATCCCTTTACCTTTATCACAAAGAAGAAAGGATTGACTTATTAAAGAGAGATCCAAAGTAGAAGGCAGTAAAAACAATAAATCGATGGAATAGAGTTTTTAGTGCTCCATCATTGGAGGTTTTCAAAAATAGATTGGACAGTCATTTGACTGGGATGGTACAAAATCTCCTGCCTTGAGCAGAAGGTTGGACTGGAAGACTTCTGGGTCCCTTTCGGTCTTAAGTATGTTATGTTATGTTATGTTATGTTGTGTTGTGTTGTGTTGTGTTGTGTTATTTAGATTTATTAGATTTATTAAATTTTTAGACCGCCCTTCTCCCTTGCGGGACTCAGGGCGGTGTACAGGCAATAATAAGAACAATAAGATAGAGCATAAAACCCAATTAAAATACAATTAAAGTATATATTAAATGGATTGGCCTGATCTAAATCCAGTTAAAAAACCCTTACTAAAACCAATTTAAAAACTAAAGCATTTTAAAAACCTACGCCAGGCCAGCCGCACGAAACAGACAGGTCTTTAAGGCCCAACGGAACTGGCGCAGGTCCGTGGTTGTCCGTAGGTCAGGGGGTATGTCATTCCAGAGGGCAGGAGCTGCCACAGAGAAGGCTCTCCCCTGGGGGTCGCCAGCCAGCATTGCCTGGCCAACGGCACCCTGAGGAGGCCCTCTCTGTGGGAGCGGACTGGTTGGTGGGAGGTGTTTGGTAGCAGGAGGCGGTCTTGCAGATAGCCAGGTCCCTTGCCATGGAGCGCTTTGAAGATGGTTACTAATACCTTGAAGCGCACCCGGAAAGCCACAGGCAGCCAGTGCAGCTCGCGCAGGAGAGGTGTCACGCGGGAGCTTCTAGATGCTCCCAGAATCCCCCACGCGGCCGCATTCTGGACCAACTGGAGTCTCCAGGTGCACCTCAAGGGAAGCCCCATGTAGAGAGCGTTGCAGTAGTCCAGACGGGAAATGACGATGGCTTGTTATGCTATGCTATGCTATGCTATGCTATGCTATCCTATTCTTTCCTATCCTATCCTTTCCTATCCTATCCTTTCCTATCCTATCCTATGCTACCCTATGTTTCGTTTTGTCATGTTATGTCTTATGTTCTATGGAGGGAGATAAGCTAGTAGCCAGTGCCATCTCCCATAGTGGCCAATTCCAAATTTGAATTATATATTCTGTAAAAAAAAGATGATTTTTTTTGTGTCTGTTCTAATTCTTTCAGAATGGAATTTCATTGGTTGACTCTGCCTCAAAATAACCTCTCCAAATTTCAGATTCTGTTTATGGGAAGGTAACTAAACGAGATGCCTCATTAGATAAGGGAAATTCTCAGGTTTTCTAAGAATTAGAAATCTTCCATTTTCAGAAGGTTAACATGCAATTTGCAATTCTTAAAAAGGTCCCTAAAACAAAAGGACACAATGTGTAAGAGCAACATTACCACAAAACATGAAATTATTTTACTTAATTGATTTGAAACTTAACTTTTACCTCAAATTAGTATTTCATGTAATATATTTACAAGATATATCAAATTAGATTATGAAATAGTCTATGAAATAAATTTTTTTGAAATTCTTTACCAAATACCAAAACTTCATTTAAACACAATATCCACTGTTGCAACAATTGTTCATAAGCCTGGCAAGAATGACTTATCCCTTATCTTCTATAAAAGAATATTTATTTATTTATTTATTGGAGTTAGCCTCATCTTGTCTGGAGACAACCATATAAGAATATTAGAAAACAAGAGATTTATTTTATTCAAATTTATAAATATTGAGAGAGAGAAGAAGAAGGAGATGGAGAGAGGGAGAAAGAGAGAGAGAGAAAGAGAGAGAGGGAATAAGATGAAATTTTAGCTCTGGTCCCAACCACTCATTTATCCATTGCCCATTATTTTTGCCTTGTTTATCCTAGTTGATCATCACACTATCATTTTTACAATGATGCAAAATTATGCAAAATTGGAATTAGTGGCCCTCAAGGATCCATACATTTCATCTATACATATCAAAGAAACAGGACTTTGTGGCTACCACACTCTTTTGCTAGCTCTCTCTGCAGATGCCCATAGTTGCAGCACAAAAATTGAAAATGAAGCTTGTCAGTGGTGGTTAGAATTGGGGGATAAATTCATTAGCAAAGGGAATAAGAAGTAAAGTAACAAAAGTGCCAGTTTGGTGTAGTGGTTAAGATGCTGCCCTGGAAACCTGGAGATTGTGAGCCTCAGTCTCACTTTAAACATGAGGTCAGCTAGGTGACTTTGGGCCAATCACCAGGAGTCATTGAGTTCTAGTCTTGCCTTAGGTATGAAAGCCAGCTGGGTGACTTTGCACCAGTCATTCTCTGTCAGCCAAATTAAAATCATGGGGTTGTTGTTGGTTTAAATAGCAGGAAGAAGGACTATTTGATATGTTCACCACCTTAACTTCTAAAAGTAATAAAGATAAGGAAAAAAATGAAAACAAAACCTAGAAATCAAGAACAAAACATTTGGCTATGTATCATATATATGTGGTACAAGAGGGGACAAAACTGGAGGTGGAGTTAAATATGTCATTGGTTTGGAGTCAATGTGCTGCCACAATAGATTCAAGTCCAGGTTCTTCAAATTCCTTCGATCCTAATTTAATGCCAGTATGCTATTGATTATAAGCTGACTAGATTCTTGTGCATAGATGGCAAGATTAATTTTTTTTGTACTTTGAACACAACACTCTATTTAATCTATTAGGCCTGCATTATGATGAATTCCAGTATGGCATAATCACTCTCTGCCAATTTCCTATAACTTCAACCTTCTTTATCGTTGCATCTCTGTTATTAAGAATTAAGTCCACTTCAGTTGACTCTCTAGTTACCTCCACAATTAATAAAATCTAGCATGGGCTTGTCAAAAACAGACCATCCAGGACAAACATTATTGCTTTCTTTGATGAAGTGACTAAATGATAAGATAGAACAATGTGAAATAGACAGTATCACCACTAGGTGGATTTGCAACTGGCTGACCAACCGCACTCAGTACTTCTTAATGGAAAGACATCTACATGGTGGAAAGCATGCACCATACTCCAAGGTTGTGCCTTAAACCCAGTACTATTCATCTTCACAAATGATCTAGATGAGGAGATGGAAGGGCAATTCATCAGATTTACAGATAATGCCAAGATTGGGGGAGGGAGCAAGCACTTTAGCAGAAAGGCTCAAGATTCATAATGATCTCGAGAGACTGAACACTGGGCACTATCCAACAAAATGCAATCCAGTGGTGAGAAAAGTAAAGTCATAAACTTGGGCAAGAATAACCAAAAACATAGATGTACAATATGGAGTACCTGGCTCAACAGTAGAATCTGGGAGTGAGACCTAGATGTCCTAGTAGACAAACTCTTAATTCAGCATCATGCTTCAGCTGCCAAAAAGGCTAATGCAGTCCTAGGTCGCATCAAGAGAGAAATAATTTGAAGATCATGTGAATAGCTTTATACTTTATTCTGCACTGTTGAAATTACACTGGGAAAACAACATTGAATTCTTATCACCATGATACAAAAAGATGTTGAAACTCTAGAAGAGGGCTAGAGAAAAGATGGTAAGAGGTCTGGAGGCTAAATCCTATGATGAATGATTGAGGAATCTAGGCATATTCTACTTTAATAAAGATAAGGGTTGGGGATGACATGATAACAACTTATTGTCAAAAACACTTGAGACCAGGACGAGAAGTAATAGGTAGAGATCATTAAAGAGAAATTCAAGCTAAATCAAAGAGAAAAAATAATCAGTGCAATGGCTTGTGTTTGCTCCATCCCTGGAAGTTTTCAAGGAGAGACTGAATAGACATTTGTCTGCAATGGTATAGGATCTCCTGCCATGGGAAGGGGTTTAGCCTAGAAGACCTCCAAGGTATCTTCCAATACTATTGTTCTACATTCTATGATTGCTCTGTTATTTGTGCCTGAAAATAGGTCTGTAATTGTATTATGGGAACTGCAAATTTTGGACAATGCTGATATTCAGAGGTATCCAAGGACAGGTCAGGGTTTCAAAGACTTTAATCTGGCCCTTCTTTCTTTGATGCCTACATTCCAAGAAAATTAAGACTTTAATCATAGTGTAACAATATCATAAGTGTATTTGAAATGGCTGTTGCCAGTTAGGGAATATTGTGGTTTGGCAAGGAGCCCCTTTTTCTCAAATACAGTAAAGTATCATCCTCTTGTCCAGGTGGGAACCCATAGGGACCTTTAGCTTTTTACTGACAGCTCATAAGTGACAAATTAAGCCTTGTTATCTCTTCGTTTCTCTTGTTGTTGATGTTTTCTCAGCCCAGCCAAACTCACAAGATTGGTGTTTTGTGTATGAGAGGTGACTCATGTATACCATTTTAAGATCTATAGAGAAAAGATGGTAGATTAATTTATTTTATTTTTATTTTATTAAATTTATACCCCGCCCTTCTCCTTGTTAGGACCCAGGGCGGTGCACAGGCATCTTAAAAAAATGTAAGGGAATAATATAAATTCTTCATTATAGCTCTTATGCAATAATGTTCTTAAATTATATTGATGAGTGTTTGTTTATGTTTCTTTTCTTTGACCAAGACAATATCATTTGATTTAATTTCTAATGACTCCAAGCATAAGAGAATAGATAATAATTAAAAAGCAAATATGACATAAAAACCACCAGCATATAGGATAAAAAGGGAAAATATGTTTTTTTCTAACCTACCTAAAAAGAGTTAATCCTGTAGTGTATGGTGCAGATTGACTGATAATAAAATAATTGGTCCATAAGCCAATTTTCTGTTAAACTTTGTTGTTGCTGTTGTTGATTATAATGTGGCTGCAATGAAGGAAATAAACTAGATTACTTTAATAACATCTTGAGATGAAACAAATCAGAATCACTAGGATATTTAGTACAGAATGGAAAATGGAACTGAGATTGTATTGGGTAATGAGTCTTCTTTTTTTCCTTTGTATATATTTTTTCTCTCCCAAATTTTATTTTATTTTTTTTATATTGAAAAAGTTTTATTGGTTTTACAGTTTTTCAATAGGGTAGGGTAAGAGATACAAAGAAATTTTGAGAGCTTTCGCATCGAAGTCGTCGGCCCTTCCGGAGCCTCATAATAAATCATTAACAAAAAACATTTTTCATAATACTACAAAGTGAAAACAAGTACATATATCTAAGTTCTTTCTGTGCTGTCAGTCATTTGCAAAAATCCAGATAAACATGTTATACAATATTACTCAAAAAATCAAGGCAAAGTTATTTTTTAGATCTAAGTCTCTTGGCAATTGTGTCTTCTATCCCTCCTTCCAGGCCCCCAGCGGGCGTGGCCGTGCCCCCCCCCTGCCCCCCCTGGATCTTCCCCCAGGACAGAGGAATGTTTTTTAAGAAAGGCTTCCGCCTCAGCAACTGTTTTAATCCTCACTCTTCCTCCTTCCCAGAACACCAGCATCCCTTCGGGCATCACCCACTTGAAACAGATCCCGTGATCAAACAATTTTTTAGACAAGAAGGAAAATTTCCTTCTCGCTTCTCTAATCTTCCTTGGGATCTGCTTCAAGATGGCAACCTCCTTTTGTTGGTAAATTAACGGTCCTCCTCTTTGCACCTTCAAGATTTCCTCTCTGGTTGACCTTCTAACAAATTTAACATGTATCTCTCTGGGTACTTCATTTATCCTGGCATATGCAGAGTTTATTCTGTAGGCTAGGTCAATGTCCCCTCTGATCTCATCCTTAGGTTTATGTAAATAATCTGCTATAATTGTGCTCATGAGTTCAGGGAGACATTCACCAGATTCCTCAGAAACGTTCTGAAATCTCAAAAAATATGTCATCCTTTCCATATCAATCCTAGACACATGCCCATTTATTTCTACAACCTCATTAGTAACATTTTTAATCTCTCCCTTAGCCCCAGCCAGCCCCCCTTCCAACTCTTCATTCTTCTGTGTGTTCTCCAGCACTTGTTTCCGTGTGTCCAGTAGCTCCTTTTTAAAGTTGATGTTTTCTTCTCTCTGGGCCTTGATTTCTTGCACCAAAGTTTGTATAACTGATTCAAGAGAAGCCATCCTTAGTTCTAAGCCTGCCAGTTCTGATTTTTGTGCCATAATTAGCTGTTAAAGTCAATGCCACTAAAATGGCGTTTTTTGGGTGGGGCCGTTGAGGCAAATCAGGAGCTGAAAGTTCAAATCAGGATTGTGAAAAGTTCAGGAACCAAGAGAGAAACAATTTTCCGGATCAATAAGTATAATAACGAAGGCACTCCAGAAAAGAAATCACATAATCCAAAAGAATTCTTCTTTAATAACAAGAGGGAGTCCAAATCACAAAGAGACGCTGGAAATTTTCCATAAGTAAAATAGTCATTCAGGGACAAAGAGAAGCCATCTTCCACCGCCCAGACTCAGAGCCAGAAGGAGAGAGTGGTAAAAAAATTTTTTTTCAAATCAGCCAGACCTAGATACATTGTTTCAAAGACAAACCGCAGACCACTTTCCCTTGTTTAAAACAGTCCGGATTAAAGATATCCGCTTCCTCGCAGCGAGGAGCCATTCTTAAGTGCCGCTTTAGTCCGAGGGGGGGGGGTTAACAAGCAGACACCCCCCTCCAAGTTCTTTCAGCCCAGGCTGACAGCAGGAAAAAAAGTTTAAAACCACTCACTTTCACCCTCGCAGCCGAAGCCCCGGGAAGCCTTCCGACTCAGACGGCCAGCTCTCTTCATATTTTCAGAACGATACCGCCCGCCATTGGCGAAGGGGAAACCCCCCGCAGCATGTCCTCCTCCACCTAAGCCGAAGACAAGGGTCGCTTCCCAGCTGCCGCTGGGGGAGGACGACCCAGGCAAGCCGGCTTTACGGGAGACCCCCAAAAACGGGGCGTCTCGCCCCCGTGGGGGGGCAGGAAAAGAAACAAAGCGGCGAGCGAGTCCTAGGCTCGCCCGTCGCCGCTGGAGCCGGAACCGGAAGTCCTATCCAACATCTTCTTGAAGACTTGCAGTGTTGGGGCATTCACAACTCCTGGAGGTAAGCTGTTCCAGAAATTGTGAATGCCCCAACACTGCAAGTTAGGGTAGGGTAGTGAGAGCTCTGCTGTGACCTATTCATCCCCTCCTTTGGGCTTCTGCTTTGGGGGAATGCCTTGAAAGAGGCCCTCCCACCCAGCTATCATTTCTGGAGTGACATACGCTAAGCCAGCTGGAAACCTGCCCTCCAATAGTATTATTATAACTTAAAATTTGTGCAAATCCTTTAGCAAACACCTTCTCATATTAGAGCATGAATGAAGCTGAAGGACTCATTACTTGCTTCTCACAATTAACAGGAGAACAGCTCAGGTGGGCTTGAAAGCAAAAAAGGATTCTCTGTCCTCCAGCCAAATCCAGGCTCCAAAATGATCCAAGCTCTCTTGGTAACAATAAGCTTGGTGATCTTTCCATACCAAGGTAAGATGTTTTCTTCGGTTTCCTTCTTTAAATTCTTACAGCTAAGAGATTACCGCACCCAACAGATTACTAGATTGTTTCTTTTGATAATTAACCAAAATTTGTTTCCTTCAGTTTCTACAGATCTACTAAAAGAACACTCAAAGATTGAATTTTTTATGAATTTACATAAATTGTTTCTTTGTAATTGCTTAAACTTTGTCAATTAGCAAACAGATCTTAAAAAAGAAAATATCTAAGATCCTCAAAAGAAGAGCATGTTCAACTTGGATAGAAGGTTTTCCAATAATGTGAGTAGAAAAGGATTAGGAGACTGAAGAGGACACAGAGAGAGACTTTGTTAGAAGAAAAATTCAGGAAGGAAAATGTTATAGAAACAAAGTATTTTCAGTTTTATTTTTCCCCACTACATCAGTTAGACATCATATAATTAAGCTTTCATAATATTGACCAAACCACAGCTAGTGTTATTGTTGTTATCTTCAGAGAATCTTTAAACTGTACTAAAGATAACTTAACACTTAAATTTTCTTAATGCAAGATTCTAAATTATCTTAAAATGTTTCTTTCCTCTCAATTTACTCTCTGGCAAACCCAACAATCAAACATCATTTAGCAAATTTCATACACACCAAAAGACCCTTGGATTTCTGTGCTGTGTTCCACAAGAAAAAGATTCCATTCCCTCCATTGATAACTGAACAACAAATTACGTAGCAGATTTGAAAATAGAATAACATTTCCTTCCTTCCTTCCTTCCTTCCTTCCTTCCTTCCTTCCTTCCTTCCTTCCTTCCTTCCTTCCTTCCTTCCTCTTTCTTTCTTTCTTTCTTTCTTTCTTTCTTTCTTTCTTTCTTTCTTTCTTTCTTTCTTTCTTTCTTTCTTTCTTTCTTTCTTTCTTTCTTATGAAGGGAGCTGTACAATCCTGGAATCTGGGAAAGTCAAAGATTATGAAGTAGTGTATCCACAAAAAGTCCTTGCATTGCCCAAAAGAGGAATTGAGGGGCGTGAAGAACAGGTAAGAAAAAATCTTCATTTCATCAAGTTTTTCATTGATGAATCTAATCCCTAGATTTTGCTCAAGATTCATATGAAGCAAAGTTAGAGTTAACATTCTACTACTTCCAAACTTTTGCATTTAGGTTCTTTAAACAAATTTCCATGAAATTCCAGCTGTTTTTATTGTTCATTTTAAAGCTTAGTTATTGTTGTGTTTTGTAAAGGGAAATTATTACAAAATCACATATTTGTCAAAGTTCATAGACTATGAAAAGTGACAATGGGAGATAGGTTGTAATTGGGATCTATTACCTGTTTCCTTTTTAGGTTGGATCTGATCCTATTTCAAACCTTAGAGATCTTAATATTTTGGATAATTTTTGCATAAAGAGATTTCTAGAGAGAGCTGCAAGTAAAGAAGATCTATGATAAGTCTCATAAGACTGTACAATTCTGAAAGTCCCTTTCATTTTGATTAAAAATCTGTCAAATTGCAGAAACATGAGAAAAGACCATGTACATTTATATCAAGATTTGCACTTGACATAGTTTGAGTGAAACTTACACAGCTCTAATAATATCTCATGAAAATAAAGACTCCTACTGAGCAAGATTATTAAATGTGGATAAATATTTATGATCAGTCAAGAGAGGTTTTGGTATCCCTTTACTGGCATCTGATGGTTATCTGGATTTTTGCATTGTAATCTATGTGCCTGATTGGATAATTTATTTATTAAACAAATTTATATGGCTGCCTAATTCACACACAATTGAGGAGACTTAAAACATTAATTTCCTAATGTTAATAGGTTAATATAACTAATAAAGTCTTGGGAAACTCCCAGTCAGACAGGGTGGAAGGATCAAGCAAGCAAGAAATTAGCCTTGCATCTTTATAGAGTTGCAAAAGATCCAGGACTCACACACACACACACACAAACACACACACAAACACAGAGATTCCTGTATACTAGGCAGAATGCAATGAACTCCACACATTTGAATCTGGTCCCTTGTGCCTGAAATAAAGTTGCTATTAATAGATAACTTTAAGAGATTTCTTCCTCCTTTTTATGCTCTTGGGTCATCTTTCATAATAGGAAGTAGTGATAACTGTGAACCATGAGATATTAAATTGTCCTTTCTAGGTCACAGAATGCATCATTTTAAAATATATAAGTTTTGTGTGAACCTGGTGTAGTGGTTATAGCTCAAGGTTAGATTCAAGACTATCACTGGATGACTTTTGAGTCATTCTCTCTGTCCCAGCCAAACCTCATTGACCAAGATGTTAAATTAGAGTAGGAGATCTTGAAATTATGCAAGAAAGTTTAATTTAGTTTAAGAAGATTTTACAGTGCCTTTCAAGCAACAGATGAAATACTCCAAATCTAATATGGGTATGGGTCTCCACTTGACACAGATATAGACTAATTAAGTGAACACACATTTATTTTTTTTAAAAATAAACACTGCACTCTTTGAATTTCAGACCAAATATGAAGATACCATGAAGTATGAATTTAAAGTGAATGAAGAGTCAGTGGTCCTTCACTTAGAAAAAAATAAGTATGTTAACACAGAAGTTCCCTTAATGTTTTAAAGACAATGTGAAAAATGTATATTCTTGGACATAATCCTACAGAAATAATAATCGTATTGCCTTGTTTGGCCAATTAACATTAAATTATATTTAACATCACCTAAATGTAGGTGATGTAGATATAGTCATTGAACATGTAAATTATGTTTTAGCCCAGATCTCAGAATTTTTTATTCCTGATTTCAATACTACTCTGCTTGACCCTAGCAATTCTAGATAAAGATGAACCACTCAAGACTTATAAACTTCTGGACCTTGAATTATCTAGGTTATTTATGAAATATTACAAAGATTTAAAAAATTATTGTCTCATTTGAACTGTAAATCAAGATATTAATTAAGGCAATAATAAGTAAGTAAATTTGCTACCTGGCTTATATCAGCAAAATAAGTACCCATTGGACCAGGCATTTGTTTTTTTCACTGATCCAATCAGCCATGTTTTAGTGCTTTTATTAACAGATTTGGTTCAGTATGGGAAATAGAAATAGACTAGTGTTATTTTTAGCAGGGCAGAATAAGATAGTTGGGAAGAGCCTTGGAGGTTTTCTAATACAGCCCTCTGCTCAAGTAGGAGAACCTGTGCCATTCTGAACAAATGGCTGTCCAGCCTCTTCTTGATAACCTCCAGTGATAGAGCACCCTCAATTTCTAGATCAGGGGTGGGCAAACTTTGCAACTTTAAGTCTGAAGGACTTTAGCTCCCAGACTTCTCCAGCCAGCAAAGCTGGGAGCTGAAGTCCTTCAAACTTAAAGTTGCAAAGTTTGCCCACCCCTGTTCTAGATGCAAGCCATTCCACTGATTGTTCTCAATGCCAGGAAATTTCTCTTACTTCAAGGTTGGAATTCTCAGGTGTAAATAAACTACTAACACCGCTAAAAGAAATTGTGCCATTTACCTTGCCATAAAACCAGTAAATACCACATCACACTTCAAATGGGTATGACCGCCTGTAAACATGGGAAGAGTTAATTTGAATCCCTGCAGCCCTCTTGCAATTTAATAATAGCTTTAAGACCCTGATACATAGTGGGAACATGAAGTTCTGGCTTTGATTTTAGAATGTATTTTTGTATTGACAATCTATATGACCCCCCTAAATTTATATTGCCTTTATTATTAAGTATAAGCTACAAAGAAACTGCCGTGTGTATGTATGTGTGGTGTGTGTGTATTACTTTAACTTATTCAATTAGAGAATAAGAAATTAGAAATTGAATAGCCTACTCTTTAATTATGAAGGTGGCGTAGAAGGTTGGGTAGCATCTGGAGGGCCATGTTTGGACCTTGAAGCAAAACAGAGCTCGAAGTGGGAGACTAGCAATGAATACCAAGAATATCTCTAGACTGGAAACATAGAAGGCAATGCCAAGAGAACTGCATCAATGTGACACCAGGAGTAGAAAGTGAATCTATGGTATTGATTTAGAACGTCAAGAGAGATGATTCTGAATAAAGATTCAAGGCATCCCTTTCCTTGATTTCTTCCTGAGACAATATGAATCCCTTTACTATTGAGTAAAGGGAGTTACACTGGTCTTCTTTGTAGACCTAGCAGCTTTGTCGGATTGTTGCATAGACTAGAGTAATCAAAGAAGAGGCAATACAAAATGTCTTCTCCTGGTCAATCATACCACCTCTGAACCTTGATGCAGATCTCTTTGCTAAGAAGAATCTAATACAGGCTTCACTCCTCTTAAATAGCCATCCTCATGAGATTGAAATACCTGCTCCTTTCCTCTGCTACAAAACAATATCCTTAAAATGCCATTGTACAGTAGTTGTAGACTTATTATGCAACTATCTCTGTTCCTACTTAATTCCTGACATAGATATTCTCTTCCTTTTATTCTTTCTAGACGACTTGTTTCCAAAGATTACACCGAGACTCATTATTCCCCTGATGGCAGAGAAATTACAACAAGCCCTCCGGTTGAGGTAATATGCAGAATGTCTTAATTGTATGAAGTAAATGGAAAGAACATGTGTGCACACTATTCCAAATATACACATACCAGACCAGGCTATTCAAACAAGAAGGGCTGTATAGGCATGAAGTGTCTTATACTGAACATGTTTTCTGGAAGAACGTGTGGATTGTTAAAATCCAGTCTGCTCCACTTATTGAATTAATAGGGCAATATTTCAAGCAAGCAATTCCTTGCTACTGATTAAAGACAAACATTTTGGGAAGTGGCCCCCACAGCTTTGTTATGAGAACACCAAGTTGTTAAGATATACTTTTTAGAACATGGTTTGAGAGTTTATTCAGCAAATGCTGTGGTGCAGCTCCAGAGTTGACCTCCAAGAAGACAAGGTTGGTGGAAAAAAGAGCTTGTTGTTTGGAACAGAACATTATTTATTTATTTCTTGATTGTCTTCCCAAAAGTTCTTAGCATTTTACCATCAATGGGGCTCCCTCTGCAGTGTGACTTCCTTTAATAGAGACTTCTGATTATCACATCAGATGCTCATTTTGAACAATCAATACTAAGCAGGTTCCCCCTCAAGCAAAACATTCTGGACGAGTTGCCTTCTCACTCATTTTTTCATTGATGTTGTGCAATACATTGGAACTGCACTTTTGGAACTGTACACACTACAAACAAGCATTAACCTGATTAGCCCTCTTGCCTCCATACAGGATCACTGCTATTATCATGGACGCATCCAGAATGACATTGACTCAACTGCAGCCATCAGTGCATGTGACGGCTTGAAGTAAGATAGTCTCTCATCATTTATTCGTTTTATTAAGAGTGTAAATATTATTAATGCTCTTGTAGTTGCCGTAGTTAAAGCAAAGACAATTTATTTCATTAAAATTACTTGGGTTTGATCCAAGGCATCTGCAGAAATAAGAACCACTTTGTTTGGCTACCAAAAGAGCTCCTGTCAGCCAGTAGACTCAGTAGGGAGCTCAATCGGACCTGTCTATAAAGCCTGTGTCTTCTCTGTATATAGGAGGTGATGTTACAGGCAAAGAAGATGAGTGGGTTTCAGATTGTGCACTTTGCCAGAAAGTGTACAGGAAGAGGCAAGCAGACTGTTTAGTTCTACCCAGAAACACTTTCTTGACCCACTCTGCACACCTTCTCCAACCATCTAGATGTCTTAGCCATATAAAGATTCCAAAATTCAGAAGAGCTTTATTTTTAACCAGATTCAGTGCCCTCCAACAGGCATTACTGAAAGAATATATAGATAAAATCCACTTTGAGCAGACACGGTATCTATGCGGTAGAGGAATAATTGAAATGATTGAACATAATAGAATGACAATAGAATAACAGGAGGACAGAATAACAGAGTTGGGTGGGACCTCAAGATCTTCTACTCCAAGCTCCTGCTCAAGTAGGAGACCCCTACTCGAACAGAGGAGATTGGAAAACCATACCAGGAAAATGGCAGTCCAATCTCCTCTTAAAAGCCTCCAGTGATGAAGCACCCACAATTCCCCTAGCAAACTGGTTAATTGGTCTCACTGTCAGGATTTTTTTTCTGAGTTCTAGGTTGGCTCTCGCTTTGATAACTTCTTGTCTTGCCCTCCGATGCTTTGGGGAATAGGTTGTTCCCCTCTTTTTTTGTTACAGCCCCTTAAATATTGCAAAACTGTTATTATGTCACCTGTTGCCCTTCTTTTCTTCAGACTAGTTCCTCCCACCATTCATCATATGTTTCAGCCTCCAGCTCCTCCATGTTATTCACTCCTTTTCCATCTTATGCAGATACTTGCCAAGAATGATTATTTTATATTCTTTATTAAATATCCTGGTCATTTTGACTCATTCTCATTTCTCATTTATTCGACTTATTAACCGCCCCCTCTCCCCGAAGGGACTCGGGGCGGTGCACAGGAAATATAAAAACACAATATATCACAAAATAAATACATAAATACTTAAAACTATATTAAATTTACACCCTGTGCTAAAATCTACCCCATTAAAAACTAATCCCTGAAGCCCAATGTAGAATTTCTCTGCTAAAAAACTCGGCTAAGTACGGTAGGTTAGGCCAGGCCGGCCTGTTGGAAAAAGTAGGTTTTTAGTTGCTGGCGGAAGGAGCGGAAGTCTGGGATAGATCTAAGTTCGGGGGGTAGGTCGTTCCAGAGGGTCGGGCCCGCCACAGAGAAGGCCCTTCCCCTGGGCGTCACCCGCTGGCATTGCCTAGTGGATGGCACCCGGAGAAGTCCCTCTCTGTGGGAGCGAATCGGCCGAAGGGATGTATGGGGTAGGATGCGATCCCGCAGATAACTAGGTCCCATGCCATGGAGCGCTTTGAAGATGGTAACCAGCACCTTGAAGCGCACCCAAAAGACCACAGGCAGCCAGTGCAGCTCGCACAGGAGCGGTGTTACGTGGGAATACCTAGAGGTACCCAATATTGCTTGTGCGGCCGAATTCTGGACTAGCTGTAGTTTTCGGGTGCACCTCAAGGGGAGCCCCATGTTGAGAGCTCTTATCTTAATTTGTTATTATCAAATCAATCTGATTTTATTTCCTTGATCACAGCCAAATATTCCTCTATGGTTTCTACATCGTAGTATTTCTTCTATTTGGATAATTTAGAACAATTATATTTTTCCTTTTTCGTCCTCAAAATGTGATTTTTGTGCTTTATATGTTGGCCTATGACTGAAAAAAGAATGATTGATTGAGTGTACAACAATATATACAGTATATGGGTGAAATACTTTGTATATAAGAGTGTATATATGGGTGAAGCACTTTATATCCTATTTCACCCTTATGAGAATAAAGGGTTACACAAAAACGTAATCTTTCAGACAGTGTATTCTTACATTTGCACAGCTAGAAACTTTATCTATTTTTGTAAATCCTAGGAAATATACAGCATGGGATCCTGTACAAGGTTATCAATATTCAAATATTGTGCAAACATTCCATGGTTGTACTGAAAATGTGAAATCGCTTCTATTTTTCTGATCATAGCTGTATCTTTGAGCAGCAAAGGAAGGAAAGAAAATAAAAATTGCTGAGTTTTAAGAAGGGATTCCAAACTACAGGAGATGTTGACTTGATCATTTAAAAATTGGTTATCCACCGAGGGGTCCTAGGTGCTCTCTGAGCTTAGTGGTTTCCTTGTCGACATTTCACTATCCAGCTAGATAACATCATCAGTTCAGTTCATCCCTGAGCTACAAATATTAATTTCCCCTGGTTATTCATCTCTGATCACCCTTTTCAAAAAGAGTCTACTATTGTTTCCACAGTGGGTATTTCAAGATTAACGGTGAGATGTATGTTATTGAACCCTTGAAGACTTCTGACAATGAAGCGCATGCAGTCTTCAAATATGACAGTCTGGAAAAAGAGGATGAGACCCCTAAAACCTGTGGAGCAATCCACTCTTCTGGGAAATCAGATGAGCCTATCAAAATGACCTCTAGGATATTCAGTACTCCAGAAGAAGTAAGTCTCATATTAAACCCTCAACAATATGACATGGTTTGAGAACATGGATGCATTTCCAGGTTTCTAAATGGTAAAATAAAAGAAAAATTATCCCCCCATTTCTAAAAATCTATTTCAGCCATTCTGCACAAGAAAATTTGGAAGCTTGTTGAACAGAAAATACATATTCCAAGTTTATATTGTTTTTCTTGGTCACATAAAGTTAGTTTGGACATTTGGGTCAAATGAATCCCCAAATCTTCTCAACATTCTGAAACAGTTTAGAAAAATTTAATCAAATGATCAAATGGGATGCCTTTTGTATGCAAGCATTGGGATAGGGGAAGAAAGTGGTTTAAAATATTAAATCAAAATGTTTCAAGATCTCTAATAAGACCTAATAAACATAACCTTAACTCAATTTTCCAATTTGATTTGAATTGCTAAATTGGATTGAAGTAAAGATTGGTGTCAACGTTCTCTCTTGGGAGCTTCACAATTGGTTTAAAAGAGACAAATTGAATCTGGTCGCAGATGATCCTTATATTCCCAATATTTTCCTCCATTGCTGGAGACAGAAAATTTTGAAGACAAAACATTACATCCAAAATAATAGTTCCTTCCTTTATTTTGATGCCAGAAGTTAAAACTAGCTGAAACATATCCAGAGGTTCAAAACTTCAATTCCTTCTGTTAAAATTTGATAGACTTGAACAAGTTGTTGTTACAGTGCAATAATGCTTATGAAGTCTGCTGTTGGTTTTCTGGCTTCAGTGCTTCTGGAAATACTTCATCCTCAGCAAGTTATGGTTTTACATAGAGTACGCTTAGGTGGTCCATTATTTTATAGTGACCCTCACCTGAGCAGTCTAGTCTCAATGTCAGGTCATGGTCACTTTATTCAAAATTGGATCTTGTGTAGAAGGGTTAAGAAAGTAGCTGTCAGAGAGCAAGAAGAGAATTGGCAAACTTGGGCTCAACATAGGAACTCTCTGACTTTGCATATGGTAGTTCCCTTTGCTCAAAAAATATGAATATATGTTTCTCCATCGTACAGAAAAAGAGTAATGGGAAGAAGCAAGTAATACATTCTCTAGGTCTGTGATGGCGAATCTATGGCAGGTGTGCCAGAGGTGGCATGCAAAGCCCTCTTTGTTGGCATGCCTGCTATCGCCAGCTGCTCTTCTGGTTTAAAAAACAGGGTATTTTTCAGGGCATTTTGGAGCCCTTTTCAGGCATTCAGGACTTTTTTCAGGCTGAATGACAGCCTGAAAATGCCCCCCCAAAACAGCTTATTTTTAAACCAGAAGAGCAGCTGGTGACGGCATTTGTGCCCACAGAGAGCTCTGCATGCCACCTCTGACACATGTGCCATAGGTTCACCATCATGTTCTCCAAGTGATCTTTGGGTTTCCAGCACTCAGGCGCTCACACATGAATGCACATGCATGAGTGTTCCTGTTTGGGCACTCAGTGCTGAAAAGATTCGCCATCACTGCTTTAGGTGTTAAACTTTTAACAATCTCTCTCTCTATAAATGTCTTCTGCCAAAAACCAATATTTCTGAAAATTCAAGGACTTTGATGAGGGAGTATAATGAGCAATTTTCTGATGGCTATTGGCTGTAGAGAGCAACGTATATAAACACACTTTTCTTCATTGTTCTGTTTAGGAAAAAGAATACCTGGACTCTGAAAAACATGTTGAACTTTACATGATTGCAGACAATTTAATTGTAAGTATTCTTGGATATAATTCTATTTCCTTTCTGCATTGAGCACAAAGTTTTGTTTCTGTATTTTTTAATATGGACACTTTTGAAATGCATTACCAAACATAATGTTCTAATTGGATTATATCTTAAAATGTGCTTTAATTTTTACTGTGAATTTTGTGGTTGTTATTGGTCTCAACCAATATTTACAAAGTGAAGAGACATTTGAAATTTAACTATACTCTAATTTGCACATTAGTTCTTCCCGAACGCCATCTACATTTTAATTAACCTCATCCAGAAATGCAAAGATCAGGAAGTTGAATAGTGAAATCATAAAAGAAATTCTGAAATTAAAGAAAAGAGCGAAAGAGAATTATCATATATCTCTTCTAGCTGAGCAATCTAGCATTCTAAAATCGAGAACAAAATTCACGAGGAATTAATCTGTGGATGGGCAAATCTGGATGCCTTTACTTTCACTTTTTTTTTCTTATTTATTTCAAAATAAATATACAAAATAACTCTAATTGCATTGAGAAAAAAATATAATGTTCATTTTCATGCCATCACTCAAATTAAATCTATTTCTTCACCACCACTAGCTTGAATAGAAGTGAATTTTTGACTAATAGACACATAAGAGCAGTGGTGGGTTTCTGCAGCCTCGCACCTACTCGTGAGAGCCGGTTGGTGAAATTTAGAGAACCGGTGAGAGGGGGTTCCACCGGTGTACCTGGAAGTAAATCTGGCCCGCCGCTGCCAGTGACCCAATGAGAAGGAAAGGAAAGGAAGGAAGGAAGGAAGAAAGAAAGAAAGAAAGGAAGGAAGGAAGGAAGGAAGGAAGGAAGGAAGGAAGGAAGGAAGGAAAGAAAGAAAGAAAGAAAGAAAGAAAGAAAGAAAGAAAGAAAGAAAGAATTTATCATCACAATTGAGTCCAAAATTTTGGTTGCTAAACAAGAGCGTTGTTAAATGAGTTTCACCACATTTTAAAAGGTGGCCACTCCCACCCTGTCACATGGCTGCCAAGCCATGCCCACAAAATAGGCCACACCTACAGAGTAGGTTCTAAAAAAATTTGAAACCCACCACTGCATAAGAGCCACATTTGACTTAGCCAACCAATTTGCAGCAATACATCATTTGCAGTAAAATAACTATTAAGGCTCAGTGGTTAAGAAGGTTTGGCAGTTCAAATCCCTAGCAACGTGTAATGGATAGAGCTCCCGTTACTTGTCCCAGCTTCTGCCAATCTAGCTCTTCGAAAGCACGTAAAACTGAGAGTAAAACAATAGGGACCACTTTGGTGGGAAGGCAACAGCGTTCCGTAGGTCTTTGACATTTAGTCATGCAGGCCACATGACCACAGAGACAACTTTGGACAGCGCTGGCTCTTCGGCTTTGTAATGGAGATGAGCACCGCCCCCTAGAGTCAGAAATGGCTAATACATATGTGCGAGGGGAACCTTTACCTTTAACTATTTGGAATCTCTGAATATGAGGACATATTTAAAACACAAAGGTGGCAGTTTGAGCTTCCCCTTTTAGTATTATTGCAAAAGGGAACATCTTATTCAAATTATTTTCAAGGAAATTGACCTCAGGCTGATTGTCATTTAAATTCAGGTTCTTCCTTCCCAGCAGTGTGACTAATGATATTCTGTTTCTATATAAAGTTATTTATTGTAAAAATCTAAGCGCCTTATTCTGCTATAAAGCAAAATTCCCCGTGAAAATGAAAATGTGTGAATTCAGTGATTTTCTATCAAAACACACAGAATTCACAAATATTGAAATGTTCCTTTATAATGTTAATTTATGTCATGAATTCAGCTGAATGGTGCCCCTTCTTTTGAAAACTCCTTAGTTAGTGCTATGATTTCAAAACAGTTTCACATTTTTCTCTTTTTCTCCACTAGCTGGAGAAAGTTAACTGAAAAGGTAACGTACAGAAGCCTTGTTTCCTTGGGAAATCTGACGTGGGAATGACTTTGGGAGAAAGCAAGAGCCACAGACTAGACAATAAGAGGCAGCTGAGCCCATAGAAGAAATGGGGAGGGAGGAATGAAAAAACATATGAATCCTAGTTCCTAGGAGTGTAAAGTTTGGAGAGGAGGGGAAGGGCAGAGAGATGTCCTTTAACCTTTCAGGATTCTGTTAATAAGATATCTGGCTATGTCTGACTATGGCCGTGGTGCTCATCTTCATTTCTTTTTCTGAGGGATCCAGTGTTATCTGAAGACAATTTCCAGGGTCACCTGGCCAGAATGGCTATATGCCAAATGGTCACAGAATGCTGTTATCTTCCCACTGAAGTGCTGCCTATTAATCATATTTCCATGCTTAAGAACTGCTAGGTGGACAGGACCTGGAGCAAGAATGGGAGCTCAATCTATTGCTCAGCACTTGGGTCTTAAACCTGGTCTGTCAGCTCTTTAGCTAACAACCTCTGGGTCTTTGACCAATGAGCCACAATGCCCCCTCTGTTAATGTAAACTTACAGTAACTACCCGGAGCTGGCATTGCTGGGTGTGCTTCTTTTCAGGACTATTTTGCAAGATTGACACGTAGAAATCCCATCTGAATTTATTTTATCCCAGGTTTTGTGGGTTTCTTTGAAACATTCCTCAACTATTTGTTTATTGAAATGAATAAATATGTTGACAACAAATGATGAATAAGATGTGTAATGAAGGATGCTTATCTTACACTTCTCTAAACATGGGAATATGGCATCCAATTTAGAAAAAAACATTTCATTAGGCTGACCAAAAAATTTTTCTAACCAAGAGGAGGCCTCTTGTGTGATGCTGAAAAATTAAACACGTTGATATACAAACAACAGACGTTTAGGTTAAAAATCAGCAAAAAAGAATTCTGCTTTATATTGAAGTATTATTTTTGTCCAATTAAGCAAATTCAATGGATTTTTAAGTCTCTTCCTCTCCCTGACCTGTTTTTTTATCTCTCTCTTTCAACCCCTCCCCCATCCTAAAATTATAGTCTCTTTTTAACTTTTTTATCTTTTCTGCAGTACAGGAAGTACAGTCGCAGCATCATTGCTATAAGGAGGAGAATATTTGAAATTCTCAACATTGTAAATTTGGTAAGAAGACATGGCAAATGTTATTTCACTTTTTCAATTTAAACCTCTCTGTGCCCTGACTCGATTTTCACTGTGTTCATGGAACAAACTTAATCTGATAAAGAGACTTAGGAGATGGACTTTGGCCCAGATAGCATCTTAGGTCAATAAATAGGTTGTTCCAGAAAACAATTTAATTCAGTAGCTAGGTTAATAAGCCTCTTACGTGAATCTTTAAAGCGCTCCATGGCTCGGGACCTAGTTATATGCGAGACCGTCTCCTGCCCCATACATCCCTTCGTCCAATCCGCTCCCACAGAGAGGGCCTTCTCAGGGTGCCGTCGGCCGGGCAATGCCGGTTGGCGACACCCAGGGGAAGGGCCTTCTCTGTGGCGGGCCCTACTCTTTGGAACGACTGACCCCCTGAACTAAATACCATCTCAGATCTCCGCCTCTTCCGCACACACCTTTTCCATCAAGCCGGCCTAAGGTTATCTCCCGTTATCTCCCGTTGTGACTGCTCCTAGATAGTTTTAATTCGAGGGATTTTAATCGATTTTAGCACAGGGTAGGAATTTAATATGTTTTTAAATTTTGTATTTTGATATTTGTTATGTTTTCAGTTTCCTGTGCACCGCCCTGGGTCCTTTTAGGTGCAGGGTATAAATCTAAATAAAATAAAAAATAAAAAAATAAATATAACCACTGTGTTGGAAGGTTGCAATTCCAAAAGTGTTGGAAGAATTCAATCAGTGTATTCTGCAGCTGGATTCTTCCAGGGCTACGGTTAATCTTCTGAACTTGACAGTTAGAAAGAGAAAGAGAGAGAAAGTCTATTCCAAACTCAATTGATTATGAACAAGATCCCTGAGATGAAAGCAGGAGAGAAGAATCCAGATGGAATTGGATTGTGACACTTAGGAAAAGAGGCACTCATAGTGTACTGTTTCTGTCATATTAACTTTCTTGACTATGTTCTATGTTAATGATCATTTAGAATCAGGGACACAACAGGAACATCAGTGGGTAAAATCTCCCTTTTAATGTTCCTCCTTTTCTGTTCTTGATTAAAGAGCATGACCATCTGGTGCTTTATCATTTTACTGTATTTATTTCTTCTGCTTAATAAATTATTAGTGCCCCTCAAAATGGGGAGTTTTAGGTGCTGTTTGAGGTTGGTGGTTTCCTTTACAGACATTTAATTACTTGAAATAAGTATCTGCAGGCAAACCAGCAAAATCAGAGAGCCCTAAGAACTCCATAGCTCAACTATAAGCTATGGAGATACAATACAATACAATACAATACAATAGCAGAGTTGGAAGGGACCTTGTAGGTCTTCTAGTCCAACCCCCTGCGTGGGCAGGAACCTTATACCATTTCAGACAAATGGCTATCTAACATCTTTTTAAAGACTTCCAGGGTTGGGGCATTCACAACTTCTGGAGGCAAGCTGTTCCAGAGGTTAATTGTTCTTACTGTCAGGAAATTTCTCCTTAGTTCTAAGTTGCTTCTCTCCTTGATCAGTTTCAACCCATTGCTTCTTGTCCTGCCCCCAGGTGCCTTGGAGAATAGTTTGATTCCCTCTTCTTTGTGGCACCCTCTGAGATATTGGAAGACTGCTATCATGTCTCCCCTGGTCCTTCTCTTCATCAAGCTAGACATATCCAGCTCCTGCAGCCGTTCTTCATATGTCTTAGTCTCCAGTCCCCTAATCATCTTGGTTGCCCTTCTCTGCACTCTATAGATTCTCTTCTATAGATTCCCAATCTATTCTGGTTCACCTGTCCTTAGAAGCCAATGTATAAATAAATGAAAAAGTAAATACATAAAACAATAAAATACAATAAATGAAATGTTTCTCAAGGTTTATTGGTTTTTCTGATGGATGCCTTGTCCACTCCACAGTATTACAGAGCTTTTAAAATTCATGTAGAAGTGAACGGCTTAGAGGTTTGGACGGATGAAGATAAGATTGTGATCAATGAATTATCAAAACCCTCTGTGTATGCCTTTGCAGCATGGAGAAAGTCAGACCTACTGAGGCGCAAAAGGATTGATAATGCTCAGCTACTCACATATGTCTCATTGTGGGGAGAGGGAAAGAGGGTGGAAGTGGAAGATTATGAGAATGTTGATGCCTGCTCGGGGTTTCTGCTTTGTGTTGTATATTATAAACTATGTGTGAACTCTGTTTCTGGGCCATTTTTTTCTTAGCTGAGAACTAGTTATGAGAAAGCATTAAATGATGCTCATTTCATTTCACCTGGCTTGGAAATTGAAACTCAAATGATTATCCTGCTATAAATTTCCTAATTTTCCTCTTCTGTCTACTAAGCATCCTCTTTTGGTGACCACTTTAAAGTGGGTCTGGAAGATTTAGGGAATGGCCAGATGCTTCTGATTAGGCATTCTGCTTTGGCAGTTACAAAAATGACATTTTTGACATGATGTCCTGAGAAGTTAGAACAAAGCAGGTCTTGACAGTTTCCCATGTTTAATAATGTGCAGTGAAAATGCATCCTAAAAATGCATCCCTGAGGACAAGGCTAGAGGCTTGCCAAAGTTATAGGGGGTTATGTATGCCCCAATGCTATAGATTGTACTTCCATCTGTTATAAACTGGATTCCCTCCACCTGCTTTCTTCTAGGGGCATTAACTTCGATGCAGGAGTTTTAGGAATAGCTTTTATTGGAGGCATGTGCCGAGATGACATGTCTGCAGGAATTGTTCAGGTGAGTAGAAAAGACAAGTGTTGCCTGTTTGTAGTTGGTGAAAACTTATATCATTCATAACTTTATTACAAATAAAGACTCTTCTTGTTTTTAATCCACATCATTTTCATCCATATCTATTTATGTACAGTGGTACCTCGGTTCACGAACGCCTCTGTTCACGACCAATTCGGTTTACGAGCAGAAAAGTTCCTCAAAATGTGCTCCGGTTCACGAACTCCGTTTCGGTTCACGAACAGAAAAGTTCATAAAAATATGGTCTGGTTCACGAACTCCGCTTCTGTTCACGAACTCCGCCTCGGTTCACGAACAGAAAAGTTCATAAAAATATGGTCTGGTTCACGAACTCCGCTTCTGTTCACGAACTCCGCCTCGGTTCACGAACTCCGCCTCGGTTCACAACCAATTTGGTTCGCGAACAGAGTCAGTTCAAGAATTAAAACCAAAAGAAAGATCAGAACGGATTAATTGGATTTACATTAAACCCTATGGGAAACTGTGCCTCGGTTCACAACCAATTCGGTTCGCGAACAGAGTCAGTTCAAGAATTACGACCAAAAAACAAGGTCAGAATGGATTAACCGGATTTACATTAAACCCTATGGGAAATTGTGCCTTGGTTCACAACCAATTCGGTTCACGACCAGAGTCATTTCACGAATTAAGTTCGTGAACCGAGGTACCACTGTATTTGTCATCTCCATGTCTTTCCTCAATTGATGGTGTTTTTTCACAATGCCCTATGAACATGTCATAACACAAGCTTTTTAAAAAAAATGTTTTGACTTATGTATCAGAAGATGAAAATATATTATAATTTTTTGGATCGGGAGGAGTCAAAGGACAAATGTGCCACAATGAATGAGCAGGTCAAACCCTTACTTGCAAAGGAGGCTTTTGAACAATATTCTTAGTAACCTTGATTTCAAACATGAATCATCCTTCTTTCATTCTAAGAAATTTAGGATCAAGAGTTATATGGCTGAATTAGTACAAAGTGAGAAAATGAGACAATACTAAATTTGCTTTTAAAAGAAACTTTCTATATTTGAACAGCCTATAAGAAAATCATACTAGTCAAGAAAATGCTAACAATATTTACAGAGAAACAGTAAAGTTAGAGTTGTTCACTTAGAATAGAATGGAACCACATATAAAGTTTTGTTCCTTAACAAGAAGAGGTTTTGAATTTCAGGGTTTTAAAGTTTTCTTCTAGATGCAAGTATTTTTGCATATTCTGGATGGTACACACATACATTCAGAAGAGCTGAAACAATGGTACAAGTAGTCTTAGTGACTGTTCAAATTGCCATGGACCTCCCCAAAGGTACTTGTGCCCATCCGATTTTGAAGTTCTGAGATCATGTGACTGCATTTTGAGCCCTTGGCCATCAGCCTGCATTTAAGGCCATTTCCAGTGCCATGAGATTATGCAATTGTAATTTATGAGTTTTGCTAGAAATTGGCATTTTCATCTGGTTTCAGGCAAAAAGCAGGCCCAAGCAAACAATGGGTTCATTTAACAAGCACAGTATTCTCTTAATGACTGCAACATTTGCTTTAAAATCTCTGTGTTTGCTTAATGAACAGTCATGTGATGACTCACTGTAAAACCATCCTTACTTACGGCCATAATTGCCAGGTTCAGTTATGGTCATAAACTGAGGATTGCCTGTATAATCCTTCAGATAAACAATATAAGTTCTTAGATTAATACAGTTTAAGGTCAATATACTTCTCCATGCTATAACCAATGAATAAGGTAAGTGTTGTTAATTAAAAGCAAACAAACAAACAAACCCAGTTTGGAGAAATCCCTTCCACTTCCTTTGAGGCTAACTTTTATTTACATTTCATTTTATTAACCCAGAAAAAAAAAAAAAGATGACACTTCATTGTCACATTATTCCAATGAGGCAAGTGTGGAGAAAACCTCCATCTCTAAGCTACTAAAAGAAAGCATCTAACTTTGAAGAAACAACTGTTTTCTGCAAGACACCCGTTCTTAGCTCTGCAAATTATTTCTTTTTCTAACTGATTGTTTTTATTATAACGTTCCTGAGCAAAGATTTCAAATCAGTTTAATAACTAGATTAATTTCTGGTTTCTTGGTGGATTAATTGTAGCCAAATGTTTTCTTTTTTTTCTTCAGGATAACAGTTTCAATTCATATTTAGTTGCGGCTGTAATGGCACATGAGATGGGTCATAATCTTGGCATGCAGCATGACACAGATGCCTGTACTTGCAACCCAGGACCCTGCGTTATGGCACCTAGTGTAGCGTAAGGATTCAGAAAAACATATTTTAATGCCTTTCAAATCAAGTTATATTTAAATGATTGCAATTAATCATAGAATTAAATATGCTGAGAACTTAAAAAAAAAGAAAGAAATGGTCAGAATTACAGAACTGTGGGGTCTGGTTATATGTGTGTAAATTTATGGCGTGCGATTCAAATGTGTTGTTTTTTAAAAAGGTAGTACATCTCTCAACAGTTGAATAGCCATCAGGAACTTCCTCCAAAACACAACATTTTAAAGAAATGGGATAGGAAGCAGAACCCAAGAAACCAAATTTTAATAACTGTGATGGAGGTTTTTATTAGGCTTCATTTTTTTCAAGAAAGAAGAGAGAAATGGGAAGGAGAAGGGGAAGGAAAGAAAGGAGAAGAAGAGGGAGGAAGAAGGATGGAGGGGAGAAGGAGGAAGAGGGGAGAGGAGGGGAGGGGAGAAGGAGAGGGGAAGGAGAGGAAGAAGGAAAGCAGGGAAAGGAAGGGATGGGATCTTCTCAGAAATTATCTATTACCAAAGGTCCCGTAACCTTTTGTGTAAGATTTTTCCATAGTCTCAAGGCACATGCTACCTGTTGACAATTTTCTGCTTTCTTCTACCAAAGCCCTAGAACTTCATTGCCTCACATTTTATTCACTGGCACATGAAATAGGAAGTATTGAGAATGTTATTGAGCCTCTTCTGCATTATGCTCACTTTTTAATACTTCAGAACCACTACTTGGTATTTCAGACGCCCTGGTTAAGGGAACAATTTTGCTTAATAAAACCCACCTAATGGGTCTGGTGCATCTTTGCCCTTAAACAACAACCATGTTGTCTATTTAATGGGCAAAATTGGTCATTAAATAAAATAAAATGGTCTTTGGGTCCTTGCTTTTACCCTCTAACTTGAGAGCCAATGATTCTATTCTTCATGAGTTGTAATAGCATTAGAAACTGGATTTATGATACTGTATTTGTATCTCTTTCAGTACAGGTGAAACTCAAAAAATTAGAATATCGTGCAAAAGTTCATTTATTTCAGTAATGTAATTTAAAAGGTGAAACTAATATATGAGATAAGACTCATTCAATGCAGAGCAAGATAGTTCAAGTCGTGATTTGTCATAATTGTGATGATTATGGTATACAGCTCATGAAAACTCCAAATCCACAATCTCAGAAAATTAGAATATTACATGCAATCAATAAAACAAGGATTGTACATAGAACAATGTTGGACCTTTGAAAAGTATAAGCATGCATATGTACTCAGTACTTGGTTTGGGCCCCTTTTGCAGCAATTACTGCCTCAATAATGTGCTTCATTAAGTGCAGGGTCAATGTAGCCGTCTACCAGGAGATTTTAGAGACTTCGTGATTCCTTCTGCAGACAAGCTTTATGGGGATGCTGACTTCATTTTCAGCAGGACTTGGCACCTGCCTACACTGTCAAAAGCACCAAACCGTGGGATTACTGTGTTTGATTGGCCAGCAAATTCACCTGACCTGAACCCCATTGAGAACCTATGGGGCATTGCCAAGAGAAAGATGAGAGACATGAGACCGAACAATGCAGAAGAGCTGAAGGCCGCTATTGAAGCATCCTGGTCTTCCATAACACCTCAACAGTGCCACAGGCTGATAGCTTCCATGCCACGCAGCATTGAGGCCGTAATTGCTGCAAAAGGGGCCCAGACAAAGTACTGAGTACATAGGCATGCTTATACTTTTCAGAGGTCCGATATTGTTCTATGTGCAGTCCTTGTTTTATTGTTTGCATGTAATATTCTAATTTTCTGAGATTGTGGATTTGGAGTTTTCATGAGCTGTATGACATAATCATCACAATTATGACAAATCACAGCTTGGACTATCTTGCTTTGCATGTAATGAGTCTTGTCTCATATATTAGTTTCACCTTTTCAGTTGCGTTATTGAAATAAGTGAACTTTTGCACGATATTCTAATTTTTCGAGTTTCACCTGAATAGTCTTTTAGAACCCAGTGACAACCCTGCTGATATTTGAAAAGAAGTCAAATAAGTATCTTAACTCTCCCTTTCCCTTAAAATATTTATTATAAAAAGTGAAACACCTTCAAAACAGTGAGAGAGAATCTCTTTAATTTTATTATTGCTATCTCTTCTTCATCTTTACAGTTTCAACCCTCCTGCTCAGTTCAGCTCTTGCAGTTTTTGGTATTATAACAACTATGTCTTGAGTGAAACTGCACAGTGCATTCTCAATGACACCTTGGACACAGATTTTGTTCCAACTACAGTTTGTGGAAATGGTTTTGTGGAAGATGGAGAAGAATGTGACTGTGGTTCTCCAGAGGTATTTTTTTTTTAATTAACAAGGGTGATTCCATGAACTGTCTCAGAAATGGGAATCCTTGCGAAATCATCTGGCTTTCTTAGTGATATGAGCCAGCCAAGAGGTTGGCTTCTGAATGGTATAGGTTTGTGTCCTTTATGTATATGCATGTATGTATTAGTTGTTTCTTCTTCTTCTTCTTCTTCTTCTTCTTCTTCTTCTTCTTCTTCTTCTTCTTCTTCTTCTTCTTCTTCTTCTTCTTCTTCTTCTTCTTCTTCTTCTTCTTCTTCTTCTTCTTCTTCTTCTTCTTCTTCTTCTCCTTCTCCTCCTCCTCCTCCTCCTCCTCCTCCTCCTTTTGCCACATCCATCATTGGACGTTGGCGATCATATTGGCCACATGATCAGCCACAATACAATAATACAATACAATACAATAGCAGAGTTGGAAGGGACCTTGTAGGTCTTCTAGTCCAACCCCCTGCATGGGCAGGAATCTTATACCATTTCAGACAAATGGCTGTCTAACATCTTTTTAAAGACTTCCAGGGTTGGGGCATTCACAACTGCTGGAGGCAAGCTGTTCCAGAGGTTAATTGTTCTTACTGTTAGGAAATTTCTCCTTAGTTCTAAGTTGCTTCTCTCCTTGGTTAGTTTCCACCCATTGCTCCTTGTCCTGCCCCCAGGTGTCTTGGAGAAAAGTTTGACTCCCTCTTCTTTGTGGCACCCTCTGAGATATCGGAACACTGCTATCATGTCTCCCCTGGTCCTTCTCTTCATCAAACTAGACATACCCAGTTCCTGCAGCCGTTCTTCATATGTCTTAGTCTCCAGTCCTCTAATCATCTTGGTTGCTCTTCTTTGCACTCTTTCCAGAGTCTCCACGTCTTTTCTACATCGTGGCGACCAAAACTGTATGCAGTATTCCAAGTGTGGCCTTACCAAGGCACTATACAGTGGCATTAACACTTCACGCGATCTAGATTCTATCCCTCTGTTGATGCAGCCTAGAACTGTGTTGGCTTTTTTGGCAGCTGCTGCACACTGCTGGCTCATATTTAAATGGTTGTCCACTAGGATTCCGAGATCCCTCTCACAGTTGCTACTATTGAGCAAGGTACCACCTATACTGTACTTGTGCATTTGGTTTTTCTTGCCTATATGTAGGACCTTACTTTTTTCACAATTGAATTTCATTTTATTAGACAGTGCCCAATGTTCAAGTTTGTCTAGATCCTTCTGTATCTTAAGCCTATCTTCTGGAGTGTTGGCTATTCCTGCCAGCTTGGTGTCGTCTGCGAATTTGATGAGTTCCCCATTTATCCCCTCATCCAAATCGTTGATGAAGATGTTAAAGAGTACTGGGCCTAAAACAGAGCCTTGGGGGACTCCACTGCATACTTCCTTCCATGTAGATGCAGTTCCATTGAGGACTACACGTTGAGTGCGGTTGGTCAGCCAGTTGCGAATCCATTTGGTGGTGCTGCTGTCTAACCCACAATTTTCTACTTTATCTAATAGTAGGTTATGGTCTACTTTATCAAATGCCTTACTGAAGTCCAGGTAAATTATATCAACAGCATTCCTCTGGTCCACTGATTTTGTTACTTTGTCAAAGAATGCAATTAGATTCGTCTGGCATGATCTGTTTTTGACAAACCCATGTTGGCTTTTGGCTATTACTTTGTTTGCTTCTAGGTGTTCACTTATTTGTTGTTTAATTATCTTTTCCAGAATCTTTCCTGGTATTGAGGTCAGGCTGATGGGTCTATAGTTTCCTGGATCTGTTTTTTTTCCTTTTTTGAAGATGGGAACCACATCTGCTCTTTTCCAGTCTTCTGGCAGTTCCCCGGTGCTCCAGGATCTCTGAAAGATATAGTTCAGTGGTTCTGAGATCTCGTCTGCCAGTTCCTTCAGAACCCTGGGGTGTAATCCATCCGGTCCTGGTGATTTGAACTCGTCCAGGGCAGACAGGTGCTCACTTACCATTTTCTTCTCTATTTCAACTTGTGTTCCTAATCTGATATTTGTGGTGCTGTTTTTGATTGATTGGACTGTTTTATCCCTTTGTGTAAAGACAGATGCAAAGAAAGAGTTAAATAGTTCTGCTTTCTCCCTGTTGCTTATCATCTTCTTGCCATTTTCTCCCAGCAGTGGACCAATTGTTTCCTTAACTTTTTTCTTATTTTTAACATGTTGGAAGAAGCTTTTTTTGTTATTTTTTACTTTTTTGGCAAGCCTTTCTTCATTGTGAGCCTTAGCTTTCCTCACTTCATCTTTACAGGCTCGGGCTATTTGCTGATATTTTGCCTTGGTTATGTCCCCCTTTTTCCACTTTTTATATTTATCCTTTTTGTCTTTCAATTTGTCAGAGAGTTCTTTATGCAGCCATGCTGGTTTCTTTTGGGAACTGTTATTTTTCTTCTTCATTGGTATTGCGCTGGACTGGGCTTTTATAATCTCATTTTTCAAAATTTCCCAAGCTTCTTGAGTTGTTTTCCCCTTGAGGATTCTCATCCATGGAATCCTTCCCAAGCTCTCTCTGAGTTTGTTGAAATTAGCTCTCTTGAAGTCTAAGACTCTAGTTTGACTTTGTTCAACTACTTTTGTTTGCATAATGTTGAATTCCAGTATTTCATGATCGCTTGCCCCCAAAGTTCCTGTAGCTTCTACACCTTCTATCATTTCCTCTCTGTTAGTGAGAATTAAGTCCAATATTGCTGATCCCCTTGTTCCCTTCTCTACCTTTTGGGAAACAAAGTTGTCTGCTAGGTTTGTTAGGAACCTGTTGGATCTTCCACTTGGTGCAGAGTTTGTTTCCCAATTGATGTCAGGGTAGTTAAAATCTCCCATTACTATTGCAGTGTGCTTCCTACATACCTTAGTTAGCTGGTTAGCAAAAAGTACATCCACTTCCTCTGCTTGGTTGGGTGGCCTGTAGTATAGACCTATGACAATATCATTCCCCCCCCAACCTTTAATATTGACCCAAATACATTCAAGATAGTTCTCATCATTGTTGTGCTCTATTTCTGTAGAGATGTAATTATTTCTTATATATAGTGCAACTCCACCTCCTCTTTTATTTGGTCTATTTCTTTTAAATAATTTAAATCCTTCTAGCTGTATGTTCCATTTGTGGGTTTCATCCCACCAAGTTTCTGTAATGGCAACAATATCGTATCTGCCCTCATTTACTTGAATTTCTAATTCACCCTGTTTATTCCTCATACTCTGTGCATTGGTGTATAGACATTTGAGTCCATTTTGATTGACCCTGTGTTTTCTGTCTACGAAACCTGTGTTATGCCTGACTATGGTTCTCTTTGCCCCTATTTCTTTGCCACTTGTATGGTTCATGTACATGGTATGGCACCCACTGTTAATTGTTTGGTTTTGCTTGACAGCAGTGTTGATAATATTACCTGCACAATTATCTATGTTACACGCACTGATAACCCTATGAATTTTAGTTTGCTGGGGACAGAAATATTCTTTATCTATTGATTCTCTGTCCCCACTATTCAGTTTAAATGTTTAGCCAGGAAATCTGTGAATTTAGTGCCAAGTAACTCAGTCCCTTTCTTGGATGGGTGCAAACCATCTCTTTTGTACAGTTTATCATTGGACCAGCTGCAGGCATCATGACTAATAAGACCAAAGCCTTCCTTTTTACACCACTCCTTTAGCCACACATTAAACTCTGCTATGCGCTGGCCCTTTCCTTTTTGTTCCTTGTATACTGGTATAACCTCTGAGAAGATAAGCCTACAACCTGTACTACTAAGTTCGTACCCCAAACTCTGGAAATCATTCTGCACAGAAGCTACATCTTTTTGGGACAGATCATTTGTGCCAAGATGTATAATAGCATCAACTTCACAGTCCTTACTTGCATTCGTGACTATCTTAAGAATACGCCTCTTGTCTCTGCTGGCTGTAGCACCCGGTAAACATCTGACATCTTTCAAAACCTCCATATCCTTACCTAAGTTTACATCTCTTACGATTGAGTCACCAATCAGGAGGTGACTTCTCTTTTTGGGTACCTTGCTCTTGTTGTGTGACTGATGCATGATCCCTGGTTCACACTTTTGCATTTCTGAAGTAGGTTCTTCACTTTGGACCACAATCCGCTGCTTATTTGAGTCGTCATTATTACCTTGACCTGTCACTTTAGTGTCCCCATTAAGATCAGCAAGGGCGCTATATCTGTTATGCTGGGACACAGCGAAAGTTTTGTGTTTGTGGGTCACAGCTCTCACCCTGCCAGATCCCACAGTTGTCCAGGCTGCTCTTCTTCTGTGGGATCTTTGCGGTAGGGGAGGCTGGTAGTGTGGCATCTCCACAGGGTGGAGTGGCCGAATTGGACACTTAATTTCTGCCTGGAGATCACAAATTACAGATTCAAGATATGTTATGTGTCTATGTAATCTATTAATTTGTCTGCAAGGGGGACAGTATCCAAATTTGAAAAGAGTACTGCGGAAGACAGGTGCAAAACAGTTATTACATTGAACTAAGCCAGTCATTTTGAAATAAAATACAATCACAGTCTTAAGCGCACAAATCTAGAATGTATTATTTCTTTTACCTTTCTCTTTCCCCCCTGCACACAGCCAGAAACTCCTCCCTTTAGCCACAAGTAGTTCAAAATGGGGAAGTCTTTACCTTTCTTCCCCCCTGCACACAGCCAGAAACTCCTCCCTTTAGCCTCAAGTGGTTCAAAATGGGGAAATCTTTACCTTCCTTCCCCCCTGCACACAGCCAGAAACTCCTCCCTTTAGCCTCAAGTGGTTCAAAATGGGGAAATCTTTACCTTTCTTTCCCCCTGCACACAGCCAGAAACTCCTCCCTTTAGCCTCAAGTGGTTCAAAATGGGGAAATCTTTACCTTCCTTCCCCCCTGCACACAGCCAGAAACTCCTCCCTTTAGCCTCAAGTGGTTCAAAATGGGGAAATCTTTACCTTTCTTTCCCCCTGCACACAGCCAGAAATCAGTTCCAGGAAAAGTTCAACAGCCAGGTTGTGTAAACCTCACAATTAGGAGAGGAAAATTGTTTCTTTTCACATAGGAAATACACTATAAATCTGTTTCATGCAGACATTCCATCATCCTTTTGCAATAATGTAGAACACAGGATAACAGAGTTGGAAGGGATCTTGGAGGTCATATTGTCCAAGACCCTGCTCGAGCTGAAGAGATCATACCATTTCAGAAAAATGGCTGTCCAGTCCCTTCTTGAAAACCTCCAGTCATGGGGAATCCAACACTGATGGATTGGACATCATCCAACACTGATGGATGGGATATGAGCCCATAAGAGGGAACACATGACAGAAATATCCTTTTCCTTGGCAGTTTCCCTCTTCAAAAGAGACCAGGAAGGAAAACCTATTATGACATTTGGTATGTTTTGATTTTCAGGCATGTACAAACGAGTGCTGTGATGCTGCAACATGTAAATTGAAACCTGGGGCAGAGTGTGCACAAGGCGCATGTTGTGAGGAATGCCAGGTAAGGCTTGCTTATATTTAACACTAGGAAAGATTTTACCCTACACCTTACTAATAATATGAAAATGTGATATCTTTTGCTAGCTTACTGTGTTTCCATCTGTTCTTCCAGTTTATTTCACCTTATGAAGATAGGGGAGACAGTTTAACAAAATGTCAGCATTGTCTCAGATTAAAACGCATTCCTTTGGCATGTTAAGTCACGTCTGTAAAAAATATATATAAGCTTCTTTGACTAACTTTGGCATAGAACCTCACTTTAAATAATTTTGGGATCTGTGCCTTAATTCACCTTCCTGTTATTCTGGAAGGTTCTAAGAGGTCTTTCGTGATGCTGTGAGATTTCCTTTCTCTCTGCTATGACTTTTAATTCCATCTCTGGCCATTGGGGGCGAAACACTGGCCCCCATGGAGAGGGCACGCAATTTGGGTGTCCTCCTGGATTCCCAGCTGTCCATGGAGGACCATGTGGCGGCTGAGGTCAGGGGGGCGTTCTACCAGGTACGCCTGATGCACCAATTGCGCCCCTTACTGGACCAGGCTGCCCTTCGCACAGTCACTCAAGCACTTGTGACTTCCCGACTTGACTACTGTAACGCTCTCTACATGGGGCTTCCCTTGAGGTGCACTCGAAAGCTACAGCTAGTCCAGAATGCGGCCGCGTGGGTGATTATGGGAACCTCTAGGTTTTCCCACTTAACACCTCTCCTGCGCGAGCTGCGCTGGCTGCCTGTGGCCTTTCGGGTGCGCTTCAAGGCTTTGACGACCATCTTCAAAGCGCTCCATGGCTCGGGGTCTAGTTATATGCGAGACTGTTTTCTGCCACATACATCCCTTCGTTCGATCCGCTCCCACAGAGAGGGTCTTCTCAGGGTGCCGTCGGCCGGGCAATGCCGGTTGGTGACACCCAGGGGAAGGGCCTTCTCTGTGGCGGGCCCTACCCTCTGGAATGACTTACCCCCCGAACTATGTACCATCTCAGACCTCCGCCTCTTCCGCCAGCGTCTCCGCCTCTTCTGCCAGCGTCTTACCTTTTTCAACAAGCCGGCCTAGCATAATCTCCCGTTCTGACTGTTTTTAGATAGTTTTAATTTGGGGATTTTATGTATATTTTAGCATAGGGTATCGATTGATTTACTAGCTTTTTAAAATTTTGTACTTGTTTATATTTGTTATATCTTTTAAATTTCCTGTGCGCCGCCCTGGGTCCTTTTTTGGAGAAGGTGCGGGGTATAAATTCGAATAAAACTAAAAAAACGAAAAAACTAAACTAAGAGATGGGTTCCGGAGATTTCTGGAAGTCAGCTTTCTTTCTTTCCCACCCTTAAGTTCCCTACCTGCTTTCCAAAGCTCTAAACATTTTAGTGGCACATTTTGGAGGTGCTGGAGGACCATGAAGAGAGAGGTGCAAGTTTCTCAATTCTCAATATAGGGTCCCGGGTGACTGCATTATAAACGTTTTGAGCAGAGGAGGCCAAAACTGTTTGTTATTTCCACACTTCCATCGCAAGGCAAGACTCACAGGAACAGAAAGCACCCATGGCTTTTCAGCACAGGACAGGAAATGATAGGAATGCTTTTTTCCCCATGTATGGAAATAAAAATGTACCATGCAGACGTTTTCCTGCTTCTTTCATTACGGCCAAGTTGATTTTCATTGACGTTCATGGTTAGCTAATCTTGTATTTCACGAATTGAGCTTCTCATGGCAAACATTTTCTCATAGCAAGTAAGACAGGCTGGGATTTCTAGGCTGGGATTTCTAGGCACCATACCCAATGTCTTAATTCCTGGAGCCCCTTTGCATCATGGCAGGGATTCCTTGCTTGGTAATCCTCAAATGACAGATGGAGAGGAGTCTTTGAAATGTGTTCTGAATCATGGTTTGACTCTTTGATCTCTGCTGCTAAAGAGTGATAGTTGACAGCATTCTTCATTTTCATCCACAGTTTAGGACAGCAGGAGAACTATGCCGAGCAACAAAGGATGACTGTGACATGCTTGAACTCTGCACTGGCCAATCTGCTGAGTGTCCCATAGATCGCTTCCACAAGGATGGACACCCATGCCAAAATAACACGGGTTATTGCATAAAGGGGACATGTCCCACATTGGCTGACCAATGTATTGCTCTCTTCGGACCAGGTAAGTCCTTAGGATTTCAGAATAGTACTGCTATAAAAGACAGTTGTTGCAATTGATCAAAGATATTTTTTCCTTGCTATCCATAGTAAATTGTAATTTCATTGTGATGGTGTTTCCCCCCAAGATGGAGTTCTTTCTTTGGAAGCTTCATAGCTCAGTCTTCCAGATCAGTCCATCTTTTGGTTTAAAGCTCCAAGCTTCCCAAGAGAACATGGCCAATGGTCGATTATGATGGCAGTTGTAGACCAAAAATCTGGAAAGACTGACTTTGGGGGAAGGATGCTTTGTGGGTTGTGGATACAGTAGATAAAGGTATGACAGAATATATGTGTGAACTGTATGTGCATGTATGCCATTTATAGACTGCTATGTTGTATATTACAGCATCAGCTTAAAATCATTGTCCAATACTCTTTGTCTTAAATCAACAGGTATTGTGAAGTAAGTCAATACTACTGGAAAAGTACAAAGAATAACATCAAGAACCTGTCATAAGCTTAGAGTATTGTCCATATAGCTTTGTTGTTCTAAAAATTAATTAGGGTCACTGATTACTTCACTTTCCATCTTTCTCAAACAGAGATAAAGGAGATTGAACACACATACAGTAAGCATATTCAAACCCTAAGATTTCAGATCTGGCATAGTAATTAAATAAACAGTGATTCTTGTCATTGATCACTAATGACTTTAATGGCAGACAATCCCAAAATTTTCACCATAATTTTATGTTGAAAAAAGCAACATAAATTCATGAGAATAAATTCCTCCTTTTCATTAATTAAATGGTGACAAGAGATACATATATATATCATATCATAATCTTCATACATTCAATCATTTGTTTCGTATCAACATCCATTTTCAGGAATTACAATAATAGTTTCTATATAAACTCATTTTTGTGATCTGAGTCTCCTTGCTATTGTTTCTTCTTCCTCTTTCCCTCCAGTGGGCGAGGCCATGGCCCTCCCATTCCCTCTTCTTCATCTCCCAGGATTAAGGAATGTTTTTTTAGAAAGGCCTCCGCCTCTCCTACTGTTTTAACTCTAACTCTATCTCCATCCCAGAATACCAACATTCCTTCAGGCATCAACCATTTGAACCATACTCCTTCTTTATATAATTTTTTGGATAAGAAGGAATACTTCCTTCTTATCTCTCAAATTTTTTTTGGGATCTGCTTCAATATGGCCACCATTTAATTAATTATATTTTGTATGAAGCCTTGGGGGCAGTCACCGCCTCTGGCATGGAAGCCCTAAAATGTTAAAAATTGCCCTACATACCCCTTTTCCTTTTTATATATGTATATTTTTTTTTAAAAAAAAATCCTCCTTTTCATATAAAATAAGGACACAGTGGCTCAGTGGCTAAGATGCTGAGCTTGTCAATCAGAAAGTTTGGCAGCTCGGTAGTTCGAATCCCTAGTGCTGCGTAACGGATTGAGCTCCCGTTACTTGTCCCTAGCAGTTCGAAGGCACATAAAAAATGCAAGTAGAAAAATAGGGACCACTTTGGTGAGAAGGTAACGTTCGGTGCACCTTTGACATTTAGTCATGCCGGCCACATGACCACGGAGATGTCTTCGGACAGCGCTGGCTCTTTGGCTTTGAAATGGAGATAAGCATCACCTCCTAGAGTCGGGAATGACTAGCACACATGTGTGAGGGAAACCTTTACCTTTTTACCTTTCATATAAAGGCCACATTTTTCTGGGAACAGGAAACAGAGATTTACCTTGATCATTGATGGGTGGTGCAATGAGTCTCTTACTTTACTTTACTTTATTAGATTTCTATCCCGCCCTATCTCCCAAAATGGGATTCAGGGCAGCGCACAGGAATTTAAAAATCTAAAAATACAAACAATACAAAATTCTACAAAAGTTAAAACTAAAATTAAATAATTTAGCCCGTGCTAAAAGACCACTATTAATTTAAAACCCAACTCTAAAAATAGCATAGCTGTAGCAGCTATGCCAGGGCGGCCATATGGAAGAAATGTGTTTTCAGTGTCCGGCGGAAGAGGCGAAGGTCGGTGATAGTGCGAAGGTCAGGAGGGAGGGCAGGGCCTGCCACAGAGAAGGCTCTTCCCATGGGCGTCGCCAGCCATTGTGGCACCTGATGGTGCTGGCAGGTGACACACTCAGCTATTATCTTTGTTCTTCATTCCCCTCTTACAGATGCAAAAGTGGCTCCAGATACATGTTTTATGGATAACCTGAAAGGAAACGATTATGGTTACTGTAGAAAGGACAATGGTATAAATATTCCATGTGTACCAGAGTAAGCACTCTACATTATTTCCTGCTATGATGAAGATATGATTTAAGGATAATATAAGAAATGTTTTCAGGTCTACATCTGTGGGAAACTGATTCTATCACTTGGCAAAAACAATAGAAGTGTGAGCCAATTTCTGAATGGCTACTTTTCTTTTGTTTTCCATTGGGTTACAAGAGGGATATACCTTTTTATACCCCACTTGGGTTAAATGAAGGGTATAAAAGGAGTTTCATAAGGATAGAAATCTATCTATATAAAAAAGACTGTATGTATGTATGTATGTATGTATGTATGTATGTATGTATGTATGTATGTATGTATATATGTACAGTATGTATATTGCAGCATAACTCTGAAGCACTTCAAGCAATTTCAACCAAACTTGGTACACAGATGACTTACCCTCTGGTAAGTAAGACATCCCTGGTGTGTGTGTGCATCTGTGTGTAACTCTGGAACACCTGGGTCATTAAGGAAAGCAGGGGTGGCGTCCTAGAGCAGTAATTGTTTGTGATGTCATGGGGGGGAGGGGAAGGGAATGTCTGGGTCATTAAGGAGAGTGAGTGCAGCATCCTAGATGGCAATTGTTTGTGATTTCAGTTCCTTCGCAGCTTCCTCTGGAAAGCCAGCCATGATGACTTTCCCCATTCCCCAGTGGACCAATGGGAGAAGCACCTGATGGATTTGGGGCAAAGTGCCAGGATCATAAACAGGGCGGGAAAGAGGTGTGCATGGGAGGTGGAAGGGAGAGAGCAGGGATGATGGGCATGGGAGTAGGGGGAAGAAAGGCCCCTCTCAATGGCTCCCTGTCAGACGAACACTTCGATGTCTATAAATACCCGAGCAACACCGCGTTATCAGCTAGTGCCTTATAAAAGACTGTATGAGAAAGTACAGTTAGTCTTTGAGTTGCGACCATTGCTTAGTGACTTCAAAGAAACGTCAACACTAAAATAAGGATCTCACAACACTGTTACAACATCCCTATAGTCATGTGATCAAAATTCAGATGATTGTCAATCAAAATGTATTTATGAGGGCTGCAGTGTGCTGCGGTCACATGATGATATGCCCCTTCCAGCTTCCAACAAGTGAAGCCAAAGGGGAGGTCAGATTTGCTTAACAACCATGTGATTCACTTAACAGTTGCAAAAAATCATAAAACCAGGTACAAGTCACTTAACAGCAGACTTGCTTAGCAATGCAAATGCAAATTCTAGATCCTGTTCTAGTGCTAACCTCATAATTTTGAGGCAGGAGCAAAAGCAGAAATGGCTTTCTTCCTGGAGGCGGGCCAGTTGGAATAATTGGGCTGACAGGACCTGTGGCATGCCTCTGTCACCACGAATGGGATGAGACAATCCCAGTGGCATGAGATCAAGTAACTTGGATCCATATCCAAGTTACAGCTTGCAGAGCAGTGGTAATTACAGGGGCCATTCTGATTCAGGAAAGGCCTCAACTGGTGCATCTCCTAGCCACGTTAGGGTTAGGGTTAGGGTCAGAGTTAACCCTAACCCTAACCCCCGAAGTTTCAGACTAGATTTGTCGAAGGCAGAGCAACCCCATCCAGAGTGAAAGATAAAAAGTCCCAGATCATGGAGCCCCATGTACCCAAAGCCATTTGATCTTGCCAGGATTCATTTGAAACAAGGCCTCAGGTTGGCACTCTGAGGACACAATAGCAGAGCAGAGAAATACTGCTATTTCACCACTCTTATTGCCATGAAATACCGTATTTTTCAGAGTATAAGACGCACCTTTTTTCCTCTAAAAAGAGGCTGAAAATCTGGGTGCGTTTTACATCGAATACAGCATTTTTTGCCTCCTGAAACCCCGCCCATTCACCAAAATGGCCGCGCGCATACCCTTATGGAGGCTTCCAGAGAGATCCTGGGGGCTGGGGAGGGCAGAAATGAGCAAAAAACAGGGCATTTTGCCCCCCCCAGCCCCCAGCAGCACTCTATAAGCTTCCATAGGGCAATGCATGCAATTTTCTTTGACCAAAAAATGGCCCGTTTTCATGAGAAAAACAGGCTGTTTTTCCTCATTTTGGGCCCCCCACTCCCCCCAGGAATACTCTGCAAGCCCCCCAAGGCTATTCATGCCTTTTATTTGAAAAAGAATGGGCCCATTTTCACGAAAAACGAGTCGTTTGGGGGAGGTTTTCACAGTGCAAAAAGGGGTTTTTTTCTCCCTTTTGGAAAGCTGTTTAGTTAGAGTGATTGATGAGAATTACATTGGTCAAGTACTGTGCCTGCAGAAACAAAGATTTGTTCCAAAGGTGGTCATTGATTTCCTTCTCCAGCACACGGGTAAATCCACCTGGAAACATCTACCTACCTACCTACTCTCTCTCTCTCTCTCTCTCTCTCTCCCTACCTATCTACTGTATTTCTCTCTCTCTCTCTATTTCTCTCTCTCTATCCCTCTTCCTACTTATCTATCTACACACACTCTCTCCCTACTTACCTACCTACTGTATTTCTCTCTCTCCCCCTACCTACCTACCTACCTACTCTCTCTCTCCCTACCTACCTACTGTATTTCTCTCTCTTTCTTTCCCTCTCTATCCCTCTATCTACCTACCTACTTTTTTTTTTTTAAAGCCTCTTCAAAACCTGCATGCCTCTTATACTCCAGTGCGTCTTATACTCCGAAAAATACGACAGGCCTCAATAATGACTCTAAATCATGTCTGGTCAGACATCTTATTAATCCACTTTGTTAAATGGAAGGAATTAACTGTTTCTTTTTCAGGGATGTTAAATGTGGCAGGTTATACTGCACAGATAATTCAACTGCTGAGAATTCATGCAAATTCCACTTTTTAAAAGGAAACCCAGATGTTGGAATGGTTTATCTTGGAACAAAGTGTGGCGAAGGAATGGTTAGTAAAAGATTATCTCTTATCTGTCTGCTGGAAGATCTGATTCCAAGGGGTGAGCACTGAAATAATTTTCCAATGGATCTTGTTGAAAGCTGATTTAGATTTTCTTTCTCTTTTTTGGGTTATATTTTTATTTTATTTTTTAAAAGTTAAAATACAAAACTCCCAGAACTTTAAACAAACAAATGAAACACGGCATTAATAATGCATTTAAAAAGAAAAAACCTCACGCATATACACGTATTATTCCCCCTACTTGAATGCCAATTAATACATTATACAATGTTAGTTTTCCACCTCATGAGAAACAGATCCCAGAATTTTTTGAACTACTAAAATTATTTGCAAATTGTTAACTTGTCATCTATATACTACATTAACAAGAATAACAATAATGATGAAAAAGGCAAAGTTAAAGTTTAAGAACCCTCTATTAACAAATTGTTACTGTGATCAATACTTAGAAATTTTACTACAGCATCTTATTTATGCCAAATCACCCCAAGAATTAACAGTGATTCATCCTTGATCAAATATTCATGTTTGTTTATTAATACCATCTCTATACAATACAATAGCAGAGTTGGAAGGGACCTTGTAGGTCTTCTAGTCCAACCCCCTGCATGGGCAGGAACGTTATACCATTTCAGACAAATGGCTGTCTAACATCTTTTTAAAGACTTCCAGGGTTGGGGCATTCACAACTGCTGGAGGCAAGCTGTTCCAGAGGTTAATTGTTCTTATTGTTAGGAAATTTCTCCTTAGTTCTAAGTTGCTTCTCTCCTTGGTTAGTTTCCACCCATTGCTCCTTGTCCTGCCCCCAGGTGCCTTGGAGAAAAGTTTGACTCCCTCTTCTTTGTGGCACCCTCTGAGATATCGGAACACTGCTATCATGTCTCCCCTGGTCCTTCTCTTCATCAAACTAGACATACCCAGCTCCTGCAGCCGTTCTTCATATGTCTTAGTCTCCAGTCCTCTAATCATCTTGGTTGCTCTTCTTTGCACTCTTTCCAGAGTCTCCACGTCTTTTCTACATCGTGGCGACCAAAACTGTATGCAGTATTCCAAGTGTGGCCTTACCAAGGCACTATACAGTGGCATTAACACTTCACGCGATCTAGATTCTATCCCTCTGTTGATGCAGCCTAGAACTGTGTTGGCTTTTTTGGCAGCTGCTGCACACTGCTGGCTCATATTTAAATGGTTGTCCACTAGGATTCCGAGATCCCTCTCACAGTTGCTACTATTGAGCAAGGTACCACCTATACTGTACTTGTGCATTTGGTTTTTCTTGCCTATATGTAGGACCTTACTTTTTTCACAATTGAATTTCATTTTATTAGACAGTGCCCAGTGTTCAAGTTTGTCTAGATCCTTCTGTATCTTAAGCCTATCTTCTGGAGTGTTGGCTATTCCTGCCAGCTTGGTGTCGTCTGCGAATTTGATGAGTTCCCCATTTATCCCCTCATCCAAATCGTTGATGAAGATGTTAAAGAGTACTGGGCCTAAAACAGAGCCTTGGGGGACTCCACTGCATACTTCCTTCCATGTAGATGCAGTTCCATTGAGGACTACACGTTGAGTGCGGTTGGTCAGCCAGTTGCGAATCCATTTGGTGGTGCTGCTGTCTAACCCACAATTTTCTACTTTATCTAATAGTAGGTTATGGTCTACTTTATCAAATGCCTTACTGAAGTCCAGGTAAATTATATCAACAGCATTCCTCTGGTCCACTGATTTTGTTACTTTGTCAAAGAATGCAATTAGATTCGTCTGGCATGATCTGTTTTTGACAAACCCATGTTGGCTTTTGGCTATTACTTTGTTTGCTTCTAGGTGTTCACTTATTTGTTGTTTAATTATCTTTTCCAGAATCTTTCCTGGTATTGAGGTCAGGCTGATGGGTCTATAGTTTCCTGGATCTGTTTTTTTCCCTTTTTTGAAGATGGGAACCACATCTGCTCTTTTCCAGTCTTCTGGCAGTTCCCCGGTGCTCCAGGATCTCTGAAAGATATAGTTCAGTGGTTCTGAGATCTCGTCTGCCAGTTCCTTCAGAACCCTGGGGTGTAATCCATCCGGTCCTGGTGATTTGAACTCGTCCAGGGCAGACAGGTGCTCACTTACCATTTTCTTCCCTATTTCAACTTGTGTTCCTAATCTGATATTTGTGGTGCTGTTTTTGATTGATTGGACTGTTTTATCCCTTTGTGTAAAGACAGATGCAAAAAAAGAGTTAAATAGTTCTGCTTTCTCCCTGTTGCTTATCATATCATCTCTTATCAATTGTTGTCTGATTAAATATAAAAAAATCCAATGTCTAAAGTTAATCTATTTCCCCCCAAAAGTCCAGATGAAAGTGTTTTCCAGTTAAATGTGATAAATTCATTCCCCAATCATCTTCAACCCACCTAAGGTAAACCAATATAGCAGTTCTGCACTCAGTCAGATCTCCAGTGTTGTAAAAAGATTCAGGGTTCAACTTCAGGGAGATGTGCAATCAACTCAGTTCAACATCTGTAGAGTCCATATTTCTTAGCAACGAACCTGCTGCTTTCAAATGAAAATTCCTTTTGTGAATCTAATGGACCTGGTCCTGGATATTTTCTGCAGCCATTATCATTTCATCAAAATGTAAGAAAAAAGCTTTCAACTATGGATTGTATTTTACAAAATCTTTTTTCACATATCAATTTTATTCAAAACAAAAACATAAACCAGAGGAGAAAAGAATAAGAGAATAGATAGTAGCAATAGTAATAAGACTTAGACTTATATTTATACTATATGTAGTGCTTACCCTCCAAAAGGCCGCTGGAGTCTGGGTTCTTCTGGCCCTTTTGGGTGGCTGTCCGTCCAACCTGGTCTCCCTCTGTTGCACCTCTATTTGCCAGGGTCACGTGATGGGGGTGTTGGTCAGCCTCCTCTCAGCAGGCAAGTCACAGATGGGGTGGTATTCAGGTGACTCGTTGGAGCTTCTTCCAATTTCTCTGTCTTCACTCTCTATTGGGCTGTCTGCCAGGCTCTTCTTCCACAGCCTCTGCTTCCTCGTTGTTCCCTCTGCTTTCTTGCAGGTTTTCCTCACAGAAGCCTCTTCTATCCTATACTCTTCTCTCCTACAGGCTTGGCCCATAGAAGCCTTTGCTATTACCTTCCCTTTTTCCTCTTAGGCTTGGCCCATAAATCTCTCACCTTCTCTCTCTCTCTGTCTCCCTCCCAGGCAAATTCCTCCTTCCTAGCCTTGCACTCCTTTTGACTCCTCCCCTTCCTCACAAACTCTCCATTTATTCTCTTCCCCCTGCTACAAACATAAAGCTGAAAGTAGTTTATTGAACATCTTGGGCTATTTGTTGGGACTGATGGAGTTTTATTGTGTGGGAAAGTGCTGCCTTACTTCATTGATAATCCTAGACTTTGACTTTCAGGCTTGTGTCTCCGGAAAGTGTCTTGACTTAGAGACAGACTTTGGATCAACCATGTAGCTTCTCTCAAATTTGATTTTGGAGATCTTCCTTCCAGAAGACTTCCTTCCCGCAAGCCCAAAGAGACCCATCCCTCTTCATTGTATTAGTAAATCATTCTTAACTCCTAGATGGCATCTAAAATCTGCAATATTTCTTCCCCATATTTAATCTGACTACTTTTTGCTATGATTAAACTTTTTGCCATCCACAAAGCTCCATGGTCATGTACAACACCAAAGGCACATTGCTGTCAAGAATAAAATATGGGCTGTTTTACTTTTGCCAATTTAAAAACATATCTTAATGTAATCAGTTTTACTTTTGGAGCTGACATATTCAAAGGCAATGAATGCTTTTCCAAAAATTTTACTCTGACAATCAAAGATGTAGCTGCTTCTATCAATAAACAAATCTAATTCTGCATTTACTAAAGGCTGGTCTTCAAATTTGTTCCTCTGGAGTAAACCACATCAAGAATTTACATGCAATCATGAGGTAAATTATCAGGTCAATTATTTACTGGCATTAGAGATTGGATTCATTCATTTAGTCAGAAAATTTTAAAAAACTGATATTATTTTGTTCACATTCTGCCTCAGAAGACTCCTCTAACAATACTTCATACACATATGGCAATACCAAGCTATTTGTTAGTGTTTAGGGGGTGGGTGGGTCCATCTGAATAGGTCAAAGCCAAGACCTTTACCAAAAATAATTGGGTTATTTTCAAATCCTTGAGGTAACACAGTCTGGTTTCTTGTACATGTTCAAGGGATAGATTCAGGTGAAAGGTTAATACCACATTATATGCATTGGTAACACCACAATTAGAATACTACACCCAGTTTTAGTTGTCACAATGTAAAAAAAAGGTTGAGACTCTAAAAAGAGTGCAGAGAAGAGCAACAAAGATGATTAGGGGACTGGAGGCTAAAACATATGAAAAGCATCTGCTGGAATTGGATAATAATTTAATAATAATAATAATTTTAATATTTCTAAACCGCACCCTCTCCCCACAGGGACTCGGGGCGGTGCACAGGCACAGTAAAACAATAAATACATATAAACATTTCATTAAAAATAAATTAAATCTAAACCTGCGCTAAAATTCCCATTAAAACTAAGCAATATTATAAAACCCCAATAAAACCCCAAAGACAGAGAGACTATCCTAGGCCGGCCAGACAGAAGAAATGAGTTTTTAATTTGAGATGGAAGGAGCGGAGGTCCGTGGTCGTCCTAATGTCGGGGGGAAGGTCGTTCCAGAGGGCCGGGCCCGCCACAGAGAGAGCCCTTCCCCTGGGCGTCGCCCGCTGACAAAGTCTAGTGGACGGCACCCGGAGAAGTCCCTCTCTGTGGGAGCGAATCGGCCGTGAGGATGTATGAGGCAGGATCCGATCCCGCAGATATGTCTAGTTTGATGAAAAGAAAGACTAGGGGAGACATGATAGCAGTCTTCCAATATCTCAGGAGCTGCCACAAAGAAGAGGGAGTCAAACTAGTCTCCAAAGCACCTGAGTGCAGGACAAGAAACTAATGAAGGAGAGAAGCAACTTAGAACTAAGGAGACATTTCCTGACAATTAACTAATGATTTGGCACTATATGGTGAATTGTCACTGTGAGTAAGTTGATAATTCTCAAGTCCAGATGAAAAGACCCATGAATGGGGAGGAGCAGGAGGGCAAACAGAATTTAGCCCTCAAAGAACAAAAATGAAACATTATTAAGTCCCCTATAATAGATTTCACCCTAGTGTCAAACTTCATTTACTCTTAATTAATTATGAATCTCTATCCATGCCTCCTCGCACACATATACAGTAAAGCTTTAACCTAGCCATGCAAAACCCTTAGAAAGTCTGGCATCCAAACCAATAAATAAGTAAAGTTCATTTAAAAATAAATAAATAATCCATTGCCTGTGGGAATAATATTTTCAGGAAAATTAAAGATTACATTTTTAAAAATTAATTTAATCTCATATTAAGAATGGGGTTAAAATGGGCTCCAGACTTTCTGTCTGATTGCAAAGTTTGCAGGATGAAGCTCAGAAATTAAGAAAAAAGGTTGAACAAATTACAGCCTAAAAATCTAAAGAACAGACTGTGATAAAATTCTACCTCATCTGAAGGAGCAAAGCTCCCCAGCGTAATTTTACCTAATTATGTCAGAGTATGAATTCCCATAAATGCATGACAAGCTTCCACCATTACTATACAGGAGTACAGATTTTATTGGGCCATCAGGTAGGAAAAACCAAATGCACAGGTATAGTATAGGACAGTGATGGCGAACCTTTTTAGGCCCGCGTGCCATAAGGGGGGGAGTGCAGGGGGGTCGTGTCCAGGCGTGCCACATCCATAATGCAATGCGAGACCCCCCAGTGCGCATGCGCACACTACAGATGTGCCCCCCCCCCATTTTTTACATGCTCTGTTCGCCCTTTCAAGCTCCAGAGGCTTTATAGGAGCCTGGGGAGGGCAAAAAGAGCCTCCCCATCCCGGAGGCCCTCCAGAGGCTTCAGCAACCTTCAGGAGGCTTCCCTGAAGACTCTGGAGCACTCAATATGATGCTCCAAGCAAATTGGAGGTCATTTCCGGTTTCAGCGGTGCATCATTTTGAGTGCTTCAGAGGCTTCAGGGAAGCCTCCTGAAGGATGCTGAAGCCTCCGGAGGTCCTCCGGAGGGCCTCTGGAGGGCCTGGGAAGCCTCCAGAGCACTCAAAATGATGTGCTGCCGAAACAGGAAGTGACCTCCAATTTGCTAGGAGTGTCATTTTGAGCGGTCCGGAGGCTCCAGGGAAGCCTCCTCAAGGTCTCTGAAGCCTCCGGACCACTCAAAATGATGCTCCATTAGGACATAGGCTGATTTACAATCAAGGGGCTGGAAGGTGGACTGGTGGTCATATGCCCAGGCACAATCTAAATTTAATAAAGACAAACAGGAATTTGGAATATACACAATAAATCAAGATATTGATAAAATTCTTTGGGGTACACCAACAAAATTTATCTCTAAGGCCTACAATTTGCTGCTGCAAAGACATGTTGGAGAAGAGATAATCAAAGATGCCATGATTGCCTGAGGGAGGAATATAGGGAGGAATATTAAATTAGAGGAATGGCAAACAATTTGGGGTAAAACCATGAAAATGATCCTGTCCTCCTCATTTAAGGAAAATTTGTATAAAATTTATACAGGTGGTATCTAGCACCTGCTAGAATTGCAAATATGTTCCCGAACTCATCAGATAGATGTTGGAAATGTAAGACGTCCAGGGGTACGTTTTTTCACCAATGATGGACTTGTCCAATAATCATCCAACTCTGGAAAAAAATACAAATTTGGCTTTTGGAAATAACAAGCATGAATTTTCCTTTCAAACCCGACCTGTATTTGCTAGGCATCAAACCAAGTGAAATCCAAAATCAAGATTGGTACCTCTTCTCGCACATAATAACAGCGACCAGGATGGCTATGGCACAACATTGGAAAGACACTAACTTTCCACCAGAGCACCTAATTATAGCCAAAATTTTCAACTGTGCAGAATCGGACAAACTAACACATATCTTAAAAGATAGACAAGACTCAACCTTTTCCAAATGCTGGAATAAATGGTATTCATGGTATAACAGGAGAGTAATGGATACCAAGGGAACCAACTAGATGAACTATCTAAGAAATCAATGTGAGGAATAAATAAGACAAGAGGATAGTAAATCTGGGAGAAAAAAATCTTTGTATAACTATAAATAATAACTGATAAGTTAGACTGGGATAAACTCAATTCTCAATCTAGGGGACTAGACATTTCCCCGGTATGTTTATGTATGACTTCCCAGTTACCCTTACCCTATATTTGTTGATTGTGTGGTTTTATATGGCAAATATTAATAAAGATTTATTTTAAAAATAAAAATGACGCTCCAAGCAAATTGGAGGTCACTTCTGGTTTTGGCGGCGCGTCATTTTGAGTGCTCCAGAGGCTTCAGGGAAGTTCATGAAACCTCCAGAGGGCCTCCAAGGGGGCGGGGGGCGGGAGAGGCTCTTTTCGCCCTCCGCAGGCTCCTATAAAGCCTTTGGAGCCTGGGGAGGGTGAAAAAAACATGCAAAAAAGGGCGAATTCAGCTGGGCAGCGCGCACATATGCACTGGCCAGCTAACAGGGCATCGTCTCACGTGCCCTGAGAAATGGCTCCGCGTGCCGCCTGTGGCATGCATGCCATAGGTTCGCCATCACTGGTATAGGAGGTGCCTGACTCAATTGTCATAACTGTGAGAAGTAGGTTGGAGTGTTGGAGTACTGGTGGGCAATCACTTAAATAGGAGCCAGCAGGGTGGTGTAGCCCCAAATAAGCCCATGCAATCATAGGCTGCATTAACAGAGGGATAGAATCAAGTTCAGGTGACGTGTTAATACCATTTTGAAACGCCTTGGTAAGATCACAGTGGAATTCCGCATCTAGCTTTGTCATAATGATTTTTAAAAGCTGCTGAGATTCTAAAAAGAGGGCAGAGAAGAACAACCAAGATGATTAGGGGTCTGGAGGCTAAACAATAAAGAACAGTTGCTGGAATTGGATGTGTAGCTAAATAAAAAAAAAAGAAGGAGTGTTATGATAACAGTGTTCCACTATTTAAGGCAGAGGTCTCATTCTCATGGCCCGCGGACCAATTGCGGCCCACAGGACGGTATCTTGTGGCCCCCACCATGATATGAAAGTATAATATTAGTGATATGAAAGTATAATATCCCATTCTATTATTCCAAAGATTCATAACAAGTAATTATCAGACAGGATTCCAAGGAGATCTGGTAAAACTTTATTTACCTTGATTCATCGATAGCACATCATTGATGGCACATCTTTTTTCCTTGAGATGCTTTAAAAAACCTTGCATATACTATATTCATCTCAACCCTCAATTGTGCATTATTGGTATGCAAAGGAGATCCATGGATTGCTGATTGACAGGTTCCCCCAGGTTGCTTCACGCAATGTCTCTCTTGCATCCTAGGGACTGCTTTTGTAATCAAAGACAGGAATGTGAAGAACAGTGATGGGACCACTCAAGACACACAAAAGGACAGTCATCTTCCTTGTCTATTATTTTGTGTGCTTGTTTCACACTAATGTAGTGAATGCAATTGAAGAGTTCATTTGTGTGTCTCTTCTTTGTGCAGGCCATTCATTGGAGCAAGTGTGGTAAGTGATGTAGAAGACTGGTAAGGACAGCACAGGGAGGCCAAATTCCCCTAGTCCTGAACCAAATGGCCTCCAAAATATCAAACTCATTCTTAACAATGTGGTAAGCTTTAAAATGAAAAAAATAAACTTAACCTGTTTGATAATATATCTTAGATTCTGGAGTTGAGTCAGACAGATTCATCACTATGTTTTTTCCATTGCTTTGCTTTTTTAATTGAAATCAGCACAGTGGGTGGCTGGTTCTTCTCTACAATATCTCTACAATAAGCACCATTTCAAATAGATTGGACTAAAAGAATAGCCAGGTAAAAATGATCCATGGCTGGTGATGAGCTGAAAGTTGGATCAAGCCAATCCAAACTCAACACCTTAGTTGCTATGATATATTGGCTCCTCTCAATTTGCAGCTGACTGGCAATCTTTACATTTAGTGCATGGATGGAAAACCTCTTCTCTTGAAAGACATGTGACTTGTTTTAGTGGCACGTGGACGCTGCAAGATTGATCTGCTGTTCATAAGCATATCTTCATTCACCTTCATAGATGGAAAAGTCATCTTGGCCTATATTTAGTTTCTTTCTTGTCCTCTCTCCACCAGTCTTAGGAATGAGCAATGATGAGTCGTCCTTCAACTTTCAAGTCATCCCATGAAGATCACTGGTTTCTTATTGCCATTGCAACTAGGAAACTGGTGATGTAATCTCAGTTATGCTATTAATCAGCTGGATAGCAGAAATCAGATTGCTTTCCATTAATGGTAGAAAGAATCTCATGACTGGTTTCCTACCAATCAGCTGATCCTGCAAACCTTGGATTGGTAAATTTCGGTCCCTAAACCACCCAAACTTCGCAGGGGAAAAAAAGATGAATTGCACCAGTGGGAGGATTCAGCCAGTTTGCACCACTTTGGGAGAAACAGATATTAACTTTCTGAGAGTTTGGTGAACTGGTTGTTGGAAGAAATCATTAGGGAAGAGAAACCAGTTGTTAAATTATTTGAATCCCACCATTGAATTGCACTCAGAAGCAAGTGGGTAGCCAGTGCAAGTTCATGTAACAGAAGTGTTACATGTGCCACCCAAGGAGTCTCCAAAAGTGTTGGCACCACTGCATTCCTGACCAACTTTAGCTTCCAAAATTTTTTCAAGGGTAGCCCCATGTAGTATGTGGGAGATGGACAAATTTGGCAACAGGATGCTTGCTAGTTCCGAGAGTAGGAAAGGCACCCATGAATCCAGAATTCAAAGCAAAGTACATTGCTTTAATGTACTCTTTAAAAAGGCAGAAATCTGAAGATTTATCTTAAGAACAATAATTTGTGAAATTGTAAATATGAACACTAAAAAGTTGAAGTGAGTTTGGTGACTGGGTTAGGATTATTATGCTTTGAATAGAAGCTGTGCCATTAGATAAAACTGTAAGATCTCACAGTGGAAAAATCCATCACCTTGTCCAGAGGACAACTCTAAAATATCAATAAGGGTTTTAGTGTCTTCATTTTGCCAGTTTCTTTTGCAGCAATGATTAGGGTATGTGTTTTCTTATTTTTTCCTCATCCCTGCCATGAGAAAGTCTAAATGTCAGAGTGTATATTTATTATTGCAGCTTCTATACACGGATGTGATTTAGTGTGCTAGATTTTGTGCTTGTTTTTCATGGATTAGGACCCTCTCCTTTACCGGGACTCTTAATTCTTCCAAAGCTCCTGCTTAGATTAAAAGATCATTAAGACAAACAGAATGGAGATTTGATAGGTAATGCCAAAAGGAGGAAGACCAATGAAATGCCATCAAAAGGCACGTGAAAGTTTTGTAAAGGTAAAGGTGGACAGTGCCAGGTAAGGTTATATGGCCAAGGTCATTCATAAGGCAAAAGGGCTAAGAGATGTCCTCTTCTTCTGACATCTTTTCAGCCACTGCTGTAAATGAGGGGTGTCTACTCTTTTGAGATATGTAGACACCGTGGAAGGTACAGAACCACATAGATCAGAAATAAATGTTCTTGAGAGAATAACACAAAGAAGAGCCAAACACAGGGCCAGTCAGAAGAATGGAATTGAATGAATTGGAACGGAGTGGAATTGAGTAGAACAGAACAGAATAGAATAAACTGGAAGGGACTTTGGAGGTCTTCTAGTCCAACCTCCTGCTCAAGCAGGAGAACCTATACCATTTTAGTTAAGTGACTGTCTAGACCATGGGTGTTCAATCTTGGGAAGTTTAAGACTTGTGGACTCTAACTCCCAGAATTCCCCAGCCAGCCATGCTGGCTGGGGAATTCTGGGAGTTGGAGTCCACAAGTCTTAAACTTCCCAGGTTTGGACACCCCTGGTCTAGACTCTTCTTTAAAATATCCAGTGATACATCAAGGGATATATTAAAAATAAATAGATTTTAAAGAAGTAGGTCTGAAAACGGTATCTTTTATCCTTTCTAAATATTACTCTTTTCTCAGAAACAAGGATATGTAATTAAGAGCATACACTGGATTAGAGCTCTGGCCCATCTGATCCAGCATTTATAATTTACATGCTTTACATTCCTTTCTAAGTAGTTTACAGGGTCAACATATTGTCCCCAGCAATCTGAGTCCTCATTTTACTGACCTCAGAAAGATGTACACCTCATCTCATTCCTCAGAGGTCCATAAAGGCATACATAAGCGCACCAGCATGCCTGCCTTCCCTGTTCTACTGTCCCCATTTATTTTTATTCATTTCTTTCATTGATATCCATGTTTTTATTTATACCAGCTATCTTGTACATGTTTGACAAACTAATAAATACAACTACAAATGTATGGCTGAGTTGAGCCAGTATACAAAATGCAAAATTTCTTGCAATCCGCAGAAGTAGCCTGCGGTACTGCATTCTAACCATTGTGCCACCACGACTCTTCAATGTCTGTTTAGTGTCTTCTTGGAAGCCTCCAACTATGGAGTACCCCCAATTCCCAAAGGGATGCCATTGCAATGATTCATTGTTCTAGCTGCTAGGAACTTTCTGTTTAGTTCTAAGTTGAACCTTATTTAATAGTTTTTAAATTATATTTATTGTATTTTGTATGTTTTTAAATTTCCTGTGCGCCGCCCTGGGTCCTCTGTGGAGAAGGACGGGATATAAATTTAAATAAACAAAATAAACAAACAAACCTGTCTTTAATGATATTCCACCTATTACTTCTTGTCCTGCTCTCAAGAGCTTTGGAGACTAAGTTGACTCCATCTTGTCTGTAACTGTCCCTTAAATGCTGAAGACTGCTATCATGTCATCCCTAATCCATCTCTTCATTGCCGAGTTCCCTCAATTATTCAACATACGATTTAGCCTCCAGACTTTAACATCTTTGTTGCTGTTTCTGCTCTCTTTCTAGAGTCTCCACGTCTTCTTTGTACTGTGGTGACCAGAATTGGATGCAGTGATCGCTTTATGCAGTACAGTATAAAGTGGCATTATCACTTCATGAGATCTTGAAACTATTCCTCTATTGATGCAACTTAAGACTGCATTAGCCTTTTGGGCAGCTGCAGCACATTGATGGCTCATACTTACAGTAAGTGTTGGTCTTCCAGAGAGATCTTCCAAGATCTCTCTCCCAGTTGCTACTGTTGTACCACCTATTCCCATGATGGCAAACCTATGGCATGCATGCCACAGGTGGCACGTGGAGCCATTTCCGTGGGCACATGAGGCATCCTCACGGCCGATTCGCTCCCACAGAGAGGGACTTCTCCGGGTGCCGTCCACTAGACTTTGTCAGCGGGCGACGCCCAGGGGAAGGGCTCTCTCTGTGGCGGGCCCGGCCCTCTGGAATGACCTTCCCCCCGATATCAGGACAACCATGGACCTCCGCTCCTTCCGTTTAAAATTAAAGACGCACTTTTTTCGTCTGGCCGGCCTTGGGTAGTCTCTTTTTAGGTTAGGGTTTTTTAGGGGTAATTTTTAGTTTAGTTTATGGGTTTTAGCGCAGGATCTATTTAATCTATTTTTAACTCTGTATTTTGTATTTGTCTGTGGTTTATTTGTATTTTTAATTGCCTGTGCCCCGCCTCGAGTCCCCTTGGGGAGAGAGAGCGGGATATAAATTAAAATTATTATTATTATTATTATTATTGCCCTGTCAGCTGATTTTCAATCACTTTTCATCCTCTGAAGGATTAGGGAAGCCACCTGAAGCTTCCAGAGGGAGAAAAACAGCCTGAAGGGCAACCTGGAAGTCCATTCCCAAACTTCCGGTTTGTGTGTTGGGCCATTTTCCACCTTCCCCGGGCTCCTAGAAAGCCTCTGGAGCCACCAGAAGTCAGAAAATGTGCTGTTTCCAGCCTCTGGAGGGCCTCCAGAGTAGCCGGTGGCATTCCTCAGGCTCCAAGAAAGCCATGCAGAGAGCAGCACAAGGGGGTCACATGCGTATGCGCAGGGGTCAAGGCAAGGGGGAGACATTAAATTATGGGAATGGGCACACGAGTGTGCTCGATAGCGTGCATGCATGTTCTTTTGGCACTCAAGTCAAAAAAGGTTCGCCATCACTGACCTATTCTATATCTATGCAGTTGGTTTTTCTTGCCTAAGTGTAGGATTGTACTTTTCTCACCACTGAATCGTGTTTTGTTGGATAGGGCCCAGTGTTCAAGTCTCACAGGATTGTTATGAATCTGCTAAAGTGCTTGCTATTCCACTCCATTTTGGTGTCATCTGTATATTTGATGAGTTCCCCTTCAATCTCCTCATCTAGGTCATTTGTGAATATGTTGAAGAGTACTGGATTTAAGATGGAACATTGGTGTACTCTGCTGCATTCTGCTGCATGGGTATGGGATTGGGCTAGGAGACCTCCAAGTTCTATTCCAACACTATTATTTCTATTTCAGTTATTTCTGCCTGATAACAGGGTTATAATTGCATCATGGGAACAGCATATTGTAGGCAATGCTGATATTCAGAGGTCTCCAATGACAGGTCAGGCTTCCAAAGACTTTAATCTGGCCCTTCATTCTTTGATGCCTGCTTTCTAAGAAATGTAAGACTTTAATTATAGTGTAACAATGCTATAAGTGTATTTGAAGTGGCTGCTGCCAGTTATGGAATATTATGATTTGGCAAGGAGCCACTTCTTCTCAGGAACAGTAAAGTATCTTCTTTGACAGATGGGAACTCACGCAAGCCTTTGGCTTTTTCCTGAGCGCTCATAAGTGACAAAGGAAGCCATGTTCTCCCTTCTTTTCTCTTGAGGTTGTGACTCAGGAGGACCTTTGGTGAGCAACCTGCAAAGCCCATACCCTCACAAACATTGGGTCCAGGATGCCCATGCTTAAGTCTCCAGTTACCATGCACCTCACTGTGTCACTTGGGCCAATTATTTTTCTCAGCCCAGCCTAACGCACAAGATTGGGGCTATGTGTATAAAATGAGAGGTGACCCATGTATATGTCCTTGAGGTCCCTGGAGAAAAGATGGTGGTATAATGTTAGAGACTAATAGAGAGTCTCAATTACAGCTCTTATGCAACAATTTTCTCACATTATATTGATGAGTTTTCTGTTTATGTTTCTTTTCTTTGACCAGGACAATATTGTTTGATTTGGTCCCCAACATCTACTAGCATAAGACAAATGACATAAGACATAACTAAGTGAGGAAAAAGGAAAAGGATAATATTTCTAAAATATCTAAAAACGTTTATAGTAAATACTATTGCAGAAACAATACTCTAGCAAGGAATTAAAACCAAATTGATACCATAATAACATCTTGAGACAAAACAAATCAGAATGAGGAGGATATTTAGTAAAGAGTAGAAATATAGTGGATGTAGACATCCCTGTTAAATTGCAGGTTTTAAACTTCTCTACCATGCAGTTATGTCAGTTTCATTTATCTATGTATACTTTTTTTTCATTTCATCTATGTAAACTAGTATTTGTGCTTTTCTGGCAGTCTAAAAATGTACAGATTAAGTAGAGTTGTCAGTGATTGAATAGCATCAGGAATATTAATGTTTTCCAGTATCATTTTCCATCCATTTTAAACTGAGAGGTCCTTAGTGCTCTCTGAGCTTATTTGTTTTCTTACAGAGATTTAATAACTCAGACTTCTGGAGTAACTGGAGTTCTGGAGTAACTGGAGTTCTCTGGGCAATTTGCAAATTAAAAACTGAAAATATAAGGAAAGGGCAGTAAAACAGAAAAGGATAGGTAGTAGGAAATTCAGAAAGTCCTGAGTCGAAGACAATGTTGGGTAACAACAGTCTTCCCTTTCTATATTTTTTCTAAAGCAACGCTGGCTGGAGAAGTCTGGGAGCTGAAGTCCTTCAGACTTAAAGTTGCAAAAGTTGGGGACCCCTGGGCTAGTGCATCTGGCTTTTCACAGTAGCCTGTTTGAAACCAGCAGTAGGCTTCCAGATTGGGCTGGTAGATTGGGCCACTCCAAAGCCAATTATGGTGGAGGGGGAGACTCATTATGAGTTGAAAAGAATGTTAGATTTTAGATTGCATAAGGGCCGATTACAATACTTAATACAGTGGAAGGGATACCTGCTTTCTGAAGCTACATGGGTCACGAGCTGGGAGGTGAAAAGCATATAGGTTGGTCCAACAGTTCCATGACAAGTACACCCATAAGCCAAAAAAGCCTCCAGGAGGAGGAAGAGGAGTTTAGCCTGAACTTCCATTAACCTCTACTTCTTCTTCTTCTTCTTCTTCTTCTTCTTCTTCTTCTTCTTCTTCTTCTTCTTCTTCTTCTTCTTCTTCTTCTTCTTCTTCTTCTTCTTCTTCTTCTTCTTCTTCTTCATTAATGGGGGCTGTCTGTCAACCCTGAGGCTGGTCTGACTGAGATTTCAGTGCTGATACACTGAAGTTGAGGGATTGGGAGGGGGGAATAGAGATAGTTGGGGTATTATAGTCAAAACAAAATTCTTTCTCCTGGGAACCAAGGGCATTCCTGCAGGTATTCAGAAGAAGGGGACTGAGGTTACCTAGCAACTGAACTATATCCTGCTTGGATCATGTGACTGGTGGTTGTGGGAAAGTGACAAACTTTTTAATTAGGTGAAAACCATGGGAATGCACTGAGTTGGTTTTCACCAGCCTCTGCCAATATGGCCTATACAATAAACCTATTATTTGAGGAATCCACCTGCCTCAATGATTTGGATATGGATATGTTACTTGGAACTCTGGTAGGTAAATTGTTCAAAAATGCCTTTTGTCCAAAAACCCCCCACAAAACCCAACTCTTGACATTTAAAACCCTATGCACAAGAGCACCCAAATTTAGTTGCATTAACCTGCAGGCCAGGGAGAGCTCTCCTCTGAACACCTTAATCCCCTCCTTTGATGGATGCCATCCAAGAACCCTTTCACATGTAATAGTTGGCACTAAGTTAGTTGGAAACCTGCCCTCCAATAGTATGAGGGCAACTCAGAATTTGTGCAAATCCTTTAGCAAGCACCTTCTCATATAAGGGCATGAATGAAGTTGAACTCATCACTTGCTTCTCATAGTCAACAGGAGAAAAGCTCAAGTTGGCTTGAAAGCAGAAAGAGATTTTCCTTGACCGTCAGCCAACTCCAGGCTCCAAAATGATCCAAGCTCTCTTGGTACCTGTCTGCTTAGCAGTTTTTCCTTATCAAGGTAAGATGTTTTCATTGGTTTCCTCATTCAGATTCTTACTGCTAAAAGGCTATTTCATCCAACAGATTTCTATGGTTATTCTTTTGATGATTAATCAAACTTTACTAACTTTAGTTTCTACAGATTTGCCAAAAGAGCCTTCCCAAAGATTGCATTTGTTATGAACGAATGACTGAATGAATGGATGAATAGATTTTTTTTTGGTGTTTGCTTAAATTTTGTCAGGCAGCAAACCGATCCCAAGAAAGAAAAGACCTAAGATCCTCAAAAGAAAAGCATGTTCAAGTTGGGTAGGTTTTCCAGTAATGTGAGTAAAAAAGCCTGAACAGGACAGAGGGACAGAGGTTGTTGAAAGAAAAAAACACAAAAAAAATTCAGGAAGTAGAATATTTTTTTAAAAAAAGTGTTTTCAGTTTTAATTTTCTTCCACTAGGCACCATGTAATTAAAGTGGTTTTCCACCACTTCCTTCTCGGATACTTTTTTAGCCTTTTAGTACAATCTGCAGTTCTGGGATTTCTGGGTTTTAAGTGCTCCTTCCCTACGTAGTGTTGGGACAACCAGAGAAGATCAGATGCAGATAGTCCTCAATGTCAGGGGTCCAAATAGCAACTTCAAATAAAGAAACCTAACACTTGACTTACAACATTCATACAGTGACCATTCAAGCTTACTAATATACTGGGAAACACCTTTGCAACACCACCATGGTCATGTAATCAAAATATGGGTGTATTTATAACAGTGGAGGGGTTTGAAGGTTATGTGGCTACCATTTGTAGCCTTCCTGACTTCAATCTGCAAACTTCTCTACAAAAAAATGAGAAAACTGGGCAAAACTCACTTAACCCTCTTGTTAATTCCCGTCCTAATTGTGCTTGTAAGTCAAGGACTAATTGTAGGTGTTGGTGCTGCCATTCAACCAGATTTAAAACATATGTTCAGGAACAAATAGCAGATGAGCATTCAATGTCCACATGATAACCAACTCCAAACTCTTCAACTTTGGGTCTAAAATCACTGAATCTGATTATGTACGTGGTCTTAGGTATCCCATTGAGAACTATGATACTACGTATTCTCCATAGGTATTTTTGAAAGATAAAGAATATCAGTGACATTATTTTTATGGCAGTGAAATAACAGATGGACTGAAAAAAATTCCTAATCAGCTGCATTTCGATAATAAATTAAGTTTGCCTAGCTGCCTCACTAATGAATATCCTAGACCACAATATAGCCTGGTTTATTGGATTGTGTGAAAAGGACTATTGTAATGTCCCCTTTCATATGTTATCCTCAGCACTCATTATCACTCCGTACAGAAACATACACAGTGGTTGAGTTTTATGTATTCCTTTTGCTGTTTATTTGAGTGGCTGACATGTTTCTTTTTGGCCCTCCCAAAGCAATGTCTCCAGTTAGACTCCCAGTTATCAAACACCATTTAGTAAATTTCATATGCAAAAAAAATTAACCTGAATTTTGGTACTATGCTCCACTAAGAAAGGATTCCATTCTTCACTGAGAGCTGAATAACTGTTATAGATGCAAAAATGCTAGAACTTTTCTTTTCTTTTCTTTGGAAGGAAGCTCTATAATCTTGGAAGCTGGGGAGGTTAACGATTATAAAGTCGTATATCCACAAAAAATCTCTCCAATGCCCAAAAGCAGAATTGAGCGGCGTGAGCAAAAGGTAAGAAATAATCTTCATTTCATCAATGAATTTATTGATGAACCTGACCCTAAATTTTGCTCCAGATTTATGTGGAGCAAAGTTAGAATTAAAACTCTACTACTTTCACAATTTTGCCATGTGGTTCTTAGGACAGATGTCCCTGAAACTCCCACTATATTCATCGGCCATTTTAAAGTTAAGTTTGTTCTGTTTAGTAAAAGGAAATTCCTACAAAGTCACATATTTGTTAATAAAATATGAAAAGTGATGATAGAAAAAGGCTATAATTTGGACCTATCACCTGTTTCATCTTTAGATGGATCTGATCCTAGTCCAACCTTTAAAGATCTTATGAATAAAACTTTCAGATAGATTTATATAGAAAGCTGCAAGTAAAGATGACATGCAATAAGTCTCATGGCTGTCAACTTATGAAAATCAATTTCAGTTTGATTACCAATCTGTCAAATTGCAGGGGTCTGAGACAAACACCATGCATACTTATATCAAGATTTGCACTTAGCATAGCCCTGATTTTTCATGGGAGAGAAGAATCCTTTTGGGCAGGATTATTACCTCTGGATAAATACATGTTGTCAGCCAACAGAACTTTTGGTATTCCTTTGCTGCCATCTAATGGTCATCTGGAGTTTTGCATTTCAGTCTAGGTGCCTACAAATTTATTTATTTATTTATTAAACAGATTTATATGAACGTCCACAGTTGGGCAATTGCACATCATTTATACAACCACCCACATTTGACCATTTGCACACAATTGAAAAGACTCCTGGCAACTTAAAACATTAAAATTTCATAATGTGGATAGGTTACTATAATCATAAAGTGTTCGGAAATGCTTAGACAGATGGGAGAGGGATCAAACAGGGAATTTGCCTTGAACTGTTGTACAATTGCAACTGATACAAGACTGAAACACACAAAACACACAGACACAGAGACACACACAGCGAGAGAGAGAGAGGGAGGGAGAGAGGGAGGGATGGAGGGAGGGAGAGAGAGAGAGAGAGAGAGAGAGAGAGAGAGAGAGAGAGAGAGAGAGAGAGAGAGAGAGAGAGAGAGTTCCATGGAACTTATCTGACTGTTAGTTTGAACTCTACACATGTAAATCTGGTGACTTGTGTCTGACCAAAGTTACTATTAATCGGTAACTTCAAGAGAGTTTAATTTAATTTAATAAGATTTTTCTTTCAAGCCTTTCAAGCATCAGATGAAATATTCCAAATCTAAAAATGAATTGGCTATGGCTCCCCATTTGCCACAGGTGTTGAATTGATCAGAAGGTACACATTTGATTTGTCTTTTAAAAAAATAAACACTGAACTATTTGCATTTCAGGTGAACTATGAAGATACCATTAAATATGAATTTGAAATGAATGGAAAGCCAGTGGTCCTTCACCTAGAAAAAACTAAGTATGTTAACTCAGAAGTTCTCTTAACTTTGCTAAGAGAAGGTTAAACATGTATATTCCTTGACATAATTCTATAGAAATAACATTTGCATTGCTTTGTTTTGGAAATTTAATTTAAACATTACTATATTAATGAGGTAGGTATAGTTATTGAATCTATTAATTAAGTCTTAGCCCAGAAGCGAGAATTTTTTATTCCTGCTTTCACTGCTACTCTGCTTGAATGTAACAATTGTACATAAAGTTGAACCACTCAAGCCTCATAAACCTCCGGACCTTTTATTATTAAGCTAATTGTGAAATATTACGGAGCGGTGGTGCATTTCCATTATTTTTACCACTGGTTCACTCATGCATGCATGACCATGACCATTTGGATGGGTGGGCAAAGACTCCAGCCACCATCAATACTAGTTTGCCTGATCCGGGCTGAACCGGAAGCAACCCACTTCTGTTACATAGATTTAAAAAAATGATTGTTTATGCATCAATGATGCTCCACAGAGACCCCATCAATCTGTGTGCTTCCTAAGAGCTTGATATTGCTGCTCAATTTATATCAGAGCTTACATGTTGGAGCATCAAAGTCATGAACCTCATGCGCTATTAAGGCATGAAAGGGATCACATAATCCCAGACAAGCTTGATGTAAACAGGCCCAGATTTCAACACACCTCGGGAGGTTTTTGGGTTTTTTTTGTTTTGTTAAGAAAGCTACGTCAGACTTCTCAATGATGTGACATTTAATAAAGGTAATAATGAATAGGTTTGCCACCTGACTTATATCTGCAGAATAACTAACTGTTGGAAAATATTCTTGGTCTTTCATTAACTCGTCTAGCCAGGCCTTAGAATTTTTATTAACAGCTTTGTTTCAGTACGGGAAACAGACATACACTCAAATTATTTTTTTAGCAGAACAGAATAACATGATTGGAAAGCACCTTGGAGGTCTCCCAGCCCAAGCCCCTCTCTGACGCAGGAGACCCTATTCTATTCTGCTAAAATGGCTGCCAATCTCTTCTTAGAAATATTCACTGATGGCGAAATCTCAGTTTCTGGAAGTGAGCAAGGATATTTCTCTACTGCAAAATCCCCATTTCCTCCCGATCAGTTGGAACTCAGGAGGCAGAGAATAGATGGGGGTGGGGCCAGTCAGAGGTGGTATTTACTGGTTCTCTAAACGACTCAAAAGTACCACTACCGTTTCTCCAGAACTGCTCAGAGCCTGCTGAATGCCACCTCCACAGCCACTGCACAGTAAACATGGGAAGAGTTGCTTAGAATCCCTGCAGCCCTCTTGGAATTGAAGAATAGCTTAAGACCCTGCTACATAGTGGGAACATTAGGAATGACTGTCTGGCTTTAATTTTAAAGTGTATTTTTGTATTGACCTTGCCATATGTGCCCTCTAAATATGTGTTGCCTTTATTATTGAGTATGAGGTACAAAGAAACTGATCTACTTGTGTTTGTGTTCATGTGTCACTTTATCTTATACCATTGGAAACATTAGAAAGTATAGTGTTCCCCTTTTCTTCTGTTTAACTATAAGGCTATGAAGAACTTCTAGAGTAGCATCTGGATGACCATGTTCAGACCTGAAAGCAAAACAGGGCTATAGGTGGGAGACTAGCAAGGAATACCAAGGTTATGTCTAGACTGGAAACAGAATTATGTGCCAATGAACCGAAGGAGACCACAGTCCCTCAGACAACCGGGTGTGAATCTCTCTGCGTGAGATGGGGCCTAGGGAGGCAGTTGGGCGTGTTAGTTGTATACCTGGCTCCTCGCTATGCAACAACAGCCCTGCCCGAGCTCCTAGAGGTGATAGCCGAGGCGGCAGTTGAGACCCCCAGACTGGTAGTCATGGGGGACTTTAACTTGCCGTCGGCAGGCGAAACCTCTGGAGCAGCTCGGGAGTTCATGGCCTCCATGACGGCCATGGACCTGACCCAGGTAGTTTTAGGCCCCACTCACGAGGGAGGAAACACTGGATTTCATCTTTGTCTCGGGACAGTGGAGTTGTGATCTGGGAATAGGGGACCTAGCCATCACTCCCTTGTCATGGACAGATCACGCTCTCCTTCGGCTGGACTTTCCAATCGCTACACCTCACCGCGGGGAGGCGGAACCGGATATTCCTATATGGTTCCGCCCCAGGCTTCTAATGGACCCGGAAAGGTTCCAGAGGGAGCTTGGGCCAATTCCTGTGACCCTGCCCCGCGACTCGACTGAGGACCTAGTGGCCGCATGGTTAAGTGCGACCGCGGGGGCCTTGGACCGAGTCGCGCCCTTGCGGCCTCTCTTGCGGCGGCGAATCACCCAGGCTCCTTGGTTTACCGAGGAGCTTCGGGGGATGAAACGCCACAAGAGATGCCTAGAGAGCAGATGGAGATCCTCTCGCTCCGAAGCCGACCGAACACTAGTGAGAACCCATATTAGGGCTTACTTAGTGGCGATAAGGGTGGCCAAACGTGAGTATTGTGCCACCCTTATTGCATCCGCAGATAACCGCCCTGCCGCCCTGTTTGGGGTGACCCGCTCCCTCCTTCATCAGAGGCCGCGGGAAGCCCCTCTGCAAGGGCGAGCAGAGGAATTTGGGATTTATCTGCAGGAGAAAATCACTCGGATTCGGAATGAGCTACCCTCCATCGACAGTGGTCCTGTGGGACTGTCCGAGACTAGTCTTGAGGTTCCTTCTTGGGAGGAGTTTGACTTTGTTACCACCGAGGATATGGACAGGTTGTCAAGGAAACTTAGGGCGACCACATGTTTATTGGACCCGTGTCCCTCCTGGCTTGTACTGGCATCCTGGGAGACGACACGAGGCTGGCTCCAGGGCATTGTCAATGCATCTTTGAGTGAGGGGTCCTTGCCTGCCGTCTTGAAAGAGGCGGTAGTGAGGCCCCTCCTCAAGAAGCCGTCCCTGGACCCAGCTTTATTAGAGAACTATCGTCCGGTCTCCAACCTTCACTTTTTGGTGAAGGTTGTCGAGAGTGTGGTAGCCCAACAGTTTCCGCGACACCTGGAGGAAGTTGATTATCTAGACCCGCGCCAGTCCGGCTTCCGACCCGGTCAAAGCACCGAGACGGCATTGGTCGCGTTGGTTGATGATCTCTGGAGGGCGCGGGATAGAGGTTATTCCTCTATCCTAGTCCTATTAGACCTCTCGGGGCTTTTGATACCATCGACCATGGTATCCTATTGCACCGACTGGGGGGGTTGGGGTTGGGAGGCACCGTTTTGCGGTGGTTCTCATCCTACCTCTCTGGTCGGTTGCAATATGTGTTGACGGGAGGGCAGAGGTCGACCTCGAGGCCTCTCTTATGTGGGGTTCCTCAGGGGTCGGTCCTCTCGCCCCTCCTTTTCAACACATATATGAAGCCGCTGGGTGAGATCATCCGTGGTTTTGGGGTGGAGTACCATCTGTACGCTGATGACACCCAGCTGTACATATCCACCCCAAACCACCCCAACGATGCCGCCGAAGTGCTGTCCCGGTGTTTGGAGGCCGTACGGATCTGGATGGGTGGTAACAAACTCAAGCTCAACCCTGCCAAGACTGAGTGGCTGTGGTTTCCGGCACCCCGGTTCAGCCAGATTACACCAACTCTGGCCATTGGGGGCGAAACACTGGCCCCCGTGGAGAGGGCGCGCAATTTGGGTGTCCTCCTGGATTCCCGGCTGTCCATGGAGGACCATGTGGCGGCCGTGGCCAGGGGGGCGTTTCATCAGGTACGCCTGATGCGCCAATTGCGCCCCTTACTGGACCGGGCTGCCCTTCGCACAGTCACTCAAGCTCTCGTGACGTCCCGACTCGACTACTGTAATGCTCTCTACATGGGGCTTCCCTTGAGGTGCACTCGAAAGCTACAGCTAGTCCAAAACGCAGCCACGCGGGTGATTATGGGAGCCACTAGATGCTCCCACATAACACCGATCCTGCGCGAGCTGCATTGGCTTCCTGTGGTTTTTCGAGTGCGCTTCAAGGTTTTGACAACTATCTTTAAAGCGCTCCATGGCTCGGGGCCTAGTTATATGCGAGACCGCCTCCTGCCCCATACATCCCTTAGACCGATACGCTCCCACAGAGAGGGCCTTCTCAGGGTGCCGTCGGCCGGACAATGCCGACTGGCGACACCCAGGGGAAGAGCCTTCTCTGTGGCGGGCCCAGCCCTTTGGAATGACCTACCCCCTGAATTACGTACCATCACCGACCTCCGCCTCTTCCGCCAATGTCTTAAGACATATTTGTTTCAACAAGCCGGCCTAGCCTAACCTCCCATGGGGACTTTTAGGTAGTTTTAAATTGGGTTTTTAAAATTTGGTTTTAGCGCAGGATAGGTTATTTAATAGTTTTTTAAATTATATTTATCGTATTTTGTATGTTTTTAAATTTTCCTGTGCGCCGCCCTGGGTCCTTCTTGGAGAAGGGCGGGATATAAATTTAAATAAATAAAAATAAAATAATGAATGGGATGAATGTGACACCAGGAGTGGATAGTGACCCAATAGCATTGTTTGGAACTTCAAGCGATGTTTCTGAATGAAGATTCAAGGCATCTCTTTCTTGAGCTGTCTTCATGAAGCAATGTGAACGTCTTGAGTAAAGGAAGTTATAGCACTCTCCGTTGCACACCTGGTAGGTTGCATTGATCAGAAGAATCAAGGAACCCCCTGGTCAATCATACCACCTCTGAGCCTTGATGATTGCACGGCTTCCTTGGTACAAATTTTGCTCCTCAGGAAAATCCGGGATGCTGTGCACTCCTCATAAATAGCCATCCTGATCAGATTGAAATGCTGGCTCCTTTCCTTTGACACCAAACAATAGCCTTAAAATGCCATTATACTGTAAGTGTAGACTGAATATGCAATTGCCTCTTAAATTCCTACTTAATTCCTGATATAAATAATGCTTGCTAAATAACATCTTTTTTTGCATACTTTCCAGAGGACTTTTTTCCAAAGATTACACCGAGACTCATTATTCTCCCGATGGCAAAAAAATTACAACAAGCCCTCCGGTTGAGGTAATATTCAGAGCATCTTACTCCTATGAAATTAATTGAGAAGGATATCTGTGCACAATATTCCAAATATGCATATATCAGACCAGGATATTCAAACAAGTAGGGCTAATATGGATGAAGTGTCTTATATTGAGCATCCTCTGGGTAAGGATGTGTGAGTTGTTAAAACCCAATTGGTTCTACTTATAGAAATAATGGGGCAATATTTTAGTTCTTTCCTATTGATTCAAAGCAAATCTTTTGTGGAGTGAGCCCCACGAATAGGTTAAGTATGAGAACATCAAGTTTAGATGATCTACTTTGCTTTTTAAACCCTATTACACTTATAGGGGTGAAATCATTTGTTTGGAATAACAATACTTGACCCCACCAGCTGTTATATCACCGCAGTAACATTCTTCCTAGGTCCACTGACCCCTCCACCAAACTTGATTTAAAAGTGCATCCGCTGACTCCAAAAATTGTCCGCTTGTGACATACCAACTGCTTTTTGCTTGGTTGTAGCAAAAATCTGTTGGTTTTAATTTCTAGATGACTCTTCTCCGAGAAGATGCTAGGAATCAAATTTCAACCCCAGTTGGAGTCTTCCTGGTTATCTTTAACATTGTTTTACTGTACAGTATTTATATCTTTGATGTGTTTCTGAAAGTTTTTATTGTGTGGGTTCAAGGAAATAACAATTAATTGGTAACATTAATAAACATGGAGGTTTTCCTACATTATGAAAAGAGTTTAGAACATAGTTTGAAAGTTTATTCAGCAAATCCTATGGTGCAGCACTACAGCTGACCTCCAAGGAAACAAGATTGGTGGAGAAATGGGCTTGTTACTTCAACAGAACATTTTATAGTCCTTTGTTGAGTGTCTTCCCAAAGGTTTTTTAGCAGTTTGCCATCAGTGATGCTCCCCCTGCAGTATGACTTCCTTTAATGGAGACTTGTGTTTATCCTATGTTCATTTCAGAAGAATCAATTCTAAGCAGATTTTCTGTCCTCCTCATTCAAAATATTCTGAACTAGTTGCTTATTATTCATTGTTTCATTGATGTTGTGGAATATATTGGAACTGCACTTCTGCTCATCAAATCACACTGCAAACAAGCTTTAACCAGTGTAGTCCTCTTGCCTCCCTACAGGATCACTGCTATTATCATGGACGCATCCAGAGTGACATTGACTCAACTGCAGTGATCAGTACATGCGATGGCTTGAAGTAAGATAGTATATTATCTTTTGATTATTTGATTAAGAATGAAAATAGTATTACTACTCTTGGAATTATCATAGTTTTTAAAAAGAGCATCAATTTTTCATGCAGATTGTAGACACAGTAGGAAGCTAAATCAGATCTGTCTAGATGAGCTTTAAAGTCCGTGTCTCCTTTGCATGTAAGAGCTGAAGTTACAGGAGGAAAAAGATAGGTAGGTTTCAGATTGTGTTCCTTGCTAGAAGGTGTACAGGAAGAGGCAAGCAGACTTTTCAATTCTACCCAGAAACACCTTCTTGAGCCACTCTGCCCACTTCTCCATCTATGTAGATAACTTAGTTACATAAAGATTCCAAAATTCAGAAGTCCTTCACCCTTAACCAGATTCAATGCTCTCCCAACAGAAGGAAAATACAAAAAAAACCTCCATTAGAGCTGAGACTTTGTCCATGCAGTGAAGTAATAATAGAAACATTGGAACATAAGGGAATAACAAGAGGATGACAGAATGATAGAAAAACAGAGTTGGAAGGAACCTTGAGGTCTTCTAGTCCACCATTCTGGACAAATAGTTGTCCAATCTCTTCTTAAAACTTTCCAGTGATGCTTCCACCAATTTCCACTAGGAGACATTTCACTGGTTAATTCCACTTCTTAATTGTTCTCACTGTCACAAAATTTCTTTTTAGTTCTAGGTTGCTTCATTCTTTAATCTATTCTTTAATCTGTTTAATCTATTTTTAACTTAGTTATTTAGTTATTTATTTATTTATATTTAAGGTTTTAATTCTGTATCTGTTTGGTTTTAGTTGCTTTTAATACCCTGTGCCCCGCCTCGAGTCCCCTCGGGGAGAGAGAGCGGGATATAAATAAAATTATTTTATTATTATTATTATTATTATTATTATTATTATTATTATTATTATTATTATTATTATTATTATTATTATTATTATTATTATTATTATTATTATTATTATTATTATTATTATTATTATTATTATTATTTGATAGATTTGACAAGCTTCCCTCTGCTACTTCTTGCCTTGCCCTTAAGATACTTTGGGGAATAGGTTACCCTCCTCTTTTTTGTGACATCCTCTTAAAGATTGGACAACTGTTATCATGCCACCCATTTCCTTCTCTTCATTGCCTCCATCATTCATCATATATTTTAGCTTCCAGCTCCCTGTTTTTCTCCACAATTAGTCTGCATTTCATTCATGTTGTTCTCTACATTGCTTGCATACATGCATACATACCCTAACCAAGTCATACATATGTATGTTAACTAACCAAGTCAACATTCTCAGTATAACCATGACATATCTGTACAATATTTGTATGGAGATAGTTTGGCATATAAAACTAAAGCTGTTTGAAAGATTCAGTTTTTGTGTAAATTTTTTACAAATGTGTGTGTGCGTGTGTGGTGTGTCATAGATATGACATAAAATATTTTAAGTTTAATTTACCCTATTGTCATTGCAACTTCTACATTATAATTATAAAAATAAAACACAAATATCCTTCACATTCTACACATTTGGACTGAAAATCATTGATATTGTATTGATACTGCACTATATTATAATTTTATATTGAGAATGTTGACTTGGTTAGTTAAGAATTGCTTATATCCATTGAGGGGTCCCATAGACTGTGTGTTCAGTTGATTTTTTCCAGACATTTCGTTACCCAACTAGGTAACATCATTAGTGCAGTTCAGCCCTGAAGTACCAAGATTGTCTTCTCTTGATTATCCACTTTTAATCACCCTATTCACAAAAAGTCTAAATTTTGTTTTACAGAGGACATTTTGAACATCAAGGTGAGACATACCTTATTGAACCTTTGAAGCTTTTGGGCAGTGAAGCCCATGCAGTCTACAAATATGAAAATGTAGAAAAAGAGGATCAGACCCCCCAAATCTGTGGGGTAACCAGCACCAGTTGGAAATCAAATGAGCCCATCAATAAGACCTCTCAGATATCTGCTACTCCTGAAGAAGTAAGTCTCATAAACCCTCAAGTAAATAATATGGCTTGAAAACAGGGATGCATTTATTTGTTTATAAGTTATAAAGCAAAAGATAAATTCTTTGGGACTGATTAGAAAGAATTCATAGGAGAGGAACCTCCACTTCTGAAATTCTATTTCAGCCATGCTGAACAATAAAATATAGAAACTCAATGAACAGAAAATACATATTCCAGGTGTATAACATTCTCCATGATTATGGAAACTTAGTTTGGAGATTTGGTCCAAAATGGATTTAACTGAATCTCAACTTTGTAAATCAGTTTTAAAAAAGTAATGAAATGATTAGATTGGATGCCACTTTTATGCATGCATAGAGAACTTGGGATGGAGGACAAACTGTTTGAAATGTTAAAACAATGTGTTGAGATGTCTAATAAGACCTAATAAACATAATCTTGTCTCAATTTTCCAATTTGATTTGAATCTAGTTAGATTGAAATAAGGATGGAATCAAAACTAACAAATTGAATCTGGTCACAGATGATCCTTATACTCTCAATCTTTTCCTCCATTACTGGAGGCAAGAAGAAAATTGAAGACAAAATATTGTATTCCTTCCTTTTGGTGGCCAAAGTTGGAAATGACTGAAACATATCTGGACGTTCAAAGCCTCAATTTCTTTTGTTAAAATGTGATAATCTTGGAACAACAGTGGTTGTTACACTGCAATGCCAAAATGCAAATGCAATCGCCAAAATTTAACGTGAAGTCTGCTTGATTGATGGCTTCAGTGTTCATGGCCATAGGAGATTCTTTGTCCTCAGCAAGTTGTGCTTGTGTTTTATAGTCACCTTCACGTCTTGAATGTTCTAGTCTCAATGTCAGGTCATGGCCACTTTATTCAACCTGGATCTTGTGCAACAGAGTTAAGAAAGTGGCTGTCAGACAGCAAGGAAAGAAACTGCCCTGTGAAATTGGCCATCTGACCTTGCAGTTCCATATGCTTTAAAAGCACAGATACATTTTCCTATGGGAAGAAGGAAGTAAAGCACCTGTTATGGTTCATATCTTAATCAAAAGAGTACTTCCTGAGCAATTTAGGTAGGTTAATGGTGGATGATGACACTGGAACACAGGAGGGAGGGCCTTTATCTTTCCCAGGAAAATGCAACTAGCAGAAAGGCTGAAAAATAGGTCAAAAAAGTGATTTCTTCACTTGCTTATTTTTATGTCTATTAAAATCTGTTTAAAACTAGCTATTCACACACACACATACACACACACCTTTAAATGTAGACACCATAAAATTCCAAAATTGGATGCAATTGGAAACAAGTGCCATGCTACATTATGTACAAAGAAAATGATTCATGCCATGACAAAATCTCTCTCTGTAAATGTCTTCTTCAAAAAACTGCCAATATTTCTGAAACTCTAAGGACTTTGACCAGGAAGTAAAACATGACATTTCTGACTATTTGATAACCTGTTGGCTGCAGGGAGTAACATATCTAACCAATATTTTGTTTATTGTTTATTTTAGCAATTTAACTTCTTGGAGGACGAAAAATATATCGAGCTTTTCATGACTGCAGACTATTCAATCGTAAGTATCCTAGCTAGCATTTCATTTCCTTTCTGCATTGTGCACACATTATTTATACTTTTGCTTGAAATGCAATTTTAAAATACATTTCCCGAGCAGAAAATATTTTGATTTATTTTTATGAACATATGCATTTGAAATTGATTTTCTCCTTATGTGTACCTGTGCCTGTGTGAATTTTAATTTATAGCTGAATTTCAATAAATAGTTTCAAGAAATTATAATTATGCACTGTTAATGTTCATCGTATCACTCAAATTAAATCTTTTCCCCCACCGGATGAAATCTATTTCTTGAATAGAAGCTGACCATTGACTAATAGACAAAAAAGATCCACATTAGACTTAGCCAATCTCCTTTGCAGCAATGGAGCATTTGCAGTAAAATATCTCTTTTTGTTTGTCTCTAATATTTTTCCCAGCAAAAAAAAACTATGTTCATGAGCTCAAAAATAGTCCATGAACTCCCAGACGCCAGTTTAAGCTTTCCTCTTTAGTACTATTGCAAAAGGGAAAATTTTAGGCAAGCTCTTTTCAAGGATAATTGATCTCAGGCTGATGTCATTTAAATTCAGGTTCCTCCTCCTCAGCAGGGTGACTAGTCATATTCTGTCATAAAGTTATTTACTGTCAAAATATGAGCTTTTTATTCAGCCAGAAAACATCTTTCACTGTGGAGATACAATATGAAACTTCATGAATTCAGTGATTTCCCAGCAACCTGATAGGTCTTGCAAATTTGCAAAGATTCCTTAATGTGTTATTCAACTTAATGGTGTTCCTTGTTCCCAATACTGCTTAGTTAGAACTATGGTTTTAAAACATTTTTCACATTTGTTTCCTTTCATTGGATGGAGAAAGTTGATTGGAAAAGTAACTTATAAACGCGTTCTTGCTTTGGGAAATGTTATATGTAGGGATGCCCTTTCCAGAGACTTGACAATGCTAAGAGGCAGCTGAGCCCACAGAAAGTATGGGTGCATGGAAAACATCACAGAGGGAACCCTCTATGATTTCTTGGACGATGAAGATGGGGGAGAGGGTGGAATTTAATTGTCCAACACACAAAAAATCAGATGGATAGTAAAGAATGCTTATCTCACAATCCCTGAACATGGAAATATAGCATTCAAGTAAGGAAAGCATTTCAGTAGATTGACCAACATTTTCTCCAACCAGGCGGAAAGACCATGTGTGGTGCTGAAAAATTAGTAATGTTAATATATTAATAGCACAAATGTAGGTTAAAAAATAATCAGAAACGAAAAGAATTCATTGCTTGGATCTAAAAGTATTAATTTGTGTACATCTGCAAATTCAATTTTTTAAAATAATCTCTTTCTTTCCCTGACATGTTCTTTCTCTCTCATCCTCAATCCCTCCATCCCAAAATTATGGTCACTTCGTAACTTTTTTCTCTTTCTTGTAGTTCAATAAGTACAGCCGCAACATCACTACTATAAGACTGAGGGTGTTTGGTATGGTCAACTATGTAAATGTGGTAAGAAAACTTGGCAAAAGTTTTTTTCCCTGTTTTTGGATTTTCTCACAAAACAAAATTAATGAGATAAGGCGACTTAGGAGACTGACTCTTAGAAGAATGCCAACTGGTCCGACTTTGAGTGCACTAAAACTCCATCGTTTGGTAAACTGGTTATGCAGCATGGAAGCCTAACTGAGAAAAATGGGTTAGTTTAGTAACTAGGTTAATAAGCGTCTTATGTGAATACAGCCACTGTGTTGGGAGGATGCAAGTCTAAAACTGTTGCAAGAATTCAATCAGTGCTACATCTCTGCAGCTGGATTCTTTCAGGGCTGAGGTCAATCTTCTGAACTTGGAGATTAGACAGAAATGGACAGAGTAAGCCTACTCAACTGATTACGAAGATGATCCCTTAGAACAGGGGTCTGCAAAGTCGGTTCTTTTAAGACTGGTGGACTTCAACTCCCAGAGTTCCCCAGCCAGCATAGCTGGCTGGGGAATTCTAGGAGTTGAAGTCCACCAGTCTTAAAAGAGCCGACTTTGCAGACCCCTGCCTTAGAAGAAAGCAGGAGAGAGAAACCCAGTTTGAATTGGATTGTGGCACTTAGGAGAAGATCCACTCATATTGTGTCTGCTTCTGTCCTATTAGCCTTGTTGACATCTTCACTGTTGATCATCAGTTAGAATCAGGGAGACAATGGGGACATCAGTGGGTGAAATCTCTCTTTAGTCTTCATCCTCCTCTTCTTGATGAAAGAGAGTAATCACCTTGTTCTTCTTTATCATTTTATTTATTTCATCTGCTTAATAAATTCTTCTTCTTCTCCAACATGTGGAGTCACAGGTTCTATCTGAGGAGGGTGATTTCCTTGCAGATGTTTCATTACCTGACTAAACATCAAGCAAGCCACCAGGCTCAGAGAGCACCAAGGACTCCCCCCTCCCAGTTCAACCTTCAGCCAGATATTCTCTTTGATTGGTTCCCAAATTTTTTCCATTTCACTGTCCCATAGAGGCCAATATCCATTGCCTTTCAGTCTTGAAATGGTTCTCAAAGTTTACTTCTGTTTGAGTTTCTCATTGATGCCATGTCTACCCCACAGGTTTATGAAGCTTTGGGAATTCGTGTTGTATTGGTTGGCTTCGAAGTTTGGAACAACGGAGATCAGATTCCTATCAGTACAAATCAGCAGGACAATTTGAACTCATTTGGACTTTGGAGACTGTCAAATGTGATGACGGGCAAATGGAATGACAATACTCTCTTACTCACGTATGTCTCATTGTGAAGAGAAGGAAAGAGGGTGGTAGGGAGTGGAGGATTATGGGAAGGTTTGTGTTTGAGTTGCATGCCTTAAACCATGTGCGAATTATATTCTGGGTCAAAATCAACCATTTTTTTCTTATATGAAAATTAGTCTTGAGAAATGCTTGAATGGTTGCAGTTTGATTTCATTTCACCTGAGTCTAAATTGAAACTCAAATGAGTAACAACTTTAATGAGAACTTTAAAGAGTGTCTGGATGTCAACACTTCAGAAGATAGAAGGAACTGCCTGTGGCCCAAATAACTTTAATCTTTGCTTTGAAATTCTTTTGGCATATGTAGAATGGTGTATGTCGCATATGTAGAATGGTGTATGTCACATATGTAGAATGGTGTATGTAGAAAGTCTTTTGGCATATGTAGAATGGGGTCCTTAGAAGTTAGAAGAAAGCCAGCATCTATTTTTCTTCCCATTTCCAATATTTATCAGTAACCAAATGATTTTTCAGACTTCTTGGTTTATAATAGCAGCATTTTCTCCAAATGTTCTCAGAATCAAACTTCCAATGGAAAAATGAAGAATGCCAAGTCAATTAATATCTAATAAAAATATGGGCCTAATTAACACAATTATTTGAACTACAGTTTTGGAAATATTGAGTAAAAATTGAAATTGGTAAATTTATTGGCTTACTGTTATAAAATATAGGACAAATAGCAATTTTGTTCGTCCAATCCTCAGATGGAGAGCAGATCAAAGTGAGTAGAAAGTTTAAAAAATCCATTTTATTTTCCCACAAGTGTTTATTTCACATCACTCAATCTCCTTTGTCAAGCTCAACTAATCTTTAATAAAAACACAGCTAAATTGATAGAGGAAGCCTATTTTTTAAAGAAAACTCGCATTTGGGGTTTTCATTGTACATGGAATGTGAATTAACCCAATGGGCTGGATTCACACAATGTGGTAACTCCTTTCCCTAACCCAACTATGGCTAACACCAACCAAGCATAGAGTACAGTGAAAAGACATCTGGAATATTTAACTGATCTGGTTGGTGAAATGGTTTGTGTGGGCAGAGCCTAAATTCAGTTATGACAGCCTGAAAACAGGCAGGAAGTGACGTGGTTAGGAGTTTGCACAAAGCCATTGAAGGTTCTATAGGCCCTGAGGCTTTAGATTATGCTTCCAGCTTCTATAAACTGATTCCCATTCACTGCTTTCTTTTAGGGATGTTGCATTGAATAAACGTACTAATGGATTTGCTCCCGTTCGCAGTATGTGTAATCGTCGGAACAGTGTGGCAATTATTAAGGTTGGTAGAAGTTACACCAGTTACCAGTTTGGACTCAATGAAAACTTATATACAGGCATATAATCTCTAAATTACTAAATGGAAAAAAAAATAGTGAACCTTCTTGCTTTGAAAGTTTCTAACAAACTGTGGTAGCACAGTGGTTACAATGAGTATTGCAGGCTTGCTCTGCCCACTGCCAGGAGTTTAGTTTAGTTTAGTTTATTTACATTTATATCCCGCCCTTCTCCGCAAAGGACCCAGGGCGGCGCACAGGAAATTTAAAAAACATACAGAGTACAAAAATAAATACACAATTTAAAATATAAATTAAACCGTCTTATCCTATGCTAAAAACCCAATTTTAAAATACCCAATAAAACTATCTAAAAGTCCCCATGGGAGGTTAGGCTAGGCCGGCTTGTTGGAACAGGTATGTCTTTAGACATTGGCGGAAGAGGCGGAGATCGGTGATGGTGCGTAATTCGGGGGGTAGGTCGTTCCAAAGGGCTGGCCCCGCCACAGAGAAGGCTCTTCCCCTGGGTGTCGCCAGTCGGCATTGCCCGGCCGACGGCACCCTGAGAAGGCCCTCTCTGTGGGAACGTATCGGTCTAAGGGATCGATACGCTCCCACAGAGAGGGCCTTCTCAGGGTTTGATCCTGACTGCCTCAAGGGTGCCTTCCATCCTTCTGAGGTTGGTAAAATGAAGGCCCAAATTGTTGGGGACAATGTGCTGACTCTGTAAACTGTTTAGAAAGTCCTGTAGAACATCATGAAGTGGTAAGTAAGTCAAAGAGCTATCGCTATTTGAACAAAAAAGTGTTTCTTTTCAGGAAACCCAATCACAGCCTTGCAAATTATTAATCTCTTTTTCTAACTCTTAGATTTTTTCATTAGAAAGTGCTTGAGGAAAGGTGTTAGCTCAATGCTGGTAATAGCTGGATTCACTTTTGATTTCTTGCAGACTAAAAACAAAGTATTCTCTTTTTTTCAGGATCATAAAAATATTGTAAATTTGGTGGCAGCTACAATGGCCCATGAGATGGGTCATAATCTGGGCATGGGCCATGATGCGGATTCCTGCACTTGCAAGAATGGCCCATGCCTTATGGGTCCTACGTCAGGGTACGTATTCAGGAAAAAAGATAATGCTTTTCCAATCAAGTTATATTTTCAATATTGCAATTAAATGTTTATTTTATTTATTTTATTTTATTAAATTTATACCCCGCCCTTCTCTTACAAAAGGACCCAGGGTGGCGCACAGGCAAATTAAAACACAAAGTACATAAATAGACCAATTATTAAAATCCAATTAAATTAAATTACCCCATGCTAAAACATGTTTAAAATTCTCTAATTAAAATTTATAGCTAAAAAGTCCAGATCAGGTGATTATCCTAGGCCAGCTTGTTGGAACAAATGCGTTTTAAGACACCGGCGGAAAAGCCGGAGGTCTGTGGTGGTACGGAGTTCAGGGGGCAGGTCGTTCCAGAGGGTTGGGCCCACCACAGAGAAGGCCCTTCCCCTGGGTGTCACCAACTGGCATTGCCCGGCCGATGGCACCCGGAGAAGGCCCTCTCTATGGGAGCGGATCGGTCGGAGGGACGTATGGGGCAGGATACGGTCTCGCATGTAACTAGGCCCCAAGCCATGGAGCGCTTTAAAGATGGTCATTAACACCTTGAAGCGCACCCGAAAGGCCGCAGATAGACAGTGCAGCTCGCGCAGGAGAACTGTTACATGGGACTGCCTTGTGGCTCCCATGACCACCCGCGCGGCTGCGTTCTGGACTAGCTGTAACCTCCAAGTGCACCTCAAGGGGAGCCCCATGTAGAGAGCATTACAATAGTCCAGCCTAGATGTCACGAGTGCTTGAGTGACTGTGCGGAGGGCAACCCGATCCAGTAAGGGGCGCAATTGGCGTATCAAGCGTACCTAGTAAAACGCCCCCCTGGCCACGGCTGCCACATGGTCCTCCATGGACAGCCGGGAATCCAGGAGGACACCCAAATTGTGCGCCCTCTCCATGGGGGTCAATATTTTACCCCCAATGGCCATTGTTGGACTTAACTGGCTGAACCGGGGTGCCGGAAACCACAGCCACTCGGTCTTGGCAGGGTTGAGCTTGAGTTTATTACTACCTATCCAAACCCGTACGGCCTCCAAACACCGGGACATCACCTCAACGGCATCATTGGGGTGGTTTGGGGTAGATATGTACAGCTGGGGTTCGTCAGCGTACAGATGGTATTCTACCCCAAAGCCACGGATGATCTCTCCCAGTGGCTTCATATAGGTGTTGAACAGGAGGGGTGAGAGGATCGACCCCTGAGGAACCCCGCATATCAGGGCTCTCAGGGCCGACCTCTGCCCTCCTGCCAACACACATTGCAACCGACCCGAGAGATAGGATGAGAACCACCAAAATACAGTGCCTCTCACCCCCAACCCCCCCCCAGTCGGTGCAATAAGATACCATGGTCGATGGTATCAAAAGCCACTGTGAGGTCTAATAGGACCAGGATAGAGGAACATCCTCTATCCCGTGCCTCCAGAGATCATCCACCAATGCGACCAATGCCACCTCGGTGCTGTGACCGGGACGGAAGCCGGACTGGCGTGGGTCTAGATAATCAATTTCCTCCAGGTGCCGAGGAAACTGTTGTGCCACCACACTCTCTACAACCTTCGCTAGAAAGTGAAGGTTGGAGACCGGATGGTAATTATCCAATAATGCTGGGTCCAGGGAAGTCTTCTTGAGAAGGGGTCTCACCACCGCCTCTTTCAAGGCGGTAGGCAGATACCCCTCACTCAAGGAAGCGTTCACAATATCCTGGAGCCAGCCTCGTGTAATCTCCCAGGATGCCAGTACAAGCCAGGAGGGACACGGGTCCAATAAACATGTGGTGGCCTTGAGTCTCATCGACCTGTCCATATCCTCGGTAGTAACAAAGTCAAACTCCTCCCAAGATGTCAACTCAAGACCCGCATCGGACAATCTGACTGGATCAGTTTCAGTGGAGGGCAACTCGCTCCAGATCTGAGCGATTTTATCCTGCAGGTATACACCAAATTCCTCTGCTCTACCCTGCAGCGGGGCTTCCCGTGGCCTCTGTTGAAGGAGGGAGTGGGTTACCCCAAACAGGGCGGCAGGGCGGTTCTCTGCGGATGCTATAAGAGTGGCACAATATTCACGTTTGGCCACTCTAATCACCACCAAGTAAGTCCTAATATAGGCTCTTACTAGTGTTCGGTTGGATTCGGACCAAGAGGATCTCCACCTACTCTCTAGGTGTCTCTTGCGGCGTTTCATCTCCCTCAGCTCCTCAGAAAACCAAGGGGCCTGGGAGATTCGGTGCCGCGTGACAGGCCGCAAGGGTGCAACTTGGTCCAAGGCCCCCGTGGCCGCACTATACCATGCGGCCACTAGGTCCTCAGTCGAGTTGTGGGGCAGGGACACAGGTACTGGTCCAAGCTCCCTCTGGAACCTTTTCGGGTCCATCAGACGCCTGGGGCGGAACCATCTTGAGCTCTCTGGTTCTGGCTCACTAAGAGATCTAATAGGACCAGGATAGAGGAACATCCTCTATCCCGTGCCTTCCAGAGATCATCCACCAACGCGACCAATGCCGTCTCGGTGCTGTGACCGGGACGGAAGCCGAACTGGCGCTTGTTAAAGTAAGTATACTAAGTGCTTAAAAAACAAAGTGGTCTGGAAGTTACAGAACAGTGGGGTTTGGTTATATCTATGTCATTATTACCATGTGTAATTAAAATTGGTTGTAGGATAAAAAGGTAGGACTGCTCTCAACAATTGAATATCCATCCATCAGAAGCTTCCTCCAAAACATAATAGAGAAATAGCATAGGACGTATAGCCAATAAACCAAATATTGATAACTCTGATAGATAAAAGAGGAAGCCAAATGAGAGGTTAAAGACTTTCCTAAAGTGGGAAGAAGTTATAAGCACAATGGAATAAAAGGATTCTGAACCAGGCAACAGGTGGAGGAAAGAGATAAAGTAGCATCTTTTCCTTCCTCAACCCTTTTTCAAGACAGGAGACATGCTCTGTCTCTCTCACATATCACAGCCTGCTGAAATCAACAGGTAGCCATCTACAGGTACTCCTTGACTTTTAACCTGGTCCTCGCAGTTACAACTGTCACAGCCTCCCCTCGGTCCCAGAATCATAATGCAGGAGCCTGGAAACCAGCATGAATTTATGATGGTGGCAGCATCTCATGAGACCATCATGTGCAACCTTCTCATCTGCCTTCTTATATGCAAAGTCAATGGAGGGAGCAGGATTCCCTTAATGACTGTGTGATTCACTTAACATATCCAGTGCTGCACTTAACAACTTGTGATTTTACATTGAGGACTATCTGTATTTTTTGTTTGTTTGTAAAAAGTTTTATTGGTTTTAACAATTTATATTAGTAAAGGGGTAGGTAAGGTAGTTGATAATATTTGGAGCATCCACAATGGGTTTGATGACCACCTCCGAGTCTTCATACATATTCAATTAGAAAAAAATTATTAAAGGGAAGGGGTACATACATTTTAAAATCATATTTTCATATTATTTTATACATTCAGTTACTTTGATATTGACATCCGTACAGGAATTACCATCATAAAGAAATATAACAAATTATTTTTGCGATCTGAGCCTCTTTGCTATAGTCTCTTCCTCCTCCCCCCCCACCAGCAGGCGGACCCGTGGCCCCTCCCGTTCCCATCTCATCATCATCCAGGATTGAGGAGTGTTTTTTAAGAAAATTATGTGCCTCTTCAACTGTTTTGATTCTAACTCTTCCTCCCTCCCAGAATACCAGCATCCCTTCAGGCATCAACCACTTGAACCACACCCCCTTTTTGAATAATTTTTTAGTTAAGAAGGAATAATTCCTTCTTATATCTCTTATTTTCTTTGGGATCTGCTTCAATATGGCCACCTCGTTTTGCTGATACATCAAAGGGCCCCCTCTTTGCGCTCTCAGTATCTCTTCTCTCGTTGACCTTCTTATAAATTTAATATGTATCTCTCTGGGTACCTCATTTATTCTGGCAAATGCTGAATTAATTCTATAAATCAAATCAATGTCCCCCCAAATAAATTCCTTATCTTTCTTAATATAATCCACTAACATAGTAGCCATCAGCTCTCTCAGATTCTCATTCGGTAATTCTGGAACATTCTGAAATCTTAAAAAGAAAGACATGAGTTCAAAATCAATTTTAGACATTTGACCAGTAATATCTGTAAGTTCTTTCTTAAAGTCTTTTATCTCTTCCTTCATCTCAACCGCCCCCCCCTTCCAGCCCCACAATTTTTTGTTTATTATTTGTTATTTCTCTTTGCGCCTCCAATAATTCCAATCTTGTGCTTAAATTGTCTTTCCGGATTTGTTGCATTTCATTCATTATCCTTTGAAACATCTCCTCTACATTTAATGGCTGAGGGCTTGGTGACTTAGGGACCTCTGTTTCTACTTCCTTCTGTAACAAAGCTGAAATCTTTGGTTGTGAGGATGGACTGGGTTTTGTAGATGCTGGAGCAGAACTTGGTTTCCCAGATGAAGGTTTCCTCGATGCCATAATTAAAGTTTTAGGTGTTAATGCGTAGAGAAGAAGAAAGGGAAGAAAAGATGGCGCTGTTGGGCGGGCAGTCTGTGAAGTCCGAGACAAAAGCAGCTGGAGTTCAAATTGAGTTTACAACATCCAGAGAGAAAAAGGGAAAAAAGAAAAAAAAATTCCAAACAAAGCAGAAAGTTTCACAAAAGGAGAGAACACCGAAAGACACCAGAGCAGGTCCTTTTCTTATATATTTTGAAATTAGTTTAGCTTTGTTGAAATAGAGGAATGCTTATTTTCAAAAAGAAAAAGTTCCATCCTGAGAACAAAGAGAACGCCATCTTTCCGCCTTGCTGGCAGGGTGGAAAAAGCAAAAGTGCAAACAGTCAATTTAAAATGTAGCAAGGCTCAGGATACATTGTTTAACAGCAAATCCCTTGGTTAACAAGAGACTTCCTTTTTCAATAAATCCGACAGAAGCCACTTTCACTCTCTCCGCAGCGCGGGACTCGTATCCAATGCCGCTTTATTTCCAGGGGGGTTGTTTCCAACTCCCCCCTATCTTCTCTTTCCATCAAATTGAATGTAAAAAAAGTCCAAATAAGGCACATACCATTATTTTTTAATCCGGAGCCTCAGCGCAGCCATTCAGCCCCGGAGTTTCAGCTCCTTCTAACATCCTCCATGTTCCAGTGTCTTCAGCGAAGGGGAAGCTCCCCCCACGAAAGTTCCCCAGCCCCTAGGGCGAAGCGGGATCAGCCCCCTGACCGCCGTCGAGATGGGGGCCCTCACCGCAAGCCGCCCGTGCAGAGGGGGGGGATTTTAAACCTCCCCCCGCGCCCAAGGGCGTAGCTGAGGCAACACAGCGGCGGACGTGAGAATCCACGTCCGTCCGCGTCCGAAGCCGGAAACGATCTCTATCTGTATTTTGTTCCTGTTCAATGTTTAGGCTTCATTTCATCAAGAAAGAAAAGGGGAGGGGAAGAGGATGGGATGGAATGGGAAGACTGTCTTTGGGTTCTTGCTTTCACCCTCCAATTTGAGTGCCAAAAACTATTCCTATTGACTTGTATTAGTATTAGCAAAGTGCTTGGGTGGACCTATGATACCATATTTGCATGCCTTTAAGTATGCACTTTCAGAACCCATGGCAAGTTGCTGAAATTAGAGAAGAAGAAAAAATTAGTTTGTTAAACATGTACAAGATGCAGGTATTAGTATGAACATGGACATGAACAAAGGAAATGAATACAAGTAAATGGGGACAGACATGGATGGTAGACACGCTGATGTGCTTATGCACCCCCCACCCCTTATGGACCTCTTAGGAATGGGGTGAGTTGGACAGTTTAAGATTGAAGCTCTGAGGATTTAAGGATGTAACTATGAAGTTTGGTAGAGCATTCCAGGTGTTGACCACTCTGTTGCTGAAGTTGTATTTTCTGCAATTGAGTTTGGAGCAGTTTTCCTTGAGTTTGCATCTATTGTTTGCCCATGTATTATTGTGGTTGAAGCTGAAGTAGTCGTTGAGAGGTAGGAAATTGTAGCAGTCAATTTTGTGTACCCTGCTTAGGTCCGACCATAGTTGGTGCAGTTCCAGATTGTCCAAGCCCAAACTTTCAAGCCTGGTGGCATAAGAAATTCTATTGTGAGCAGAGGAGTGGAGGACTCTTCTTGTGAGATAACTCTGGACCCACTTGATCATATTAATGTCTGATATTGAGTGTGGATTCCAGGCAGATGAGCTGTATTCAAGAATTGGTTTGACAATCCTTGCAACTCTCGTTGGTGGGTAGAATGGTGGCGAGAAAGATGAATATATTACTCAAGATTGTGTTTTTATTTCAAATGGTACCCTTAAAACTACAGAATAAGCAATTCTGAGGGTTAGATAAAATCTGTGGAAGGTTTGTATGGTAAGGAAAGAAAGCGCGAATTAGGTTTAAAATCCTGCAAGAACCAAGAGAAAGAGGTGCGTTCCAAATTGGAAACTCTATTACCAAGCTGGGATGCTAGCGTGGTTAAAAGATTGGATGAGCTTAGAAGACAAAAGGATACTCACTTTAGAAGGTTATGATTTGCAGAAAGGATGGCACGCCTACATGTGGGGGGAGGGTCCCCCGCTCAGAGGCATCTTCCAGAGGCATTATGTGAGGAAAATTTTACTAGCGGTCTGGAAGACAGCAAAACTGAAATGTTACGAAAAAAATCCTCTTTGGGTGTCACCAACGGATGCGACAATTTGCCCAAATGTTCTTGCCGAGGGCTACAGATGGACATATAAGGAGATCTTAAATTCCAGGGGGGAACTGAAGTCAGAAGAGGAGCTGAAAAGACAGGGGCTAAAAATAAATTGGTGGCTGTATTTACAGATGCAATCAAGATACAAGAAAGACAAAACTACTGGAGGGATAGCTAACAAGATGCAAGAATTAGACAAAGCCATTTTAACAAATGACCAAAAAAGTATAACAAAGTGTTGCAAGCTGATGCTACTGTGGAAGGTAGAGGAAGAAGACGTAATGAAGGAACCTCTGGTTGCCTGGGTCAAAAACATTGGGTACGAAATTGATACAATTAAGTGGAGAGGAACTTGGAATTAAAAATATCAAAGCTACACTGTCCTCGTCCTATAAAGAGAACCAATATAAAATGTTATATCGGTGGCATTTGCTGCCAGCCAGATTTGCTAGGATGTTCTCCAATTTATCATCGGCCTTCTGGAACTATGGCGCTGAGCGGGGGGACCTACTACCATATGTGGTGGACCCAGTGGTGGGTTTCCAATTTTTTAGAACCTACTCTGTAGGTGTGGCCTATTTTGTGGGCGTGGCTTGGCAGTCATGTGACAGGGTGGGAGTGTCCACCTTTTAAAATGTGGTGAAACTCATTTAACAATGCTCTTGCTTAGCAACCAAAATTTTGGACTCAATTGTGATGATAAATTCTTTCTTTCTTTCTTTCTTTCTTTCTTTCTTTCTTTCTTTCTTTCTTTCTTTCTTTCCTTCCTTCCTTTCCTTTCCTTTCCTTCCCGTTGGGTCACTGGGCAGATTTACTTCCAGGTACACCAGTGGAACCCCCTCTCACTGGTTCTCTAAATTTCACCAACCGGCTCTCGTGAGTAGGTGCGAGCCTGCAGAAACCCACCACTGGGTGGACCTGCCCAAACGTTAAGGTATACTGGAATAGAGTAAAGAGTTGGGTGCAGGAGATAACAGGGATTAAAGTGGATAGGAGGCCAGTGATCTTCCTCCTGGGAATCCTGCCGGATCTAATGAGTAAAAGAATCAAGTATTTGATCACGTATGTGCTAACTGCGGCAAGGATGCTCCTTGCGCAAAGGTGGAAAGACCACATTATCCGTCAGGAGAAAGCCTAATATATAAGATAACTGACTGTGCCGAATTAGATATGTTATTTAAATTATTAAAAAATGAACACAAAGAGGAGGGGGAAAAATTGGGAGCTGTGGTATCAATGGTTAGAAAAAAGTGGGGGGGGGGAATGGTGAGGAACTGAAGTGAAAAAAAAAACTTAACTAGAAGGTGGAAAAAGGGTTAACTCATTCAATCTCGCTCTGCACTATGGATAGAAAGGAAAGAAACCACAACGAAACGATTGGGTGGTATGATGATGGCAATATGTATAAATATATTTGATTTAAAATACCAGAACTTGCATGAATTACGGATGACTGTGAAAGAAATGCATGGAAATTTCCTTCTTGTAACCAACTGATACACAGTACGTAAAGAAAGAGGGGGGAAAAAAAGAATTGGTTTGACAAAGGTATTGTATGCCCTAGTTAGCAGTGCAATGTTGCTGGAGAAGACCAATCTCACAGCTTCACAAAATTAGGTTAACAACTCTTAATGCCTTTTTGGCAGTGCTTTACAATGAGCTCTGGGGCTTAGATCGTTTGAGATGAGGACTCCTAGGTCCTTGACAGAGTGAGGGTTGTCCACAAGGCCATTTCCACCCATCTTGTATTTGGTGCTCTGATTTTTATTGCCAATGTGTAGGACAGATCATTTGTTAGTTGAGAGGTGGAGTTGCCAATTGTGCTACCATTCTGACACACAGTTGAGGTCACTTTGTAGTGCAGCAGCATTGTCAGTGATTTTAAATAATTTTACATCATCAGTGAAGAGCACAAAGCTGCCTATAATATGACCGCAGAGGCCATTTATGTAAAGCAGAAAGAGTGTGGATCCTAAAACGCTGCCTTGGGGGACACGGCTGTTGACTGGTGCCGGGTTTGACAGGGAGCTCCCTATTGTGACTACTTGTTGCCTGTTTGACAGGAACACAGCTATCCAGAAATGCCATAAGAGGTTAGTTTTAACAGTAGTTTGTTGTGCACGACTGAATCAAAGCCTTTGCAGAAGCTAATTAAATTGCATCTATTGCTTTACCCTGGTCACGATATAGTATAGTATAGTCTTTATTGACATTGTACTAAATAAATACAATGAAATTGGTTCAAATGTTTCTGCAGTGAAGAATTTGTAGATTACAAGACACATTTTTCCTGAAACCAAACTGCTTGTTAGAAAGCAGGTTGTTTGTCTCTAAGTGGAGGGTGATGGATTCGTTTGTAATTGATTCCATGACTTTACAGGTGATGCAACTCAATGAGATTGGTCTGTAATTTTCAACCGGGCTAGGATCTCTCTTTTTAAAGATAGGCATGACCATGGCTAAGGATCATAGATTATGCTTAGAAGTTCAGCTAGGGTAGTGGCAGTTATCTACTGTGAAATCAATATGCAGTAGATCTTTGCAAGTCATTGCAGCCATTGCTGTTGACAAAGACTGAATTGCAAAGCATGTTGAAGAGGTTGGCCTTTGCGGCTTCATCATTACAGTCTTCCCCGTTAGACCCTTTTAGCGTGGCAAAGTTTTTGAGTCTTTAAGTTTGGCATTCACGGAATTATAGAAGGCTCAGGTGGATTTCAAGTGTACCAGTCCAATAAACATATTAACTTTTCCTTTACCTTAATACATTTGTTTGTTATAAAAATTACAATCCTTCCAATATAAGAAAAGAAAAATTCCACTGTTTTTTCCTTCAATTATATTACTGTCCTTCCACAGAGAGGCTGACTTAAAATGAAAACGAAAGGCAGCAACTAGATACAAGAACAGCAGAGCAACTAACATCACATGGAATTCTGATTGCAAATTTTGTTTTGTTAAAAAAGAAAAACAATAATGGAATTAAAACAGAGGGAGCATAAATGTGGCAGTAAGATAAAGGGGTACAAAGACTTATCTTAGTTATTTTATTAGTTTTAGAGAAAAGTCACTGCATTTGTTCATGAATCATTTCCCCCTCATTTTATATGCTTTTAGAATCAATTCTGTACCATTATGTCACAATCTTTTCTTCACCTTTACAGTTTGACCCTTCGCCTGGAGTTTAGCTCTTGTAGTTTAACGGATTATCAGAATTATTTGATGACTAAGAGCCCACAATGCATTATCAACCAACCCCCGAGCACAGATATTGTTCAAAATGCAGTTTGTGGGAATTCCTATGTGGAGGAGGGAGAAGAATGTGACTGTGGCTCTCCAGAGGTAAGATTTTTTTTTTAATGATAAGGATAGTTCCAAGATGTTTCTCAAAAATGGGAATCCTTGCCAAATCATGTGGCTTTCTAAGTGGCATCCAAGAGGTTGGTTTGTGAGTAGCATAGGTGTATGTCCTCAATGTACATGGATGCGCACAGTGGTTTCTTGGATTTGGGAAGCCAATTGTAGAAGTAAAGACTTGATACCTGTGGCTTTCCGGGTGTGCTTCAAGGTATTAGTAACCATCTTCAAAGAGCTCCATGGCAAGGGACCTGGCTATCTGCAAGACCGCCTCCTGCTACTAAACACCTCCCACCGACCGGTCCGCTCCCACAGGGAGGGCCTCCTCAGGGTGCCGTCGGCCAGGCAATGCCGGCTGGCAACCCGCAGGGGGACTCTGTGGTAGCTCCTGCCCTCTGAAATGACCTACCCCCTGACCTACGGACAACCACGGACCTGCGCCAGTTTCGACGGGCCTTAAAGACCTATCTGTTTCGTGCGGCTCCCCTAGCGTAGTTTTTTAAATTGCTTTAGTTTTTAAATTGGTTTTAGTAAGGGTTTTGACTGGATTTAGATCAGGCCAATCCATTTAATATATTTCTAATTGTATTTTAATTGTATTTTATGCTTATCTTATTGTTCTTATTATTGCCTGTACACGGCCCTGAGTCCCGCAAGGGAGAAGGGCGGTCTAAAAATTTAATAAATCTAAATCTACCTTGCTACTTTGTGGGGAAGACAATGCAGTTTTAAAAACGGCTGATTTATCCCTGCAAGAATATCCTTTCCTGCTGAAGACTTTTACTTGTTAACAGAGTCACATTATCTGTCTCACTCTTTTTTTGAGCTGCTTCCTACACCTTAACCTGTGGGAGCAATTGGGGCATGGCAAGCATCTCAAGAGGATACCTCCCACCCATTTTCTCCTCACTATAAAAATGAGTGGGGAGAAACGTACTTCTAGGCATGAAAGGCTCTGTTATCGTAACTTTACAATAAAGGTAGTGTTAACACTCATGGGTGGTGAATCTTTCCTGGGCAACTTCAAAGCATCCTGGGATCCTGAGTAGAAAATGGCTCAGAATAAGGAAGAGATTTGGACTGCACGTTATGTGGCCTTCACAATTAGGAGATGAGGATATTTTTATTTGTTTTATTCTTTCCACATAGGAAATATCCGATAAGTATCTTTCATGTAGCTGTGCCATCATCCATTTGCAATAACAAACCCCCAGGCTGCTCTTTGCCACATTTTTTGTGGACCCATAAAAAGAAACACATGACAGAAATTCCTTTTCCCTAGACCAATTAAAAGAGACCAGGAAGGAAAGCCTATGATGTCATTTCATATGTTTTGGTTTTCAGGCATGTACAAACGAATGCTGTGACGCTGCAAGGTGTAAACTGAAACCTGGGGCAGAGTGTGCAGAAGGGGAATGTTGTGAGAAATGCCAGGTAAAGAACTTTCATTCATAACACTAGGAGGGATTTTATCCTGCTCCTTTTGAACATATGATTTCTCTTCTTACTGTGATGAAAAGCATTTGAATTCTATTCCCATCCCTTCTTCCAGTTCATTTCACCCTTATGAAAATATCCATAGGGAGGACAGTTTAACAGAATGTCAGCATTGTCTCAGTCTAAAATTCATTCCTTTGGCATCTTAAGTCACGTCTGTGAAAATAATACATAGCCTTCTTTGACTGAGTTTGCATGGAAACCCAATTTAAATAAGGGTGGGCAAAGTTGAGGACTGATGTCCTAACTCAGCTTCCTGACTTTCATTCAGTTCTCCATCTGCTCTCCACAGCCCTCAATTCAGCTATTTTGGTGGCACCTTCTGAAGGGGCAGGAGGGCCACGAAGGGAGAAGTGCCAGTTTCTCTTTCCTTCTTTATGGGATTCCTGTTGACTCTGTAATAAACTTGTTCAGCAGAGGGTCCAAAAACCTCTTGTTATACATCACAGCAACAGAAATCAGCCATGAAATGACATGAAAATTTTATGAATGCTTCTGCCCATGTAAGGAAATGAAAATATACCATGAACACGTTCATCAATTAAAATTCTGCTGGTTTTCGTGGGAGCCAATTGAGTTTTCATCGATGTTCATGATCAGCCAACACGTAGCACTTGCATCTCATGGCGAGCATTTTCTCATCACAAATAAGGCTGGGACTTCTAGGCATTATACACAATGTCTGAATTCATGGAGCCCACCTGTAACATGGCAGGGATGCCTTGCTTGGTAATCCTCAAGAGACATGAAAAGAAAGCTTTGAAAAGTGTTGTGAATCCTGGTTTAGCTCTTTTAGCCCTAAGGAGTTATAGGTGGAAGTGATTTTCATTCTCACCCACAGATTAAGAACGCAGGAGCAGAATGCCGGGAGGCAAGAGATGACTGTGACTTGCCTGAATTCTGCACTGGAAAATCTGCTGAATGTCCCATAAATCGCTTCCAAAATAATGGAAAGCCATGCCAAAACAACCAAGGTTACTGCTACAGGGGGAATTGCCCCATTTTGGCAAAGCAATGTATTGCTTTCTATGGGCCTGGTAAGACAAATTTAGGATTTCAGAATTATGGCATTGTAAAAAAAAAAAAAAAAGGAAGACAATCCTTACTATTGAACAATTAGCCATAATAAGTCAACCTTCCTGTTCTTTTGTGTATATGTGTGCAAGTGGCATCATTTTCCAAGATGATTTTCTTTCTTTGGAGGCTTTAGAGCTTCAGTCCTCCAGATCTTTTGGTTTAAATCCAATCGTCCCTAGAGAACCTGGCCAATGGTCCAGCTGGAGAGATGGACTTTGGCCAAAGGATTTTGGGGGCTTCTTACTACCTTCCCAAATTGGACAATGGTCTGAGAGAATATGCATGTGTCCTCTGGATGTGTGTATGCCATTAATAGATTGCCATGTTGTCTGTTACGGCAACAGCTCAAAGTTATTGCCCAATACTCTTTGTCACAATGGGCATTGTGAAGTAAGTCAATATTCCTGGAAAAGCACAAAGAATAACACCAAAAACCTCTCATGTGCTTAAAGTTTTATCCATATTTTCTTTTATTTCTAAGAGTTAATTAGGGCTACTGGTTGATCCATTATGTTCTATTTTTCTGAATGAGAGATGATAGAGATTGAATATGGGACTGTCAGCTAAGAATATTAAAACTCAGTGATTGAGATTTTATTTACATTTGGTTTAATATAATAGGCATTGGGGATGTGATTTTTGCCACTGATCTGTCAGCATTTTAATGGCAGAATATCCCCAAATGAAGCTGAAAGCAAGTTCCTCCTTTCCAAATAAAAGAAACATTTTTCTGGAAACAGGGAGATTTATATCGATCATGGATGGGTGGTGCACTGAGGTGCTGTATATAGATTATAGAATGCATCCAATAGAGTTTTAATTAAAAGATTCAGGTGGCACCTGGGGGTGATTGGAAATCATGCTGTCATGTGACACACTCAGGTCTTGGTCTTGGTTCCTCACTCCCCTCTTACAGGTGCAAAAGTGGCTCCAGATGAATGTTTTGAGAATAACAAGAAAGGCGATAAATATGGCTACTGCAGAAAGGAAAATGGTATAAACATTCCATGTGAACCTGAGTAAGCACTCTACATTATTTCTCGCTATGATGATGATACAATCGAAGGATAATATAAGACATGTTGTCAGGTCCACATCTGTGGGAAGCTAATTCTATCACCCGCTATAACAACAGAAGTGTGAGCCAATTTCTGAATGGCTAATTTTCCTGTGTTTTTCATTCATGGGTTTCAAGAAAGAGCACAAGTGGGCTACAATAGGAAGCTTTCTTTTTAAAAGATTGAGTGAGAAAGTAAAGGTAGTCCTTGACTTATATCCATTTGTTTAGTGACTATTCCAAGTTACAACAGCACTGAAAGAAGGGACCTACAACTGGTCCTTGCACTTAAGACTGTCACAATATTCCTATAGACATGTGACATAAATTTGGGCACTTTGCAACCAACATGAGGGCTGCAATGTCCCAAGGTTTCTTGATCCCAGTATGTGACTTTCTCATCCAGCTTCCAACAAGCAAAATCAATGGGGGAGTCGGATTTGCTTAACAATTGTAGTGAGGCACTTAATAAACATGGCCAAAAGGTGGTAACATTGGGTGCAACTCACTTAAAAACAGCCTTGCTTAGCAATGGAAGTTCTGATCGAATTGTGGTCATAAATCAAGAGGTATCACTATAAGCAACTTTTGTCTTTGGGAGACATCACTGGGGACAAAGCTGGTTGGCTGAGTTGCACTTAGACATGAAACCATGACTACAATAGCTAAATCCACACCACGTGTTGAACATAAACTGAATAACAAGACATATTATCTTTTAGTTGGCTTTCTGTCTCTAAATCTTACCCAAACAAGCAGACCATTTGTGCCATTATTTTCCTACTAAAATAAGGGCAGTCCTTATTTTATCCATCTCAACTTAAGTCTTATTTCCCCTTTTCTCTCCTTGTTTTCCTTCAATTGAAATGGAATAATAGCTACTTATCTGAGCAATTGCATTCCCCAATATTTAGAATGGCTGTCCCTGCCTTTAGATTTCAACTCCCATCATCCCCAACCATCCACTGGTCATAGGTTACAGTATGAGAATTTTAACATGAAGATCTGGAAAATGAAGCTCTTAAATCTGCTTTAGGAGTTTTCCATGTGGATCACAAATCATTACTTGTTCTGAAGATTGAAATCCTTACTCAAACTATGTTCACACACACAAACCAAAAAACAGGGAGATCACATGAGCTGCTTGGAGATATATGAACCACGTTACTCTGGGTTTTTGTAAACTTTGAAACCCTTCTTGAGATTTTTCAGTTATGTGTTTAAATTAATCCTGTTCATTTTGAGCCTGAGCAAACATCTGGTTCTCAGTCTCTAATTAAGAAATTGATCACATAGTTAACCCAAGATCATCAACTGCCTGTTAGCACAGTCACTCAGGCCCTGGTCATTGGTTTACAGCACAGGACAACTCTTGAAGAATACTTGGAAGGTGCAACTGGTACTGACTGCAGTGGTGCCAACAGTTCTGGAGGCCCCTCACATGGCACATGTGACACCCTTGTTATATGATCTGCACGGATTGACACTTTGCTTCAGAGTCCAATTCAAGGTGTTGGTTGTAACCATCAAAGCCCATTTTGATATGAACCTAGGTATCTGAGGAATTATCTTATCCCGTTGGGACTAATCCACCCTAGTCCTTCCTTTTTTAGATCCAGTCAGCCAAACCTTTCAGCTGGCAGGGTTCAAGAGAAGAGCCTTGTCTTATTCTCCCTCACTTTCCTCAATATTCTCCCATCAGAGGTGAGGTCTTCCCCACCCCCCCAGTTCTGGCCTAATGGAACAAAGCTTGGCTCTGCCCCTTGGTCTAGAGTCTGACATGGGATTGCTACATTGGGGATGGCTGACCAGATAGAGAAGATTCTTGTCCCAATCTGCCCATCATCTTGGTTTTTAAGTTTTCATCTTTTATTCTAATGTTAATTGTTTCTTTTTAACACTTTTTGACATCTTATTATATTGAAAGCTGCCTTTGTATTAGTGAGAAAGGAGGCATGCAAATTAATTAACCAATTAATCAAACTGTTTGCAAATGAGAATGGAGCGGACCTCTCATTGATACATTTTTGTTAATGAAAACAAATTGACTTTTTCAGGAATGTAAAATGTGGCAGGTTCTTCTGCACAGGTGGTAAAGAGTACCCTAGAGAGGGATCTAGGATCTTCTTTCCTCCGTGCAAAGACGTCTTTTATGAACCAGTTGAACAAATGGGAATGGTTGATCCAAAAACAAAATGTGGAGAAGGAAAGGTTAGTAAAAGATTACCTCTACTTTGTGTGCTTCTAAAGTCTGATTCCAAGCGGTGGTCACTAAAATTATTTTGGAATGGATTTGTTGAAAGCTGGTCTTGATTTTCCACACTTCTATGAATCTAAGGAGAAGAAAAACTATCCAACTACCTTTCTTTTTTGTTTTTGTTTTGCTGTTTTGTTTTCCTTCAAACAACAATTACAACTTATGAGTTGAGTGTCTGTTTCTTTCTTCTAAGAAGAAAATGCCTGGCCTTCTCAGAGCTTCTCCCTCACAGCACTTTCTGGACAGAGATGGTTCTTTCTCTTCACTTGTGGGTATCTCCATACTAGGGAAGGTGGAAGAAAGAAATGAGAAAATCAGGGCAGAGCTGGTTGTGACCCAAAGGTCACCAGCTCAATGCAGCCACTTAGAAGGGCTGAAGCAATTTAAAAGCTTACCTTAAAGGATCAGGCATCATTTCCCCTTGTCCTTTTATAAAGTATGGTATAAAATATGTAATATACAATATATAAACTAAACAAAGATTATTGAATATCTTGGTTTTATTCTAGGGAATGAGAGAGTTCAGTTGTGTAGGAATTCATTGTCTTACTGTATTGATAATCTTTGACTTTGACTTCCAGGTCTGCGACCTTGGGAAGTGTGTTGACATAAAGACAGCCTTTGGATGAACAATTTGCTTCTCTCGAATTTGGTTTTGGAGATCCTCCTTCCAGAAGTCTTCCTTCAAGTCCAAAGAAATCATTTACCTTCATTCTAATCATCAATCACTCATAGCTTCTTGATGGCATCGGAAATATTTCTTCTCCCTATTTAATCTAACTTTATTTTGCTTGTAATTAAATCTTTTTCCTGCGACTGAGCTCCATGGTCACGTCCAACATCAAAGGCCCATTTACAATTTTGTTTTTTGCCAATTGCAAATCATGTTTTGTTTCAACAACATCTGCCTTTTGAGCAGGAGTATCCAAAGGCAATGCTTCTTGTTGCAAAATCTCATGCTGATTCCAAGGTGTAACTGCTTTCATCAATAAACAATTCTAACACTGCATTTTATAAAGGTCGATCTTTCAATTCTTCAGAAGTAAACCACCACAAGTGTTTGCATGCAATCATGAGATGGTAAATCATCAGGTGAATTATCTACTGGCATTAAAGAGGCAGGATTTATCTTACTCAGTCACCCAGAACATTCAAAAGGTTGATAGCATCTTGTTCACATTGTTTTAAAAAGAGCCCCTAACAATAAATAATCCACATATGGCAACATTTTTTTCTGGTTTGCAGGGGGAAGGGATTCCATCCAAGTAGGTTGGAAAGCAAAAGCAAAAGCAAAAATAGGAGAAAATTAGAATATTTTAGATATGTGATGCGCCACCCGGAAAAATAGAGCATCCCTCACTTAATCCTCCAGGGAAAGATTGAAGGAAAATGAGGTCGAGGCAGAACAATAACATCATGGCTTCAGAATCCAAGGGTCTGATTTGGACAAAACTCAGCAGCACTGGAGGAAGAGGAGGAGGAAGAGAAGGAAAAGGAGGAGGAGGAGGAGGAGGAGGAGGAGGAGGAGGAGGAGGTGGAGGAGGAGGAGGAGGAGGAGGAGGAGGAGGAGGAGATAATCAGAAACAGGAGCTTCATCAGAAATGGTTGAGCTATTTTCAAAGCCTTCGGTTAGGAAAGTCCAGTGCAGCTGAGTCCCCACCAGCTGTTCCTTCTCAGACCAATGAAAAGCAAACAACCTCAGGCTAACTGCTTGAAGGGGAAAAGAGAGGAGGGCAGTATAATAAACCAAGAAAAACCAAGGTCAAATCAGACAGCAAAGAATAAGGATTTGGCACTGTACAGTCAATTGTCACTGTGATTAAATTGACCCACCAGGTTTTTTTAATTCCAATTTCTATTTTGTTCAATTGAAATTTTGTAGTTTTTCTGCCCTTTGCAAAACATCCTCCCCCTTTAAACTAGTATATTTATTTGCAAATTGTTGATCTGTTTTCTACGTAGCGCTTACCCTCGTAGGGGCCACAGGAGTCTGGGTTCTCCTGGCCCTTTTCTTGTGTGGCTTCCAGTCTTCACTCTCTATTGGAATCTCTGCTGGGCTCTGCTGCCTCTACCTGTATGCCACTGTCCACAGAGAGGCTGCCCGGATAGCCACACAGCGCTAGCAGCAGCTTGTGGATCATGGCGCTGCATTGGGAGTGGGACTAAGCGCCCTTTTGCAGGAACCCTAATGACACCCACAGCTTCCATAAGGCAGAACCATCTCCAGGTGGTAGATCAGCCCCCTGTGAAGTCCACTGTCTGCTGAGAAGCCAAGCCAAGGCCTCACTCGCCACCCGGTGAAATGCCTGGACTTTGGGTGATAGATGGGGTCTTTCAAGCACTTAGCTTGGCTGCCTATTTAATATTTTCAGCCCCTCCTTCTGAATGCTTTATTAGTAGATCGGCCTTGGGTTTTTTTTCTGTCCTGATGTTGCTTGCTTGGAGGGGCTGGGGTACCAGTTAGGGGACCACTGAGATGACAAAATGGCCCCAGGCAAAGCCCTATGAGGCAAGGGGTGGCTGGGAGGGGAGGAATGAACCATGAATTGGGGGCAGGTGTGGTGATTCACTCAATTCGTCAAACTACATACAATGTTAACTATCAGTTCAACTGAACCAGTACGAACCAGCTGAATCATATTACTGCTTGCTTGTATAAAAAAGAGAGGGCTTTGGGGCTACCATCTTCTTCTACGAACCCTATAGTTTCAGTATTGAAAATTGAAAATTGCTGAGGCTTGTGAGTGGAGGTTAGAATTGGGGGACAAATTCATTAGCAAAATGAATAAGGAGTAACAAAGAGCCAGTTTGGTATAGTGGTTAAGATGCTGCTCCAGAAACTAGAAGCTTGTGAGCCTCTGTTGTAGCCCACCAGTGGCCAGTGGAGCTGGCTTCAGATTTGGACAGTGAGGAGGTTGGTGAGAAACACGGGCCAGTCCTGGAGTCTGGGGAAGGCTCTGGTGAGGGCTCTGTGCCCAAGGCAGAGGGCGGGGGGCAGAACCATATGCCAGTTACCAAATGCCTTGAGAGTCAGACATCAGTGAGGCAGACAAACAACTGCAGCTTATTCTCAGTGTGTGCAATCAGCATCAATAATTGGGAAAATACTGAAAAATATAATTTAAAAACGAGATCTGTCAACATGTAGAAATGAGCAAAGCAATAACTAGAACTCAGCATGTGGTTGTTAAAAACTGAACACGCCAAACCAATCTTATTTCATTTTTCAACGTAGTGATTAAATTAATAGACCAGTAAAATACTGTGGACATAATATACTTAAGACTTCAGCAAGGCATTCGACAAAGTAGACCACTACCTACTTCTTGGTAAACTATAAAAAAAGTGGGATAGTTAGCATCAGTACCAGATGGATTCACAACTGGCTGACAAACCATATCCAATGAGTAGTCCTTAATGGTACTACATTATACTTTCCGCATGGATGGAGAACTTTTTCCTCTGAAGGCCACGCGACTTGTTGGATTGGAAGGTGGCTGCTGCAGAGATTGGCCGCCTGTCCACAAGGGTATCTTTGTCACCTTCATATATGCAAAAATCATTTTAGCATAGATCTAAGTCTATGTCATCTCTCCACCAATCCTTAGGAGAAGCAATGATGAATCTTCCTCCAGTCTTCCTTTAAAAACCAGTGGTTTGTTATCTCCAGTGCCACTCAGAAACTGGTCATCTATTCTCAGTTATGCCATTAATCAGTTGGATAGCAGGAATACGATTACCTGATTGTTTTCTATTAATCCCATGACTTGCGTCCTATGGATCAGCTAATCCTGAAAGTCTTGGATTGGTAAATTGCAGTCCATAAACCACACAAACCTTGCAGGGGGAAAAACAATGATGAATTACACCCAGAAGCAGCCACTGTAGCTCGTATAACAGAGGTGTTACAAAGGGGTCTCCAAAAGTGTTGGCATCACTGGATTGTGGACCAAGTGTAGCTTCCAAGTAGTCTTCAAGGGTAGCCCCATGTAGAGTGTGGGAGATGGTGGACAATAGCTGGCAACAGGATGCTTGATAGTTCCAAAGGCAAGAAAGCTGCCCATGAATTCAGAATTCAAAGCAAAGTACATACTTCTTTGTTTAAAAAAAGGCTGAAGTCTAAAGATCTACCTGAAGAACAGTAACTTGTGAAATCAGAATTATGAACAATAAATCTTGAAAGGATTTGAAAGGTGATGCTGTGAAGTTTAGGATTTGAACAGAAGCTGTGCCCTTAGATAAAACTGTACAATGCCAACCAATGCCACAGTGGAAAAATCCATCACCTTGTCTAGAGGACAAAAGAGTTTTAGTGTCTTCATTTGGCTAAACAATTTCCTTTGCAGTAATGATTAGGGTAGATGTTTTCTTATTTTTTCCTCATCCCTGCCATGAGAAAATCTAAATGTCAGAGTGTTTTATTTATTATTACAGGTTCTATACACGGATGTGATTTACTGTGCTAGATTTTGTGCTTGTTTTTCATGGATTAGGACCCTCTCCTTTACCGGGACTCTTAATTCTTCCAAAGCTCCTGGTTAGATTAAAAGATCATTAAGACAAACAGAATGGAGATTTGATAGGTAATGCCATAAGGAGGAAGACCAATGAAATGCCATCAAAAGGCACGTGAAAGTTTTGTAAAGGTGGACAGTGCCAGGTAAGGCTATACAGCCAAGGTCATTCGTAAGGCAAAAGGACTGTTCTCTTCTTCTGATGTCTTTTGAACCACTGCTGTAAATGAGGGGTGTCTACTCTTTTAAAATATGCAGGCAGCATGGAAGGTAGACAGCCACAAAGTTCACAAATAAATTTTCTTGAGAGAGAATCACAAAGAAGAGCCAAACATCAAGGCATATATTTCAAAAGAAATAGATTTCGAAGGAATAGGTCTGAAAACAGTATTTTTGAAATACTTTTTGAGTATCATTCTTTGTATGTTTTTCAGGAACAAAGGCTATCTACTTAAGAACATATACTGGATTGGATCTCTGGCCCATCTAACCCACCCCTCAAGAAATAACTTGTCTCCAAAATTTGTGAATGGTCCAATACTGGAAGTTGTTTTATTTTTAAAAAGAGATTGGACAACCATTTGACTGAAATGATACAGGTTTTCCTGTTTAAGCAGGGAGTTAGACTAGAAGACCTTCCAAGTCACTTCCAAGTCTTCTCTTCTCTTCCCTCAGAGCTTTCAGAGATAGTCCCTTTGCCTTCAAGGCTAAGAACCCTTGATTTCATTGACTTCTATGAATTAGTTCATCTCCTTTTTTTGGAAGAAAAAAGTTGAGGGAGCTATATACTGTATGTCTAGCCTATTAAAGATAAGGATTAAGGGGGACATGATAATTGTCTTCCTGTGACATAGAGAAGAACAAACATCTAGACAGGAAGGACAATAAATCAATGGAATAGAGTTATAGGTGTTCCACCACTGGAGTTTTTCAGAATAGATTGGATGGCCATTTAATTTGGATCATATAAAGTCTGCTTCATTGCACAGGGGGTTTGGTTGGAAAACTTCTGAGGTCCCTATTAGCCTTACTATTTAGTGCTCTTTGAAAGTAGGCAAATCAAGAGCCAGTTCCAGTCCTCATAATGGCAAATTCCACACGTGAATTACATAGGTTTTTAAAAAAAAACCACTTATTTCTTTGTCTGTCATTATTCCTCCAGGATTGAATTTCATTGGGGGAGACCTCCTCTAAAGAACCAAATTCTTCACCCTGTTTAGGAACTGAATGAAATGTCTCAATGGACAAGGGGAATTCTCAGGTTTTCTATGAATCATAATGGTCACCCATTTTCAGAAGACTATCATTCCTGCAACTATAACTTCAACTTCATCTATTCATTTCATTTCCTTGGCCAAGAACCACAGATGTTCTAGTTATCTCTACAACTGATAGAAGTCTGCATGGGTTTGTAAAAAGCAGACTATGCCAGACAAACATTTTTGGTGTTTTTGATGAAGGGACTAACAGCAATGGCAATCAGACCTGATGTCAACCTCCGCTTTCCTGTTCGCTTCGATTGCCATATGAAACGGGGGAGGGAGGGGTTTTGCATTTGGGTTATTGGGACTGTATGGTGCAGGAGAGTGAATTGCAGAAGAAAGTACTCTGGTGCCATCTACTGTTGCCATCTACTTCGCATACCAGTGGTTGGGTCATCTTATGGTCAAGGTCAACGGTCTTACATGCCAACCTGATGATGCTCTTTGAAGATGAAGCCACATGACACCTAAGGCCTTTGCACATTGGATGCACATTTGACCATGGGAGGGGGTTACTGGGAAAAGGGGATTGGACATATATTGATATGTATGCTTTCGCGCCTAAATGCTTCAGACCTTGCTTAGCACCTATGCTATTCATTATTTAGCCAGTAAAAGTACTTTTAATTCCACTAAAATGGAGTCGAGAGTTTTCTTTCTTGGTTATCGGTGAAGCAGGCCTGACACCTATATACCATTTCACAGTACATTACAGCCCTCTCCAAGTAGTTTACTTTGCCAGCATATTTTTCCCAGCAATCTGGGTCCTCATTTTCCTGACCTTGGAAGGGTAAGGAAGGTGGAAGGTTGAGTCAACCAGTTTGACAATCTGCCAAACTATTTGAGGCCAGCAGTTAGCAGAAGCAGCCTGCAGTATTGCATTATAATCACTGCACCACCATGGCTCTTAAAACCTCAAAAATGTAGCCATTAAGAAAGGACTGTTCCCTATAGGCTTCACTGGTATAGAATTAAAGAGAACTTTCCTGACGGTGAGAGCAATTAATCAATGTGATGGCTTCCTTCTAGAAATTGTGAGTTCTCCATCACTGGACATTTTCAAGAAGAGACTGAACAGACCTTTATCTTGAATGGCATAGGATCTCCTGCCATGGACAGGGGGGGGGGGGGATAAGCCTAGGAGACCTCCAAGTTCTCCTTCAACACTATTATTCTGTTTTACAATTGTTCTGTTATTTGTGCCTGAGAATTTATTTATTTTATTTATTTATTTTATTACATTTATATCCCGCCCTTCTCCGCAGAGGACCCAGGGCGGCGCACAGGAGATTTAAAAAACATACAAAATAGAACATAGATAAATAATTTAAAATATATATTAAATCCCAAACCTGTGCTAAAACCAATTATTAATTAAAAACCCAATTTAAAACTTTTCTAAAAGTCCCCATGGGAGGTTAGGCTAGGCCAGCTTGATGAAAAAAGTATGTCTTTAGACATTGGTGGAAGAGGCGGAGGTCGGTGATGGTCCGGAGTTCAGGGGGTAGGTCGTTCCAAAGGGCAGGGCCCGCCACAGAGAAGGCTCTTCCCCTGGGTGTCGCCAGTCGGCATTGTCCGGCCGACGGCACCCTGAGAAGGCCCTCTCTGTGGGAGCGTATCGATCTAAGGGATGTATGGGGCACGAGATGGTCTCGCATATAACTAGGCCCCGAGCCATGGAGCGCTTTAAAGATGGTTGTCAAAACCTTGAAGCGCACCCGAAAGACCACAGGAAGCCAATGCAGCTCGCGCAGGATTGGTGTTATATGGGAGCTTCTGGTAGCTCCCGTAATTACCCGCGCGGCTGCGTTTTGGACTAGCTGTAGCTTTCGAGTGCACCTCAAGGGAAGCCCCATGTAGAGAGCATTACAGTAGTCGAGACGGGACGTCACGAGAGCTTGAGTGACTGTGCGAAGGGCAGCCCGGTCCAGTAAGGGGCGCAATTGGCGCATCAGGCGTACCTGATGAAACGCCCCCCTGGCCACGGCTGCCACATGGTCCTCCAAGGACAGCCGGGAATCCAGGAGGACACCCAAATTGCGCGCCCTCTCCACGGGGGCCAGTGTTTCACCCCCCAATGGCCAGAGTTGAAGTAATCTGGCTGAACCGGGGTGCCGGAAACCACAGCCACTCAGTCTTGGCAGGGTTGAGCTTGAGTTTGTTACCACCCATCCAGATCCGTACGGCCTCCAAACACCAGGACAGCACTTCGACGGCATCGTTGGGGTGGTCTGGGGTGGATATGTACAACTGAGTGTCATCAGCGTACAGATGGTACTCCACCCCAAAACCACGGATGATCTCACCCAGCGGCTTCATATATGCGTTGAAAACGAGGGGCGAGAGGACCGACCCCTGAGGAACCCCACATAGGAGGGGCCTCGAGGTCGACCTCTGCCCTCCCGTCAACACATATTGCGACCGACCAGAGAGGTAGGACGAGAACCACCGCAAAACGGTGCCTCCCAGCCCCAACCCCCCCAGTCGGTGCAATAGGATACCATGGTCGATGGTATCAAAAGCCGATGAGAGGTCTAACAGGACTAGGATAGAGGAATAACCTCTATCCCGCGCCCTCCAGAGATCTCAACCAACGCGACCAATGCCGTCTCGGTACGGTCGGAAGCCGGACTGGCGTGGGTCTAGAGAATCAATTTCCTCCAGGTGTCGCGGAAACTGTTGGGTTACCACACTCTCAACAACCTTCACCAGAAAGTGAAGGTTGGAGACCGGACGATAGTTCTCTAATAAAGCTGGGTCCAGGGACGGCTTCTTGAGGAGGGGCCTCACTACTGCCTCTTTCAAGACGGAAGGTAAGGACCTCTCACTCAAAGATGCGTTGACAATGCCCTGGAGCCAGCCTCGTGTCGTCTCCCAGGATGCCAGTACAAGCCAGGAGGGACATGGGTCCAATAAACATGTGATCGCCCTACGTTTCCTTGACAGCCTGTCCATATCCTCGGTGGTAACAAAGTCAAACTCCTCCCAAGATGGAACCTCAAGACTAGTCTCGGACAGTCCCACAGGACCACTGTCGATGGAGGGTAGCTCATTCCGAATCCGAGTGATTTTCTCCTGCAGATAAATCCCAAATTCCTCTGCTCGCCCTTGTAGAGGGGCTTCCCGCGGCCTCTGGTGAAGGAGGGAGCGGGTCACCCCAAACAGGGCGGCAGGGCGGTTATCTGCGGATGCAATTAGGGTGGCACAATACTCACGTTTGGCCACCCTTATCGCCACTAAGTAAGCCCTAATATGGGTTCTCACTAGTGTTCGGTCGGCTTCGGAGCGAGAGGATCTCCATCTGCTCTCTAGGCGTCTCTTGTGGCGTTTCATCCCCCGGAGCTCCTCAGTAAACCAAGGAGCCTGGGTGATTCGTCGCCGCAAGAGAGGCCGCAAGGGCGCGACTCGGTTCAAGGCCCCCGCGGCCGCACTTAACCATGCGGCCACTAGGTCCTCAGTCGAGTCGCGGGGCAGGGTCACAGGAATTGGCCCAAGCTCCCTCTGGAACCTTTCCGGGTCCATTAGAAGCCTGGGGCGGAACCATATAGGAGTATCCGGTTCCGCCTTCCCGCGGTGAGGTGAAGCGATTGGAAAGTCCAGCCGGAGGAGAGCGTGATCTGTCCATGACAAGGGAGTGATGACTAAATCCCCTATTCCCAGATCACAACTCCACTGTCCCGAGACAAAGATCATATCCAGCGTGTTTCCCCCCTCGTGAGTGGGGCCTAAAACTACCTGGGTCAGGTCCATGGCCGTCATGGAGGCCATGAACTCCCGAGCTGCTCCAGAGGCTTCGCCCGCCGATGGCAAATTAAAGTCCCCCATGACCACCAGTCTGGGGGTCTCAACTGCCGCCTCGGCTATCACCTCTAGGAGCTCGGGCAGGGCTGTTGTTGTATAGCGAGGAGCCAGGTATACAACTAACATGCCCAACTGCCTCCCTAGGCCCCATCTCACGCAGACAGATTCACACCCGGTTGTCTGAGGGACTGTGGTCTCCCTCGGCTCAAGACCTTCCTTAACCATAATCACCACTCCCCCACCCCTCCCTAGGGCCCTAGGCTGATGGAAGGCACGGTAACCTGGTGGGCACATGTCCACGAGGGGTAGACCCCCTTCATGGCCCAACCAGGTTTCCGTTATACCCACCAGGTCCGTGTCCCCCTCTGACACCAGGTCATGGATGAGGGGGGCTTTCTGAACCACGGACCTGGCATTGCACAGCATCAGCCTAGGGCCCCGGGTCTGTGATTCCTGCCCACCTAGTCTGCGATGGGAGGACGGAGAGTTGGAGCGCGTGACCGCCTGTGTCCAGCGGCCACGGTCTTCCAACCAATGACACCTATTCCGCCTCCCACCGCCCCTGCCCCTCCCTAAGACCAAATCGATGGGAAACGCCTCAGTGGAAACGCCGCCCCTTCCCCTCCCTCCGTTACCCTTCTTCCGCCAGCCGCCCACTCATTTGCCGTTCCCTCCCAGGACTTCCCCCCCCCCTGGAACCCCCTAAAATCCGAATTAAAAATTTAAATGAAATAGAGAATAGATCTAGGTATAATGATATCATAGGAACTGCCCTTTGTGGACAATGCTGATATTCAGAGGTCGCCAGGAACAGGTCCTGGTTCAAAGACTTTAATCTGGCCCTTCTTCCTTGATGCTTTCTTTCCAACAAAATTAAGATTTTAATCCTAGCGCAACAATGCTATAAGTGTATTTGAAATGGCTGCTGCCAGTTATGGAATTTAGTGATTTGGCAAGGAACCATATTTTTCACGTGTTGTGATGAACAACTGAAAATAATTTACACAGAGTGCTTGATTATGGAATAATTATCTTATAATTATAAATTGGGTCAGTAAGCTTACTTATGATTGATGAATCATAAAAAGAAAAATGTTCTAGCCTATCAAATAAAATATTAAAATTAAATGTAATAATAATTAAATGGATGTAGTCAAAGAACAGCATATTGGACACATAGTAAAGTAAAATGTAGTCCCATTCATGGAAAAGAAAATATGTTGGTCAGATAATAACAATTTAGACAGAATTAACCTGAGTCATCTGGAAATGAATATAAAGGAGAAATATGTGAGGATCTAGAAGTTTCCTGGTCTATCAGGATGTGAGTGATGATCCCTTTTTCAGAAGCAAACATATGAGAGAGAAATTTGGGTATGTTGAGGTTGCTCATTATTGGAAAGCAATTATGAGGGATGACCTTAATCCTGGAATTTTCTACTTTTTAACTTCTTCATTCTTTCATCCTTCTAAAACAGACACAAGTTCTCACATCAAGAAAGCTCAGTGGATTCTAGATCAGATTTGATGTCAACTGAGATAAGAAAACATTGAAATGTTTTCAGCCAGCTGACTCCAACGCTGGCCATCAGAGGCGAGTCATTAGCCCCCGTGGAGAGGGCTCGCAACTTATGCGTCCTCCTGGACTCACGGCTCTCCTTGCAAGACCATGTGACGGCCGTGACCAGGGGGGCTTTTTACCAGGTTCGCCTGGTCCGCCAGTTGCGCCCTTTCCTTGTCCTCTGCACAGTCACTCAAGCACTCGTTATGTCCCGCCTAGACTATTGTAATGCTCTCTACATGGGGCTCTCCTTGAGATGCACCCGGAGGCTCCAGCTGGTACAGAATGTGGCCGCGCGGGGGATCTTGGGAGCCTCACGGTGCTCCCACGTAACACCTCTCCTGCGCGAGCTGCACTGGCTGCCGGTAGCCTTCCGGGTGCGCTTCAAGGTGCTGGTGACCATCTTTAAGACGCTCTATGGCATAGGACCTAGTTATTTGCAGGACCATCTCCTACCACATACTTCCCTTCGACCGCTCCGCTCCCATAGGGAGGGCTTCCTCAGGGTGCCATCAGCGGGTCAATGCCGGCTGGCGATGCCCAGGGGAAGAGCCTTCTCTGTGGCGGGTCCGACCCTCTGGAATGGCCTACCCCCCGAACTTCGTACCATCACACACCTTCGCCTTTTTCGCCGCTCATTAAAAACACACTTTTTCCACCTAGCTGGCCTAGCTTAGAGTTAGATTTTAGTCTATATTTTAGCTTAGATTTTAGAATTGAGCATATTTTTAGTGGATTGGCTGAGATTTTAATATTTTTAGCTTAATTTTAGCACAGGTTATTCTAATGTAATCGTATTTTATTGTTGTATTGTATTCATTGTTGTTGTCGTGGTATTTTAATTCCCTATGCACCGCCCTGAGTCCATCTGGAGACAGGAGCGGTATACAAATCCAATAAACTGTAACTGAAATAAGGGATGGGTATATTTGGAGAGTCATGTATGTATAATAATACTGATTTATCATTTATCCTCCCCACAAACAGAAAGGTTAAATTCAGCATAACATGTGGCTTGAAGCTACCTTTCTATTTCTTCCCAAAACTAATCTTCATTAGTTTGGTGCTATTCAGGGGTGGGTTTCAAAATGTTTTACTACCATTTTGGTGGGTATGGCTAGATGGGGGGCATGTGACTGAGTCGGCTTGGCCAACTTGACATCACTCACGTACCCTCAGTCACATGACCCCCTCACCAAGCCATGCCCACTGAAACAGTGGTGAAAAGTTTTGACAGGCAAGGGGGCCTCCAGCCTCACCAGAGCTAAGCGAGTGCCTGCAAACTACCCTGTAAGAAAAAAAAGTCTTTGTCCTCCCCAACCTCCCAGGAACACTCTGTAGGCTTCAGCAGGGCTGGGCGGAAATGGGTAGAAAATGGCTGTTTTTTCAAAAACTGAGGCATTTTTGCCTTCCCTCAGCCCTGCTGAAGCCTGCAGAACGCTTCTGGAGGCTGAGGGAATGCAAAACTACCTCCGTTTTTACAAAAAAATGCCCCAGTTTTCACCTGTTTTTCACAAAAACTGAGGCATTTTTGCCTTCCCTCAGCCCTGCTGAAGCCTGCAGAACGCTTCTGGAGGCTGAGGGAATGCAAAACTACCTCCGTTTTTACAAAAAAATGCCCCAGTTTTCACCTGTTTTTCACAAAAACTGAGGCATTTTTGCCTTCCCTCAGCCCTGCTGAAGCCTGCAGAACGCTTCTGGAGGCTGAGGGAATGCAAACTGCCTCCGTTTTTACCAAAAAATGCCCTCGTTTTCACCTGTTTTTCACAAAAACTGAGGCATTTTTGCCTTCCCTCACCCCTGCTGAAGCCTGCAGAACACTTCTGGAGGCTGAGGGAATGCAAAACTACCTCTGTTTTTACAAAAAATGCCCCACTTTTCACCTGTTTTTCACAAAAACAGAAGCATTTTTGCTTTCCCTCAGACCCGCTGAAGCCTGAAGAGAGCTTCTGGAGTTTGGGGGAAGGCAAAAATGCCTCCGATTTTGCAAAAAAACAGCCTATCTCTGGGACATCTCTGGGACTCTTTCCAACTGTACTCCAGAGAACTGGAGAACCCCCTCCATTCTTGTCACATACCAATCAAAAAGCCTTCGCCCACCAGCCTTTGCCAAGACTGAGTCCTCCTTGTTTGCAAAGAATCTCTCAAAGAGAATAAAGTGGACATGACATGCCCAGACCTGTCACTTGTTCGCAACAGCCAAGGACCTCTTCTGCTTGGAGCTCCAGGCTGTGAAAGGGGGGGGCACTGCAATGCCAGCAGCATCGGGGGGCTCCTTCCCTCAGTGATTCATTTTCTTACCTCTAGGGGGCTAAGTCGGCTTTGTCCTTACAGGTTACTGAGGTTTCTTTTCCACCCAGCCACTGGGCAGGGCACCGAAAAGAGTTCCGGTCTGTGCCACCATCTTTGTGCATGTGCAGCATTCTTCTCACCAGTTGGAGAACTTGTTGGTGCCCTGCAGCCACCAGCTGGGTGGAAAAGAAGCCTCTGCTCTTCTGGCACTCAAAGAGGTAGCTGAGAGGGTTATTTGCCAGCCAGCTGCTTCCCAACTCCAGTCAGTTTGCCATCTGATGGGCATGAGCAGCAACTGGAGACCAGTTCAGGGGCGTGGCCAGCCTGTCAGTAGTACCGGTTTGGAGAGCCAGCCCCAATTTTTACTACTAGTTCTACCGAACTGGTCCAAATTGGTAGGAACCCACCTCTGGTGCTATTGATAGAGAAGTCTGCTGATGAGAGTAATGTCAGAAGTTCTGAAAGAAAACAACTGAGCCAGTTGTTCAAAGGTTCAAATACATCCTTTTTTCTAAATGGAGAGAAGGTTATTTCGTTTTGACAGAGATTTATCTCATAGTTCCCATTCAAAAGCCCTTTAAAGCATACAGAATAACAGAGTTTGAAGGGATCTTGTATTTCTTCTAATTCAATACTCAGTTCAACTAGGAGGCTTTGTACCATCCTGGAGAGAAAGCTTGTCCAATCTCTTTTCAAGAAACCTCCAGTTCTCTAGCATCTACAGCTTCTGAAGGCAAGCCATTCCACTGGCTATTCTCACTTTGAAGGCATATTATGCCAGCTGAAATTTGCACCACCGACACATAAATCATCTGTTTCAGAAAAAGGAGGGGCTCCTGGAGTTGTTATGAAAAGGTTCCTGGGATCTCTTAAAAACTGAAATAGCTAATATTGCATAAATACTTTATATTCATGTAGTGCAGTCAGGGATCCCTTGACATAGAGTCAATCTTCTCCACAATATTTCACAGCCAAAAAGCCAATTTATTGATCTTCCTGATTAGTAAATAATACTATATGCTAGCAATATTGTAAGGATGCTAAATTGTCCAAAAATGCCTGTGGTACACAAAATACCACAAAAAACCAATTTTGACATTTAAAACTCCATGCACAAGAGCACCCAAATTTAGTTGCATTAACCTGCAGGCCAGGGAGATCTCTCCTCTGATCCATCTCCCCTCCCTTTGATGGATGCCTTCAAAGAACCCTTTCACGTGTAATAGTTGGCACTAAGTTAGCACTAAGTTAGTTGGAAACCTGCCCTCCAATAGTATGAGGGCAACTCAGAATTTGTGCAAATCCTTTAGCAAACACCTTCTCATATAAGCTGAAGAACTCATCACTTGCTTCTCATAGTCAACAGGAGAAAATCTCAGGTTGGCTTGAAAGCAGAAAGAGATTTTCCTTGACTGTCAGCCAACTCCAGGCTCCAAAATGATCCAAGCTCTCTTGGTAACTGTCTGCTTAGCAGTTTTTCCATATCAAGGTAAGATGTTTTCTTTGGTTTCCTCATTCTGATTTTTACTGCTAAAAGGCTATTTCATCCAACAGATTTCTATGGTTATTCTCTACATTCTCTTTTTTAGGAGAAGGGCGGGGTATAAATTTAATAAAATAAAATAAATAAAATAAATAAATGGGGCTCCCCTTGAGGTACACCCGAAGGCTACAGCTAGTTCAGAATGCAGCCGCGCGGGCAATATTGGGTACCTCTAGGTATTCCCACGTAACACCGCTCCTGTGCGAGCTGCATTGGCTGCCTGTGGTCTTTCGGGTGCGCTTCAAGGTGCTGGTTACCATCTTCAAAGCGCTCCATGGCACGGGACCTAGTTATCTGCGGGATCACATCCTACCCCACACATCCCTTTGGCCGATTTGCTCCCACAGAGAGGGACTTCTCCAGGTGCTATCCACTAGGCAATGCCAGCGGGTGACGCCCAAGGGAAGGGCCTTCTCTGTGGCGGGCCCTACCCTCTGGAATGACCTACCCTCCGAACTTAGATCTATCACGGACCTCTGCTCCTTCCGCCAACAACTAAAAACTTACTTTTTCCAACAGGCCGGCCTGGCCTAACCTACCGTACCTAGCCTTAGTTTTAGTACAGAAATTTGTACATTGGGTTTTATGGATTAGTTTTAATGGGGAGATTTTAGCACAGGGTGTTAATTTAATATAGTTTTAAGTATTTATGTATTTATTTTGTGATATACTGTGTTTTTATATTTCCTGTGCATCGCCCCGAGTCCCTTCGGGAAGAGGGGGCGGTTAATAAGTCGAATAAATTGAATTGAATTGAATTGATGATTAATCAAACTTTACTAACTTTAGTTTCAACAGATTTGCCAAAAGAACGCTCCCAAAGATTGCATTTATTATGAATGAATGACTGAATGAATGGATGAATAGGTGGTGGGTTTTTTTTGTATTTGCTTAAATTTTGTCCAGCAGCAAACAAATCCCAAGAAAGAAAAGACCTAAGATGCTCAAAAGAAAAGCATGTTCAAGTTGGGTATATTTTCCAGTACTGTGAGTAAAAAAGGAGTAAAGAATGAACAGGACAGAGGGACGGAGGTTGTTGAAAAATAAAAATTCAGGTAGTAATTTTTTGAAAAGTCTTTTCAATTTTCAGTTTTAATTTTCTTCTACTAGGTCAATTAGACACCATGTAATTAAAGTTGTATAATATTGAACAAACCACTTGTTATCTTCAGGGAATCTTCAAATGGTATTGAAGCTAATCTGACACTTCCCTCAATGCAAGATTTAAAATTATTTTAAGTTATTTCTCCCCTCCTTTCTTTTCATTCTCCAGAAAACCAGGAGTTCTGCCCATGTCCTCCTTCCTTCTGTGAGCTGAGATACCTTTGACATGCCAGTTCCTTCCTTCTGGCCAGTTCCTTCCTTCTGGCTCCCAAGTCATTCTCAGATATCATTACAAACAGCAATATTTGATTGCCTTAAATGGTGGCCCAAACACAATTAAGGCTCAAAAGGTGGCTGGAGTAGCCCAAATTTTTTAAAAAATCAAGGAAAAAAGGTGTTGCCCTTAAGAAATAGGAAGCTGCCAAAATTAAAATTTATGGGGAACAATATAGTAAAAGAAGAAAGGGAGATGGAAGGAAAACACTGCTTTTTTTGTCCTATAAGCAGGAGGGAATAGTAATTGTTCTTGCCAATGGGGGGAATTAAACACCTCCTATGTTTCTGAGAGCATCAGGTACAAATTGGCAGGTACATAAAACTATGAGTAAGGTGTAAACTTCTGCCTGGGGCTACTTTTGCAGGATGACCATCAGACTTAGAAGACACATTTCCAAGGTCAAGTACTAGTTGTGCTTAGACTTCAGTCACTTTCAACCTTAGGAATTTTCCTTCTGTCTCATTCCCCCATTCTCTCATGTTTGTCTTTATGAAAAAGTGAATGAACAAATCTTTTGTCAGTCTCCCTATTGCAACATCTACTGTAGGACAAAGACTCTTGACTTGAATCAGCTTCTGGAAAGTACATGGTGATAGTCAAGGGGTTTGCTTGGCTGCAGAATGGAAGTGGTTTTCCACCACTTTTCTCTGGGGGACTTTTCTGGCCTTTTAGTACAACCTGCAGTTGTGAGATTTCACGCATTTAAGCGTTCCTTCTTTTCTTTCCTTGTCTTGTGAAGGGAGCGCTATAATCCTGGAAGCTGGGGAGGTAAACGATTATGAAGTAGTATATCCACAAAAAATCCATCCATTGCCCAAAAGCAGAATTGAGCGGCGTGAGCAAAAGGTAAGAAATAATCTTCATTGCATCAACTAATTTAAGTGGTCAGTATAGGGGGGAGAGCATAAATGCACTGAAATGCCTGTCATTGTCCCTGTCATTGTATTTTTATTCTCTTATTCTTGTTCTCGTTTTTGTTTGACAAATACCAATTTATTTATTTACTTACTTACTCATTCATCATCCATCCATCCATCCATCCATCCATCCATCCATCCATCCATCCATCCATCCATCCATCCATCCATCCATCCATCCATCCATCCATCCATCCATCCATCCATCCATCCATCCATCCATCTATCTATCTATCTATCTATCTATCTATCTATCTATCTATCTATGAATCTGACCCTACCTTTTGCTCAAGATTTATGTGAAGCAAACTTACAGTTAAAACTCTACTACTTTCACAATTTTGCCCTGTGGGTCTTAGGACAAATGTCCCTGAAATTCCCACTATATTTATGGGCTCTTTTAAAGTTAGGTTTGTTCAGTTTTGTAACAGGAAATTATGACAAAGTCACATTTTTGTCAGACTATGAAAAGTGATCATGGGGAGGATATAATTGAGATCCAGTTTCCTCTTTAGATGGGATCTAATACTAGTCTGACCCTTATGAATAAAACTTTCATAGATGAATTTATATAGAAAACTGCAAGTAAAGATGATATATGCTTACTCTCATGAGACTGTAAACTTCTAAAAGTCATTTTCACTTGGATTAAAAATCTGTCAAATTGCAGAAGTACGATAAAACTCCATGCATAATTGTAACTTACAAAGCCTTAATTTTTCATGGGAGTGAAGGATTCTACTGCAGGATCATTCCAATTATGAAATACTTGTTGTCAGCCAACAGAGCTTTGGGTCTGACATTGGTATTCCTTTGCTGCTATCTAAGGGTCATCTGGATTTTTGCATTTCTATCTATGTACCTGTACATTTGTTTATTAAACAGATTTACACAACCACCCAAATTTTACAGACTCCTGGAAACTTAGAACATTAAAAAGTTCATAATGTGAATAGGTTACTATAGTCATAAAATGTTCAGAAAATACCTAGACAGACAGGGAGGAGGGATCAAGCAGCGAATTTGGCTTGAATCATTGTAGAGTTGCATCAGATCTAGGGGACACACACACACACACACACACACACAGACACACACAGAAAGACAACGTTCCATGGAAATTAACTGACTTTTAGTTTGAACACTACACAAGTAAATCTAGTCACTTGTGCCTGACCAAAGTTACTATTAATTGGTAACTTTAAGAAGGGTTTTCCCCATTTTTTATGCTCTTGGGTCAACCTTCATAAAAGATGATGGGCAGCTGTGACAACTGAAAACCATGAGATATGAAAATATCCTTTCCAGCTTCCCAGAAAGCATCACTTTGAAATATAGGACCAGATACCAGTATATCCTCAGCCATGGAAGCCACTGGATGACTTTTGTCTCCGTCTTTCTGTCCCAGCCAAATCTCATTCATCAAGATGTTGAATTCAAGAAGGTGATCTTGAAATCATGCAAGAAAGTTTAATTTAATTTAAGAAGATTTTATACTGCTTTTCAAGCACCAGGTAAAACATTCTAAATCTAATGAATGAATTAGCTATGTGTAGCCATTTGACAAGGGTGTTGAATTGATCAGAAGGTACACATTTTATTTGTCTTTTTAAGAAATGAACCCTGAACTCTTTGCATTTCAGATGAAGTATGAAGATACCATGAAATATGAATTTAAAGTGAAAGGAGAGCCAGTGGTCCTTCACTTAGAAAAAAATACGTATGTTAACTCAGAAGTTCTCTTATCTTTGCTAAGAGAAGGTTAAAATGCATATTCTTGGACAAAATCCTACGGAAATAATAATTGTATTGCTTTGTTGGGAAAATTTAATTTAAATGTTACCAATTTACTGTTTAAATTGGTGAGGTAAATATACTTATTGGATCTATTAATTATTTCTCAGCCCAGAACTGAGAATGTGTTATTCCTGCTTTCACTGATACTTTGCTTGACTCTAACAATTCTAGATGAGATTGAACCAGTCAAGGCTCATAAACCTCTGGACCTTGAATTCCCAAGCTTATTTATGAAATACTTCACAGATTTAAAAATTATTGTTTATACATTCATGCTACTCCACCCAACAATCTGTATAATTTGTCCTAAGAGCACAATATTGAGAATGAAGTTCTGGCTTTGATTTTAGAGTGTATTTTTTGATTGACCATGCTACATGTGGCCTCTAAATATATATTGCCTTTATTAGGGAGCATAACCTGCAAAGAATTGGATCTATGTGTGTTTGTGTGCGTGTGTCGCTTTGTCTTATATCATTTTATACATTAGAAAGTATAGTGTTCCCCTTTTCTAATGTTTAAATAAGAAGGCTATGTAGAATTTAAGGTAGCATCTGGATGACCATGTTTGGACCTGAAAGCAAAGCAGGGCTATAAGTGGGAGACTTATAAGGAATACCAAATTTATGCCTACATGGAAGCTACCCACCTCCACGTAGAATGAAATACTTTGAGAAATATTTAAAAAGGCAGAATAAAGTATTTTTTATTTATTTATTTGAATTTATACCCTGCCCTTCTCCTTGTTAGGACCCAGGGCGGCGCACAGGCATTATTTAAAAACCACAATAAATACAATATACAACATTAAAATATATTAAATTATTTACACGTGCTAAAACCCATATTTAAAAACCCAACCAAATTATAATTTATATATAAAAGTCAGAACGGGGGGCTATCCTAGGCCGGCTTGTTGAAATAAATGCATCTTGAGACGTTGGCGGAAGAGGCGGAGGTCCGAGGTAGTGCGAAGGTCAGGGGTAGGTCGTTCCAGAGGGCTGGGCCCGCCACAGAGAAGGCCCTTCCCCTGGGTGTCGCCAGCCGGCATTGCCCAGCCGACGGCATCCCTAAAAGAGAAATACAAATCTTAAGACAGAAACTCAGAGCCTCAGCTCTTCCCCCCCCAAAAAAAAATCTGGGGCAGCTTTAGAAATGCAGATTTGGTAACCCATTACTGCCTGCAGAAAGGTCTGATTCTGAACAAAGGTATGGTTAGCCTTCAGCTATAGCAATTGCCCAAGAAGCCCCTTCATAGCATCAGAAGGCCACGCTTCAACCAAACGTGGCTCAGAACTAGCTATGACCCCTATAACAACCAATAGAATACATGCTCTTGCGCAGGAAGAGGAAGTTCAAGTGCAAAGCCCAAAAGAGGGTATAAACTCCATGTGCTCAGCTGCACCAGGACCATATGCTTGATGGTTCTCCTCCATTAAACCACCTTTCCAAACAGCCTCCATGTTTTCAATGTCTTTTTCTCAGCTTGGAACTGAACCAGATGGATATTTCTTCCAACACTTCCAAGACTGGAAACATAGAATTATGTGCCAATGAATGGAATGGATGTGACAACAGGAGTAGATAGTGACCCAATTCTGTAGTTTGGAACTTGAAGAGATGTTTCTGAATGAAGGTACAAGGCATCTCTTTCTTCATGAAGCAATGTGAACCTCTTGAGTAAAGGGAGATATACTGCTCTCCTTTGCAGACCTAATAGCTTCAGCTGATGGTTGCATGGATCAGAAGAATCAAGGAGCCCTCTGGTCAATCATACCACCTTTGAGCCTTGATGATTGCACAGCTTCCTTGGTACAAATCTCTCTCCTCAGGAAAATCCGGGATGCTGTGCACTCCTCATAAATAGCCATACCTGATCAGATTGAAATGCCGTCTCCTTTCCTTTCACAACAAACCATATCCTTAAAATGCCATTGTACAGTAATTGTAGACTGAATATGCAATTGTCTCCGTTCCTACTTAACTCCTGACGTGGATATTCTCTTCCTTTAATTCTTCCCAGGGAACTTTTTTCCAAAGATTACACCGAGACTCATTATTCCCCTGATGGCAGAGAAATTACAACAAGCCCTCCGGTTGAGGTAATATTCAGAGTGTCCAACTTTTATGAAGTAAATGGAAAGAATATATATATTCCACACATGCACATACAAGACCAGGCTAGTCAAACAGGAAGGGCTGTATGAAGTGTCTTACATTGAGCATGCTCTGTGTAAGGATGTGTGGGTTGTTCAAACCCAGGCGGTTCTACTTATTGAACTAATAGGGCAATATTTTAGTTTTTTCCTATTGATTAAAAACAAATATTTTGTGGTGTGAGCTCCACAAATAGGTTTAGTATGAGAACCTCAGCTTTAGATGATCTAGTCTGCTTTTTAAACCATATTACACTGATAGATGCAAAATCTATAAAATTTGTTTGGAATACCAATATTTTGCTTCTACAGAATTCAGATATTCCTTCTATGTCACCACACTAAAATTGGCCAGAGCCAGCTATTATATCAAAACTGTGACATGGTTGCTTAGCTCCTCTGCCACCTCCCCCAAATTGATTTAAAACTGCATCTTCTGTCTCCCAAAATTGTCTACTGGTGGATTAGCACCTTCAAAGGTCATACCAATTGCTCTTTCCTTGGTTGTAAGAGAAATCTGTTGGTTTTAATTTCTACACGACTTTTCTCCTAGAAGATGCTAGGAATCAAAATTCAACACCAGTTGGAGTCTTCCTGGTTATATATGCATCTTTAGCATAGTTTTACTGTAGCGTATTTATATCTTTTAAGTGTTTCTGAAAGTTTTTATTGTGTGGGTTCAAGGAAATAACAATTAATTGGTAACATTAATAAATGTGGAATTTTTCCTACATGATGATAAGAGTTTAGAACATAGATTGAAAATTTATTCAGCCAAACCTGTGATGCAGTGCTAGAGTTGATCTCCAAGATTGATGGAGAAATGGGCTTGTTAATTGAACAGAACATTTTATAGTCCTTTGTTGAGTGCCTTCTCAAAAGTTCATAGCCTTTTGCCCCCAGTGATGCTCCCTCTGCAATGTGACATCCTTTAATGGAGACTTCTGTTTATCCTATGTTCATTTCGGAATAATCAATTCTAAGCAGATTTTCTGTCCTCCTCAATCAAAATATTCTGAACTAGTTGCTTATTATTCATTATTCATTGTTTCATTGATATTGTGGAATACATTGGAACTGCACTTCTGCTCATCAAATCACACTGCAAACAAGCTTTAACCAGTGTAGTCCTCTTGTCTCCATACAGGATCACTGCTATTATCATGGACGCATCCAGAATGACATTGCCTCAACTGCAGTCATCAGTACATGTGACGGCTTGAAGTAAGATAGTCTCTTATCTTTTGTTTATTTGATTAAGAATGAAAATATTATTACTGCTCTTGGAATTATCATAGTTTTTTTTAAAAAAGCATCAGTTTTTCATGCAAATTAATTGGGTGTCATCCAAGACATCTGTAGGATTAAGAAAGACTTTGGATACCAGGAAGAGCTTCTGCCAGCCAGTAGGGACACAGTAGGGAGCTAAATCAGATCTGTCTAGATGAGCTTTAAAGTCCGTGCCTCCTTTGCATATAAGAGCTGAAGTTACAGGTAAAAAAGTTAGGTAGGTTTCAGATTGTGTCCCTTGCTAGAAAGTGTACAGGAAGAGGCAAGCAGACGTTCCAATTCTATCCAGAAACACCTTCTTGAGCCACTCTGCCCACCTTCTCCAAACTTCTAGATAACTTAGACACATATAAAGGTTCCAAAATTCAGAGGCACTTCACCCTTAACCAGATTCAATGCCCTCCCAACAGGCATTACTGAAGGAAAATAGAAAAAAAAAACCACCCCAAACTAACCAAAAAAAACCTCCATTTGAGCTGAGACTGTGTCCATGCAGTGAAGGAATAATAGAAAGATTGGAACCTAATAGAATAACAAGAGAATGACCGCATGATAGAAAAACAGAGTTGGAAGGAACCTCGAGGTCTCCTAGTCCACCATTCTGGACAAATAGTTGTCCAATCTCTTGTTAAAAGCCTCCAGTGATGCTTCCACCAATTTCCACTAGGAGGCAAACCATTCCACTAAATAATTGTTCACACTGTCACGAAATTTATTTTTAGTTCTAGGTTGCTTCATTCTTTGATAAGTTTGACAAGTTTCCCTTTGTTACTTCTTGTCTTGCCCTTAAGCTACTTTGGGGAATAGGTTATCCTCCTCATTTTTGTGACATCCTCTTAAATATTGGACAACTGTTATTATGCCACCCATTTCCTTCTCTTCATTGCCTCCATCATTCATCATATGTTTTAGCCTCCAGATCCCTGTTTTTCTCCACAATTAGTCTGCATTTCATTCATGTTGTTCTCTACATTGCTTGCATACATGCATACATACCCTAACCAAGTCATACATATGTATGTTAACTAACCAAGTCAACATTCTCAGTATAACAATGACATATCTGTACAATATTTGTATGGAGATAGTTTGGCATGTAAAACTAAACCTGTTTGAAAGATTCAGTTTTTGTGTAAAATTTTGTTTTATTACATAAAATTAAATTAAAATATTTAGTTCGTGTGTGTGTGTCGTACATATGACATAAAATATTTTAAGTTTAAGTTTACCTTAGTGTCATTGCACCTTTTCATTATAATTATAAAAATAATACGCAAACCTTCACATTCTATACATTAGGACCGAAAACCCCTGATATTGCATTAATCCTGCACTATATTATAATTTTATGAAATAAAATTTTACATAAAAACTGAATCTTTCAAACAGGTTTAGTCTTCATACCAATATTGTACAGATATTTCATGGTTATATTGAGACTGTTCACTTGGTTAATTAAGAATTGGTTATCCATTGAGGGGTCCTGTACACTCTCTGAATTTATTTGATTTTTTGCAAGACATTTTGTTACCCAACTAGATAACATCATTAATTTAGTTCAGCCCTGAAGTACAAATATTGTCTTCTATTGATTATTCGCCTTTCATCACCCTTTTATAAAAAGTCTACAATGTTTTTTTACAGAGGACATTTCAAGCATCAAGGTGAGACGTACATTATTGAACCTTTGAAGCTTTCTGACAGTGAAGCCCATGCAATCTACAAATATGAAAATGTAGAAAAAGAAGAGAAGACCCCCAAAACCTGTGGGGTAACCGGCACCAGTTGGAAATCAAATGAGCCCATCAAAAAGACCTCTCAGATATCTGCTACTCCTGAAGAAGTAAGTCTCATAAACCCTCAAGTAAATAACATGGCTTGAGAAGAGGAATACACCTATTTGTTTATAAATTATAAAGCAAAGATAAATTCTCTGGAACTGATTAGGAAGAATTCATAGGAGAGAAACCTCCACTTCTGAAATTCTATTTCAGCCATGCTGAACAATAAAATATGGAAACTCAATGAAGAGAAAATACATATTCCAGGTGTATAACATTTTCTATGATCATGCAAACTTAGTTTGGAGATTTGGTTCAAAATGGATTTAACTGAATCTCAACTTTGTAAATCAGTTAAAAATGAAATCAAATGATCACAGTTTCTTCTTTCATTTGGTGGCAGAAATTGAAACTGGCTGAAACATATCTGGATATTCAAAACCTCAACTTCTTTTGTTAAAATGTGATAGTCTTGGAACAACAGTGGTTATTACAGTGCAATGCCAAAATGCAAATGCAATTGCCAAAATTGTTTACAAAGACTTGAAGGCTTCATTGGTGGCTTTAGTATTTATGGCAATTGGAGATTCTTTGTCCTCAGCAAGCTGTCCTTGTGTTTTATAGTCACCTTCACATCTTGCATATTCTAGTCTCAATGTCAGGTGATGGTCACTTTATTCAAACTGGATCTTGTGCAACAGAGTTAAGAAAGTGGCTGCCAGACAGCAAGGAGAGAAATTGCCCTGTGGAATGGGCCATCTGACCTTGCAGTTCCATATGCTGAAAAAGCATGGATACATTTCCCTATGGAAAGAAGGGATTAATGGATCCGATATGGTAAAAATCTTAGCCATAAGGGTAATTCCTGAACAATTTGGGTAGGTTAATGGTAGACGATGACACTGGCACTCAGCAGGGAGGGACTTTTTCTTTCCCAGGGCAATACTATATATATGAATAATAAATACTTATTTATTTATTTATCAGCACAAACACTATATGTATGTATGTACGTAGGTTTGTAGGTATGTAGATATGCTGGTCTTGTTGGATTTGGGTGTTTTCCCATGTAAGAATGTCTTTGCAATGTTTTGGTGAGGTCTCACTCGCCATCTTCAGGCTTCAGTCTGTGGCTCCACAGATGCATAGACCGAAGCTTGAAGATGGCGAGTGAGAACTTGCCAAAATGTTGCAAAGACAATCTCATTCTTACACAGGAAAACACCTAAATACAACAAGAACACCATACCTATACCCATGAAAATCTACGAAAACAAATATGCATATACATGTATGTATGTACATGTATGTATGTACATGTATGTATGTACATGTGTGTGTGTGTGTGTGTGTGTGTGTGTGTGTTTGTAGATTTTCATGGGTGTAGGTAACCTGGTCTTGTTGTATTTGGGTCTTTACATACCTACACCCATATATACAAACATTTATCTCTAAATGTAGGCACCATAAAATTCTGAAAATGGATGCCATTGGAAACAAGTGCCATGCTACATAATGTACAAAGAAAATTATTCATGCCATGAGAAAATCTCTTTCTAGTAATGTCTTCTTCAAAAAAACAATATTTCTGAAACTCCAAGGAGTTTGACCAGGAATTAAAACATGCAGATTTCTGACTATCTGATGACTTGTTGGCTGCAGGGAGTAACATGTTTAAACAATCTTTTCTTTACTGTTCTGTTTAGCAAAATAACTTCTTGGAGGAGAAAAAATATATTGAGCTTGTCATAGTTGTAGACAATGCAATGGTAAGTATCCTGGATAGCATTTCATTTTCTTTCTGCATGGTGCATACATTTTTCTTTCTTTCTTTTTTTTTAACCTAACATTCAAACTGGAGTGTATCTTAAAATGTGCTTTATGATAAACTTTGATAATTATTTATGTTATTACACTCAAATGTTTAAGAGACTCTTGACATTTAACTACATTCTAATTTGCACACTAGTCCTTTCTGGACTCCATCTAAATTTTAATTATGCTTTATCCAGAAATGCCAAAATCAAGAAATTGAATACAGAGAAGAAAATGAAATTTTGAAATGGGGAAAAGAGTAAAAGGGAATCTTCATACATTTCTTCTACTTGGTCAATCTAGTATTTTAAAATACATGAGGAGAATTTTGAATTAGTGGGTAGATGAGTGGGTAAATCTGGATGTTTTACATTTCCTTATTTTCTCTTTTATTTCAAAACTATTACGTTCAAGTAGGTTTTTATTTAGATATAAATATATACTTTGTCATCCATGCCTGCCAGCAAATTTTTTATTTATACTTTTGCTTGAGATGCAATTTTATAATTTCCCTAACAGAAAATATTTTATTTTTATTAATATATGCATTTGAAATTGATTTCCTTCTTATGCTGCCTATACATTTGTGAATTTCAATTTCTAACTGAATTTCAGTAAATAAATCGTTTCAAGAAATCATAATTATACACTGTTAATGTTCATTGTATCACTCAAATTAAGTCTATTTCCCCACCGAATTAAATCTATTTCTCGAATAGAAGCTAACCGTTGACTAATAGACAAGAAAGATCCACGTTTGATTTAGCTAATCTCCTTTTCTGCAATGCAGCATTTGCAGTAAAATAACTCTTTTTGTCCTTCTCTGAATATGTGCACATTTCCCCAGCAAAATAAAAGAATGTTCATGAGCTCAAAAATAGTCCATGAAACCCCAAACACCAGTTTAAACTTTGCCCTTAAGCAGTATTTCAAAAGGGAACATTTCATGCAAGTTCTTTTCAACGATAATTGGTCATTTAAATTCAGCTTTTGTGGGTTTCTCCAATGCATTCCTGCACTATTTATTTGTCTACGTTGACAACACATAAATAATTAGGTGGATTGTAAAGAATGATTATCTCACATATTCCCGAACATGGAAATATAGCATTCAATTAAGGAAAGCATTTCAGTAGGCTGACCAACATTTTCTCCAACCAGGAGGAAAGACCATGTCTGGTGCTGAAAAATTAATAATGGTAACATATTAATGGCACAAATGTAGGTTAAAAAATATTCAGAAATGAAGTCATTGGACTGCTTGGATATAAAAGTATTTTTCTTAAATCAGCAAATTCAATTAAAAAAACCTTTTTCTTTCCTTGACGTGTTCTTTCTCTCTTGTCCTCAATCCCTCCATCCCAAATTTATGGTCCTTGTTAACTTTTTTTTCTTTTCTGTAGTTCAATAAGTACAACCGCAGCATCACTACTATAAGACTGAGGGTGTTTGGTATGGTCAACTATGTAAATCTGGTAAGAAAACTTGGCAAATGTTTCCCCCTGTTTTTGGATTTAAACCTCTCCCTGCCCCATGCAGATTTTCATTGTGTTCATATAACAAAAGTAACGAGGTAAAATGACTTAGGAGATTGACTTTACCGAGAATGCTAGAGTGCACTAAAACTCCATCATTTGGTAAGCTGGTGATGCAGCATGGAAGCCTAACCGAGAAAATGAGTTAGTTTAGTAACTAGGTTAATAAGCCTCTTATGTGAATACAGCCACTGTGTTGGGAGGATGCAAGTCTAAAACTATTACAAGAATTCAATCAGTGCTGGATTCTTTCAGGGCTGTGGTCAAACAGAAATGGACAGAGTAAGCCCAGTTCAAACTTAATTGATTACAAAGATGATCCCTGAGAAGAAAGCAGGAAGGAATCCAGTTTGGGTTGGATTGTGGCACTTAGGAGAAAATCCACCCATATTCTGTCTGCTTCTGTCCTATTAGCCTTGTTGACATCTTCACTGTTGATCATCAGTTAGAATCAGGGACATCAGTGGGTGAAATCTCCCTTTAGTCCTTCTCCTCCTCTTCTGTTCTTGATTAAGGAGAATAATCACCTGGTTCTTGTATTTATTTCTTCTACTTAATACATTATTGTTATTATTATTCAATATGTGGAGTCCTTGGTGCTGTCTGAGTTTGGTGGTTTCCTTGCAGATATTATGTTTCCTGACTAAACATCAAGCAAACCACCAGGCTCAGAGAGGACTCCTCTCTTCCAGTTCCACCCTGAGCTTCAGAGATTCTCTTTGCTTGGTTCCCAAATCTTTTCCATTTCACTGTCCCATAGAGGCCAATGTCCATTGCATTTCGGTCTTGAAATGGTTTTCAAAGCTTACTTCTGTTTGAGTTTCTTATTGATGCCATGTCTATCCCACAGGTTTATGAAGCTTTGGGAATTCATGTAACATTGACTGGCTTAGAAATTTGGTCCATCAAAGATGAATTCGTGGTTAATGAATCAGAGAAAAACAATTTACACTTCTTTGAAGTATGGAGAGAGTCAGTTCTACTGAAGCGCAAAAAGCATGACAATGCACAGTTACTCACGTATGTCTCATTATGGACAGAGGGAAAGGGGGTGGCAGGGAATGGATTATGGAAAGGTTAGTGTTTGCGCAAAACTTCCTCTCTGGGTTACATGCCTTAAACCATGTGCAAATTATATTCTGGGTCCAAATCAACCATTTTTTTCTTATATGAGAATTAGTCTTGAGAAATGCTTGAATGGTTGCAGGTCAAAAACGCAGCTTGATTTCATTTCACCTGAGTCTAAATTGAAATGCAAATGATTAGCAACTTTAATGAGAACTTTAAAGAGTGTCTGGATGTCAAAACTTTAGAAGATAGAGGGAGCTACCTGTGGCCCACAGAACTTTAATCTCTGCTTTGAAAGTATTTTGGCATATGTAGAATTGTGTCCTTGGAAGTTAGAAGAAAGCCAGAATTCATTTTTCTTCCCATTTATAATATTTATTAGTAACCAAATGATTTTTAAGACTTTTTGGTTTATAATAGCAGCATTTTCTTCAAATGTTCTCAGAATAAAATTTCAAGTGTTAAAATGAAGAATGCCACATCAATTGATATCTAAGAGACATTATAAACCTAAATATTTGAACTAAATTGGTAGAAATCTCCAAGGATAAATTTAAATATTAAATATTGGGTAACACTTGTGTTTAGCAGGCTGTATGAAACTGTCTCTTAGATTTTAATGTGATCTGGTTATAGAGGCAGTTTGAGTTCACCTTTTATATTCTTGTACAATTTCATGAATGGAAAATTGGTAAATTTATTGACTTATGTTCATAATATATTGGAGAAATAACAATTATGCTGTGAACAATCCTCAGAGGGAGAGCAGATCAAAGTGAAAGATTAAAATATAAAATAAATAAATAACTATCCATTTTATTTCCCCTTAGATATGTATTTGACTTATAACTCAATCCCCTTTCCCAAGGTCACATAGTCTTTAATAACAACACAGCTCAATTGATAGAGGAAACTTATATTATTTAAAGAAAACTCATATTTGGGGTTTTTACTGTACATGGAATGTGAATTAACCCAATGGGCTGGATTCACAAAATGTGTTAACTCCTTTCCCCAACCTAACTAAGGCTAACACCAGCCAAGCATTTCATCTGGTTGGTTAAATTGTTTGTGTGGGTAGCGCCTACATTGAATTATGAGGTCCTGAAAACTGGCTGGAACTGATGGGGTTAGAGGTTCGCGAAAAGCCATGGAGGATTCTATAGGCCCCAAGGCTTTAGATTATGCTTCCAACTTCTATAAACTGAGTCCCCCTCATTGCTTTCTTACAGGGGTGTTGGAATGAATAGAGTTTTAGGATATGCTCCCGTTAGCAGCATGTGTGATTCTCTGAACTCTGCGGGAATTGTTCAGGTTGGTAGAAGTTATTCCGTTTACCTGCTTGGATTCAATGAAAATTTATATACAGGCATATAATCTCTCAATTACTAAATGGGAATTTTTTTTTAGTAAGGCTTCTTGCTTTGAAAGTTTCTTCGAAGCTGTGGTGGCACAGTGATTACAATGCATATTTCAGGCATGCTCTGCCCACTGCGAGGAGTTTACAATACAATACAATACAATAGCAGAGTTGGAAGGGACCTTGTAGGTCTTCTAGTCCAACCCCCTGCGTGGGCAGGAACCTTATACCATTTCAGACAAATGGCTATCTAACATCTTTTTAAAGACTTCCAGGGTTGGGGCATTCACAACTTCTGGAGGCAATTTCTGTTCCAGAGGTTAATTGTTCTAACTGTCAGGAAATTTCTCCTTAGTTCTAAGTTGCTTCTCTCCTTGATTAGTTTCCACCCATTGCTTCTTGTCCTGCCCCCAGGTGCCTTGGAGAATAGTTTGACTCCCTCTTCTTTGTGGCACCCTCTGAGATAGAGGAACACTGCTATCATGTCTCCCCTGGTCCTTCTCTTCATCAAACTAGACATATCCAGCTCCTGCAGCCGTTCTTCATATGTTTTAGTCTCCAGTTCCCTAATCATCTTGGTTGCTCTTCTCTGCACTCTTTCCAGAGTCTCCACGTCTTCTCTACATCGTGGCGACCAAAACTGTATGCAGTATTCCAAGTGTGGCCTTACCAAGGCACTATACAGTGGCATTAACACTTCACGTGATCTAGATTCTATCCCTCTGTTTATGCAGCCTAGTTTGATCCTGACTGCCTCAAGGGTGCCTTCCATCCTTCTGAGGTTGGTAAAATGTGGACCCTAATTGTTGGGGACAATGTGCTGACTCTGTAAACTTTTTAGAAAGTCCTGTAGAACATCATGAAGTGGTAAATAAGTCAAAGAGCTATTGCTATTTGAACAAAGAAACTGGTTTTTTTTCAGGAAATCCAATCACAGCCTTACAAATGATTAATCTCTTGTTCTAACTCTTAGAGTTTTCATTAGAAAGTGCTCGAGCAAAGGTGTTAGCTCAATGCTAGCAATAGCTGGATTCACTTTCGATTTCTTGCAGATTAAAAACAAACAAAGTATTCTCTTTTCTTCAGGATCATTCCAAAGATGTAAGTTTGGTTGGGTCTACAATGGCCCATGAGATGGGTCATAATCTGGGCATGTATCATGATGCAAATTCCTGCATTTGCAAGGCTGGCCCATGCGTTATGGCTGCTGCGGGAGGGTAAGTATTCAGGGGAAAAAAATAATGCTTTTACAATCAAGAAATATTGAAATGATTGCAATTACATGTTAATATAAGTATGCTAAGAGCTTAAAAAATAAAATGGTCAGGGTGTTAAACAACAGTGGGGTTTGGCCATACGTATGTCACTTTAAATTGGTTGTATTTAAAAAGATAGGATAGCTCTCAACAATTGAAGAGCCATCCATCAGTAGCTTCCTCAAAAACACAAGAGCTTAGAGAAATAGCGTAGGGAGCATAGCCAAGAAAACAAATATTAATAACTGTAATAGAAGAAGAAGTCAGTAAAGACTTTCCTACAGTGGGAAGAAGTTATAAGCAGAATGGAATAAAATGATTCTGAACCAGACAACAGCTGGAGGAAAGAGATAAGTTAGCATCCTTCCCTGCCTCAACACTTTTTCTTTTCTTTTTTGTTAAGAAGTTTTTTATTTGTTTTATTTTTAAACACAACATAAAAATCCTTCATCTCACATGTTATAGAAAGTGTTTCTGCTGATTACAAAATATTTCATACGTCTCTTTGATATTCATCCAGGTTTCATATTATTTCACATCATTACAAGTGTGTCACATCAAATATATTTATAAAATTTATCTTTTCCATAGTTTCCTTAATTAATTATAATTGTATTATACGTCCTTCATTTTAAGACATACCAATAAAAACTTAGAAGATAGCCACATGTTGGCATCATATTTGTTAATTCTACTATCCTCCAAAATCATTATTCCCTGTAGCCTATTTTAACCAAACATCAGTAATATTTACTCATCTCCTTTAATAAATCTTATTCAGTATTCATTCCCAATTACCACTTATAAGTATACGTATATATTCATTTATTATCACTTTCAATTACTTGTTTAACCATGTCTATTATCACTAAGTTTCCCTAATCTCATCTGGTTTTAATTTAATCTTTTATCTATCAGCCTGTATCCTTCCAGTAATAAAACAATATCACATCTTCTGCCATTTGTGGCATAGTTCTTCTGAACATATCCTTAATCCAATTTTTGTGGACTTCTCTTTGTAGGCCATCATTTGTAAGTTCTTTCTTGTTGTTTTTGGAGCCCCTCCTTTTCTTCTTCCTTGATCAGTTTAATTTTACATGTCAGGGTTGTTATCAAAGGTGTTACTAGTAAGGTTTCTTTCTTTATTATCATAAGTTCTGTTGTTGCTTCTTCTTCTATATCTTGCCATCTGAGGTAAAGTTCCCATCCATCTAATTCATCTTTCCATGTTCCACTTTTCCCATAGCCAGACATAAGCCTCTCAGCGAAAGGATCAGCCATTTTAGTTCCTTTGTGGTTAACTCCCTTTTTGGTGTTTAAGGGACCAACCTCTGTTTTTTACATGCGATATGTAGCTCCATCTTTTCCACATATTCTCCAATTATATGTTTTAAAAAAAAATTCTAATGAATTAGAGTATTGCTTCCATTATATCTTGCAAGCTAACATTTTTTCGTTGTTGTTTAATAAATGCCATTGTACAATTTTTCTTGTTTCTTTTTATATCTTAGTTATTTCACAAAGAAATCAAATTACAGTGATCCCTCGTTTTTCGCGGTTAATGGGGACCGGAACCTTCCGCGGAAACTGAAAAACCGCGAAGTAGGATTCGCAATACACTATACCGGAGACTTGAGTTGGTGGACATCGTTTAAAGCAAGCACTAGGGGGCGCTTGCCTCCTACCAATGCATTTTTTTTCTATTCTGTATTTTTGAAAAACCCGCGACGCACTGAAGCCGCGAAACATGAAGCCGCGAAAAACGAGGGATCACTGTATTTGGTATTTTTAAGTGCAGTAGAAAGAGAAGAAAAAACTTTAAAAGTCACACACACTAATGAAAAGGAAGAGATTTAGTCCAAGGTTGTCATCAGGAAAAAAAAAATACTTACTCTGTTTCTTTTGAGAGTTCTTCATAGGTTCTGTTTTTAATTAGAAAGGTTGTGATAACCCACTGACCAAGTCCTCCAGTGCTTAATTCCACCGCTTGTTTTCAATTTTTTTGTTTTTTAAAAGTTTCAGCTTAGTTTAGAAGATCTCTTTTGTGGCTGTCTCTTTAAGACATACCAGATAGAATCACTTTCACTTCTCTCACTCCTTCTTAATGGAGCCATCTGCAACTTCACCAGCCTGGGGGGGTGGGGGGCTCTCTGTTTACCGCAGATTTGAAGCCCTTCCTTTGGACCAAGCAGGGACTTTGCGATATCCCTTTGGTCAGCAAAGCTCCAGCTTCATCTTTACTGTCCCTTCAGGATAGTTTAGGTCCAGTGGACTGTCCAGAGGCAAAAGAATCAATGATGATCTTGCAGCAGCAGTATCAAACGTGGTATTGTTGCAACGTAGGCTCCGCCTTTCCCTGCCTCAGCACTTTTTCAAGACAGGAGACATGTTCTGTCTCTCTCAGATATTGCAGCATGCTGAAATCAACAGGGAATAATGTACAGGTAATCCTCAACTTGCAACCTGGTCCTCACAGTTACGTCTGTCACAGCCTCCCCTTAGTCCTGAACTCAAAATGCAAGGGGCTGGAAAGCAGCATGTATTTATGATGGTGGCAGCATCTCATGAGACCATCATGTGCAACCCTCCAAGCTGCCTTCCGATATGCAAAGTCAATGGAGGAAGCAGGATTCCCTTAATGACTGTGTGATTCACATAACATCTCCAGTGCTGCGCATAACAATTTTTGATCATACATTGAGGACTATCTGTATTTTGTTACTGTTCTGTGTTTAGGCTTTATTTCATCAATAAAGAAAAAGGGAGGGGAAGAGGATGGGATGGAATGGGAAGAAAGGAAAGGACAGGAGAGGAAAGGAGGAAAAGACAAGAAAGAAGTGAAGTGAAGTTGTTAAGTTAAATTCTCAAGAATTGTCTACTGCAACGCCTCCGCCCATGACCTTTATGTAAGATTATGGTATATTCTCAGTGAGTGTTTGACAGGAACGCAGCTATCCACTTGTTCAGGGATCCGGAAATGCTGGAAGAGCTTAGTTTTAATAGGAGTTTGTCATGCACCACTGAATCAAAGTCTTTGCAAAAGTCTGTGTAAATTGTTTCTATTGCTTTACCCTGGTCAAGGTATGTGATCCAAATATTTCTGTAGTGTAAGAGTTGCAGATTACAAGACAATTTTTTTCCTGAAACCAAACTGTTGTTAGAAAGCAGGTTGTTTGTCTCTAAGTGGAGGGTGATGGATTTGTTTGTAATTGATTCCACAACTTTACAGGTGATACAACACAATGAGATTGTTCTATAATTTTCTACTGGGCTAGGATCTCCCTTTTTAAAAATAGGCATGACTATGGCTAATGACCATAGGTTGGGCAAGGAGCTTGTTCATAGATGATGAGATTCTGCTAGGGTAATGGCTGTTATCTACTGTAAAATCAATATGTAGTAGATCATTGCAATTAGTTGTGGTACGACTAGGAAATGTAGGGCGGTAGCAATTGCTGTTGGGAACGACTGAACTGAAGAACATGTTGAAGAGGTTAGCCTTTATGGCTTCATCATTACAGGCTTCCCCGTTAGACCCTTTTAGGGGTGGGATAGTTTTTGAGTCTTTAAAATTGGCATTTATGAAATTACAGAAGGCTCCGGTGGATTTCAAGTGTAAGAGTCCAATAAAAATATTAGCTGTGCCTTAAAGCATTCATTTGTTATAAAAATTACAACCCCTCCAATATAAGAAAAGAAAAATCCCGCTGTTTTTCCTTCAATTATATTACTGTCAGCCAAAGAGAGGCTGACTAAAAATGAAAATGAAAGGCAGCACACTAGATATAAGAAGTAGCCAGAGCAACTAACATCACAGGGAGTTCTGATTGAGAATTTTGTTTTGTTAAAAAAGAAAAAAAGTTTTTTAATGGAATTAAAAGTGAGGGACGATAATCTGGCAGTAAGATAAAGGGGTAGAAAGAGTTATCTTAATTATTTTATTAGCTTTAGAGAAAAATCACTGCATTTGTTCATGAATCATTTTCCCCTCCCCATCTTATATGCTTTTGCAATGAATTCTGTATCTGTCCCAATATGGATGATATCACAATCTTTTCTTCAACTTTACAGAAAGGAACTTCCCCTGGAGTTCAGCTCTTGTAGTTTAATGGATTATCAGGGATATATGATGTATAAGACCCCACAATGTGTTATCAACAAACCCTCGAACACAGATATTGTTCAAGATGCAGTTTGTGGGAATTCCTATGTGGAAGAGGGAGAAGAATGTGACTGTGGCTCTCCAGAGGTAAGATTTTTTTTTTTAATGAATAAGGATAAAATTCCCATTTTTCAGACGTTTCTGAAAAATGGGAATCCTTGCCAAATCATCTGGCTTTCTAAGTGGTATCCAAGAGGTTGGTTTGGGAGTAGCATGGGGGAATGTCCTCAATGTACATGGATGCACGCAGTGGTTTCTTGGATTTGGAAAACCAGTTGTAGAAGTAAAGACTTGATACCTTGCTATTCTGTTGGGAAGACAATGCAGTTTTTAAAACGGCTAACTTATCCCTGCAAGAATATCCTTCCCTGCTGAAAACGTTTACTTGTTGACAAGGTCACATTATCTGTCTCACTGTTTTCTTGAGCTGCTTCCTACATCTTAACCTGTGGGAGCAATTGGGGCATGGCAAGCATCTCAAGAGGATACCTCCCACCCATTTTCTGCCCACTATAATGATGTGTTGGGCTAAATGTACTTCTAGGCATGAAAGGCTCTATCTTAACTTTACAATAAAGGTAATGTTGATATTCATGGTTGGTGAAGCTTTCCTGGCCAACTTCAAAGTATCCTGGCATCCTGAGTAGAAAATGGCTCAGAATAAGGAATAAATTTGGACTGCAGGTTATGTGGCCTTCACAATTAGGAGGTGAGAATATTTTTAATTGTTCTATTCTTTTCAAATGGGAAATATCCAATAAGTATCTTTCATGTAGCTGTGCCATCAAACGTTTGAAACAACAAACCCCCAGGCTGCTCTTTGTCACATTCTTTGCCAGCATGGACCCACAAAAGGAAACACATGACAGAAATGTCCTTTTCCCTCTTCAAAAGAGACCAATTAAAAGACAACAGGAAGGAAAGTCTATTATGTCATTTCATTTATTTATTTTATTTTATTAAATTTATACCCCGCCCTTCTCCTAAAAAAGGATCCAGGGCGGCACACAGGCATCATTAAAACATACAAAAATACAAAATCCAAAATTGTTAAAATCTAATTAAATATTCCCTGTGCTAAAATTTATAAAACTCTAAAATTTAAAAATTATCCCTATAAAATTATCCCTATAAAATTATCCCTATAAGAGTCAGAACGGGGGATTATGCTAGGCCGGCTTGTTGAAATAAATGAGTTTTAAGACGTTGGCGGAAAAGGCGGAGATCCACGATGGTGCGTAAATCGGGGGGAAGGTCGTTCCAGAGGGCAGAGCCCGCCACAGAGAAGGCTCTTCCCCTGGGCACCGCCAACCGGCATTGCCTGGCCGGTACCCTGAGAAGGCCCTCTCTGTGGGAGCGGATCGGTCGAAGGGATGTATGGGGCATCCATTTCATATGATTTGATTTTCAGCAATGTGCAAACGAGTGCTGTGATGCTGCAACATGTAAACTGAAACCTGGGGCAGAGTGTGCAGAAGGGGAATGTTGTGAGGAATGTCAGGTAAGGTTTTTTTATTCATAACACTAGGGGGGATTTTATCCTGCTCCTTACTACTAATATGAACATGTGATTTCTCTGCTTACTGTGATAAAAAGCATTTTAATTCTTTTCCTGTCCCTTCTTCCACTTTATTTGACCCTTATGAAAATATCCATAGGGAGGAGAGTGTAGCAAAAGTTGAGCATTGTCTCAGTCTAAAATACTTTCTTCTGGTATCATAAATCACATCTGTGAAACCAAAATATATCCTTCTTTGACTGAGTTTGCATGGAAACCCAATTTAAATAAGGGTGGGCAAAGTTTAGGATTGGTGTCCTAACTCAGCTTCCTGACTTTCTAGAAGGTTCCGGTAATGCTGTGACATTTTTCTCTCTGTGACCTTTAAGGCAGAAATGGGTTCAGGACAGGGGTGGGTTTCAAACAATTTTACTATCTATTTTGTGGGTTATTTTGAGATAGAGATAATGAGATAATTAGTCTATAGAAACTTTGGCTCCATTCACACAAACAGAAAGTCCATATTGCACAAACCCCGAAACTTCAAAAACATAGAACCATATAAGAATCCTTCCTTTTATCCAGTTTGTTGTTCAGCTGACTCAGAAACAAACTGCTGAATGTTACTTTGCAAACATTCTTCTGAGCAGTTTTTCAATTTAAAATCCAAAGTTTGCAGCATTAAGACTTGTGGACTTCAACTCCAAGATTTCCACAGCCAAGCATGCTCAGTTTTGATTTAAAGTGACATCATTTGTTTTTCTCCTTTGCTGAATCTCTCAGCTGAAAAGTGAGTTTCCTTCTTTGTTTCTTTTTCTTTCTCTCTCTTTTTCCCTTCACTTCCTCCCTCCCTCTCCCCCTCTCTCTCTTTTACTTTTTAAAACATTTTCTCCCTTGCCTGAACTGGCTGAGAAAAAAGGCTTTAAAGAAAAGCTTCTGACAAATCTGCTGACAGGAGAATAGGTTCGAGGGCAAGGCGAGGCCACCATTACTATCTGTCCAGTATGCCAGATTTTTACTACCTCTTCTGGTGTACCATACTGTACAGGGAGGAACCCACCTCTAATTCAGGAGACTTTTAGGAGTCAAATGGCTTCTTTTACAACCCTTAAGTTCTCCATCTGCTCTCCAAAGCCCTCAATTCAGCTATTTTGGTGGCACCTTCTGAAGGGGGTGGAGGGCCATGAAGAGAGAGGTGCAAGTTTCTCTTTCCTTCTTTATGGAATCCCCATTGACTCTGTAATAAACTTGTTCTTCAGAGGGTCCAAAAACCTATTGTTATACTTCCATCATAGCAACAGAAATCAGCCTCCTATTTCTCAGCCAATGACATGAACATTCTATGAATGCTTCTGCCCGTGTAAGGAAATGAAAATATACCATGCACACATTCATCAATTCATGTTCTGCTGATTTTCATGAGACTCAATTGAGTTTTCATCGATGTTCATGATCAGCCAACACGTAGCACTTGCATCTTATGGTGATCATTTTCTCATTGCAAATAAGGCTGGGACTTCTAGACATTATACACAAAGTCTTAATTCATGGAGCCCACCTGTAACATGGCAGGGATGCCTTGCTTGGTAATCCTCAAGACAGACGAACAGGGAGCTTTGAAATCTGTTGTGAAATATGATTTAGCTCTTTTAGACGTACGGAATTATAGCTGGAAGTGATTTTCATTTTCACCGACAGATTAAGAAAGCAGGTGCAGAATGCCGGAAAGCAAGAGATGACTGTGACGTGCCTGAACTCTGCACTGGACAATCTGCTGAATGTCCCATAAATCGCTTTCAAAAGAATGGACACCCATGCCTAAACAACCAAGGTTACTGCTACAGGGGGAATTGCCCCACTTTGGAAAACCAATGTACTGCTCTCTGGGGTCCTGGTAAGTCAACCTTAGGATTTCAGAATTATGGCATTGTAAAAAAAAGTAAGACAATCCTTACTATTGAGCCATAATAAATCAATCATTTCTGTTCTTTTGTGTATATGTGTGCAAGTGGCATAATTTTCCAAGATGAATTTATTTCTTTGGCAGCTTTAGCCTCCAGAAATTTTGGTTTGGGTCCAATCATCCCTAGAGAACCTGGCCAATGCTCTAAGATGATGACATTGTAGACCAGAAATCTGGAGTGATGGACATTCTTAATTTGGAAAAATAACTGAGACAATTTGCATATGAACTGTAGGTGTGTGTATGCCATTAATAGACTGCCATGTGGTATATTACAGCAACAGTTCAAAATTTTGCCCAATACCCTTTCTCACAATGGGCATTGTGAAGTAAGTCAAAATTTCTGGAAATGCAGAAAGAATAACACCAAAAACCTGTCACATGCTTAAGGTTTTATCCATATTTCCATTTTCCCCCTAAGAGTTAATTAGGGTTACTGTTTGATCCATCACTTTCTATTTTTCTGAATGAGAGATAATGGAGATTAAATATGGGACTGTTTGCTAAGAATATTGTGATTGAAATTTTGTTTACGTTTGGTATAATAAAACAGCATTGGGGATGTGATTCTTGCCACTGATCGGTCAGGATTTTAATGGCAGAATATCCCAAATGGAGATGAAAGGAAGTTCCTTCTTTTCAAATACAAGAGACATTTTTTTCTGGGAAACAGGAAAAAGGGAGATTTATATTGATCGTGGATGGGTGGTGCAGTGAGGCTTTGCGTATAGATTATAGAATGCATCCAATAGAGTTTTAATTAAAAGGTTCAGGTGGCACCTGGGGGTGATTGGAAATCATGCTGTCACGTGACACACTCAGGTCTTGGTCCTGGTTCCTCACTCCCCTCTTACAGGTGCAGAAGTGGCTCCAGATGAATGTTTTGAATATAACCGGAATGGCAATAAATATGGCTACTGCAGAAAGGAAAACGGTACAACCATTCCATGTGAACCAGAGTAAGCACTCTCAATTATTTCTCATGATGATGATGATGCAATTGAAGGATAATATAAGAAATGTTTTCAGGTCTGTGGGAAGCTAATTCTATCACCCACTAAAACAACAGAAGTGTGAGCCAATTTCTGAATGGCTAATTTTCCTGTGTTTTTCATCTTGGGTTTTAAGAAAGAGCACAAGTGGGCTACAATGGGAGGCTTTCTTTTTAAAAGATTGAGAAACAAAGGTAGTTCTTGATTTATATCCATTTGTTTAGTGACTATTCCAAGTTACAACAGCACTGAAAGAAGGGACCTACATCTGGTTCTTGCACTTAGGATTATCATAATATTCCTATAGTCATGTGATATAAATTTGGGCACTTGGCAACCAACATGAGGGCTGCAATGTGCCAAGGTTAATTTGTCACAATCCTAGTTTGTGACTTTCTCATCCAACTTTCCAGAAGCAAAATCAATGGGGGAATCAGATTTGCTTAACAATTGTAGTGAGTCACTTAAGAACCATGGCTCAAAAGTCATAACATTGGATTCAACTCACTTAAAAACAGCCTTGCTTAGCAATGGAAGTTCTGATCCAATTGTGGTCATAAATCAAGAACTAGCACTGTAAGCAACTTTTGTCTTTGGGCTGACATCACTCGGGATAAAGCTGGTTGGCTGAATTGCACTTAGTCATAAAACCATGACTTAAAAACTACAATAGGTAAATTTGCACCACCTGTTGAACACAAATTGAATAAAAAGCCACATTATCTTGTAGTTGGCTTTCTGCCTCTAAATCGTACCCAACAAGCAGACTATTTGTGCCATTATTTTCCTAATTAAAATAAGGGCAGTCCTTATTTTATCCATCACAATTTCAATCTTACTTCCCCTTTTCTCTCCTTGTTTTCCTTCAATTGAAATGGAATAATAGCCACTTATCTGAGCAATTTCACTCTCCAATGTTTAGTGTGGCTGTCCCTGGTTTTAGATTACAACTCCCATTATCCCCAGTCATCCACTGGTCATAGATTATGAAAATGTTAATATAGAGATCTGGAAAAACCAAGCTCTTAAATCTGCTTTGGGAGTTTTCCAGGTGGAACACAAATCATTACTTGTTCTCAAGATGAGAATCCTTACTCAAAACTATCTTCACACACACACAAACCAAACAAACAGGGAGACACATGAGATACACGAACCGTGTTTCTCTGTTGTTTTTCAAAACTTTGAAACCTTTCTTGAGATTTTTCAGTTATGTGTTAAAGTTAACCCAGATCATTTTGAGCCTGAGTAAACATCTGGTTCTCAATCTTTAATTAAAAAATAGATCACATATGTAAAGTTAACTCAAGATGTTCAATTGTTGATGAGTACTACAGTCACTCATGACCCTGTCATTGGTTTACAGCACAGGACAATTCTTGAAGCGAAGCGCAGACTAAGGGGGTTTTTATTTAAACATTTTATTTGACTTTTAGGGGGTTCCAGGGAGGGGGGGAGGGAGAGTCAGGTGGGGGTATGCCAAAAAGGGCCGGCAGGAAGCGGAAGTAGAGTAACGGAGGAGGGGGGAGGGGGGGTCGTTTCCACTGGGGTATTTTCCATCAATACGGTCTTGGGGAGGGGCAGGGGCGGTGGGAAGGGGGATGGACATCACCAGTTGGAGGACCGGGGCCGCTGGTTACGGGTGGTCATGCGCTCCAACTCCCCCTGTCCCCATCGCAGACTAGGTGGGCAAGAACCACAGACCCGGGGCCCTAGGCTGATGCTATGCAACGCCAGGTCCGTGGTACAAAAAGCCCCCCTCATCCATGACCTTGTGTCAGAGGGGGACCCGGACCTGGTAGGCATTACGGAAACCTGGTTGGGCCACGAGGGAGGACATCCCCTCGTAGAAATGTGCCCACCAGGATACCGAGCCTTCCATCAGCCTAGGGCCCTAGGGAGGGGTGGGGGGGTGGCGATTATGGTTAGGGAAGGTCTTGAGCCAAAGGAGACCACGATCCCTCAGACGACCGGGTGCGAGTCCCTCCTTGTGAAGTGGGGCCTTGGGAGGCAGTTGGGCGTGTTAGTTGTATACCTGGCTCCTCGCTATGCAACAACAGCCCTGCCCGAGCTCCTAGAGGTGATAGCCGAGGCGGCGGTTGAGACCCCCAGACTTTTAGTCATGGGGGACTTTAACCTGCCGTCGGCAGGCGAAACCTCTGGTGCAGCTCGGGAGTTCATGGCTTCCATGACAGCCATGGACCTGACCCAGGTAGTTTTAGGCCCTACTCACGAGGGCGGACACACCCTGGATCTCATCTTCGTCTCGGGACAGTGGAGTAGTGATCTAGGAATAGGGGATTTAGTCATCACACCCCTGTCATGGACAGATCACGCTCTCCTTCGGCTCGACTTTCCGATCACTGCACCTCACTGCGGGGAGGCGGAACCGGACATTCCTATATGGTTCCGCCCCAGGCTCCTGATGGACCCGATAAGGTTCCAGAGGGAGCTTGGGCCAATTCCTGTGGACTTGCCCCGCAACTCGACTGAGGACCTAGTGGCTGCATGGTTAAGTGCGGCCACGGGGGCCTTGGACCGAGTTGCGCCCTTGCGGCCTCTCTTGCGGCGACGAACCACCTGGGCTCCTTGGTTTACCGAGGGGCTTAGGGAGATGAAGCGCCACAAGAGACGCATAGAGAGCAGATGGAGATCTTCTCACTCCGAAGCCGACCGAACACTAGTGAGAGACCATATTAGGACTTACTTAGTGGCGATAAAAGTGGCCAAACGTGAGTATTGCGCCACTCTTATTGCATCCGCAGATAACCGCCCTGCCGCCCTGTTTGGGGTGACCCGCTCCCTCCTTCAACAGAGGCCGCGGGAAGCCCCTTTACAGGGTCGAGCAGAGGAATTTGGGATTTATCTGCAGGAGAAAATCACTCGGATTCGGAACGAGCTACCCTCCATCGACAGTGGTCCAGTCGAGCAGGCCGAGGCTGTTCTTGTGACACCATCCTGGGAGGAGTTTGATTTTGTTACCACCGAGGATATGGACAAGTTGTCAAAGAGACTTAGGGCTACCACATGTTTATTGGACCCGTGTCCCTCCTGGCTTGTACTGGCATCCTGGGAGACGACACGAGGCTGGCTCCAGGGCATTGTCAACGCATCTTTGAGTGAGGGGTCCTTGCCTGCCGTCCTGAAAGAGGCGGTGGTGAGGCCCCTCCTCAAGAAGCCGTCCCTGGATCCAGCATTATTAGAGAACTATCGTCCCGTCTCCAACCTCCACTTTTTAGTGAAGGTTGTTGAGAGTGTGGTGGCCCAACAGTTTCCGCGACACTTGGAGGAAGTTGATTATCTAGACCCGCGCCAGTCCGGCTTCCGACCCGGGCACAGCACCGAGACGGCATTGGTCGCGTTGGTTGATGATCTCTGGAGGGCGCGGGATAGAGGATATTCCTCTATCCTAGTCCTATTAGACCTCTCAGCGGCTTTTGATACCATCGACCATGGTATCCTATTGCACCGACTGGGGAGGTTGGGGTTGGGAGGCACCGTTCTGCAGTGGTTCTCATCCTACCTCTCTGGTCGGTCGCAATATGTGTTGGCAGGGGGGCAGAGGTCGGCCTCGAGGTCCCTCATATGTGGGGTTCCTCAGGGGTCGGTCCTCTCGCCCTTACTGTTCAACACATATATGAAGCCGCTGGGTGAGATCATCCGTGGTTTTGGGGTGGGATATCATCTGTACGCTGATGATACTCAGTTGTACATATCCACCCCAGACCACCCCAACGATGCCGTCGAGGTTATGTCCCGGTGTTTGGAGGCCGTACGGATCTGGATGGGTGGTAACAAACTCAGGCTCAACCCGTCCAAGACTGAGTGGCTGTGGCTTCCGGCGCCCCGGTTCAGCCAGATTATTCCAACTCTGGCCATTGGGGGCGAAAGACCGGCCCCCGTGGAGAGGGCGCGCAATTTGGGTGTCCTCCTGGATTCCCGGCTGTCTATGGAAGATCATGTGGCAGCCGTGGCCAGGGGGGCATTCCATCAGGTACGCCTGATGCGCCAATTGCGCCCCTTACTGGACCGGGGTGCCTTACGCACAGTCACTCAAGCACTCGTCACCTCTCGACTTGACTACTGTAATGCTCTCTACATGGGGCTTCCCTTGAGGTGCACCCGAAAGCTGCAGCTAGTCCAGAACGCAGCCGCGCGGGTGATTACGGGAGCGCCTAGACACTCCCACATAACACCTATCCTGCGCGAGCTGCACTGGCTCCCTGTGGTCTTTCGGGTGCGCTTCAAGGTTTTAACGACCATCTTTAAAGCGCTCCATGGCTCGGGGCCTAGTTATATGCGAGACCGCCTCCTGCCCCATACATCCCTCAGACCGATACGCTCCCACAGAGAGGGCCTCCTCAGGGTGCCGTCGGCTGGACAATGCCGACTGGCGACACCCAGGGGAAGAGCCTTCTCTGTGGCGGGCCCTGCCCTTTGGAACGACCTACCCCCTGAACTCCGCACCATCTCTGACCTCCGCCTCTTCTGCAAGTGTCTGAAGACACACCTATTCCATCTAGCCGGCCTAGCATAACCCCCATTACTGACTCTTAGATAGTTTTAAATTTGGGTTTTTTAAATTCGTTTTTTAGCGCAGGGTCTATTAGAATAAGTTTTTTAAAATTTTATATGTTTTATATGTGTTTTAACATCCCTGTGCGCCGCCCTGGGTCCGTTTGGAGAAGGGCGGGGTATAAATTTAATAAAATAAATAAATAAAAAATACTTGGAAGGTGCAATTGGTACTGACTGCAGTGGTGCCAACAGTTCTGGAGGCCCCTCACATGGCACATGTGACACCCTTGTTACATGATCTGCATGGATTGACACTTTGCTTCAGAGTCCAATTCAAGGTGTTGGTTGTTACCATCAAAGCCCATTTTGATATGAACTTAGGGTATCTGAGGAATCATCTTAGCCCTTTGGGACTAATCCACCCTAGTCCTTCCTTTTTCAGATCTAGTCAGCCAAACCTTTCAGCTGGCAGGGTCCAAGAGAAGAGCCTTTTCTTCTATTCTCCCTCTCTCTCCCCAATGCTCTCCTATCAGAGGTGAGGTCCGCTCCCACAGTTCTGGCCTAATGGAATAAAACTTGGCTCTGCCCCTTGGTCTAGGGCCTGACATGGGATTGCTACATTGGGGGTGGCTGACCAGATTCTTGTCCCAACCTGCCCATCATCTTGGTTTTTAAGTTTTAATTTTTTATTCTAACTTAAATTGTTTCTTTTAAAAACTTTTTGACATTTTATTATATTGAAAGCTGTCCAGAATTTTTGTATTAATGAGAAAGGAGGCATGGATATTATTTAACCAATTAATTAAACTGTTTGCTAATGAGAAAGGAAGAGACTCTCATTGCTGGATGCTTGTTAATGAAAACAAATTGACTTTTTCAGGAATGTAAAATGTGGCAGGTTCTACTGCACAAGTGGTACAGAGACACCTTCAATTGGAATTAAGATCTTTTTTGGTTCATGCAAAGGCAGCTATTTTGAATCAATTGACGATATTGGAATGGTTGATCCAGCAACAAAATGTGGAGAAGGAAAGGTTAGTAAAAGATTACATTACAAGTAAGAACCCAACTGGGAAAGCCATTGGACCATTAGATGACAATGGAAGGCAAGGGATTATTAAGGAGGAAACAGAGATTGCAGAGAGACTCAATGAATTCTTTGCTTCAGTATTCACTGAAGCAAACAGAGATCACATGCCCAAAAGAGAGCCTATCTTTGTAGGGAGGGAAACTGAGAAATTAACCCAGATAGAAATAACCAGGGAGGAGGTCCTTGCATGTCTTGTTAAACTAAACACTAACAAATCACCAGGACCAGATGGCATCCATCCACGAGTTCTCAAAGAACTTAAAGATGAAATTGCTGATGTCCTTGCCAAAATATATAATCTTTCCCTCGAATCAGGCCTTGTGCCAGATGACTGGAAGGTAGCGAATATAACACCAATCTTCAAAAAAGGATCCAGAGGTGATCCAGGAAATTATCGACCGGTCAGCTTGACAAGTGTCCCAGGTAAAGTGATGGAAACCATCTTAAAAGATAAAATTAATAGGCACATAGAAGAGAAGGCGCTGCTGAAGGAGAGCCAACATGGCTTTTGCAAGGGCAAATCACGCCTCGCTAATCTGCTGGAATTTTTTGAGAGTGTCAACAAGCACGTGGACAAGGGAGATCCAGTTGACATTGTTTATCTGGATTTTCAGAAGGCCTTTGACAAGGTCCCGCACCAAAGGCTCTTAAATAAACTTGCCAGTCATGGAATAAAGGGACAGGCCTTGTCCTGGATTAGCAACTGGCTAAGGGACAGGAAACAGAGAGTAGCATTAAATGGACACTTCTCCAGGTGGAGGGAGGTAAAGAGTGGTGTACCCCAAGGTTCAGTACTGAGACCCCTGCTCTTCAACCTTTTCATAAATGATCTAGAAGTAGGAGTAAACAGCAAGGTAGCCAAATTCGGCGATGACACTAAATTATACAGGGTAGTAAAAACTGAGAGAGAGTGTGAGGAGCTCCAGAGGGATCTCTTGACACTGGGGGAGTGGGCACCCCAGTGGCAAATGAACTTCAACATTAGTAAGTACAGAGTGATGCACGTTGGGGCAAAAAACCCCAACTACATCTATAAACTGATGGGGTCTGAACTCCTTGCAACTAACCAGGAAAGGGACCTTGGTGTCCTGGTGGACAGCTCAATGAAGATGTCAACGCAGTGTGCCGCAGCAGTGAAAAAAGCAAACTAATTGCTAGGGATCATTAGGAAGGGTATAGAAAATAAATCAGCAAGTGACATTCTGCCTCTTTATAAATCTATGGTGAGGCCCCATCTGCAGTATTATGTACAGTTCTGGTCACCATACCTTCAGAAGGATATTATGGAAATGGAAAAGGTGCAGAGGAGGGCAACCAGAATGATTAGGGGGCTGGAACACCTTCCTTACCATCTGAGGCTGCAACGGCTAGACCTCTTCACTCTAAAATGACGGCACCTGAGAGGTGACCTGATTGAAGTCTATAAAATCATGCACGGTGTGGACAAGGTAGAAAAGGAAAAAACTGTTTTCCCTATCACACAACACTAGAACTAGGGGGCGCTCCATGAAACTTTTGATAGCTAGACCTCAAACAAACAAGAGGAAGTACTTTTTCACCCAGAGGATCACTGGTCTATGGAACTCCCTGCCAGAAGAAATGGTGACAGCTGTCAGCCTCGACACCTTTAAGAAAGAATTAGACGAGTTCATGGAGAACAAGGATATCCATGGCTATCATTAGGGATGCCTAAGGACATCCTCCGGGTTGGAGAGATAGCCAGGATATCTCTCAATGCCATTTGCAGGGAATCACAAGCAGGTGAAGACATCTGCTTGGGAAGACCCTGAAGCAAATGGGGAGCCACTGTGGGAGACAGAATGCTGGACTGGATGGGCTGTGGCCTCTTCCGGCAAGGCTGTTCTTATGTTCTTATTACCTCTAATTTGGGTGCTCTAAAGTCTGATTCCAAGCGGTGATCACTAAAATTGTTTTGGAATGGATGATTTTGACAGCTGGTCTAGATTTTCCACACTTCAGTGAATCTAAGGAGAAGAAAAATATCCACCTAGCCTTCTTTTTGTTCTTGTTTTTTTGTTTTATTTTTCTTCTAACAACAGTTACAACTAGTGAGTTGAATGTCTGTTTCTTTCTTCTAAGAACAAATTGTCTGGTCTTTTCAGAACCTTGAGCTTCTCCCTCACAGCATTTTCTGGGAAGACCACCATTTTCTGTCCTTTCTCTCAGCTTGTAGGTACCTTCATAGGGAAGGTGGAAGAGAGAAATGAGAAAATCAGGGCAGAGCTGGTTGTGACCTAAAGGATACCAGTTCAAAGAAGCCACTTAGAAGTGCTGAAGCAATTTGAAAGCTTATCTTAAAGGATCAGGAATATTTTCCCCTTGTCTTTTTATTTGGGATGATATAAAATATATAATATACTATATATAAACTGAACAAAGATTATTGAATATCTTGGTTTTATTCTAGGGAATGACAAATTTTAGTTGTATAGAAAGAATTGTCTTACTGTATTGATAATTGACTTTCTTTCAGGTCTGCGCCTTCGGGATATGTCGTGACGTAGAGACAGTCTTTGATTGAACAATTAGCTTCTTTCAAATTTGATTTTGGAGATCGTACTTCCAGAAGTCTTCCTTCAAGTCCAAAGAAATAATTTACCTTCATTCTAAGCATCAATCACTCTTGGCTTCTAGACGGCATCTAAAACATTTCTTCTCCCTATTTAATTTTACTCTCTTTTGCTGTAATCAAATCTTTTTCCTGCCACTGAGCTCATGTCCAACATCAAAGGCACATTTACATTTTTGTTTTTTGCCAATTGCAAATCATGTTTTATTTCAACAAGTTATGCCTTTTGAGCTGGAGTATCCAAAGGCAATGCTTCTTGTTGCCAAATTTCATGCTGATTCCAAGATGTAACTGCTTTCATCAATAAACAATTCAAACACTGCATTTTATAAAGGTTGATCTTTCAAATCTTCAGAAGTAAACCACCACAAGAATTTGCATGCAGTCATGAATTATGGTGAATTAGGTGAATTATCTACTGGCATAAAAAGAGGCTGGGTTTATCTTATTCAGTCACTCAGAAAATTCAAAAGGCTAATAGTATTTTGCTCACATTCTTTTTCAGAAAGTGCCCTAACAATAAATTATCCACATATGGCAACATTTGTTCCTGGTTTTGGAGGGAGGGGGGCAGAATTTCCATCTAAGTAGATTAGAAAGCTGAAGCTAAAGCTAAAGTTAAAAAAATCAAAAGTTAGAAAGATTTGGATGCCTGGAAAAATACGGTATCCTTCACTTAATCCTCCAGGGAGAGATTGAAGGCAAATGCCGTCCAGGTAGAAGAACATCATGGCTTCAAAATCTATCTTGTTGATCTATCTTCTATATACTATGTTAATGACAAAATAGTTAACAGAAAGAAGAATGAAAAAAGACATGATTAACGTTTCAAATCTCTCTGTTAACAAACTGTTGGAATCAATTTGTAGAAGGTTTGCCATGGCATCCTATCTCTCTTATCCATCTCTCCCAAAAGCTGAAAATAATTTGCCCTGGATCAAATATCCACACTTCTTTCTTAATGCAATCTCGGAACAATTGTTATTGAATTAAATATAATAGATTCAGTCTCCACTCTGGGTATATCTTGCCAACAAGTCCAAACAGAAGTGATTTACAGGTGTTATAAATTGATTGCCCCATCTTCCTCAGTCTTTATAGGAAAAAAGAATTTGTCACTTTCCCATTCAGTCAAACTCCTAGTATTGTAAGGGAACGTAGGCTTAAACCTCCAAGAGACACAGTTCTCCATATGTCGAGATGTCTCTTGGTCTGTAACTTTTATTATCTATCTTCAACCAAAAATACACACCTCTGCATATTTTTCACATCCATTATCAGCTCATCAAACCATTTTTTTAAAATAAAGTGTTCATGGTCATAAAGCAACACCTAAAAATAATGCCGAAAAAGGAAAACACCAAAACTGAGCCAATAGGATTGCAGTCAAAGCGATGAAGCCAACTGAAATATATACTATATTAATTACAAAATAATTAACAAGAAGAACAACATTAGTAAAAAGGCAAAATGAAAGTTTCAAAACTCTCTGTTAACAAACTGCTATTGAGATCAACTCGTAGAAAATTTACCATATCTCAAATCATCCCAAGAGTTAACAGTTATCCATCCTTGATCAAATATTCACGTTTGTTTCTTAATACCATCTTTTATCGATCATTGTCTGGAAGAATACAATAAATTCAATTTCCAAAGTTTCCCCAAAAGTCCATATGAAATTGTTTTTCAATTAAGTATGATACACTCATGCCCTTTAAAATAAGGGATTATCAGATGTAGATTCCGAGGTGATCTGGTAAAACATTGTAGATTTTAATTCATTCATGGCACATATTTGATGGTGCATGTTTTCCCCTTATGATGCTTTGCATACACTGACATTGTCATCTTCCAGCATACTGTATGTATCCATCTGAATCCTCACCTGTGCATTTTAATTGTGAAAAGGAGGGGCATAGGTTGCTGATTGACAGGGTCTCCCCGGCTGCTTCATGTAATGTCTTTCCTGCCTTCTAGGAATTGCTTTTGCAATCAAAGGCATTAATGAGAACAGGGATAGGATCACACATCAAATGGTTAGATCAATTTTCAGAACAAAGACTGGCATACTGATATATTCTCAGTGACATTAGAGCTATAAAAGGTATTCATTGCCTCAGTCGTGATGCCTAGAGGGAGGAGATCATAGCTTGGGGCAAGGATTGATGTATTTACAACACCCCCCCCCCTCTCTTTCTCCTGCTCTGAGGATCCAGACTTCTTTGATCTTCCACTAGTCCATCAGGAAATGTGACAGGAACAATAGTAACATATTGCAGCCCTAAAATTAAGGATTAATCCAGAGAAAACCCCTCAATATGCTTCAGAATCAAAATAGATCAGTCTGAACTCTACCCTCTAGATCAGGGGTGTCAAACTCAATTTCATTGAGGGCCACATCAGCATTGTGTTTGACCTTGGGAGACAGGTTGGGGTGACCAGCTATACATCATTCATGTCAGGGGTCCTCTTGGTGGCCCGATATCTCTCCCAGTGAAAATGGGCTGTTTCCAGGGTGGCCCCGTGGGACAGATCTAAGCAGAGGATGAAATGTGCCTGTTTGGAGAAAAGGTCTATTACAGTCCAAATCACCGTGTTTCCCCCACTTTTTGGCAACTCTACTACAAAGTCTATTGCCATCTCCTCCCATAGTCTCATTGCCTCTGTTACTGGTTGCAGCAGTCCAGGGGTTTTCCCTGTCATCTCTTCATTTTGGCACAGATGGTGCAACTTTTCACATAACTGTCCATATCTTTCTTTTTGCTGTGCCACCAGAACTGTCTCTGGTATAAGTGTAAAGTCTTTAGGAACTCAAAGTGGTCTGCCGTTTTGACATCTTGGATCCTCTGGAGAATTAGGGTGTGTAGGGGTTCTGGGACATAGAGTTTCACCCCCTTTCATGTGAGGTCATGTCTTTTTGTCAAGATGTGTTGGTTGTTTCAGAACCAGGGGTCGGCTAGCAGTTCGGTTTGAGTCTCATAGTTAGGTCACTTGCTGGTTGGTCTTTCTGGTCACAGCATTTTCACAGCATTGCCATCTGTAGTTACTTGGGCAGCTATTTGAGTAGGGGGAATGATGGGATTCACCACCTGTTCCCATTTTCATTTGTACTGGGGCATGTGGGAGAGGTTGTCAACTAGAAAGTTCCTCTCCTCTGGAACATGCTTTAGTACAAAGTTGATACAGTTGAAATATTGAGCCCATTGGACTTGTTTGGGTGATAGTTTCAAAGGGGGCCTGAGAGATCAGTCCAGACTTGAGGTCAGTCCAGACTTCAAATGGTTTCTGGCCCCCTTCCAACAGGTGTCGCCAGGTTACCAATGCCCATATCACTGCAAAAGCCTCCTTTTCCCATGCAGCCCATAATCTCTCTGTGTCTGTAAGCTTGCAGGAGATGTAGGCGCAGGGCTGTAATTTTCCTTGGCTGTTTCTTTGGAGTAGGACTGTTCCCACTGCCATGTGTCTGCTTAGATCATGAAGGGTTGCTTGGGATCAGGATGCTTCAGCACCGGTTCCTTTGCAAACATTTCTTTTAGTATTTTGAATGCCTTTTGGTGGGTTAGGTCCCACTGTAGAAGTTGTACCAGGTGAGGTTTTGTTCCTAAGCTCCCTGTCTTTAGGAGGTCTCTCATGGGTTTGGCAATCTTTGTGAAGGAGGGGATGAATTGCCTATAGAAGTTTGAGAATCCTAGGAAGCTTTATTTATTTTATTTTTTTATTTATTTATTTAAATTTATACCCCGCCCTTCTCCACAGAGGACCCAGGGCGGCGCACAGGAAATTTAAAAAACATACACAAATACAATAAATATAATTTAAAAAACTATTAAATAACCCCATCCTGCGCTAAAACCAAATTTTAAAACCCAATTTAAAACTATCTTAAGTCCCCAAGGGAGGTTAGGCTAGGCCGGCTTGTTGAAACAGATATGTCTTAAGACATTGGCGGAAGAGGCGGAGGTCGGTGATGGTACGTAATTCAGGGGGTGTCTGCAGGTGTGAGGGGGATGCCAGCCCAGGATAGCTTGTACTTTGGCTGGGTCCATCTATATTCCCTAATTTGTCACTTGGTAATCCAGGTAGTCTAGCCTTGCATAGTAGAATTCACATTTTAATAGCTTAATGTACAAGTTGGCTGCCAGACGTTTTTCCAGTACCTGTCGGACCAGGGGTATGTGGTCATTCATGGTCTCCGTGTAGATGAGGATGTCAATCAGGTAGACAAGAACCCTCTTGTAGAGGTGCTCATGCAGCCCCTCATTTATTAACTCTATGAATATCTCTGGGGCTATCTGCACTTTGAAGGCCATCACTTTGAATTGGAAGCTCCCTAGGGGGGCGTTGAACACTGTTTTACAGTCATTTTCTTCTCTGATCTGTACTCAGTAGTGTCCTTCTCTGAGGTCTAATTTGCTTTAGTAGTATGCTTCTCGGAGGTCTAGTTTTTCCCTTGGCCAGGTAAGATAGCATGTCCTTCATGAGGGGGACAGGGTATAGATTGTGTATGCACACAGCATTTATCCCTCTAAAGTCCACACACAATCTCATAGTTCCATCTTTTTTTCTTTGAACAGGACAGGAGCTGCTGTGGCTTGGCTGGCTATTTTGAATAATGTATGTTCGAGATTTTACACTTCCTTGGTTAAATGACTCACAGTGTCATTAGTTAATACTTAGAGCAGTGCTTGTACTCTAATTACCGTATTTAAAATGTAGATGGCTCTCTGCGATTTAAGGTACCATGTTCTGAGGAAAAAACTTGGTTTTATTATTCCTAATACACAGGATCCAAACCACATATCCAATATATCCCTCCGGGTGCTGTCCATTCCAGAGTGTCACTTTCGGGATCCTTTAAGTAAGCCATTTCAGTTATTTCAGTTAAGGCTCCCTCCTTTGTGGTTCCACTTCCTCCCCACCAACTGTCATTATAAGAATTAGGAGGAGATCTGAATTATTTGTGTAAAGAGAATGAACCTGACAGATTCCATTTTGAACAAATACATATCTATTTTGCTTGCTCAGGCTAGAAAAATACTGCTTGTAACAGCATTTCATGTTTTGCTGACAACCTGGCTCACTCTGACCCAGCCAGAAATAGCCCAGATGGGAACTTGGAAGTCCCCTTTGATACAGATATGTAATTATCTTGTTATTGTTTAAACTGTGAGAATGATGGAAATAAAGAATTTTTGGGAAAGTTTAAAATATCATAATTTCTTGACATGCAGGTTTCCCAGAAAAACACATAGGAAATTTATTTTTGGGGTATAACTTAACTATTGCCAACCATTGTCAATATTGCAAAGTATTGTTGTCGATCACACAAAATTTATTTATGTAATTGAATTATGACACACTTTGATAATATCCATGAGATTTCAACTCATGTATTTAAGCATCACCTGTTGTAATGCTCAGTATTCTCTCTGAGAATCCTTTCATGCACATGAGAATTATCAATAAGACTCCTTCTTATTGATGAATAAAGCTTTTTGTTGCCTATAATCTCCCTGTTTGGTTTTTCTTAGGTATATCAGGCATATCTTTTTCTCACAGCCATTGACCATACAGTCAAACAAATCATGTCTCCTACTGCTACCTTTCTATTTTCTTTCCTTCACTCATAACACACTTTTCCTACTAAATTAGTAGTCAAAGCCCATGTCCCTTCCTTACCTTTTGTGAATGTTAAAGTATTATTTTTCCACATTTCAACCATGATGTAATTCCTGAGCTTCCCATGGCCATTGTTCTCCCATATTTGTTCCCCCCCACACAAAACAATTTTTCATGGTAAGAGTTTTAGTAATTTCTTCAGCCAATTGCACAAACGTGTTTACTGCTTTCTTCGGGAATTCTGGTAGTTCCGATTTCTCAAATTCTTGATAGTATGACCAAAATAAGCTTGTGTGTACAGGTTTTATTTTTGTAGTTTCTATTTTTAATACAGCCATCCCCATGGATCATTTCCAGTTCTGTCTATTCCTGTTGCAAATTCTTTATATTGTATTCTCTGTTCCAGGGATTGATTTGTATATAAACAACTGGGGTTACATTTACCTTGAGTGCAGTCTGTCCTGGTGCTACCCATTCTAATATTCATCTCCTATGGTCCTACACTCCTCTCATTTGGAACTGTAGTGGTATACCAGTTATGACTAGTGGTATACCAGTAGTCATAACTTGGGGCAAAGGCCACATATCCAGTACTTAATGTGGATGCTCTCTGAAGCAGGTATTTTCATTCTTTCATATAACTTCTTTGCCACTCCAGGTTTCCACATTTAATCCCAAACAAGTTATCAGAACCTTGTCCCTTGTTAATTGCTTGACATGCATCAAAACACACTCATACACTGATTTTCCTCCTTGTTTCATTATGAGCCAAGTAACCTTGTCTTGTTTGACTTAAAGAAAACATCTGGAATGGACTTCCCCCTCCTTTATAAGCATACATCCATATTCTAGCAAACACTGGTCCTATTGCCTTTGGATCATAACATTCTATTTCATTGCTGGTGTTACATCATTTGTATTGGGTTTCATTCTGAATGCATTTGTTCACGTCGGTTTGTAAACAGTCAGGGGTCATAGTGTGGTATACCATGGTGTTTTAAATTTTCCCTCTCTTTTGGTCACTTTAATGCAAGTTCTCCTTCAACACTATCATTCTATGTTTTACAATTGTTCTGTTGTTTGTGCACGACAATAGATCTAGGTATAATGATATCATAGGAACTGCACATTGTGGACAATGCTGATATTCAGAGGTTGCCAGGGACTGGTCATGGTTCCAAAGATTTTAATTGGCCCTTCTTCCTTCATGCCTGCTTTCCAAAAAAAACAAGACTTTAATCTTAGTGCAACAGTGCTATAAGTCTATTTGAAATGGCTGCTGCCAGTTCTGGAATATTGTGGTTTGGCAAGGAGCCATTTTTTCATGTTGAACAACTGAAAATAATTTATACAGAGAATTGGCTTATGGGATAATTATCTTAGAATTATTGTCAGTCAATAAGCTTATTTATGATTGACAAATCAAAAAAGAACAAAATATTCTAACTTTAGCAAATAAAATGTTAATAAAATTAAATATTATACAAATTAAATGGATCTAGCCAAAGAACAATGTATTTTATACCTAGTGGAGTAAAATGTAGTCACATTCATAGAAGGAAATTTGTTGGTCAGACAATAACAATCTAAACAGAATTAATCTGAATTGCCTGGAAATGAATAACAATTATTATAAAGGTGAATCAGAATTGTCTATCAGCATGTGAGTGATGATTCTTCTTCAGGAGTAATATATGAGAAACACAGAGAGAAATTAATGGGTTTGTGGTGTTGAGGTTGCTCCGTATTGGAAAGCAACTATGAGGGATGACCTCAATTCTGGAATTTTCTACTTTTTAACCTCTTCATTATTTGATCCTCCTAAAAGAGAACCAAGTTCTCACTTCAAGAAAGCTCATTGGATTCTAGATCAGATTTGGCATCAAACTGAGATAAGAAAAGCATTGAAATAAGGGATGTGTATATTTGGAGAGGCATGTATATATAATAATACTGGTTTATCATTTATCCTCCCTGCGAATAGAAAGGTTACATTCAGCATAAAATATGGCTTGAGGCTACCTTTATATTTCTTTGCTAAACTAATTTTAATTAGTCCGGTGGTATTGCTACAGAGGTCTGCTGATGAGGATAATGGTATAGGATCTGAAAGACTGGGCCAATTGGGGCACCAAAAATTGTTTCAAAGATTCATATACATCCTTGTTTCTAAATGAAAAAAAAAGGTTAATTTTCCTTTGCCGGAGATTTATTCCATAGTTCCCATTCAAAAACCCTTTAAAGCAGCAGTTCTCAACCTGTAGGTCATGACCCATTTCGGGGTCGAACGACCCTTTCACAGGGGTCGCCTAAGACCATTGGAAAATACATATTTTCTATGGTCTTAGGAACCGAGACACCAATTTTATGGTTGGGGGTCACTACAGCATGAGGAACTGTATTAAAGGGTTGCGGGATTGCGAAGGTTGAGAACCACTGCTTTAAAGGATACAGAATAACAGAGTTAGAAGGGACCTTGGACTTCTTATAGTTCAATACTTGGTCCAACCCAAAGCTTTGTCCAATCTCTTTTAAAGAAACCTCCAGTTCTCTACCATCTACCACTTCTGAAGGCAAGCCATTCCATTGACTATTCTCACTTTGAAGGCATATTATACCAGCTGAAATTTGCACCACCTACATCTAAATCATCTGTTTCAGAAACTGGAAGGGTTCGTGGAGTTGTTATAAAGAGGCTCCTAGGGTCTCTTAAAAACTGAAATATCTAATATGGAATAAATATTTTATATTCCTGTAGTGAAGTCAGGGATTCCTTGAGATGTAGTCAATCTTTCCCACAATATTTCACAGCCAACAAGTCAACTCATTGAGCTTCATGATTTGTAACTAACACTAAATGTTAATATCGAAAGGATGCTAAATTGTCCAAAAATGCCTTTTGTACAAAAAATACCACAAAAACCAACTCTTGACATTTAAAAACCCCATGCACAAGAGCACCCAAATTTAGTTGCATTAACCTGCAGGCCAGGGAGAGCTCTCCTCTGACCATTTTCCCCCTTTGAGGGATGTCTTCAAATAACCCTTCCATGTGTAACAATTGGCACTAAGTTAGTTGGAAACCTGCCCTCCAATAGTATGAGGTCAACTCAGAATTTGTGCAAATCCTTTAGCAAACACCTTCTCATATAAGGATATGAATGACGTTGAAGCTCAATTGCTTCTCATAGTCAACAGGAGAAAAGCTCAAGTTGGCTTCAAAGCAGAAAGAGATTTTCCCTGGCTCCAAAATGATCCAAGCTCTCTTGGTAACTGTCTGCTTAGTAGTTTTTCCTTATCAAGGTAAGGTGTTTTCTTTGGTTTTCTTGTTCAGATTCTTACTGCTAAAAGGCTATTTCATCCAACAGATTACCATAAATCCCATACGGAGTAATATTCACATTCTTCTTTCTCTTTTAATTCTTTCATTAGCCTATCCATCTCTGCACATTCCATTTTTTTTATTACACATTCTTCTGTTTGGTGTCTAATTATTTTTCCAATTTTATGCGAATGTAATTCTCGCTGCCGTGATTATGTGTAGAATTAAGTATCTAATATTTTTTTCATAATTTCTTTTTATAATTCCTAACAGAAATCATTCCAGTTTTAGTTCAATTTGATTTGTGGTGATCTCCTCCAGCCAATCTTTTATTTTTTTTCCTATTTTTTTTTTTGCAGAAGCGTACGGCCACCACATAGGGTAATATGTTCCATGTTGCTGTTTGCATTTCCAACAAATAAGTGAGAACTCTGGGAATATTTTCACAATTCTCACTGGTGGGAGAAGCCATCTGTAGAACAGCTTGTACACGTTCTCTCTATATACCATTGTCATTGTTAATTTATAATATATTTCCCAATTTTTTTCCCATCCTGCCAATTCTATAATACATCCAAAATTTGTCACCCATGTTATCATCATTTCTTTTAGTGTTTCTTCTTCCATTTTAAATTTTAATAAATAATGGCATATTTTTAATCAATTTTTCTTCAATTCCCTGTAGAATTTTATCCAGTTCTTGTGGCTCCTTATAAAATTCATCCCTTTCTCTGTCTTTTTTATACCTTGCCTGTATTTGTAAATACAGCCACCAACCTATGTCTATTCCCTCCTCTTTCAATGCTTGTCTTGCTTTTAGTCTTTTTTAGTTATCTAATAAGTCTTCATATCTTATTATCTTGTTTATGTCCAATACGTTTGGATATATATCAGAGCTTCCATGGTGGATAGCCAGATTGGAATTTTGTTGTAATGTTTTGTTTTAAGTTTTAATCATATTTGAAGTACAGCTTTTCTAGTTAAATGTTTTTGGAAATAGCTGTGGGTTTTAGCCTTCCCATCCCGGATAAAGGCATGCCAACCTAGTTCCAAATTGTAACCTTCCATTGCTAGTAAACTTCTGTTTTTTAGATTGCTCCAATCCCTTATCCAAGTAAGAGCTGCTGCTTGATCATAAAGCTCCCAATTGGGAAGTGCAAATCCTCCTTTTTCTCTACTGTTCTGAAACAATTTTAATTTAATTCATGGTTTTTTTCCTGACCAGATAAATTGTGTAATTAGTTTATTTAAATATATGAAAAAGGTTTTCCCTAGGCTAATCGCTACCATTTAAAATAAAAATAAGATTTTTAGTAGGATATTCATTTTTACAATAGTGATTCTTCCCATTAATGATGTTTGTAGTTTCCTCCAATTTTCCAAATCTTTCTTAATCTTCTGAATCACTTTATCATAACTATCTTCCTTAATTGTTGAGCATTTCCCTGTCAGCCAAATTCTTAATATTTTACCTTTTTTATTATCTGCATTTCCATGTTTTATTCTAATTCTTGCTCTTGTTATTTGGTGAAATTCTTCATAATGATCTTTGTTTTGTTCTTGTTAATTTTAAGTTCCACCACACTACCGAATTCATTTATTTTTTTGATTAATTTAATTCCTGATTTTAATGGTTCCTCTAATATAAATGCCATATCATCCACAAATGTCTGTGCTTTATATTCTTCTTTTTTATTTTTAATCCTTTTATTTCTTAATTGTTATTAAGAATTTAATAAATTCTTATTAATTTCTACTAATAGAACTTCCAGTGTTAATATAAATAATAAAGGTGATAATGGACATCCTTGTTCCACTCCTTTCCATATTTTAAATTCTTCTGTAGTGTCACTGTTTATTGTGACTTTTGTTGCCTGGGTCATCTTTATAAAGTTTTCTCCAAATGTCATCATTTTTAACTGTGTGAAAAGGAACTGCCAATTTACATTGTCAAAGGCCTTTTGGACATCTAAAAAGACCACTGCAACCTGTTTCCCTAGATACTCTTCATAGTATTCTAGTGTGTTTATAATTATCCTCATATTATTTTTTAACTGGCGTTTTGGTAAGAAACTGTTTTGATCTGTGTGAATGATTTCATTTAATATTTTTTTAATTCGCTCTGGCATTATTGAAGTAAAGATTTAGTCTGTGTTTAGTAAAGAAATTGGTCTCTAATTTTTTATTTGTTGATGGTCCAAATCTTCTTTGGGTATCAATGTTACATATGCTTCCCTCCATGATTTTGGTAGCTTCACTTCTATAAGTGCTTCATGAAATAAATCTAAGATCACTGTTTCTATCTGCTCTTGTGTAGCTTTATAAAATTCTACAGGTCTGTTTTTGTCTCCTCAGTGTTTCCTTTCATTCCATCATTGTACTTTTTTTTGTTTAGATTTCTCCTCTCTCTTCCTCAATTTCATTAAGATTCTTTTTATTTAAGTATTGCTTGATGTTGTCTTGTAAAATGTTTTCTTTGCTGTATAGTTTCTCAAAAAATTTCTGTAGTATATATTTTTTCTTCATTCTGGTATTATGTGTTTCCTCTTTCATCTTGTAAGTGGTGTATTATTCTTGAAAAGAATTCCTAATCAGCTGCATTTCGATAATAAACTAGGTTTGCCTAGTCTAGCTTTATTGGATTGTGTGAATCAGACCATTGTGATATCCTGTTTCCCATGTTATCCTCAGCACTCATCATCACTCCGTACAGAAGCATACAGAGTGGTTGAGTTTTATTTATTCCCTTTGCTGTTTATTTGAGTGGGTGACATGTTTCTTTTTGGCCCTCCCAAAGCAATGTCTCCAGTTAGACTTCCAGTTATCAAACATATGCAAAAAATTAACCTGAATTTCGGTTCTATGCTCCACCAGAAAATGATTAAATTCCTCATTGATAACGGAATAACTGTTCTAGATATGAAAATGGTAGAACTTTTCTTTCCTTTTCTTGTAAAGGGAGTTCTATAATCTTGGAAGCTGGGGAGGTTAACGGTTATGAAGTCGTATATCCACAGAAAATCCATCCATTGCCCAAAAGCAGAACTGAGCGTCGGGAGCAAAAGGTAAGAAATAATCTTCATTTCATCAACTAATTTATTAATAAATCTGACCCTAAATTTTGCTCCAGATTTATGTGAAGCCAAGTTAGAGTTAAAACTCTACTACTTTCACAATTTAGCCATGTGGTTCTTAGGACAAATGTCCCTGAAACTCCCACTATATTTATTGGCCATTTTAAAGTTGAGTTTGTTCTGTTTTGTAAAGGGAAATTACTACATAAGTCACATATTTGTCAAAGTTAATAAAATATGAAAAGTGATGATGGAAAAAGGTTATAATTTGGATTTATCACTAGTTTCATCTTTTGCATCTGATCCTAGTCCAACCCTTAAAGTCCTTATGAATAATACTTCCATAGATGGATTTATACAGAAAGCTGTAAGGAAAGATGACATACAATAAGTCTCATAAGACTGTCAACTTCTGAAAGTCATTTTCACTTTGATTAAAAATCTGTCAAATTGCAGAAGTCTGAGAAAAACTCCACGCATACTTATATCAAGATTTGCACTTAACGTGGTTTGAGTGAAACTTACATCACCCTGATTTTTTCATGGGAGCAAAGAATCTTACTAGGCAGGATTATTATCTCTGGATAAATACTAGTTGTCAACCAACAGAGCTTTTGGTATTCATTTGCTAACTTATAATGGCCATCTGAATGTTCGCATTGCAATCTACCATATTTTTCGGAGTATAAGACACTCCTTTTCCCCCCAAAAAAGAGAGTGAAAATCTGGGTGCATCTTCTACATTGAATACAGCATTTTTGTCCTATCACACACACACCCTTGCAAAAATGGACATGCAGAGGGTTTGAGAGGCTTGCAAAGTGCTCCTGAGGGCTGCGGAGGGCAAAAACAAGAAACAAAGGGGCCACTTTTGCTCATTTCCCCCCCCCCTTTGGGAGGCTTGTAGAGGAGCACTCTACAAGCCTCCCAAAGTCTCTACATGCCTCCTGCCTTTTTTGCGATAAATGGGCAGGGTTTTTCTCATGTTTGTCCTCCCCCCCCCCAGCCCATAGGAGCACTCTACAAGCCTCCCAAAGCTCTGCATGGCCTTTAACTATTTGCAAAAAATGAGGTGTGCAGAGATGTCTTTTTTTTTAAAAAAAAATTACCTCTTCAAAACCATGGTGTGTCTTATTCTCCCAAAAATATGGTATGTGCCTACAAATTTATTTAGTAAACAGATATATGTATATACAGAATATAACCACAACATATGACCAATTGAGAAGATTCCTGACAACTTAAAACATTAAAATGTCATAATTTTAAGAGCGGGACCTAGCTATTTGCGGGATCGGATCCTGCCTCATACATCCACACGGCCTATTCGCTCGCACAGAGAGGGACTTCTCCGGGTGCCATTGTACAGTAGTTGTAGACTTATAGGGGAAGGGCTCTCTCTGTGGCGGGCCCAGCCCTCTGGAACGACCTTCCCCCCGACATTAGAACAACCACGGACCTCCGCTCCTTCCGTCTAAAACTAAAAACATATCTGTTCTGCTTGGCCGGCCTAGGGTAGTCTCCCTTCCAGGGGTGGGTTTCTGGGGGTTCGCCTGGGATCGGGCAAACCCTTTCGTAAAATTTCCGGATCCCGAGCGATCCCTTTGGATCGTGGACCCGGAAGTAAGTCGCCACTGCTAACTGCTGCTCCCAGCTGGGGCGGGCAGGCAGGAAAGCAAGCAAGGCGACTGCGCTGTCTTCTTTTTCCCTCAGTGAAGCGCCGCCTCCTCCTCGCCCATGCTTCGCTGAGGGAAAAAGAAGACAGCCAGGCCGGCTCTCCGAAGGGGTCCTCCTTTCCCCTTCTCCATGGGGGTGGGTGGTGGGGGTGGGCCGCTCACCTCGTCGCCCCACAACCTGCTGCCGCTGCTGCCGTGACAACTCCAAAGAGCAGCGCTCGGGCCAGGAGCCGCCGGCCAAAAAAAAAGAAAGCACACACACACACACAACCTACTTCAGGCGGCGGGAAACACGCAAGGAGAATCCACTCCCAGCTGTCTTCTTTTTCCTTCTGCGAAGGGTACTGGCCGCTGGCAAAGCGGGAGGCTCGGGAAGGCGGCGGGAGCGCCTTTCCCCCCCCTTCCCTTTGCTCAGCCACCTCTTCCCCCCCTACGCCTAGCCGCGAGTGGATTCTCCTTGCGTGTTTCCCGCCGCCTGAAGTAGGTTGTGTGTGTGTGTGTGCCGCCTTCCCGAGCCTCCCGCTTTGCCAGCGGCCAGTACCCTTCGCAGAGGGAAAAAGAAGACAGCTGGGAGTGGATTCTCCTTGCGTGTTTCCTGCCGTCCGAAGTAGGTTGTGTGTGTGTGTGTGCTTTCTTTTTTTTTGGCCGGCGGCTCCTGGCCCGAGCGCTGCTCTTCAGAGTTGTCACGGCAGCAGCGGCCGCAGGTTGTGGGGCGACGAGATGAGACCTGAACATTATCACTCGGATTCGGAGCGAGCTACCCTCCATCGACAGTGGTCCAGTCGAGAGGGCCGAGGCTGCTCTTGTGATACCATCTTGGGAGGAGTTTGATTTTGTTACCACCGAGGATATGGACAAGTTGTCAAAGAGACTTAGGGCTACCACATGTTTATTGGACCCGTGTCCCTCCTGGCTTGTACTGGCATCCTGGGAGACGACACGAGGCTGGCTCCAGGGCATTGTCAACGCATCTTTGAGTGAGGGGTCCTTGCCTGCCGTCTTGAAAGAGGCGGTAGTAAGGCCCCTCCTCAAGAAGCCGTCCCTGGATCCAGCATTATTAGAGAACTATCGTCCTGTCGCCAACCTCCACTTTCTAGTGAAGGTTGTTGAGAGTGTGGTGGCTCAACAGTTTCCGCGACACTTGGAGGAAGTTGATTATCTAGACCCGCGCCAGTCCGGCTTCCGACCCGGGCACAGCACCGAGACGGCATTGGTCGCGTTGGTTGATGATCTCTGGATGGCGCGGGATAGAGGATATTCCTCTATCCTAGTCCTATTAGACCTCTCAGCGGCTTTTGATACCATCGACCATGGTATCCTATTGCGCCGACTGGGGGGGTTGGGGTTGGGAGGCACCGTTTTGCGGTGGTTCTCATCCTACCTCTCTGGTCGGTTGCAATATGTGTTGGCAGGGGGGCAGAGGTCGGCCTCGAGACCCCTCATATGTGGGGTTCCTCAGGGGTCGGTCCTCTCGCCCCTACTGTTCAACACATATATGAAGCCGCTGGGTGAGATCATCCGTGGTTTTGGGGTGGGATATCATCTGTACGCTGATGATACTCAGTTGTACATATCCACCCCAGACCACCCCAACGATGCCGTCGAGGTTATGTCCCGGTGCTTGGAAGCCGTACGGATCTGGATGGGTGGTAACAAACTCAAGCTCAACCCATCCAAGACTGAGTGGCTGTGGCTTCCGGCACCCCGGTTCAGCCAGATTACTCCAACTCTGGCCATTGGGGGCGAAACACCGGCCCCCGTGGAGAGGGCGCGCAATTTGGGTGTCCTCCTGGATTCCCGGCTGTCTATGGAAGATCATGTGGCAGCCGTGGCCAGGGGGGCGTTTCATCAGGTACGCCTGATGCGCCAATTGCGCCCCTTAGTGGACCGGGGTGCCTTACGCACAGTCACTCAAGCACTCGTCACCTCTCGACTCGACTACTGTAATGCTCTCTACATGGGGCTCCCCTTGAGGTGCACCCGAAAGCTGCAGCTAGTCCAGAACGCAGCCGCGCGGGTGATTACGGGAGCCCCCAGATGCTCCCACATAACACCGATCCTGCGCGAGCTGCACTGGCTTCCTGTGGTCTTTCGGGTGCGCTTCAAGGTCTTGACGACCATCTTTAAAGCGCTCCATGGCTCGGGGCCTAGTTATATGCGAGACCGCCTCCTGCCCCATACATCCCTCAGACTGATACGCTCCCACAGAGAGGGCCTCCTCAGGGTGCCGTCGGCTGGACAATGCCGACTGGCGACACCCAGGGGAAGAGCCTTCTCTGTGGCGGGCCCTGCCCTTTGGAACGACCTACCCCCTGAACTCCGCACCATCTCCGACCTCCGCCTCTTCCGCAAGTGTCTGAAGACACACCTATTCCATCTAGCCGGCCTAGCGTAACCTCCATACTGATTATTAGATAGTTTTAAATTTGGGATTTTAATTCGGTTTTTAGCGCAGGGTTATTTATTAGAATAAGTATTTTAAATTTTGATATATTTTATATATTTTGTATCTATTTTAACATCCCTGTGCGCCGCCCTGGGTCCATTTGGAGAAGGGCGGGGTATAAATTTAATAAATGGAAAAAAAAAATTATTACTTTTCTATGTTCCTTCAGGGCAAAAGAAAGAAGCGCAGCCTCGCAAGCGCAGCGCTCCGAGGGGAAGGGAGGGAGACCTTTTTTCCCCTGGGTTGCTTTCGGAGCGGATCGTGGGGGCTGCAGGCCCTACGCACCTTGGGGGGGGCACCCCAGAGACTAATCCGGCACACGTGGCAGCCGTTCTCCCCCCCCCCCAAGGCAGGCGCACTGGCGCTTTCGCTTTGAAGTCAGCTCTGTCTCTTTAATGCGCGCTCCCGGAGCTCGGCGCGCCCACCCCGCCTGTATAACTGGAGTCCATGGAGTTGTATTGAGTTCAGAGGGAGGAAGTTGCCCCGGGTGCTGACAACCCACGCTACGCCACTGGGTCCGAGTGAGTGGCCGACTGGCCGGCGGGCGGGTAAGGAAAGTTGCTGCGCGCCCCAAAAATCCTCTGGCCCGCTGGCCGCGGTTGCTCGCTCGCTCGCTCGCTTGCTCGCTCACCCATTGGACGCCAGGTTCCTTCGTCCGGTGGATGGGTGAGAGAGAGAGCAAATAAATACAGCCAGCAGGCTGGCGGGCCAGTCAGGCTACTTCCTGGAGCTGAGGAGGTTTGTGGGGGGGGGGAGACAGACAGACAGAGAGAGGCACAGACACACAGAGAGACAGGGAGGGAGGGGGAAACCAGAGAGTGACAGACACACACAGAGAGACAGAGAGTGGGAGGGAGGGAGAGAAAGATAGACAGAGACACAGAATGAGTGATTTAAGTGCCTGAATGCGAGACAGACGGACACACACACACACACAGAGTGACAGATGGGCAAACAAAGGAGAGAGAGACACAGAGAGAGAAAGATAAAAAAGAAGGTGGGAGAGAGAGAAAGAAAGAGAAAGAAAGACAGACAGAGAGAAAGAGAGAAAAAAGAAAGAGAGACAGAAAGGAAAGAAAAAGAAAGAGAGAGAGAGAGAGAGAGAACTTATGACCACAATTAAGCCCAAAAGTTTGGTTGCTAACCAAGACCATTGTTAAGTGAGTTTCACATTTTCCAAATTGGCCACTCCCACCCGGTCACATGGCTGGCAAGCCACTCCCACCCGGTCACATGGCCGGCAAGCCACTCCCACCCAGTCACATGGCCAGCAAGCCACAGAACCTGTTCCAAAAAATTTGAAACCCACCCCTGCTCCCTTCTATGGGGTTGTTAATAATTTTAGATGGGGATCTTAGTAATTTTTAACTGGGAATTTTTAGCGCAGGGATATCATTTAATTTGTTTTTATTATGTTTGTATATTTATTGTTTTGTTTGCCCTGTGCACCGCTCCGAGTCCCTTCGGGGAGAGGGAGCGGTCAACAAATTTAAAAAAAAAATAAAAAAAAATAATTTGAATAGGTTACTCTAGTCATAAAGTATTCAGAAATGCCTAGACAGACAAGGGGGAGGGATCAAGCAGGGAATTTGCCTTGAATCATTGCAGAATAGCAACAGACCCAGGACTGAAACACACTACACACTACACACACACACACACACACACACACACACACACACAGTTCCATGAAAGTTATCTGCCTCTTAGTTTGAACTCTACACATGCAAATCTGGTCACTTGTGCCTGACACAAAGTTGCTATTAATAGGTAACTTTAAGAGATTTTGTCTTGTCATTTTTCATAAAAGATGATGGGCAGCTGTGACAACTGAGAACCATGAGATATGAAAATATCCTTTCCAGCTTCCCAGAATGCATCACTTTGAAATAGAAAAGTGGTGAAGATGATGTAGTGGTTACAGCTCAGAGTTGGAACTAAGGACCAGATACCAGTATATCCTCAGCCATGGAAACCCCTGGATGGCTTTTGTCTCAGTTTCTCTGTACCAGACAAGCCTCATGCATTGAATTAAAGAAGGAGATCTTGAACTTATACAAGAAGGTTTAATTTAATTTAAGAATATTTTATACTGCTTTTCAAGCATCAGATGAAATATTCCAAATTTAAAAATGAATTGGCTATGACTTGCCATTTGACGCAGGTGTTGAATTGATCAGAAGGTATATATTTTATTTGTCTTTTTAAAAAATAAACACTGAACTTTTTGCGTTTCAGGTGAACTATGAAGATACCATTAAATATGAATTCGAAATGAATGGAAAGCCAGTGGTCCTTCACCTAGAAAAAAATAAGTATGTTAACTCAGAAGTTCTCTTAACTTTGCTAAGAGAAGTTTTGAAATGTATATTACTGTACATAATTCTATAGAAATAACATTTGCATTGTTTTGGAAATTTAATTTAAATGTTACTATATCACTGAGGTAGATAAAGTTATTGAATCAATTAATTAATTCTTAGACCAGAACTGAGAATTTTTATTGCTGCTTTCACTGCTACTCTGTTTGAATGTAACAATTCTGCATAAAGTTGAACCACTCAAGGCTCATAAACTTCTGGATCTTGAATTATCAAACTAGTTGTGAAATGTTACAGAGCAGTGGTGCGTTTCCATTATTTTTATTACTGGTTGGCTTCCATGTGCATGACACTTCTGGACATGCGCATAAGCATTGGGGCGGGTGGGCAGAGTGTCCCGCTGCCCCCACTACTGGTTTTCCTGATCCGGACTGAACCGGAAGCAACCCACTTCTGTTACATAGATTTAAAAATGATTGTTTATGCATCAATGATGCTCCACAGACATCCCATCAATCCGTGTGCTTCCTAAGAGCTTGATATTGCTGCTCAAATTATACCAGAGCTTTCATGTTGGAGCATCAAAGTCATGAAACCTCATGTGCTCTTAAGGCATGAAAGGGATCACATAAACCTAAACAAGCTTGGCCTAAAAAGGCTCAGATTTCAACACACCCTGTTTTTTAATTGTTGTTTTTGCTAAGAATGCAATGCCGACCTTCTTAATGCTGCCCCATTTGAATTGTATTAATAAAGGTAATAATAAATTTGCCACTTGGATTATAATGCAGAATAACTAACCACTGGAACATATTTATGGACTTTCATTAACTTGTCTAGTCAGGCATTAGAATTTTTATTAACTGCTTTATTTCACTATGGGAAACAGACATGGACTTAAATTCTTTTGTTAGTAGAACAGAATAACATGGTTGGAAAGTGTCTAGGAGGTGTCCTAGCCCAAGCCCCAGATGAAGCAGGAGACCCTATGCCATTATGGTAAAATTGTTCTCCAATCCCTTCTTAGGAACCTCCACTGATGACCCCAACTCAGCTTCTAGAAGCAAGGAAGGAAATTTCTCTACTGCAAAATCTCTGTTCCCTCCTGATCGGCTGGGACTCAGGATGCAGAGAATAGATATGTGTGTGTATGTGTGTGGCAGTCATAGGTAGTATTTACCGGTTCTCCCAACTACTCAAAATTACCACTACTGTTTCTTCAGAACTGGTCAGAACCTGTTGAATGCCACCTCTGCAGCTACTGCCCTGTAAAGATGGGAAGAGTTGCATAGAATCCCTGCAGCCCTCTTGCAATTTAATAATATCTTCAAGACCTTGAACATTAGGAATGTCTGGCTTTGATTTTAGAGTGTATTTTTGTATTGACCATGCTATATAGGTGCCCTTTAAATATATGTTGCCTTTATTATTGAGTATAAGCTACAAAGAAACTGATCTTCCTGTATTTGTGTTCATGTGTCACTTTATCTTATACCATTGGAAACATTAGAAATTATAGTGTTCCCCTTTTCTACTGTTTAACTATAAGGCTATGAAGAACTTCTAGAGTAGCATCTGGATGACCATGTTCAGACCTGAAAGTAAAACAGGGCTATAGGTGGGAGACTAGCGAGGAATATCAAGTTTATCTGTGACTGGAAACATAGAATTATGTGCCAATGAATGGAATGGATGTGACACCAGGAGTAGATAGTGACCCAATACGATTGTTTGGAACTTCAAGCGATGTTTCTGAATGAAGGTTCAAGGCATTTGTTGTCTTCATGAAACAATGTGAACCTCTTGAGTAAAGGGAGATATACTGCTTTCCTTTGCAGACTTTGTAGCTTCAGCTGATGGTTGCATTGATTAGAAGAATCAAGGAGCCTCCTGGTCAATCATACCACCTTTGAGCCTTTATGATTGCACAGCTTCCTTGGTACAAATCTCTCTCCTCAGGAAAATCCGGGATGCTGTGCACTCCTCATAAATAGCCATCCTGATCAGATTGAAATGCCGGCTCCTTTCCTTTGACACCAAACAATATCCTTGAAGTGCCATTATACAGTAATTGTAGACTGAATATGCAATTGCCTCTTAAATTCCTACTTAATTCCTGATATAAATAATGCTTGCTAAATAACGTCTTTTTTTGCATTCTTTCCAGAGGACTTTTTTCCAAAGATTACACCGAGACTCATTATTCTCCCGATGGCAGAGAAATTACAACAAGCCCTCCGGTTGAGGTAATATTCAGAGCATCTTACTCCTATGAAATTAATTGAGAAGGATATTTGTGCACAATATTCCAAATATGCATATATCAGACCAGGCCTTTCAAACAAGTAGGGCTGCATATGAATGAAGTGTCTTATATTGAATATGATCTCTGAAAGGATGTGTGGGTTATTAAAACCCAATTGGTTCTACTTATTGAATTAATAGGGGGATATTTTAGTTCTTTCCTATTGATTAAAAGCAAATCTCTTTTGGAGTGAGCCCCACATAGGTTTAGTATGAGAACATCAAGTTTAGATGATCTACTTTGCTTTTTAAATCCTATTACACTTACAGATGAAAAATCATTTGTTTTGAATATCAATATTTTGCTTCTACAGAATTCAGAAATTCATTCTATGTCCCCACATTAAAATCAGCCAGAGCCTGACCCCACCAGCTGTTATATCACAGCAGTAAGATTGTTTCTTAGGTCCACTGCCACCTCCACCAAAATTGATTTAAAAGTCCATCCTCTGCCTCCAAAAATTGTCCACTTGTGACTTAGTTTCTTCAAAGGTCATATCGTCTGCTCTTTTCTTGACTGTAGCAGAAATTTGTTGGTTTTAATTTCTACATGACTCCTCTTCTAGAAGATGTTAGGAATCAAAATTCAACACCAGTTGGAGTCTTCCTGGTTATGCATGCATCTTTAAAAAAATTTCTTCTTCTCTTCCTTGGGGTTTTTAGGGCTTGTTAGTTTTAATGGGTATTTTAGCGCAGGGACAGTTAGTTTAATTTATTTTTATCTTTTGTATTTATGGATGTATATATTTTATGTGTTTTAGTTTTCCCTGTGCACCGCTCCGAGTCCCCTAGGGGAGAGGACGCGGTATAAAAAAAACCTATTAAAAAAAAATCTTTAACATAGTGTTACTGTAGCATATTTATATCTTTGATGTGTTTCTGAAAGTTTTTATTCTGTGGATTCAAGGAAATAACAATTAATTGGTAACATTAATAAATGTGGAGGTTTTCCTACATTATGATAAGAGTTTAGAACATAGTGTGAGAGTTTATTCAGCAAATCCTATAGTGCAGCACTAGATGACATCCAATAAGACAAAGTTGGTTGAGAAATTGGCTTGTTACTTGAACAGAACATTGTATATCCTTTTGTTGAGTGTCTTCCCAAAAATTGTAAGCATTTTGCCATCAGTGATGCTCCCCCTGCAGTGTGACTTCCTTTAATGGAGACTTGTGTTTATCCTATGTTCATTTCAGAAGAATCAATTCTGAGCAGATTTTCTGTCCTCCACAATCAAAATATTCTGAACTAGTTGCTTATTATTCATTGTTTCATTGATGTTGTGGAATATATTGGAACTGCACTTTTGCTCATCAAATCACACTGCAAACAAGCTTTAACCAGTGTAGTCCTCTTGCCTCCCTACAGGATCACTGCTATTATCATGGACGCATCCAGAATGAAGCTGACTCAACTGCAGTCATCAGTACATGTGACAGCTTGAAGTAAGATAGTCTCTTATCTTTTGTTTATTTGATTAAGAATGAAAATATTATTACTGCTCTTGGAATTGTCAACGTTCAATAAAAGTGCATCAGTTTTTCATGCGAATTAATTGGGTGTCCCAAGAAACCTGCAAGATTCAGAAAGACTTTGGATACCAGGAAGAGCTTCTGACAGCAAGTAGACTCAGTAGGGAGCTAAATCAGATCTGTCTAGATGAGCTTTAAAGTCTGTATCTCCTTTTCATATAGGAGCTGAAGTTACAGGGGGGGGGGGGGAAAGATAGGAAGGTTTCAGATTGTGCCCCTTACTAGAAAATGTACAGGAAGAGGCAAGCAGACTTTTCAGTTCTATCCAGAAACACCTTCTTGAGCCACTCTGCACACCTTCTACATCCATGTAGATAACTTGGTCATTTAAAGATTCCAAAATTCAGAAGTGCTTCACCCTTATCCAGATTCAATGCTCTCCCAACAGAAGGAAAATACAAAAAAAAAAAAAACCCACCCCAAATTAACAAAAAAAAAAACCATTTGAGCTGAGACTTTGTCCATGCAGTGAAGGAATAATAGAAACATTGGAACATAATAGAATAACAAGAGGATGACAGAATGAGAAAAGGGACCTTGAGGTCTTCTATTCCACTATTCTGGAAAAAGGGCTGTCCAATCTCTTGTTAAAAGCCTCCAGTGATGCTTCCACCAATTTCCACTAGGAGGCAAACCATTCCACTAGTTCAGGGGTCCCCAACCTTTTTTTCACCAGGGACCGGTTTCATTTTAAAGAAAATTATGCGGACCGGCTGAGTGGCTCAGCAGTCATGTGACTGGGTGGGCGGGGCCAACTTGGAAAATGTGAAACTCACTTAACAATGATCTTGGTTAGCAACCAAACTTTTGGCCTCAACTGTGGTCATAAGTTCTTTCTTTCTTTCTTTCTTTCTTTCTTTCTTTCTTTCTTTCTTTCTTTCTTTCTTTCTTTCTTTCTTTCTTTCTTTCTCTCTCTCTCTCTTTCTCTTTCTTTGTCTCTGTCTCTCTTTCTTTCTCTCTCTCTCTTTCCCTTTCTCTCGCTATTTCTTTCTCTTTCTTTCTCTGTCTCTCTCCTTCATCCGCCAATCTCTGTCACTCTGTGTGTGTGCGCGTGTGTCTGTCTGTCTTGCGTTCACTCAATCACTCATTCTGTGTCTCTGTCTATCTTTCTCTCCCTCCCTCCCTCTCTCTGTCTCTCTCTGTGTGTCTGTCGTCGTCGTTTCCCCCCCCCGCCTCCTCAGCTCGCCTGCCGCACTTGGTCGCTCGTTCGCTCGGTCAGGCTCTGTGGCTGCAGGGCTGGAGAGGAGGAGGAGGGAGGAGGGGGCAGCCCATTGGGCAGAGTGCGCGAGAGAACGCAGGAGGATGGTGGGGGCTCTTCCTCCACCCTCGTCGACGGAGGGACTCCTGTGCGCCGCCGGAGCAACCCTCCCGACGAGGGTGGAGGAAGAGCCCCCACCATCCTCCTGCGTTCTCCCGCGCGCTCTGCCCAATGGACTGCCCCCTCCTCCCTCTTCCTCCTCTCCAGCCAGTTCCTTCCCCCGCTGGCGGAGCCTCCGCAGCCCCTGGAAAAAAAGGAGTGGCCGGCATGCCAGCAGGGAAGGGAATCGGCGCCCAGGAGTCCCTCCGCCGACGAGGGAGGAGGAAGAGCCACACTCCAACGGCGCGAACAGCCGCACCTGCGTTCTCCCGCGCGCTCTGCTCAGGGGGCTGCCCCCTCCTCCCTCCTCCTCCTCTCCAGCCCTGCGGCCCGGCTCCCACCCAGCCACGGACCGGCACCGGTCCGCGGACCGGGGGTTGGGGACCCTTGCACTAGTTAATTGTTCTCACTGTCAATTTCTTTTTCATTCTAGGTTGCTTCATTCTTTGATAAGTTCGTTAAATTTGACAAGTTTCCCTCTGCTACTTCTTGTCTTGCCATTAAGATACTTTGGGGAATAGGTTACCCTCCTCATTTTTCTGACATCCTCTTAAATATTGAACAGCTGTTATTATGTCACCCATTTCCTTCTCTTCATTACCTTCATCATTCATCATATGTTTTAGCCTCCAGCTCCCTGTTTTTCTCCACAATTAGTCTGCATTTTATTCATGTTGTTCTCTGCATTGCTTGCATGCATGCATACATACATACATACCCTAACCAAGTCATACATATGTATGTTAACTAACCAAGTGAACATTCTCAGTATAACCATGACATATCTGTACAATATTTGTATGGAGATAGTTCGGCATATAAAACTAAACCTATTTGAAAGATTCAGTTTTTGTGTAAAATTTTTACAAATGTTTGTGTGTGTGTGTTTGTGTGTGTGTGTGTGTATTATATATATGACATCAAATATTTTAATTTTACCTTATTGTCATTTTACCTCATACATTATAATTATAAAAATAAAACACAAACATCCTTCACATTCTATACGTTAGGACCGAAAACCAAAATATATTGCTTTGATACTGCACTATATTATAATTTATGAAATAAAATTTTAGATAAAAACTGAATCTTTCAAACAGGTTTAGATATTTCATGGTTATATTGAGAATATCGAGTTGGTTAGTTAAGAATTGCTTATATCCATCGAGGGGTCCCATAGACTCTGTGTGTTCAGTTGATTTTTTCCAGACATTTCGTTACCCAACTAGGTAACATCATTAGTGCAGTTCAGCCCTGAAGTACAAAGATTGTCTTCTCTTGATTATCCACTTTTAATCACCCTATTCATAAAAAGTCTACATTTTTGTTTGCAGAGGACATTTCAAGCATCAAGGTGAGACGTACCTTATTGAACCCTTGAAGTTTTCTGACAATGAATCCCATGCAGTCTACAAATATGAAAATGTAGAAAAAGAGGATCAGACCCCCAAAATCTGTGGGGTAACCAGCACCAGTTGGAAATCAAATAAGCCCATCAAAAAGACCTCTCAGATATCTGCTACTCTTGAAGAAGTAAGTCTCATAAACCCTCAAGTATATAACATGGCTTGAAAACAGGGATGCATTTATTTGTTTATAAGTTATAAAGCAAAAGATAAATTCTCTGGGACTGATGAGAAAGAATTCATAGGAGAGGAACCTCCACTTCTGAAATTCTATTTCAGCCATGCTGAACAATAAAACATGGAAACTCAATGAACAGAAAATACATATTCCAGATATATAACATTTTCTATGATCATGCAAACATAGTTTGGAGATTTAGTTCAAAATGGATTTAATTGAATCTTAACTTTGTAAATCAGTTTAAAAAAAAGGAATGAAATGATCAAATTGGATGCCACTTGGGATATGGGGAGAAACTGTTTGAAATGTTAAAACAATGTGTTGAGATGTCTAATAAGACCTAATAAACATAATCTTGTCTCAATTTTCCAATTTGATTTGAATCTAGTTAGATTGAAGTAATGATGGAATCAAAACTGACAAATTGAATCTGGTCACAGATGATCCTTATACTCTCAATCTTATCCTCCATTACTGGAGGCCAGAAGAAAATTGAAGACAAAATATTGCATCCAAGATTACAATCCCTTCCTTCCTTTTGGTGGCTGAAGTTGGAAATGGCTGAAACACATCTGGACGTTCAAAGCCTCACTTCTTTTGTTAAAATGTGATACAACAGTGGTTGTTACAGTGCAATGCCAAAATGCAAATGCAATCGCCAAAGTTGAACATCTGCTTGGATGATGGCTTCAATGTTTATGCCAATTCGAGATTCTTTGTGCTCTGCAAGTTGTTTTTGTGTTTTATAGCATCTTGAACATTCTAGTCTCAATGTCAGGTTGTGGTCACTTTATTCAACCTGCATCTTGTGCAACAGAGTTAAGAAAGTGGCTGTCAGACAGCAAGGAGAGGAATTGCCCTGTGGAATTGGCCATCTGACCTTGCAGTTCCATATGCTGAAAAAGCACAGATACATTTTCCTGTGGGAAGAAGGAAGTAATGCACCTGATATGGTTCAAATCTTAGCCCTAAGGGTAGTTCCTGAGCAATTTGGGTAGGTTAATGGTGGACGATGACACTGGAACTCAGCAGGGAGGGGCTTTTTCTTTCCCAGGGAAATGCAAGTAGCAGAAATTTTGACAGGCTGAAAAATAGGTCAAAAAAGTGATTTCTTCACTCGCTTCTTTCTATGCCAAAATGGATGCAATTGGAAACAAGTGCCACACTACATTATGTACAAAGAAAATGTTTCATGCCATGACAAAATCTCTCTATATTAATGAAGATTTCTGATTATTTGTTGACCTGTTGACTGCAGGGAGTAATAAACTATCTTTTCTTTCTGTTCTGTTTAGCAAAATAACTTCTTGGAGGAGAAAAAATATATTGAGCTTGTCATAGTTGTAGACAATGCAATGGTAAGTATCCTGGATAGCATTTCATTTTCTTTCTGCATGGGGCACACATTTTTCTTTCTGTTGTTTTTTTTACATAACATTCAAACTGGAGTGTATCTTAAAATGTGCTTTATAATAAACTTTTTAAATTATTTTTAATTATTTTTGTTATTACACTCAAATGTTTAAGAGACTTTTGACTTTTGAAACACTCAAATGTTTAAGAGACTTTTGACATTTAACAACATTCTAATTTGCACATTAGTCCTTCCTGGACGCCAACTAAATTTTAATTATACTTTATCGAGAAATGCCAAAATCAGGAAATTGAATACATAGAAGATAAATGAAATTTTGAAATGGAGAAAAAAATAAAAGGGAATCATCATATATTTCTTCTCACTGGTCAATCTAGAATTCCAAAATTCATGAGGAGAATTTTGAATTAGTGGGTGGATAGGCAAATCTGGGTGGCTTGCTTGATCTCATTTCATCTTTTATTTCAAAACTATTACATTCAAGTGGGTTTTAAAATTTAATCGAAATATAAATATGTACTTCCTAGCATATTTTTTATTTATATTTTTGCTTGAGATGGAATTTTAAAATAAGTTTCCCGAGCAGAAAATATTTTGATGTATTTGTATGAATATATGCATTTGAAATTGTTTTCCTCCTTATGTGTCCCTACCCCTGTTTGTTGCTGAATTTCAATAGATTGTTTCAAGAAATCATCATTATACACTGTTAATGTTCATCGTATCACTCAAATTAAATCTTTTTCCCCACCAAATCAAATCTATTTCTCCAATAGAAGCTAACCGTTGGCTAATAGACAAGAAAGATCCACATTTGACTTAGCCAATCTCCTTTGCAGCAATGCAGCATTTGCAGTAAAATAACTCTTTTTGGCTTTCTCTGAATATATGCACATTTCCCCCCAGCAAACTAAACAATGTTCATTAATTCAAAAATAGTCCACGAACTCCCAGACACCAGTTTAAGCTTTCCCCTTTAGTACTTTTGCAAAAGGGAAAATTTTAGGCAAGCTCTTTTCAAGGATAATTGATCTCAGGCTGATGTCATTTAAATTCAGGTTCCTCCTCCTCAGCAGGGTGACTAGTCATATTCTGTCATAAAGTTATTTATTGCAAAAATATCAGCTCTTTATTCTGCCATATACCATCTTTCACTGTAAAGATATAATATGAAAATTTCATGAATTCAGTGATTTCCCATCAAATCCGAAAGATCTTGAGAATTTGCAAAGATTCCTTCATGTATTATTCATTCAGCTTAATGGTGCTCTTTGTCCCAAATTCAGCTTAGTTAGAGGTATGGTTTTAAAACATTTTTCACATTTGTTTCATTACATTGGATGGAGAAAGTTGATTGGAAAAGTAATTTATAAAAGCGTTCTTGCTTTGGGAAATGTTATATGTAGGGATGCCCTTTCCAGAGACTAGACAATGGTCAGCTAATGAAGATGGGGAAGAGGGTGGAATTTAAGTGTCCAAGTTAACAATACATGAAGAATCAGATGGATAGTAAAGAATGCTTATCTGACACATCCCTGAACATGGAAATATAGCATTCAATTAAGGAAAGCATTTCAGTAGGTTGACTGACATTGCCTCCAATACCATGTGTGGTGCTGAAAAATTAATAACATTAATATATTAATAGCACAAATGTAAATTAAAAAAATAATCAGAAATGAAGAATTCATTGGACAGCTTGGATATAAAAGTATTTTGTCTAAATCAGCAAATTCTATTTTTTTTTAAAAAAAAATCTGTTTCTTTCCCTGACATGTTCTTTCTCTCTCTCCCTCAATCCCTCCATCCCAAAATTATGGGCTCTTCTTAACTTTTTTGTCTTTTCTGTAGTTCAAGAAGTACAACAGCAACAGCACTACTATAAGGATGAGGGTGTTTGGTATGATCAACTTTATAAATGTGGTAAGAAAACCTGGCAAATTTTTCTGTTCTGTTTTTGAATGTTCTTCACACAACAAAATTAATGAGGTAAGGTGACCCAGGAGACTGACTTTTACAAGAACGCTACCTTTTCCGGCTTTGAGTGCACCAAAGCTACATCATTTGGTAAACTGGTGATGCAGCATGGAAGCCTAATTCAGAAAATTGGTTAGTTCAGTAACTAGGTCAATAAGCCTCTTATGTGAATACAGCCACTGTGTTGGGAGGATGCAAGTCTAAAACTATTACAAGAATTCAATCAGTGCTACATCTCTAGCTGGATTCTTTCAGGGCTGTGGTCGATCTTCTGAACTTGGAGATTAGACAGAAATGGACAGAGTAAGCCCCGTCTAAACTCAACTGATTACAAAGATGAAGAAAGCAGGAGAGAGGAACCCAGTTTGAGTTGGATTGTGGCACTTAGGAGAAGATCCACCCATATTGTGTCTGCTTCTGTCCTATTAGACTTGTTGACATCTTCACTGTTGATCATCAGTTAGAATCAGGGAGATAAGTGGATGAAATCTCTCTTTAGTCCTTCTCAGTGGTGTTTTAAAAAAAAAATTAGACCCTCTTCTGTAGGTGTCACCTTTTTTGTGGGTGTGGCTTGGCTGCCATGTGATCAGGTGGGAGAGGCCAACTTGTAAAATGTGGTGAAACTCATTTAACAATGCTCTTGCATAGCAAGCGAAAGTTTGGACTCAATTGTTCTCTTTGTTTTCCTTTCTTTCTTCCTTCTTTCTTTCTTTCTTTCTTTCTTGTGTGTGTCTCTCTCCCTCTTTCTTTCTTTCCTTCCTCTTCCTCTTCCCCTTCCTTCCTTCCTTCCTTCCTTCTTTCTTTCTTTCTTTCTTTCTTTCTTTCTTTCTTTCTTTCTTTCTTTCTTTCTTTCTTGTGTCTCTCTCCTCCCCTTCCTTCCTTTCTTCCTTCCTTCCTCATTCCTTCCTTGCTTCCTTGCTTCCTTCCTTTCTTCTTGTGTGAGTCTCTCTCTCCAACTTTCTTTCTTTCTCTTTCCTTCTTTCTCTTTCTTTCTCTCTTTTTCTCTTTCTCTCTTTCTCTCTCTCTTTTTCCTCTGTTCCCCTTCCTTCCTTTCTTGCTGTCTTACTCTTTCTTTCTCTCTCTCTCTCATCCTCCTCTCTCTTACACACACACATACCTTCTAGTTGGTGAAAAAATCTGGTTTGCCAGCTGGGAGACTAGCCAAGAAGCCTCATTTTCACTGCTGCCTGCTGAAATCCACCTCTGGTGGATTTCTCCTCCCCCTCTTTTTCTGTTCTTGATTAAAGAGAATAATCACCTGGTTCTTTATCATTTTCTTTCTTCCTTCTGTTTAATAAATTATTATCATTCAATATGTGGAGTCCTTGGTGTTGTCTGAGTTTGGTGGTTTCCTTGAAGATATTTCATTTCTTGACTAAACATTAAGCAAACCACCAGGCTCAGAGAGGACTCCCCTGTCCCAGTTCCATCCTGAGTTTCAGAAATTCTCTTTTATTGATTCCCAAATCTTTTCCATTTCATCGTCCCATAGAGGCCAATGCCCATTGCCTTTCGGTCTTGAAATGGTTCTCAAAGTTTGCTTCTGTTTCAGTTTCTCATTGATGCCATGTCTACCCCACAGGTTTATAAAGCTTTGGGAATTCGTGTAGTATTGATTGGTTTAGAAATTTGGTGCAACGGAGATAAGATTGTGGTCAGTGCAACAGAAGACAATTTGTTCTCCTTTGCAGTATGGAGAGTGTCAGATCTGCTGAAACGCAAAAAGAATGACAACGCACAGCTACTTACATATGTCTCATTGTGAAGAGAGGGAAAGAGGGTGGTAGGGAGAGGAGGATTATGGGAAACTTAGTGTTTGCACAGAACTTGGGTAATCTCTCTGCGTTACATGCCTTAAACCATGTGCAAATTATATTCCGGGTCAAAATCAACCACTTTTTCTTATATGAGAATTAATCTTGAGAAGGGCTTGAATGGTTACAGGTCGAAAACCAAGCTTGATTTCATTTCCCCTGAGTCTAAATTGAAACTCAAAAGAGTAACAATTTAAATGAGAACTTTAAAGAGTGTCTGGATGTCAAAACTTTAGAAGACAGAGGGAAATGCCTGTGGCCCAAAGAATGTTTATCACTGTTTTGAAAGTCAGAGAAATGGTCTTTTCACATATGTAGAATGGTGTCCTTAGAACTTAGAAGAAAGCCAGCATCTATTTTGCTTCCCATTTCTAATATTTACCAGTAACCAAATGATTTTTCAGACTTCTTGGTTTATAATAGTAGCATTTTCTCCAAATGTTCTCAGACTGAAACTTCAAGTGAAAAAATGAAGAAAGCCAAGTCAATTAATATCAATTATGGGCCTAATTAACACAATTATTTGAACAAAATTGGGGGAGATCTCCAAGAATAAATTAAAATAGTAAAATATTGGGCAACAATTGACATTGATAAATTTATTGGCTTATAGCTATAATATATTAGACAAATAGCAATTCTGTTATGAGCAATCCTCAGATGGAGAGCAAATCAAAGTGAATCTAGAATAAAAAATAATCCATTTTATTTTCCCACAGGTATTTATTTCAGTTATCGCTCCATCTCCTTTTCCAAGCTCAACTAATCTTGAATAACACCACAGCTAAATTGATAGAAGAAACTTATTTTTCAAAGCTTCTATAAACTGTGTCCTTCTCATTGCTTTCTTATAGGGGTGTTCGGTTCAATGGAGGAAGTTTAGGATCTGCTCCCATTAGAAGCATGTGTGATTCTTGGATGTCTGTGGGAATCATTCAGGTTGGTAGACAATATATTGGTTACCAGTTTGGACTCAATTAACATGGAATGGAATGTTTATTTGTATACCGCTCCCTCTCCCCGAAGGGACTCGGAGCGGTGCACAGGGAATATAAAACATGAAAACATACAACAATATAAATATCTAAAATTAAATTAAATTACAATGACCCTGCACTAAAACCTAAAAAACCTAAAACACTAAACCCCCTAAAAACCCAATTAAAAATTTAAATGTACAGACCGGAGGTGTGAGAAATAGATTAGGCCAGGCCGGCCTGTTGGAAGAAATATGTTTTGAGCTTTCAACGGAAGGAGCGGAGGTCCGGAGTTGTTCTGAGGTCGGGGGGGAGGTCATTCCATAGGATAGGGCCTGCGACAGAGAAGGCCCTTCCCCTGGGAGTCGCTCGCTGGCATTGCCTAGTGGACGGCACCCGGAGAAGTCCCTCTCTATGGGAGTGAATCGGTCGAAGGGATGTATGGGGCAGGATGCGATCTCGCAGATAGCTAAGTCCCGTGCCATGGAGCGCTTTAAAGATGGTAATCAACACCCTGAAGCGCACCCGAAGGACCACAGGCAGCCAATGCAGCTCGCACAGGAGCAGTGTTATGTGGGAGTTCCTGGGGGCTCCCAGAATTGCCTGCGCGGCCGCATTTTGAACTAGCTGTAGTCTTCAGATGCACCTCAAGGGAAGCCCCATGTAGAGAGCGTTGCAGTAGTCTAGACGGGATGTCACGATATATATGTCACATGTATATACAATCATATAATCTCTAAATTACTAAATGGAAAAAAATAGTAAACCTTCTTGCTTTGAAAGTTTCTTACAAGCTGTGGGGGCACAGTGGTTACAACGCAGTATTGCAGGCTTGCTCTGCCCATTGCCAGGAGTTTGATCCTGACTGCCTCAAGGGTGCCTTCCATCCTTCTGAGGTTGGTAAAATGAAGACCCAAATTGTTGGGGACAATGTGCTGACTTTCTAAACTGTTTAGAAAATCCTGTAAAACGTCATGAAGTGGTAACTAGGTCTAAGAGCTATTGCTGTTTGAACAAAGAAACTGTTTTTTTCAGGAAATCCAATCACAGCCTTGCAAATTATTAATCTCTTTTTCTAACTCTTAGAGTTTTCATTAGAAAGTGCTTGAGCAAAGGTGTTAGCTCAATGCTAGCAATAGCTGGATTCACTTTCAATTTCTTGCAGATTAAAAACATACAAAGTATTCTCTTTTCTTCAGGATCACTCCAAAGATGTAAGTTTGGTTGCGGCTACAATGGCCCATGAGATCGGTCATAATGTGGGCATGGAGCATGACGCAAATTCCTGCACTTGTAAGGGTGGCCCGTGCATTATGGCCTCTTCGGAAGGGTACGTATTCAGGAAAAAAAAAAAATGCTTTTCCAATCAAGTTATATTTCAATAGTTGCAATTAAATGCTAATGCTAAGATCTTAAAAATAAAATGGTCCTGGAGTTACAGAATAGTGGCCTTTGTCCATATGTGTGTCACTTTTCCATGCGTAATTAAAATTGGTTGCATTTTAAATGATAGGACTGCTCTCAACAATTGAATATGATCCAACACAATGAGAGTGATCTGTAATTTTCTACTGGGCTAGAGTCTCCCTTTTTAAAGATAAGTCTTTAAATTTGGCATTTATGAAATTACAGAAGGCTCCGGTGGATTTCAAGTGTAAGAGTCCAATAAAAATATTAGCTGTGCCTTAAAGCATTCATTTGTTATAAAAATTACAACCCCTCCAATATAAGAAAAGAAAAATCCCACTGTTTTTCCTTCAATTATATTACTGTCAGCCAAAGAGAGGCTGACTAAAAATGAAAACGAAAGGCAGCACACTAGATACAAGATGTAGCCAGAGCAACTAACATCACAGGGAGTTCTGATTGAGAATTTTGTTTTGTTAAAAAAGAAAAAAAGTTAATGGAATTAAAAGTGAGGGAGTATAATCTGGCAATAAGATAAAGCGGTACAAAGAGTTATCTTAGTTATTTTATTAGCTTTAGAGGAAAATCACTGTATTTGTTCATGAATCATTTTCCCCCCATTTTATATGCTTTTGCAATCAATTCTGTATCTGTCCCAATATGGATGATGTCACAATCTTTTCTTCAACTTTACAGAGAGGAACTTGCCCTAGAGTTCAGCTCTTGTAGTTTAATGGATTATCAGGAATATATGACAACTGAGACTCCACAATGCATTCTCAACAAACCCTCGGATACAGATATTTTTCAAAATGCAGTTTGTGGGAATTCCTATGTGGAGGAAGGAGAAGAATGTGACTGTGGCTCTCCAGAGGTAAGATTTTTTTTTTAAGGAATAAGGATAATTCCAAGATGTTTCTCAAAAATGGGAATCCTTGCCAAATCATGTGGCTTTCTAAGTGGCATCCAAGAGGTTGGTTTGTGAGTAGCATAGGTGTATGTCCTCAATGTACATGGTTTCTTGGATTTGGGAAGCCAGTTGTGAAGGTAAAGACTTTGCTTTGCTAGGAAGACAATGCAGTTTTAAAAACGGCTGATTTATCCCTGCAAGAATATCCTTTCCTGCTGAAAACTTTTATTTGTTGACAGGGTCACATTATCTGTCTCACTGTTTTCTTGAGCTGCTTCCTACACCTTAACCTGTGGGAGGAATTGGGGCATGGCAAACATCTCAAGAGGATACTCCCACCCATTTTCTGCCCAATATAAAGATGAGTGGGGAGAAACATACTTCTAGGCATGAAAGATTCTGTTATCGTAACTTTACAATAAAGGTAGTGTTAACACTCATGGGTGGTGAATCTTTCCTGGGCAACTTCAAAGCATCCTGGGATCCTGAGTAGAAAATGGCTCAGAATAAGGAAGAGATTTGGACTGCAGGTTATGTGGCCTTCACAATTAAGAGGTGAGGATATTTTTATTTGTTTTATTCTTTCCACATAGGAAATATCCGATAAGTATCTTTCATGTAGCTGTGCCATCATCCGTTTGCAATAACAAACTCCTAGGCTGCTCTTTGTCACATTCTTTTTGGACCCACAAAAGAAGCACATGACAGAAATGTCCTTTTCCCTCTTCAAAAGAGACCAATTAAAAGAGACCAGGAAGGAAAGTCTATGATGTCATTTCATGTTTTAATTTTCAGAAATGTGCAAATGAGTGCTGTGATGCTGCAATGTGTAAACTGAAACCTGGGGCAGTGTGTGCAGAAGGGGAATGTTGTGAGAAATGCCAGGTAAGCCTCTTTTATTCATAACACTAGGAGGGATTTTATCCTGCTCCTTACTACTAATATGAACATGTGATTTCTCTGCTTACTGTGATGAAAAGCATTTGAACTCTATTCCCATCCCTTCTTCCACTTTATTTCACCCTTATGAAAATATCCATAGGGAGGACATTTTATCAAAATGTCAGCATTGTCTCAGTCTAAAATGCATTCCTTTGGCATCTTAAATCATGTCTGTGTAAATAATACATATCCTTCTTTGACTGAGTTTGCATGGAAACCCAATTTAAATAAGGGTGGGCAAAGTTTAGGACTGGTGTCCTAACTCAGCTTCCTGACTTTCCCTTGGGAAGAGGGCTGGAAAGAAAGAAGCAGTGCCTCTGATTTACGAAAAGGAGATGCCCGCTTCAGATAAATCCGAAGGGTTCTCTGGACGTCCAGCCTGTGCCAGAATCTTTCCTTGTCATGGGAAGGGGAAGGACAGAAATTTGGTAGGACTATTTCCTGAGCCCTATGGAAGGGAGTATTGACATTTGGCAGAAAAGTAGGATCCAAACCTAAGGTGACCCTGTCCGTATGGAAAACACACAAATCAGTCTTGAATGAGAGAGCACTAAGCACAGAAATACATCTAGCCGATGCAATGGCGATCAGAAATGCCACTTTCAATGTCAACATCTGGAGTGATATGGATCTAATAGGCTCAAATGGAGCCCCTGTCAACACCTGGAGTACCAAGGGAAGATCCCACATGGGTAATCTGTGAACCACAGGTGGAGCTATATTCGTGCCCCCTTCAGAAATCTTCTAATCAGGGGAAGGTGAGTCAGAGGTGTGCGACCCTCTCCTGGAAGGACTGTTGCTAGGGCAGCTGTCTGTCTGGACAAGGTGTTGTGAGCCAACCCTTTATCCAGGCCCTCCTGTAAAAACTCTAAAACCTATGGCACAGACGCATCCTGGGCTACAATGGATTCCCTGTCACACCATTTGGAGAAAGTCAATTAGGTTGGATTGTAAATTCTGGTGGTGGAAAGTTGTCTCACAGCCTCTAAGGTAGACATGACATTCTCTGAAATCCTACCCTTACATAATATACGCCTTTCAAGTGCCAGGCAGTTATCTTCAACCACCTGGGCTCCGGGTGCAGAAGCACTCCCTGGTATACTGAATTTCCTCGTCTGGGATCCTGCCGGGGGGGGGGAATGGATAGCTGGATCAGGTCCACATACCAAGGCCTCCTCGGCCAATGTGGCACCATCAATATCATCTCGGCCCCCACTACTAACTTCCTGACTGTGCCCTGGAGGAGAGGGAGGGGAGGGAAAGCATAGAGAAGGCTGGGTGGTCATCTGCAGTGAAGAGTGTCTGTGTCCTTGGCACCCCGAGTCTGGTATCTGGTGACAAATCTCCTTAGCTGCATGTTCTCCAGTGTTGCAATAATTCGATCACCAGGGTCCCGAATCTGTGACATATTCGACGAAACAGCAATGGGTTGAGCTGCCACTCCCTGTGGTCCACCATGCTCCAGCTGAGCCAGTTGGCCTGGTGGTTCAATGTCCTGGAAATGTGGTCTGCTTCGGTGGAGCACACATGCATCTCCACCCATGTCATCAGTCTGTGTGCCTCTGTCCACAGAGCCTTCGAATGCATTCCACCCTGCTTGTTGACATGTGCCTTCATGGCTATGTTGTCTGTTAGGAGTAACACATGAGTATGTAACAAATCCTTTTGAAAATGGTGTAAGGTCAGCTGCTAACACCTTCGTAAAGATGCGTAAAGAGAGCCCTGTATTGAAAATGCTCTCCCTGGTGGGAAAAAGGAAGATATCTATGATGGGCAATGCACACTGGAATGTGCAGGTAGGCTTCGGTGAGATCTATGGAGACCATAAAGTCCCCCCTCCGAATGCCCTGCAATCAGTGAAGCCATCTCGAAGCACCTGTATACAATGTAATTATTTAGGTGCTTTAAATCCACAATGGATCTCCACACCCTTGAAGCCTTTGGAAAAATAAATAGGTTGGAGTAAAACCCTAAACCCTCTTCCCCGGGGGGCACGGGCTCAATGGCCTGAATATCAACTAAATGTTGGCTAGCTGAGCTGACTAACTCTAACCTAGCAGGATTCTTGGAGGAGGGGAAAGACTGAAAGAAATTGGGAGGAGGGGAAAGGAACTCAAGCTTAAGACATTGTTGGATCAGGCCACACAGCTCACTGTAATCAAAGAGGAAAAGAAAGAACGGCCCGTCAGTCCTTTCCCACTACGGACGATTCCCCTGACAAGTGGGGAAGTATCCAGCTGCCTGCTCAATGCATTTGTGTAACGCCAGCCTCTGCTTACCTCTTACTGCGAGGGAGGAAGGAAAACAATAAAAGCACCAGGCTATCGGCGAGCCAGCACCCCCCGCGAAGGAGGCTGCAAGCCCGCAGTCACCTTGGCTAGAAGCAGCGATGGAGAAGCAATATTTTGGATGGATTGAAATTTTAAAGATTAGTAGCCAATTCTATAGCCAATTTTGAAATATCACAAGAGGAAAAATATTCTCAGCCGATTTGGACCATAGACTGAGAGGGAATGGGAGAACGAGGAACAGGCATGTCTTAAATGTTTCCTCTCAGTCTATGGACCAATTGGCAGTGAGAATACCCTATGGTGACACCTCCCGCTCTTCATCATCGAGAATATACCATGCACACGTTCATCAATTAATGTTCTGCTGATTTTCATGAGAGCCAATTGAGTTTTCATTAATGTTCATGGTCAGCCAACACGTAGCACTTGCATCTCATGGTGAGCATTTTCTCATCACAAATAAGGCTGGGACTTCTAGGCATTATACACAATGTCTTAATTCATGGAGCCCATCAGTAACATGGCAGGGATGCCTTGCCTGGTAATCCTCAAGACAGGTGAAGAGGAAGCTTTGAAATGTGTTGTGAATTATGGTTTAGCTCTTTTAGCCCTAAGGAGTTATAGCTGGAAGTAATTTTCATTTTCACCCACAGATTAAGAAAGCAGGAGCAGAATGCCGGAAAGCAAGAGATGACTGTGACGTGCCTGAACTCTGCACTGGAAAATCTGCTGAATGTCCCATAAATCGCTTCCAAAATAATGGACACCCATGCCAAAACAACCAAGGTTACTGCTTCAGGGGGAACTGCCCCACTTTGGCAAATCAATGTACTGCTCTCTGGGGGGCTGGTAAGTCAACCTTAGGATTTCAGAATAATGGCATTGTAAAAAAAAAAGTTAGACAATCTTTACTATTGAAAAATTAGCCATAATAAATGAATAATTTCTTTTCTTTTGTGTATATGTGTGCAAGTGGCATAATTTTCCAAGATGAATTTCTTTCTATGGAGGCTTTAGAGCTTCAGTCCTCCAGATCTTTTGGTTTAGGTCCAATCATCCCTAGAGAACCTGGCCAATGGTCCAGCTGGAGAGATGGACTTTGGCCAAAGGATTTTGGGGGGTTCTTACTACCTTCCCAAACTGGACAAAGGTGTGAGAGAATATGTATGTGAACTGTAGGTGTGTGTATGCCATTAATAGACTGCCATGTTGTAAATTACAGCAAGAACTCAAAATTATTGCCCAATACCCATTGTCACAATGTGTATTGTGAAGTAAGTCAAAATGCCTGGAAAAGCACAAATAACAGCATCAAGAACATCTCATAATCTTAAAAATTTATCCATATTCCCTTGTTTTTCTAAGAATTAATTAGGGCTACTGTTTGATCCATCACTTTCTACTTTTCTGAATGAGAGATAATGGAGATTGAATATGGGACTGTTTGCTAAGAATATTGTGATTGAAATTTTGTTTACATTTGGTATAATAAAACAGCATTGGGGATGTAATTCTTGTCACTGATCATTTATGAGTTTAATGGCAGAATATCCCCAAATGGAGATGAAAGCAAGTTCCTCCTTTCCAAATAACAGAGACATTTTTCTGGAAACAGGGAGATTTATATCGATCATGGATGGGTGGTGCAGTGAGGTGCTGCATATAGATTATAGAATGCATCCAATAGAGTTTTAATTAAAAGATTCAGGTGGCACCTGGGGGTGATTGGAAATCATGCTGTCATGTGACACACTCAGGTCTTGGTCTTGGTTCCTCACTTTCCTCTTACAGATGCAAAAGTGGCTCCAGATGAATGTTTTGAGAATAACAAGAAAGGCGATAAATATGGCTACTGCAGAAAGGAAAATGGTATAAACATTCCATGTGTACCAGAGTAAGCACTCTACATTATTTCTCGCTATGATGAGGATACAATTGAAGGATAATATAAGAAATCTTTTCAGGTCCAGTCATGTGAAAGAAATTTCGGCACTTGGTAACCCACTTGTATTTACGAGGACTGAGGAGCCATCTTAGTCCTTTGGGACTGGTCCACCCTAGTCCTTCTTGTTTCAGATCTAGTCAGCCAAACCTTTCCGCTGGCAGGGTGCAAGAGAGGAGCCTTTTCTTCTATCCTCCCCCTCCTCCAATATTCTCCCATCAGAGGTGAGGTCTGCACCTGTAGTTCTGGTCTAATGGAACAACCTACAAGCTTGGCTCTGCCCCTTGGTCTAGGGCCTGACACGGGACTGCTACATTGAGGATGGCTGACCAGATCGAGAAGCTTCTTGTCCCAACCTGCCCATCATCTTGATTTTTAAATTTTCATCTTTTATTCTAATTTTAATTCTTTCTTTTTAACACTTTTTGACATTTTATTTTATTGAAAGCTGCCCAGAGTCTTTGTATTAGTGAGAAAGGTGGCATGCAAATTAATTAACTAATTAAACTGTTTGCAAATGAGAAAGAAAAGACCTCTCATTGATGCATTCTTGTTAATGAGAAGGAATTGACTTTTTCAGAAAATGTGGCAGGTTGTACTGCGCAGGTGGGACAAAGAGCCCTTCAGTTGGAGAAAATATCTTATTTGGTTCATGCAAAGGCAGCTATCATGAAGTACTTGAAGATGTTGGAATGGTTGATCCAAAAGCAAAATGTGGAGAAGGAAAGGTTAGTAAAAGATTACATTACAAGTAAGAACCCAACTGGGAAGGCCATTGGACCATTAGATGACAATGGAAGGCAAGGGATTATTAAGGAGGAAACAGAGATTGCAGAGAGACTCAATGCCATTTGCAGGGAATCACAAGCAGGTGAAGACATCTGCTTGGGAAGACCCTGAAGCAAATGGGGAGCCACTGTGGGAGACAGAATGCTGGACTGGATGGGCTGTGGCCTCTTCCGGCAAGGCTGTTCTTATGTTCTTATTACCTCTAATTTGTGTGCTCTAAAGTCTGATTCCAAAGGGTGATCACTAAAATAATTTTGGAATGGATCATGTTGATAGCTGGTCTCGATTTTCCACACTTTTGTGAAGATAAGTATAAGAAAAATATCTGTCTAGTCTTCTTTTCATTTTTGTTTTGTTGTTTTGTTTTCCTTCAAGCAACAATTACAACTAATGAGTTGAGTGTCTGTTTCAAGAACAAAATGCCTGGCCTTCTCAGAGCCTTGTGCTTCTCCCTCGCAGCACTTTCTGGACAGAGACAGTCCTTTTTCTTCACCTGTAGGTATCTCCATACTAGGGAAGGTGGAAGAGAGAAATGAGAAAATCAGGGCAGAGCTGGTTGTGACCCATAGGTCACCAGCTCGATGCTTCCCCTTAGAAGGACTGAAGCAATTTGAAAGCTTACCTTAAAGGATCAGGAATCATTTCCCCTTGTCTTTTTATAAAGTATGGTATAAAATATGTAATATACAATATATAAACTGAACAAAGATTATTGAATATCTTGGTTTTATTCTAGGGAATGAGAGAGTTCAGTTGTGTAGGAATTCATTGTCTTACTGTATTGATAATCTGACTTTGTCAAGTGACTTTGACTTTCAGGTCTGCGACCTTGGGAAGTGTGTTGACATGAAGACAGCCTTTGGATGAACAATTTGCTTCTCTCAAATTTGATTTTGGAGATCCTCCTTCCAGAAGTCTTCCTTCAAGTCCAAAGGAACCATTTACCTTCATTCTAATCATCAATCACTCATAGCTTCTTGATGGCATCTAAAATATTTCTTCTCCCTATTTAATCCAACTCTCTTTTGCTGTAATTGATTTTTTCCCCTGCCACAGAGCTCCAGGGGCATGTCCAATATCAAAGGCACATTTAATGTCAATAGGTCATTTTGTCTTTTGCCAATTGCAAATTATGTCTTATTTCAACATGCCTTTTGAGCTGGAGTATCCAAAGGCAATGCTTCTTATTGCAAAATTTCATGCTGATTCCAAGATGTAACTGCTTTCATCAATAAACAATTTAAACACTGGATTTTATAAAGGTTGATCTTTCAAATCTTCAGAAGTAAACCACAAGAATTTGCATGCACTCATGAGATGGTAAATCATCAGGTGAATTATCTCCTGGCATTAAAGAGGCAGGATTTATCTTATTCAGTCACCCAGAAAATTCAAAAGGTTGAATCTAAGTAGGTCGGAAAGCAAAAGCAAAATAAAAAAGGGGAAATTTGAATATTTTGGACATGTGATGTGATACCCAGAAAAATGCTGCATCCTTCCCTTTATCCCCCAGGGAAAGATTGAAGGCAAGGTCCAGGCAGAAGAAGAACATCATGGCTTCAGAATCTAAGGGACTGGTTTGGACAAAACTCAGCAGGACTGGATAATAATAATAATAATAATAATAATAATAATAATAATAATAATAATAATAATAATAATAATAATAATAATAATAATAATATTAATAATAATAATAATAATAATAATAATAATAATAATAATAATAATAAGAATAATAGTTGAATTTATTGACCGCTCCCTCTCCCCACAGGGACTCGGGGCGGTGCACAGGGAGAATAAAAACAATAAATATACAAAATACATACCAAATTAAAACAGATTAAATTAATTCCTGTGCTAAAATCCCATTAACTAAAAATCCCCACTAAATATTGATATACATTTAAAAAGCCCATAGAGAGAGAGACTACCCTAGGCCGGCCAGGCGGAAAAGATGAGTCTTCAATTTCAAGCGGAAGGAGCGGAGGTCCGTGGTCGTTCTAATATCGGGGGGAAGGTCGTTCCAGAGGGCTGGGCCCGCCACAGAGAGAGCCCTTCCACTGGGCGTCGCCCGCTGACAAAGTCTAGTGGACGGCACCCGGAGAAGTCGCTCTCTGTGGGAGCGAATCGGTCGTGAGGATGTATGAGGCAGGATCCGATCCTGCAAGTAGCTAGGTCCCGAGCCATGGAGCGCTTTAAAGATGATAATTAATACCTTGAAGCGCACCCGGAAGACGACAGGCAGCCAGTGCAGCTCGCGCAAGAGTGGTGTTACATGGGTGTACCTTGTGGTACCCATAATTGCTCGCGCGGCTGCATTCTGGACTAGCTGAAGTCTCCGGGTGCACCTCAAGGGAAGCCCCATGTAGAGAGAGTTGCAATAGTCCAGTCGGGACGTCACGAGGGCATGAGTGACTGTGCGAAGGGCGTCCCGATCCAATAGGGGGCGCAATTGGCGTACCAGGCGAACCTGGTAAAACGCCCTCCTGGCCACGGCTGTCACCTGATCTTCCATTGACAGCCGGGTATCCAGGAGGACACCCAAATTGCGCGCCCCATCCACAGGGGCAAGATGTTCGCCCCCTATGGCCAGCGATGGAGTAAGCTGGTTGAACCGGGCCACCGGAAACCACAGCCACTCGGTCTTGGTTGGGTTTAGCTTGAGTCCGTTACTTACCATCCAGATCCGCACGGCTTCCAGGCACTGGCACATCACCGCTACGGCATCGTTGGGGTGGTCTGGGGTAGATATATACAGCTGGGTGTCATCAGCGTATAGATGGTACTCTACCCCAAAACCACAGATGATCTGACCCAGCGGCTTCATATATGTGTTGAACAGGAGGGGCGAGAGGACTGACTCCTGAGGCACCCCACATGTGAGGGGTCTCGCGGTCGACCTCTGCCCCCCGGCCAACACAAATTGCGATCGGCCAGAGAGGTAGGAGGAGAACCACCGCAAAACGGTGCCTCCCACCCCCAACCCCCCCAGCCGATGCAATAGGATACCATGGTCGATGGTATTGAAAGCCACCGAGAGGTCTAATAGGACCAGGATGGAGGAACAACCCCCATCTCTGGCCCTCCAGAGATCATCGACCAATGCCGTCTCAGTGCTATGCCCGGGCCGAAAGCCGGACTGGCGCGGGTCTAGATAATCAACTTCCTCCAGGTGACGGGGAAACTGTTGTGCCACCACACTCTCAACAACCTTCGCCAAGAAGGGAAGGTTGGAGACTGGACGATAGTTGGTTAATAAAGCTGGATCCAAAGAGGGCTTCTTAAGGAGGGGCCTCACCATAGCCTCTTTTAGGGAAGCAGGCAAGGAACCCTCACTTAAGGATGCGTTGACAACCTCTTGCAGCCAGCCTCGTGTCACCTCCCAGGATGCCAGTACAAGCCAGGAGGGACACGGGTCCAATAAACATGTGGTGGCTCGCAGTCGCCCACGTAACCTGTCCATATCCTCGGAAGTAACGGAGTCAAACTCCTCCCAAACAAGATCTGTCTCGTGGCATCCCACTGGGCCATCAATGGGGGCTAACTCGTTCTGTATCTGAGCGATTTTCTCCTGCAGAAAAGTCACAAATTCCTCTGCTCTACCCTGTAACGGGGCTTCCCGCACCCTCTGTTGAAGGAGGGAGCGGGTCACCCTAAACAGGGCGGCAGGGCGGTTTTCTGCGGATGCTATGAGGGTGGCAAAATGATGACGTTTGGCCACTCTCAGCGCCACAATGTAAGTCCGTAAATGGGCTCTTACTTGTGTCCGGTCAAATTCAAAACGGGTAGACCTCCATCTTCTCTCTAGGCATCTCTTGTGGCGTTTCATCACCCTCAGCTCCTCGGTAAACCAAGGAGCCAGGGTGGCTTGCCGCCGCAAGAGAGGCCGCAAGGGCGCGACCTGATCCAAGGCTCCCGTGGTCGCAGTATTCCATGCGGCCACGAGGTCCTCCATCGGGGCGCGGGTCATGGGTACAGGAATTGGCCCAAGCGCCGTCTGGAACCCGTCAGGGTCCATAAGGCACCTGGGGCGGAACCAGATCGGTAACTCTGGTTCCGCCTCCCCGCAGAGGGGAGTAGCGGTCGGAAAGTCGAGCCGGAGAAGTGAGTGGTCTGACCATGACAAGGGCGTGATGACTATATCCCCTATACCCAGATCACTCTTCCATTGGCCAGAGACAAAAATGAGATCCGGTGTATGTCCACCCTCGTGGGTGGGGCCTTGAATTAATTGGGTCAGGTCCATGGCCGTCATGGAAGCCATGAACTCCCGAGCTACCACGGATGATTCACCCACCGATGGCAGGTTAAAGTCCCCCATGACTAGAAGTCTGGGGGTCTCGACTGCCACCGTAGCGATCACCTCCAGGAGCTCGGGCAGGGCTGCTGCTACATAGCGGGGAGCCAGGTATACAACCAGCAAGCCCAACTGCCTCCCTAGGCCCCACTTCACGCAGAGGGACTCACAACCGGTGGTCTGTGGCACAATGGTCTCTCTCGGCTCAAGACCTTCCTTTACTATGACCGCCACCCCACCACCCCTACCTAGGGCCCGGGGCTGATGAAAAGCGCGGTAGCCTGGTGGGCACATTTCAACGAGGGGGAGTCCACCCTCGTGGCCCAACCAGGTCTCCGCTATTCCTACCAGGTCCGGCTCCCCCTCTGACACAAGGTCATGGATGAGGGGGGCTTTGTTGACAATGGACCTGGCGTTGCAAAACATCAGCCTCAGGCCCTTGCTCTGTATTCCCTGACCACCTAGCCTGCGGGGGTTGTGACACCTGACCGTTTGTAACCAACGGCTACGTGTCCCCAACCGGGAGGATGGAACCAGGAGGAGGAGGAGGAGGAGGAGGAGGAGGAGGAGGAGGAGGAGGAGGAGGAGGAGGAGGAGGAGGAGGAGGAGGAGGAGGAGATGATAATCAGAAACAGGAGCTTCATCAGAAATGGTTGGGCTATTTTCAAAGCCTTGGGTTAAGAAAGTCCAGTGCAGCTGAACAACCTCTGGCTAACTGCTTGAAGGGGAAAAGAGAAGAGGGCATCCTTGAAGTGCAATAGAATAAACCAAGAAAAACCAAGGTCAAGTCAGACAGCAAAGTATAAAGATTTGGCACTGTACAGTGAATTGTTACTGTGAATAAATTGACCCACCAGGTTTTTTTAATTCTAATTTTAATTTTCTTCAAATGAAAGTTTGTAGTTTTTCTGCCCTTTGCAAAACATCCTCCCCCTTTAAACTAGTATATTTATTTGCAAATTGTTGATCTATTTTTTTATATATGATATTAATGACACAATAGTTAACAGGAGAAAGAATAATGAAAAAAGACAACATTAATGTTCCAAATCCTTCTATTAACAAACTGTTGGAATCAAGTTGTAGAAGGTTTGCCTTGGCATCCTATCTATTTCTCCCAAAATTTGAAAATAATTTGCACTGAGTCAAGATTCTACACTTGTTTCTTAATGCAATTTCTGAACAACTGAATTAAATATAATAGATTTGGTCTCCACTCTGTGCACATCTTGCCAACAAAGTCCAAACAGAAGTGATTTACATCTAGGTGTTATAAATTTATTCCTCCATCTTCCACAGTCTTCATAGGATAAAAGAAAACAAAAACGAGTATTATTAGCTGTCATATATGCACCAAATACCAATCAAAAGGAATATTATATTATAGCAAATTACATAGAAAGATAGTAGAGAAAGATAGTTGAGAAAGAAAGAAAAAACCAATGAAGATTTGTACAACATGTAGAAAGGAGGGGGGAGCACTGAGAATTGTTAATGCTTAGGGCACCAATGAGCCTCAATCCACCCCTGCCTCCAATGATGGAGAACCCACAAAGTCTGAAGGGAAGCTATTCCACTAATTAATTGTTCTAACTGTCAGGGACTTCACTTCCGGCTTCCGGAGGCAACGGACCGGGCTCTGACTCGTCCGCCGCCTGTTTCTCCAACAGTGCCTTCGGGCGCTCGGGGGCTTTGCAAAAGAGCCCCCTAACCGGACGGATGGCTTGTGGGAGACCCCTACCCAGACAGCTGTCGGGGGGGGCGCGTACCCACCTCGTCCCAGGAGTTGGGGAACAAAATGCGGGGGGAAGAGTCCCTTTTGCCTATGGAGCGCCGGAACAACAGAAAATGAAGAAGAAGGCTGAAATCCGGGGCTTCTGCGAAAACATTTTCTCACTGCATTCCAGCACAGGAATGTATCTGTGACAATGGTGATATTGGAAAAGGAGGACATGGAGGAATCAATCTGGATTTAGATTCTGCTACAACTATTGATTTATGAAATGGTCTTTTTCAAGTTGCACAATAGTGGCTTTAGCTTTCTGTCTATAAAATGGAAGTTTATTTTAACACTGTATGAGATAGTTAATGCTTCATGCCTAATAAGTAATGGTGTATAAGATAAAATGGGTTACAATTAACTGAAGATTAACTAAATTGTTTGGAATCCCTCTGAGATTTCCTAAACCATTCTCTATCCTGCCGTCATGTTACACTCACGTGTATATTTCCTGCTTCCTCACTCCCTCTTACAGGTATGAAAGTGTCTCCAGATGAATGTTTCAGTTATAACTTGGGAGGGAATGATTATGGTTACTGCAGAAAGGAAAATGGTATAAAGATTCCATGTGAACCAAAGTAAGCACTCTATTTTCTTCTATGATGATGATATAATATAAGGCTAATCAAAAATATATTAGGGTCCACATCTGTGGGAATATGATTTTGTCATCCGGCTAAAACAATAGAAATGTGAGCCAATTTCTGAATGGCTAATTTTCCTTTGTTTCCCATCTTGGGTTACAATATGGAACAAACTTGGGTGTAAAAAGAGTGTCATGAGGATAGATGTGCCTTTTAATAGATTATGTGAGGCAGGACAGATAGTCCTTGATTTACAACCATTCCTTTAACAACTTCAAAGAAGTGACTTACTAGTCTTGGCACTGACAACTGTCACAGCATCTTTTTAGACATGGAATCAAAATTTGGTTCATGTATTTATGAGGGCTGAGGTGTCCCGAGATCACTTGGTCACCATAACAATTTCATTAGGCATAAATCATGATTTAGAAACCACAATGGCTAAATTTGCACCATATGTTGAACCCAAACCAAATAATAAACCACATTATTTTTAGTGGTGTGTGTAAATACAGACTCTTCTATTATCAGAAATCTCTTGCCATTATTTCCTATTAAAACAATGGAGGTTCTTATTGTATGTGTCCTTATATAAACCTTAATTACTTTATTCCTCCTGTTTTTTAAAAAAAAATTGAAATGGAATAATAGCCATTTTTCAGTTTAATTTTCCTCTCCAATGTTTAGTGCAGTTGCCTCAACCTTTAGATTTCAACTCCTATCATCCCTATCATCTACTAATTTGAGTTTATGAGAATTTTAGGCTAGAGATCTGGAAAAGCCAAGTCTCCTAAATCTATTTTAGGAGTTTTTCAGGTGGATAACAGGTGCATTACATGCTCTTAAGCTAAGAATCCAGACTCAATCTTTTATATTCATCCTCAAAAAAAAAAAGAAATCACAGCAAGCACAGTGACTCATACTCTGGTCATCTCCAAGTTGGATTACTGCACAGGGCTACCCTTGAAGAGTATTTGAAAGGTACAACTGGCATAGAACACACTGGTCCTGCAGTTCTAGAGGCCCCTCGTGTGGCTCATGTGACACCTTTGTATGTGAGCTGCACAGGTTTCCAGTTTGCTTCTGGGTCCAATTCAAGGTATTGGTTGTTACCTTTAAAGCCCTTAATGACAGGATATCGATGGAACTGCCTTTACTCCTTGGGATTGACCTGCCCCCATCCTTTGATGGAAAGGGCCTACTTCAGATCCTGCCAGTCAAAGAATTTTAGCTGGCGGGTCCTGGAGAAAAGCCTTTCCTGCTTTGGTCTCCCCTCTGCAACATTCTCCTGTCACAGGTGAGATCTACCCCCACAATTCTTGACTTCTAGAACAACCTATAAACTTGGTTCTGCTACTTGGTCTGGGCCCCCTTGACAAAGGACTTCTACATTGTTCATGACAGGTTAGGTAGAAATGATTCTCACCTCAGGCTGCCCATCATCTTGGTTTTTAACTTTTATCCTTTTATTTTAATTTCAATTGTTTTAAAACTTTTAACTTTTTATTATATTGTAAGTCATCTAAGACAGGGGTCTCCAACCTTTGCAACTTTAAGTCTGAAGGACTTCAGCTCCCAGACTTCTCCAGCCAGCTTTGCTGGCTGGAGAAGTCTGGGAGCTGAAGTTCTTCAGACCTAAAGTTGCAAAGGTTGGAGACCCCTGATCTAAGAATCACTGTATTAGTGAGATGGGTGGCATGGGAAACAAACAAACAAACAAACAAACAAATAAAATGTTTCCAAATAAGCAAAGGAACAGACCTGTCATTACTCATTACTCCATTCTTGTTAATTAGAATTGACAGTTTCCTTTTTCAGGGATGTAAAATGTGGTAAATTATACTGCACAGAGGACTCGGGCGAGAGTTCATGCACTTATGACGGCAATGAAGATGAAGGAATGGTTGATCCTGGAACAAAATGTGGAGAAGGAATGGTTAGTAAAAGTTTACCTCCAATCTGCTGGGAGGTCTTATTCCAAGAAGTTATCATTAAAATGATTTTGCAGTGGATCTTGCTGAAAGCTGGTTTAGATTCTCCACACAAGAATAAATCTAGGTAGAAGAGCAATTAGGCATCTAGGCTTCTTTATGTTTTCTTATTTTCTTTTTCCTTCAAATAACAACCCCAACAAATGAGGTGAATGCCCAGGGCTGTTTATTTCTTTCAAGAACAAAATGCCTGGCCTTCCCAGAGCCTTGTGCTTCTCCCTTGCAAGCACTTTCTGGACAGAGTGTTAAGAGACAGTCCTTTCTCTTAAGATGTAGATATCTCCCCAGAGAAGGTGGAAGAGAAATGAGAAAATTAGTACAGAGCTGATCATCAATGCAATGAAGCCATTTAGAAATGCTTGAAGCTTATCTGAAAGGATCAAGAATCATTTCCTCCTGTCTTCTTTATATAATATAGCATCTGAAAGAATCTAAATAACTTGGGTTAATTCTAGGGCAGACTCCCCAACCTTTTGGGCACCAGGGACTGTTTCTGCAGAAGGTAGATTTTCTGCAGACTAGGGTAGGAGGGTGGAGCGTGGATTTGCACACTGCCTGGATCCCATAAATGTGGGGTGGGGCTTTGCTTGCTTACACAGCCAGATTCTTGGCAGATGGATAGAACAGGGGTTGGGGGGGTCCTCTTCTAAGGAATTACAGAGTTTCATCGTGTGGGAACTTCTTTTTTTATTCTGTTAATAAGCTTAGACTTTGACTTTCAGGTCTGCAACAACAGAGAATGTGTGACTGTGGAAACAGCCTATGGATCAACCAATGGCTTCTCTCAGATTTGATTTTGGAGACCCTCCTTCCAGGAGGCTTGGCTTCCCTCAAGCCCAAAGAGATCGATCCCTATTCATCCTCCTAATCAATCACACGTAGCTTCCAAGTGGCATTTACAATCTGCAATATTTCTTCTCCATATTTAATCTGACCACCTTTTTCTGGCCACAAAGCTCCATGGGCATGTACAACAACAAGGGTATATTTTCTGTCAAAAAATCTATTGATTGTTTTACCTTTTGCCAATTGCAAAGCACAATAAATTGTTCTAATTCTGTATCTGTAAAGACTGACTTTTTTCAAATCTGGTCTGCTATCATAAACTATATCAGGAACTTTCATGCAACTATGAGGTAAAAAATCAGGCAAATTATCTAGTGGCATGAAAGGAACTTATTCACAGTCATCCAGAAAATTCAAAAGATAGCATTTTGTCTCAGTGGTAGCCCCTAACACTAAATCATCCATAAATTGCAAGACAGTTCCAAAGGTGAACCTTCTTGGGTTTTTTTCATTGAAAATCTTTCAGTTCTCATCCAAGTGAAGAACTGAAGAAGCTTCTTGGATAAGCAGCAAAACATTTTTTTTTTTAAAGTATTTATTTTCACTTCTCAAGAAGAATAAAACAGAGAAAGAAAAAAATGAACATCCAACACTAAGAATGAAGAAAAAGAAAAAAATAAAGTATTTTTAATGTGAACAAAAAAAGGAGGGGAATAAAAATCCCTAAATGTTGAATATATCTAACATTACAGCATTCAGTCTGGGGCGGTCATGAGAACCAGAGGTTTTGTCTTCTGAGCTTTCAGACTGATGCTGGAGGCCATTCTCAGAGAATGTCCCTGTGCAGGGGTGGGTTTCAAAATTTTTGGAACCTATTCTGTGGGTGTGGCTTCTTTGTGGGAGTGGCTTGCCGGCCATGTGACCGGGTGGGAGTGGCTTGCCGGCCATGTGACCAGGTGGGAATGTTAGCAGCTGCTGGAATTATGTTTGCACAACAGTGGAAAAACAGATATGAAAATGAATAATTACTACAATGTGCAGGAATAAATAAAGTGACAATTAAAATCAAGAAGGCTTTGAATATTTTTTCACATGGGATTTGTTTTAGCAATTGCTAAGTAAAATAAACAGAAAATAGAAATCCAAAAGTATGAAAGACAACACCAATTATGTAAGGAAAGGTCACTAAAATGTATAAGGAAATATTAGTAGTACTTGATCATTATTAACGTGTACAACTGCTGCAGGACATAATACACCCACACAAACTATGATGGTGGCAGAAAACACCCAAAAATAGAATCCCTCCTACAAAAGACTGAAAATGAAACCAGTTTTTTTCCCCTAACCTTAGCGACAGGAGAGACAAAGCCACTGGAATAAAAACCATCAAGGTATTGTGGAAAATTATAAAGGACACACAAGCTCAACGAACCAGCAACCAGGGGAAGGGCCTTCTTTGTGGCGGGCCCTACCCTCTGGAATGACCTGCCCCCCGAATTACGCACCATCTCAGACCTCCGCCTTTTCCGCCAGCGTCTTAAAACACACCTATTTCAACAAGCCAGCCTAGCATAACCTCCCATTTCTGACTGTTATTAGCTGTAAATTTTAATTAGGGGGATTTTAAATTGTTTTTAGCACAGGGTATGGGTTTAATAGGTTTTTAATAATGGTATTTTGTATATTTGTATTGTTTTTTAAATTTTCCTGTGCACCGCCCTGGGTCCTTTTTTAGGAGAAGGTGCAGGTTATAAATTCGATTTAAAAAAAAAAAACCTAAGAATTACCTAGACAACCAGGGTGAAGCACACTCTTTCTGGCTAAGCTGCCTTGCACCAACCTGGCAGCCCATAGAAAAGCAGCCACTTTGAGACACATAAACCACTTAAAAGGAACATATTGCATCTCAAAGAAAACATTTGCAAAAAGGAATAACATTTCTTGAAAAAAATTTTTTTATAAACAATTACAAAAAAAAAATTCCCTAAAATAATTAAAAAAGATATTTTACAAATAAAAAAATCCTTAAAAACCATTGTTAAGCATTCCACAAAATGACACAATTCTACCAACCACAATTCTACCAACAATATTTATTTATTTACTTGGATTTATTGACCGCCCCCTCTCTCCGAAGAGACTCGGGGCGGTGTACAAGAATTTAAGAGCATATACATATATAACAATTATAAATAATAAAACTAAATTAGTGTATACGGAAACCATTTAAAGATATTCCTTGTAATAATTTAAAATATAACCATGTTAAGGGTAGAATAACACTATATATTGAAGTGAACCATTTAAAAAAATTCTTTATTCAATATAGAATTTTTAAAAATGGTTTATATTAATTTGTTTTTCATAGAATCTTTTTTTAATAGTCTAAGACAATTTAAAAAAAGAACCCACACACAATAAATTGAAGTAAACCATTTTTAAAAATTCTCTATTCAATACAATTGAATTGTTTTACAATAAAATTGTAAAACAATTTTAAAAAAGTATATGCATAAAAAAATCTATAAAAAATCATTAAAAAAAATAAAAGAGGAAAAAAAACCAGGTCACTTACCAGGAGGCAGAATCAGCAGCTCTCTGATGATGGATGCAGCAGGGAGCAGGCAGGCAACGAGGCAACAGGACACAGGTAAACTTATCTGACTAGAGGGAGAAGGGAGGCAGCCAGCCAGGTGAGGCTGAGAGAGGGGGGAGCTGGGGGGATTTTGGCCATTGTGGCATCTCGCGGCTATTGCAAGGCCTTCCCCTGAGAAAGCTAGCCTCCCCCCCCCCAGCATGTGAAAGGCGCCGGCAGATATACAGCAGGGCCCTTTAAATTTCATGCCCCTGAGGGGAGAGGATGCCAGCCGCGAAATTTAAAGGGCCCGTCTATGAAGCTGCCGGCCCCTTTCTGAACACGTTAGCGGCGTGTTTTAAATTTGAGGCTTCCTGGGCCTTTCGCTCTTTGCACGGCTGTGAGGGGGGGGGCTTCGCGCACCTAGGGCTGGCTGCGCGAAGCCCCCCCTGCAGCTGTGCAAAGAGCGAAAGGCCCAGGAAGCCTCAAATTTAAAACGCCGGGGCCTAGAAGCTGCCGGCGTGGCTGCAGGGGGTTGGGACGGCCTCGCGCACCTAGGTCTAGCTGTGCGAAGCCCCCACCCCCAATCCTCCACAGCCGTGCAAAGAGCGAAAGGCCCCAGCAGCTTCAAGGCCTGGGCCTTTTAAATTTGAAGCTGCTGGGGCCTTTCTCAACAAGCTAAATTTTACAATCTGGCTCGTGCAAGCCAGTGCGAACAGGTAGGAACCCACCCTAATAATAATAATAATAATAATAAGTTGGGATTTATTAACCGCACCCTCTCCCCACAGGGACCCGGGGCGGTGCACAGGCATAATTAAAAACAATATACAATAATACAAATATTTCTTAAAATCGAATTAAATAAATCTACCCGTGCTAAAAACATAAATTAAAAACCCATTTAAAATTTATAATTAAAAGACAGAGAGAACTATTCAAGGCCGGCCAGTCGAAAGAGATGGGTCTTCAATTTTACACGGAAGGAGCGGAGGTCGGTGGTCGTTCTAATATCAGGGGGAAGGTCGTTCCAGAGGGCCGGGCCCGCCACAGAGAGCGCCCTTCCCCTGGGCGTCGCCCGCTGACAAAGTCTAGTGGACGGCACCCGGAGAAGCCCCTCTCTGTGGGAGCGAATCGGTCGTGAGGATGTGTGGGGCAGGATCCGATCTCGCAGATAGCTAGGTCCCGAGCCATGGAGCGCTTTGAAGATGATAACTAACACCTTGAAGCGCACCCGGAAGACGACAGGTAGCCAGTGCAGCTCGCGCAAGAGCGGTGTTACGTGGGCAAACCTAGAGGTGCCCATAATTGCTCGCGCGGCCGCATTCTGAACTAACTGAAGCCTCCGGGTGCACCTCAAGGGGAGCCCCATGTAGAGAGAGTTACAATAGTCCAGTCGGGATGTCACGAGGGCATGAGTGACTGTGCGAAGGGCGTCCCGATCCAATAGGGGGCGCAATTGGCGAACCAGGCGAACCTGGTAAAACGCCCTCCTGGCCACGGCTGTCACTTGCTCTTCCATAGACAGCCGGGTATCCAGGAGGACACCCAAATTGCGCGCCCCATCCACAGGGGCAAGATGTTCGCCCCCTATGGCCAGCGTTGGAGAAAGCTGGTTGAATCGGGCAGCCGGAAACCACAGCCACTCGGTCTTGGTCGGGTTGAGCCTAAGTCCGTTACTTCCCATCCAGATCCGCACGGCTTCCAGGCACTGGCACATCACCGCTACGGCATCGTTGGGGTGGTTTGGGGTAGATATGTACAGCTGGGTGTCATCAGCGTACAGATGGTACTCTACCCCAAAACCACGGATGATCTCACCCAACGGCTTCATATATGCATTAAACAGGAGAGGCGAGAGGACCGACCCCTGAGGCACCCCGCATGTGAGGGGTCTCGGGGTCGACCTCTGCTCTCCTGCCCGCACAAATTGCGATCGGCCAGAGAGGTAGGAGGAGAACCACCGCAAAACAGTGCCTCCCACCCCCAACCCCCCCAGCCGATGCAATAGGATACCATGGTCGATGGTATCGAAAGCCGCTGAGAGGTCTAATAGGACCAGGATGGAGGAACATCCCCCATCTCTGGCCCTCCAGAGATCATCTACCAACGCGACCAATGCCGTCTCGGTGCTATGCCCGGGCCGAAAGCCGGACTGGCGCGGATCTAGATAGTCAACTTCCTCCAGGTGACGGGGAAACTGTTGTGCCACCACACTCTCAACAACCTTCGCCAAGAAGGGAAGGTTGGAGACTGGACGGTAGTTGTTCAAAATAGCTGGGTCCAAAGAGGGCTTCTTGAGGAGGGGCCTCACCATAGCCTCTTTTAGGGAGGCAGGCAAGGAACCCTCACTCAAGGATGCGTTGATAACCTCTTGGAGCCAGCCTCGTGTCACCTCCCAGGATGCCAGTACAAGCCAGGAGGGGCACGGGTCCAATGAACATGTGGTGGCTCGCAGTCGCCCACGTAACCTGTCCATATCCTCGGAAGTAACGGGGTCAAACTCCTCCCAAACAAGATCTCCCTCGTGGCATCCCACTGGGCCATGAATGGGGGCTAGCTCACTCTGTATCTGGGCGGTTTTCTCCTGCAGAAAAATCACAAATTCCTCTGCCCTACCCTGTAACGGGGCTTCCCGCTCCCTCTGTTGGAGGAGGGAACGGGTCACCCTAAACAGGGCGGCAGGGCGGTTTTCTGCGGATGCTATGAGGGTGGCACAATGATGACGTTTGGCCACCCTCAGCGCCACAATGTAAGTCCGTAAATGGGCTCTTACCTGTGTCCGGTCAGATTCAGAGCGGCTAGCCCTCCATCTTCTCTCTAGGCATCTCTTGCGGCGTTTCATCACCCGCAGCCCCTCAGTAAACCAAGGAGCCAGGGTGGTTCGCCGCCGTGAGAGAGGCCGCAAGGGCGCGACCCGATCCAAGGCTCCCACGGCCGCACTATTCCATGCGGCCGTGAGGTCCTCCATCGGGGCGCGGGTCAGGGATACAGGAAATGGCCCAAGCGCTGTCTGGAACCCATCCGGGTCCATCAAGCGCCTGGGGCGGTACCAGATTGGTAACTCTGGTTCCGCCTCCCCGCGGAGGGGAGCAGCGGTCGGAAAGTCGAGTCGGAGAAGTGAGTGGTCTGACCATGACAAGGGTATGATGTCTATGTCCCCTGTACCCAGATCACTCTTCCATTGGCCCGAGACGAAGATGAGGTCCGGCGTATGTCCACCCTCATGGGTGGGGCCATGAATTACTTGGGTCAGGTCCATGGCCGTCATGGAAGCCATGAACTCCCGAGCTACCACGGATGATTCGCCCAACGATGGCAGGTTAAAGTCCCCCATAACTATAAGTCTGGGGGTCTCCACTGCCACCGTAGCGATCACCTCCAGGAGCTCGGGCAGGGCTGCTGCTACATAGCGGGGAGCCAGGTATACAACCAGCAAGCCCAACTGCCTCCCTAGGCCCCACTTCATGCAGAGGGACTCACAGCCAGAGGTCTGCGGCACAATGGTCTCTCTCGGCTCCAGGCCTTCCTTGATAATGACCGCTACCCCACCACCCCTGCCTAGGGCCCGCGGCTGATGAAATGCGCGGTAACCTGGTGGGCACATTTCAACGAGGGGATGACCTCCCTCGTGGCCCAACCAGGTCTCCGCTATTCCTACCAGGTCCGGCTCCCCCTCTGACACAAGGTCACTAATGAGGGGGGCTTTGTTGACAACGGACCTGGCGTTGCAAAACATCAGCCGCAGACCCTGGCTCTGTATTCCCTGGCCACCTAGCCTGCGAGGGTTGTGGCACCCGACCGTCTGTAACCAACGGCTGCGTGCCACCAACCGGGAGGATGAAAATTGTCTCCCCTCGGTCCTGCCCCTCCCCACGACCCTCTGAATTGGTATGCCCTCCTGAGGAACGACTCGAATATCCCCCTGCCTTTCGCCTTCCGCTTCCCGCCGTCGACTGCTATCCTGGCCCTTACTACTAATTGCTGTTTCCATCTCCATCTGTCTATATCTACCCCCCTCCCTTGAACCCCCTAAAAAAGATAATTTAAACAATTTCCTAACTAAAAAACCCCTGAGACCGCGCTTCGCCCACCTCTCCGGATTAATAAATCCCTCCTCGAGGCGGGCCCTCGTTAACGAGGAGGGCCAAACCTGCGAGAGCGGGGACTCTCGCAGAAGCATAAGGTCTGCCACAGAGTACATAGTCATAATTATAGTATATAAATATAAATATATAAATACATATACACATATAAATACATAAATATATAAATATATAGATATAAAAATATAATACAACTATAAATACGAGATATAAAATGGGTCAAAGTTAATTATGGGGAGCATGTTGACAATTAGAATGGTAAAAATAGATGTTGAAAGTAATAATTAAATAATTCACATGCACAGTGGGATATAGTCCGGCTTGATCTCAAAAATTCATTGCAGATGTTAGAAATGGTCAATCAGTCTATCAGTCCGGGTGGAGGGGGGGTCAAGAGTGTAATTTGGGGAATCGTTGGGGGTGGAGGAGGGGAGGGAGGGGGCAGTCTCTGGGGCCCAGATTTTTTAAAGGGCTCTTCTGGTCTTGCATCCTCTCAGGAAAAGGCCAGGCCAAGGCATTCCTCCTACTCCTGGCCAGGCCCGGATAACAGTTCTTATAGGCCTCGGTCGTCCAGAACTTATAGGCCTCGATCACACAGGATGCATACGCCACGGCCATTAGTTCAGATCTTCCAGCCGTTCTCTCTGCTGCCCAAAAAGAATCTCACCTCCTCCTAGAGGCCTCGGGCCGGCCGCTCCTCTCCCAGCCCGGCCCGGCCCGATCCGGTCTCTCCTCCATTTCCAAATCTCCCCGATGACCTCCAGCTCAACAGCTCACCCCAGCTCGGCAACGCGGCTCCGTAGATCATCCCAGCGCCGCGGATCATCCCAGCGCCGCTCTAGCCCCGGCCACCACGTCCTCCTGGCCTCAGCTCAAAACGGCTCAAAACGGCACTCACATCGGCCCTCGCATCGACCTCCTTTTCCTCCTTCTCCTCGGGTCTGCGTTCCGGCCGCCACGTTCCGGCCGCCACGTTTCCGCCGCCATCCACTCCCGGCGTCCTCGGCAATATCTCCGCCGCTGTCTTACCCTAGAGAGCCGTCCAGATCTCAAACCATTGCTAGGGTAAGCAACTCACTGGGCCCGGCCCTTAGAAATGGAAAACAGACCGGGCTGCATGTTTTAATAAGCCAACAAGCTCCTGAACCCAACGGAGCTCAGAGGCAGACCGCCATCTTCGCGCCTGCGCAGTCTAGACCCCTGTCCCTGTGTTAGGAGAAGATCCCTGAAGATATGCTCCAGCACAAGTCCAATGGGCAAAGTGAGGGAACAGTAACATAAGAAACAACATGACCCACAGCTGCATACTAGGTGGTGGAAGAGGCTCAGAAGGGACCCTCCCTAGTTTCTCAGGCTGCAACGGAGACAGTGGGAGATTTGCATTTTCAGACACTAGAAGAGGTGTTTTTCCAGAGCCTCATCCCTCCACTTCTACTTCTGTTCTGAAGTGGAAAAAGCTCCTCAAACAGAGGTACTAAAATTGCTCACTTGTGCTCTGGTTCTTAGTACTAAAGTACTCAACTCAAAAATATATGTTTTTATTTTTCTGCCGTTCCAGATTTTATAGCCATCTGTGAAATCCCATTTTTACCACCCAAATAGAGCAGCTTACCTCCTGGAGGATTGGGTGCTTTATCTGACCGGATCAATTGGCAAGAGTAACTCACTCTGTTAAAGCTACCACCTGCAACATTTAGCAACAAAATGCTTTTTAGAAGAACACATTCCACCTCTTCTTAGTGTTTGTCTTCCTTTCATCTTAAAAAGTAATGTAAATACTTCAAGTGTGCCTGATAATTTGGAACTGAGGGAGATCAAATTCTCCTAGTCCTGAATCAGATTGTCTTGAACGCATCAACCACATTCTTAACAACATGGTAAATTTTAAAGTGAAAAAGATGTTGGGCTACCATGAATGTATTTGATAACATACCTTAGATTCTGGAGTGTTCATCATTGCTAAATTTTATTTTATTTTATTCTATTATATCCTATTTAATTCTATTTTATTATTTATCTTATTATTTGCTTTATTTTATTATTCTACATTAATTTATTATTTATGAGCCGCCCATCATGTCCAGAGATGATTCTGGGAAGCTTATAAATTCCAAAACTAGTACATATTAAAATAAGAAAGGGGAATAAATAATATGAGTAACAAACTAGTTATCAGTGGAGGGGAACACTAAGTAAATGAATAAAGATGGGGCCAATCCAACAGCCACCTCCAGAATGGTGAACCCCAGTTGGGGGCCAGGTTTTCAGGCCCTTTTGGAGGTCAAAAAGGAGGGTGCAGATCTCACTTCCAGTAAAAGAATATCCTGAAAGGCAGCAGCCAAAAAAGGCTCTTCTGCCAGACAGCATCAGCCAAAATTCCTTCAATGATGGAGGTGCAGACCATGCCCCCTGTGCCACCATAGGTGGGGTGGACCAATCCATTTATCTGAGGTGATTCATTTATTATTCCTTTTCTCTTGTAGCTCAAGTCAGAGCACAGGAGGAAGTTGGTCTTTCTCATTTTATATCCCTACCATAATTACCATTTGAGATAGATTGGAGTAAGAGAGCAACCAGCTAAGAGTCATCCATACTTGAGGATAAGCTGAGAGATGGATGACCCCAATCCAGACTCAGCGCCTTTGTTTCTATGCTATACTTGCTCCTCTCAATGGCAGCTGACTGGCAATCCCTACATTTACTGCATGGATGGAGAATGTTTTCCTCTGAAGGCCACGTGGCTTGGTTGATGCTACAGAGATTGGTCTCCTATTCAGAATCATATCTTGATTTGCTTTTGTTAAGATATTAACATTTATTTTAGAACACACAGCTAAAGCCGATTGCTCTTGTGTGAGGCAATCTGCACTGTGATTGGTTGCTATGGGTGTGAAGGGGGAGGGGGAGTCTCCCTTCTTTCCCGCCTTTTTCTTCTGTGGGCCTTGTGGGCTCTGAGATTTACCTCATGAGGCTCCTGTTTGCCTGAATATCTAGTTTTCTGTATACATAGATGTTATTTAGCATGACACCTACTGCACAATTCCCTGACAATTTCCATATATGTAAAAGCCATTTTGGCATAGCCTTGATTCCTTTCTTGTAGGAATAGGACTTAGACTTATATATCACTTCACAGTGCTTTGCAGCCCTCTCCAAGCAGTTTACAAAGTCAGCCTATTGCCCCCCTCCTCCCCAAAATCTGGGTCTTCGTTTTACCCAGCTCAGAAGGATGGAAGGCTGTATTTCAAACTACAATGGATCAAATGGGGGGGGGGGGGGGGAAACTGCTGAGTCTGTCTTGTAAAATGATGACACTGAGGCATGAAATACTTTTAAAATATAAACGAGCTGTATAGGCACAACAATGGCAAAATCTAGTAATTTGTGGAAGAGGTTTCATGACTTCAGGTATTCCTGAAGAAATATGAGTGGTTGGTGTTCTTTATATCTTCCATTTGTAGATGATGATTCTGGGCAGGTATTTACTCAGAGGTAAATCCTATTCAACTCAACAGGAACTACCACTGAGTATGTGCCAAGGAAGCAATGGTGTTTTTTAAAAAGAAAATTTGGCAGAGAAACAATTTCACAAAGCTAATTCTTCCTGAATTGCTGGCTCAGTTTCACAACCAGGGTCAAATGTAGCCACTAATAACACTAATTACCTTTACAGTAATTCCCCCACCTGCATTTCTAACAAGCTGCATTTTATCATTTGATAGAAGGGGGAATAATCCTTCTGCATTTAATTAATTGAATTTGCACATAATTAAATTAATTTTTATCTGGTTCTTTTCCATTGTTTTACCTTAATTCTGCCTAATAAAAATCAATTCATATTTTTCTCAATCTTCCAGTGTTGCAACTTTGCAAAATCCCAGCTAGCCAAAATATCTAGATGGAAATAGGCTTTAGACTATTGATTGCCTTCTTTTCACAATTTTATTTATTTATTTTATGCCCATCTCATTGTTCAAGATAACTCTGAGCAGCTTACAAGTTAAGAAGTGAGCAGAAGTGATTAGAGAAAATATGTCTTCCTATTATTTTCTAATTCCTGCCATGAGAAAGCTAAATGTCAGAGTGTGTGTTTATGATTACAGGTCCTTGGCATGGATGAGATTTACTCTGCCAAATGTTTTGTACATCTCTTTCAAGGATTAGGACCATCTCCAGAAAGGCAATGAAATGCCATCACAAGTCATATTTAAGTTTTGTAAACACTAAAGTGGACAGTGCCAGGTAAGATTACATGATTATTTCCATGACTTATATGAATTGATGTAACCCTTTTCTGAAGGAAAAAAAATGAAGTTAAGGAAGCCAGGTATCAAAGAGAAGGATTAAGGGGGAAATGATAATTGTCTTCCTGTACTTGATCATAGCGAAGAGTTCATTAACTTATTAAAGAGAGATCCAAACTAAAAGTAAGGAGAAGTTTTCTAACAAAGAGAACAATTAATCAGTAGAATGAAAATTCACTGGAGATTTGACTGGGGTGGTATAAGGCCCTTGTCTTGAGCAGGGAATTGGACTGCAAGACCTCTGTAGTCCCTTCAAGCTCTATGATTCTATATTCTATGAAGCCAGCCAAGCTGGTAGCCAATGCCACCTCTCATAGTAGCCAGTTCCAAATTATAAATTCTGTAAAAAAAAAAATTGTAAAAGATTTATTTCCAGGACTAAATTTCATTGGGTGACCCCTGCTTAAAAATAATCTGCCTAAAGTATTCACTTTGTTTATGGGGGGGAAAACCACTAAATAGGTAACAGGATTTCCCAGGTTTTCAGTAAATTAGAATGGTCATCTCTAATGAAAGCCTCCATTTTCAGAAGTCTACTCAGTGATTCACAACTCCTAAAATGGACATGGAAAGGTCCCTCACAGAAAGGACAAAAAAAGTTAGAGCAACATCAGAACAAAATCTCTTAATGCAGTTATTTGAACTAGGCATTCTAGGAAAAGTACAACAGAAAAGAAATGCATTAGATGCTCATGTATATGCATGCATATGTTACTACAGGCTTCTTGTTAATACAAAATTTATAATGATTGAATTTAGCTATGATTTACTTATTTCATTTATACTCCAACTTTCATCTCAAATTAATATTTAATGTAATAAATTCACAAAATCTATCAGATTAGACTATGGAATAATCTATAGAATAAAATCCTTTGCAAATCTTTAGCCAAATATCAAGCGTTCATTTTAAAATAACCAACATTTCTGCAACAAATGTTCATAACTCTGGCAAGAATGGACTATCCTTTGTCCTCTATATGAAGATAAACATCCTCGCCCTAACTCTATATGAAAAGGAAGAAAGAATGCTATATTAGGAAACAAGGCAACGTTAGTTTTTACCCCAGTCACTAGTTTATCCAGTTTGCCAATTATTTGTGCAATGATTCTCTTAACTGATCTTCAAAATGTCATTATGAACAGAAAGGCAGGAAAACTAAAGTTGATGTACAAATACTATAATCCCAAACAAACATTCAATAAATAAACTTATTAGAATACATTGAGTGAACAAAGAACACACAAAGGAATGCATTGCATTTAAAGAGTAGTGTCTTTAGTTGGAACAAGCCTAGCTGTGCCCTACTTCTTGTGTTTCCTAGAGCAATCTTTCTCAATCTCAGCAGTTCAACTCAGCATGCTGACTGGGGAATTCTGGGAGTTGAAGTCTACACAGCTTAAAGTTGCTGAGGTTGAAGGATCACTGTATTAGGGTCAACATCTAATTGCATAATCTATATGAGGAACCTTACATCTGGCTTTACTATTCACAGCAAGAGGACTGCAGCATGGACTGAAATAACTATGTTCCTTTACATTTTATATGAATTAATCCATTTTTGTTCCTAAACTTTCTTTAGTGGGGAAAAGAAGCTCTCATTGATTCTTTTTACAGTTTTGCAATCCTATTACAAAGCACATTTATCTGCTGAAATTTGCAATGTTCTGAATGTTGTGGTTTAATTCACTGCTAATGTAATTTGTTATCAAAAAGAAATATATAACAAGTTAATGAGCACCCTCGTATACATTTGCATATTTTAGGTGAAAGTCTGCTCAAAAGTATTTTATATTAGGGAGAATAATCTTTAAATTGTCAATGATGGGTTTGGGGAGAGAGAATATTCAAGGTATACAAACTAAGATTATTAGGAGAAAGTCCGTAGGAAAAATGTGCATGATGCAGTTTTGCAAATACAGCCTAATTCGGGAATAGACAGAAAGAATTGTAAACTTGGAAAAATGAGAGTCTCTGTCATAAGACTTTGGAGGAAGAAAAGTTTAGATTCTCCTTTTTATTCTGCCCTTTAAAGTGATTATTGTTTATAGCATATTGCAGACCACATCCATAAACATCAACTAGCAGCCAGAAGACAGGATGAAAACTCCTTAATTGCAGAACCCAGAGTGTCAATTGGGAGATTGGGAAGATCCTAGATCAAGCCAAATTCAAAAAGTTCAGAGAAGTTCTGGGATTGGGAACTCAAGGAAATCCGCCATCATCAGGTACACAGATATATAATCCTTTATATATTAATTGAAAGAGACAATCAAAAGCCCAAAAATTAACCTAAAAAGCCCCAAATATTTCCTCTCTGGCAATTAACTACCAGATGAGCAAACACCAAGATGAACATTAGACCAACAATGAAGAAATAAACAATATCCCAATCAAGGAACTTCTAACTCAGACAAAATGCTAATATAAAAACAACTTAATTTGGTAAAAAGGACTATAAGGAAAAATCTCACCAAATCCAATAGGGAAAGCCACTTGTATATAAATAGAGAGCCAATATGCGAGACCATCTCCTGCCCCATACATCCCTAAGACCGATACGCTCCCACAGAGAGGGCCTTCTCAGGGTGCCGTCGGCCGGACAATGCCAACTGGGAAAGAGCCTTCTCTGTGGCGGGCCCAGCCCTTTGGAACGACTTACCCCCTGAACTTCGCACCATCTCTGACCTCCGCTTCTTCCACAAGTGCCTAAAGACACATTTGTTCCATCTAGCTGGCCTAGCTTAACCTCCATAATGACTTTTAGACAGTTTTAAATTTTGGAGATTTTAATTTGGTTTTAGCGCAGGATCTTTATCAAATAAGTTTTATGTGATTTTGTATGTATTTTAATATTCCTGTGCGCCGCCCTGGGTCCATTTGGAGAAGGGCGGGGTATAAATTTAATAAAATGGGGGAAAAAATCCCATTCCCTTAATAATAATAATTTAATAATAATAATAATTTTAATACATAAACCGCTCCCTCTCCCCATGGGGACTCGAGGCGGGGCACAGGCAGAATAAAAACAATAAAAAATATACAAACAATTCTAAAACCAAATTAAACTAAACCTGTGCTAAAATTCCCATAAAACTAACTGTATTAAAACTACCCAGTAAAACCCCCAAGACAGGGAGACTATCCCAGGCCGGCCAGACAGAAAAAGTAAGTTTTTAATTTAAGACGGAAGGAGCGGAGGTCCGTGGTCGTTCTAATATCGTCGGGAAGGTTGTTCCAGAGGGCCGGGCCCGCCACAGAGAGAGCCCTTCCCCTGGGCGTCGCCCGCTGACAAAGTCTAGTGGACGGCACCCGGAGAAGTCCCTCTCTGTGGGAGCGAATCGGCCGTGAAGATGTATGAGGCAGGATCCGATCCCGCAGATAGCTAGGTCCCGAGCCATGGAGCGCTTTAAAGATGATAATTAACACCTTGAAGCGCACCCGGAAGACGACAGGTAGCCAGTGCAGCTCGCGCAAGAGCGGTGTTACGTGGGTAGACCTTGCGGTCCCCATAATTGCTCGCGCGGCTGCATTCTGGACTAGCTGAAGTCTCCGGGTGCCCCTCAAGGGAAGCCCCATGTAGAGAGAGTTACAATAGTCCAGTCAGGATGTCACGAGCGCATGAGTGACTGTGCGAAGGGCGTCCCGATCCAATAGGGGGCGCAATTGGCGAACCAGGCGAACCTGGTAAAACGCCCTCCTGGCCACGGCTGTCACTTGATCTTCCATGGACAGCCGGACATCCAGAAGGACACCCAAATTGCGCGCCCCATCCACAGGGGCAAGATGTTCACCCCTATGGCCAGCGATGGAGTAAGCTGGTTGAATCGGGCAGCTGGAAACCACAGCCACTCGGTCTTGGTCGGGTTGAGCCTGAGTCCGTTACTTCCCATCCAGATCCGCACGGCTTCCAGGCACTGGCACATCACCGCTAGGGCATCGTTGGGGTGGTTTGGGGTAGATATATACAGCTGGGTGTCATCAGCGTATAGGTGGTACTCTACCCCAAAACCACGGATGATCTCACCCAGCGGCTTCATATATGTGTTAAACAGGAGGGGCGAGAGGACCGACCCCTGAGGCACCCCACATGTGAGGGGTCTCGCGGTCGACCTCTGCCCCCCTGCCAACACAAATTGCGATCGGCCAGAGAGGTAGGAGGAGAACCACCGTAAAACGGTGCCTCCCACCCCCAACCCCCCCAGCCGATGCAATAGGATACCATGGTCGATGGTATCGAAAGCCGCCGAGAGGTCTAATAGGACCAGGATGGAGGAACAACCCCCATCTCTGGCCCTCCAGAGATCATCAACCAACGCGACCAATGCCGTCTCGGTGCTGTGCCCGGGCCGAAAGCCGGACTGGCGCGGATCTAGATAATCAACTTCCTCCAGGTGACGGGGAAACTGTTGTGCCACCACACTCTCAACAACCTTCGCCAAAAAGGGAAGTTTGGAGACTGGACGGTAGTTGTTCAAAAGAGCTGGATCCAAAGAGGGCTTCTTAAGGAGGGGCCTCACCATCGCTTCTTTTAGGGAAGCAGGCAAGGAACCCTCACTTAAGGATGCGTTGACAACCTCTTGGAGCCAGCCTCGTGTCACCTCCCAGGATGCCAGTACAAGCCAGGAGGGACACGGGTCCAATAAACATGTGGTGGCTCGCAGTCGCCCACGTAACCTGTCCATATCCTCGGAAGTAACGGAGTCAAACTCCTCCCAAACAAGATCTGTCTCGTGGCATCCCACTGGGCCATGAATGGGGGCTAACTCGTTCTGTATCTGAGCGATTTTCTCCTGCAGAAAAATCACAAATTCCTCTGCTCTACCCTGTAACGGGGCTTCCCGCACCCTCTGTTGAAGGAGGGAGCGGGTCACCCTAAACAGGGCGGCAGGGCGGTTGTCTGCGGATGCTATGAGAGTAGCGCAATGATGACGTTTGGCTACTCTCAGCGCCACAATGTAAGTCCGTAAATGGGCTCTTACCTGTGTCCGGTCAGATTCAGAACGGGTAGCCCTCCATCTTCCCTCTAGGCATCTCTTGCGGCGTTTCATCACCCGTAGCTCCTCGGTAAACCAAGGAGCCAGGGTGTTTCAGCGCCGCAAGAGAGGCTGCAAGGGCGCGACCCGATCCAAGGCTCCCGTGGTCGCAATATTCCATGCGGCCACGGGGTCCTCCATCGGGGCGCGGGTCAGGGGTACAGGAACTGGCCCAAGCGCCGTTTGGAACCCATCCGGGTCCATCAGGCGCCTGGGGCGGAACCAGATTGGTGACTCAGGTTCCGCCTCCCCGCGGAGGGGAGCAGCGGTCGGAAAGTCGAGCCGGAGAAGTGAGTGGTCTTATAGCATTGATGATATTACCTAGTTTGGTAATGAAATGTCTGCAAGAACAAAGGATTCACAGTATTCATAAGCAATATCTGATTAAAAACAACAGTGATATCCGCACTATAATACAATAGTTTTGCAGTAGCAAAGCTTGCATCCTAAAGTATAACCTTAATAATAATAATAATTCACTGCCAAAAGGTTATGCACCATAATTATTTCACAGTTGTTTTTCTTTCTCTTGCCAGCATCTGATTGAACGAAACAGACAAAATGAGATTAAAAGAGATTAAAAGGAGATTAATGCAGAGGAGAATGTAGAAAGGAACCATTTTCTTCCCTGATCTGTTTATTTATTACTTTTTTAGTCTCTGTTTATTTTGATTTTATCTTCCAAAGCTGTAAAGGGTCATACTGCAGCTTATGCAACATTAGAATTAGTGGCAGTCAAGAATGCACATATTTGACCTGCCAATAGAAAAGAAACATGGCCTTCTGGCTACCATCTTGACACTCGCTTACTAACCCTCCCTGCAGATGACCATAACTGCAGTTAAAACTCATGAAAATCAAAGAACCTTTTTGTAATGGTTAGAATTTGGGGAGAGGTTCATTAGCAAAATGAATAACAAATGGAGCCAGTGGTTAAGATGCTGGTCTAGAAAACAATATTCTGTGAGTCCATTTTAGGCATGAAATCCAATTGGGTGACTTTGGGATTTTCTATTAGCCCAAAAGAACAGGGAAAAAAATAGGACTAGGAATGAATATAAAGAACGTTCACCGCTTTGACATATTTATAAAAAATAATAAAGGCAAGTGCGGTGGGGGCAGGAAATCTAAACATAAAGCAGAAATCAAGAACAAAAACATTTGGCCATAAATCATATAGATGTAGGCGAAGAACAGAGAAAGTTGGACGATGGAGTTAAATGTGACATCAGTTTGTGGTTGTTTCATTGCCACAAGAGACACAAACCCAGCCTTCCATGAATTTCATTGGCCCTTTTCTAGTATCAATTTAACATTTACCATTAGTTGACTAGATTTGTGAATACAGTGGCAAGAGTAAACCTTCTATGCTTTGAATTCAATGGTTTTGTTTAATTGATTGTGCCTGCATTGTGTTGAATTCCAACGTGACATGGTCGCTTTCTGCCTAAGTTCCCGCAACTTTAATCCCCACCCACCCATCATTCCATCTCTGTTGGTAAGAATTAAGCCCAGTATAGCTGACCCTCAATTAGGTCAACAATTAATAGAAGCCACCATGGGTTTCTCAAATAAACATTACTTTTTTCTTTGACAAATTCAGCGCTAAGGAAACACTGTAGACATAGTTTTACTAGACTTCAGTATGGTATTTGACAAAGTAGACAGCAGTTTATCACTTGGAAAGATTAAATAATGTGGGATAATCAGTACCACCACCAGGTCGATTTACAACTGATTGATCAACCACACTCAGCAGGTAGTTCTCAATGGAAGTATATCTATATGGCAGGAGGTATGAAATGGGGTACCCCAGTACTCTTCAATATCTTCATAAGTCATTTAGAAGAATGAATAGAAGGGGAACTCATAAAATTTACAGGCAGCCCCAAACTGAGGGGAACAGCCAACACTTTAGAAGATAAGCTGAAGATTCAAAATGACCATTAATGGCTTGAACATTGGGCTTTATCTAACAACATTCAGTGGTCAGTAAGGTAAGATCTTACACAGAGGCAAGAAAAACAAAGTGCACAGATACATACAAGGTGATATGTGGCTCAACAGTAGCAACTGTGAGTGAAATCTTGGTGTCCTAGTAGAACCACCACTAAAGTATGAGCCAGCAGTATGCTGTACCTGTCAAAAAGGATAATGTACTCCTTGGTTGCAAAAATAGGTGGATAATTTGAAGTAATGATAATACCGGCTTCTACTGCATTAGTGAAACTGCACTTGGAATATTATATCTAATTCTAGTCACCATGATACAAAAAATATGATGTGATGAGATGATAGCAACGAAGATGATAAGGAGTCTGGAGGCTAAATCATATGATGAAAGAAGAGGGAACTCAGTATGTCCTGTCCAACCAAGAGAAGGACTAGGCGTGATACGATAGCAGTCTTCCAGTACTTGAGGGGCTGTGATAGAGAAGTGGCAGTCAATTTATTCTTCTATGCAGTTGAAGGCTGGACAAGAAATAACAAGTGGAAGGTCATTAAAAAGAGATACAATCTAGAACTAAGGGGAAATTTTCAGACATTTAGAATGATTAATCAGTGGAACAATTTGCTTCTGGAAGTTGTAGCTGCGCCATCACTGAAGATTTTCAAGAAGAAAATGTCATAGTTTTAGATATTTTAGAACAATTATTTTCCCCTTTTTATCCTATTTACCTGTGATATTTGTGTTGAATTTGCTGGTCTGTTATAATATATTCTCATAATGTAGGAGTTATTAATAATTAAATCAAATTATATTATCTTGGTCAAAGAAAAAAAAAACATAAAAAGAAAATCATTAATATAATCTAAGACAATTGTTGCCTAAGAGCTACATTCGAGAATCTCTTTTATTCTCTTACATTAATTTCCCACATTTCCTACATGGAGCTCAAGATATGCATGAAATCCCTTCTCATTCTATCCTCATAGCACCAATCTTGGGAGTCAGTCTTGGCTAAGAAAATTAATGCCAATACTAACTCATCCAATGAGATTCATGGTAACTAGACACTTAAACATGGCTATCCTGAATCCAATCCAACCTCTTAATTGATATCACACTGGCCCTTGAAAAAGATACCAAAGTTTTAAAAAATGTTAAAATTCAATTGAAAAGCCTAGGATAGGCTTTGGTAGATTTGCAAATGATTCAAAGCATGCTTCAATCACTCTTCCTTTTTGTAACTTAATCTTTTTTTTAAAAAAAAGGTTAGGCAGGGATCCTCAGAGAAGGATTAGTATCCATTTCATCCCAGTTATCAGTTGAGAGAAACTTTACAAGGTAAGGAAAACTGAAAATATTTGTGTGGGCACAGACTTTGGAGGCTGAAAGCCCTTCTGAATAATAATACAAATAGTAAAAAATGACAACAAGGCTTCATTTATCATTTATGACCTGTCAGTGAGGTATTCTCATCTGGACAAGAGGATGATGTGCAATAGAAAAGAAAGGTCAACAAGGTTTAACTTGTCATTTGTGATAAGGAGATGATGTTTACTATACTGGAGAAGAAATGATTCTTTGCCAAATCACAATATTTTGTAACTGGCAGCAGCCATTTCAAACACACTTATAGCATTGTTGCCCTAGGATTAAAGTCTTAATATTATTGGAAAGTAAGCATTAAAGAAAGAAGCGCCTGATTGAAGTCTTTGGAACCATAACAAGTCCCTTAATAGCAGCACGATCCAGAATGTGCAGTTCCCATAATAAAATTATAGACCTATTGTCAGGGGCAAATAACCAAGAGGAATCCTAGAACATAGAATGATAGGGTAGGAAGAGACCCTATACCATTCTATACAAATTATAGGACAGTACTTGGCAATGGTCAAGGAAATAAAAACAGACTGATCCAATAATAAATCTTGAAATGAAACAAATCCGAATGACCGGATTATTTAGTAAAGAATAGAAATAATAATTATTGGCAAACACCTGCATAGAGAGGACAATAAAGAATAACATGTTCCATCTCAAGGGGTTCACCTTCTTCTTTTTTTATATAAAATATATCTTTATTAATATTTGCTATATAAAATCACACAGTCATCAAATATAGGGTAAGAGTAACTGGAAAGACATACATAAACATACCGGGGAAATGTCTAGTCCCCTAAATTGAGAATTGAGTTTATCCCAGTCTAACTTATCAGTTATTATTTATAATTATACAAAGATTTTTCTCTCTCTCAAATTTACTATCCTCTTGTCTTATTTATTCCTCACATTGATTTCTTAAATAGCCTATCTAGTTGGTTTCCTTAGTATCCATTACTCTCCTGTTGTACCATGCATACCATTTATTCCAGCATTTGAAAAAGGTTGAGTCTTGACTATCTTTAAGATATATGTTAGTTTGTCCGATTCTGCACAGTTGAAAATGTTGGCTATAATTAAGTGCTCTGGTGGTAGGTTAGTGTCTTTCCAATGTTGCGCAATAGCCATCCTGGTCGCTGTTATTATGTGCGAGAAGAGATACCAATCTTGATTTTGGATTTCACTTGGTTTGGTGCCTAGCAAATACAGGTCGGGTTTGAAAGGAAAATTCATGCCTGTTATTTCCAAAAGCCAAATTTGTATTTTTTTCCAGAGTTGGGTGATTATTGGACAAGTCTACCTTTGGTGAAAAAACGTACCCCTGGCCGTCTTACATTTCCAATATCTATCTGATGAGTTCGGGAACATATTTGCAATTCGAGCAAGTGCTAGATACCACCTGTATAACATTTTAAATAAATTTTCCTTAAATGAGGAGGATAGGGTCATTTTCATGGTTGTACCCCAAATTGTTTGCCATTCCTCTAATTTAATATTCCTCCCTATATTCCTTCCCCAGACAATCATGGCATCTTTGATTATCTCTTCTCTGACATGTCTCTGCAGCAGCAAATTGTAGGCCTTAGAGATAAATTTTGTTGGTGTACCCCAAAGAATTTTATCAATATCTTGATTTGTCATGTATATTCCAAATACCTGTTTGTCTTTATTAAATTTAGATTTTGCCTGGGCATATGACCACCAGTCCACCTTCCAACCCCTTGATTGTAAATCAGTCTGTGTCCTAATGTTACCAGTTTCATCCATCAGGTCCCCATATGTTAAATTTCTCCTTGGGTTATGGACAGTCGTGTATGTTACTGCTTCAATTGGGGCTAACCACCTTGGAATTTGAGTATACACCTGTTGTTTGATCTTCCCCCATGTCTTATAGAGAGTTCCCCTAATGTTGAGGGGTTTGCCTTCTAATATAGTTGAAAAGAGCAAACAGAACATTGAGATGTACCATAGATTATTGTTCTAAAGAATGGTTTGCATGATACAGTATAGGAATCCAAGAGATAACTTTGACCTAGACAACAACTGCTACATCAGCAAAGAGGGCTGAAGGATTCTTGAAGCTGCAAATTTGGCAATAAATCCCTATAGAGTTTGTAGAAGGGATGGTAAACTCTAAAACTTACAAATTCTGCTAAATTAAAATCTAGATATGTTGGGTAGATATGGAGGAAAAAAACTAAAAACTTTTAAAAGAAAAAATTGAAAACAAATGTAGGTGCATTTAGGGAGTGTGTTAGACAAAAGTGTTAGAAACTTATTTTTTGTGTGCTGTTTTGATGAACAGCTAAAATAATTTATGCAGAAAATTACGTTATAGAGTGGTTAATTATCAATCAGTCAAGAAACGTATAATCATTGACATAAGAAGTCATTAAAACTTCTTATAGTCAATTCATAAAAAAGAAAAAGACAAGTTCAAGTTTAACAAATACAATTTTGATAAAACTATTTTTAAATAAACAAATAAATGTGTAGTCAAAATACACCATATTTTATAAGTAATAAACCAAATTTGGCCACATTCAGAGAAAGAAAACAGAGATCAGAAAATAATAGTTTAGACAGAATTAATCTGAATCACCTGGAAATGAATAACAATAACAATAACAATAACAACAACAACAACAACAACAACAACAACAACAACAATAATAATAATAATAATAATTTTAATACTTATAAACCGCTCCCTCTCCCCATGGGGACTCGGGGCGGTGCACAGGTAGAATAAAAACAATAAAAATATACAAACAATTCTAAAACCAAATTAAATTAACCTGTGCTAAAATTCCCATAAAACTAACTATACTAAAAACTACCCAATAAAAACCCCAAGACAGGGAGACTATCCCAGGCCGGCCAGACAGAAAAAGTGAGTTTTTAATTTAAGACGGAAGGAGCGGAGGTCCGTGGTCGTTCTAATATCGGGGGGAAGGTCGTTCCAGAGGGCCGGGCCCGCCACAGAGAGAGCCCTCCCTCTGGGCGTCGCCCGCTGACAAAGTCTAGTGGACGGCACCCGGAGAAGTCCCTCTCTGTGGGAGCGAATCGGCTGTGAGGATGTATGAGGCAGGATCCGATCCCGCAGATAGCTAGGTCCCGAGCCATGGAGCGCTTTAAAGATGATAATTAACACCTTGAAGCGCACCCGGAAGACGACAGGTAGCCAGTGCAGCTCGCGCAAGAGCGGTGTTACGTGGGTAGACCTTGCGGTCCCCATAATTGTTCGCGCGGCTGCATTCTGGACTAGCTGAAGTCTCCGGGTGCACCTCAAGGGAAGCCCCATGTAGAGGGAGTTACAATAGTCCAGTCGGGATGTCACGAGCGCATGAGTGACTGTGCGAAGGGCGTCCCGATCCAATAGGGGGCGCAATTGGCGAACCAGGCGAACCTGGTAAAACGCCCTCCTGGCCACGGCTGTCACTTGATCTTCCATGGACAGCCGGGCATCCAGGAGGACACCCAAATTGCGCACCCCATCCACAGGGGCAAGATGTTCGCCCCCTATGGCCAGCGATGGAGTAAGCTGGTTGAATCGGGCAGCCGGAAACCACAGCCACTCGGTCTTGGTCGGGTTGAGCCTGAGTCTGTTGCTTCCCATCCAGATCCGTATGGCTTCCAGGCACTGGCACATCACCGCTACGGCATCGTTGGGGTGGTTTGGGGTAGATATATACAACTGAGTGTCGTCAGCGTATAGATGGTACTCTACCCCAAAACCACGGATGATCTCACCCAGCGGCTTCATGTATGTGTTAAACAGGAGGGGCGAGAGGACCGACCCCTGAGGCACCCCACATGTGAGGGGTCTCGCGGTCGACCTCTGCCCTCCTGCCAACACAAATTGCGATCGACCAGAGAGGTAGGAGGAGAACCACTGCAAAACGGTGCCTCCCACCCCCAACCCCCCCAGCCGATGCAATAGGATACCATGGTCGATGGTATCAAAAGCCGCCGAGAGGTCTAATAGGACCAGGATGGAGGAACAACCCCCATCTCTGGCCCTCCAGAGATCATCAACCAACGCGACCAATGCTCTCTCGGTGCTATGCCCGAGCCGAAAGCCGGACTGGCGCGGATCTAGATAATCGGGAATAGGGAAATGTATGTGATGATTGAGAAGTTTCCTTGTCTACTGACCTGTGAGTGATGATCTCTTCTTCAGAAGTAAAATATAGAGATACAGAGAGAGAAATTAATGGCAAGAACGAGGTTGTTCAGTTGAGTAGCAGCTATGAGGAATGACCTTGATCATGGGATTCTGATTTTTTAATCTCTTCTCTCGCTACACCCCATCGCGGGGAAGCGGAACCTGAGTCACCTATTTGGTTCCGCCCCAGGCGCCTGATGGACCCGGACAGGTTCCAGACGGCGCTTGGGCCACTTCCTGTATCCCTGACCCGCGCCCCAATGGAGGACCTCATGGCCGCATGGAATACTGCGACCATGGGAGCCTTGGATCGGGTCGCACCCTTGCGGCCTCTCTTGCGGTGGCGAACCACCCTGGCCCCTTGGTTTACCGAGGAGCTAAGGGTGATGAAACGCCACAAGAGATGCCTAGAGAGGAGATGGAGGTCTACTCGATCTGAATCTGACCGGACACAGGTAAGAGCCCATTTACGGACTTACATTGTGGCGCTGAGAGTGGCCAAACGCCATCATTGTGCCACTCTCATAGCATCCATAATTTGGTAATGGGTTTTAATATTGGGGTTTTAGCACGGGTCTATTAATTTAATACATTTTAAGTATTTTGTGTCTTTTAAATAATGCCTGTGCGCCGCCCTGGGTCCTAACAAGGAGAAGGGCGGGGTATAAATTTAATAAAATAAATAAATAAATAAATCTGCAGATAACCACCCTGCCGCCCTGTTTAGGGTGACCCGCTCCCTCCTACAACAGAGGGTGCGGGAAACCCCATTACAGGGTAGAGCAGAGGAATTTGTGATTTATCTGCAGGAGAAAATCGCTCAGATTCAGAACGAGTTAGTCTCCATTGATGGCCCAGTGGGATTGCATGAGGCGGCTCTTGGTTGGGAGGAGTTTGACTCTGTTACTTCCGAGGATATGGACAGGTTACGTGGGCGACTGCGAGCCACCACATGTTTATTGGACCCGTGTCCTTCCTGGTTTTTACTGGCATCCTGGGAGGTGACACGAGGCTGGCTCCAGGAGGTTCTCAACACTTCTCTGAGTGAGGGTTTCTTGCCTGCCTCTCTTAAAGAGGCCATGGTGAGGCCCCTCCTGAAGAAGCCCTCTCTGGACCCAGCTTTATTAGCCAACTATCGTCCCGTCTCCAACCTTCCCTTCCTGGCGAAGGTTGTAGAGAGTGTGGTGGCACAACAGTTTCTCCGTCACTTGGAGGAAGTTGATTATCTGGACCCGCGCCAGTCCGGCTTCCGGCCCGGGCACAGCACCGAGACGGCATTGGTCGCGTTCGTAGATGATCTCTGGAGGGCCAGAGATGGGGGTTGCTCCTCCATCCTAGTCCTATTAGACCACTCAGCGGCTTTTGATACCATCGACCATGGTATCCTATTGCATCGGCTGGGGGGGTTGGGGGTGGGAGGCACCATTTTGCGGTGGTTCTCCTCCTACCTCTCCGGTCGATCACAATTTGTGTTGACAGGAGGGCAGAGGTCGACCTCTAGGCCCCTCACTTGTAGGGTGCCTCAGGGGTCGGTCCTCTCGCCACTCCTGTTCAACACATATATGAAGCCGCTGGGTGAGATCATCCGTGGTTTTGGGGTAGAGTACCACCTCTACGCTGACGACACGCAGCTGTATATATCTACCCCAAACCACCCCAATGATGCCGTAGCGGTGATGTGTCAGTGCCTGGAAGCCGTGTGGGCCTGGATGGGAAGTAACAGACTCAGACTCAACCCGTCCAAGACCGAGTGGCTGTGGTTTCCGGCATCCCGCTACAACCAGTTGACTCCATCACTGGCCATAGGGGACGATCACCTTACCCCTGTGGATGGGGCACGCAACTTGGGCGTCCTCCTTGATGCCCGGCTGTCCATGGAAGATCAAGTGACAGCCGTGGCCAGGAGGGCGTTTTACCAGGTTCGCCTGGTCCGCCAGTTGCGTCCCCTATTGGATCGGGGTGCCCTTTGCACAGTCACTCATGCCCTCGTGACATCCCGGCTGGACTACTGCAACTCTCTCTACATGGGACTCCTCTTGAGGTGCACCCGAAGGCTTCAGCTAGTCCAGAATGCAGCCGCGCGGGCAGTTATGGGAGCCTCTAGGTTCTCCCATGTAACACCGCTCCTGCGCGAGCTGCACTGGCTGCCTGTCATCTTTCGGGTGCGCTTCAAGGTGTTAGTTATCATCTTTAAAGCGCTCCATGGCACGGGACCTAGCTATCTGCGGGATCGCATTCTGCCTCATACATCCCTGCGACCGATTCGCTCCCACAGAGAGGGACTTCTCCGGGTGCCGTCCACTAGGCTGTGCCAGCGGGCGACGTCCAGGGGAAGGGCCTTCTCTGTGGCGGGCACGACCCTCTGGAACGACCTTCCCCCCGAAATCAGAACAACCACAGACCTTCGCTCCTTCCGACAGCTTTTAAAAACTCATTTCTTCCGTTTGGCTGGCCTAGGGTAATTTTAATTAAGTTATAGTGTTAAGGGGTTTTAGGGACAGTTTTTAGTTGTTATAGATGTTTTTAGCGCAGGATATGTTTAATTGTGATTTTAAATTTTGTACTCTGTTTGTGTCTATTGTTTTTAATTTTCCTGTGCCCCGCCTCGAGTCCCTTTGGGGAGAGAGAGCGGGTTATAAATAAAATTTATTATTTATTTATTTATTTATTATTATTATTGATCATTCTAAAACAGAACCAAGTTCTCACTTCAAGAAAGCTCATTGAGTAACCCATTTTTAAGATCACCAAAAGAGAAAGCTTTTTCTCCTTTTTTCTGTTATGAAAGAAGAATTTAGAAATTTTACATCAGATTCAGCATCAAGCTGAGATAAGAAAAGCATTAAAAGCAGTCTATATTTGCAGAAGTATGCACACATTTAATACTGGTTTCCCTCAAACAGAAAGGTTAAATTCAGCATAAGATGTGGTTTGAACTACTTTTATAGCTCTTCCCCTGACATCTTTGCAATTTTAATTACTTTGGTCTCATTGCAGGAGAGGAGATCTGGTGATGGGAAGGGCAGAAATTCTGAAAGAAAACAAGCTGGCCACCAAAGAGAGTTTCCAAGATTCTTATACCTCCTTGTTTCTAAAAGAAGAGAAGGTTGTTTTGCGTTTGTCCTCTTGGAATGAAGCTGATATTTCTATTGTGGCTTCTCTTTCTCCCAAAATTGCCTAACAGTGTAATCAGAAGTAGAGTTCACTAAAGGGAAATAAATGTTTTTGAGTTCTTTGCAAAGGGAGAAATCTTTTATGGCATAGAGGGTTTTTCCCCTGTAGTGAAGTCAGGGGTTCCTTAGGTCAATGCATTGACATGGATTCAGTCTATCCCAAAATAACATCATTTTTCAGAGTCTACTAGTCAGTTCATTGAGCTCCCAGACTGGCAAACAGCACTAAATGCTAGCAATATTGAAAAGATGCTAGATTGCTCAAAAAGTGCCTCTTACTCACAGAATGCTATGAAAATCAACTCTTGGCTTTAAGACCCCATGTCCAAGAGACCCCAACTTTAGTTGTATTAACCTGGGGGCCAGGGACAGCACTGATATGAGCATTTAATCCTCTCATTTTGGCTTTTGCTTTGAGGGATGCCATCAAATAAGCTTTCCAGATGTCATTGTTGGAGTGACAAGCACTAAGTCAGTTGGAAAACTGCCCTCCAGTAATATTGTTACAGGTTAGAATTTGGGCAAATCCTTTAGCAAACACTTTTGCATATAAGGGCATGAATGAAGTCGAAGAACATGCTTCTCACAGTCAACAGGAGAAGAGCTCAGGTTGGCTTGGAAGCAGAAGGAGATTTGCTGTCCGCCAACCCATCCAGGCTCCAAAATGATCCAAGCTCTCTTGGTAACTATATGCTTATCGGTTTTTCCATATCAAGGTAAGATGTTTTCTTTGGTTTCCTTTTTCAGATTCTTACTGTTAAAAGTCTATGTTACCCAGCAAATTTCTATAGTTTTTCTTTTGATGCTTAACCAAAATTTTCTCCCCTTCAGCAAAAGAGTTCTTGCTCTCAAAGAATACATTAGTCCTAAAGTTATATAGATGATTTTCTGGTATTTGCTAAATTTTGTCAAGATAATAGATCATTCTAATAGATAATAAAATTAAGGAAAGTTCTAATATCCTCAGAAGAAAATCATATTCAATTTGAAGAAAAGGTTTCCCAATAATCTGAGTAAAAGAATTAGAAGACTGAAGAGGACAGAGAGACAGAGTTTGTGGCACAAAAGTTCAGGAAGCAAAATGTTAATAATGTAGTATAGTTTACTGAATTGTGTGAATCAGACTATTGCATTTTATTATTTCTCGTGTTATCCTTATCACTCAGTGCACAAACTTGCACATTCAGTGAGATTTATTTATTTATTTTTTCTGATTATTCAACTCCAAAATCTTTCTTTTGCACCTACCCAAATCAATGCCTCTAGATAGTCTTCCAGCTGTCAAATATCATGAAGCAAAATGCATACGCAGTGAACACCTGGATTTCTGTGCTCTGTTCCATTCTTCACTGATAATTGAATAACAAATGGAGTTTTGAATATGAGAATGGTAGAATAACATCCCAAAATAAACTAAACCTTTTTTCTTCTCTCCCCCACACTTTATGAAGGGAGCGCTATAATCCTGGAATCTGGGAATTTTAATGGTTATGATGTAGTGTATCTCCAAAAACTCTCTACATTGCCCAAAGGAGGAGTTCAGAATGCTGAGCCAGAGGTAAGAAAAAGATCTCAACAAATTACTTCTTGCCAGTCAACAGAGTTTTTGGTATTCCTTTGCTGCCATGTAGTGATTACCTGAATTTTTTCATTACAATCTATGTTCCTCATTCATTCATTCATTCATTCATTCATTCATTCATTCATTCATTCATTCATTCATTCATTCATTCATCCATCCATCCATCCATCCATCCATCCATCCATCCATCCATCCATTCATTCATTCAAAATATTTACATGGCTGCCCAATTCACAGAAAATTGGGGAGACTCCTGGTAACTTACAGCAGAATTTCCTAATATTAATAGATTACTATAGCTAATAAAGTATTGGGAAACACCCAGCCGTATAGGGAAGAGGGATCAAGCAGGGAATTAGCCTTGAGTCATTTCACAGCCGCAATTGATCTCTCTCATCTCTTTCTCTCTGTCTCCATTAAATCTTATCTATCTATTCTGAAGAGAAGGGGAAGTTGGGTTTCTAAGTGAAGATGGTATAGTAGTTATAGCTCAAGGCTAAGACTAAAAACCATTTTCAAGACCATCACTGGATGACTTTCAAGTCAGTCTCTCTGTCCCAGCCCAACTTCATTCACCAAGATGTTCAGTTTGAGAATGGGATCTTGAACTTATGCAGGAACGTTTAATTTAACAAGATTTTATAGTGCCCTTCAGTCACTAGATGAAATTCTCTAAATCTAATAAATAATTTGGCTACAGCTGTCCATTTGACACAGGTGTAGAGTTGTTGAGAGGACACACATTTCATTTGCCTGTTTTTAAAAATAAACTCTGAACTCTTTGCATTTCAGACCAAGTATGAAGATGCAATACAATATGAATTTAAAGTGAATGGAGAGCCAGTGGTCCTTTACCTGGAAAGGAATAAGTACATTAACTCAGAAGTTCTCTTAACTGTACTAGAACTATATGGAAAATGTATATTCTCAGACATAATCTTAGAGAAATAATAATTGTATTGTTTTGTTTGGGAAACTAAAACTAAATTAAATTTTATACTATAGGACAGTGGTGGCTGCGAACCCCCAGCAACCCACCCCTGGTTGGAAGGGACCTTAAATGCCTTCTAGTCCAACCCCCAGCTTAAATAGGAGACTATACCATTCCATAGCTTTTCCATCATTCCTTGAAAGCCTCCAGTGATAGAACACCCACAATTTCTCAAGGCAAAGCATCCCATTAATTAATTGTTCTCATTGTCAGGAAATTTCTCTTAATTTTTGGTTGGATTTCCCATATGTAAACACAAACACTGCTAAAAGAAAGTTTATCATTTTCATTACTCCAAAACATCACCATTGAAATTAGTATGGCTGTCACTGTACTGTAAACATTGGAAGTCTCTGGAGTCCTAGTACAATTTAATATTAGTATTAAGACCGAGATACATAGTTGGTGGATTGAGAGTGACTGCCTGGCTTTGATTTTACAATGTATTTTACTTTTGAGCATGCTATATCCAAAAGATTTTATTTTGCCTCTGATGACTGAGAATCTCCATAGACCATGCTATATGTGCCTCTAAATGAATATGGCCTTTATCATTAAGTATGGGCTATAAAGAAATTCCCACATATATGGGCATTTCTGGGTCACTTTATCTTGTACCACTTCATACTAAATTCTAATGTGTGCTTTAGAAATTCTAGTGCCCCCTTTTTTTTTGCTTAAATATGAAGGCTATCCGCATTTCAAGAGCAGCATCGGGATGATTACATTTTGGCATTGAAGCCAAGAAGGGCTAGAAGTGAAAGACTAGCAAGGAACATGTAGATTGGAAAAAGAGAAGGCAATGCCAGAAGGCATGGTTGTGACACTAGGAGTGGAAAGTGACTCCATATATTGGTTTAAAACTTCAAAACAGATGCTTCTTTTTTTAAGTTCCAAGGCATCCATTTCTTTGAGGTTGCCTCAGTTTACTCTTAAGTAAATAGAGCTATGCAGCTCTCCTTTATAGACCCAAGCAGTTTCATCAAACTGTTGCATAGACCAGAAGAATAAAAAGAAGAGGCAATACAAAATGTCTTCTCCTGGTCAATCATGCCACCTCTGAGCCTTCATGAAGAGAATTGCACAGCTTCCTTGGTGCAGATCTCTTTCCTTGGGTGAATCTAGTATACTCAGCACTCCTCTTAAATAAGCATCCTCTTGAGACTGAAATTCTTGCTCTTTTCCTTTGATACCTAACAATATAGGCTGAAAATACAGTAGTTGTAGGTTTACTATAAAATTATCTCTATCCTACTTAATTCCTGACATAAATATTTTCTTTTTTGCATTCTTCCAGAGGACTTTTTTCCAAAGATTACACTGAGACTCATTATTCCCCTGATGGCAGAGAAATTACAACAAGTCCTGCAGTTGAGGTAATATGCAGAGTGTCTTAATTTTAGGAAATAAATTGAGAGGAATATTTGAGCACTAATAATCGAAATATGTAAGTACCAGACCAGGCTACTCAAACAAAGACTGTAAATCTATAAAGTATCTTTTTACTGAAATATTCATATAAGGATGTATGGATTATTAAACCCAGGTTTTTTATTCATTGTATTAGTAGGGCAAGATTTCAATCAACCAGTTCTTTGTTATTGGTTAGAAGCAAATATTATGGGGAGTGAGTTTCACAAATAGATTTATTATGAGAACATCAGGTTCATAAAATGTACATTTTCATTCTTAAACCAGATTACTGTGTTAAATTCAGAATCATATGTTTTTAATGCTAAAAATGAGACAAATACACTTTGATCCTACACATTTATTTCAAATCTCTCACATTAAAAGGGCCCAGAACGTGGCCCCACCAGCTGCAGAAATATCACAGCACTAACATAGTCAATCAATTACTTTATTGTCATTGCACCTGGTGCAATGAAATGAAATGCCATCTTCAGTGTACATTATAAACACAAAAATAAAATATAGATACACTTCCTTTATATTCTATACAATTGAGTTGAAAACCCCTGATATTGCATTAATATTGCACTATACAGTAGAATTAAATAAAGTTACTGCTCTGAGATAGAAGCTGTTTTGCAGCCTATTTGTCCTTGTTTTTATTGTCCTGTACCATCTGCAGATGGTAATAGTTCAAAAAAAGGGTGCTCTGGATGAGATGCATCTTTAAGAATGTTTTGAAGTTTCTTAAGGCAGCAGGAGCTATAAAGCTCTTCCAAAGAGGGGAGAGGACAACCAATGATCCTCTGGGCAATGATGTTAACCCTCTGGAGCGCTGTCCTATCTGTCACGGTGCAATTGTCACAGGTATAGTAAGTTATAATACTCTCTATGATGCAGCGGTAGAAGGTCACCAACAGTTTTTCATTCAGTTGTTGTTTCCTGAGAAGTCTCAACTACTATAATCTCTGTTCGGTCTTTTTGACCAGTGCTTCATAAAGTCCTTGGTGTCTTTCCCCCAAGTTGATCTAAAAGTGCATCCTCAGTCTCCAAAAATTATCTACTGGTTTAGCATCTTCAAAGTTCATACAAAGTGTTTCTACTGAGTGTTTAACAGAAACCTCCTGACATTAATGTCTACATGGAACCAGCTTCCAGATGATGCTAGGAATTACATCTCTATGTAAATTTCTAAAAGTTTTCATTATGCAGGCTCAAGGAGATAACAATTAATTAGTATCATTAGTAAATGTGGAATTTTTAATACATTGTAATAAGATTTCAGAATGTAGGACAATCATCAAGTCTGGAAGTCTTCAGCAAATCTTGTTGTCCATCATTAGAGTTGATCTCCAAGAAGACAAGGTTGATGGAGAAAAAGGCTTGCAATTTCAACAGCACATTTTCTATTTTTGTGATGATTGTTTGCCCAAAGGTTCTTAGCATTTTACCATCAATGGGGCTTCCCCTGCAGTGTGACTTGTTTTTATGAAGACTTGTGATTAGCCTATGTTCATTTTGGAAAAAATAAATATTAATCAGGTCTTTTGTCCCCTCAATCAAAATGTTCTGAATAATTGCTTTCTTAATATTTCATTGATGTGGTGAATTACTTTGGAACTGCACTTCTGTTCATCAAATCATACTACAAACAAGCTTTAACCAGTGTAGTCCTCTTGCCTCCACACAGGATCACTGCTATTATCACGGACACATCCAGAATGAAGCTGACTTAACTGCAGTCATCAGTACATGCAACGGCTTGAGGTAAGATAGTCTCTAATCTTTTATTTTATCTTATTATTATTATCATCTTTATTAAGAGTAAGTACTGCTCTTGGAGATGTCATAATTAAATTGAAGGACCTTAGTTTTTCATGCAAATTTGTTGGGTTTGATCCAAGACCTCTGCAGAATTTAGAAAGACTTTGGTTGAATACCAAGAAGAGCTGCTGCCAGCCAACAGAAATACAAGGGAGCTAAATCAGGTCTGTCTAAAGGAGTTTCCAAGCCCAGATCTCCTTTGTATATAGGAGGTGATGTTATAGGTAGAGAAGATAAGTAAGCTTCAGATTTCATACCTTCCTAGAATGCCTACAGCAGTGGTGAGCAAACTCATTAGTCAAGAGAGCCAAATATCAACAATACCACGATTGAAATTTCTTTTGAGAGCCCGCAGGTGTGGCCTGTTTTGTGGGAGTGGCTCAGCGGTCATGTGACTGGGTGGGCATGGCCAACTTGGAAAATGTGAAACTCACTTAACAATGGTCTTGGTTAGCAACCAAACTTTTAGGCTCAATTGTGGTCAAAAGTTCTTTCTTTCTTTCTTTCTTTCTTTCTTTCTTTCTTTCTTTCTTTCTTTCTTTCTTTCTTTCTTTCTTTCTTTCTTTCTTTCTTTCTCTTTCTCTTTCTTTCTTCCTCTCTTTCTCTCTCTCTCTTTCTCCTTTTCTCTTTCTCAATCTTTCTCTCCCTCTCTCTCTCTCTCTCTCTTTCTCCATTTCTCTCTTTCTCTCTCTCTTTCTGTCTCTTTTTCTTTCTGTCTCTCTTTCTCTCTCTCTCTATTTTCCTCTTTCTCTTTTTCTCTCTTTCTGTCTTTCTGTCTCTCTCTCTTTCTCTCTTTCTTTCTTTCCCTCTTTCTCTCTCTTTCCCTCTTTCTCTCTCTCTCTCTCTCTTTCTTTCTTTCCATCTTTCTCTCTCTTTCTCTCTTTCTGTCTTTCTTTCTGTCTCTCTTTCTCTCTCTCTTCCTCTCTCTCTCTCTTTCTCTCTCTCCCTCTTTCTCTCTTTCTTTCTTTCCCTCTTTCTCTCTCTCTCTTTCCCTCTTTCTCTCTCTTTCTCTCTTTCTTTCCATCTTTCTCTCTCTTTCTCTCTTTCTGTCTCTCTGTCTCTTTCTGTCTCTCTTTCTCTCTCTTTCTCTCCTTCTCTCTCTCTTTCTCTCTGTCTCTCTCTGTCTCTCTTTCTCTCTCTCTCTTTCTTTCTCTATCTATCTGCTTCGTCTGCCCATCTGTCACTCTGTGTGTGTGTGTGTGTGTCTGTCTCTCATTCAAGCACTTAATCACTCATTCTGTGTCTCTATCTTTCCCTCCCTCCCTCCCTCCCTCCCTCTCCCTGTCTCTGTGTGTGTGTCTGTCACTCTCTGACTCCCCCCTCCCTCCTTGTCTGTGCCTCTCTCTGTCTGTCTGTCTGCCCCCCATTCGCCCCCCCGGGGGCTCGGGCTGGGGAGGAACGGCGACCCTCTGGACGCACGTTCCCCTTCCTCCCCACCCCGAGCCCTGGAACAGCGCGGACTGGCGAGCTGGGCTACTTCCAGGGAGATTGAGGGGAACGGGCGTCCAGAGGGTCGCCGTTCCTCCCCACCCCGAGCCCTGGAACAGCACGGACTGGCGAGCCGGGCTACTTCCAAGGAGATTGAGGGGAACGGGCGTCCAGAGGGTCGCCGTTCCTCCCCACCCCGAGCCCTGGAACAGCGCGGACTGGCGAGCCGGGCTACTTCCAAGGAGATTGAGGGGAACGGGCGTCCAGAGGGTCGCCGTTCCTCCCCACCCCGAGCCCTGGAACAGCGCGGACTGGCGAGCCGGGCTACTTCCAGGGAGATTCAGGGGAACGGGCGTCCAGAGGGTCGCCGTTCCTCCCCACCCCGAGCCCTGGAATAGCGCAGACTGGCGAGCCGGGCTACTTCCAGGGAGATTGAGGGGAACGGGCGTCCAGAGGGTCGCCGTTCCTCCCCACCCCGAGCCCTGGAACAGCGCGAACTGGCGAGCCAGGCTACTTCCAGGGTTCGGTGTGGGGTGGGAATGAACGGCTTCCCTCTGGACACAGGATCCCTCCCCCTGCCCGCGGCCTCCGCACCCCATGGAAGTAGATGAGTGGCTGGCATGCCGCCTGGGGAGGCTCCACGTGGGAAGCAAGGGAGGGAATCGGTGGCCGGCAGGGAGGGTTGCTCCGGCGGGTCCCAGGAGTCCCACCCTCAGCGAGGGTGGAGGAAGAGCCGCACCCAAGGGGCCAAAGAGCCGCATGCGGCTCGCGAGCCGCGGTTTGCCAACCACTGGCCTACAGGAAGAGGCAAGTAGACTTTTCAGTTCTACACAGAAACACTTCCTTGAGTCACTCTGCACACCTTCTCCAACCAACTAGATATCTTAGCCACATGAAGACCCCACAATTCAAAATCATTAGTCAGATTTAATGTTGTTCCAACAGCTGTTATTGAAGGAAGACCCTAAAAGATCCCTTTTGTACAGAATATGTGGAGGAATGCATGAAATGATGAAACATAACACAATAACAATCTATATAAATAAAAATGTAAAATAGTTTGCGCAAATCTCAAAAACTACTAAACTGATTTACACCAAATTTTGACACAATGTTCCCAAGGACTTCCGATAATATCATACATACTTATTTTGTGGCTAGCACACATGTGTCGTGTGCAAGGTACACAAATGTAAAATGTACCCACTGATCAGGTTTTTACCTCCCTGTAACTTCTCCCACCCAGCTGTTGCATCAGTGAATGGCCTTGAGGGCAATGCAGGAATCTGCACATATGCCTCCCTGGGCCAGACCATTGGCCAAAGCCACCCCGTAGCCTCGTGGGATGCCGTGCCCGGCATCTCCAGGGAGTGGGGCTGGGCGAGGGGGGAGCCTCGTCTCCATTTATTTATTTATTTATTTCCAATTTATACCCCGCCCTTCTCCTAAAAAAGGACCCAGGGCGGCGCACAGGCAATTAAAACCAAAACATACATATAATTACCCATATTAAAAAACTATTAAATAATAATCCTGTGCTAAAAAACCAACTTATAAAATCTCTAATTAAAATTTACAATGTTAAAACTCAGTATCGGGGGTTATCCTAGGCCGGCTTGTTGGAACAGAAGCGTCTTAAGGCGTTGGTGGAACAGGTGGAGGTCCGAGATGTTACGTAGTTCGGGGGGCAGGTTGTTCCAGAGGGTAGGGCCCGCCACAGAGAAGGCTCTTCCCCTGGGTGTCGCTAACCAGCATTGTCCGGCCGACGGCACCCAGAGAAGGCCCTCTCTGTGGGAGCAGATCGGTTAAAGGGAAGTATGGGGCAGAAGGTGGCCTCGTATGTAGCTAGGCCCCAAGCCATGGAGCGCTTTAAAGATGGTCGTCAACACCTTGAAGTGCACCCGAAAGGTCACAGGTAGCCAGTGCAGCTCACGCAGGAGTGGTGTTACATGGGATTGCCTTGTGGCTCCCATAATCACCCGCGCGGCTGCGTTCTGAACTAACTGCAACCTTCGAGTGCACCTCAAGGGAAGTCCCATGTAGAGAGCATTGCAGTAGTCCAGCTGGGACGTCACGAGTGCTTGAGTGACTGTGCGAAGGGCAGCCCGATCCAGTAAGGGGCGCAATTTGCGAATCAAGCGTACTTGATAAAATGCCCCCCGGCCACGGCTGTCACATGATCGTCCATGGACAGCCATGAATCCAGGAGGACACCCAAATTGCGCACCCTCTCCATGGGGGCCAGTGTTTCGCCCACAATGGCCAGTGTTGGACTTACCTGGCTGAACTGGGCCGCCGGAAACCACAGCCACTCGGTCTTGGATGGGTTGAGCTTAAGTTTGTTACTACCCATCCAGACCCGTACGGCCTCCAGACACTGGGACAGCACCTCGACGGCATCGTTGGGGTGGTTTGAGGTGGATATGTACAGCTGAGTGTCATCAGCGTATAGATGGTATTCCACCCCAAAACCACGGATGTTCTCGCCCAGCGGCTTCATATAGGTGTTGAACAGGAGGGGCGAGAGGACCAACCCCTTAGGAACCCCGCATGTCAGGGGCCTCGGAGCCGACCTCTGCCCTCCTGCCAACACCCATTGCGACCGACCAGAGAGGTAGGACGAGAACCACCGTAAAATGGTGCCTCTCACCCCCAACCCCCCCAGTCGGTGCAATAGGATACCATGGTCGATGGTATCAAAAGCTGCTGAGAGGTCTAACAGGACTAGGATAGAGGAATAACCTCTATCCCGTGCCCTCCAGAGATCATCCACCAACGCGACCAATGCCGTCTTGGTACTGTGACCGGGCCGGAAGCCGGACTGGCGCTGGTCTAGATAATCAATTTCCCCCAGGTGCCGAGGAAACTGTTGGGCCACCACACTCTCTACAACCTTCGCTAAAAAGTGAAGGTTGGAGACCGGATGATAATTTTCCAATAATGCTGGGTCCAGGGAAGGCTTCTTGAGGAGAGGTCTCACCACCACCTCTTTCAAGGCGGTAGGTAAGTACCCCTCACTCAAGGATGCATTCACAATATCCTGGAGCCAGCCTTGTGTAACCTCCCAGGATGTCAGTAGAAGCCAGGAGGGACACGGGTCCAATAAACATGTGGTGGCCCTAAGTGTCTTTGACAACCTGTCCATATCCTCGGTAGTAACAAAGTCAAATTCCTCCCAAGATGTTGTCTCAAGACCAGCCTCGGACAGTCCGGCTGGAGCTCTTATAGTGGAGGGCAACTCATTCCAAATCTGAGTGATTTTATCCTGCAGATACACTCCAAATTCCTCTGCTCGACCCTGCAAAGGGGCTTCCCGCAGCCTCAGATGACGGAGGGAGCGGGTCACCCCAAATAGGGCGGCAGGGCAGTTCTCTGCGGATGCGATAAGGGTGGCACAATACTCACGTTTGGCCACTCTTATCGCCACTAAGTAAGTCCTTATGTGGGCTCTTACTAGTGTTCGGTCCGATTCGGATTGAGAGGATCTCCACCTACTCTTTAGGCATCTCTTGCGGCGTTTCATCCCCCTCAGCTCCTCGATAAACCATGGAGCCTGAGTGATTCGATGCCGCCTAAGAGGCCGCAAGGGCGCAACTCGGTCCAAGGCCCCCACGGCCGCATTATACCATGCGGCCACTAGGTCCTCAGTCGAGTGGCAGGGCAGGGATACAGGTAGTGGCCCAAGCTCCCTCTGGAACCTTTCTGGGTCCATCAGGCACCTGGGCCGGAACCATCTAGGTGTCTCTGGTTCTGCCTCCCCACGGTGGGGTGTGGTGATTGGAAAGTCGAGCCCCAGGAGAGTGATCTGTCCATGACAAGGGTGAGATGACTAAATCCCCAATTCCAAGATCACTGCTCCACTGGCCAGAGACAAAGATAAGATCCAGCGTGTGTCCACCAATGTGCGTGGGACCCTGAACTACTTGGGTCAGGTCCATGGCCGTCATGGCAGCCATGAACTCCCGAGCTACCTCGGATGTTTCGCCCACCGATGGCAGGTTAAAATCCCCCATGACTAATAGTCTGGGGGATTCAACCGCCATCTCGGCAATCACTTCGAGGAGCTCGGGCAGGGCTGCTGTTACATAGTGGGGAGCCAGGTATACAATCAGCAAGCCCAACTGCCTCCCTAGGCCCCACTTCACATAGAGGGACTCACAGCCGGTAGTCTGTAGCACAGTGGTCTCCTTTGGCTCAAGACCTTCCTTAACAATAACCGCCACCCCTCCACCCCTGCCTAGGGCCCGAGGCTGATGGAATGCACAGTAGCCTGCTGGGCACATATCCACGAGGGGTAAACCCCCCTCGAGGCCCAACCAGGTTTCCGTAATTCCCACCAGGTCCGGGTCCCCCTCTGACACAAGGTAATTTATGAGCTTTGTTCACCACGAAGCTGGTGTTGCAGAACATCAGCCTGGGGCCCTGGCTCTGTAATCCCTGACGGCCTAGCCCCCGAGGGGAGCACAGGGGGTTGGTGCGGGTGACCTCTTGTAGCCAGCGGCCACGATCCCCCACCACACGATGGACACACTGTCTCCCGCCGCCTCTGCCCCTCCCCAAGACCGATCGAATGGGAAAACCTTCCCTAGGAATGACCCCCACTCCCCTCTCCTTAATAGACCTATCCTTTTCCCCAGCTCCGCCAACCAGCCCTGTACTTTGACCACCCTCTAACTGAATAAACCCTCCCCCCTTGAACACCTTAAAATCCATGCCCCCTCGAACCCCCTTAAAATCCATGCCTCCTCACCAATGCTGTTGCCATGACCACTGCTCCTGGCACCTCCACTGCCCCCCCACAGCCAACCCAGCCCCCCTCCCTCTTCCTCCTCAAGCCAACGGCCGCAACCACCCTGCAGCCCTGCGGTATGCCGCGTCCGGCCTCTCCTGGGGGCACGAGGGGAAGCCTCTACCTCCACGCCTACTTGCCAATGCCGCCGCTGTTCCCGGTGCCCTCACTGCCACCCTGGCAGCCCCAACCCCCACCCGCCCACCGATCTCTTCTCACCGGTGCTGTCATCATAGGGAGGCGGAGGGCAAGGCCACAGTGGCGGCAGAAGCACCAGGAGCGGCAGGCAGCACGACAGCATCAGCAAGGAGGAAAGGAGGTGGAAACCTGCCGCCACCTTGAGGAGAAACTGGACATGGTGCCCCGCGAAGCAACAAGTGACTGCCGCCGCCTACCTTGAGGGAGGGAGGGAGGGAGGGAGGGAGGGAGGGAGGGGGGCCAGGCTGACTGTGGGGAGGCAGAAGCGCCAGGAGCCGCAGGCACAGTGGCAGCATCAGCAAGGAGGCATGGAGGCAGATAGAGAGAGGTAGAGGAAGGGATAGAGAGAGAGAGGGAGAAAAACAGTAGGAAGGTAGGTAGGTAAATAGAGGGAGAAAGGAAGAAATACAGTAGGTATGTAGGTAGAGGGATAGAGAGTGGGGGAAATACAGTAAGTGAGTAGGTAGGTAGGTAGGTAGGTAGGTAGGTAGGTAGGTAGGTAGGTAGGTAGGTAGAGGGAGAAAGTAAGAAATATGGTAGGTAGGTAGGTAGGTAGGTAGAGGGATAGAGAGAGGGAGAAAATACAGTAGCTAGGTAACTAGGTAGGTACAGGGATAGAGAGAAAGAGATATACAGTAGGTAGGTGGGTAGGTAGAGTTATAGAGAGAGGAAGAAATACGGTAGGTAGATAGGTAGAGAGTAAGAAATACGGTAGGTAGGTAGGTGGTTATATGGTGATTGTGTGTACACAGTTTGGTTGGCCATTTAACCAAACTGGGCCACAGCAATACATGGCCAGGTACAGCTAGTAAAATGATAAAAGAAGAACAGATTGATAGAATAATAGAATTGGAAGGGACTTTGGAGGTCTTCTAGTCTAATCTCCTGCTCAAGTACCTATATCATTCTGGACAAATGGCTGTCAATTTCTCTTTAAAAACCAGTGATAATGGAACACCCACATTGTCTGAAGGTAAACCTTTTCACTGGTTAATTGTTTCACCTGTCAGGAAATTTCTATTTTCCATCTATTGTTTCTAGTCCTGCCTTCAGATACTTTGGAGAATAGATTGTCCCCCTCTTAGCCCCAATTTTCTCTTCTAATAGTTATCTATCTTTGACCACCATTTTATATATTGTTTTACAGAGGACATTTCAAGTATCAAGGGGAGACATACTTTATTGAGCCCTTGAAGCTTTCCAAGAGGGAAGCCCATGCAATCTACAAATCTGAAAAGATAGACATGGAGGATGAGAGCCCGAAAATCTGTGGGGTAACCCAGACTACTTGGGAATCGGATGAGTCCATCAAAACGGCCTCTCAGTTAGACCTTACTCCTGAAGTAAGTCTTATAATAAAGTCTCATGTATATAACATGGTTAGAGAACAGGGATTCGTTTACTTGTTTCTAAAATGTAAAGTAAAAGAGAAATTCTTTTGGGGGTGATTGGATAAAATTCATAAGGGAGGAGCCCCCATTTCTAAATTCTTGATCCTCAGCAAATTGTGGTTCTATACATTATGTTTAATTGGTCCTTTGTCTTGAATGTTCTAGTCTCGATGTCTGCTCATGGTCACTTTAGTCAAACTGGATCTTATGCAGCAGAGTTAAGAAAGTGACTGTCAGACAGCAAGGAGAGAAAGTGCATTCTAGAATTGGCAATTTGGCCTTGCAGTTCTGTATGGTGAAAAACATGAATACTTTTTCCTAGGGAAAGAAGCAAGTAATACACCCTGAGACATGCACATCTTAGCAAAAGTGTACTTCCTGTGTAATTTTGGCATTCTAGTGATGAATGCCGTAAAATGCAGGAGGGAAGGGCTCTTTCCCAGGGAAATAAGTGGCAGATTAGCAATGAGTCCTTGGATTGCAGAAAGAAGCTCAGAAGGGATTCCTCCCTAAAACTTTCACAGGATGTATCCTATGGTTACACAGAGTGTTCTTGAGTCTGCAAGATTGCTGACTATAGGAGAGCAGCAATAAAGAAATTACTCTGAGCAATTAACCATGTTGTCTCTTGCTCCTCGTGTCCGAGAAGTCTGAAACAATATTTCAGTAATCATTTTAAAATTACATCAAAAGAAAGATATAAATCTTTGACTATTTAGAGTGAGTTCAGTGGGTCAGAATGTCTGATTGCCTCCCCTTACCTTGTCCTTGATGCATAATGTGATATCATTGCAGGCAAGGTCCCATTGGTTACATAGCAGGGCCACATCACCATGTTTCTCACATGATTGTTAGAGATCCTTTGTTTGAGAAAGGAAAGGAAAAGTGAGAAAGTCATCTTGACAGGCTGAAAAATAGGTCAAAGAAAGTCATTTCTTCATATGCTTGTTTTTATTCCTATTAAATTCTGTTCAGAACTAGGTATTCATATATAAATTTATCTTTAAGTGTTGGTGTGAAGTTCGCAAGAGATGACCTAATTAATTTATGAGCCTCGAGATAAAGTTCAAACAAAAACCATTCATTTATTAGGATCAACATCTTGGCATTTTCTTCTGTGGAGCCGAAATTGGTTTCTGCTTAATTTTGTTTGAACTTTAGCCCTCTATCTCCCCCCTATTGTCATACATCATAAATCATATTCACCAACTCAGTTGGAGAAATATGAGATCCGACTCTGGCCAACGATTTGCAAGTTGCCATCTGGATTATAAATTCCAAAAACAAATGAATTGGAAACAAGTGCCACTCCATACTAAGGCAAAGAAAGTGATTAGTGTCATGGCAAACTGTTTTTAAAGGTGATAACTTATGTTTCTGCTTGACAATCCATTGCATAATGTACTTTTTCCTCAAAAATTTATCAGCACACTCTCTAATTCAGAGTTCCCCAACCTTTCCTGCTTTGCAGACTGGCAGTAGGCAGAGGGGATTGTTCCCCATGAGCAGCAGGGCAATGAGTGTGCTCGGCTCCATTTGTGCAAGCAGTGGGCACACACACTCGCTTGGACAAAAGGAGCATGTCCATCCATTCTTTCTTGCTGGCCATGCAAGTGGAGATGCACATGTTCATGCCAATGATCACCCACAATAGTGGGCTGTGGCCCAGGGGTTGGGGACCCCACTGTAAGTGCTAAAATTTAAACAATCGGTCTCCCTATAAATGTCTTCTTCAAAGAGCCAAAATTTCTGAAAGGCCAAGGATTTTGGCCAGGGAGTATAACAAGCAACTTTCTGATTATCTGATGATGACCAAGATTCTTCTTGGCTGCTGGGAGCAACATGTCTAAACAGCCTTTTGCTTATTGTTTTGTTTAGCAACAAAGATACTTGCAAGCCCAAAAATACATTGAGTTTGTCGTAGTTGTGGACAACAAAATGGTAAGTATCCTTGATATCATTCCATTTTTTTTCTGCATTGATTTCTGCCTCTTTTTACGTAGGATATTTTCGAGGGCATTAACAAACATCTGAACTGGATTTCTCTTACATGTGCTTCATCATAAACTTTAATATTTCTTTTCGTTATTAGACCCAACCAATATTTACAAAGTTAAGAGACATTTGTGTAAATAAACTCTAATTTGCACACTTGTTCTTCCTGGATTTCATCTAAATTTATTTTACCTCACACTGGATAAACAGTTATATAGGTTTATTTGAAACATTCCTGCACAATTTGTATATCCAAGTTGACAACACATGAAGAATAAGATGTCTAGTGGAGAATGCTTATGCTACACTTCTCTAAACATGGAAATATGGCATTCAATTTAGGAAAGCATCTCAGTAGGTTGACCAAAATGTTCTCCAACCAGGAAGAAAGCCCATGTATGCTGCTTTAAAGTTAATAATTTTGATATATTAATGACACAAATGTAGAAGAAAAAATCAACACAAAAAAAAATATTTGGACTGCTTGGACAAAAAGTATTTTTTTTTTCTAAACCAGCAAATTCAATAATCCTTTCACTGATATGTTCTTTGTCTTTCTCCTTCTCTCCCTTTTTCTTATAATTATGATCTCATTTTAACTTTTTATTTTTTCTGTAGTTCAAGAAATACAAGAGTGATTTATGTCTTGTTAGAACAAGAATTTATCAAATTATCAACACTTTAAATACGGTAAGAGGATATGGAAATAATTATTTCACTTGTTGGATTTAAACTTCTCTCAGCCCCATCCCATTCACATAACACACTTAACCAGGTAAAGAGAACTAAGAGATGGACTTCTATAAGAATGCTAACCTTTGTGGCTTCAAGTGAGGCAAAATGAGGTTATTGGGCCAGCTGGTTATCCAGCACATAAGGCCATCCCAGGAAATGGGCTAATTCAGTAACTAGGTTAATAAGCCTCTTATGTGCAGCCACCATTTTGAGAGGTTGCAAATCCAAAAATCTTGCAAGAATTCAGTCAGAAGGACACCTGTAGCTGGATTCTTTGAGGTTGCGGTTAATGCTTCTGAACTTAGACATTGGAAACAGTCAGCCAATGGATTGTGAAACTGATCCCTGAGAAGAAACCTGGAGAGGGGAACTTAATTTGAGTTGGATTGTGATACGTACCAGGAGAGACACTCATATTGTAGTGTCCTATTAGCCTTCTTTACATTTTCACTGTTGATGATCTGTTGGAATCAGGGAGACAACAGGAAGATCACTTTGTCAAATCTCTCTTTAGTCCACTTCCTCTTCTGTTCCTGATTACAGAGAATAATCAACTGCTTCTTTTTATCCTTTGATTTATTTCTCCTGCTTAATACATCATCATTATTATAAACTTTTATTCATTACACATGAAACTCAGTCAACTAAACATTTAAAAATGTATCACAAATACCATTGACTGGCTCTGATTATTGATAAGGGTTGCTGCCAACATCCTAGTTATCAACCAAGTATCTTCTTAAATTATATGTTGTTCCGAGTTGTTGTTATATTTCTTCTATTCATTAAACATGAAACTCAGTAAACTCAACATTCAAAAATGCATCACAAATACCATTGACTGGCACTGATGATTGATACGGGTTGCTGCCAGCATCCTAGATATCAACCAAGTACCATCTTAAAATATAAGATGTTCCTAGCAGCACAGGGTTTCGCAGTTCTGCTGGTGTTATTGCAGGAAGCTGCAATTTTTTTGTGTATTTTGTAAAGTTCTCGGACATGGTACCAAGTGCCCTGGTGACAATGGGCATCACTGTTACATGCTACATGTAACACGCTACATATCAACAAAGTATTTTCTTAAATTGTATGTTGTTGTTTTTTAAAGAAAATTTTATTTTTTAATATTAAAAAACAAGTAAAAAATATCGTTCATCTCATGCTTTGTACATGTCGTTCAGTCAAACAATCTCAAACATAATTATCCATATTTCTTTCATCACATATATATCACCTTTGTTTCACATAACAACATTTTCATTTATCCAATCAATCTTTTCCCCATGATTATTCAATATATAAACAAGATTGGACAAGGTAGACCATAACCTACTACTAGATAAAGTAGAAGAATGTGGGTTAGACAGCAACACCACCAGATGGATTCGTAACTGACTGACCAACCGCACTCAACGTGTAGTCCTCAATGGAACTGCATCTACATGGAAGGAAGTATGCAGTGGAGTCCCCCAAGGCTCTGTTTTAGGCCCAGTATTCTTCAACATCTTCATCAATGATTTGGACGAGGGAATAAATGGAGAACTCATCAAATTTGCAGATGACACTAAGCTGGCAGGAATAGCCAACACTCCAGAAGATAGGGTTAAGATACAGAAGGATCTTGACAAACTTGAACATTGGGCACTATCTAATAAAATGAAATTCAATGGCAAAAAGAGTAAGGTTCTACATTTAGGCAACAAAAATGAAATGCACAGGTACAGTATAGGTGGGACCTTGATCAACAGCAGTAACTGTGAAAGGGATCTTGGAGTCCTAGTAGACAACCATTTAAATATGAGCCAGCAGTGTGCAGCAGCTGCCAAAAAAGCCAACACAGTTCTAGGCTGCATAAACAGAGGGATAGAATCAAGATCGCAAGAAGTGTTAATACCACTCTATAATGCCTTGGTAAGGCCACACTTGGAATACTGCATTCAGTTTTGGTCACCATGATGTAGAAAAGATATGGAGACTCTAGAAAGAGTGCAGAGAAGAGCAACAAAGATGATTAGGCGACTGGAGACTAAAACATATGAAGAACGGTTGCAGGAACTGGGTATGTCTAGTTTAATAAAAAGAAGGTCTAGGGGAGACATGATAGCAGTCTTCCAATATCTCAGGGGTTGCCACAGAGAAGAGGGTGTCAAGCTATTCTCCAAAGCAGCTGAGGGCAGAACAAGAAGCAATGGGTGGAAACTAATCAAGGAGAGAAGCAACTTAGAACTGAGGAGAAATTTCCTGACAGAACAATTAATCAGTGGAACAGCTTGCCTCCAGAAGTTGTGAATGCCCCAACACTGCAAGTGTTTAAGAAGTTGTTGGATAGCCATTTGCCTGAAATGGTATAGGGTCTCCTGCCTAGGCAGGGAGTTGGACTAGATGACCTCCAAGGTCCCTTCCAACTCTGCTATTGTATTGTATAAGATATTAAAAAAGAGAGAAAAGGAGAAAAGAAAGTCTTCACATTTTGTGACATTGTTTTCAATTGTTTCTAGAAGTTACTTTACCCTTATAAAACAAAATATTTTCTCTTTAAAGAGAACAGTTTATCCAAGTTTTATAATAATATAATATATATATTATATCCTTTAAGTTGCCCTTTTTTCCAACCATTGATAAAACTTATTCCATATTTCATAAAATTGTTCGCTCTCTTGCTCTCTTACTTCAAATGTTAATCTATTCATCTCTACGCACTCCATAATTTTACAAATAACTTCTTCCTGTGAGGGAAGTTTCTCATTTCTCCAATTTTTTGCAAATACAATTCTAGCTGCTGTCAAAAAATTTACAATTAAGTATTTCAAATTCTTATCAAGCATTTCTGATGTAATTCCAAGCAAAAAAAGTTCAGGTTTAAAATCTATGTGTTCTTGTGTCATTCTCTCCAGCCATGTGTGGATCATAGTCCAATAGCTTTTAGCCTCCGAACAGGTCCACCACATATGATACTAAGTACCAGGCGTCTGATGGCATTTCCAATATTTTTCGGATTTGTTCTTATTCATTCTTGCAATTCTCGATGGTGATAAGTGCCACCTGTAAAACATCTTATACAAGTTCTCTTTATAAGCAGTTGACATTGTCATTTTAAATTTTGTGTCCACAATTTTTGCCAATCTAAATCAATCCCATGCCCGAGGTTTTCCCCCATGTTATCATAGTTTCTTTCACTTGCTCTTCCTGAAGCTTTAACTCTAATAAGTAGGCATACAGTTTTTAAATTATTTTTTCATCAACACCTGTTAAGATTTTATCTAATTCCGTCATTTTGTCATAAACCCCTTCTTTCTTTTGATCTTCCTTATATCTAGAATGTATTTGCATGTATGTATACCAATTAATATCCATTCCTTCTTGTTTTAATTCCTGAATAGTTTTAAGATCACCCCTTGAGTTCAATAACTCCGAATATCTAATTGTTCATTCCTTTTTGTATATTATTGCGTATGAGAATGCTTCAATAATTGATACCCAGACTGGTATTTTAAGATAATGCAATCTCTTAATCTTTTCCCAGTTTATAATCAAAGATTCTCTTATATAGTGACTTATGAAAAAACCATGTTTTCTGTGTTTCTATACCATAGAGCTGTGCCATCCCGATAACAAATTATGTTCTTCTAGTTTTCTTAAATTGTATGTTGTTCCAAGTATCCATAAATTTGGTTTGCAATGATACCAGTAAGGAGCTTGTATGTTGTTGGCAAACAAGTGATTGGCCTATAGTTTCCACAGTCTTTCCCTTTTCTTTATCTTTTTGGATCAAAAATTCATTCCAGTTGTCATCCATTCATCAGAGGGGGAGCCGGACCTGGTGGGAATTGCGGAGACCTGGTTGGGCCACGAGGGTGGACTCCCCCTCGTTGAAATGTGCCCACCAGGTTACCGCGCGTTTCATCAGCCCCGGGCCCTAGGTAGGGGCGGTGGGGTAGCGGTCATTGTAAAGGAAGGTCTTGAGCCGAGAGAGACCGTTGTGCCACAGACCACCGGTTGTGAGTCCCTCTGCGTGAAGTGGGGCCTAGGGAGGCAGTTGGGCTTGCTGGTTGTATACCTGGCTCCCCGCTATGTAGCAGCAGCCCTGCCCGAGCTCCTCGAGGTGATCGCTACGGTGGCAGTTGAGACCCCCAGACTTTTAGTCATGGGGGACTTTAATCTGCCATCGGTGGGCGAATCATCCGAGGCAGCTCGGGAGTTCATGGCTTCCATGACGGCCATGGACCTGACCCAACTAATTCAAGGCCCCACTCACGAGGGTGGACATACACCGGATCTCATCTTTGTCTCAGGCCAATGGAAGAGTGATCTGGGTATAGGGGATATAGTCATCACACCCTTGTCATGGACAGACCACTCACTTCTCCGGCTCGACTTTCCGACTGCTGCTCCCCTCCGCGGGGAGGCGGAACCTGAGTCACCAATCTGGTTCCGCCCCAGGCGCCTGATGGACCCGGATGGGTTCCAGACGGCGCTTGGGCCACTTCCTGTACCCCTGGCCCGCGCCCCGATGGAGGACCTCGTGGCCGCATGGAATACTGCGACCACGGGAGCCTTGGATCGGGTCGCGCCCTTGCGGCCTCTCTTGCGGCGGCGAAACACCCTGGCTCCTTGGTTTTCCGAGGAGCTGAGGGTGATGAAACGCCGCAAGAGATGCCTAGAGAGAAGATGGAGGTATACTCGAACTGAATCTGACCGGACACAGGTAAGAGCCCATTTACGGACTTACATTGTGGCACTGAGAGTGGCCAAACGTCATCATTGTGCCACTCTCATAGCATCCGCAGAAAACTGCCCTGCCGCCCTGTTTAGGGTGACCCGCTCCCTCCTTCAACAGAGGGTGCGGGAAGCCCCGTTACAGGGTAGAGCAGAGGAATTTGTGACTTTTCTGCAGGAGAAAATCGCTCAGATACAGAACGAGCTAGCCCCCATTCATGGCCCAGTGGGATGCCACGAGAGAAATCTTGTTTGGGAGGAGTTTGACTCCGTTACTTCCGAGGATATGGACAGGCTACGTGGGCGACTGCGAGCCACCACATGTTTATTGGACCCGTGTCCCTCCTGGCTTGTACTGGCATCCTGGGAGGTGACACGAGGCTGGCTCCAAGAGGTTGTCAACGCATCCTTGAGTGAGGGTGCCTTGCCTGCTTCCCTAAAAGAAGCGATGGTGAGGCCCCTCCTTAAGAAGCCCTCTTTGGATCCAGCTCTTTTGAACAACTACCGTCCTGTCTCCAACCTTCCCTTTCTGGCGAAGGTTGTCGAGAGTGTGGTGGCACAACAGTTCCCTCGGCACCTGGAGGAAGTTGATTATCTAGATCCGCGCCAGTCCGGCTTTCGGCCCGGGCATAGCACCGAGACGGCATTGGTCGCGTTGGTCGATGATCTCTGGAGGGCCAGAGATGGGGGTTGTTCCTCCATCCTGGTCCTATTAGACCTCTCGGCGGCTTTCGATACCATCGACCATGGTATCCTATTGCATCGGCTGGGGGGGTTGGGGGTGGGAGGCACCGTTTTACGGTGGTTCTCCTCCTACCTCTCTGGCCGATCGCAATTTGTGTTGGCAGGGGGGCAGAGATCGACCGCGAGACCCCTCGCATGTGGGATGCCTCAGGGGTCGGTCCTCTCGCCCCTCCTGTTCAACACATACATGAAGCCGCTGGGTGAGATCATCCGTGGTTTTGGGGTAGAGTACCATCTGTACGCTGATGATACACAGCTGTACATTTCTACCCCAAACCACCCCAACGATGCCGTAGCGGTGATGTGCCAGTGCCTGGAAGCTGTACGGATCTGGATGGGAAGTAACGGACTCAGGCTCAACCCGACCAAGACCGAGTGGCTGTGGTTTCCGGCAGCCCGATTCAACCAGCTCACTCCATCGCTGGCCATAGGGGGCGAACATCTTGCCCCTGTGGATGGGGCGCGCAATTTGGGTGTCCTCCTGGATGCCCGGCTGTCCATGGAAGATCAAGTGACAGCCGTGGCCAGGAGGGCGTTTTACCAGGTTCGCCTGGTTCACCAATTGCGCCCCCTATTGGATCGGGACGCCCTTTGCACAGTCACTCATGCTCTCGTGACATCCCGACTGGACTATTGTAACTCTCTCTACATGGGGCTGCCCTTGAGGTGCACCCGGAGGCTTCAGCTAGTCCAGAATGCAGCCGCGCGAGCAATTATGGGGACCGCTAGGTCTACCCATGTAACACCGCTCTTACGCGAGCTGCACTGGCTACCTGTCGTCTTCCGGGTGCGCTTCAAGGTGTTAATTATCATCTTTAAAGCGCTCCATGGCTCGGGACCTAGCTATCTGCAGGATCGGATCCTGCCCCATACATCCTCACGGCCGATTCGCTCCCACAGAGCGGGGCTTCTCCGGGTGCCGTCCACTAGACTATGTCAGCGGGCGACACCCAGGGGAAGGGCTCTCTCTGTGGCGGGCCCGGCCCTCTGGAACGACCTTCCCCCCGATATTAGGACGACCACGGACCTCCGCTCCTTCCGTCTTAAATTGAAAACCTACTTTTTCCGTCTGGCCGGCTTGGGATAGCCTCCTTGTCCTGGGGTTTTTAGGTTTTAGTGCTTAGGGGTTTTAGGGACAGTTTTTTGGTTTTTTATAGATGTTTTTAGCGCAGGATTTGTTGTTTAATTGTGATTTTAAATTATGTATTCTGTTGTGTTTACTGTTTTTTAATTTTCCTGTGCCCCGCCTCGAGTCCCCTGGGGAGAGAGAGCGGGTAACAAATAAAATTTATTATTATTATTATTATTTTATTATTATCATTTCCAGGTGTTTTAAAGATCCAGTTCATTTGGGCTGCCAAACTTTTGTGCACAAAAGTCTCCACAAAATTTTTTGATCTTCAATTCCAACCAAATTTCCCACTTAGGCTTCCTCTTCTTGCTTTTTTGGTTCTGTTGTATTTTCAAACCCAATTCTTTGGTGTTATGCTGGTTTGTTTCAGCTAATGTAGTGGTTCGAATGGTTTGCACAGCCTCATTGACCTTTTTTAGTATCTTTCTCAATTCTTTCCGGTTCGCTTGGTTCAGCTTTGGCAAACGTGTTCTTTCAGCATCTTCCATTTGATGCTTTTTCTCAGCTAAATGAGCACTATCTGTTGGTGTTTGTTCTTCAGTGCTTCCTTGTTCTTTATCTTAATCCATTTCAGCAGCCTTTTCTTCCCTTTCTTCCTCAGTTTGGTTTTAAGTCTGCAAATCATTCTTGATGTTACTCTTCTTTGTTGATATACTCAGACCATTAGTTGCTTTCTTTTCTATTCCTGTTAAATCTGCTGTAGTGAAAAATGTGTGGCTTAGAATTACATGTCGTTGGTCTATCAGCCTTTGTTCGCTGATATCACAGTCCGTGTGGTTTACCTTTCAAATCTGATACATTCGTTTTTGAAATCCACGTTTTGCTGGCTCAGACTGATAGTAAGCTTCCATAATAGAGATGTTTTCTTCCCTAGTCCACATTTTTCACTTTTCCTTCCAGTAGGTTGTCAGCTCCATGCCCTGGTTGCTTAGCAGAGGGAGCTGAGCCCTGTAGCTCATTTTATGCAGCATTATTATTATTATTATTTTTATTATTATTATTTTTATTTTTATTATTATTATTATTATTATTATTATTATTGTTGTTGTTGTTGTTGTTGTTGTTGTTGTTATTATTATTATTATTATTATTATTATTATTATTATTATCTTTATTCATAAAACATGAAACTCAGCCAACTGAACATTTAAAAATGCATATTACAAATACTATTGACTGGTGCTAATTGTTGATACAGTTTGCTGCCAGCATCCTAAGTTTCAACCAAGTATCTTCGTAGAATATAACATGTAGCACTGTTTTTTGCAATTCCGCTGGTGTTATTGCAGGAAGCTGCAATTTGCTGAGATATTTATTAAAATTCTTGGACATGGTGCCAAGTGCCCCGATGACAATGGGTGTCACTGTGACAGGATTCATCCATATCCATGTGGCTTCGATGGCCAGGTCACGATATTTCATGATTTTTTCTAGTTCTTTTTCTTTGACTCTGGCATCTCCAGGAACAGCGATATCAATGAACTATACACTTCGGCCCTTTACAACTGTGACATCTGGTGTGTTGTGCTCCAAATGACGGTCTGTTTGTATTTTGAAAGTCCCACAAGATCTTCACCCTCTCATTCTCGATAATCTTTTCTACTTTGTGTTCCCATGACTTTCTCGCTATCTATCTATACACCTACCTACCTACCTACTGTATTTCTCCCTCTCTATCTATCCCTCTATCCACCTATCTGCCTACCTACTGTATTTCTCCCTCTCTGTCTATCCCTCTACCTACCTATCTACTGTATTTCTCCCTATCTATCTATCCATCCCCCTACCTATGTGCCTACCTACCTACCTACCTACCTACCTACTATATTTCTTCCTTTCTCCCTCTATCTACTGTACCTACCTTCTTTCTTTCTTTCTTTCTTTCTTTCTTTCTTTCTTTCTTTCTTTCTTTCTTTCTTTCTTTCTTTCTTTCTTTCTTTCTTTCTTTCTTTCTTTGTATCTATCTATCCATCCATCCATCCATCCATCCACCCACCCACCCACCCACCCACCTACCTACCTACCTCCCTTTCTTATTTCTCCCTCTCTATCTATCCCTTGGGGGTCATCTAGTCCAACTCCCTGCCTAGGCAGGAAGCCCTATACCCATGATGGCGAACCTATGGCACAGGTGCCACAGGTAGCACATGGAACCATTTCTTAGGCCATGCGAGGCATTGCCCTGTCAGCTTCAGTGTGTATGTGTGCCCTGGCCAGCTGATTTAGGCCTTCTTTTGAGGCTGTTTTTTGCCCTCTGGAGGTGGGGGAAGGCTCTTTTCATCCTCCCCAAGCTCCTATAAAGCCTCTGGAGCCTGGGGATGACGTAAAAAGCATGCAAAATGCAGGGGGTCATGCACATAGCATTATGGATGTGGCACACCTGTGCACATCACCCCTGCACTCCCCCTGCTTTTGGCACGCGAGCCAAAAAAGGTTAGCCATCACTGCCCTATACCATTTCAGACAAATGGCTATCCAACATCTTCTTGAAGACTTCCAGTGTTGGAGCATTCACAACTTCTAGAGGCAAGCTGTTCCACTGATTAATTGTTCTAACTGTCAGGAAATTTCTCCTCAGTTCTAAGTTGCTTCTCTCCTTGATTAGTTTCCACCCATTGCTTCTTGTTCTGCCCTCAGGTGCTTTGGAGAATAGCTTGACTCCCTGTTCTTTGTGGCAACCTCTGAGATATTAGAAGGCTGCTATCCTGTCTCCCCGTCCCTCTTTTATTAAACTGTATTTCTCCCCGTCTCTCTATTCCCCTACCTACCTACCTACTGTAATACAATAATACAATAGCAGAGTTGGAAGGGACCTTGGAGGTCATCTAGTCCAACCCCACTGCTCAAGCAGGAGACCCTATACCATGTCAGACAAATGGTTTTCCACTCTTTTCTTAAAAACACATCCAGTGTTGGGGCATCCATAACTTCTGGTGGCAAGCTGTTCCACTGGTTAATAGTTCTCACTGCCAGGAAATTTCCCCTCAGTTCTAAGTAGCTTCTCTCCTGGATTAGTTTCCACCCATTGCTTCTTGTTCTGCCATCAGGTGCTTTGGAGAGTTGGAAGGGACCTTGGAGGTCATCTAGTCCAACCCCGCTGCTCAAGCAGGAGACCCTATACCGTGCCAGACAAATGGTTTTCCAGTCTATTCTTAAAAACACATCCAGTGTTGGGGCATCCATAACTTCTGGTGGCAAGCTGTTCCACTGGTTAATAGTTCTCACTGCCAGGAAATTTCCCCTCAGTTCTAAGTTGCTTCTCTCCTGGATTAGTTTCCACCCATTGCTTCTTGTTCTGCCATCAGGTGCTTTGGAGAGTTGGAAGGGACCTTGGAGGTCATCTAGTCCAACCCCGCTGCTCAAGCAGGAGACCCTATACCATGTCAGACAAATGGTTTTGCAGTCTATTCTTAAAAACACATTCAGTGTTGGGGCATCCATAACTTCTGGTGGCAAGCTGTTCCACTGGTTAAAAGTTCTCACTGCCTGGAAATTTCCCCTCAGTTCTAGGTTGCTTCTCTCCTTGATTAGTTTCCACCCATTGCTTCTTGTTTTGCCTTCAGGTGCTTTGGAGAATAGCTTGACTCCCTCTTCTTTGGGGCAACCCCTGAGATATTCGAAGACTGCTATCATGTCTCCCCTAGTCCCTCTTTTATTAAACTGTATTTGCTGTCAGATGGGTGATTCTTTGTTACAGTTTGGTTCAGTTCATATTAAACGGTTTAAAGCAGCTCCCTGCCTCCGTTTTTTTACCTCAGAGAACAGTCTTGAGCAGTATTTCTCCCCCCCCCTCTATGGGCCACCTGGGAGTTTGCTATTCTCTGTGCCTTTTTGGCCATAAGAGGCCGCCATATGAGGCCTCTTCCAACACTGACATTTGAAAAGCAGCCTGATGGGCGTGGCTACAGGGAATTCTCAAATTTTCTGTGAGTACATTTTATTTGTGTTTAGCTTGCACACAACACACGTGTGATAGGCACAAAATGAGTAGCTATTCTATTATTGGAAGTCCTTGGCTACATTGTGTCAAAATTTGAGGCAGATCGGTTCAGAAGTTTTTGAGATTAGTGGATTCGTACAAACTATTTTACATTTTTATTTATATAGATTATTATTATTATTATTGTTGTTGTTGTTGTTGTTGTTATTATTATTATTATTATTATTATTATTATTATTATTATTATTATTATTATTATTATTATTATTATTATATTTCCCCAATATAGAGCCCTTAGTGCTGTCTGAGCTTGCAGACATTTCTTTATCTGACTAAACAACTTACTTGAGTAAGCAAAGCAACAAACTCAGAGAGCACCAAGGACTCTACAATTCAACCTTGAGTTCCAGAGATTTTTCTTCTATTGATAAAGGCCTAGACCTTTATTTTTATTCACCTGTCCATAGAAGCCAATATCAGTTGCTTTTTAATATTGAAATGTTTCTCAAGGTTTACTTGTATTTGAGTTTCTGATTGTTGCCATGTCCTCCTGACAGATGGTCAGAATTTTGAAAATCCATGTAGCATTGGTTGGCATAGAAATTTGGTCCGATGAAGATAAGATTGACGTGCAGGAATCGGTGGAAGCCACTTTGAAGTTATTTGAAGAATGGAGAGAAACAGATTTGCTGCCACGCAAAGGAAATGATAATGCTCAGTTAATCACGTACGTCTCATTGTGGAGAAAGGGAGTGGGGAATCTGGGAGTGGGGGATTATGGGAGGATTAGTGTTTGTACAGCTTTTCCACTCTGTACTGTATACTTTAAACCATATGTGAATTATATCTCTGGGTCAAAGTCAACAACTTTTTTGTTTTTTATAGATGAGAGCTGGTTTTGAGAAGTCCTTCAATGATTGCAGGTCAAAACTTCAGCTTGCTTTCATTTAAAATTGAAATTCAAATGCTATTCTGCTATGCTTTGGCTGTACTTGCACAAGCATTTTTCATTCAATTGAGTAATGCTTTGGTTCCCATCCTCCATCAATTAAATTAATGTGTGCATCGCACAACAGATAAACCAAGAATAAAGTAAAATAATAAAATATCCAATCTATTTAAAATGCTTAGCAACACACACACACATACACACGTACACAAAGACACACAAGCTCTTTTTCATAGCTGAAGAGCCAACTTTGTCAATGTCAAAAGGCCAAAAGCACATTGAATGCTATTATCTTTCCCCCATTGAAATGGGGGAAAGATAATTATCTACTTATGTTTGTGTGCTTTTGAACTGCTAGTTGGCAGGAGCTGGAGCAACATTCTTCTATTTTTCTAATTAGCTTCCGTCCAGTTTCTATGGGGTCTTCTAATATGAAGACCACGTCATCTGCCAATGCCTGTAGCTTGTAGCTTTCTCTTTTTTAATTTCCATTCCTTTTATTTCTTTATTTAGTTTGTTGAATATTCCTGGCTAACACTTCCAAAGTCAGTATAAATAGCAGCAGTGACAGTGGACATCCCGGTCTAGGGCCTTTTTTAATATCAAAGTTCTCTGTTGTGTCCCCATTTATCATCACCTTAGTTTATTTTATTTATTTATTTTATTAAATTTATACCCCGCCCTTCTCCAAACGGACCCAGTTGATTGTTCATTATATATTGCTTATATCATATTAATAAATCTCTCCCCAAAGACCATATATTTCATATTGTGATAACATAAATTTTCAGTTAATGTTGCTTCTGGGCATCTAGAAACATTAACCCCCTTTGTTTTCCAGGGTGAGTTTCATAATACTCCAATGTGTTTAAAATCATTCTCATATTGTTTTTAATGTACCCCTATGGCAGAAATCCATTAGATCTAGTTACCTGCGGGATCACATCCTGCCCCATACATCCCTGTGGCCGATTCGCTCACACAGAGAGGGACTTCTCCGGGTGCCGTCCACTAGGCAATGCCAGCGGGCGACGCCCAGGGGAAGGGCCTTCTCTGTGGTGGGCCCAACCCTCTGGAACGACCTACCCCCCGAAATTAGAACAATGACGGACCTCCGCTCCTTCCGCTAGAAGTTAAAAACTCACTTATTTCAGCAGGCCGGCCTGGCTTAACTCTTATACCTAGCCGTAAAAAAATAAATTTGTTTTAATTTGAATTTTAAGGGTATTGTTAAGGTTTTTAGGGATTTTAAATATTGTTTTAGCACAGGGATAATTTAATTCAGTTTTAATATTTTGTATGTTGTATATTGTTATTTATTAGATTGTAATTTCCTGTTCACCGCCCCAAGTCCCCATGGGGGAGAGGGGGCGGTCTATAAATTTAAATAAATGAATGAATGAATGAATGAATGAATGAATGAATAAATAAATAAATAAATAAATAAATAAACAAACAAACAAACAGACAAACAAACAAACAAACAAACAAACAAATAAATAAATAAAAAAAATAAATTCTGGCCTAAATGTATAAAAGCATTCAAATACTTTTTAAATCTCTCTGCTATTATCAAAGCCTATATTTTATAGTCCACATTCAGTAAAGATATTGCCCTATATTGGGAGTTCAGATTGTGCCAAATATTGTTGCATGTTATTTTCGAGAATGTTCTCCTTATCCTACAGTTTATCATAATACTCCAATACATAATACTGTTTTTTTTCCTCCTCATTCTGATAATGAAGAGTCCCTTTCTCATTGATCTCCCCTTCTTTCTTATAGGGACGTTGACTTCCAAGGAGATACTGTAGGACATGCTCCCATGAGCAGCCTCTGCAGTTCCAAGGAATCTGTAGCAATTATTCAGGTTAGTAGAAAGGATTTTTTTTATCTCAAGTGAAAACTTATATATAGGCATAACTTCTTTACAAATAAAGCATCTTCCTATTTTTTATCCAAGTCATTTTCATCCATCTTTATTTGCAGATTTGACATTTCCAGGTCCTACCTCAATTGATGGCATTTTGGCACAATGTATTATAGACATGTTGTAGATTGAGCTTTTTGTATGCATGAGCTATATATCAGAAGGTGGCAATATATTATAATGTTTCTGGAGGAGTCTGTGCTCTGATTGGCAAATAAACAGGTTACATCAGAGTACAATACTCCCAAATAATGCTTCTTAGCAAGCCTAATGACAAACATGAATCACCATTTTTTTTCTTCCAAGAAATTTAGGATCTAGATTGCATATGATTGAATTAAGGTACATTGAGAAAACGAGGGAATACTAAATCTACTTAAAAAGAAAAAAAAACTCCAGTTTTTTTTCTAACTGTATTAGTTAAGGCGATGCTATGCATTTATTGAGAACCAATAATACATAGAAAGAATGGAGACACAAGGCAATAAAAAACCTCATAAAGTTTTGTTTCTTAAGCACAGTTGGGATTCAAGTAGTATGAGGTAATCCTAAACTTGTTTGCACAAGAAGGTCATTTTTATTCAGAAAGAACAACTCATTCTTAAGTCTGTTTAGAGCTTCAGCCTTCAATAATCTGAAAATATGTTCAGGAATTCAGCCTTCAATATTCTGAAAATATGTTCAGGAATTCAGCCTTCAATATTCTGAAAATATGTTCAGGAATTCAGCCTTCAATATTCTGAAAATACTAACTTGCACAAAAACCACTGAATATTTCTGGACAGAAGTTGCAGGTTAAGTTTTAATAACTAAATAAATGTAGAGAGCTATAGAATTACTTTATATTGTTATGTATGATTTTTTTTTTGTCCTTGTAGTGTTTTTCTTTCTGTTTTTAAAGATTAAAACATTCAATAAAAATTATTTAAATAAATAAATAAAACGAAGAGAGCAAATGGATGGATAGGTTTTGATCTTCTCCTGTGCTGTAGCTCCTGGGCTTTAAAGTTTCCTTCTGGGTGTTTTTGTGTATGTTCTCAGTCTTGGTGAGCATACATGCATTCAGAAGAGCTAGCTAGAGGAATTCTGAGATGGCATCCTCGATTTAAAATCTGTCACTTAGTCATCATTTTTAGACAATTAGTGTTCATAATAATTGGTTTCACTTTCAGTTTCTTGGCAGACTAATAATAATCAAGTTTTCTCTTTTCTTTAGGATCATACCAAAAACACAAAGTTGATGGCAACTACCATGGCCCATGAGTTGGGTCATAATCTGGGCATGAGTCATGACACAAATGCCTGCAATTGCCGTGCTAACACCTGCATTATGACCCTGCAAAAAAGGTAAGGATTGAGGAATACTTTTAATGCCTCTCCAATTAAGTTATTTTTAAATACTTCAATTCAGTTATTTTTAAATACTTCAACTGTGAAATTAAATATGCTGAGGACTTACAAAAATGAAATAATCAGGGAGTTACAAAACAAGAGGATTTGGGTCATTTGTGTGTCACTTTACTATGTGTAGTTAAAATGTATCGTATTTAAAGAGGGAGAACTGCTCTCAACAGTTGAATTGCCATCATTCAGTAGCTTCCTCCAAAACACAAGAGTTCAAAGAAACAGAAAAGGAAGCATAGCCCAAGAAACAAAATATCTGTGATGGAAAACAGAGGAAAGCAGGTTAGATATTAACGACGTTTCAAAATAGGAAGCAGAATTGGGGGTCGGGATTATTCTGAACCCTGCAACAGCAGGAAGGAAAGGATAAATTAGTGTCCTTGGGATTTTTCCTGCCTTACCCCTTGTAACATAGAAGATATGTGATATCTCTGCCGTGTATTGCATTCTTCTGAAACTAACAGGGAGCAACATACAGGTAGCCATTAATTTACAACCATTTGTTTATCAACCATTTGAAGTAACAATAGGACTGAAAACAGTGACTTATGACTGGTCCTCACAGTTACAACCGTCACAGCCTTCCTTCAGTCACAGAATCAGAATTTGGGCAGTTGGTGACACCAGTATGTATTTATGGGAGTTGTAGCATCCTGAATTCATATAATCATCATTTCTGACTTTCCCATCTGTCTTTCCATGTGTAAAGTCAATGGCAAAAGCTAGAGCCCCTTAATAATTGTGCGATTCACTTAACAGAGTGGCAAAATTGGTTGTAAAACTCAGCATGTCTCACTTAAAAGCTGGCTTGCTTGGCAATGGAAATTCTGTGGTAACAAGTCAAGGACTAGCAATATTTTGTTCCTATATTTAGCCCTTGATTCATCAAGAGAGAAAAAGAAAAGGAAAAAACAAAGAAAACAATCAAAGCAATCTTCTCAGTGCAAAACTCCCCATAACGTTTGTGTAAGAGTTTTGTGTAGCTTCAGTGAACATTCCCCCTATTGATCACTTTCTGGTTTCTTCTGCTAAAGCCCTAGGACTTCATTGTCTCCTCTTTCATGCAATGGCAATGAGGTCAGGAACTACAGAGAATGCTACTTAGCCTTTCCTTTACTTACTGAAAGATTTCTGGGCATCATGATTACTTTTTAATATTTCTAGACACTTCATGGTGTTTCGTACAGAAGACCTTGCTTAGAAAACAATGTTGCTCAATGAATGCCACAAAATGGGTCTGGCACAACTTTGACCTTGAAAGAAGACCATCTTGTCTATTTAATGACCACCTGCAGATTGTCTTTCTGTTCTTGTTTTCAGCCCCTTGCCTGAAGGCCAATGATTATATTCCTATTGATTTGTATTAACATTGGGAAGGTGTTGGGTGGGCTTATGATACTCTGTTTGCATCTATTTAAGTACGCAGTTTCAGAGGTCAGTGTGACATCACTGATATTCTGACCTTTTCAGCAAAAGAAATCCACAATGAATAGTTCAAGGCAAATAGAGAGTTAGGATACTTAGCTCTTTATGTGCCTCAAAGTATTCATTGCCATAAAAACTACTCTGTCTCCAAAAGAAGAAAAGAAAAACAAATTTCAATTGTTTTTCCTTCAATTATATTATTGTCCTTCCATAGAGAGGCTGAGTAACAATGAAAATGAAAGGCAGCCCATTCAAACACAAGAAGAAGCTCAATCAACTAATATCCCATGGAGTTCTCACTGAAAATGTATTTGGTTAAAAAATAAAAGAAATTCTGTAGAAATAAAACTGAGGGAACATAATATGGGAGTAAGATCAAGGGAACAAATAGTTCTCTTAGCCATTTTGCTTAGAGAAAAGAATCACTAACAAATCACTTTGTTAGCTTTAGAATAAACTGTACACTATTTCTTCATTAGCCCTCCCTTTTCCATCTTATATGTTTTTGCAATGAATTCTGTTTCTAGTTGAGATATGGATGATGTCCTGATCTTATTTTGTTCCATGTCTACAGTGATGAACCTCTCTATGACTTCAGCTCTTGTAGTCTTGAGCAATACCAGAGATTTCTAATTACAAGCCTCCCAGAATGCATTCTCAACAAACCCTTGAAAACAGATATTGATGCAGCTGCAGTTTGTGGAAATTACTTTGTGGAGAAGGGAGAAGAATGTGACTGTGGCCTTCCTCAGGTAAGTTTTTTTTTTAAAATCAACAAGAGCGATTTGAAAAAATTTTCTCCTTGAAAAATCCTCTGGCTTTCTAAGTGGTCTGAGCCATCCAACAGGTTGGTTTGTGAATGACATAGGTTTGTGTGCTTTATGTACATGCATGTATGCTGTGATTACTTGGATTTGGGGAACCAGTTGTGGAGGAATAAAGAACTGGTTTCTCACTACCAATTGGGGAAGACGGCATATTTTTAAAAATGGGTGGTTTACCTCTCCAACAAAATCCTTCCCTACTGAAACCCCCTGTTGGGTTGACATGGACACATTACTTGTCAATTATTTTTATGAGCTGCTTCCTCCCAGAACTTAGGATCTTTAATCTATGTTCTGATCCCTAATGATATTTTTATAAGAACTGTAATTTACTGAAGTGTTCTCTTTATATTGTTAAATACACATCAAATGGTTTGTAAGAATGTCCTTGAGAGACAAAAGGAGGAGGAAAAATCTACTCAATGGTCATATAAGTATAAATATTAGCCTGCAGAAGCAATGGGACAAGCTAAACATCTCAAGAGGAACAACCTCCACCCATTCTCTTAGTCCATAAAAATGAGAGGATAGAAATGTACTTTCAGTATTTAAAGATTCTGCTACTGTAACCTTACAATAAAGGTAGTGTTCATATTCATGGTTGGTGCTTCTTCTCTGGACTACCTCCAAGGCTAATATGAAGAGAAGAAAATCCCTCTTGAATAAGAAAGGAATGGGGGCTTTAGGTTATGTGGGCTTCACAATTGGGAGAGGAGGATATTTTTATTCGTTTTACTCTTTTCATATAGGAAATATCAGGTAAGTCTGTTTCACGTAGATATGCCATCAACCGCTTGCAATAACAAACAGTTTCTCCATTTGCTTAGCTTGAACCCATAAGAGGGATCCCATCACAGAAAAGGGCGTTGGTATTTACTTGATACGCCTCTTCTAATAAGGGGAAGATAGCATCCAGGAATGGGTTATCTCTGCTCCACTCTGATTGGACTAAGTCTGCATATTAATTAGTTACACCAGTATAAAAGCCCCTCCCGAGGCCACTATCCCAGTTTTTTCGACGAAGGAAATACACACAGACTCATCGAAGTTATCCAGCAACACTTTAGTAACTCAAATTCTCAAACATGGCCAACCAAAGAACTCCAGACCACAAACAAAGGTCCAGATGAACATTCCAGAACAAACAACCCCGGGACCGGATCAGCAATCCTCCATAGGGCGGGAAGGATGCTTTCTTCCCCTTATTAGAAGAGGCGTATCAGGTAAGTACCAACGCCCTTTCTCAATAAGGGGAAGATAGCATCCAGGAATGGGACATACCCAAGCTTACTGACGTCCCATCCGTTGGTGGACCTAAATTCAAGTAGAAAAGCCTCCAGATCGGTCCACGGCCCGTAGGACCCGACGCCCGAAGGCACATTCCTCAGCTGCAAACTTGTCTAGCCTGTAATTACGTATGAAGGGCACTGGGGACGCCCACATGGCTGCCTTACAGATTTCCTCCAGGGAAGCTTGAGTATACCAAGTCTGTGTGGTGGCCGCACTCCTGGTGGAGTGGGCCGTGATGCCTGATGGAGCCTGCTCTCCCCCGGCCTCGTAGGCCAGAGCAATCGCCCGCCTGACCCACTGCCCAATGCAGGAGACAGAAACCTTATTACCCATTGAGGAAGGATGGAAAGAGACAAATAGGGCCTCTGACTTCCGAAACCCAGCAGTGCGAAGAATATATGTCTGTAGGGCCCTGCGCACATCAATACCCTTGGCCCCCTCACCCAGTCCCCCGGACTCGGCCGGCGGGAAATCAGGAAGAACTATCTCCTGAGAACGGTGGAATATTGACCCGATCTTGGGAATAAAGGCCGGATCCAACCGGAGAACGACCCTATCAGGGTGGAACTTGCAAAGATCCTCCCTGACTGAAAGGGCCTGAAGTTCCGATATACGGCGGGCCGAAGTTATAGCGACCAAAAAGGCGACCTTCCAGGAAAGGATGTTTAGAGGCACCTCAGCTAGAGGTTCGAATGGCGTATGAAGAAGAGCCTCAAGGACCTTTGGAAGGTCCCAAGATGGGTACCTGTGGACAACAGGAGGCCTAAGATTGGAAGCCCCTTTAACAAACCGTTGAACTGTGGGGTGTTGGGACAAGGTCTGGCCCCCACCCCATGTAAGGACGGTCCACCTGCCGCCGGATGGTGTTGGGCAAAAGCCCCCTGTCCAGCCCATCTTGTAAGAATTCTAACACCCTGGGAATGGTCGCGACCTCTGGTTGGATGCCCTTGGTGACGCACCAAGTGGCAAATGTCTTCCACGTCGCATTGTATATACGCGTGGTGGACGGTCTCCTGGACGCCTGTATAGTCCGGATTACCCTGTCGGAGAACAGCCCTCCCCTCAGGGTGAGCCGCTCAATCGCCAGGCGGTCAGGTGTAACCACGCCGGGTCCGGGTGCTCCAATGACCCCTGGCGAAGGGTCAGCCGGCCCACTGGGAGGCGCCATGGTTCCTCTGACGACAAGGTCCGTAGGTCCGCAAACCAAGGCCTCCTGGGCCAGTTGGGGGCCACGAGGATTATCTCCGCCTGCAGGCTGATGACTGCGTATTACCCTGGGGATTAAGGGAACAGGAGGAAACGCATACAGCAGCCCCGGGGGCCACGGAGCATGTAATGCGTCCACCCCCTCCGCCCCTCGCATGGGGAATCTGGAGTAAAACCTGGGTAACTGGCTGTTGCTGGCAGTGGCGAAGAGGTGCACTACCAGGGTTCCAAAGCGTCTGGCAATGTCCTGAAAAAGAGAAGGTGTTAGTTGTCACTCGGACTGGTCCACGTGTACCCTGCTCAGCCAGTCAGCCCTGGAATTCGCCTCCCCCGAGATGTGCTCAGCGTGCAGGGACTGCAGATGTGACTCAGCCCAGGACCCCAGGAGATCGGCTTCCCTCATCAGGTCCCCTGACCTGGTGCCACCTTGCCGATTAATGTGTGCTTTGGCTGTGATATTGTCCGTTAATATGAGCACGTGCTGTCCCTGCACCCGTTCCTGGAAATCGAGGAGAGCTAGCCTAACTGCCCTTAGCTCCAGGAGATTAATCGGCCACTTTTTTTTTAATTCAATTTATATCCTGAGACTCCTGTGTCGACCAGAGGCCCTGTGTCTCGTGGGCACCCATGTGTGCCCCCCACCTCGACAGACTAGCATCAGTGGTGATGGTGAGTTTGGAATGGACCCTGAAGTGACATCCCCTGGACACAGCAGGGGACCTCCACCACCGAAGGGAACGACGGACGTGAGGGGGCAAGGGGACCCTGATTTGAGAATGGGCAATTCTTCTCCTTTGGAAAGGCAACATGAACCACTGGAGCTCCCTAAGGTGAAACCTTGCCCAGGGGACAATGCTGATGGTGGACACCATCTTCCCTAAGAGCTTGGAGAGGGAGCCCAAGTGGGGCCTTCCATCGCTCTCTACCTCTCTAACTAGGGCTTGGAGGCTGGAGGAGCGGTCATCTGAGAGGAAGACCTGACCTGCCTCCGAGTCAATCCAGGCTCCCAAATGGAGGATCCTGGTACAGGGCATGAGGTGGCTCTTGGCTTCATTGATAGAAAACCCATGCCTTTGGAGAACTGCCACCGTGGTACGTATGTCCCGGGCCGCAGTGGCCAGAGAGTCGGATTGTAGCAAAATATCATCCAAATAAAATTGGGTCCGGATTGGGACAGAGTGCAAGTGTGCCGCAAGAGCCGCCAGGATCTTAGTAAAAACTCTGGGTGCCGATGAAAGGCCAAAAGGCAACGCAGTGTATTGGAAATGACGAGAACCATAACAAAATCGCAAAAACTTTCGGTAATATGGGGCAACAGGCACATGAAGGTAAGCTTCGGTCAAGTCAATGGATGACAACAGGTCACCAGGTCGAATACCCTCCAAAATTGAACGGAGGGAGTGCATTTTAAAACGCCGATAGATTACATAAGAATTCAACCTTTTTAAGTCTAATATGGCCCGCCACCCCCCTGAGGCCTTGGGCACCACAAACAGGATAGAATAAAAACCTTTGAACATTTCCCCAGAAGGCACCGCCTCAATGGCCTCGATCTGCAGAAGATGGGCAATGGCCAAATCCATCAACCCCTGCCTATGGGGTTCAGTTGAAGGTGGGCAGCTGAGAAAGAAATTTGGGGGTGTAGACCCGAATTCTAAGGCCGGACCGCACCTGACCGTAGTAAGGATCCACGCATCGGAGGTAGTTTCCTGCCACTGATCGGCAAAGTGGCGCAAACGGCCTCCGATGGGGAGTGGGTCGGATATCGAATTACTGGCGGCAGTAGTTGCAGTTACCGCCTCCGCGAAAGGGCCGCCTAGACTGCCCCCCGTGGGGCTGCCGGAACTGCTGTTGGCATTGGCGGAACCTTTGGGCAAAGCCCCACTGCGGCCTGTAGTTATACTGAGAATAATCCGGTCGGTAAGACCCCCCCTGATCCTGAGCGCCCACAAACTGGCACCTAGGGTATGGCGTAGTACGTTTGGCTCCCCGCCTCGAGTTAGATGACAACACTTTCCGCTTGTCCTTCCCTTCCACCAAGAGGGGGTTAAGGGCATCACCGAAAAGTGACTCCCCCTGGAAGGGTCCCAAAGCCAGCTTCCACTTTTGCTTCATGTCCGACTCCCAACGGCAGAGCCAGAGCAGTCGGCGGGAGATGACGGAGGATGACATGGCCTTCGAGGAGAAGCGCGCCGCGCTCAAGGTGGCGTCTGAGGTGAATTGGACCGCCGCAATTATCTTGTTTAGGTCCTGATGCGAGTGCGCGTCACCGGCAGGAATTCTGGCCTGCAGCTGTTGGAGCCAAAAAAGGCTCGACCGGGCAAAGAAGGAGGCTGCCGTTGATGCTCTTATGGACCAGGCGAAGGATTGGTGGCCCTGCGATCCTCGGGTTTCAGGAGGTCTTCCTGGCCCCCGGGCAGCGCCGTGTTCGAATAGAGGGCTGCGACTGGAGGGTCCACGACCGGCCAGGCTAGGGTCTTCTCCAGGGAATCCGCCACGCAGTAAAATCACCTGTCGTTGGTTGGTGATGACCTGTGGTGGCCATCGTCCACTGCCTCTGCACTGTGTCTATGAAAATTTGGGGAGTTGGGATGGAGTCAGACTCTACCCGATGCTCGACGAATAGCTTCTTGGAGGATGGAGGCTGCGGCTGGGCCGGCGCCGCCGGAGTTGGAGGCTCCCAATCAGACGCTGCCTTCGCTTTGGTGAGCAACAGTGTGAAGAGGGCTGGTGGAAAGAGCCCCGCAAATGTGGGCTTCTCCATAGGTGCACCCTCCTCGTCCGATAGGATGCCCTCTGGGACCTCGCCGTCTTCCGGCTCCAGGGAATCAGTCTCCTCCGTCCCCAGGGTGGTTGGCAAGGAGGTGGGGGGAAGGCCTGAGACGCTGGTTACTGGCTGCACACCGGGAGGAGGGGGAGGTGCAGGAATCTGAGCGTTCACCTGGAGGCCTGCCATGATGCCCTGTTTACTAGCCTCTGATATGATGTTCTGCATGTCCGGCATTACAGGGGTAATTGTCGCCATCGGGGGCAATGGTGCAGGCATGGGCACCTGGACCTCTGGGCGGAGGCCCGCAGCAGTGGGGGTGAAGGTGGCCTCAGCATACGTTGCGGGCGGCCTAGGAGGTGCTGTGCCCCAGACGCCAGTGGTGTCAATTTGAAGCATGGGGCTGAATGGCCCAGAGGAAGGGACCATGCCCACAGACAATGGCTGGGCCGGACTGGAGGCCAGGATCGGAGGGGGGATCTGAGAGGCCTGGGAGAGGGGTTCGCTCACCTCAGTGCCCGTGAGTGGGTTCTTGGCCTTCTTTGCCTTGGCAGGTTGGGAGGTTGAGTGGAATGAGGAGGCTGACCTGGCCCTAGAGCCCTGGCGGGGTTCAGAGCTTCTCCTCCCCGAAGCTGCCACCGGAGGGGACACAACAAGAAGGCCAGGGCCCTGCTCCATCGGTTCCTGCAGGGCAGGAGGCCCAGTCCCTTCCGCAGTAGTAGTAGACATGTTCAAAATGGCGGCCGCGACTTTTCCCTTTTCCAAAATGGCGGCCACAACTTTTCCCTTTTCCAAAATGGCAGTCGTGACTTTTCCCTTTTCCAAAATGGCGGCCACGACTTTTCCCTTTTCCAAAATGGCGGCCGCGACTTTTCCCTTCTTCAAAATGGCGGCCGCACCTATTTTCGCACCCTTTTTAGGCCCCGACCTTCATTCGGGCCTTGCTGAGGCTGTGGAAGAGGTCGCTAGGCCCAATCGCTGCCGAAGGCCAGCTGGCTGCATGTCAAGGCCCTGGAGAAATTCGGGCCGATCAGGGGCTGCAGCTCCGGTGAGTTAGAAGGGCTTCCCGACGCGTGGGCTAGCCAGGGCCAAGCCTCACGAGGGATTGGAGGCCTGCGAGTCGAATGGCCTGGCAGGGGTGCGGCACGAAGTCACTTGCGATCCCTGGCACATTTCCCCGAAGGGAGAAGGCACCGGAGGGCTGGCTGAAGAGGATCACAAAGCCGGGGGCTCAGGGAAGCAGAGGCTCCACGTAGAGGCCCCACGTGGCAATATTCAATCGCAGATGTAAGTATTTGCCCTGAATTACTCACGGAGAAAGCTGTAGTCAAAAGGACATTCACTAGCTGGATAATTCGAAGTAGTCCAGAGAGGAACTGAGTCGGAAAAACTGGGATAGTGGCCTCGGGAGGGGCTTTTATACTGGTGTAACTAATTAATATGCAGACTCAGTCCAATCAGAGTGGAGCAGAGATAACCCATTCCTGGATGCTATCTTCCCCCTTATTGAGAATATCTTTTTCCTTCGCAGTTTCCCTCTTCAAACTAGATCAGTTAAAAAAGACCAGGCTGAGAAGTCTATGACATCATTTGATATGTTTTGGTTTTCAGGATTGTCAAAGTACCTGCTGTCATGCTGCAACTTGTAAGCTGAACCGTTGGGCACAGTGTGATGCTGAAGAGTGTTGTGACAGATGCAGAGTAAGACTACTTTATTTTTTAACACCCAAGAGAGATTTTACCCTGATCCATATTAGGCATATAAAAATGTAATATATCTTGACTGTTTTCTATGGTCAAAACCTTTTTAACCTATTCCTATCTCCTCTTCCAGCTTATTTTACCCTTAGGAACATATCCATAGGGAGAATAATGTAACAAAATATCTGCCTGGCTTAATCGAAAATGCACGCTTTCTGTACATTAAATCTCTGAAAATAATACATTTATTCTTTGATTGACTTTGCATGGAAGTGCAACTTAAATAAGGGTGGCCAATGTTTGAGTTTCATGCCCTAACTTAGCTCCCTGATTTTTTGGAAGGTTCTGAGAGGTCTCTGGTAATACTGTGACATTTTTCTGAATTTTTGTGGAGGAAAATAGATTTAAGAGATTTCTGGAAATAAAATTGCTTCCCCCCACTCTTAAGTTCTCTACCTGCTCTCTAAAGCTCCAAGTTCAGTTATTTTGGAGGAACATTCTGGAGGTGCTGCAGGACCATGAAGACAGAGAGGTGCAAATTCCTCATTCCTTCTATATAGGATCCCAGTTGACTCTGCAATGAACCTTTTGAGCAGAGGGGCCCAAATCATTTTGTTCTTTCCATATTTTCATCAAAAGCCTAGATTCCCAGGAAGAGAAAAAAGAAGAAAATTATGTGAATACTTCTTCCCATCTAAATATATCATGAGAAGTTCATCAATGAACCTTTGGCTGCTTTTTCATGGCAGCCCAATTGATTTTCACTTCATGATCAGCCAATATGTAGTCTTCTGTTTTAGGAATCGAGTGTTTCATTGCAATCATTTTCTCAGGCTACAACTTCTCAGTCTTGTAGGCACACAACACAATTGCAAAATGGCAATTTTTTGCAAGAGATACCTTGCTTAGTAATCCTCATGAAGATGAAGAGGAAATTTTGAAATGTGTTATGAATAGTTTGACTCTGATCTCTGCTGCTAAAGAATTATAAGTGGGGTTATTTTCCATTCTCAACCACAGTTTAAGAAAGAAAGAACATTGTGCCGGGCAGCAAAGGATGACTGTGACAAGGCTGAACACTGCACTGGCCAATCTGCTGAGTGTCCCACAGATAGGTTCCAGAAGAATTGGGCACCATGCCAAAACAACCAAGGTTACTGCTACGAAGGGAAATGCCCCATCTTGGCAAACCAATGTATTGCGCTCTTTAATGATTCAGGTAAGTCAACCTGAGGATTTCAGAATAATTTTATTTTAAAAGACTAAGACAGTCATTGCATTAATCAAAGATGTTCTCCTTTGTATCCATAGTAAATCATGATTAAATTTCTGTTCTATAACAGAGTAAGAAAGAGCATTGAAGGTCTTTTAGTCCAACTCCCTGCTTAAGTAGGAAACCTTATATCAGTTCCCATCTCTTCTTTAAAAATGGAAATTTCTACACAAATTCAAAAAGGCTTATACCCAGGAATTAACAGGCCTCAAATCAAGAATGGCACATGATAATTCTTGCAAGCTCTTTCTTCTTTCACTCTTGTAAACAAAATCTTGCTGGACTAATGACTCTATTGTATGCAGGTACAATACACTCTTTAAACTATTAGAGAGGATATGTCTTCATCCTCTTTCTCTCCCATGTAATATCTGGGGTGTCTGAATTGCCTCTTATTCATCTGGATTGCACCCCCTCCCACCCAGGGATCCCCCTCCTCACTACATTCCAGCACAGGGATATTTCTACAAAAGTGTTAAAGTTGAGAAATGGAGAATGAGCACACAGAGGAATGAACCTGCATTCAGATTCCCCTGCAGCCATTGATTTTTGCATGATCTTCTGCAAGGTGCATAAAAGTGGCTTCAGCTTTTGTGCCCATAAAATTCAATAAGCAAGTTTAATGTAGCACTGTATTAAATAGAGAATGATTCAGGCATGATGAGGATTAGATAAATAATGTGTTACAAATAAGCACATATTAACTACATTTTTTTCAACTCCTCTGAGATCTCTTAAGCCTTTGTTTATCCTGCTGGCATGTTACATTCTCAGGTATTTGTCTTGGTTTCTCCCTCCCTCTTGCAGATATTATTGTGGGTTCAGATGAATGTTTTGACAAGAACAAGAAAGGCGATGAATATTTCCACTGTAGAACATACGACGGTTTAAACATTCCATGTGAATCAAAGTAAGTAATCTAAATTATTTCCTTCTCTGGTGATGATATAATATAAGGATAATAAAAAACTATTTTAGGGTCCACATCTGTGGGAATATGATTCTGCCATCTGACTAAAACAGTAGAAATGCAAATCAATTTCTGAATGACTAATTTTCCTTTATTTTCCATCTTGGGAAACTGCCTTTTAAAAGAATGTGTCACAAATGACAGATAGTTCTTCACTTACAACCATTCACTTAATGACTTCCAAGAAGTCTCCTAAATCTGCTTTAAGGGTTTTCCGGGTGGATAACAGATGCATTACTTTCTCTTAAGATAAGAATCCTGAGTCAACCATCTTCATCCTTAAAAACAGGGAAATCACAGTGAGCCAGTTGGAGATACAGGAACTGTGATCTCCAAAATTGAAACACCTTGTGAGATTTTTCAGTTATGTGTCAGTGACAACTAGTTCCTACTGAGGTTGAGCAAACTTCTGGCTTTATATTGCTAATGAAACAAAACACATAAAGGTTAAGCTGAGATCAAGATTGTTTGTACAGTCACTCATGCTGGACTACCTGCTGGACTACTCCACAGGGCTTGCCTTGCAGAGTATTTGGAAGCTACAAATGGTGCAGAAAACAATGGCACTGACAGTACTGGAGACCCCCAGAACATGGCATGAGTGACACCATTGTTACACAAGCTGTACAGGTTGCCAGTTTGCTTGTGGGCCCAATTCAAGCAGTTGGTCATTCCCTTTAAAGCTCTTTATGACATAGGTCCAAAATATCAGTGGAACTGCCTTACCTTGTAGGGACTGACCTGTCCCTGTCCTTTGGTGGAAAGGGCCTGCTTCAGATTCTGTCAGCCAAAGACTCTTGGCTGTCCTGGTGCAGGAGAAAAAGACTTTTCTGCTTGGCAATTCTCACCTCCAGGCTGCCCATCATCTTGGTTTTTAACTTTTATTCTTTTTATAACTGCTTTTAGCAATTGCTAACTTTTTATTATATTGTAAGTCATCCAAGAGATAAGCAAACTAACATCCTTTCATTACTCCATTCTGTTTAATTAAATAAATCCACTGTTTCCTTTTCAGGGATGTAAAGTGTGGCAGGTTATTCTGCACAGCGGGATCAAGTGAAAGCATAGAACAATGCAATTACAAATTTTCAATAAATGATCCAGATTATGGAATGGTTGAATTTGGAACGAAGTGTGGAGATGGAAGGGTTAGTAAAAGATTACTTCTAATCTATGTGCTTTGATTTCAAGAGTTGATCACTAGAAATGTCATAATGGATCTTGCTGAAAGCTGGTTTAGGGTTTCCAAACTACAGTGAATCTACCTAGAAGAAAAAGTATCCCTCTAGTCTTCTTTTGCTTTTCTTATTATTTTGTTTTTCCTTCAAGCAGCGGTTACAACAAATGAGGTGAATGTCCAGGGCTGTTTCTTTCTTCTAAGAACAAAATGCCTGGCCTTCTCAGAGCCTTGTGCTTCTCCCTTGCAGCACTTTCTGGACAGAGATGGTCCTTTCTCTTCACTTGTGCGTAACTCCATAGTAGGGATGGTGGAAGAGAGAAATGAGACAATCAGGGCAGAGCTTTTTGTGGCCCAAAGATCCACAGTTCAGTGAAGCCACCTAGAAGTGCTGAAGAAATCCTGAAGCTTATATGAAAGGATCAGGAATCACTTCATCCTGTCATTTTATACAATGTAGAACCTGAAAGAAATTTGGGTTAGTGCTAACGAACGAGAGTTTAGTTGTGAGGAAAGTGCTGTCTTACTCTATTGCAGGGGTGTCAAACTCAAGGCCCAGGGTTTAGATCTGCCCCACATACTGCTTAGATCTGCCCCATAGGGACACCCAGGAAACAGTGAAGAACTGGCCCATGGTGCCTCTACCAGAGATAACAGAGGTCTGAACTCCGTTTTCGCTGTCAAAGGGTTGCAGGAGGCTCTTGCAGCAGAAAATGGAGCTCAGGAGCCTGTTTTCTCTGCAGAGTACTTGGGCCACCACAGGCAAACCCAGCACAAGTGCTGTTGAGCTAGCCACACCAACGTTGGCCATGCTTATCTACCCCACTCCAAGGTCAAACACAACCCTGAGTTTGACACCCCTGCTCTATTGATAATCTCTTACTTTGACTTTCAGGTCTGCGCCTTCGGGCAATGTTATGATATGAATCAACCACAGGATTCTCTATAATTTGATTTTGGAGATCTTCCTTCAAGAAGGCTTCCTTCAAGTCCAAAGACCCACCTGTCTATAGCCTACTAGTAAATCGTTCTTAGCTTTCAGATGGCATCTAAAATTTGCAATATTTCTTCTTCATATTTCACCTGATTATCTTTTGCTATAATTAAACCTTTTCCCTGCCACAAAGCTCCATGGTCACGTACAACATCACAGGCTTATTTGCTGTCAAGAAAAAAAAATGGCCATTTTACCACTTGCCAATTGCAATGCACATTTAATGTAATAAATTCTGCTTTTTGAGGTGGTGTATTGAAAGGCAATGCTTCCTCTCTCAAAATTCTATGCTGGCTTTCCAACTTGTAGCTGCTTCCATCAATAAACTATTCTCATTCTGCATTTGTAAATCATTCATTCTGCACTTTCAAATCTGGTTTGATGAAGTAAACTGTATGAAGAACCTGCATGCAATCATGAGTTAAACCTTCCAGGGGAAATATCTACTGATATTAAAGAAGTTGGATTTAGCTTATTCACAGTCATCTATCTCATTCTAGGTCAGAAAAAGCCCCTAAATATAAATCTTTCACATTTATTTATTTATTTATTTATTCGATTTATATACCGCTCTATTTTCCCTGGTGGGACTCAGGGCGGTGCACAGAAAGATAAAAACCCACAACACATACAAAATATAAAATAGCATTAAATTATTAGATCTGTGCTAAAATGGTTAAAATAATTTGAAAGTTAAAACAATTAAATATCAAAAATTTTAAATTATACCCTTAGTCTATGTCAGGCCAGCCAGATGGAAGAAATGTGCTTTTAACATCCGATGGAAGAGGCGTAGGTCCGTGATGGTACGGATATTGGGGGGCAGGTCGTATCAGGCATTGGCCAGCTGACGGCACCCTGAGGAGGCCCACTCTGTGGGAGCGGACAGGTCGAAGGGAGGTATGTGGCAGGAGGTGGTCTCGCAAATAACCAGGACCTATGCCATGGAGCGCTTTTAAATGGTTACTAACACCTTGAAGCGCACCCGGAAGACCACAGGCAGCCAGTGCACCTCGCACAGGAGAGGTGTTACATGGGAGTACCGTGAGACTCCCAGAATCCCCCGCGTGGCCGCATTCTGCACCAGCTGGAGTCTCCAGGTGCACCTCAAGGGGAGCCCCATGTAGAGAGCCAGGCGGGAGATATCGAGGACTTGAGTGATCATGCGTAGGGCATATTGCAACACGTGTGCTTTTCAAAAAGCAACTGGACTTTTTTTGTTTTTTCCTTGAAAACGTTTCACTTTGATTCTGTAGGGTGAATTGTCTCTATAAGTGAACAGATAATTCTCAAGTCCAGTACAAAATCCTCAGATAGTCTGGCACCACAACCAATGAATAAGTAAAGTTTCTTTTTCTAATAATCCATTGCTGTGGCAATCACATTTTCAGGAAAGCAAAGCTTTAGAAATCTCACATTATTCATTTAAACTGGGTATCAAACTGTCTGTCTGGTTGCAAAGTTTCCAGGAAGAAGCCAAGAAATTAAGAAAGAATGGATGAATAACCCACAGTGGAAAAATCTAAATGACATTTCTCCAGACTGAGTGAGAAAGATAGCTAAATAAATATAATTTCAAACTGCATTCAAAGCCTTCCGCCTGAAGGAGCTACCTCATCTTTGCAGCAAATCCTGTTGGCCAAATATGGCCTTTCTAGGCTCGTGCCTCAGTGTGCATATTTTCCAAGGAGACAAACCGAGACAGGAAGATCATTTTATTACAATTTATCAGAATATTCAGACAAAAGGGATTCCACATTCAAAGAGGGAACCCCGATCTTTAGCTAACATCCCCTTTGATAGTTAACATAACAAAGAAACCTGAAAGAGGAAAGTTGATTGGACAGAATAACAGCATACATGTTTATTAAAATGAGGTCTGAAGGGCTAAGGAGAAAGGTTGTTTAGGGTTCACAAGAGATAAGCCAGACCCCAAATTGTACTAACAAACTTTTCTTATCTGGAGCTAGTCTCCAACTTGTTTATCAGTTTAGGAATGTTAAAAGCTAATAAATCTTGGACATCACTTTAAAAGAAATAATATAAATCAGATTAAAATACAAACTAACTATGTTAGCTAACAAATGACAAAGCCCATGTTATTTGCCCCTCATAATCCCCCCTTTGATGCTAAAAGGCAAATAAAAGATGTCCTTTCAGCATCACTAAAAAGAAGGAAGTTTGGACCAAACGGATCAGGGACCAAATGCGCAGAAGAGTCCATCCCGGAAAAAAAAGAATAGGTAGAAACCAGCACACAAAAATCACATTGAACTAGGCAGGAACCCTGAAGAAAAAGAAAGAAACCAAAATCCCCAATATCAATAAGAATAACAAACACACACAAAAATGGAGCCAATTATGTCCAGACAGATAGCCAGGAAAGAATAAACGTCTAAAAAAAATGCAGAAAAAAAATTGGTATCCACACATACTACAATATAAAAACATAGGCTAAAGGAAAGCACATTTTAAAAAGTAACCTTGTAAATAACAATGGGCATAACAATCAGTAGTGAATGCACATGCACCTTGTATGTGTGCTGATAAAAAGCGATGGCCATGAGGCCAAAGAGCAATTAAAAACACGGGGAAGACTCCAGTAGGTAGTAGCTTAATGGCATCGTCACTACTACAGGCATAAAATACAAGCAATGCAGAAATAAGGAAGGGGGCAATGCCAAATGAGGAGCCTCAAACCAGGCAAATACAATGTATAAGATAACACAGTATAAACAGCAGGCCCAAAAATAACCATCCGGAGGAGGTATTGTGATGTTGCAATGCAGCAGATACATTAAAAGTCCAAATTCAGTATGTCATATTCCCAAGAAAAATGACCCATGTTCGGAGGGATATGCAAATATGCAGGAAGCATAGATCATCCTGTATTAGACTAAAAAATAAGATGTATCTAAAAAAAAAAAAGAGTCAAAGAACTCCCAATAAAAAAAGAATGTCCTCCATAGGAGGTATACATACCCCAGAAATCTGCTAACTCTAAACTTACAGCAAGGTAGAGGACATTCAAAGAGAGAGAGAAAAATGTCCTACAAAGTCAATAGGTGGCCTAGGTGTAATCCTGTCCAACGTTCTTAGCATATTCCACGCCATGCCATCTCTGCGTTATCGAGCAAGAAATTTTCTGGTAGAAAAAAATGTAAATACAAGGTCATATATCCCCATAAAGTACTATCCCCACAAACTGCTACATCATGTCTCCCACAAGTATACTTTGGAGGTAGAGCAGGCATAGGTAGCATATAAATACATTTTAAATACAGGGAACATGAACTAGAAGTACACATTAAAAAAGCATACAAATGATTATATACATGCAAACCAATATGTTAAGCTAATATAGCATCAGTCCTAGGACAAAGACAATCAATCACATGGCAGTCCAGCAACGCCAGTCATGCAGTAGGTCAAATGGTGAGCAGTTCGTGCAGCTTTTGAAGTGATGAGCAGGAAAAGTGTAACCAAGCCCGTCGTATAGTTTTCAGTAGCATGGAAAACTCATTCCAAAGCAGCTGTAGAGTCTCTGCTTAGGTTCTTATCAAAATCTACTGAATGAAAAGACAATCACTAGTCATTCATTCCAGGAAGCCAGGGTTCCGGTTGCACTCACCACACAACTAGTAATATTTCCACATTGTTCCATATTGATATAGCTCTCAGCTAAGTCCACCAGCAGGAAATCAGGTTCTTCCTTCCATACTTGGATATGCAAACCTTCTCCACTGGGGGTTCATGTGTTTAGACCAGGTGAGATGCGCAGCTTCCCTTGCTTGAATGACCCATGGTCAGACAGGAGACAAATAAAAACTCTAGGCTTGTGCCTCGGTGTGCATATTTTCCAAGGAGACAAACCGAAGACAGGAAGATCATTTTATTACAATTTATCAGAATATTCAGACGAAAGGGATTCCTCATTCAAAGAGGGAACCCTGATCTTTAGCTAACATCCCCTTTTATAGTTAACATAACAAAGAAACCTAAAAGAGGAAAGTTGATTGGGCAGGATAACAGCATACATGTTTATTAAAATGAGGTCTGAAGGGGAATAAATTCTAAGGAGAAAGGTTGTTTAGGGTTCACAAGATATAAGCCAGACCCCAAATTGTACTAAAAAACTTTTCTTATCTGGAGCTAGTCTCCAACTTGTTTATCAGTTTAGGAATGTTAAAAGCTAATAAATCTTGAACATCACTTTAAAAGAAATAATATAAATCAGATTAAAATAAAAACTAACTATGTTAGCTAACAAATAACAAAGCCCATGTTACTTGCCCCTCAATCCTCTCCAATTTTCAGCAGTTTTGTCAGAGTGTGAATTCCCATAAGTGTAACAATCTTCCACCAGTACTTTGTGGGTTGTGAAAACATACTCAGGTATGTTTTATCTGCATATCTCAACAATCTACAATAATCTGTGAACAATCAAGGGAGGTGGGAGAGCTGTCTTCACCCTCTTTCTCTGACACAAGATATCCAGGCAGAGTTGCCTCTTACTCCTCTGAATTTCACCCCATCCCTTCTGGGAAAACATTTTCTCTCTGCATTCAAGCACAGGAATGTATCTGTGACAATGGTGATGTTGGGAAAGGAGGACATGGAGGAATCAATCTGGATTTAGATTCTGCTACAACTATTGTTTACCAAGTGGTCTTTTTCAAGTTGCATAATAATAGCTTCAGCTTTCTGCCTATAAAATGGAATAAGCAAGTTCCAGATTTCACAGCCAACTGAGAAATCCAATTTTACCACCCAAATGGAACAGCTTATCTCCTGAAGGACTAGGTGCTTTATCTAACCCGCAAGAGTAACTCACTTGGTCAGTTAAAGCTACCACCTGCAACATTTAGCAACACAATGCTTTTTAAAAGCACACATTCTCTCTCTTCCTAATGTTCGTCTCACTTTGATCTGAAAAAGTGATAGAAAAACTTCAAGTGTCTTATAATTTGGAACTGAAGAGGATCAGATTCTCCTAGTCCTGAATCAGATTGCCTTGAGTGTATCAACCACATTCTTAACAACATGGTAAATTTTATGATGAAGAAGATGTTGCACTACCATGAATGTATTTGATAATATACCTTAGATTCTGGAGTGTTCATCATTGCTAAATTTTATTTTATTTATTTTATTTTTTTGTTCTGAATTAATTTATTATTATTTATAAGCTGCCCAGTTTGTCCAGAGATGATGGGAAGCTTATAAATATTAAAACTAGTACATAATAAAATAAGAAAGGGGAATAACTAATCACTCAGTACTAAGTGACTGATGAGAACAGAGATGGTTTAAAATGCAACTGACTTTAAAGAACAACAACAGAACAGCTAGAACAACTCTCAGTTCCTATGACAGCTTTTTATCCCTGAGCTGTCAAAGGGGTAACCAATTAGCTGGCTGCAATTCTCCCGCCGGCCGACAGCCACCTCATATCCTATAGGATGGCTGCTCCCATCCTATAGGATAGGATATAACCACGAGGACTTAACACTAATAAGAGTAACAAACTACTTATCAGTGGAGGGGAGCACTAAGTAAATGAATAAAGATGGGGCCAATCCAACAGCCACCTCCAGAATGGTGAACCCCAGTTGGGGCCAGGTTTTCAGGCCCTTTTGGAGGTCAAAAAGGAAGGTGCAGATCTCACTTCCAGTAAAAGAATATCCTGAAAGGCAGGAGACAAAAAAGGCTCTTCTGCCAGACAGCATCAGCCAAAATTCCTTCAATGATGGAGGTGCAGACCATGCCCCCTGTACCCTCATAGGTGGGGTGGACCAATCCATTGATCTGAGGTGATTCATTTATTATTCCTTTTCTCTTGTAGCTCAAGTCAGAGCACAGGAGGAGGCTGGTCTCACTCATTTTATATCTCTACCATAATTACCATTTGAGATAGATTGGAGTAAGAGAGCAACCAGCTAATAGTGATCCAAACTTGAGGATAAGCTGAGAGATGGATGACCCCAATCCAGACTCAGCACCTTTGTTTCTATGCTGTACTTGCTCCTCTCAATGGCAGCTGACTGGCAATCCCTACATTTACTGCATGGATGGAGAACTTTTTTTCCTCTGAAGGCCACGTGGCTTCTTTGATGCTACAGAGATTGGTCTCCTATTCAGAATCATATCTTGATTTGCTTTTGTGAAGATATTAACATTTATTTTAGAACACACAGTTAAAGTGGATTGCTCTTGTGTGAGGCAATCTGCACTGTGATTGGTTGCTATGGGTGTGAAGGGGAAGGGGGAGTCTCCCTTCTTTCCCGCCTTTTTCTTCTGTGGGCCTTGTGGGCTCTGAGATTTACCTCATGAGGCTCCTGTTTGCCTGAATATCTAGTTTTCTGTATACATAGGTGTAAAATATATTCATTTAGCATGACACCTGCTGCACAATTCCCTGACAATTTCCATATATGTAAAAGCCATTTTGGCATAGTCTTGATTCCTTTCTTGTAGCAATAGCCATAGCATTAAGACTTCTATATGGCTTCACAATGCTTTACAGTCGTCTCTAAGCGGTTTACAGAGTCATCTTATTGCCCCCAATAATCTGGGTCCTCATTTTACCGACCTCAGAAGGATGGAAGGCTCAGTCAACCTTGAGCCTGGTGAGATTCGAACTGCCAAATTGCAAGCAGTCAGCAGAAACAGCCTGCAGTACTGCATTGTAACTTCTGCCCACCAGGGTTTATGATTTCTCCTCCACTCTTGAGCAGCATCACTGGGGAGGAAAATGAATGATGAGTCTTCTTTTATATTCCCAGTCATCCTTTGATCCTGGTTTCTTACTGTCATTAGAACTGGGAAACTGGTGTTGTATCCCAGTTATTCATCTGAATAATAGAAATCAGACTGATTGCTTTCTATTAATTGTTGAAAGAATCTCATTTCATTATAAAAAGAACAAATGCTTTTCATAAAGAAATTTGTTGGAAATAATTTTTACTGAATGTTGCAATATGTCTTCTTCTACAGGTAGTAGAAGACAGGTGGTCCTTCAACATTATTCTCCTACACTATACAACAACACATGTAGTCCTTGACCTACAACAGTTCATTTAGTGACATTGAGCAAGTGACTTATGACCATTTTTTACAGTTACAACCTTTCCAGCATCTCCATGGTCAAGTGATCAAAATTCAGATGCTTGGCTACCGGTTCATACTTATGACCGTTGCTGTGTCCCAAGATCATGTGATCCCCTTTTGCAACCTTCTGATAAGCAAAATAAATGGGGAAGCCAGATTCACTGAACAACCAGGTTACTAACTTATCAACTGAAGTGATTCACTTAAAAACTGAGGCAAGAAAGGTCATAAAATGGGACAAAATTCATTTAACCACTATCTCGCTTAACAACAGAAATTTGGGCTTCGTTGTGATCATAATTTGGGGGCTACCTGTAATATCAAAATAAATGTCCAGCTTTCTTTTCTGCAGTTTGGTATGGGTGATGAGGTAAAAGGAAATCAAAATATTATATATCATTTCTCATTCTGCAGACCTCCTGGTGATCTTTAATGAGCACCAAGATGATCCAAGCTTATTTGAATCAAAATACGCAAAAAAGGGGGTATGTGTGAACAAGCATGCTGATGTAGATATTTCTCCTACTCAACTTCTGTGACTGTGAAGATTTTCAAACTACAATGGATCAAATGGACAAAACTGCTGAGTCTGTCTTGTAAAAGGATGACTCTGAGGCATGAAATACTTCTAAAAATATAAACTAGCTGTATATGCAGAACAATGGCAAAATCTAGTAAATTGTGGAAGAGGTTTCATGACTTCAGGTATTCCTGAAGAAATATCAGTGGTTGGTGTTCCTTACATCTTCCATTTGTAAATGATGATTCTGGGCAGGTTTTACTCAGAGGTAAGTCCTATTCAACTCAACAGGAACTAACACTGAGTATGTGCCAAGGAAGCAATATTGTTTTTTAAAGAAAATTTGGCAGAGAAATAATTTCACAAAGCAAATTCTTCCTGAATTGCTGGCTCAGTTTCACAACCGCTCTTCTACCAGGACCAAATGTAGCCACTAATGACCTCCCTTTTACTGTAATTCCCCCACCTGCATTTCCAACAAGCTGCATTTTATAATTTCATAGAAGGGGGGATGATCCTTATGCATTTAATTAATTGAATTTGCACAGAATTAAATTAATTTTTACCTGGCTCTTTTCCATTGTTTTACCTTAATTCTGCTTAATAAATATCAATTAACATTTTTCTCAATCTTCCAGAGTTTCCAACTTTCCAAAATCCCAGCTAGCCCAAATATCTAGAAATAGACTTTAGACCATTGACTGCCTCTGCCTTCTTTTGACAATTTTATTTTTTATTTTTATTTATTTTATGCCCATCTCATTGTTCAAGACAACTCTGAGAAGCTTACAAGTTAAGAAGTGAGCAGAAATGATTAGAGAAAATGTGTCTTCCTATTATTTTCTAATTCCTGCCACGAGAAAGCTAAATGTCAGAGTGTGTATTTATTATTACAGGTCCTTGGCATGGATGAGATTTACTCTGCCAAATGTTTTGTACATCTCTTTCAAGGATTAGGACCATCTCCAGAAAGGCAATGAAATGCCATCACAAGTCAATATCAAAGTTTTGTAAACACTAAAGTGGACAGTGCCAGGTAAGGTTACATGATTATTTCCATGACTTATATGAATTGATGTAACCCTTTTCTGAAGGAAAAAAAATGAAGTTAAGGAAGCCAGGTATGTCCAGCCTATCAAAGAGAAGGATTAAGGGGGATATGATAATTGTCTTCCTGTACCTGATCATAGCGAAGAGTTCATTAACTTATTAAAGAGAGATCCAAACTAAAAGTAAGGAGAAGTTTTCTAACAAAGAGAACAATTAATCAATAGAATGAAAATTCACTGGAGATTTGACTAGGGTGGTATAAGGCCCTTGTCTTGAGCAGGGAATTGGACTGCAAGACCTCTGTAGTCCCTTCAAGCTCTAGGATTCTATATTCTATGAAGCCAACCAAGCTGGTAGCCAATGCCGTCTCTCATAGTAGCCAGTTCCAAATTATAAATTCTGTAAAAAAAAAAAGATTTGTAAAAGATTTATATCCAGGACTAAATTTCATTGGGTGACCCCTGCTTAAAAATAATCTGCCTAAATTATTCACTTTGTTTATGGGGGGGAAAAACCACTAAATAGGTAACAGGATTTCCCAGGTTTTCAGTAAATTAGAATGGTCATCTCTAATGAAAGCCTCCATTTTCAGAAGTCTACTCAGTGATTCACAACTCCTAAAATGAACATGGAAAGGTCCCTCACAGAAAGGACAAAAAAGTTAGAGCAACATCAGTACAAAATCTCTTAATGCAGTTATTTGAATTAGGCATTCTAGAAAAAGTACAACAGAAAAGAAATGCATTAGATGCTCATGTATATGCATGCATATGTTACTACAGGCTTCTTGTTAATACAAAATTTATAATGATTGAATTTAGCTATGATTTACCTATTTCATTTATACCCCAACTTTCATCTCAAATTAATATTTAATGTAATAAATTCACAAAATCTATCAGATTAGACTATGGAATAATCTATAGAATAAAATCCTTAGCAAATATTTAGCCAAATATCAAACGTTCATTGTAAAATAACCAACATTTCTGCAACAAATGTTCATAACTCTGGCAAGAATGGACTATCCTATGTCCTCTATATGAAGGCAAAGACCCTCACCCTAACCCTATATGAAAAGGAAGAAAGAATGCTATATTAGGAAACAAAGAAATTTCAGCTTTTACCGCAGTCACTAGTTTATTCAGTTTGCCAATTATTTGTGCAATGATTCTCTTAACTGATCTTCAAAATGTCATTATGAACAGAAAGGCAGGAAAACTAAAGTTGATGTACAAATACTATAATCCCAAACAAACATTCAATAAATAAACTTATTAGAATACATTGAGTGAACAAAGAACACACAAAGGAATGCATTGCATTTAAAGAGTAGTGTCTTTAGTTGGAACAAGCCTAGCTGTGCCCTACTTCTTGTGTTTCCTAGAGCAATCTTTCTCAATCTCAGCAGTTCAACTCAGCATGCTGACTGGGGAATTCTGGGAGTTGAAGTCTACACAGCTTAAAGTTGCTGAGGTTGAAGGATCACTGTATTAGGGTCAACATTTAATTGCATAATCTATATGGGGAACCTTACATCTGGCTTTACCATTCACAGCAAGAGGACTGCAGTATGGACTGAAATAACTATGTCCCTTTACTTTTTACATGAATTTACTCCATTTATGTTCCTAAACCTTCTTTGGTTGGGAAAAGAATCTCCCATTTATTCATTCTACAGTTTTGCAATCCTATTACAAAGCACATTTATATGCTGAAATTTGCAATGTTCTGAATGTTGTGGTTTAATTCACTGCTAATGTAATTTGTTATCAAAAAGAAATATATAACAAGCAAATGAGCACCCTACTATACATTTGCATATTTTAGGTGAAAGTCTGCTCAAAAGTATTTTATAGTAAGGAGAATAATCTTTAAATTGTCAATGATGGGTTTGGGGAGAGAGAATATTCAAGGTATACAAACTAAGATTATTAGAAGAAAGTCTGTAGGAAAAATGTGCATGATGCAGAATTGCAAATACAGCCTAATTCGGGAATAGACAGAAAGAATTGCAAACTTGGAAAAACGAGAGTCTCTGTCATAAGTCTTTGGGGAAAGAAAAGTTTAACTTCTCCTTTTTATTGTACACTTTAAAGTGATTATTGTTTATAGAATATTGCAGACCACATCTATAAACATCAACTAGCAGTCAGAAGACAGGGTGAAAACTCCTTAATTGCGCAACACAGAATTACAACTGGGAGACCGGGAAGATCCTAGATCAAGCCAAATTCAAAAAGTTAGAGAAGTTCTGGGGTTGGGAACTCAAGGAAATCCGCCATCATCAGGTACACAGATATAAAATCATCTATACATTAATTGAAAGAGACAATCAAAAGCCCAAAAATTAACCTAAAAAGCCCCAAATATTTCCTCACCGGCAATTAACTACCAGATGAGCAACACCAAGATGAACATTAGACCAACAATCAAGAAGTAAACAATATCCCAATCAAGGAACTTCTAACTCAGACAAAATGCTTAATTTGGTAAAAAGGACTATAAGGAAAACTCTCACCAACACCAATAGGGAAAGCCACTTGTATATAAATAGAGAGCAAATCCCATTTCCTTATAGCATTGATGATATTACCTAGTTAGGTAATGAAATGTCAGCAAGAAAAAAGGACCCCACAGTATTCATAAGCAATAGCTGCTAAAAACAATAGTAACATCAGCAATATCAGCCTGCATCCTAAAGAATAGCCTTAATAATCATAATAATAATGATTACTAAAAGGTTAAGCATAATACTTTTTCACAGTTGTTTTTATCTTGTGTGTTGCCAGCATCTGATTGAAAGAAACAGACAAAATAAGATTAAAAGAGATTAAAAGGAGATTAATGCAGAGGAGAATGTACAAAGGAACCATTTTCTTCCCTGATCTGTTTATTTATTTATTTTTTAGTTTCTGTTCATTTTGATTTTATTTTCCAAATAGGACTAGGAATGAATATAAAGAACGTTCACCGCCTTGACATATTTATAAAAAATAATAAAGGCAAGTGCGGTGGGGGCAGGAAATCTAAACATAATAAATAAAGCAGAAATCAAGAACAAAACATTTGGCCATAAATCATATAGATGTAGGAGAAGAACAGAGAAAGTTGGACGATGGAGTTAAATGTGACATCAGTTTGTGGTTGTCTCATTGCCACAAGAGACCCAAGCCCAGCCTTCCATGAATTTCATTGGCCCTTTTCTAGTATCAATTTAACATTTGCCATTTGTTGACTAGATTTGTGAATACAAATAAACCTTCTATGCTTTGAATTCAATGGTTTTGTTTAATTAATTATGCTTGCATTGTGTTGAATTCCAACATGACATGGTCACTTTCTGCCTAAGTTCATGCAACTTTAATCCCCCCCCCCATCATTCCATCTCTGTTAGTAAGAATAAAGGCCAGTATAGCTGACCCTCAATTACTTACACAATTAATTAATTTTATTCATATATTTCTTAGACTTATATAACCGCTCTCCCCAAAGGGATCCGGGGCGGTGCACAGGTAATTAAAAAACACATAGCTATCACAAATATAAATAATTAAAATAAATTATCCCTGCACAAAAAATTTAAAACATTAAAACTTAACCCCATCTAAAACCCAATTAAAACAATTTAAGATACATATTATAGGCTAGGTAAATAACTTAGGTCAAACCGGCCTGATGGAACAATAGAGTCTTTAATTTCTGGCGGAAGGCTCAGAGGTCTGTGGTTGTTCTAAGGTCGCGGGGTAGGTCGTTCCAGAGGGTCGGGCCCACCACAGAGAAGGCCCTTCCCCTGGGCGTCGCCCGTTGGCATTGCCTGGCGGACGGCACCCGGAGAAGTCCCTCTCTGTGGAAGCGAATTGGCCGAAGGGATGTATGGGGTAGGATGCGATCCCACAGATAGCTAGGTCCTGTGCCATGGAGCGCTTTAAAGATGGTGACCAACACCTTGAAATGCACCCGAAAGGCCACAGGCAGCCAGTGCAGCTCGCGCAGGAGCGGTGTTACGTGGGAGTACCTAGTAGCTCCCAAAACTGCCCACGCAGCCGCGTTCTGGACCAGCTGTAGCCTTCGGGTGCACCTCAAGGGGAGCCCCATGTAGAGAGCATTAATATTGAAATACAGTAAAATAAGTCTGAAGACAAAGACACCAGTTGGTGAGTTGGGAACAGACTAACAAAGCAGCACTAAGAAAACAACCAATGGGGGGAAGGGAGTTGGCTTTGAGACTTTTCCAAAAGATACACGTTGATTATACTGAGCGACCAAGCACAGGGAGGATGCAATACCTGTTGTTTATTGTGGATCATTTAACTTGATGGGTTTAGGCTTTTCCATGTGTAAATGCAAATGCTAGTATACAGCATGAATATTACTAGAGAACATAATCCCTTAATATTGTTTTCCTGAAGTAATAGACAGTGATCAGGGGGCGCATTTTATTGTGAGAGTGATAAAATTAGTTAATGAGGCTGTGGGGATTATCACACAGCATGGCACCCCAGTTCCTCTTCGATTGTGCAACGAGGAAACCAAAACTTAAAACAAACATTAATTAAATTAATGGAAGAGACAAATATGCCCTGGAATAAATGCCTCCCCTTGGCCTTATTATGAACACGAACACAACCACAACCCGCGCGGCCGCATTCTGGACTAGCTGTAGTCTTCGGGTGCACCCCAAGGGGAGCCACATGTAGAGAGCATTACAGTAGTCTAGCCGGGGTGTCACAAGCACATGAGTGACTGTGCGAAGGGTGTCCTGGTCCAATAGGAGATGCAACTGCCGCACCAGGCGTACCTGGTGGAACGCCCGCCTGGCCATGGCCGTCACCTGGTCTTGCATAGACAGCCGGGTATCCAGGAGGATGCCTAAGTTGCGTGCCCGATCCATGGGGGCTAGATGTTCACCCCCTATGGCCAGTGATAGAATCAACTGGTTGTACCGGGATGCCGGAAACCACAGCCACTCAGTCTTGGATGGGTTGAGTTTGAGTCTGTTGCTTCCCATCCAGAGCTGTACGGATTCCAGACATCGGGACATCACCTCTACGGCATCATTGGGGTGGTTTGGGGTAGATACCTACAGCTGCATGTCATCAGCATAGATATGGTACTCTACCCCAAAACCACGGATGATCTCACCCAGTGGCTTCATATATGTGTTGAACAGGAGCAGTGAGAGGACTGACCCCTGAGGCACCCCACAAGTGAGGGGTCTCGAGGTCGACCTCTGCCCTCCTGCCAACACAAATTGCGATCGACCGGAGAGGTAGGAGGAGAACCACCGCAAAACGGTGCCCCTCACCCTCAACCCCTCCAGACGATGCAATAGGATACCATGGTCAATGGTATCAAAAGCCACCAAGAGATCTAAAAGGACCAGGATGGAGGAGCAACCCCCATCTCTGGCCCTCCAGAGATCATCCACCAACGCGACCAATGCCATCTCAGTGCTGTGCCCAGGCCAGAAGCCAGATTGGCGCGGGTCCAGATAATCAATTTCCTCCAGGTGACGGGGAAACTGTTGTGCCACCACACTCTCTACAACCTTCGCCAGAAAGTGAAGGTTGGAGACCGGACGATAATTTACTAACAATGCTGGGTCCAGGGAAGGCTTCTTGAGGAGAGGTCTCACCACGGCCTCTTTCAAGACAGTAGGCAAGTACCCCTCACTCAAGGAAGCATTCACTAATTCCTGGAGCCAGCCTCGTGTAACCTCCCAGGATGCCAGTACAAGCCAGGAGGGACACGGGTCCAATAAACATGTGGTGGCTCTCAGTCGCCCACATAACCTGTCCATATCTTCGGAAGCAACAGAGTCAAACTCCTCCCAAAGTGGTATCTCAAGACCGACTTCCGACAATCCCTCTAAACCAGGGGTCCCCAACCCCCGGGCCGCGGACTGGTGCCGGTCCGTGGCTGGATGGGAGCCGGGCCGCAGGGCTAGAGAGGAGGAGGAGGGAGGAGGAGGCAGCCCCCTGAGCACAGCGCGCGGGAGAACGCAGGCGCGGCTGTTCGCGCCGTTGGAGTGTGCCTCTTCCTCCACCCTCGTCGACGGAAGGATTCCTGGACGCCGCCGGACCGGCCACCGATTCCCTCCCCTGCTGGCATGCCGGCCACTCATTTTCTTCCAGGGACTGCGGAGGCTCTGCGGGCTGGGGAGGGAACTGGCGGGTTGCTCCGGCAGCGCACAGGCGTCCCTCCGTCGACGAGGGTGGAGGAAGAGCCCCCACCATCCTCCTGCGTTCTCCCGTGCCCGTTCTCCCCAATGGGCTGCCCCCCTCCCTCCTCCTCCTCTCCAGCCCGGCTCCTCTCCAGCCACGGAGCCTGAACGAGCGACCAAGCATGGCAGGCGAGATGAGGAGGCTGGGGACGGGACGACGACGACGACGACAGACACACATAGAGAGACAGAGGAAGGGAGGGAGAGAAAGATAGACAGAGACACAGAAGGAGTGATTGAATGAATGCAAGACAGACAGACACACACACACACACACACACAGAGTGACAGAAATGGGCAGATGAAGGAGAGACACAAAGAGAGAAAGAAAGAAAAAAGTGGGAGAGAGAAAGACAGACAGAGAGAAAGAGACAGAAAGGAAAGAAAGAGACAGGAAAAGATACAGAAAGAGGGAAAGAGAAAGAAATAGAGAGAAAGGGAAAGAGAGAAAGAAAGAAATAGCGAGAGAGAAAAAGAGAGACAGAGACAAAGTAAGAGAAAGAAAAAGAGAGAGAGAGAAAGAAAGAAAGAACTTATGACCACAGTTGAGGCCAAAAGTTTGGTTGCTAACCAAGATCATTGTTAAGAGTTTCACATTTTCAAAGTTGGCCACGCCCACCCAGTCACATGACTGCTGAGCCCCTCAGCCGGTCCGCAGAATTTTCTTTAAAATGAAACCGGTCCCTGGTGAAAAAAAGGTTGGGGACCCCTGCTCTAAACCACTTTCGGTGGAGATCAGCTCGCTCCGAATCTGAGCGATTTTATCCTGCAGATAAACTCCAAATTCCTCTGCTCGACCCTGCCAAGGGGCTTCCCAAAGAAGCCACCATGGATTCGTTTAAAAAAACGTTACTTTTTTCTTTGACAAATTCAGTGCTAAGGAAACACTGTAGACATAGTTTTACTAGACTTCAGTATGGCATTTGACAGTAGCTTATCACTTAGAAAGATTAAACAATGTGGGATAATCAGTACCACCACCAGGTGGATTTGCAACTGATTGATCAACCACACTCAGCAGGTAGTTCTCAACAGAAGTATATCTATATGGCAGGAGGTATGAAATGGGGTACCCCAAATTCTGTCTTAGGCCCAGTACACTTCAACATCTTCGTAAGTCATTTAGAAGAAGGAATAGAAGGGGAACTCATAAAATTTACAGGCAGCCCCAAGCTGAGAGGAACAAGCAACACTTTAGAAGATAAGCTGAAGATTCAGAACGACCATTAATGGCTTGAACATTGGGCCTTAGCTAACAAAATTCAGTGGTCAGTAAGGTAAGATCTTACTCAGAGGCCAGAAAAACAAAGTGCACAGATACATACTAGGTGATACGTGGCTCAACAGTAGAAACTGTGAGTGAAATCTAGGTGTCTTAGTAGAACCACCACTAAAGTATGAGCCAGCAAGTGTGCTGCACCTGTCAAAAAGGCTAATGTACTCCTAGGTTGCATAAATAGGTAGATAATTTGAAGTAATGATAATACTGGCTTCTACTGCACACCTGGAATATTATATCTAATTCTGGTCACCATGATACAAAAAATATGATGAGATGAGAGTCTGGAGGCTAAACCATATGATGAAATAAGAGGGAACTCGGTATGTCCTGCCTAACAAAGAGATGGACTAGGGGTGATATGATAACCGTCTTCCAGTACTTGAGGGGCTGTCACAGAGAAGAGGGAGTCTATTTATTCTTCAAGCAGCTGAAGGCTGGACAAGTAGTAACAAGTAGAAGGTCATGAAAAAGAGATTCAATCTGGAAATAAGGAGAAATTGTCTGACAGTGAGAACGATTAATCAATGGAACAATTTGCTTCTGGAAGTTGTAGCTGCGCCATCACTGGAGGATTTCAAGAAGAGATTGGACATTTGTCTATAATGGTATAGGGTCTCCTTCCATGGACAGAGTTTGGACTAGAAGGTCTCTTCCACCCTATCATTCTATGTTCTAGGATTCCTCTTGGTTATTAGCCCCTGACAATAGGTCTATAATTATATTATGGGAACTGCACATTCTGGATAGTGCTGCTATTAAGGGACTTGTTATAGTTCCAAAGACTTCAATCAGGACTTTCTTTCCTCAATGCTTACTTTCCAAGAAAATTAAGACTTTAATCCTAGGGCAACAATGCTATAAGTGTGCTTGAAATGGCTTCTGCCAGTTAAGGAATATTGTGGTTTGGCAAAGAACTATTTCTTCTCAAGTATAGTAAACATCATCTCCTTGTCACAAATGACAAGTTAAACCTTGTTGACCTTTCTTTTCTATTGGACATCATCCTCTTGTCCAGGTGAGAACATCTCACTGACAGCTCACAAATGACAAATGAAACCTTGTTGTCCTTTTTTTTTTTTTTTTTTACTAATGGTGTTGTGAGTCAGAAGGGCTTTCAGCCATCAAAGTCTGTGCCCACACAAATATTTTCAGTTTTCCTTGCCTTGTAAAGAACTTTCCATCAACTGATGAGTGGGTTGAAAAGGATACTAACTTCCTGGAGAAAATACTTCTCTGAGGTTCCCTTAAAAAAAAAAAAAAGATTAAGTTACAAAAAGGAAGAATGATTGAAGCATGCTTTGAATCATTTGCAAATCTACCAAGGCCTATCCTAGGCTTTTCAATTGAATTTTAACATTTTTTAAAACTTTGGTTTCTTTTTCAAGGGCCAGTGTGATATCAATTAAGAGGTTGGATTGGATTCAGGATAGCCATGTTTAAGTATCTAGTTACCATGAATCTCATTGGATGAGTTAGTATTGACATTAATTTTCTTAGCCAAAACTATCTCCCAAGATTGGTGCTATGAGTATAGAATGAGAAGGGATTTCATGCATATCTTGAGCTCCGTGTAGGAAATGTGGGAGATTAATGTAAGAGAATAAAAGAGATTATTGAATGTAGCTCTTAGACAACAATATTCTTAGATTACATTGATGATTTTCTGTTTATGTTTTTTTCTTTGACCAAGATAATATAATTTGATTTACTTCCTAATAATTCCTAGATTATGAGAATAGATTATAACAGACAAGCAAATTCAACACAAACATCACAAGTAAATAGGATAAAAAGGGAAAAAAATAATTGTTCATGAATATCTAAAACTATGACATTTTGTACAAATTATAGGACAGTACTTTGCAATAGTCAAGGAAATAAAAACAGACTAATCCAATAATAAATCTTGAAATAAACCAAATCAGAATAACTAGATTATTTAGTAAAGAATAGAAATAATAATTATTGCCAAACACCTGCATAGAGAGGACAATAAAGAATAACATGTTCCATCTCAAGGTGTTCTCACCTTCTAATATAGTTGAAAAGAGCAAACAGAACATTGAGATGTACCATAGATTATTGATCTAAAGAATGCCTTGCATGATACTATAATATTATTCCTATAATATAGGAATCCAAGAGATAACTTTGACCTAGACAACAACTGTTACATCAGCAAAGAGGGCTGAAGGATTCTTGAAGCTGCACATTTGGAAATAAATCCCTATAGAGTTTGTAGAAGAGCTGGTAACTCTAAAACTTACAAATTCTGCTAAATTAAAATCTAGATATGTTGGCTACACTGCTCAGGGCTGCTGGGAAATACTCAGTTGATTAGAATTATCTGCAACTCTCAGGGACTATTATAAAGAAAAGACAAAAACGTCTGAAAATAAAATCCATATGCATATAATATATATACTTGTACATATATTCACCTACTTGAATAAAATGCAGGTACAAAAACATTTGACTAAGCTAGTGAATTACTGAGCAAAAGTTGCTATATAACATTTATTTTCATAATGGAGATAAAAGGAAAAATAAATGGTGATTTTATGAGATGAGGCGGCATAACCCAGAATGTGGAAGAAAAGATGGAGGAAAAAACTAAAAACTTTTTAAAGAAAAAATTGAAAACACATTTAGGTGCATTTAGGGAGTGTGTTAGACAAAAGTGTTAGAAACTTATTTTCATGTGTTGTTTTATTGAACAAATAAAATAATTTGTCCAGAAAATTAGCTTATGGAGTGGTTAATTATCAATCAGTCAAGAAACGTATAGTCATTGACATAAGAAGTCATTGAAAATTCTTATACTCAATTCATAAAATGGAAAAAGACAAGTTCCAGTTCTAAGAAATACAACTTTGATAAAACTATTTTTAAATAAATAAATGTGTAGTCATAATACAGCATATTTTATAAGTAATAAAGCATATGTGGCCACATTTAGAGAAAGGAAAACAGAGATCAGATAATAATAATTTAGACAAATAAATTTATAATTTAAACAGAATTAATCTGAATCACCTGAAATGAATAACCATCACAGGGAAAAAGTATGTGATGATGGAGAAGTTTCCTTGTCTATTGACCTGTGAGTGATGATCTCTTCTTCAGGATCAAAATAAAGAGACACAGAGATACAAATTAATGGGAAGAATGAGGTTGTTCAGTTGAGTAGCAGCTATGAGTTATGACCTCGGTCATGGGATTCTGACTTTTTAATCTCTTCTCTCTTTGATCACTCTAAAACAGAATCAAGTTTTCACTTCAAGAAAGCTAATTGATTGATTCATTTCTAAGATGACTGGAAGAGAAAGTTTTTCCTCCTTTTTTTTCTGTTATGAGAGAAGAATTTAGAAATTTTAGATCAGATTCAGCATCAAGCTGAGATAAGAAAAACATTAAAACCAGCCTATATTTGCAGAAGTATCCACACATTGTAATACTGGTTTATCATTTATTCTTCCCTAAAACAGAAAGGTTAAATTCAGCATAAGATGTGGCTTGAGCTACTTTTATAGCTTTTCCCATGACAGCTTTGCAATTTTAATTACTTTGGTCTCATTGCAGGAGAAGAGATCTGGTGATGGGAAGGGCAGAAATTCTGAAAGAAAAGAAGCTGGCCACCAAAGCGAGTTTCAAAGGCTCATACATCTCCTTGTTTCTAAATGAAGAGAGGGTAGTTTTGTCCTCTTGGAATGGAGCTTCTGTTTCTACTGTGACTTCTCTTTTCCCAAAATTGCCTAACAGTGTAATCAAAAGAAGAGTTAACCCAAATCCTAAGAGGAAACAAATGTTTGAGTTCTCTGCGAAGGGAGAAATCTATTATGGCATAGAGTGTTTTTCCTCTGTAGTGAAGTCAGGGGTTCCTTAGGTCAATGCATTGACATGGATTTCATCTATTCCAAAATAACATCATTTTTCAGAGGTTAAAAGTCAGCTCATTGAGCTCCCTGACTGGCAACCACCACTAAATGCTAGCAATATTGAAAAGATGCTAGATTGCTCAAAAAGTGCCTCTTACTCACAGAATGCTATGAAAATCAACTCTTGGCTTTAAGACCCCATGTCCAAGAAACAACTTTAGTTGTTTTAACATGTGAGCCAGGGACAGCACTGATATGAGCATTTAATCCTCTCATTTTGGCTTTTGCTTTGAGGGATGCCATCAAAGAAGCTTTCCAGTTGTCACTGTTGGAGTGACAAGCACTAAGTCAGTTGGAAAACTGCCCTCCAGTAATATTGTTACAAGTTAGAATTTGAGCAAATCCTTTAGCAAACACCTTTGCATATAAGGGCATGAATGAAGCCAAAGAACATGCTTCTCACAGTCAACAGGAGACTTCCAGGTTGGCTTGGAAGCAGAAGGAGATTTGCTGTCCGCCAACCCATCCAGGCTCCAAAATGATCCAAGCTCTTTTGGTAACTATATGCTTATCGGTTTTTCCTTATCAAGGTAAGGCGTTTTCTTTGGTTTCCTTCTTCGGATTCTTACTGTTAAAAGTCTATGGTACCCAACAAATTTCTATGGTTTTTCTTTTGATGCTTAACCAAAATTTTCTCCCCTTCAGCAAAAGAGTTCTTGCTCTCAAAGAATACATTTGTTCAAAAGTTATATAGATGATTTTCTGGTATTTGCTAAATTTTGTCAAGATAACAGATCGTTCTAATAGATAATAAAAGAAAGAAAAGTTCTAATATCCTCAAAAGAAAATCATATTCAATTTGAAGAAAAGGTTTCCGAATAATCTGAGTAAAAGAATTAGAAGACTGAAGAGGACAGAGAGACAGAGTTTGTGGCAAGAAAAGTTCAGGAAGCAAAATGTTAATAATGTTGTAGTATAGTTTACTGAATTGTGTGAATCAGACTATTGCATTTTATTATTTCTCATGTTATCCTTATCACTCAGTGCACAAACTTGCACATTCAGTGAGATTTATTTATTTATTTATCCTGATTATTCAGGCTCCAAAATCTTTCTTTTGCACTTGCCCAAATCAATGCCTCTAGATAGTCTCCCAGCTGTCAAATATCATGAAGCAAAATGCATATGCAATGAACACCTGAATTTCTGTGCTCTGTTCCACTAGAAAAAGATTCCATTCTTCACTGATAATTGAATAACAAATGGAGTTGTGAATGTGAGAATGATAGAATAACATCCCAAATTAAACTAAACCTTTTTTCTTCTCTCCCCCACACTTTATGAAGGGAGCTCTATAATCCTGGAATCTGGGAGTGTTAATGGTTTTGAAGTAGTGTATCCACAAAAAGTCTCTACATTGCCCAAAGGAGGAGATCAGAATGCTGAGCCAGAGGTAAGAAAAAGATCTCAGCAAATTACTTCTTGCCAGTCAACAGAGTTTTTGGTATTCCTTTGCTGCCATAAAATGATTACCTGTATTTTTGCATTACAATCTATGTTCTTGATTCATTCATTCATTCATTCATTCATTCATTCATTCATTCATTCATTCATTCATTCCATCATTCAAAAAATTTATATGGCTGCCCAATTCACAGAAAATTGGGGAGACTCCTGGTAACTTACAGCAGAATTTCCTAATATTAATAGATTACTATAGCTAATAAAGTATTGGGAAACACCCAGCCGTATAGGGAAGAGGGATCAAGCAAGGAATTAGCCTTGAGTCATTTCATAGTTGCAATTGATCTCTCTCATCTCTTTCTCTCTGTCTCCATTAACCCTTATCTATCTATTCTGAAGGGGAAGTTGTGTTTCTAACTGAAGATGGTATAGTAGTTATAGCTCAAGGCTAAGACTAAGAACCAGATTCAAGACCATCACTGGATGACTTTCAAGTCAGTCTCTCTGTCCCAGCCCAACTTCATTCACCAAGATGTTCAGTTTGAGAATGGGATCTTGAACTCATGCAGGAACGTTTAATTTAACAAGATTTTATAGTGCCCTTCAGTCACTAGATGAAATTCTCTAAATCTAATAAATAATTTGGCTACAGCTCTCCATTTGACACAGGTGTAGAGTTGTTAAGAGGGTACACATTTCATTTGCCTGTTTTTAAAAATAAACTCTGAACTCTTTGCATTTCAGACCAAGTATGAAGATGCAATGCAATATGAATTTAAAGTGAATGGAGAGCCAGTGGTCCTTCACCTGGAAAGGAATAAGTACATTAACTCAGAAGTTCTCTTAACTTTACTAGAGCTATATGGAAAATGTATATTCTCAGGCATAATCTTAGAGAAATAATAATTGTATTGTTTTGTTTGAGAAACTAAAACTAAATTAAATTTTCTACTATAGGACAGTGGTGGCTGCGAACCCCCAGCAACCCACCCCTGGTTGGAAGGGACCTTAAATGCCTTCTAGTCCATCCCCCAGCTTAAATAGGAGACTATACCATTCCATAGCTTTTCCATCATTCCTCGAAAGCCTCCAGTGATAGAACACCCACAATTTCTCAAGGCAAAGCATCCCATTAATTAATTGTTCTCATTGTTAGGACATTTCTCTTAATTTTAGGTTGGATTTCTCACATGTAAACACAAACACTGCTAAAAGAAAGCTTATCATTTTCATTACCCCAAAACATCACCATTGAAATTAGTGTGGCTGTACTGTACTGTACTTGGAAGTCTCTGTAGTCCTAGTACAATTTAATATTAGTATTAAGACCAAGATACATAGTTGGTGCATTGAGAGTGACTGCCTGGCTTTGATTTTACAATGTATTTTACTTTTGAGCATGCTATATCCAAAAGATTTTATTTTGCCTCTGGATGACTGAGAATCTCCATAGACCATGCTATATGTGCCTCTAAATGAATATGGCCTTTATCATTAAGTATGGGCTATAAAGAAACTCCCACATATATGGGCATTTCTGTGTCACTTTATCTTGTACCACTTCATACTAAATTCTAATGTGTGCTTTAGAAATTCTAGTGCCCCCTTTTGTTTTGTTTAAATATGAAGGCTATCCGCATTTCAAGAGCAGCATCTGGATGATCACATTTTGGCATGGAAGCCAAGAAAGGCTAAAAGTGAAAGACTAACAAGGAACATGTAGATTGGAAAAAGAGAAGGCAATGCCAGAAGGCATGGTTGTGACAAAAGGAGTGGGAAGTGACTCTATATATTGGTTTAAAACTTCAAAACAGATGCTTCTTTTTTAAAGTTCCAAGGCATCCATTTCTTTGAGGTTGCTTCAGTTTACTCTTAAGTAAATAGAGTTCTGTGGCTCTCCTTTATAGACAAAGCAGTTTCATCAAACAGTTGCATAGACCAGGAGAATAAAAAGAAGAGGCAATACAAAATGTCTTCTCCTGGTCAATCATACCACCTCTGAGCCTTCATGAAGGGAATTGCACAGCTTCCTTGGTGCAGATCTCTTTCCTTGGGTGAATCTAGTATGCTCAGCACTCTCTTAAATAAGTATCCTCTTATGACTGAAATTCCTGATCCTTTCCTTTGATACCAAACAATATAGGCTTAAAATACTGAAGTTGTAAACTTACTATAAAATTATCTCTATCCTACTTAATTCCTGACATGGATATTCTCTTTTTTGCATTCTTCCAGAGGACTTTTTTCCAAAGATTACACTGAGACTCATTATTCCCCTGATGGCAGAGAAATTACAACAAACCCTCCAGTTGAGGTAATATCCAGAGTGTCTTAATTTTAGGAAATAAATTGAGAGGAATATTTGAGCACTAATAATCCAAACATGTCAGTACCAGACCAGGCTACTCAAACAAAGACTGTAAATCTATAAAGTATCCTTTTACTGAAATATTCATATAAGGATGTATGGATTGTTAAACCCAGTTTGTATTATTCATTGAATTGGTAGGGCAAGATTTCAATCAACCAGTTCTTTCCTATTGGTTAGAAGCAAACATTTTGGGGAGTGAGTTTCACAAATAGATTTATTATGAGAACATCAGATTCATAAAATCTACATTTTCATTTTTAAACCAGATTACTGTGTTAAATTCAGAATCATATGCTTGTAATACTAAAAATGAGACAAATGCACTTTGATCCTCCACATTCATTTCAAATCTCTCACATTAAAAGGGCCCAGATCGTGGCCCCACCAGCTGCAGAAATTTCACAGCACTAACATAGTCAATCAATTACTTTACTTTATTGCCATTGCACCTGGTGCAATGAAACGAAATGCCATCTTCAGTGTACATTATAAACATAAAAATAAAATGCAGATACACTTCCTTTAAATTCTATGCAATTGAGTTGAAAACCCCGGATATTGCATTAATATTGCACTATACAGTAGAATTAAATATAGTTACTGCTCTGAGATAGAAGCTGTTTTGCAGCCTATTTGTCCTTGTTTTTATTGTCCTGTACCGTCTGCAGATGGTAACAGTTCAAAAAAAGGGTGCTCTGGATGAGATGCATCTTTAAGAATGTTTTGAAGTTTCTTAAGGCAGCGGGAGCTATAAAGCTCTTTCAAAGAGGGGAGAGGACAACCAATGATCCTCTGGGCAATGATGTTAACCCTCTGGAGCACCGTCCTATCTGCCACGGTGCAATTGCAAACCATACACAGGTGTAGTAAGTTATAATACTCTCTATGGTGCAGCGGTATAAGGTCACCAACAGTTTTTCATTCAGTTGTTTTTTCCTTAGAAGTCTCAACTACTATTATCTCTGTTCAGCCTTTTTGCTTCATAAATTCCTTGGCATCATTCCCCCAAGTTGGTCTAAAAGTGCATCCTCTGTCTCCAAATATTATCTACTGGCTTAGCATCTTCAAAGTTCATACAAAGTGTTTCTACTGAGTGTGTAACAGAAATCTCCTGACTTTAATGTCTACATGGAACCTGCTTCCAGATGATGCTAGGAATTACATCTCTATGCAAATTTCTGAAAGCTTTCATTATGCAGGCTCAAGGAAATAACAATTAATTGGTATCATTAGTAAATGTGGAATTTTTAATACATTGTAATAAGATTTCGGAATGTAGGACAATCATCAAGTCTGGAAGTTTGTTGAGCAAATCTTGTTGTCCATCATTAGAGTTGATCTCCAAGAAGACAAGGTTGGTGGAGAAAAAGGCTTGCAATTTCAACAGCACGTTTTCTGTTTGTGTGATGATTGTTTGCCCAAAGGTTCTTAGTATTTTACCATCAATGGGGCTCCCCCTGCAGTGTAACTTGTTTTTATGAAGACGTGATTAGCCTATGTTCATTTTGGAAAAAAATCAATATTAATCAGGTCTTTTGTCCCCTCAATCAAACTGTTCTGAATAATTGCTTTCTTAATATTTCATTGATGTGGTGAAATACTTTGGAACTGCACTTCTGTTCATCAAATCATACTACAAACAAGCTTTAACCAGTGTAGTCCTCTTGCCTCCAAACAGGATCACTGCTATTATCATGGGCACATCCAGAATGAAGCTCACTTAACTGCAGTCATCAGTACATGCGATGGCTTGAAGTAAGATATATTTATATTTTATATTTATTTGATTTATATCCCGCCCTTCTCCAAAAGGACCCAGGGCGGCGCACAGGAATTTAAAATACATACAAAATAATACAAAAATACAAAAAATTTAAAAACCTATTAAATATCAGTCCTGCGCTAAAACCAATTAAAATCCCCAAATAAAACTATCTATACTAGTCACAGCGGAGATTAGTTTCTAATCTTTTATTTTATCTTATTATTATTATCTTTATTAAGAACTAGCTATACCCGGCCACGCGTTGCTGTGGCCCAGTCTGGTTAAATGGCCAAGCAATCTGTGTGTAGATCTACACCTGCACACATACACACAACCACCATATAACCCCCAACCTACTTACCTACTGTATTTCTCCCTCTCTATCTATCCCTCTTCCTACCTACCTATCATATTTCTCCCTCTCTATCTATCCCTCTACCTACCTACCTACTGTATTTCTTCCTTTCTCCCTCTATCTACCTATCTACTGTATTTCCCCATCTATCCCTCTACCAACCTACCTACTGTATTTCTCCCTCTCTCTCTATTCCTCTACCTACCTACCTACCAACCTACCTACCTACTGTATTTCTCCCTATCTATCTATACACCAACCTACCTAATGCATTTCTTCCTTTCTCCCTCTACCTACCTACCTACTTACTGTATTTCTCCCTATCTATCTATACACCTACCTACCTACTGCATTTCTTCCTTTCTCCCTCTACCTACCTACCGACTGACCGACCGACCGACCTACCTACCTACCTACCTACCTACCTACCTACCTACTTACTGTATTTCTCCCTATCTATCTATACACCTACCTACCTACCTACGGTATTTCTCCCTCTCTGTCTATCCCTCTACTTACCTAACTACTGCATTTCTTCCTTTCTCCCTCTACCTACCTACCTACCTACTGTATTTCTCCCTCTCAAACTATCCCTCTACGTACCTACTGTATTTCTCCCTATCTATCTATCCACCTACCTACCTACTATATTTCTTCCTTTCTCCCTCTACCTATCTACCTACTGTATTTCTCCCTCTCTATCTATCCCTCTACCTACCTACCTACTGTATTTCTCCCTATCTTTCTATCCACCTACCTACCTACCAACCTACCTACCTACTATATTTCTTCCTTTCTCCCTCTACCTACCTACCTACTGTATTTCTCCCTCTCTATCTATCACCCTATCTACCTACCTACCTACCTACCTACCTATCTACCTACCTACCTACCTACCTTATTTCTCCCTCTCTATCTATCCCTCTATCTACCTACTTACTGTAATACAATAATACAATAGCAGAGTTGGAAGGGACCTTGGAGGTCATCTAGTCCAACTGCCTGCCTAGGCAGGAGTCCCTATACCCATGATGGTGAATCTATGGCATGGGTGCCACAGGTGGCACACAGAACCATTTCTTAGGGCATGCGAGGCATTGCCCTGTCAGCTTCAGTGTGTATGTGTGCCCTGGCCAGCTGATTTAGCCCTTCTTTTGAGGCCATTTTTTGCCCTCTGGAGGTGGGGGGAGGGTGAAAACAGCCTTCCTATAAAGCCTCTGGAGCCTGGGGAGGACGTAAAAAGCATACCAAATGCAGGAGTCATGCACATAGCATTATGGATGTGGCACACCTGTGCACATCACCCCTGCACTCCCCCTGCTTTTGGCATGCGAGCCAAAAAAGGTTAGCCATCACTGCCCTAAACCATTTCAGACAAATGGCTATCCAACATCTTCTTAAAGACTTGCAGTGTTGGGGCATTCACAACTTCTGGAGGCAACTTCTGTTCCACTGATTTATTGTTCTAAATGTCAGGAAATTCCTCCTCAGTTCTAAGTTGCTTCTCTCCTTGATTAGTTTCCACCCATTGCTTCTTGTTCTACCCTCAGGTGCTTTGGAGAATAGTTTGACTGTCTCTTCTTTGGGGCAATCCCTGAGATATGGGAAGACTGGTAACCTGTCTCCCCTGGTCCTTCTTTTATTAAACTGTATTTCTCCTTCTTTCTCTATTCCCCTCACTATCTTTATTATTATTATTATTATTATTATTATTATTATTATTTTCATATTCATACCCCACCCTTGTCCTTGTTAGGACCCAGGACGGCGCACAGGCATTAATAAAACCATACCAGAAAGACAGAATACGTTATTAAAAACATATTAAATTAAGTCCCATGCTAAAAAACCCATCTAAAACCCTAAGAATTAAAATTGTTGGCCGGCTTGTTGGAATAAATGCATCTTAAGATGGTGGCGGAAGAGGCAGAGGTCCGAAGTGGTGTGTAGGTCTGGGAGTAGGTCGTTCCAGAGGGCTGGGCCCACCACAGAGAAGGCCCTTCCCCTGGGTGTCGCCAACCGGCATTGCCCGGCCGACAGCACCAGGAGAAGACCCTCTCTGTGGGAGCGGAGCGGATGCACCCATAATCACCCGCGCGGCCGCATTCTGAACTAGCTGTAGCCTTCGAGTGCAGCTCAAGGGGAGCCCCATGTAGAGAGCATTACAGTAATCCAGCCGGGATGTCACGAGTGCTTGAGTGACTGTGCGAAGGGCCACCCGGTCCAGTAAGGGGCGCAACTGGCATATCAGGCGTACCTGATAAAATGCCCTCCTGGCCACGGCCGTAACATGGTCCTCCATGGACAGCCGGGAATCCAGGAGGACACCCAAGTTGCATGCCCTCTCCACGGGGACCAGTTGTTCGCCCCCAATGGCCAGTGTTGGACTTACCTGGCTGAACCAGGGTGCCAGAAACCACAGCCACTCGGTCTTGGACGGGTTGAGCTTGAGTTTGTTACTATCCATCCAGACCCGTATGGCCTCCAGGCACCGGGACAGCTCCTCGGCGGCATCGTTGGGGTGGTTTGGGGTGGATATGTACAGCTGGGTGTCATCAGCGTACAGATGGTATTCCACCCCAAAACCACGGATGATCTCGCCCAGTGGCTTCATATAGGTGTTGAACAGAAGTTGTGAGAGGACCGACCCTGAGGAACCCCACATGTGAGGGGCCTCGAGGCCGACCTCTGCCCTCCTGCCAACACCCATTGCAACCGACCAGGGAGGTAGGACGAGAACCACCGCAGAACGGTGCCTCTCAGCCCCAACCCCCCCAATCGGTGCAAGAAGATATCATGGTCGATGGTATCAAAAGCCACTGAGAGGTCTAATAGGACTAGGATAGAGGAGAAACCTCTATCCCATGCCCTCCAGAGATCATCTACCAACGTGACCAATGCCGTCTCAGTGCTGTGACCGGGTCGGAAGCTGGACTGGCACGGGTCTAGATAATCAACTTCCTCCAGGTATCGAGGAAACTGTTGAGCCACCACACTCTCTACAACCTTCGCAAGAAAGTGAAGGTTGGAGACGGGACGGTAATTTTCCAACAATGCTGGGTCCAGGGAAGGCTTTTTGAGGAGAGGCCTCACCACCACCTCTTTCAAGACGGTAGGTAAGAACCCCTCGCTCAAAGACGCGTTCACAATGTCCTGGAGCCAGCCTCGTATAACCTCCCAGGATGCCAGTAGAAGCCAGGAGGGACACGGGTCCAATAAACATGTTGTGGCCCTAAGGTTCCTCAACAACCTGTCTGTATCCTCGGTAGTGACAAAGTCAAACTCCTCCTGAACCATAACTAAGATGTTATCTCAAGACCAGCATCGGATAAGCCGACTGTATCACTTTCAGTGGAGGGAAACTCCAGATAAACTCCAAATTCCTCTGCTCGACCCTGCAAAGGGGCTTCCTGCGGCCTCAGATGAAGGAGGGTGCGGGTCACCCCAAACAGGGCGGCAGGGCGGTTTTCAGCAGATGCGATAAGGGTGGCACAATACTCCCGTTTGGCCACTTTTAACACCACTAAGTAAGTCCTAATATGGTCTCTCACTAGTGTTCGGTCAGCTTCGGATCGAGAGGATCTCCACCTACTCTCTAGGCATCTCTTACGGTGTTTCATCTCCCGCAGCTCCTCGGTAAACCAAGGGGCCTCGGTGACTCAACACCGCATGAGAGGCCACAAGGGCGCGACTTGGTCCAAGGCCCCCGTGGCCGCACTATACCATGCGGCCACTAGATCCTCAGTCGAGTCGCGGGACAGGGACACAGGTATTGGCCCAAGCTCCCTCTGGAACGTTTCAGGGTCTATCAGGCACCTGGGGCGGAACCGTCTCAATGTCTCCGGTTCCTCTACCCCGCGGTGAGATGTGACGGTTAGAACGTCCATCCGAAGGAGAGAGTGATCTGTCCATGACAAGGGTAAGATGTCTAAATCCCTTGTTCCATGATCACTTCTCCACTGCCCAGAGACAAAAATGAGATCCAGCGTGTGTCCCCCCTCATGAGTGGGGCCCTGAACTACTTGGGTCAGGTTCATGGCCGTCATGGAAGCCATGAACTCCTGAGCTGCCTCGGATGTTTCGCCCGCTGATGGCAGGTTAAAGTCCCCCATGACTACCAGTCTGGGGGTCTCAACCGCCATCTCGGCGATCACCTCGAGCAGCTCGGGCAGGGCTGCTGTTACATAGCGGGGAGCCAGGTATACAATCAGCAAGCCCAACTGCCTCCCTAGGCCCCACTTCATGTAGAGGGACTCACAGCCGGTCGTCTGTGGGACAGTGGTCTCCCTCGGATCAAGACCTTCCTTAACAATAACCCCCACCCCCCACCCCTGCCTAGGGCCCGAGGCTGATGAAATGCACGGTAGCCTGGTGGGCACATTTCCTCGAGGGGTAAACCCCCCTCGGGGCCCAACCAGGTCTCCGTAATTTCCACCATGTCCGGGTCCCCCTCTGACACCAAGTCATTAATGAGGGGGGCTTTGTTCACCACGGACCTGGCGTTGCAGAACATCAGCCTGGGTCCCCGGCTCTGTGGTCCCTGACCGCCTAGCCCACGAATGGCGCACAGGGGGTTGGGCAAGTGACCGCTCGTAACCAGCGGCCACGGTCCCCCAACCCATGGTGGACATCCTGTCTCCCGCCGCCCCTGCCCCTCCCCACGACCGATCGGATAGGAAAGCCCTCTGTGGAGACGACCCCCACTCCCCCCTCCTTAATGGACCCATCCTTTATCCTACTTTCGCTGGTCGGCCCTGTATCCAAACCCCCCTCTGACTGGGTAGGCCCTCCCCCCCTCCCTGGAACCCCCTAAAAGCCGAATTAAAAAAAACCCTAAGAAACCCCTCAATTTCCTTTTCTGCCACCTCTCAAGATTAAGAAATCCATCATCAAGGTGGGCCCTCGTTAGAGAGGAGGGCCAGACCTGCGAGAGGGAAGGACTCTCGCAGGGCGAGGAGGTCAGCTGCAGAATAAATAGCTAGTTCATAGGTCCGGAGAGGAGAGCTGCCTTGAGAAGATGTCCACAACCCATAGTCATAAACAGGTATGGTGGCACTGTTGGTAAGCCACTAGCCAGTCATTATGGTCTTTAAAAGTGCTTGAGTGCGTTGTATAGCCCGATGGACCAAGGCATGTCAGTTGGTTACAAAAAAGGGGGGTAGAAGACACGATGGTATTGAGGGGAGAGGACTGGCGATGAGGAGGAAAATCAGGACGAGAAGCAACGACAACAGTACATAATGACACAGTCAATTCATGGGAGGAAGAATAGCATCCAGCGGAATCAAGGTGAATCATAAATTAATTAATAAATTAAGACCAAATGGATTTTATTTTATTTATTTTATTCAATTTATATCCCGCCCTTCTCCGAGAGGACCCAGGGCGGCGCACAGGAATTTAAAACAACATACAAAATAGCACCAAATATAATTTAAAAAACCTATTAAATGACAAAACCTGTGCTAAAACCAAATTAAAATCCCCCATTTAAAACTGTCTAATATTTGTCCCAGCGGAGGCTATGTTAGGCCGGCTTGATGAAATAAGTGTGTTTTTAAACACCGGCGGAAGAGGCGGAGGTCGGTGATAGTGCGGAGTTCAGGGGGTAGGTCGTTCCAAAGGGCAGGGCCCGCCACAGAGAAGGCCCTTCCCCTGGGTGTCGCCAGCCGGCATTGTCCGGCCAATGGCACCCTGAGAAGGCCCTCTCTGTGGGAGCGTATCGGTCTAAGGGATGTATGGGGCAGGAGACGGTCTCGCATATAACTAGGCCCCGAGCCATGGAGCGCTTTGAAGATGGTCGTCAAGACCTTGAAGTGCACCCGAAAGACCACAGGAAGCCAGTGCAGCTCGCGCAGGATCGGTGTTATGTGGGAGCATCTGGGGGCTCCCGTAATCACCCGCGCGGCTGCATTCTGGACTAGCTGTAGCTTTCGAGTGCACCTCAAGGGAAGCCCCATGTAGAGAGCATTGCAGTAGTCCAGTCGGGATGTCACGAGGGCCTGAGTGACTGTGCGAAGGGCAGCCCGGTCCAGTAAGGGGCGCAATTGGCGCATCAGGCGTACCTGATGAAATGCCCCCCTGGCCACGGCTGCCACATGGTCCTCCATGGACAGCCGGGAATCCAGGAGGACACCCAAATTGCGCGCCCTCTCCACGGGGGCCGGTGTTTCGACCCCAATGGCCAGAGTTGGAGTAATCTGACTGAACCGGGGTGCCGGAAACCACAGCCACTCAGTCTTGGACGGGTTGAGCTTGAGTTTGTTACTACCCATCCAGATCCGTACGGCCTCCAAGCACCGGGACATAACCTCGATGGCATCGTTGGGGTGGTCTGGGGTGGATATGTACAACTGAGTATCCTCAGCGTACAGATGATATCCCACCCCAAAACCACGGATGATCTCACCCAGCGGCTTCATATATGTGTTGAACACTAGGGGCAAGAGGACCGACCCCTGAGGTACCCCACATATGAGGGGCCTCGAAGTCGACCTCTGCCCCCCTGCCAACACACATTGCGACCGACCAGAGAGATAGGACGAGAACCACCGTAAAACGGTGCCTCCCAGCCCCAACCCCCCCAGTCGGTGCAATAGGATACCATGGTCGATGGTATCAAAAGCTGCTGAGAGGTCTAATAGGACTAGGATAGAGGAAAATCCTCTATCCCGCGCCCTCCAGAGATCATCAACCAACGCGACCAATGCCGTCTCGGTGCTGTGCCCGGGTCGGAAGCCGGACTGGCACGGGTCCAGATAATCAACTTCCTCCAAGTGTCGTGGAAACTGTTGTGCCACCACACTCTCAACAACCTTCACTAAGAAGTGAAGGTTGGAGACGGGACGATAGTTCTCTAATAATGCTGGGTCCAGGGACGGCTTCTTGAGGAGGGGCCTTACCACCGCCTCTTTCAAGACGGCAGGCAGGGACCCCTCACTCAGAGATGCATTGACAATGCCCTGGAGCCAGCCTCGTGTTGTCTCCCAGGATGCCAGTACAAGCCAGGAGGGACACGGGTCCAATAAACATGTGGTAGCCCGAAGTCTCTTTGACAACTTGTCCATATCCTTGGTAGTAACAAAATCAAACTCCTCCCAGAATGGAACCTCAAGACCAACCTCGGACAATCTCGCTGGACCACTCTCGATGGAGGGTAACTCATTCTGAATCCGAGTGATTTTGTCCTGCAGATAAATCCCAAATTCCTCTGCTCGTCCCTGTAGAGGGGCTTCCTGCGGCCTCTGATGAAGGAGGGAGTGGGTCACCCCAAACAGGGCGGCAGGGCGGTTATCTGCGGATGCAATAAGGGTGGCACAATACTCACGTTTGGCCACTCTTATCGCCACTAAGTAAGTCCTAATATGGATTCTCACTAGTGTTCGGTCGGCTTCGGAGCGAGAGGATCTCCATCTGCTCTCTAGGCGTCTCTTGTGGCGTTTCATCTCCCTCAGTTCCTCAGTAAACCAAGGAGCCAGGGTGACTCGTCGCCACAAGAGAGGCCGCAAGGGCGTGACTCGGTCGAAGGCCCCCGTGGCCGCACTTAACCATGCGGCCACCAGGTCCTCAGTCGAGTCACGGGGCAAGTCCACAGGCATTGGCCCAAGCTCCCTCTGGAACCTTACCGGGTCCATCAGGAGCCTGGGGCGGAACCATATAGGGATGTTCGGCTCCGCCTCCCCGTGGTGAGGTGCGGCGATTGGAAAGTCCAGCCGAAGGAGAGCGTGATCTGTCCATGACAGGGGTGTGATTGCTAAGTCTCCTATTCCCAGATCACGACTCCACTGTCCCGAGACGAAGATTAAATCCAGGGTGTGACCACCCTCGTGAGTAGGGCCTTAAAACTACCTGGGTCAGGTCCATGGCTGTCATGGAAGCCATGAACTCCCGAGCTACTCCAGAGGTCTCACCCGCCGATGGCAGATTGAAGTCCCCCATGACCAAAAGTCTGGGGGTCTCAACCACCGCCTTGGCTATCACCTCTAGGAGCTCGGGCATGGCTGTTGTTGCATAGCGAGGAGCCAGGTATACAACTAACACGCCCATCTGCCTCCCTAGGCCCCACTTCACAAGGAGGGACTCGCACCCGGTCGTCTGAGGGATCGTGGTCTCCTTCGGCTCAAGACCTTTTGGATGACCAAAAGAAACCTAGAGATCGTAAAATTCAAAAACTGATTTAAAAGTCCATGTGCACTTAAAGTTGAAATTTGAAGATAATCCGTAACTGAAAATAATCCATAGGCAATTAATTGATGATAGTTCATGATAGTTCGTAAGCAGATCATTGGCATGATAGTGATAATTCATAAGCAAACCCGTGGCAGCAGCGACAGCATAGACCATGATAAACAGCCGCTCCCTGGTTAGCTAGCCTAAGCCAGCATGGTCGGGATGTCAGGTCATTGCAATAGATTTCCCGCTGGCCGCCCAGCGGAGTATCGAAAAAGCGTGTCGAGGTAGCTCAAATAGCCCATGTTTGATGGGAACAGAACCTACCTACTGTAATACAATAATACATTAGCAGAGTTGGAAGGGTCCTTGGAGATCATCTAGTCCAACCCCCAGCCTAGGCAGGAAACCCTATACCATTTCAGACAAATGGCTATCCAACATCTTCTTAAAGACTTGCAGTGTTGGGGCATTTACAACTTCTGGAGGCAACTTCTGTTCCACTTGTTAATTGTTCTGTCTGTCAGGAAATTTCTCCTCAGTTCTAAGTTGCTTCTCTCGTGGATTAGTTTCCACCCATTGCTTCTTGTCCTGCCCTCAGGTGCTTGGGAGAATAGCTTGACTCCCTCTTCTTTGGGGCAACCGCTGAGATATTGGAAGACTGCTATCATGTCTCCACTAGTCCCTCTTTTATTAAACTGTGTTTGCTGTCAGATGGGTGGTTCTTTGTTACAGTTTGATTCAGTTCGTATTAAGCAGTTTAAAGCAGCTGCCTGCCTCCGTGTTTTTACCTCAGAGAGCAGTCTTGAGCAGTATTTCTCCCCCCCACCTCTCTATGGGCCACCTGGGAGTTTGCTATCCCAGTGCCTTTTTGGCCCTAAGAGGCCTCTATATGAGGCCTCTTCCAACACTGACAGTTGAAAAGCAGTCTGATGGGCGTGGCTACAGGGAAGTGAAAACACATTTCAGTGGGTACATTTTACATGTGTGTACCTTGCACACAATACATGTGTGCTAGGCACAAAATGAGTAGCTATTCTATTATCAGAAGTCCTTGTGAACATTATGTGAAAAATTGAGGTAAATTGGTCCAGTAGTTTTTGAGATTAGTGCAAACTATTTTACATTTTTATTTATATAGATAAGTACTGCTCTTGGAGATGTCATAATTAAATTGAAGGACCATAGTTTTTCATGCAGATTAGTTGGGTTTGATCCAAGACCTCTGCAGAATTTAGAAAGACTTTGGTTGAATACCAAGAAGAGCTACTGCCAGCCAACAAAAATACAAGGGAGCTAAATCAGGTCTGTCTAAAGGAGTTTCCAAGCCCAGATCTCCTTTGTATATAGGAGGTGATGTTATAGGTAGAGAAGATAAGTAAGCTTCAGATTTCATATCTTCCTAGAATGTCTACAGGAAGAGGCAAGTAGACTTTTCAGTTCTACACAGAAACACTTCCTTGAGTCTCTCTGCACACCTTCTCCAACCAGCTAGATATCTTAGCCACATAAAGACCCCACAATTCGAAATCATTACTCAGATTTAATGTTGTCCCAACAGCTGTTATTGAAGGAAGACCCTAAAAGATCCCTTTTGTACAGAATATGTGGAGAAATGCATGAAATGATGAAATATAACACAATAACAATAAAATGATAAAAGAAGAACAGATTGATAGAATAATAGAATTGGAAGGGACTTTGGAGATCTTCTAGTCTAACCTCCTGCTCAAGTACCTATATCATTCTGGACAAATGGCTGTCAATCTCCCTTTAAAAACCAGTGATGATGGAACACCCACATTGTCTAAAGGTAAACCTTTTCACCGGTTAATTGTTTCACCTGTCAGGAAATTTCTATTTTCCATCTATTGGTTCTTGTCCTGCCTTCAGATACTTTGGAGAATAGATTGTCCCCCTCTTAGCCCCAATTTTCTCTTCTAATACTTATCCATCTTTGACCACCCTTTTATATATTGTTTTACAGAGGACATTTCAAGTATCAAGGGGAGACGTACCTTATTGAACCCTTGATGTTTTCCAAGAGGGAAGCCCATGCAATCTACAAATCTGAAAAGATAGAAATGGAGGATGAGAGCCCCAAAATCTGTGGGGTAACCAAGACTACTTGGGAATCGGATGAGTCGATCACAACGGCCTCTCAGTTAAACCTTACTCCTGAAGTAAGTCTTATATTAAAATCTCATGTATATAACATGGTTAAAAATTGGGATTCTAAAATGTAAAGTAAAAGAGAAATTGTTTTGGGGGGAGGTGATTGGATAAAATTCATAAGGGAAGAACCCCCATTTCTAAATTCTTTATCCTCAGCAAATTGTGGTTCTATACATTATGTTTAATTGGTCCTTTATCTTGAATGTTCTAGTCCCAATGTCTGCTCACAGCCACTTTATTCAAACTGGATCTTGTGCAGGAGAGTTATGAAAGTGACTGTCAGACAGCAAGGACAGAAAGTACATTCCAGAATTGGCAATTTGGCCTTGCAGTTCTGTATGCTGAAAAACATAAATACTTTTTCTTAGGGAAAGAAGCAAATAATACACGCTGACACATGCACATCTTAGCAAAAGTGTACTTCCTGTGTATTTTGGGCATTCTAGTGATGAATGCCATAAAATGCAGGAGGGAAGGGCTCTTTCCCAGGGAAATAATTGGCAGATTAGCTATGAGTCCTTGGATTGCAGAAAGAAGCTCAGAAGGGATTCCTCCCTAAAACTTTCACAGGATGTATCCTATGGTTACACAGAGTGTTCTTGAGTCTGCAAGATTTCTGACTATAGGAGAGCAGCAATAAAGAAATTACTCTGAGCAATTAACCTTGTTGTTCCTGTTCCTTGTGTCCGAGAAGTCTGAAACAATACTTCAGTAATCATTTTAAAATTACATCAAAAGAAAGATAATAATAATAATAATAATAATAATAATAATATCTTTATTTATATACTGCCTCTTCTCCCCAAAGGGACTCGGAGCGGTGCACAGGGAAAATTAAAAATACCAATATAAAATACATAAATAGATAAATAAAATACAAACCAAATTATCCCTGCGCTAAAATAACCCTATCTTAAAATACACTAAAATCCCCTAAAACCCTATTAAAAGACGGAAGACTAACCTTTGACCATTTAGAGTGAGTTCAGTGGGTCAGAATGTCTGATTGCCTCCCCTTATCTTGTCCTTGATGCATAATGTGATATCATTGCAGGCAAGGTCCCATTGGTTACATAGCAGGACCACATCACCATGTTTCTCACATGATTGTTAGAGATCCTTTGTTGGAGAAAGGAAAGGAAAAGTGAGAAAGTCATCAGAGCATCATTTTGACAGGCTGAAAAATAGGTCAAAGAAAGTCATTTCTTCACATGCTTGTTTTTATTTCTATAAAATGCTGTTCAGAACTAGGTATTCATATATAAATTTATCTTTAAGTGTTGGTGTGAAGTTCGCAAGAGATGACCTAATTAATTTATGAGCCTCGAGATAAAGTTCAAACAAAAACCATTCATTTATTAGGATCAACATCTTGGCATTTTCTTCTGTGGAGCCGAAATTGGTTTCTGCTTAATTGTGTTTGAACTTTAGCCCTCTATCTCCCTTCTATTGTCATACATCATAAATCATATTCACCAACTCGTTTGGAGAAATATGAGATCCAACTCTGGCCGAAGGTATGCATGGAATCTTCCCTCCAATACCAACCTGATAATAGTCATGGCAACGCTTTGCAAGTTGACATCTGGATTATAAATTCCAAAAACAAATGAATTGGAAACAAGTGCCACACTATACTAATGCAAAGAAAGTGATTAGTGTCAGGACAAACTGTTTTTAAAGGTGATAACTTATGTTCCTGCTTGACAATCCATTGCATAATGCTCTTTTTCCTCAAAAATTTATCAGCACATTCTCTAACTCAGAGTTCCCCAACCTTTCCAGCTTTGTGGACTGGCAGGAGGCAGAGGGGATTGTTCCCCATGAGCAGCTGGGCCATGAGTGTGCTCGGCTCCATTTGTGCAAGCAGTGGGCACACACACTCGCTTGGGCAAAAGGAGCATGTCCATCCATTCTTTCTTGCTGGCCATGCAAGTGGAGATGCACATGTTCATGCCAATGCTCACCCACCGTAGTGGGCTGTGGCCCAGGGGTTGGGGACCCCACTCTAAGTGCTAAAATTTGAACAATCTGTTTCCCTATAAGTGTCTTCTTCAAAGAGCCAATATTTCTGAAAGGCCAAGGATTTTGGCCAGGGAGTAAAACAAACAGTTTTCTGATTATCTGATGATGACCAAGATTCTTGTTGGCTGCTGGGAGCAACATGTCTAAACAGCCTTTTGCTTATTGTTTTGTTTAGCAACAAAGATACTTGCAAGCCCAAAAATACATTGAGTTTTACATAGTTGTGGACAACAAAATGGTAAGTATCCTTGATATCATTCCATTTTTTTTCTGCATTGATTTCTGCCTCTTTTTACGTAGGATATTTTCGATGACATTAACAAACATCCAAACTGGATTTCTCTTAACATGTGCTTCATCATAAACTTTATTATTTCTTTTTGTTATTAGACCCAACCAATATTTACAAAGTTAGGAGACATTTGTGTAAATATACTCTAATTTGCACACTTGTTCTTCCTGGATTCCATCTAAATTTATTTTTACCTCACACTGGTTAAACAGTTATATAGGTTTCTTTGAAACATTCCTGCACAATTTGTATATCCAAGTTGACAACACATGAAGAATAAGACGTCTAGTGGAGAATGCTTATGTTACACTTCTCTAAACATGGAAATATGGCATCCAATTTAGGAAAGCATCTCAGTAGGTTGACCAAAATTTTCTCCAACCAGGAGGAAAACCAATGTATGCTACTGAAAAGTTAATAATTTTGATATATTAATGGCACAAATGTGGATTAAAAATCAGCACAAACAATATCTTTGGAGTGCATGGATCAAAAGTAATATTTTATCTAAATCAGCAAATTCAATAATCCTTTCACTGATATGTTCTCTGTCTTTTTCCTTCTCTCCCTTTTTCCTATAATTATGATCTCATTTTAACTTTTTTATCTTTTCTGTAGTACAAGAAATACAAGAGTGATTTATGTCTTGTTAGAACAAGAATTTATGAAATTATCAACATTATAAATACGGTAAGAGGACATGGAAATAATTATTTCACTTGTTGGATTTAAACTTCTCTCAGCCCCATCCCAGATTTTCATTTTATTTATTTATTTATTTATTTATTTATTTATTTATTTATTTATTTATTTATTTATTTATTTATTTATTTATTTATTTATTTATTTATTTATTTATTTATTTATTTATTTATTTATTTATTTTTCATATTTATATCCCACACCCATCTCACAACAAGGGACCCGGGGCGGTGCACAGGAAAATTAAAAACAGATACAAGTAAAAAAAACAATCCTAAAAACAATATTAAACCCATCCCTGTGCTAAAACATACTTAAAACCCACAAATTAAAACTTTGGTAAACTTTGGTTCGGAATCAGGTAGTTCACACCAAGCCGGCTAGCTGGAAAAAATGCATTTTTAAGTGCTGGCGGAACAGGCAGAGGTCCGAGATAACATGGAGTTCGGCAGGCAGGTCGTTCCAGAGGGTAGGGCCCACCACAGAGAAGGCCCTTCCCCTGGGCGTCGCCGGCCGGCATTGACCTGCCGACGGCACTCAGAGAAGGCCCTCTCTATATGAGCGTATCGGTGGAAGGGACGTATGGGGCAGCAGGCGGTCTCGCAGGTAACTAGGCCCCGTGCCATGGAGCACCTTAAAGATGGTCAACAGCACCTTGAAATGCACCCGAAAGGTCACAGGTAACCAGTGCAGCTCGCGCAGGAGAGGTGTTATGTGGGACTGCCTTGAGGCTCCCATGATCACCTGCGTGGCCACATTCTGAACTAACTGTAACCTTCGAGTGCATCTCAAGGGGAGCCCCATGTAGAGAGCGTTACAGTAGTCCAGACGGGATGTCACAAGTGCTTGAGTGACTGTGCGAAGGGCATCACAGTCCAGTAAGGGGCGCAATTGGTGGACCAGGCGGACCTGGTAAAACGCCCCCCTGGCCACGGCCGTCACATGGTCCTCCAAGGACAGCCAGGAATCCAGGAGGACTCCAAAATTACGCGCCCTCTCCACGGGAGCCAATAATTCGACCCCCATGACCAGCGATGGATTTACCTGGCTGAACCGTGACACCGGGAACAACAGCCACTCGGTCTTGGATGGGTTTAGTTTGAGTTTATTACTGCCCATCCAGATCCGTACAACCTCCAAACACCGGGACAGCACCTCGACGGCATCGTTGGGGTGGTTTGGGGTAGATATGTACAGCTGAGTGTCATCAGCGTACAGGTGATACTTTACCCCAAAACCACTGATGATCTCACCCAGTGGCTTCATATAGGTGTTGAACAGGAGTGGCGAGAGGACCGGCCCCGGTGGCACCCCATATGTGAGGGGCCTCGAAGTTGACCTCTGCCCTCCTGTCAACACGAATTGTAACTGACCGGAGAGGTAGGAGAACCACCATAAAACTGTGCCTCCCACCCCCAACCCCCCCAGTCGATGCAATAGGATACCATGGTCGATGGTATCAAAAGCCACTGAGAGGTCTAACAGGACTAGAATAGAGGAACAACCTCTATCCCGCACCCTCCAGAGATCATCCACCAACGCGACCAATGCCGTCTCAGTGCTGTGACCGGATCAAAAGCCAGAGTGGCGCGGGTCTAGATAATCAATTTCCTCCAGGTGGTGGGAAAACTTCTGTGCCACCACACTCTCTACAACCTTCGCTATAAAATGGAGTTTGGAGACCGGACGGTAATTTACCAACAATGCTGGGTCCAGGGAAGGCTTCTTGAGGAGGGGTCTCACCACCACCTCTTTCAGGGCAGTAGGCAAGAACCCCTCACTTAAAGAGGCGTTCACTATATCCTGGAGCTAGCCTCATATAACCTCCCAGGATGCCAGTACAAGCCAGGAGGGACACGGGTCCAATAAACATGTGGTGGCCTTTAGTTTCCTCGACAACCTGTCCATATCATCAGCAGTGACAAAGTCAAATTCCTCCCATAAAATAGTCTCAAAGCCTGCATCGGACGATCCCTCTAGACTACTATCTTTGGGGGGCAACTCGCTCCGAATCTGAGTGATTTTATTCTGCAGATACTCTCCAAATTCCTCTGCTCTGCCCTGTAGAGGGGCTTTCCGTGGCCTCTGTTCAAGGAGGTAGCGGGTCACCCCAAACAGGGCCGCAGGGCGTTTATCTGCGGATGTGATAAGACTGGCACAATAATTACGTTTGGCCACTCTTATCGCCACTAGGTAAGTCCTCAAGTGGGCTCTTACCAGTGTTCGGTCGGATTCGGACCAAGAAGATCTCCACCTACTCTCTAGGCATCTCTTGCGGCATTTCATCTCCCTCAGCTCCTCGGAGAACCAAGGAGCCTGGGTGAGTCGATGCCGCGTGAGAGGCCGCAAAGGCGCGACCCGGTCCAAGCCCCCCCTAGCCGCACTGTACCATGTGGCCACTAGGTCCTCGGTCGAGTCGCGGGTCAAGGATACAGGTAATGGCCCAAGCTCCCTCTGGAACCTTTCGGGATCCATCAGGCGCCTGGGGTGGAACCATCTTGGCATGGATTCATTGTGTTCACATAACATACTTAACCAGATAAAGATAACTGAGAGATGGACTTCTATAAGAATGCTAACCTTTGTGGCTTCAAGTGAGGCAAAATGAGGTTATCAGGCCAGCTGGTTATCCAGCACATAAGGCCATCCCAGGAAATGGGCTAATTCAGTAACTAGGTTAATAAGCCTCTTATGTGAATGCAGCCACCATTTTGAGAGGTTGCAAATCCAAAAATCTTGCAAGAATTCAATCAGAATGACACCTGTAGCTGGATTCTTTGAGGTTGCGGTTAATGGTTCTGAACTTGGACATTAGAAAGAGATAGATAGAATCAGCCAATTGATTGTGAAACTGATCCCTGAGAAGAAACCTGGAGAGGGGCACTTAATTTGAGTTGGATTGTGATACGTACCAGGAGAGACACTCATATTGTAGTGTCCTTTTAGCCTTCTTTACATTTTCACTGTTGATGATCTGTTGGAATCAGGGAGACAACAGGAAGATCACTTTGTCAAATCTTCCTTTAGTCCACTTCCTCTTCTGTTCCTGATTACAGAGAATAATCAACTGCTTCTTTTTATCCTTTGATTTATTTCTCCTGCTTAATACATCATCATTATTATAAACTTTTATTCATTACACACGAAACTCAGTCAACTAAACATTTAAAAATGTATCACAAATACCATTGACTGGCTCTGATTATTGATAAGGGTTGCTGCCAGCATCCTAGATATCAACCAAGTATCTTCTTAAATTATATGTTGTTCCGAGTTGTTGTTATATTTTTTCTATTCATTAAACATGAAACTCAGTAAACTCAACATTCAAAAATGCATCACAAATACCATTGACTGGCACTGATGATTGATACGGGTTGCTGCCAGCATCCTAGATATCAACCAAGTACCATCTTAAAATATGCCTGGCATAGCTGGTTTAACTATTTTATTATTTTAGTAGGGTTTTAATTAATATCCTTAGCACGGGCTAAATTTTATTTAATCTTAGTTTTAACCATTTTTGACTGTTTGTATTTTTATATTTATAGTTCCTGTGCACCGCCCTGAGTCCCATGTTGGGAGATAGGGCGGTATAGAAACTGAATTATTATTATTATTATTATTATTATTATTATTATTATTATTATTATTATTATTATTATTGTTGTTGTTGTTGTTGTTGTTGTTGTTGTTGATGATGTTGATGTTGATGTTGATATTAATATTAATACTAATACTAATACTAATACTAATACTAATACTAATACTAATACTAATACTAATACTAATATTAATATTAATATTAATATTAATATTAATATTAATATTAATATTAATATTAATATTAATATTAATATTAATAATATAAGATGTTCCTAGGAGCACAGGGTTTTGCAGTTCTGCTGATGTTATTGCAGGAAGCTGCAATTTCTTTGTGTATTTTGTAATGTCCTTGGACATGGTACCAAGTGCCCTGATGACAATGGGTATCACTGTTACATGTTACATGCTACATGTAACATGTTACATATCAAACAAGTATTTTCTTAAATTGTATGTTGTTCCAAGTTGTTGTTGTTATATTATTATGTGGTTAATCTTTGGTAAGATTCCCAGCCTTTGGGGCTGGTTGGTAGCTCAACAGCTCGAGTCCTAACCAAGGACCTAGGAACTGTCAAGGTAACGTCGGAAGATATAAGCTGTTCCAGCAGGGTGGCCCTTTGTAGAGTCAGAATGCTCAAGTCAGGCAAACCTAGAACCTCCACATAGCAAGGCAGTCCCCTAGGTATTGCTCCAAGGGCTCCAATCACAATTGGGATAACGCACGACTTTCTCCTCCACAGTCGCTCAACTTCAATGTGCAAGTCCCGGTATTTTGTGATCTTTTCCTGCTGCTTACTTTCAATTGGTGCATCACCAGGCATTGCAATGTCAACAAACCATACTTTTTTCTTTCCAATTATTGTTATATCAGGTGTGTTGTAGGACAAGTATCTGTCAGTCTGAATTCTGAAGTCCCACAAGATCTTGACCCTCTCATTCTCTAAAACTTTCTCAACCTGATGTTCCCAGTGATATTTGCTATACTCATATCCAAACTTCTGGCACAATTTCCAGTGAATGATCTTAGCAACACAGTCATGGCATTGTAGGTAGTCAGTTTGTGAAATTTTGCTGCACCCACTGATCAGGTGGTCGACTGTCTCATCTTTCTCATCAATGTATTTTAGAATTTTAATTGGATGTTTTAGCACAGATTTTTAGTGTAATTTATTTTAGTCATTACTCTGTATATATTGTTATTTATTGATTTTAACTCCCTGTGCACCGCCCTGGGTCCATTTCGATGGAAAAGGGCGGTTCTATAAATCTAAATAAATAAATTAAATTAAATTTCTCATTACAGAGGCGACATTTGCTTTTGGTGGTAACATGTTGAATTTTTGCCTTCATGCAGTTTGTGGCTAAGGCTTGTTCTTGAGCTGCCAAAATAAAGCCTTCTGTTTCTTTTTTCAGTACAGTAATCCCTCGTTTTTCGCGGGTAATAGGGACCGGACCCTTCCGCGAAAAACGAAAAACCGCAAAGTGGGATTCGCCACTAGGAATGCTCCCCCCCCGCGCGCCTCAGCGTTGGTGCTCCTGTGGAAATGTGGTGGACTTGGGGAAGGAGTGAGGAGGGGAGGGGTGGCCGAAATGGCTGCTTCCCTCCTCGGCTGGGGAGCAGCAGTAGGCACCCCCCCCTGGGGACAGCAGCAGGAGGCAAGTCAATGCGGCAGCCTCCTCAGTGAGGGAGCAGCGCCGCGGCGGGTGGAGCGAGCGAGCCACCGACCGACCCCCGCGCGTCCCATCGCCGACTCCAGCTCGGCGGGCGAAGGGGCGAAGTGGCAAACTGGGAAGCTGACGCACCCGAAATCTGGTAAGGTGGAGCGAGCGGGCGGTGTGTGTGTGTGTGTGTGTGTGTGGCAGGGTTGAGGGAATGGCGAGCGGCGGCTGCATCCCCGGAGCTCGGCTAGGCGAGGGCTAGAAAGGCAAGCCGAGGAGTTTCCCGAGAGTTTTGGAGGGTCAGGAGAACGACCCTCTTTGCAACGCCGCCTATTGCAAAGCTCCGGCTGCTTGGGAGGGTGGTTATTTATTTATTTATTTATTTTTGAAAAATCCGCGAATGAGTGAAGCCGCGAATAACGAGGCCGCGAAAAACGAGGGATCACTGTACTCCCAATCTTAACCAATTCCAAGTTAGTTTTTGGTCAGCTTTTCCTTCAATACTTTTCAAGTATTTGTAGAATCCTCGACTTAGGACCAAGCCACTAAGTCTGGTAAACTTTGCATGACCTCGTTTACTTGTTATAATAGTAACAGCCAGTCGCGTCTGATTGGTTAAGACGCGACTGGCCGAATTTGGGTTATCTGCCTTGCTAATTGGTTTCCCGCTTGAGAGCTAGCGTATAAATAGCTGTCAAGCAGGGAAGCACATGTCTACCGCACTTTCGATACTTGTAAATAGTTGGATGTCTGAATTCTGTTGGACCCGAATAAACCTTTTATGATGACTAGCCTGTGTCGGACTCACTGTCTAAGAGACTTAACACTGGCGACGAGGTCTGGGGACCAGGACTAGTCTGCTCGTTTTCCCTGCCGTCTGGGACACCCTGAACGTTTCGTTTCTGCTCGTCTCGTGCGCTACAACCTCACCATGACGACTATGCCGCCTTTTACGCCATTCGACACCACCAAAGAGCAATGGGCTTCGTTCCTGGCCCGCTTCGAATGCTTCCTAATCGCCTATGACTTCGGCGTATTGTCCCCCACGAGGAAGCTGAGCTTATTCCTCTGGTGCAGGGGACCGGAGCTCTTTGCAACGGCGTGAACGATCGCTGCGCCTGCCGCCGTGCACGAAGTGCCCTGGGACGACCTTCTCGGCCGCCTTCGAGCACACTACATGCCGGTGCCATCCCGGATAGCGCATCGCTATGCCTTCCGGCAGTGCGTCCAACAACTGACGCAATCCATTGCCAAATTCCTCCAAGTGCTTCGGGCCACCGCAATCCCCTGCGAATTCCCCGCCGCCTTTTTGGAGGAATCTCTTTTCGAGCAGTTCGTCTGTGGCGTCCAGGATGTCCGCCTCAAACGCTGCCTGCTCGCAAAGACTGTCCTAACCCTGGAACAGGCCGTGGAGGAGGCCCGCGCTGCCGAACTGTTGGAAATCTCAACCGCCGACATGGGACACGCTCACCCTCCTCTCTTCCCCTCTCCAAATTCAGAACTGAATTCTGTTGGAACCGAATAAACCTTTACTGTCTAAGAGACTTAACAGTATTGGCTATGCATAGTTTTGCTTTTCCAATTTTCAGCTCGTTTTTCAATTACTTCTTTCTTATATTCAGCTTTTGACTTAGTTGTCTTTAAAAGGCCTCCTTTATTCAGTTCCTTAATCATTGGTTCTTCACTTTTCTGGATGTAATCATTCAAGCTGTGTCTTTGTTCTTCCACAGTCTGCTTTACTTGTAGGAGTCCTCAACCACCTTCTGCTCTTGGCAGTTATAATCGGTCAACATCACTTTTAGGGTGCAAAGCATGAGTCATTGTCATAAAAATAATAATAAAAAATAAAATAAAAATAAATAAATAATAAGCTTCCTTGTTTTTCTGTCCAAATTGTCCAACTCCATCTGGGTCCAGTCAATTATTCCTGCATAGTATCGAATCACAGGTATAGCCCAGGTATTTATGGCTTTTATGATGTTTCCTCCACTCAATTTGGACTTTAATATCTTGCGGATTCGTCGAATGTACTTGGTTGAAGTTAATTCCTTGATTTTATTATGCATTAAGTCAGAGGCCTCTTAAATCCCCAAGTACTTGTAGCCTTCTTCTGGTTTTACTGCCTTTATCATTTCTTCATTCCCAAGTTCTATTCCATCATCTTCTATGATCTTGCATGCTTTGGTTGCCATTGTTGCACATTTGTCAATTCCAAACTGCATACCAATGTCTTGGCTAAATTCCTTTGTGCTTTCAATTAATAAATTCAGTTCAGCTTTTGTTTTACCAAACAGCTTCAAATCATCCATGTACATCAAGTGCAAAATTTTCAGTCCTTTCTTTGCAAGTTCGTATCCACAGTTCTTATTATTATTATTTACTTTATTCATAAAACATGAAACTCAGCCAACTGAACATTTAAAAATGCATTGTAAATACTATTGACTGGTGCTGATACAGTTTGGTGCCAGCATCCTAGGTATCAACCAAGTTTCTTTGTAGAATGTAAGATGTTCCAAGTAGCACTGTTTTTTGCAGTTCTGCTGGTGTTATTGCAGGAAGCTGCAATTTGCTGATATATTTAGTAAAAATTTTGGACATGGTGCGAAGTGCCCCGATGACAATGGGTGTCACTGTGACATGCTTCATCCATAGCCATGTAGTTTCGATGGCCAGGTCGCGATATTTCATTATTTTTTCTAGCTCTTTTTCTTCGACTCTGGCATCTCCAGGAACAGCGATATCAATGAACTGTACACTTCGGCCCTCTACAACTGTGATATCTGGTGTGTTGGGCTCCAAATGACGATCTGTTTGTATTTGAAAGTCCCACAAGATCTTCACCCTCTCATTCTCGATAACCTTTTCCATTTTATGTTCCCATGACTTTCTGGATACAGGTAAACCATATTTTTTACATAATGACCAGTGGATTAATTTAGCAACTCGGTCTTGTCTAGCATTATAATCAGTTTGTGTGATTTTGCTGCATTCATATATTAAATGTGAAACAGTTCGCCTTTGTTATTGCAAAGTCGGCAGTTTGGGTTGTCAGTGGATTTTTGAATCTTTGCTTTCATGGCATTAGTTTGTAGTGCTTGTTCTTGAGCAGCCAGTATTAAACCTTACGTTTCTTTCTTGATAGTTCCCATCTTAAGCCATGTCCATGTCAAGTTGTCATCACATTTTTCTTCAATGTTTTTCAAGTGCTGTCCATGCAAAGCCTTGGTCTTCCATCTATTTAATCTGTCATCCAGCTGTTTTTCCTTATATTCTGCCATTGTTTCTGTTGTTTTTATGCTGTTCTCCATTTTTATAACCTGCAGCAATTTTTCTGTACTTTGGTTCACATAATAATTCAAACTTCATTTTTTGTTCACATAATCATTCAAACTTCTATTATTATTATTATTATTATTATTATTATTATTATTATTATTATTATTATTATTATTATTATTATTATTATTATGTTAATCTTTCATGAGATTCACAGCCTTTGGGGCTGGTTGGTAGCTCAATAGCTCGAGTCCTAACTAGGAACTGTCAAGGTAATGTCAGAGGATATAGTTCCAAGCAGGGTGGCCCTTTGTAGAGTCAGAATGCTCAAGTCAGGCAAACCTAGAACCTCCACATAGCAAGGCAGTCCCCTAGGTATTGCTCCAAGGGCTCCAATCACAATCGGGATAACACACGACTTTCTCTTCCACAGTCGCTCAACTTCAATGTGCAACTCCCGATATTTTGTGATTTTTTCTTGCTGCTTATTTTCAATTCGTGCATCACCAGGTATTGCAATGTCAATGAACCATACTACTACTACTACTACTACTACTACTACTACTACTACTACTACTACTATTATTATTATTATTATTATTATTATTATTTACTTTATTCATTAAACATGAAACTCAGCCAACTGAACATTTAACAATGCAGTACAAATACCATTGACTGGTGCTAATGGTTGATACAGTTTTAATAATAATAATAATAATAATAATAATAATAATAATAATAATAATAATAATAATAATAATAATAATAATAATAATAATAATAATTATCATTATCATTATCATTATCATTATCATTATCATTATCATTATCATTATCATTATCATTATCATCATCATCTGTGGTTAATCTTTGGTGATATTCACAGCCTTTGGGGCTGGTTAGTAGCTCAACAGCTCGAGTCCTAACCAAGGACCTAGGAACTGTTAAGCTAACATAATAATAAGATATTTATTATTATTATTATTATTATTATTATTATTATTATTATTATTATTATTATTATTATTATTATTATTATTATTATTATTACTATTATTATGTGGTTAATCTTTGATGAGATTCACAGCCCTTGTGGCTGGTTGGTAGCTCAACAGCTTGACTCGCAACCAAGTACCTAGGAACTGTCAAGGTAACGTTGGAGGATATAAGCAGTTCCAAGCAGGGTGGCCCTTTGTAGAGTCGTCATTATTATTATTATTATTATTATTATTATTATTATTATTATTATTATTATTATTATTATTATTATTATTATTATTATTATTATTATTGGCTCCACAATTCAACCCTGAGTTCCAGAGGTTTCTCTTCTATTGATAGCTAGGTCTTTATTTTTATTCACCTGCCCATAGAAGCCAATATCAGTTGCTTTTTAATATTGAAACGTTTCTCAAGGTTTACTTGTATTTGAGTTTCTGATTGTTGCCATGTCCTCCTGACAGATGGTGAGAATTTTGAAAATCCATGTAGCATTGGTTGGCATAGAAATTTGGTCCGATGGAGATAAGATTAACGTGCAGGAATCGGTGGATGCCACTTTGGAGTTATTTGAAGAATGGAGAGAAACAGATTTGCTGCCACGCAAAGGAAATGATAATGCTCAGTTAATCACGTACGTCTCATTGTGGAGAAAGGGAGTGGGGAGTCTGAGAGTGGAGGATTATGCGAAGGTTAGGGTTTCTACAGCTTTTCCATTCTGTGCTGTATACTTTAAATCATATATGAATTATATCTCTGGGTCAAAGTCAACAACTTTTTTGTTTTTTGTAGATGAGAGCTGGTTTTGAGAAGTCCTTGAATGATTGCAGGTCAAAACTTCAGCTTACTTTCTTTTTAAATTGAAATTCAAATGCTTATTCTGCTATGCTTTGGCTGTACTTGCACAAGCATTTTTCATTCAATTGAGTAATGTTTTGGTTCCCATCCTCCATCAATTAAATGAATGTGTGCATCGCACAACAGATAAACCAAGAATAAAGTAAAATAATAAAATATCCAATCTATTTATAATGCTTAGCAATACACACACACACACACACATACACACACACACGTACACAAAGACACAAAAGCTCTTTTTCATAGCCAAAGAGCCAACTTTGTCAATGTCAAAAGGCCAAAAGCACATTGAATGCTATTATCTTTCCCCCACCAAAATGGTGACTGTTTATCTACTTATGTTTGTGTGCTTTTAAACTGCTAGTTGGCAGGAGCTGGAGCAACATTCTTCTATTTTTCTAATTAGCTTCAGTCCAGTTTCTAAGGAGTCTTCTAATATGAAGACCATGTCATCTACAAACGCCTGTAGTTTGTCTTTCTCTTTTTTAATTTCCATTCCTTTTATTTCTTTATTTAGTTTGTTGAATATTCCTGGCTAACCTTTCCAAAGTCAGTATAAATAGCAGCGGTGACATTGGACATCCCTGTCTAATTCTTTTTTTTTAATATCAAAGTTCTCTGTTGTGTCCCCATTTATCATCGCCTTAGCTCAGTGGTGGGCAAACTCATTAGTCAACAGAGGCAAATATCAACAATACCACGATTGAAATTTCTTTTGAGAGCCGGAAGGTGTGGCCTGTTTTGTGGGAGTGGCTCAGCGGTCATGTGACTGGGTGGGCGTGGCCAACTTGGAAAATGTGGTGAAACTCACTTAACGATGGTCTTGGTTAGCAACCAAACTTTTAGGTTCAATTGTGGTCATAAGTTCTTTCTTTCTTTCTCTCTCTCTCTCTCTCTTTCTTTCTTCCTCTCTTTCTCTCTCTTTCTCTTTCTTTCTCTCTTTCTCTCTTTTTCTCTTTCTTTCTGTCTCTCTTTCTTCTTTCTTTCTTTCTCTCTCTATCTCTGTCTCTCTCTCCTTCGTCCACCCATCTCTGTCATTCTGTGTGTGTGTCTGTCTGTCTGTCTCTCACTCACTTAATCAATCTCTATCTGTCTCTCCCTCCCTCTCTCTGTCTCTCCCTGTTTCTGTGTGTGTCACTCTCTCTGATTCTCTCCCTCCCTCCCTCTCTCTGTCTCTGTATGTCTGTCTCTCCCTCTTTCCCCGTCTGTCTCTGATTCAATCCCTCCCTGTGTCATTCTCTATCTGTGTCTCTCTCCGTCTCTCTCCCTCCCTCTCTTTCTCTCTGTCTCTGTCTGTCTCTCTGTCTTTCCCTCCCCCCCTCTGTCTCTCTCTGTGTCTGTCAGTCACTCCCTCTTTCCCCTCTCCTCCCCTCCCCACCCCGGGAAGCAGCGGAAGGGCCGGCATGCCGGAGGTTACGTACGCCTCCTCCCGCAGCGGGCGAGGGAGCAGGCGGGGCGAGCACCCAAGGCTACCGTCATCTTAAGCACCACCGAGGCTGTCGCCCGGCAGGTCACCCGGCAGGGGCGTCAGGCAGGGAAGCCGGTCGCGTCTCCATCGTGGCTCCCTCCGGTGGGTACCACGGTGCACGTTCTGGGCCCGCGCGTCCATCTCCCTCCCAGCCACACAGCCCCAGAACGTGTGCCGTGGTGGCTGTCAGAGGGAGCTAGTGGAGATGCGCCTGGCTTCCCTGCCCAACGCCCCTGCCGGGCGACCTGCCGAGTGACCTTGGGTGGTGGGAGCTGCGCGTCGCAAGGCTCGGAACCATGCAGGAACTCAGCGCTTTTCCACGGTGTGGAAAAGATAAGCGCATGCAGGTCCTGCGGAATTACAGCACAAATTCCAACCACTACGAAGTCTCCGAGACTGTAATCAGGCAGGGCATGCGCACGCCTATCTTTTCCGTGCGCATGCCCTGCCCGATTACAGTCTCGGAGACTTCATAGCAGTTGGAATTTGCACTGTAATTCCGTAGGACCTGCATGCGCCTATCTTTTCCACACCGTGGAAAAGCGCCGAGTTCCTGCACGGCCCCTGATCACTCCAGACGCCATCGGGGAAGAGGAGGAACGCGAGGGGGACCTCGCAGATGGCCCTCCAGCAGCGCAGACTCGCGGCTGCTTCACACGGTATTCTGTGGACAGAGACAGTGACAGGCAGACAGAGAGAGGCACAGAGAGAGAGAGAGAGAGATGGAGGGAGGGAGGGAATCAGAGAGAGACTGAAGAGCCACATTCAAGGGGCCAAAGAGCCGCATGCGGCTCGCGAGCCGTGGTTTGCCGACCACTGCCTTAGCTGTTTATTATATATTTCTTTAATCACATTAATATATCCCTCCCCAGAAGCCATATATTTCAGTTGTAATAACATAAATTTACAATTAATGTTGTTTCTCAGCATCTAGAAACATTAACCCCATTTGTTTTCCAGGGTGCATTTCATAATACTCCAATGTGTTTAAAATCATTCTCATATTGTTTTTAATCTGCCCCTTTGGCAGAAATCCATTCTGGCCTAAATGTATAAATTCATTCAAATACTTTTTAAATCTCTCTGCTATTATCAAGGCCTATATTTTATAGTCCATATTCAGTAAAGATATTGGTCTATAATTCTTTATCTGCGTTAAATCTGAATTGTCTTTCAGTAGGAGAGTGCTGTTTGCTTCCATCCATGAGTTTGGTATTTCTGCTTCTAGCAGTACTTCATTATATACTTCCAACATCACTGGGCTTAGTGTCTCTTCTAGTTGTTTGTAAAATTCTGCCAGCAGCCCATCAGGCCCTGATATTTTATTATTCTTTTGTCTCTTAATTATTCTTCTGTCAATTGAATCATGGTTATTCATTCATTCAAGATATCTTTAACTGTGTCTGGTACTTTAGGGAGTTCAGATTGTTCCAAATATTGTTGCATGCTATTTTTGAGAATGTTCTCCTTATCCTACAGTTTCTCATAATACTCTTTTTATGGTTTTTTCCCCTCCTCATTCTGATAAAGAAGAGTCCCTTTCTCATTAATCTTTCCTTCTTTCTTATAGGAACGTTGAGTTCGAATACCGTACTCTAGGATATGCTCCCATGAGAGGTTTCTGCAGTTCCAAGAAATCTGTAGCAATTATTCAGGTTAGTAGAAAGGATGCCTGTTACCTATTTGTACTCAAGTGAAAACTTATATATAGGCATAACTTCTTTACAAATAAATCATCTTCCTATTTTTGATCCAAGTCATTTTCATCCATCTTTATTTGCAGATTTGACATCTCCAGGTCCTGCCTCAATTGATGGCATTTTGGCATAATGTATTCTAGACATATTGTAGATTGAGCTTTTTGTATGCCATGAACTATATATCAGAAGGTGGCAATATATAATAATGTTTCTGGAGGAGTCTAACTGTGCTCTGATTGGCAAATAAACAGGTTACATCAGATTACAATACTCCCCAATAATGCTTCTGAACAATATTCTTAGCAAGCCTAATGACAAACATGAATCACCCTTTTTTTTTTCTTCCAAGAAATTTAGGATCTAGATTGCATATGATTGAGTTAAGGTACATTGAGAAAACGAGGGAATACTAAATCTACTTAAAAAGAAAAAAACTCCAGTATTTTAAGACCCTACAAGAAAACTATATTAGTTAAGGCGATGCTATGCATTTATTGAGAACCAAAAAACTTAGTTTTTGTTCACATAGAAAGAATGGAGAGACATGGCAATAAAAAAAACCTCATAAAGTTTTGTGTCTTAAGCACAGTTTGGATTCAAGTAGTATGAGGTAATCCTAAACTTGTTTGCTCAAGAAGGTCATTTTTATTCAGAAAGAATAATTCATTCTTAAGTCTGTTTAGGGCTTCAGCCTTCAATATTCTGAAAATATGTTCTGGAATTCAGCCTTCAATATTCTGAAAATACTAACTTGCACAAAAACCACTGAATATTTCTGGACAGAAGATGCCTGTTAAGTTTTAATAACTAAATAAATGTAGAGAGTTATAGAATTACTTTATATTGTTATGTATGATTTTGTTTTGTTTTGTTTGTCCTTGTAGTGTTTTTCTTTCTGTTTTAAAGATTAAAACATTCAATAAAATTATTTAAATAAATAAATAAATGCAGAGAGCAAATGGATGGATAGGTTTTGATCTTCTCCTGCTGTAGCTTCCAGGCTCTAAAGTTTCCTTCTGGGTGTATTTGTGTATGTTCTCAGTCTTGGTGGGCATACATGCATTCAGAAGAGCTAGCTAGAGGAATTCTGAGATGGTATCCTCGATTTAAAATCTGTCACTTAGTCATCATTTTTAGACAATTAGTGTTCATAATAATTGGTTTCACTTTCAGTTTCTTGGCAGACTAACAATAATCAAGTTTTCTCTTTTCTTTAGGATCATACCAAAGACACAAAGTTGATGGCAACTACCATGGCCCATGAGTTGGGTCATAATCTGGGCATGAGTCATGACACAAATGCCTGCAATTGCTCTGCTGAAAATTGCATTATGTCTCCGAAAATAAAGTAAGGATTGAGGAATACTTTTAATGCCTCTCCAATTAAGTTATTTTTAAATACTTCAATTAATTGTGAAATTAAATATACTGAGGACTTTCAAAAATGAAATAGTCAGGGAGTTACAAAACAAGAAGATTTGGGTCATTTGTGTGTCACTTTACTATGTGTAGTTAAAATGTGTCATATTAAAAAAGGTAGAACTGCTCTCAACAATTGAATTGCCATCATTCAGTAGCTTCCTCCAAAACACAAGAGTTCAAAGAAACAGAAAAGGAAGCATAGCCCAAGAAACAAAATATCTGTGATGGAAAACAGAGGAAAGCAGGTTAGACATTAAAGACGTTCCAAAATAGGAAGCAGAATTGTGTGTGGGATTATTCTGAACCTGCAACAGCAGGAAGGAAAGGATATATTTGTGTCCTTGGGATTTTTCCTGTCTTACCCCTTGTAACACAGAAGATATGTTATATCTCTGCCATAAATTGCATTCTTCTGAAACCAACAGGGAGCAACATTCAGGCGGTCATTGACTTACAACCATTTGTTTAGAAACCATTCAAAGTAACAATGGCACTGAAAACAGTGACTTATGACTGGTCCTCACAATTACAACTGCCACAGCCTCCCTTCAGTCACAGAATCAGAATTTGGGCAGTTGGTGACACCAGTTTGTATTTATGGGAGTTGTAGCATCCTGAATTCATATAATCATCATTTCTGACTTTCCCATCTGTCTTTCCATGTGTAAAGTCAATGGAGCAAGCTGGAACACCTCAATGACTGTGTGATTCACTTAACAGAGTGGCAAAACTGGTTGTAAAACGCAGCATGTCTCACTTAACAACTGGCTTGCTTGGCAATGGAAATTCTGTGGTAGCAAGTCAAGGACTACCAATATTTTGTTCCTATATTTAGCCCTTGATTCATCAAGAGAGAAAAAGAAAACAAAGGCAAACAATCAATGGAATCTTCTCAGTGAAAAACTCCCCATAACTTTTGTGTAAGAGTTTTGTGTAGCCTCAGTGAACATTCCCCCTATTGATCAATTTCTGGTTTCTTCTGCTAAAGCCCTAGGACTTCATTGTCCCATATTTCACGCAATCGCAATGAGGTCAGGAAGTACAGAGAATACTATGTAGCCTTTCCTGTACTTACTGAAAGATTTCTGGGCATCATAGTTACTTTTTAATATTTCTGGACACTTCATGGTGTTTTCTACAGAAGACCATGCTTAGAAAACAATGTTGCTCAATGAATGGCACAAAATGGGTCTGGCACAACTTTGACCTTGAAAGAAGACCATCTTGTCTATTTAATGACCACCTGCAGATTGTCTTTCTGTTCTTGTTTTCAGTCCCTTGCCTGAAGGCCAATGATTATATTCCTATTGATTTGTATTAACATTGGGAAGGTGTTGGGTGGGCTTATGATACCCTGTTTGCATCTATTTAAGTATGCAGTTTCAGAGGTCAGTGTGAAATCACTGATATTATGACCTTTTCAGCAAAAGAAATCCACAATGAATAGTTCAAGACAAATAGAGAGTTAGGATACTTAGCTCTTTATGTGCCTCAAAGTATTCATTGCCATAAAAACTACTCTGTCTCCAAAAAGAAGAAAAGAAAAACAAATTTCTATTGTTTTTCCTTCAATTATATTATTGTCCTTCCACAGAGAGGCTGAGTAACAATGAAAATGAAAGGCAGCCCATTCAAACACAAGAGGAAGCTCAATCAACTAATATCCCATGGAGTTCTCACTGAAAATTTATTTGGTTAATAAAGAAAAGAAATTCGGTAGAAATAAAACAGGGGAGCATAATCTGGGAGTAAGATCAAGGGAACAAATAGTTCTCTTAGCCATTTTGTTTAGAGAAAAGAATCACTAACAAATCACTTAGTTAGCTTTAGAGTAAACTGTACACTGTATTTCTTCTTTAGCCCTCCCTTTTCCATCTTATATGTTTTTGCAATGAATTCTGTTTCTAGTTGAGATATGGATGATGTCCTGATCTTATTTTGTTCCATCTCTACAGTGATGAACCATTCTATGACTTCAGCTCTTGTAGTCTTGAGCAATACCAGAGATTTCTAATTACAAGCCTCCCAGAATGCATTCTCAACAAACCCTTGAAAACAGATATTGATGCAGCTGCAGTTTGTGGAAATTACTTTGTGGAGAAGGGAGAAGAATGTGACTGTGGCCTTCCTCAGGTAAGTTTTTTTTTTAAATCAACAAGAGAGATTTCAAAAAAAAAATTCCTTGAAAAATCCTCTGGCTTTCTAAGTGGTTTGAGCCATCCAATAGGTTGGTTTGTGAATGGCATAGGTTTGTGTGCTTTATGTACATGCATGTATGCTGTGATTACTTGGATTTGGGGAACCAGTTGTGGAGGAATAAAGAACTGGTTTCTCACCACCAATTGGGGAAGACGGCATATTTTTAAAAATGGGTGATTTACCTCTCCAACAAAATCCTTCCCTACTGAAACCCCCTGTTGGGCTGACATGGACACATTATTTGTCAACTGTTTTCCTGAGCTGCTTCCTCCCAGAACTTACGATCTTTAATCTATGTTCTGATCCCTAATGATATTTTTATAAGAACTTGAATTTACTGAAGTGTTCTCTTTATATTGTTAAATACACATCGAATGGTTTGTAAGAATGTCCTTGAGAGACAAAAGGAGGAGGAAAAATCTATTCAATGGTCATATAAGTATAAAAGATTAGCCTGCAGAAGCAATGGGACAAGCTAAACATCTCAAGAGGAACAACCTCCACCCATTCTCTTAGTCCATAAAAATGAGAGGATAGAAATGTACTTTCAGTATTTAAAGATTCTGCTACTGTAACCTTACAATAAAGGTAGTGTTCATATTCATGGTTGGTGCTTCTTCTCTGGACTACCTCCAAGGCTAATATGAAGAGAAGAAAATCCCTCTTGAATAAGAAAGGAATGGGGGCTTTAGGTTATGTGGGCTTCACAACTGGGAGAGGAGGATATTTTTATTCATTTTACTCTTTTCATATAGGAAATATCAGGTAAGTCTGCTTCACATAGATATGCCATCGACCGCTTGCAATAACAAACAGTGTCTGCATTTGCTTAGCTTGAACCCATAAGAGGGATCCCATCACAGAAATATCTTTTTCCTTCGCAGTTTCCCTCTTCAAAATAGGCCAATTAAAAAAGACTAGGCCAAACAGTCTATGACATCATTTGATATGTTTTGGTTTTCAGGATTGTAAAAGTACCTGCTGTGATCCTGCAACTTGTAAGCTGAAACCTGGGGCACAGTGTGACGCTGAAGAGTGTTGTGACAGATGCAGAGTAAGACTTGTTTATTTTTAACACCCAAGAGAGATTTTACCCTGATCCATATTAGGCATATAAAAATGTAATATCTTTTGACTGTTTTCTATGGTCAAAACCTTTTTAACCTATTCCTATCTCCTCTTCCAGCTTATTTTCCCCTTAAGAACATATCCCTAGGGAGAATAATGTAACAAAATATCTGCCTTGTCTTAATCGAAAATGCACTCTTTCTGCACATTAAATCTCTGAAAATAATACATTTATTCTTTCATTGACTTTGCATGGAAGTGCAATTTAAATAAGGGTGGCCAATGTTTGAGTTTGATGCCCTAACTTAGCTCCCTGACTTTTTGGAAGGCTCTGAGATGTCTCTGGTAATGCTATGACATTTTTCTGAATTTTTTTGCATGAAAATAAATTAAAGAGACTTCTGGAAATAAAATTGTTTCCCCCACCCTAAAGTTCTCTACCTGCTCTCTAAAGCTCTAAGTTCAGTTATTTTGGTGGCACATTCTGGAGGTGCTGCAGGACCATGAAGACAGAGAGGTGCAAATTCCTCATTCCTTCCATATAGGATCCCAGTTGACTCTGCAATGAACCTTTTGAGCAGAGGGGCCCAAATCATTTTGTTCTTTCCATATTTTCATCACAGCTAGATTCTCAGGAAGAGAAAAAAGAAGAAAATTCTGTGAATACTTCATCCCATCTAAATATATCATGAGAAGTTCATCAATGAACCTTTGGCTGCTTTTTCATGGCAGCCCAATTGATTTTCACTTCATGGTCAGCCAATATGTAGTCTTGTGTTTTAGGAATCAAGTGTTTCATTGCAATCATTTTCTCAGGCTGCAACTGTCTTGTAGGCACACAACACAATTGCAAAATGGCAATTTTTTGCAAGAGATGCCTTGCTTAGTAATCTTCATGAAGATGAAGAGGAAATTTTGATATGTGTTATGAATCATAGTTTGACTCTGATCTCTGCTGCTAAAGAATTATAACTGGGATTATTTATCATTCTCATACACAGATTAAGAGAGCAAAAACAGTGTGCCGGGAAGCCAAGGATGACTGTGACGTGGCTGAACTCTGCACTGGCCGATCTGCTGAGTGTCCCACAGATAGCTTCCAGAGGAATGGAGAACCATGCCAAACCAACCAAGGTTACTGCTACAATGGGAAATGCCCCACCATGCAAAAACAATGTGTTGCTCTCTTTAATGATACAGGTAAGTCAACCTGAGGATTTCAGAATAGTTTTATTGTAAAAGACTAAGACAGACATTGCATTAATCAAAGATGTTCTCCTTTGTATCTATTCTAAATCACAATTAAATTTCTGTTCTATAACAGAGTAGGAAAGAGCATTGAAGGTCTTCTAGTCCAACTCCCTGCTCAAGTAGGAAACCTTATATCAGTTCCCATCTCTTCTTTAAAAATGGAAATTTCTACACAGAAGGAACACTTTTTCAAGACAAAGTTCTTTCTTTGGAGGCTTTAGAGCCCAGTCCTCCGGATCTTTTGGTTTAAAGCTCCAGTCATCCCTAGAGAAGATGGCCAATGGTCCATGATGATGGCAGTTGTAGTCAAGAAATTTGGAAAGACTGACTTAGGGGAAAGGATCTTTTGTGGGTTGTGGATACATTCCCAAATTGGACAAAGATCTGAGCTAATCTCAATGAGATATAATGCAAATTGATAATGGGACTGTGTGCTAAGAATATTCAAACCCCAGGATTGAAATTTCCTTTACATTTGCCATAATAATTGAGGAAACAGATCTTGGGGGATGTGATTCTTGTCACTGATCACTCCTGACTTTCAGACTTTTCACAAAATTTTCAGCACAGTTTTATGTTGAAACAGAAAACTGAAAATAAATTCACTTTTTCATATCAGGTGGATAGTTTTCAGTAAGCCTGGAGATTTATCTTGGCCATAGATAAGTGGTGCAGTGAGGCATATAGAAAGCCAAAATACAAGTTTAGGGTCATTGATTAAAAGAGTGAGAATCAACAGAATAACTGAGTTGGAAAAAGCCTTGGAGGTCTTCTAGCCCAACCCCTTGATCAAGAGGGACATCTCTTCTTTAAAAACGTCCAGTACCTGTGATTTGATTTTTCTTTCCTAAATATAGAACCTTTTTTAAAAACTTTTTTCACCACTGAATTTATTTTGTTAGGGTATATCTAGATTGAAGTCTCCCGAGACCCTTCTGGATCTTCTGGAATGATGACTATTCCTTTCAGCTTGGCATTGTCTGTATATTTGATGAGTTCCCTTCCATCCCCTTCTCATAATCACCCGGCCGCGCGGGTGATTCTGGGTGCCTCAAGGCAAGGCCACATAACACCTCTCCTGCGCAAGCTGCACTGGCTACCTGTGGCCTTTCGGGTGCGCTTCAAGGTGTTGACCATCTTTAAATCGCTCCATGGCTCGGGGCCTAGCTATATACGAGACCGCCTCCTGCCCCATACATCCCTTCGTCCGATCCGCTCCTACAGAGAGGATCTTCTCCGGATACCGTCGGCCGGGCAATGCTGGTTGGCGACGCCCAGGGGAAGAGCCTTCTCTGTGGTGGGCCCAGCCCTCTGGAGCGACATACCCCCCAACCTACGCACCACCTCGGACCTCCGCCTCTTCCGCCAGCATCTCAAGACATATTTATTCCAACAAGCTGACATAGCATAACCCCACGTTTCTAACTTTTAGCTGTATAAAATTTTAATTCTCAGGGTTTTAAAAGGGGTTTTTAGCACGGGATTTAATTTAATAGTTTTTTAATATTGTATTTTGTAATTTTGTATGGTTTTTAATATTGCCTGTGCGCCGCCCTGGGTCCTTACAAGGAGAAGGGTGGAGTATAAATTTGAAAAAAAATAAAAAATAAAATAAATAAATAAATAGTTTATGAAGTGTTAGATGACATGTGATGGTGACTGGGAATCCGAATTGCAAATCAGAGCATTGTTCCATTGCATAATCAATCGATCCATTGGATTTGTGGAGGATGTGATTTAAACAATAAAATGGAGACTTGCTCTATTACAGTGATGGCTAACCTTTTTTGGCTTGCGTGCCAAAAGCAGGAGGAGCTCAGGGGGGTCATGTGTGGGCGTGGCACACCCATAATGCTATGTGTGTGACACCCTGCTTTTGGCCTGCTTTTCCCCCCCTCCCCAGGCTCCAGAGGGTTTCTAGGAGCCTGAGGAGGGTGAAAACAGCCTCCCCCCCCACCTCCAGAGGCTTCAGGAGCTCCGGAGGGCGAAAAACAACCTCAAAAGAAGGCCTAAATCAGCTGGCCAGCCCACACATGTATGCTATAGCTGACAGGGCAATGCTTTGTGTGCCCTAAGAAATGGTTCCGTGTGACATCTGTGGCACCCCTGCCATAGATTCGCCATCAGTGCTCTATTATTTCCATTGCTTTGAAAATGGAAATCTCAGTTCAAACAAAGAAAATTTTATTTTGGTCAGTTAAATAGCATAACATGATTGAACATTCCAAAGAATGATAATATCTCAAACTTTTGCAAGTAGTCCAGCTATATTCAAAAAGGCTTATACCCAGGAATTAACAGGCATCAAATCAAGAATGACACATGATAATTCTTGCAAGCTCTTTCTTCTTTCACTCTTGTAAACAAACTCTTGCTGGACTAAGGACTCTATTGTATGCAGCTACAATACACACTTTAAACTATTAGAGAGTATCTGTCCTCACCCTCTTTCTCTGACATGTAATATCTGGGGTGTCTGAATTGCCTCTTATTCATCTGGATTGCACCCTCTCCCGCCCAGGGATCCTCCTCCTCACTACATTCCAGCACAGGGATATTTCTACAAAAGTGTTAAAGTTGAGAAATGGAGAATGAGCACGCAGAGGAATGAAGCTGCATTCAGATTCCCCTGCAGCCATTGATTTTTGCATGATCTTCTGCAAGGTGCATAAAAGTGGCTTCAGCTTTTGTGCCCATAAAATTCAATAAGCAAGTTTAATGTAGCACTGTATTAAATAGAGAATGATTCAGGCATGATGAGGATTAGATAAATAATGTGTTTCAAATAAGCACATATTAACTACATTTTTTTCAACTCCTCTGAGATCTCTTAAGCCTTTGTTTATCCTGCTGGCATGTTACATTCTCAGGTATTTGTCCCGGTTTCTCCCTCCCTCTTGCAGATATGATTGTGGGTAAAGATGAATGTTTTGACAAGAACAAGAAAGGCGATGAATATTACCACTGCAGAAGAGAAAACGGTAGAAACATTCCATGTGAACCACAGTAAGCAATCTAAATTATTTCCTTCTATGATGATGATATAATATAAGGATAATAAAAAATATTTTAAGGCCCACATCTGTGGGAATATAATTCTGCCATCTGGCTAAAACAGTAGAAATGCGAATCAATTTCTGAATGGCGAATTTTCCTTTATTTTCCATCTTGGGAAACTGCCTTTTAAAAGAAGGTGTCACAAATGAGATAGTTCTTGACTTACAACCATTCACTTAATGACTTCCAAGAAGTCATTAAATCTCCTAAATCTGCTTTCAGGGTTTTCCGGGTGGATAACGGATGCATTACTTGCTCTTAAGATAAGAATGCTGAGTCAACCATCTTCATCCTTAAAAACAGGGAAATCACAGTGAGCCGGTTGGAGATACAGGAACTGTGATCTCCAAAACTTGAAACACCTTGCGAGATTTTTCAGTTATATATCTCAGTTCCTACTGAGGTTGGGCAAACCTCTGGTTCTACATTTCTAATTAAACAAAAACCATAAAGGTTAAGCCGAGATCAAGATTGTTAGCGCAGTTGCTCATGCCCTGGTCCCAACTGGGCACAGGGTTGCCCTAGCAGAGCATTTAGAAGCTGCAACTGGTGCAGAAGGCAATGATGCTGACAGTGCTGGAGACCCCTGGAACATGGCATGAGTGACACCATTGTTACACAAGCTGCACAGGTTGCCAGTTTGCTCCTGGGCCCAATTATATTATATTATTATATTATATTAACAGGTAAGAGCCCATTTACGGACTTACATTGTGGCACTGAGAGTGGCCAAACGCCATCATTGTGCCACCCTCATAGCATCTGCAGAAAACCGCCCTGCCGCCCTGTTTAGGGTGACCCGCTCCCTCCTTCAACAGAGGGTGCGGGAAGCCCCGCTACAGGGTAGAGCAGAGGAATTTGTGACTTTTCTGCAGGAGAAAATCGCTCAGATGCAGAACGGGTTAGCCCCCATTGATGGTCCATTGGGATGCCACGAGGCAGATCTTGTGTGGGAGGAGTTTGACTCCGTCACTTCCGAAGATATGGACAGGTTACGTGGGCGACTGCGAGCCACCACATGTTTATTGGACCCGTGTCCCTCCTGGCTTGTACTGGCATCCTGGGAGGTGACACGAGGCTGGCTCCAAGAGGTTGTCAACGCATCCTTAAGTGAGGGTTCCTTGCCTGCTTCCCTAAAAGAGGCTATGGTGAGGCCCCTCCTTAAGAAGCCCTCTTTGGATCCAGCTTTATTAACCAACTATCGTCCAGTCTCCAACCTTCCCTTTTTGGCGAAGGTTGTTGAGAGTGTGGTGGCACAACAGTTTCCCCGTCACCTGGAGGAAGTTGATTATCTAGACCCGCACCAGTCCGGCTTCCGGCCCGGGCACAGCACCGAGACGGCATTGGTCGCGTTGGTCGATGATCTCTGGAGGGCCAGAGGTGGGGGTTGTTCCTCCATCCTGGTCCTATTAGACCTCTCGGCGGCTTTTGATACCATCGACCATGGTATCCTATTGCATCGGCTGGGGGGGTTGGGGGTGGGAGGCACCGTTTTACGGTGGTTCTCCTCCTACCTCTCTGGCCGCTCGCAATTTGTGTTGGCAGGAGAGCAGAGGTCGACCTCGAGACCCCTCACATGTGGGGTGCCTCAGGGGTCGGTCCTCTCGCCTCTCCTGTTCAACACATATATGAAGCCGCTGGGTGAGATCATCCGTGGTTTTGGGGTAGAGTGCCATCTCTACGCTGATGATACTCAGCTGTATATATCTACCCCAAACCACCCCAACGATGCCGTAGCGGTGATGTGCCAGTGCCTGGAAGCCGTGCGGATCTGGATAGGAAGTAACGGACTCAGGCTCAACCCGACCAAGACCGAGTGGCTGTGGTTTCCGCCCCCTATGGCCAGCTAACTCCATCGCTGGCCATAGGGGGCGAACATCTTGCCCCTGTGGATGGGGCGCGCAATTTGGGTGTCCTCCTGGATACCCGGCTGTCCATGGAAGATCAAGTGACAGCCGTGGCCAGGAGGGCGTTTTACCAGGTTCGCCTGGTTCGCCAATTGCGCCCCCTATTGGATCGGGACGCCCTTCGCACAGTCACTCATGCTCTCGTGACATCCCGACTGGACTATTGTAACTCTCTCTACATGGGGCTCCCCTTGAGGTACACCCGGAGGCTTCAGTTAGTTCAGAATGCAGCCGCGCGAGCAATTATGGGAACCACTAGGTCTACCCACGTAACACCGCTCTTGCGCGAGCTGCACTGGCTACCTGTCGTCTTCCGGGTGCGCTTCAAGGTGTTAGTCATCATCTTTAAAGCACTCCATGGCTCGGGACCTAGCTATCTGCGGGATCGGATCCTGCCTCATACATCCTCACGGCCGATTCGCTCCCACAGAGAGGGGCTCCTCCGGGTGCCGTCCACTAGACTCTGTCAGCGGGCGACGCCCAGGGGAAGGGCGCTCTCTGTGGCGGGCCCAGCCCTCTGGAACAACCTTCCCCCCGAAATTAGAACAACTACGGACCTCCGCTCCTTCCGCCTGAAACTAAAGACACATCTTTTCTGCCTGGCCGGCCTTGGATAGTCTCTCTGCTATAGGGTTTTATTTATTATTGGGTGTTTTAGTTATAATTGGGATTTTAGCACAGGAATTGATTTAATTCGTTTTTATGTAATGCTGTATATTTATTGTTTTATTTTCCCTGTGCACCGCCCCAAGTCCCTGTGGGGAGAGGGAGCGGTTTTATAAATTCAATTAAATATAAATATTAAATATATATATATTAATTATATTAATATATTATATTATATTATATTATATTATATTATATTATATTATATTATATTATATTATATTATATTATATTATATTATATTATATTATATTATATTATATTATATTATATTATATTATATTATATTATATTATATTATATTATATTATATTATATTATATTAATTATATTATATTATATTATATTATATTAATTATATTATATTATATTATATTATATTATATTATATTATATTATATTATATTATATTATATTATATTATATTATATTATATTATATTATATTATATTATATTATATTATATTATATTATATTATTATATTATATTATTATATTATATTATTATATTATTTTATTTTATTTTATTTTATTTTATTTTATATTTATTTTATTTTATTTTATTTTATTTTATTTTATTTTATTTTATTATTTTATTTTATTTTATTTTATTTTATTTTATTTTATTTTATATTTATTTTATTTTATTTTATTTTATTTTATTTTATTTTATTTTATTATTTTATTTTATTTTATTTTATTTTATTTTATTTTATTTTATTTTATTTTATTTTATTTTATTTTATTTTATTTTATTTTATTATTTTATTAAATTTATAGACCGCCTCCTCTCCCCCATGGGGATTCGGGGTGGTGCACAGGAAATTAAAAATCCAATAAATACAACAATATACAAAATTCTAAATATTTAAACAGAATTAAATTACCCCTGTGCTAAAATAAATATTAAAACCCCTAAAACCCTAACAATTCCCCCTTAAAATTCTGATTAAACAATTTCTTTCTGCGGCTAGGTATATAAAAAATTAGGTCAGGCCGGCCTAATGGAAGAAGTGAGTCTTTAACTTCTGGTGGAAGGAGCGGAGGTCCATCGTTGTTTTGATTTCGGGGGTAGGTTGTTCCAGAGGGTTGGGCTCACCACAGAGAAGGCCCTTCCCCTGGGCATCGCCCGCTGGCATTGCCTAGTGGACGGCACCCGAAGAAGTCCCTCTCTGTGGGAACGAATCGGCCGAAGGGATGTATGGGGCAGGATACGATCCCACAAATAACTAGTTCCTGTGCCATGGAGCGCTTTAAAGGTGGTAACCAACACCTTGAAGTGCACCCGAAAGGACACAGGCAGCCAGTGCAGCTCGCACAGGAGCGGTGTTACGTGGGCAAACCTGGAGGTTCCCAGAACTGCCCGCGCGGCTGCATTCTGGACTAGCTGAAGTCTTCAGGTGAACCTCAAGGTGAGCCCCATGTAGAGAGCATTGCAGTAGTCCAAAATAGGTCAAAGATATCAGTGGAACTGCCTTACCTTGTAGGGACTGACCTGCTCCAGTCCTTTGGTGGAAAGGGCCTGCTTCAGATTCTGTCAGCCAAAGACTCTTTGATGTCCTGGTGCAGAAGAAAAGCCTTTTCTGCTTGGCAATTCTCACCCCCATCATCTAGCTTTTTAACTTTTATTCTAATTATAATTGTTTGTAGCAATTTCTAACTCTTTTTTGTATTTTAAGTCACCAAAGACATAAGCAAAAAAACATCCTGTCATTGCTCCATTCTTTTTAATTAGAATGAATTCACTGTTTCCTTTTCAGGGATGTAAAGTGTGGCAGGTTGGTCTGCGCAAGGGTAAATGTGGATAAATGTCGACCAGCATATTCTAAAAAAGATCCAGAAATTGGAATGGTTGAACTTGGAACAAAGTGTGGAGATGGAAGGGTTAGTAAAAGATTCCCTCTAATCTATGTGCTTGGATTCCAAGGGCCGATCACAACAAGTGTCATGATGGATGGTGCTGAAAGCTGGTTTAGGGTTTCCAAATTACAGTGAATGGACATAGAAGAAAAAGTATCCCTCTAGCCTTCTTCTTTTTTCCTTATTATTATTATTTTTCCTTCATACAGCAGCCACAACAAATGAGGTGAATGTCCAGGGCTGTTTCTTTCTTGTAAGAACAAAATGCCTGGCCTTCTCAGAGCCTTGTGCTTCTCCCTTGCAGCACTTTCTGGACAGAGACGGTCCTTTCTCTTCACTTGTAGGCATCTCCATGCTAGGGATGGTGGAAGAGAGAAATGAGACAATCAGGGCAAAGCTGGTTGTGACCCAAAGGTCTACAATTCAGTGAAGCTACTTAGAAGTGCTGAAGAAATCCTGAAGCTTATATGAAAGGATCAGGAATGACTTCACTCTGTCTTTTTATAGAATGTAGAACCTGAAAGAAATTTGGGTGCTAAGGAACGACAGAGTTTAGTTGTGAGGAAAGTGCTGTCTTACTCTATTGCAGGGGTGTCAAACTCAAGGCCCAGGGGTTAGATCTGCCCTACATACTGCTTACATCTGTCCCATAGGGACACCCAGGAAACAGTGAAGAGCTGGCCCATGGTGCCTCTGCCAGGGATAATAGAGGTCCGAACTCCGTTTTCACTGTCAAAGGGTTGCAGGAGACTGTTGCAGCAGACAATGGAGCTCAGGAGCCTGTTTTCTCTGCAAAGTGCTTGGGCCACCACAGGCAAACCCAGCACAAGTGCTATTGAGCTGGCCACACCCACCTTGGCCATGCTTTTTTTTTTTTTAAATAGATATTTTTATTTTATTTTCGATTTTCAAAGTAAATAACAACATATATACTGTTACATAGCCAGCATCATATTATATTATTAAATGTTTACATCATTCCATTTTACCATCATTTCATTTTACCATCAACACCCAGAAAACTCCCAGAGGGCTCTTCTGCTCTCCATACACCATATTTGTGCCTTATCCATCATTTTCTTTCCCCTTTCTCCTCCTCCTCCCTACCTCCTTTCTTCCCTCTAACGCCCTCCCCTTCTCTACTTCCCCTTCTTCTCTCCTTCTCCTCTCTCCCCTTTCCACTCCTCCTTTCTCTTCTCCTCTTCTCCTCTTCCCCCTCTTTGCCCTCTCTCCTTTCTCTCTCTTCTTCCCTTACCTCTCTACTCCACACTCTTCATCTCATTTACATGGTGTATTTCGGCCTCGGAGCCAGTTCTATTTTGTGTTGATGATATTTTATAATTTCAGATTTAAGATTTATCGCTCAATTTTCATATCAATTATTACAATTCTTATGTCTCAGTCCCAAATCTTGCTAGTTGTTTTAATACCCTTTTAAGTAAAGCCTAATTGTATAATAATGTTCTATTTATAAAACCAAACAAAAAAGAACAAAAAACAGTATAAATAAATTTAAATAAATTTAAATATAAGAAGGCCTAATCGGGTATCCATAAATTCTGTGCCTTCCAGGAGTGGTTATTATTCATGGGTTATCTCATTTTATTAATTTTAAATCTAACAATTTATCCTGTGAGTCAATATCAGTATCCACAAGTCTTATCAAGTATTCTAGCCTCAATCTATTTTTTCTTTAATAATATCTTTAAATCCTATTTACTATTAAAATCCCTTATTTAATCCCTTCATATCTCTATAGATTCCATATAATTATCTAAAATTTTATGTAACTATTAATTGATTGATCATTTACCAAGAGTGATAGTATTCTATAACCATCTTAATCGCCTAATTCCCCATCTATAGATAAGCAAATATATATCATTCACTAACACATAATCTTTCTATAACCATCTAAATAGCATAGTTCCCCATCGATAAATAAACAAATATATATCATTAACCAAAACATTTACCAAGAGTATTCTATAACCATCTTAGTAGCATAATTCCCCATCTATAGATAAGCAAATATATATCATTCACTAACACATAATCTTTCTTTAACCATCTAAATAGCATAATTCCCCATCGATAGATAAACAAATATATATTATTAACAAAACCTTTACCAAGAGTATTCTATAACCATCTTAATAGCATAACTCCCCATCTTAGATAAGCAGATATATATCATTCATTAACACATCATTTTTCTATAACCATCTAAATAGCCCAATTCCCCATCTATAGATAAACTAATATATATCATTATCAAAAACCTAATCTTATTATAAGCATCTATATTTATTACTAACAATCAATTAATTAATAATCCTTGATGGTAATTTAAACCCAGCCTAGTTATTGCTCATCAAGGGATAAAAGTTCCTCTTTTCAGCCGTTGTCTCTCCAAGGATGAATTAAATTTGCCTCTTTTAAAATCCACATTCTCCATCGACTTTTTTTCCTCTTCTCATGTTCTTTATAAACTTCCATTGGCACATTGTGATCCTGTATAGCTATACAATCATAGTGCTGACCAATTCTTTTCCTCAAATTTGATTTATTTTCAAATATCAAGTGTAACTCTGGTGTGATTTCCTCTATCTTTTGTTCTCCTTTTCCTTCCTTTTGCCAGACAGGTTGAAATTCAAATTTCTGATGAGGTCTTGATCTTATCTCCTCTCCTAGATCTTCTCCCTTGTCTTCAGTTAAATCCAGTCCACAAACAGCCTCATTTCCATTTTCTTCTTTAATTTCTCTAATCTGTTCAATTTCTTCACTTGGTGTAATGTCGAGTATTGCACGAAATTCTCTCAACCACCTTGGCCATGCTTAGCCACCCACCCCACCCCAAGGTCAAACACAACCCTGAGTTTGACACCCCTGCTCTATTGATAATACCTTATTTTGACTTTCAGGTCTGCAGCAACAGGCATTGTGTTGATGTGCGGACAGCCTACTGATCGACCACTGGATTCTCTATGATTTGATTTTGGAGATCTTCCTTCCTGAAGGCTTCCTTCGAGTCCAAAGACACCCACCTGTCTTTATCTTACTAGTAAATCATTCTTACCTTTCAGATGGCATCTAAAATGTGCAATATTTCTTCTCCATATTTCACCTGATTATCTTTGGCTATAATCAAACCTTTTCCCTGCCACAAAGCTCCATGGTCACGTACAACACCACAGGCTTATTTGCTGTCAAGAAAAAAAAATGGCCATTTCATCACTTGCCAATTGCAATGCACACTTAAGGCAACAAGTTGTGCCTTTTGAGGTGGTGTATTGAAATGAAATGCTTCCTCTCTCAAAATTCTATGCTGGCTTTCCAACTTGTAGCTGCTTCCATCAATAAACTATTGTCATTCTGCATTTGTAAAGGCTCATCTTTCAAATCTGGTTTGATGAAGTAAACTGTATGAAGAACCTGCATGCAATCATGAGTTAAACCTTCCAGTGGAAATATTTACTGATATTAAAGAAGTTGGATTTAGCTTATTCACAGTCATCTGTCTCATTCTAGGTCAGAAAAAGCCCCTAAATATAAATCTTTCACATATTGCAACACATGTGCTTTTCAAAAGGCACTGGACTTTTTTGGTTTTTCCTTGAAAATGTTTCACTTTCACACTGTAGGATGAATTGTCACTGTAAGTGAACAGATAATTCTCAAGTCCAATACAAAATCCTCAGATAGTCTGGCACCACAACCAATGAATAAGCAAAGTTCCTTTTTCTAATAATCCATTGCTGTGGCAATCACATTTTCAGGAAAGCAAAGCTTTAGAAATTTCACATTATTCATTTAAACTGGGTATCAGACTGTCTGGCTGATTGCAAAGTTTCCAGAAAGAAGCCCAGGAATTAAGAAAGATGGATGAGTAACCTATAGTGGAAAAATCTAAATGACATTTCTCCAGACTAAGTGAGAAAGATAGTTAAATATATATAATTTCAAACTGCATTCAAAGCTTTACACCTGAAGGAGCTACCTCATCTCTAACAGCAAATCCTCCCCAATTTTCAGCAGTTCTGTCAGAGTGTGAATTCCCAGAAGTGTAACAATCTTCCACCATTACTTTGTCGTTTGTGAAAACATACTCAGGTATGTTTTATCTGCATATCTCAACAATCTATAATAATCTGTGAACAATCAAGGGAGGTGGGAGAGCTGCCTTCACCCTCTTTCTCTCACACATGATATCCAGGCAGAGTTGCCTCTTACTCCTCTGAATTTCACCCCATCCCTTCTGGGAAAACATTTTCTCACTACATTCCAGCACAGGAATGTATCTGTGACAATGGTGATGTTGGAAAAGGAGGACATGGAGGAATCAATCTGGATTTAGATTCTGCTACAACTATTGATTTACCAAGTGGTCTTTTGCAAGTTGCATAATAATAGCTTCAGCTTTCTGCCTATAAAATGGAATAAGCAAGTTCCAGATTTCACAGCCAACTGAGAAATCCAATTTTACCACCCAAATGGAACAGCTTATCTCCTGAAGGATTAGGTGCTTTATCTAACCAGCAAGAGTAACACACTTGATCAGTTAAAGCTAGCACCTGCAACATTTAGCAACACAATGCTTTTTTTTTTTTTATATTAAAAAAGTTTTATTGAGTTTACATTTTTTTCGTGGGGTAGGGTAAGGGATACATAGAAATTTTGAGAGTGGTCACGTCAAAGTCGTCGGCTCCTCCGGGACCTCAAGTTACATTATTAAAAAGAAAGAAAAGAAACATTTCACATAACACTACAAGCTGGGAGCAAGTACATATTCCTAAATTTTTCAGTTATATACTGTCAGTCAATTACAAAAATCCAGATACAAATATCATACAATATTACTCAAAAAAAAAAAACCAGGGCAAAGTTATTTTTTAGATCTAAGTCTTTTGGCAATTGTATCTTCCACCTTCTCCCCCGGGCCCCCAGCGGGCGGGGCCATGGCTCCCCCTGCCCCCCCTGGATCTTCTCCCAGGACAGAGGAATGTTTTTTAAGAAAGGCTTCCGCCTCAGCAATTGTTTTAATCTTCACTCTTCCTCCTTCCCAGAACACCAGCATCCCTTCGGGTATCACCCACTTGAACCAGATCCCATGATCAAACAATGTTTTAGACAAGAAGGAAAATTTCCTCCTGGCTTCTCTAATCTTTCTTGGGATCTGCTTCAAGGTGGTAACCTCCTCATAGGACTCCCTCTTTGCGCCTTCAAGATTTCCTCTCTGGTTGACCTTCTGACAAATTTAACATGTATCTCTCTGGGTACTTCATTCATCCTGGCATATGCAGAATTTATTCTGTAGACTAGGTCAATGTCCCCTCTGATCTCATCTTTAGGTTTATGTAAATAGTCTGCAATAATTGTACTCATAAGATCAGGGAGACATTCACCATCCATCTCAGAAACATTCTGAAATCTCAAAAAATATGTCATCCTTTCCATATCTATCCTAGTCACATGCCCATTTATTTCCACAACCTCATTAGAAACATTTTTAATCTCTCCCTTGGCCCCCTCCAGCCCCCCTTTCAATTCTTCATTCTTCTGTGTGTTCTCAAGCACTTGTTTTCGAGTGTCCAGTAATTCCTTTTTAAAATTGATATTTTCTGCCCTCTGGGCCTGAATTTCTTGTACCAAAGTTTGTATAACAGATTCAAGGGCAGTCATTCTTTGTTCAAGGCTTGCCAGCGTTGCTTCTTGTGCCATGATTAGCTATTGAAATCCGTGCCAATAAAATGGCGTTTTTGGGGTGGGGCAGATCAGGAGTCCAAAGTTCTCAGAGTTGTAGAGCTGCAGAATTCAGAAACCAGAAGAGAAACACTTTTCCAACTCCATAGGTGTAATAACGAAGGTAATCCAGAAAAGAAAACACAAATCCAAAAGAAAAAAATTCTTCATCAATAATTAGAGGAAGTCCAAGTCACAAAGAGACACTGGTAATTTTCCATAGGTCATAGTCAGTCGGGGACAAAGAGAAGCCATCTTCCACCGCCCAAACTCAGAGCCCGAGGGAGAGAGTGGTTAAAGAAAAGAAAAAAAATGTTTCAGCCAGACCTAGAAACATAATTGCAAACAGACCGCAGAGTACTTTCCCTTGTTAAAGACAGTCCGGATTAAAGGTTTCCGATTCCTCGCAACGAGGCATTTCCGAGTGCCGCTTTTAGTCCAAGGGGGGGTTTTTAGAAACAAACACCCCCCTCCAGTCCCTTTCAGCCCGGCTGACAGTACAAGAAAAAAAGTTTTAATCGCTCACTCTCCGCTCGCAGCTGAGGTCCCGAAAAGCCTCCCGACTCTTCCGATCATCTCTCTCCATGGAATTAAATGGTGCCGCAACCTTTGGCGAAGGGAAACCCCCCCGCAGCATGTCCTCTTCCGCCTAAGCCGAGGAGCAGGGTCGCTTTCCCCACTGCCGTGGGGGGGGGCTTCCCTGTCGAGCCGGCTTTAGGGGAGAAGCCCCAAACAAGGGGCTTCTCGCCCCCGCGGGGGGGCAGGAAAAGGAGCAAAGCGGCGAGCGAACCCTAAGTTCGCCCGTCGCCGCAGGAGCCGGAACCGGAAGCCAACACAATGCTTTTTAAAAGCACACATTCTCTCTCTTCCTAATGTTCGTCTCACTTTGATCTGAAAAAGTGATAGAAAAACTTCAAGTGTCTTATAATTTGGAACTGAAGAGGATCAGATTCTCCTAGTCCTGAATCAGATTGCCTTGAGTGTATCAACCACATTCTTAACAACATGGTAAATTTTATGATGAAGAAGATGTTGCACTGCCATGAATGTATTTGATAATATACCTTAGATTATGGAGTGTTCATCATTGCTAAATTTTATTTTATTTATTTTATTTTTTTGTTCTGAATTAATTTATTATTATTTATAAGCTTCCCAGTTTGTCTAGAGATGATGGGAAGCTTATAAATATTAAAACTAGTACATAATAAAATAAGAAAGGGGAATAACTAATCACTCAGTACTAAGTGACTGAGGAGAACAGAGATGGTTTAAAATGCAACTGACTTTAATGAACAGCAACAGAGCTGTCAGAGGGTTAACCAATCAGATGGCTGCAAATCTTCTGCCGGCCGGCAGCCACGTCGTATCCAATAGGATGGCTGCTCCCCTTGATTGACACCCCGCAGTCATAACCATGAGGACTTAACACTAATAAGAGTAACAAACTACTTATCAGTGGAGGGGAACACTAAGTAAACGAATAAAGATGGGGCCAATCCAACAGCCACCTCCAGAATGGTGAGCCCCAGTTGGGGCAAGGTTTTCAGGCCCTTTTGGAGGTCAAAAAGGAAGGTGCAGATCTCACTTCCAGTAAAAGAATATCCTGAAAGGCAGGAGACAAAAAAGGCTCTTCTGCCAGACAGCATCAGCCAAAATTCCTTCATTGATGGAGGTGCAGACTATGCCCCCTGTACCCTCATAGGTGGGGTGGACCAATCCATTGATCTGAGGTGATTCATTTATTATTCCTTTTCTCTTGTAGCTCAAGTCAGAGCACAGGAGGAGGCTGGTCTCACTCATTTTATATCTCTACCATAATTACCATTTGAGATAGATTGGAGTAAGAGAGCAACCAGCTAAGAGTCATCCATGGTTGAGGATAAGCTGAGAGATGGATGACCCCAATCCAGACTCAGCACCTTTGTTTCCATGCTGTACTTGCTCCTCTCAATGGCAGCTGACTGGCAATCCCTACATTTACTGCATGGATGGAGAACTTTTTTTCCTCTGAAGGCCACGTGGCTTCTTTGATGCTACAGAGATTGGTCTCCTATTCAGAATCATATCTTGATTTGCTTTTGTTAAGATATTAACATTTATTTTAGAACACACAGTTAAAGTGGATTGCTCTTGCGTGAGGCAATCTGCACTGTGATTGGTTGCTATGGGTGTGAAGGGGGAGGGGGAGTCTCCCTTCTTTCCCGCCTTTTTCTTCTGTGGGCCTTGTGGGCTCTGAGATTTACCTCATGAGGCTCCTCTTTTCCTGAATATCTAGTTTTCTGTATACATAGATGTAAATATATATTCATTTAGCATGATACCTGCTGCACAATTCCCTGACAATTTGTATAATTGTAAAAGCCATTTTGGCATAGCTTTGATTTCTTTCTTGTAGCAATAGCCATAGCATTAAGACTTCTATATGGCTTCACAATGCTTTACAGTCGTCTCTAAGCGGTTTACAGAGTCAGCCTATTGCTCCCAATAAACAGGGTCCTCATTTTGCCAACCTCGGAAGGATGGAAGGCTGAGTCAACCTTGAGCCTGGTGAGATTCGAACTGCCAAATTGCAAGCAGTCAGCAGAAACAGCCTGCAGTACGGCATTGTAACTTCTGCCCACCAGGGTTTATGATTTCTCCTCCACTCTTGAGCAGCATCACTGGGGAGGAAAATAAATGATGAGTCTTCTTTTATATTCCCAGTCATCCTTTGATGATCACTGGTTTCTTACTGTCATTGGAACTGGGAAACTGGTGTTGTATCCCAGTTATTCATCTGGATAATAGAAATCAGACTAACTGATTGCTTTCTATTAATTGTTGAAAGAATCTCATTTCATTATAAAAGAACAAATGCTTTTCATAAAGAAATTTGTTGGAAATAATTTTTACTGTGATATTAAACTTTTTCTGAATGTAGCAATATGTCTTCTTCTACAGGTAGTAGAAGACAGGTGTTCCTTCAACATTATTCTCCTACACTATACAACAACACATGCAGTCATTGACCTACAACAGTTCATTTAGTGACACTGAGCAAGTGACTTATGACCATTTTTTACAGTTACAACCTTTCCAGCATCTCCATGGTCAAGTGATCAAAATTCAGATGCTTGGCTACGCTTCATACTTATGACCGTTGCTGTGTCCCAAGATCATGCGATCCCCTTTTGCAACCTTCTGATAAGCAAAATAAATGGGGAAGCCAGATTCACTGAACAACCAGGTTACTAACTTATCAACTGAAGTGATTCACTTAAAAACTGAGGCAAGAAAGGTCATAAAATGGGACAAAATTCATTTAACCACTATCTCGCTTAACAACAGAAATTTGGGCTTCCTTGTGATCATAATTTGGGGGCTACCTGTAATATCAAAATAAATTTCCAGCTTTCTTTTCTGCAGTTTGGTATGGGTGATGAGGTAAAAGGAAATCAAAATATTATATATCATTTCTCATTCTGCAGACCTTCTGGTGATCTTTAATGAGCACCAAGATGATCCAAGCTTATTTGAATCAAAATTAGGCAAAAAAAAGGGGGTATGTGTGAATAAGCATGCTGATGTAGATATTTCTCCTACTCAACTTCTGTGACTGTGAAGATTCTCAAACTACAATGGACCAAATGGACAAAACTGCTGAGTCTGTCTTGTAAAAGGATGACTCTGAGGTATGAAATACTTCTAAAAACATAAACTAGCTGTATATGCAGAACAATGGCAAAATCTAGTAAATTGTGGAAGAGGTTTTCATGACTTCAGGTATTCCTGAAGAAATATCAGTGGTTGGTGTTCCTTATATCTTCCATTTGTAGATGATGATTCTGGGAAGGTTTTTACTCAGAGGTAAGTCCTCTTCAACTCAACAGGAACTACCACTGAGTATGTGCCAAGGAAGCAATGTTTTTTTTTTAAAGAAAATTTGTCAGAGAAGCAATTTCACAAAGCAAATTCTTCCTGAATTGCTGGCTTAGTTTCACAACCGCTCTTCTACCAGGGCCAAATGTAGCCACAAATGACTACCCTTTTACAGTAATTCCCCCATCTGCATTTCCAACAAGCTGCATTTTATAATTTGATAGAAGGGGGAATGATCCTTATGCATTTAATTAATTGAATTTGCACAGAATTAACTTAATTTTTAATAATAATAAATAATAATAATAAATTTAATTTGTAGACCGAGTCTCCCCGAAGGGACTCGGAGCGGTGCACAGGGGAATTAAAAACATATAAACATAAATGCATCATAAATATATATAAAATCAGATTAAACAATTTATCTCTGCGCTAAAAACCCAAAATACTAAAAACTAAACCCCTTAAAAACCCAATTAAAAAAATTAAATGTTTACCTGGCTCTTTTCCATTATTTTACCTCAATTCTGCCTAATAAAAATCTATTAATATTTTTCTCAATCTTCCAGAGTTGCAACTTTCCAAAATCCCAGCTGGCCAAAATATCTAGATGGAAATAGGCTTTAGACTATTGATTGCCTTCTTTTCACAATTTTATTTATTTATTTTTATTTATTTTATGCCCATCTCATTGCTTTAGACCAGGGCTGGGCAAACCTTTTAGTTTAGTTTAGTTTTAGTTTTATTCGTATTTATACCCCGCCCTTCTCCAAAAAGGACCCAGGGTGGCACACTGGAAATTAAAACATACAAATAAAGAAAAAATATAAAATTTAAGAAACTATTAAATTTCCCCTGTGCTAAAATCAATTTAAAATCCCCAAATTTAAAACTGTCTAATAATAGTCCCAATGGAGGTTACGCTAGGCCGGCTTGATGGAAAAGGTATGTCTTTAGACATTGGCAGAAGAGGCGGAGGTCAGAGATAGTTCGTAATTCTGGGGGTAGGTCGTTCCAAAGGGTAGGGCCCGCCACAGAGAAGGACCTTCCCCTGGGTGTCGCCAACCGGCATTGCCTGGCCGACGGCACCCTGAGAAGGCCCTCTCTGTGGGAGCGGATCGGACGAAGGGATGTGTGGGGCAGGAGGTGGTCTCGCATGTAACTAGGTCCCGAGCCATGGAGCGCTTTAAAGATGGTCGTCAACACCTTGAAGCGCACCCGTAAGACCACAGGTAGCCAGTGCAGGTCGCGCAGGAGTGGTGTTATGTGGGAGCATCTAGGGGCTCCCGTAATCACCCGCGCGGCTGCATTCTGGACTAGCTGTAGCTTTCGAGTGCACCTCAAGGGAAGCCCCATGTAGAGAGCATTACAGTAGTCAAGTCGGGATGTCACGAGTGCTTGAGTGACTGTGCGAAGGGCAGCCTGGTCCAGTAAGGGGCGCAATTGGTGCATCAGGTGTACCTGATGGAACGCCCCCCTGGCCACGGCTGTCACATGGTCCTCAATGGACAGCTGGGAATCCAGAAGGACACCCAAATTGCACGCCCTCTCCACGGGGACCAGTGTTTCGCCTCCAATGGCCAGCGATGGAGTTACCTGGCTGAACCGGGGTGCCAGAAACCACAGCAACCCAGTCTTGGATGGGTTGAGCTTGAGTTTGTTACTACCCATCCATATCCGTATGGCCTCCAAATACCGTGACAACACCTCGGCGGCATCGTTGGGGTGGTCTGGGGTGGATATGTACAGCTGAGTATCATCAGCATACAGATGATATCCCACCCCAAAACCACGGATGATCTTGCCCAACGGCTTCATATATGTGTTGAATAGGAGGGGTGAGAGGACCGACCCCTGAAGTACCCCGCATAAGAGGGGCCTCGAGGCCGACCTCTGCCCTCCTGTCAACACATATTGCGACCGACCAGAGAGGTAGGACCACCGCAGAATGGTGCCTCCCAGCCCCAACCCCCCCAGTCGGTGCAATAGGATACCATGGTCGATGGTATCAAAAGCCGCTGAGAGGTCTAACAGGACTAGGATAGAGGAATATCCTCTATCCCACGCCCTACAGAGATCATCCACCAATGCAACCAATGCCGTCTCGGTGCTGTGACCGGGTCGGAAGCCGGACTGGCGCGGGTCTAGATAATCAATTTCCTCCAGGTGTCGTGGAAACTGTTGGGCCACCACACTCTCAACAACCTTCACTAAAAAGTGAAGGTTGGAGACCGGACGATAGTTCTCCAATAATGCTGGGTCCAGGGAAGGCTTCTAGAGAAGGGGCCTCACTACCGCCTCTTTCAAGACGGCAGGCAAGTACCCCTCACTCAAGGAAGCATTCATGATATCCTGGAGCCAGCCTTGTGTAACCTCCCAGGATGCCAGTACAAGCCAGGAGGGACACGGGTCCAATAAACATATGGTAGCCTTAAGTCTCTTTGACAGCCTGTCCATATCCTTGGTAGTCACAAAGTCAAACTCCTCCCAGGATGGTGTCTCAGGAACAGCCTCGGACAGTCCGACCTGACCACTCTCGATGGAGGGCAACTCATTCCGAATACGAGTGATTTTATCCTGCAGATATATCCCAAATTCCTCTGCATGTCCCTGCAAAGGGGCTTCCCGCAGCCTCTGGTGAAGGAGGGAGCGGGTCACCCCAAACAGGGCGTGTTATCTGCAGATGCAATAAGGGTGGAACAATACTCACGTTTGGCCACCCTTATCGCCACTAAGTAAATCCTAATATGGGCTCTCACTAGTATTCGGTTGGCTTCGGAGCGAGAGGATCTCCATCTACTCTCTAGGCGTCTCTTGCAGCAATTCATCTCCCTCAGCTCCTCGGTAAACCAAGGAGACTGGGTGATTCGACGCCGCAAGAGAGGCCGCAAGGGCGCGACTCAGTCCAAGGCCCCCGCGACCGCACTCAGCCATCCGGCCACTAGATCCTTAGTTGAGTCGCGGGGCAAGGCCACAGGTATTGGCACAAGCTCCCTCTGGAACCTTACCGGGTCCATCAGGAGCCTGGGGCGGAACCATCTAGGGATATCAGGTTCCACCTCCCCGCGGTGGGGTGAGGCGATTGGAAAGTCCAGTCGGAGGAGACCGTGATCTGTCCATGACAAGGGTGAGATGACTAAATCCCCTATTCCCAGATCACTACTCCACTTTCCCGAGATGAAGATTAAGTCCAGGGTGTGTCCCCCCTCGTGGGTGGGGCCTAAAACTACCTGGGTCAGGTCCATGTCTGTCATAGAGGCCATGAACTCCCGAGCTACTCCAGAGGTTTCACCTACTGACAGCAGATTAAAATCCCCCATGACCAACAGTCTGGGGGTCTCAACCGCCGCCTCGGCTATCACCTCCAGGAGCTCGGGCAGGGCTGTTGTTACATAGCTGGGAGCCAGGTATACAACTAACACGCCCAACTGCCTCCCTAGGCCCCATTTCACAAAGAGGGACTCACACCCGGTTGTCTGAGGGATCGTGGTCTCCTTCGGCTCAAGACCTTCCCTAACCATAATCGCCACCCCCCCCCCACCCCTACCTAGGGCCCTAGGATGATGGAAGGCTCGGTAGCCTGGTGGGCACATTTCTACGAGGGGTAATCCTCCCTCGTGGCCCAACCAGGTTTCTGTGATACCCACCAGGTCCGGGTCCCCCTCTGACACAAGGTCATGGATGAGGGGGGCTTTTTGTACCACGGACCTGGCGTTGCATAACATCAGCCTAGAGCCCCGGCTGTGTGGTCCTTGACCTCCTAGTCTGCGATGGGAGCATGGGGGGTTGGAGCGCATGACCGCCCGTGGCCAGTGGCCACGGTCCTCCAACAGATAATGTCCACCCCATCTCCCCCCTCCCCTGCCCCTCCCCAGGACCGATCTGATGGGAAATCCCTCTATAGGGTTTCAGTGGGAACACTGTTGTTGATCTCCTTTTTTTGCAAGTGCATCAATGTCCGGCGTTATATTTGTTTTGGCAATTCTCAAGATAGATCTGAGGTGTTGGTCAGTTAACTTGGATGTGTGATGGTCTTTGTTGATGTTCATGATGCTAAATGTCTGTTCACACACGTAGGTTGAGCCAAACAACATCAGCATCTTCTGTGCCATCCTCCCGATATTTGGAAACGTGACTTCGTTAAGTGAAGCATAAAAGTCATTCAGTTTAAGAGCGTTGAACTTCTCCTTCAATACAGAGTCAGGCTGAAGATCTATCAGTTCCAACTGCAGCTCCTGTGGTGCTGTTTCAGGGTCTTGTGAGCTTGGTGTTCACTCATTCATATGCGACAATATGTCCACAGCAAACGCAAAGTCACAAAGCCTGCAGGACAAAATCGCTCGGATTCGGGACGACTTGGCCTCCATTTCGATAGATCTGGGCGGACCGTCCGAGGCAGGTCTTGAGACCGTTTTATTGGACGAATTCGACTTTGTTACTTTCGAAGACATGGACAGGTTGCCGAGGCGACTGAATGCCACCACATGTTTATTGGACCCGTGTCCCTCCTGGCTGGTACTGGCCTCCTGGGAGGTGACACGAGGCTGGCTCCAGGGAATTGTGAACGCTTCCCTTAGTGAGGAGTCCTTGCCGACCTCCCTTAAAGAGGCAATGGTGAGACCCCTCCTCAAGAAGCCCTCCCTGGACCCAGCATTGCTAACTAACTATTGTCCGGTCTCCAACCTTCGCTTTTTGGCGAAGGTTGTAGAGAGTGTGGTGGTACAGCAGTTCTCTCGACACCTGGAGGAAACTGTTTATCTAGACCCACGCCAGTCCGGCTTCCAACCTGGGCACAGCACCGAGACGGCATTGGTCGCGTTGGTGGATGATCTCTGGAAGGCCAGAGATAGGGGTTTTTCCTCTATCCTGGTCCTATTAGATCTCTCAGCAGCTTTCGATACCATCGACCATGGTATCCTATTGCACCGACTGGAGAGATTGGGATTGAGGGGCACTGTTTTACAGTGGTTCTCCTCAGGGGTGGGTTTCAAAATTTTTGGAACAGGTTCTGTGGCTTGCCGGCCATGTGACCGGTTGGGAGTGGCTTGCCGGCCATGTGACCGGGTGGGAGTGGCTTGCCGGCCATGTGACCGGGTGGGAGTGGCTTGCCGGCCATGTGACCGGGTGGGAGTGGCTTGCCGGCCATGTGACCGGGTGGGAATGTTAGCAGCTGCTGGAATTATGTTTGTACAACAGTGGAAAAACAGATATGAAAATGAATAAATACTACAATGTGCACATACATACATACATACACAGACAGACAGACAGACAGACAGACAGACATAGAAATAGATATATTCATGCATCACTATAAATTTGAATGGTACATTAACCACAGCTGCATTAGTATATGGAATGCAAAATGAGTTACCTGTTGCCATGGGAACATCCTAATCATGGTGGAATCCATGATCCCTTCAAAACTAATGAAACACTTATCACTAAATGAACTGGGTAGAAGTTCCACTAAATTGAACAGGGTTGGCTCCCCAAAGCAGCCTGAATTATTTTGTATAGCAACGTTTATTCAGTGTCCTTGCCATCTGTTTATAACAGGTCTACTAGAAATATGAAGAAATAAACAAATAAATAACAAAGATCAAATGATATCTGAGGTTTGTATAAAATAAAAAAACAAATAATGATGAATTCACACATCTACAAGAAAATAGCAGATATTGCTATTTATAACTCAATTTAGTTATTCACCAGTAGGCTTCTACCAAGTTACTTATTTAGAACAACCACAACCAAAAATGTTTTCTTTAACAAGTTCTCTCATGGACATATTGGTATAGTTTTCTTGGAAGTATTTTGCCACTGCCCTCTTCATTTCACCTTTCTAGTAAAGCCTACAATCAAGCAATTTCCTTGGCCACCCCTCCAGATATCAATCAGGACACTCTGCTTTCCATGATTGGCCAAGTGTTGAAAAGTCAACAAACTGAGTAGTCATACAAATAAATATATATATATAAATCCCTTATAAAATCCACATTGAAATTTACAGAGGTGACATAAGGGGAATTGCGTTAGCCATCTACATTCACTCACCCAAACTCTAGAAAGAAACAGGTAATATTCTCTCTTGAATGTGCCTCATAATTTGATTTTTAATGTTTTATAACATTTTTCTAATTATAATAATCAAACTGTCAACTTGCTTTAATGTTTTCATAATTATATGTTCAACTCAACTAATTTAGTCATAATAGTTTAATTAGGAGTACAGTTCCAAAATATAGGTAGGTAAGTAAGTAGAGATAGATGGATAGATAGACATATAGATATAATTTGAACATGTCTTACTCTCCCAATTCTCAAGGATACTTCTTACTGTGTTACTATATGAATTAATTAACTTTGGTCAATAGAGCCAAATATCAACAGTACCACTACTGAAATTTCTTTTGAGAGCCAAAAGGTGTGGCCTTTTTTGTGGGAGTGGCTCAGTTGTCATGTGACCCATGGCCAACTTGGAAAATGTGGTGAAACTCACTTAACAGTCTTGCTTAGCAACCAAAATTTTGGGCTCAATTGTGGTCATAAGTTCTTTCTTTCTTTCTTTCTTTCTTTCTTTCTTTCTGTCTTTCTTTCTTTCTTTCTTTCTTTCTTTCTTTCTTTCTTTCTTTCTTTCTTTCTTTCTTTCTTTCTTTCTTTCTTCCTTTCTTCCTTACATTTCTGGCTGGTCTTTGGTCTTCTGAAGATGGTGAAAATGGATTTATGGGCACTCGTTATATATAAAGGCAGCCCATGACTCTTTGGGATGCTGGTTTGAATCCAGGAAATGACTCAGAGGATGTGATTCCTTTGAAATAACCACTGGGAGAAAAATAGATCTTTAACCTGGTTAACCAAACAGGTAGCTTGAGGTGAAAGGAAATAGGAAAATATATTATTTCCTTTCCTTCTTTCCTTCCATTGCCTCCCTCCCTCCCCCTCCCTCCCTTCCTTTCTTCCCTCCCTACTACCCTCCATCCCTTTCCTTCCTTCCTTCCTTCCTTCCTTCCCTCCTACCCTCCCTCTCTCTCCTTCCTTCCCTCCCTCTTCCTTTCCTTTCCTTTCCATTCCTTTCCTTCCTTCCATTGCCTCCCTCCCCCTTCCTCCCTTCTTTCCTTCCTTCCCTCCTACCCTCCATACCTCTTTCTTTTTCTTTCCTTCCTTCCTTCTTTCACTCCTCCCTCCCCTTTCTTTCCTTCACTCCCTCCCTCCCACCCTCCATTCATCTTTTTTCCTATTTTTCTTTCTCTTTCTGTTTTTTTGTCTCTCTCTCTTTCTCTCTCTCTCTCTGTATCTGTCTCTCTCCTCCCCCCCCACCCATCTGTCACTCTGTGTGTGTGTGTGTGTGTCTGTTTCCCTCTCTCTCTCTTTCTGTCTCTCTAAGTCTGCCTCTCTGTGCATCTGCCATTCTCTCCCTCCCCCCCCCCGGGAAGCAGCAGAGGGGTCAGCATGTCGGTTGCGGAGGTTATCCCGCAGCGAGCGGACAGAGGAGCCGAGCTGCAGGCGAGGAGGAGGAAGCAGCCCCTGGCCAGAGGATGGCCGAGCGCGCCTCCACCACTGCATTTTCCTGGAGAGGCCAGCATTCGACTGGGGAGGTTATCCCGCAGCGGGCGGGCGAAGGACCCAAGCTGCGTGCTGCCGAAGCCGTCCGAGGCTGGGCGTGCGGCGCCCGGATGGCTTTGGCGGCACGCAGCTTGGATCCTTCGCCCGCCCGCTGCGAGATAACCTCCCCAGTCGAATGCTGGCCCCTCCAGGAAGCTCCGGAAAGTGCAAAGCGCTGCGGTGGCCGTCGGAAGGAGGTGTGGAGGCGCGTTCGCCCATTCTCTGGCCAGGGCGCTGCTCCCTCCTCCTCGCCGGCCCGGTTCCTATGAAGCCACGGACCGGCACCGGTCCGCGGACCCCTGCTTTAAAAGGTTAAAATGGAAGATATGTAGCCATACAAGTCTTTTTTCACGGAGAAGAAAAGGAAGATAGCTGACCTTGTATTTGAGTCATACAACACTACCGGAGAGCTTAATGGAAACGGGCGGATGGGATCGCAGGGAGCACGCGCTCGCCCGCGCCTCTCCACAACTTCTTCCCACCACTGGCCAGCGAGTTTAGCGCTGGCTAGGCGGGGGAGGGGCGTGGACCTACTTACTTCCCGGTCCACCTGTGGAAAGGGATCGCTGGGGATCGGGAAAATTGACGAAAGGGCTCGCCCGATCCCACCCGAACCCGGAGAAACCCACCTCTGGTTCTCCTCCTACCTCTCCGGCCGGTCGCAATTTGTATTGGCAGGAGGGCAGAGGTCGACCTCGAGACCACTCATTTATGAGGTGCCTCAGGGGTCGATCCTCTCACCCCTCCTGTTTAACATCTACATGAAGCCGCTGGGTGAGATCATCCGTGGTTGTGGGGTAGAGTACCATCTGTACGCTGATGACACTCAGCTGTACATATCTACCCCCAACCACCCCAACGATGCCGTCAAAGTGATGTCCCGGTGCTTGGAAGCCGTGCGGCTCTGGATGGGAAGTAACAAACTCCGACTCAACCCGTCCAAGACCGAGTGGCTGTGGCTTCCGGCGTCTCGGCATAGCCAGCTTATTCCATTGCTGGTTATCGGGGGTGAGTCATTTGCCCCCACGGAAAGGGCTCGCAACTTGGGCGTCCTCCTGGATTCCCGGCTGTCCCTAGACGATCATGTGATGGCCGTGACCAGGGGGGCATTCTACCAGGTTCGCCTGGTACGCCCTTTCTGGACCGAGACGCCCTCCGCACTGTCACTCAGGCACTCGTGACGTCTCGCTTAGACTATTGCAATGCTCTCTACATGGGGCTCCCCTTGAGGTGCACCCAGAGGCTCCAGTTGGTTCAGAATGCGGCCGCGCGGGGGATTCTGGGAGCTTCTCGCTACTCCCACGTAACACCTCTCCTGCGCGAGCTGCACTGGCTACCGGTGGCCTTCCAGGTGCGCTTCAAGGTGCTTGTTACCATCTTCAAATCGCTCCATGGCTCGGGGCCTAGCTACTTACAGGACCGTCTTCTGCCACATACCTCCCTACGTCCGATACGCTCCCACAGAGTGGGCCTACTGAGGGTACCAACCGCCGGTCAATGCCGGCTAGCGGTGCCCAAGGGTAGGGCCTTCTCTGTGGCTGGGCCGGCCCTCTGGAACGACCTACCCCCCGAACTTCCCACTATCACGGACCTTCCCCTCTTCTGCCGCTTACTTAAAACATTTATTTCAACAAGCTGGTCTTGCGTAAACAGTATTGACTCTCATAACATAACATCTGCCAAATAAGTATATGGATTTTAGATTTAAGGAATTTTAGCTTAGGAGGGTTTCTATTTTAATGTTCTTAAATTTTAGTACAGGTTAATTTAATTCGTTTTTAACTTTGTATGTATGTTTTTTATATGTTTTTTTAATTTTTTCCTGTACACTGCCCCGAGTCCCGTCGGGGAGAGGGGGCGGTTTATAAGTCTAATAATTAAATTTAATTAATTAAAGCCAGTTCTTGTCACTTAGCTTGGGAAATTCGTCGGATCTCCCCATTTATTCAAAAAAATGCAGTGATCTCCTCCTTCAGATCCCACACTCTTTGAAAGACTTTGCCCAAACTTAGCCAGCACACACGAGAGTGTTAAAGTAAGTCCTGGTGATCTGCATCGGTTTCTTCCAGGAACGCAATAAACTGGCGATGCTGAAGTCCCCTTGCTCGTATAAAGTTAACAAGTTTTATGACTAGATTCATGACATGATTTAGCTGCAATATAGACTTACACAGAACTTCCTGATGAATGATGCAGTGAAGGAAAATAACATCCTGATCAGGATTTTCCTCTTTTACTTTTTCCTGCAGTCTTTTTAGCAGCCCAACGTTTTTCCCAGTTAAATTTGGCGATCCATCCGTGGTGACATTGGCAAGTTTACTCCAAGGTAGCTACATTCTCTCGATGACAGCAGACACCTGGTTAAACAAGTCCTCTCCCCTCATTTTTCTTTTCATGGACTCCATAGTCAAAAATTCCTCTGTGATCTCAAAACTGTCGCTAATCCCTCGGATGAAAATTGGGAGTTGAGCAGTGTCTTTTATGTCGTTACTTTCATCCAGTGCTAATGAATAAAACTTAAAGGACTCCGCCTTTCTGTTTAATTGGCTGGTTATATCTTCGTCAATCAATTCCACACGGCGAGTCACAGTTCTGCGTGATAAACTGATTTTTTCAAATTTGCCTTTGCTCTCTGGACACAAGAGACCTGCTGTCCCAACCATGCATTCTTTAAAAAAATTGCCTTCGGAGAAAGGCTTAATGGCCTTTGCTAATTTGAATGCCATCAAAAAACTTGCCTTAGTACTTGACTCTTGAATCGCAGTTTTTCTGTGAAAAAGATTTTGCTGAGTCTGTAAATTAGCCATCAATCTCTGAGCTGCAGCCACCCGTTCTTGTGGAGACTGTTTACTAGCGTAGTTAGCATGTTTTGTGGCAAAATGACGGCGGGTGTTGTATTCTTTAAAAACTGCTACAGTTTCTTGGCATTTCAGACATACAGTTGTTGATTGGACTTCAGTGAAAAAATATTTTGTTGTCCACTCTTTATTGAACACTCGGCACTCAATGTCTACTTTTCTTTTCTTCAGTCCGCTCATTTTTACTGAAGGGCTGAAAGTGCGAAGCGACAAAATGAAGTAGAGAGTAACCGTAATGCATCACACTCAAGGGTCAGTGTCTTCAGTGTGCGCCATCTGTTGGGGAAAGATGGGAATTACAGCTAGGTAAAATGATTGTGGTGTCTTTATAATAAAATTTAATTAAATATTATAACGGATTAAAAAGCCCAACGGGCCGGATGTGGCCTGTGGGCCATGGTTTGCCCATGTCTGCTTTGGACCATTGAGTGTCTTCTTTTGACAAGTTTATTTATTTATTTTTATTTATTTTATGCCCATCTCATTGTTCAAGATGACTCTGAGCAGCTTAGAAGTTAAAACACATAAACATTTGACAATTATAAATATAGAAACATTAAACGAAAATAATTAAACGAAACTTTTTAAAAAGCCCCAAAACTCAAGGATTTGGAGAGGACAGGTCAGCATAGCCAGATTTTAAGGCTTTGTCTGAGGGACAAAAGAAAGAGAGTGAATTTTACCTCCTGTGGCAAGATGTTCTAAAGGGGAGGAGCAATGGCAGAAGATGATCTTCTGGATCCCACCAGCTGAAATTCCTTGGCAGAAGGATCTGCAGCAGCCCCCTTCTGCCAGCTTGAGTGGGGAAAGTCAATCCTATTGGGAAAAGATGATTCTGTGGATATCCTACATCCATGACATGAAGGGCTTTAAAAATAATAATTAACATTCTTAAGAGCACCCAGTAACAGATCAGATAGGGTGACTCAGTGGCTAAGACACTGAGCTTGTCGATCAGAAGGTCGGCAGTTCAGCACCCCATAATGGAGTGAGCTCCCACTACCTATCCCAGCTTCTGCCAACCTAGCAGTTCAAAAGCATGTAAAAATGCAAATAGAAAAATAGGGACCACTTTGGTGGGAAGGTAACAGTGTTACGTGCACCTTTGGCATTTAGTCATGCCAGCCACATGACCACAGAGATGTTTTCCAACAGCTCTGGCTCTTTGGCTTAGGAACGGAGACGAGCAATGCCCCTAGAGCTGGAAATGACTAGCACGCATGTGCAGGGGAACCTTTACCTTTGCTATCCAAGGAGCCTCCAAAACTATCCATGCCGAAACTGGACCAATTGGAGCTTCCAAATACTCTACAAGGAAAGCCCCTGTAGAACACACTATAACAGTCAAGTGGGAGATGGACAATAGTTGGCAGATGGATGCTTGCTGCTTTTAAGAGTAATGCAATGCCCGTAAACTCACAATTCAAATCAAAGTGCATTCTTCTTCTTTTTTTTTAAGTTGAAGAACACTAACTTGAGAAATCATAATTATTAATCTAAAATCTTAAGAAAAGCTTTGGTGATTCAGGGAAGTTTAGGATTCTTATTTTTTGATCAAGAACTGGGCCATTAGATAAGACTATAAGATGCCATCAAATGCCAGGGGGATATGTCTTCCTATTATTTTCTAATCTCTGCCATGAGAAAGCTAAATGTCAGAGTGTGTGTTTATTATTACAGGTCCTTGGCATGGATGAGATTTACTCTGCCAAATGTTTTGTACTTGTCTTTCAAGGATTAGGACCATCTCCAGAAAGGAAAGAAATGCCATCACAAGTCAATATCAAAGTTTTGTAAACACAAAAGTGGACAGTGCCAGGTAAGGTTACATGATTATTTCCATGACTTATATGAATTGATGTAACCCTTTTCTGAAGGGAAAAAAATGAAGTTAAGGAAGCCAGGTATGCCCAGCCTATCAAAGAGAAGGATTATGGGGGATATGATAATTGTCTTCCTGTACTTGATCATAATGAAGAGTTCATTAACTTATTAAAGAGAGATCCAAACTAAAAGTAAGGAGAAGTTTTCTACCAATGAGAACAATTAATCAATAGAATGAAAATTCACTGGAGATTTGACTGGGGGGGTATAAGGTTCTTGTCTTGAGCAGGGAATTGGACTGCAAGACCTCTGAGATCCCTTCCAGCTCTATGATTCTATATTCTATGAAACCAGCCAAGCTGGTAGCCAATGCTGCCTCTCATAGTAGCCAGTTCCAAAGGTGAATTATACATTTTGTAAAAAAGCAAAACAAACAAAGAAAACAGTTTTACTTCCAGGACTAAATTTTATCGTGTGACATTTGCTTCACAATAGGGACCTTTGCTCCCTAAATTCTTCTCCCTGTTTATGGTTAACCCCCCTCCACCTAAATAGCTAAGAGGATTTCTCAGGTTTTCAGTAATATAGAACAGTCACCTCTGATGAAATCCTCCATTTTCAGACGGCTACCATGCAATTTGCAACTCATAAAATGCATATGGAAAGATTCCTAACACAAAGGACAAAAAAGTTAGAGCAACATTAGTAAAATTTAGCCATGATATGCTCTTTTATCTGATACAGATATAGGTTTGGAAGGGACCTTGTAGGTCATCTAGTCCAATCCACCACCCAAGCAGTTATTTATTTATATTGGAGAGTATTGGGCCTATAACGGAACCTTGTGGTACCCTACTGCTTACATCTCTCCATGTAGATGTAGTGCCATTAAGGACTACTTGCTGAGTACTGTTTGTCAGCCAGTAACAAATCCATTGGGTGCTGATGCTATCTATCCCCACTTTTTATAGCTTACCAAGAAGTTGGTTGTCAAATGCCTTGCTGAAGTCTACATACAGTATATTATGTCTACAGTATTTTGTTGGTCTACTAGTTTAGTCAATATGTAGAAAAATGAAGTAAGATTGGTTTGGGATGTGTTAGCAACTCTGGGTTCAGAACCAGTGTTAAGACTCTGGTCCCTTAACCAGGGTTAGCAAATAAATGCGGAATAGTGTAATTCACCGGACAGTAACGAGATACGTTGCTGTGAACCACAAACAAACTCTAACACAGTGATAGTAAGAAAATAAATAGTCTTTACTTTGTAGCAACTAAAATGCTTCTTCTGACTAACTTCTCAAACAATGATAACAACAGTCCTTCATCAAACACAGATAAAGTATCTCACAGTGATGCAAAACAATCCTCCTTCTTCTTCACAGCTTCAGCACAGGATCACAAGGAATCGAACAGGAATCAAACAGGGAATGAGCTGATTTCCTGACCCTGGTTATATAGTATAGCTGATACTCACAGCCAATCAGTTCTTAAATCTACATAACTTCTTAAGAACATAGACTCATATATATTGTCAACCCAATATAAGGCTGCATATCCTAACAATCTGTTTTTAGCAAAGTCATGCTGACTTCTAGTTATTACATTACTCATTTCTAAATGTTGGCAGATCTGTTTTTTAATTATTTTTCCAGTATCATCCTGGGTATTAATGTTAGGCTCATTGGTCTGTAGTTTCCTGGGTCTGTTTCCCCCTCTTTAAAAAAAAAAATGAGAACCATCAGTGCTTTTCCAGTCCTCTGTAGTTCCCTGGTGCCCCAGGAGTTTTGAAAGATCTGGTACAGTGGTTCTGAGATAACATCTGCCAGCTCCATTAGAACTCTGGGATGTAATCCACCAGGTCCAGTGATTTGTATTTATCAAGATCAGAGATTTGAAACTGATTGATCAACCATACTCAGCAAGTAGTTCTCAAAGGAATTATATCTATATGGCAGGAGGTATTCAGGGGGGTACCCCAAATTCTGACTTAGGCCCACTACTCTTCAACATCTTCATAAGTGAGTTAGATGAATGAATAGAAGGGGAACTCATTCAATTTACAGGCAGCCCCAATCTGAGGGGAACAGTCAACACTTCAGAAGATAAGCTCAACATTCAGAATGACCATGACAGACTTGAACACGGGGCCATAGCTAACAAAATTCAGTGGTAAGAAAGGTAAGGCAAGAAAAACAGAGACAAGGAAAACAAAGTGCACAGATACATACCAGGTGATATCTGGCTCAACAGTAGCAACTGTGATTGAAATCGAGGTGTCCTAGTAGAACCATTACTAATGTATGAGCCAGCAATGTGCTGCAGTTGCCAAAAAGGGTAAGTACTCCTAGGTTGCATAAACAGGTGGATAATTCCAAGAAATGATAATATTGGCTTCTACTGCACTAGTAAAACTACACTTGGAATATTATATCTAGTTCTGGTCACCATGATACAAAAAATGATGAGATGTGATGACAGCAACAAAGATGATAAGGAGTCTGGAGGCTAAACCATATGATCAAAGAAGAGGGAACTTGGTATGTCCTGTCTAACAAAGAGATGGGCTAGAGGTGATATGATAGCAGTCTTCCAGTCCTTGTGGGGCTGTCACAGAGATGTGGGACTCAATTTATTCTTCCAAGTAGATGAAGGCTGGACAAGAAGTAACAAGTGGAAGGTCATTAAAAATGTATTCAATGTAAACTTAAAGAGAAATTTTCAGACAGTGAGAACGATTAGGCAGTGGAACAATTTGCTTCTAGAAGTTGTGAGTGCTCCATCACTGGAGGTTTTAAAGAAGAGATTGGACAGCCAGTTATCTCTAATGGTATAGGATCCCCTGCCATGGACACAGCTTGGACTGGAAGGTCTCTTCCAACCCTATCATTCTATGTTCTAGGCTATTTGCCCCTGATAATAGGTGTATGATTATATTATGGGAACTGCACATTATGGATAGTGCTGCTATTAAGGGACTTGTTATGGTTCCAAAGACTTTAATCTGGCCCTTCTTTCTTCAATGCTGACTTTCCAAGAAAATTAAGACTTTAATCCTAGGACAACAATGTTATAAGTGTGTTTGAAATGGCTGCTGCCAGTTATTGTGGTAAAATATTGTGGTTTGGCAAAGAACCATTTCTTCTCGAGTATAGTAAACATCAACCTCTTGTCACAAGTGACAAGTTAAACCTTGTTAACCTTTCTTTTCTATTGGACATTATCCTCTTGTTCAGGTGAGAACATCTCACTGACAGCTCACAAATGACAAATGAAGCCTTGTTGTCCGTTTTTACTAATGGTGTTGTGACTCAGAAGGGCTTTCAGCCTCCAAAGTCTGTGCCCACACAAATATTTTCAGTTTTCCCTTGTCTTATAAAGAACTTTCCCTCAACTGATGAGTGGGGTGAAAAGGATACTAACTTCCTGGAGAAAATCCTTCTCTGAGGTTACCTGCCTAACCTTTTTTTTTTTAAAAACAGATTGTTACAAAAAGGAAGTAATTCATTTCTAAGATGACTGAAAGAGAAAGCTTTTCCTCCTTTTTTTTCTATTATGGGAGAAGAATTTAGAAATTTTAGATCAGATTCAGCATCAAATTGAGATAAGAAAAGCATTAAAAGCAGTCTATATTTACAGAAGGATGCATACATTGTAATACTGGTTTATCATGTATCCTCCCCTGAAACAGGAAGGTTAAATTCAGCATAAGATGTGACTTGAGCTACTTCTATAGCTCGTCCCTTGACAGCTTTGCAATTTTAATTACTTTGGTCTCATTGCAGGAGAAGAGATCTGGTGATGGGAAGAGCAAAAATTCTGAAAGAAAACAAGCTGGCCACCAAAGAGAGTTTCAAAGGATCACTACCTTCTTAGAAGCTGCTGTTTCTATTGTCTTCTCTTTCTCCCAAAATTGCCTAACAGTGTAATCAAAAGAAGAGTTAACCCTAACCCTAATGGAAAACAAAAGTTTTTGAGTTCTCTACAAAGGGAGAAATCTATTAGGGCATAGAAGGTTTTTCCTCTGTAGTGAAGTCAGGGGTTCCTTAGGTCAATGCATTGACATGGATTCAGTCTATCCCAAAATAACATCATTTTTCAGAGGTTAAAAGTCAGCTCATTGAGCTCCCTGACTGGCAACCACCACTAAATGCTAGCAATATTGAAAAGATGCTAGATTGCCCAAAACATGCCTCTTACTCACAGAATACTATGAAAACCAACCCTCGGCTTTAAGACCCCATGTCCCAGAAGCCCCAACTTTAGTTGTTTTAACCTGGGAGCCACGGACAGCACTGATAGGAACATTTAATCCTTTCCTTTTGGCTTTTGCTTTGAGGGATGCCATCAAAGAAGCTTTCCAGATGTCACTGTTGGAGTGACAAGCACTAAGTCAGTTGGAAAACTGCCCTCCAGTAATATTGTTACAGGTTAGAATTTGGGCAAATCCTTTAGCAAACACCTTTGCATATAAGGGCATGAATGAAGCCGAAGAACATGCTTCTCACAGTCAACAGGAGAAGAGCTCAGGTTGGCTTGGAAGCAGAAGGAGATTTGCTGTCCGCCAACCCATCCAGGCTCCAAAATGATCCAAGCTCTCTTGGTAATGATCTGCTTAGCAGTTTTTCCTTACCAAGGTAAGATGTTTTCTTTGGTTTCCTTTTTCAGACTCTTATTTAAAAGTCTATGGTACCCAACAAGTTTCTATGGTTTTTCTTTTGACGCTTAACCAAAATTTGCTCCACTACAGTTAGTTGTCCTCACTGTTACGAAGTTTCTCCTTAATTCCAGGTTGTTTCTCTCTTTGATTACTTTCCAACCATTTTTTCTTTTTCTGCCTTCCTGTAGTTTGGGGAATATTTTGACCTCCTCTTCTTTGTGTCATGTCTCCCCTAGACGTTTTATTCTCTAGACTATGCAAAACGAAATCCTGCAGCCATTCTTTAGAGGTTTTAATGTAAAATCTGTTAACAAATTTTGGTCTCAGTTGTGATCATACATCCTGGTATACTGTAGGTGTTGGACTACCACATTTATAAAGTATGTTAAAGAATAAATAGGTGACCATTGAATATGCACATAGTAACCAACTTTGGTCTAATTCTGAAATCACTGAATTTGATTATGTACATGTTAGGTCCCCCAGTAATAATTATGTTGCTATGGATTATTTTTGAAAGTGAGAGAAAGGAAAGTCAACCAATCCACTAGGATGGCAGTAAAATAGCAGTTCAATTGGGATGAATAAGCTGCATTTGCATAACAAGCATAGTTGCCAGAGCTTTTTGACTAATGGATATGCTAAACTATAATGTAGTATGGTTTACTGAATTGTGTGAATCAGACTATTGCAATTTATTATTTCTCATGTTATTCTTATCACAGTGCAGAAACTTGCACATTCAGTGAGATTTATTCATTTATTTTTCTGATTATTCAACTCCAAAATATTTCTTTTGCACTTGCCCAAATCAATGCCTCTAGAAAGTCTCCCAGCTGTCAAACATCATGAAGCAAATTTCATACCCAGTGAACATCTGGATTTCTGTGCTCTGTTCCATTCTTCACTGATAATTGAATAACAAATGGAGTTATGAATGTGAGAACGGTAGAATAACATCCCAAAGTAAACCCAACCTTTCTTCTTCTTTTCCCCCTTATGAAGGGAGCTCTATAATCCTGGAATCTGGGAATGTTAATGATTATGAAGTAGTGTATCCACAAAAAGTCCCCACATTGCCCAAAGGAGGAGATCAGAATGCTGAGCCAGAGGTAAGAAAAAGATCTTAGCAAAATACTTCTTGACAGTCAACAGCGTTTTTGGTATTCCTTTGCTGCCATGTATGATTACCTGAATTTTTGCAATGCAATCTATATACCTCATTCATTTTTTCATTCATTCAACAAATTTATATGGCTATCATCCAATTTTCACAAATGTAAGGAAACTCCTGGCAATTTAGAGCAGAATTTCCTAATATTAATAGATTACTCTAGCTAATAAAGTATTGGGAAACACCCAGCCATACAGGGAAGAACCATCAAGGGAATTAGTCTCCATTTGACACAGTTATTAAGAAAGTACACATTTCATTTACCTATGTAAAATCAACTCTGAACTCTTTGCATTTCAGACCAAGTATGAAGATACAATGCAATATGAATTTAAAGTGAATGGAGAGCCAGTGGTCCTTCACCTGGAAAGGAATAAGTATGTTAACTCAGAAGTTCTCTTAACTGTACTAGAACTATAAGGAAAATGTATATTCTCAGACATAATCTTAGAGAAATAATAATTGTATTGTTTTGTTTGGGAAACTAAAACTAAATTAAATTTTATACTATAGGACAGTGGTGGCTGCGAACCCCCAGCAACCCACCCCTGGTTGGAAGGGTCCATAGATGCCTTCTAGTCCAACTCCCAGCTTAAATAGGAGTCTATACCATTCCATAGCTTTTCCATCATTCCTCGAAAGCCTCCAGTGATAGAACACCCACAATTTCTCAAGGCAAAGCATCCCATTAATTAATTGTTCTCATTGTCAGGAAATTTCTCTTAATTTTAGGTTGGATTTCTCACATGTAAATACTAACACTGCTAAAAGAAAGTTTATCATTTTCATTACTCCATCACCATTGAAATTAGTATGGCTGTCACTGTACTGTAAACATTGGAAGTGCTCTGAAGTCCTAGTACAATTTAATATTAGTATTAAGACCGAGATATGTAGTTGGTGCATTGAGAGTGACTGCCTGGCTTTGATTTTACAATGTATTTTACTTTTGACCATGCTATATCCAAAAGATTTTATTTTGCCTCTGGATGACTGAGAATCTCCATAGACCATGCTATATGTGCCTCTAAATGAATATGGCCTTTATTATTGTATATAGGCTATAAAGAAATTCTCCTATATATGGGCATTTCTGTGTCATTTTATCTTGTACCACTTCATACTAAATTCTAATGTGTGCTTTAGAAATTCTAGTGTCCTTCTTTGTTTTGTTTAAATATTTAATTTAATTTAATTTATTTCAATTTATATACAATACAATACAATACAATAGCAGAGTTGGAAGGGACCTTGTAGGTCTTCTAGTCCAACCCCCTGCATGGGCAGGAATCTTATACCATTTCAGACAAATGGCTGTCTAACATCTTTTTAAAGACTTCCAGGGTTGGGGCATTCACAACTGCTGGAGGCAAGCTGTTCCAGAGGTTAATTGTTCTTACTGTTAGGAAATTTCTCCTTAGTTCTAAGTTGCTTCTCTCCTTGGTTAGTTTCCACCCATTGCTCCTTGTCCTGCCCCCAGGTGCCTTGGAGAAAAGTTTGACTCCCTCTTCTTTGTGGCACCCTCTGAGATATCGGAACACTGCTATCATGTCTCCCCTGGTCCTTCTCTTCATCAAACTAGACATACCCAGCTCCTGCAGCCGTTCTTCATATGTCATACCGCGGCTTCTCCACCGAAGTGGACCCAGGGCGGTGCACAGGAATTTAAAACAGCAATAATAAAATACAATAAATACAATAAATAGATAAAAAGAATTAAATCACAGCCTATGCTAAAAATTCCCCCTAAAAAAATCTAAAAAATCTAATATCATTTACGTGTTTGACAGAAGCTATATTACAAAAGTCTAAACTATTACGCAAGACCAGCTTGTTGAAAAAAATATGTTTTAAGTGAACGGCGAAAGAGGAGAAGGTCCGTGATAGTGCAAAGTTCGGGGGGTAGGTCGTTCCAGAGGGCCGGCCCTGCCACAGAGAAGGCCCTTCCCCTGGGCACCGCTAGCCGGCATTGACCGGCAGTTGGTACGCTCAGTAGGCCCTCTCTGTGGGAGCATATCGGATGCAGGGACGTATGTGGCAGGAGACGGTCCCGCAAGTAGCTAGGCCCCAAGCCATGGAGCGATTTGAAGATGGTAACAAGCACCTTGAAGCGCACCCGGAAGGCCACCGGTAGCCAGTGCAGCTCGCGCAGGAGAGGTGTTACGTGGTAGTAACGAGAGGCTCCCAGAATCCCCCACGCGCCCACATTCTGAACCAACTGGAGCCTCCGGGTGCACCTCAAGGGGAGCCCCATGTAGAGAGCGTTACAATAGTCTAGGCGAGACGTCACGAGTGCCTGAGTGACAGTGCAGAGGGCGTCTCAGTCCAGAAAGGGACGCAACTGGCGTATCAGGCGAACCTGGTAGAATGCCCCCCTGGTCACGGCCGTCACATGGTCATCCAGGGACAGCCGCGAATCCAGGAGGATGCCCAAGTTGTGAGCCCTTTCCACGGGGGACAATGACTCACCCCCGATAACCAGCGATGGAATGAGCTGGCTATGCTGAGACGCCAGAAACCACAGATACTCGGTCTTGGACGGGTTGAGCCGGAGTTTGTTACTTCCCATCTAGAGCCGCACGGCTTCCAAACACCGGGACATTATTTCGACGGCATCGTTGGGGTGGTTGGGGGTAGATATGTACAGCTGAGTATCATCAGCGTACAGATGGTACTCTACCCCAAAACCACGGATGATCTCACCCAGCGGCTTCATGTAGATGTTAAACAGGAGGGGTGAGAGGATCGACCCCTGAGGCACCCCATAAATGAGTGGTCTCGAGGTCGACCTCTGCCCTCCTGTCAGTACAAATTGCGACCGACCGGAGAGGTAGGAGGAGAACTACTGCAAAACAGTGCCCCCCATTCCCAACCTCTCCAGTTGGTGCAATAGGATACCATGGTCGATGGTATCGAAAGCCGCTGAGAGATCTAATAGGACCAGGATAGAGGAAAAACCCCTATCTCTGGCCCTCCAGAGATCATCCACCAATGCAACCAATGAATGCCGTCTCGGTGCTGTGCCCAGGTCGGAAGCCGGACTGGCGCGGGTCTAGATAAGCAGTTTCTGATAGCCTTCAAATATGAAGGCTATCAGAATTTCAAGAGCAACAACTGGATGATCACATTTTGGAATGGAAGCCAAGCAAGGCTAGAAGTGAAAGACTAGCAAGGAACATGTAGACAGATGCTTCTTTATGAAGCTTCAAGGCATCCATTTCTTTGAAGTTGCCTCAGTTTACTCTTAAGTAAATAGAGCTATGCAGCTCTCCTTTATAGACAAAGCAATTTCATCAAACTGTTGTATAGGCCAGAAGAATAAAAAGAAGAGGCAATACAAAATGTCTTCTCCTGGTCAATCATGCCACCTCTGAGCCTTCCTGAAGAGAATTGCACAGCTTCCTTGGTGCAGATCTCTTTCCTTGGGTGAATCTAGTATGCTCAGCACTCCTCTTAAATAAGTATCCTCTTGAGATTGAAATTCCTGATCCTTTCCTTTGATACCAAACAAAATAGGCTTCATATACAGTAGTTGTAGACTTACTATAAAAGTGTCTCTGTCCTACTTAATTCCTGACATAAATATTCTCTTTTTTGCATTCTTTGCAGAGGACTTTTTTCCAAAGATTACACTGACACTCATTATTCCCCTGATGGCAGAGAAATTACAACAAGCCCTCCAGTTGAGGTAATATCCAGAGGGTCTTACTTTTAGGAAATGCACCATATTCCAAATATGCATATACCAGACCGGGCTATATTAACAAGAACGATTGTATGTGTATAAAGTATCTTATACTGAAATAGTCATAGTTCCATCAATGAGCTCCCCCTGCAGTGTGACTTGTTTTTATGGAGACTTGTGATTAGCTTATGTTCATTTTGGAAAAAATCAATGTTAATCAGGTCTTTTGTCCCCCCAATCAAAATGTTCTGAATAATTGCTTTCTTAATATTTCATTGATGTGGTAAAATACATTGGAATGTCCCGTCTGTTCATCAAATCACACTGCAAACAAGCTTTAACCAGTGTAGTCCTCTTGCCTCCACACAGGATCACTGCTATTATCATGGACGCATCCAGAATGAAGCTGACTTAACTGCAGTCATCAGTACATGCGACGGCTTGAAGTAAGATAGTCTCTAATCTTTTATTTTATCTTATTATTATTATCATCTTTATTAAGAATAAATACTGCTCTTGGAGATGTCATAATTAAATTGAAGGACCTTAGTTTTTCATGCAGATTTGTTGGGTTTGATCCAAGACCTCTGCAGAATTTAGAAAGACTTTGGTTGAATACCAAGAAGAGCTGCTGCCAGCCAACAGAAATACAAGGGAGCTAAATCAGATCTGTCTAAAGGAGTTTCCAAGCCCAGATCTCCTTTGTATATAGGAGGTGATGTTACAGGTAGAGAAGATAAGTAAGCTTCAGATTGCATACCTTCCTACAATGTCTAGAGGAAGAGGCAAGCAGAGTTTTCAGTTCTATCCAAAACACTTCCTTGAGTCACTCTGAACACCTTCTCCAACCAGCTAGATATCTTAGCCACCTAAAGACCCCACAATTCAAAATTAGACTAGCTACCTACCTACCTACCTACTGTATTTCTCCCTCTCTCTCTACCTACCTACTGTATTTCTCCCTTTATCTCTCTACCTCCCTCGCTACCTACTGTATTTCTCCCTCCCCCCTCTCTCTCCCTACCTACCTACTGTGTTTCTCACTCTCTCTCTAACCCTCTACTTACCCACTATTTATCTCCATTTCCCTCTCTGTCTACCTCCCTCCCTCCCTCCCTACCATATTTCTCCCTCCCCACTCTCTCTCTACCTACCTACTATATTTCTCACTCTCTCTCTCTTTTTCCCTCTACCTACCTCTCCACCTAGAGAGAGGAGAGAGAGGCCGCTTACTTGGCAGCAGCTTTGAGGGGGGGGAGTCGGCAGGGGGGGGTGCCGGCGCCAGCTTTGCAAGCGTTGCGATGTGGGTGGGGGCGGAAGGAGGCAGAGGGCATGGCGGCGCTGGTGCCAGCATTGCGAGGGTTGTGAGGTGAGAGGGGCGGAAGGAGGCAAAAAGCATGGCGGCACCGGCACCAGCATTGCAAGCATTGAGAAGTGAGAAGGGCGGATGGAGGGGTGGTGAGTTGAGCTGCAGAAGAGCTGCAGTTGTACATTTGTGTGGCATGTACCTGGCACCGGTGTGCCATCCACAAAATATGTACGTATCATTGGTGCTGTATTTGTAAGGAATGTTGTGTAAAAATTTGGTGGCAATTGGTGCAGTAGTTTCTGAGATTTGCGGTTTTGAACAAACTCATAGTTAACTCTTTATTTATATAGATTTATTATTTGTGATTTTTAGGTTTGATTTGCTGATCTATGACTGAATAAAGATCTGTTGATTGAGTGTACAGCAGAATCTTTCAAATAGGTTTAGTCTTACATTTGTATAGGTGGAAATTTTCTTTTCTTTTAAACCCTAGGAATCATACAATATTGGATTCTGTGCCAAACTTTCTCCATACAAATAATGTACAGATATTTCCTGGCTGTATTGAGTATGTGCAATCTCTTGCATGTTTCTGATCATAGCTGAATCTCTGGGAAGGATGAAAAAGTGACATGAGTTCTGAGGACAGAAAATAAATATTTCAGTTAGTTTTAAGGAGGGATTCAAAAACAGAGGGAATGTTAACTTGGTCAGTTAGTTGTTTCCTTGTAGATATTTCATCACCCAACTAGGTAACATCATCAGTGCAGATCATCCCTGAACTAACAATATTCTCTTCTATTAATTATCCATTGTGACCACCCTTTTATATATTGTTTTACAGAGGACATTTCAAGCTTCAAGGGAAGACGTACCTTATTGAACCCTTGAAGCCTTCTGACAATGAAGCCCATGCAGTCTACAAATCTGAAAACATAGAAATGGAGGATGAGAGCCCCAAAATCTGTGGGGTAACTCATACTTGGGAATCAGATGAGTCCAACAAAAAGGCCTTTCAGTCAGCTAATACTCCTGAAGTAAGTCATTTATTAAAGTCTCATTTATATAACATGGTTAGAGAACAGGGATTCTAAAATTCTAAACAGGGTTTCTAAAATGTAATGTAAAAGAGAAATTGTGTTGGGGTGATTGGATAGAATTCATAAGGGAGGAGCTCCTATTTCTAAATTCTTTATCCTCAGCAAATTGTGGTTGTATACATTATGTTTAATTGGTCCTTAATTGGTCCTTTATCTTGAATGTTCTTGTCCGAATGTCTTCTCACGGTCACTTTATTCAAACTGGATCTTGTGCAGCAGAGTTAAGAAAGTGATTGTCAGATAGCAAGGAGGAATAAGTGCATTCTAAAAGTGGCAATTTAGCCTTGCAGTTCTGTATGCTGAAAAACATGAATACTTTTTCCTCGGAAAGAAGCAAGTAATACACCCTCACATGTGCAGATCTTAGCAAAAGTGTACTTCCTGAGTAATTTGGACCTTCTAGTGGTGAGATCTAACTGTAGAATGCAGGAGGGAAGGACTCTTTCCCTGGGAAATAAGCGGCAGATTAGCAATGAGTCCTTGGATTGCAGAAAGGAGCTCAGAAGGGATCATCCCTAAAACTTTCACAGGATGTATCCTATGGTTACACAGAGTGTACTTTAGTCTGGCAAGATTCCTGTCTACAGGAGAGCAGCAATAAAGAAACTACTCTGAGCTTTTAACTATGTTGTTCTTGTTCCTTGTGCCCAAGAAGTCTGAAACAATACTTCAGGAATCATTTTAAAATGACATCAAAAGAAAGATATAAATCTTTGACCATTTAGTTCAGTCGGTAAGAATTTCTGATTGCCTCCCCTTATCTTGTCCTTGATGCATAACATGATATCATTGCAGGCAAAGTCTAATTGGTTACATAGCAGGACCACATCTCCATGTTTCTCACATGATTGGTAGAGATCCTTTGTTGGAGAAAAGGAAAGGAAAAGTGAGAAAGTCATTGGAGCATCAGACTGAAAAATCGGTCAAAGAAAGTGATTCTTTCAGATGCTTGTTTTTATTCCTATTAAATTCTGTTCAGAACTAGGTATTCGTATATAAATTAATGATTCTGCTTAACTTTTTTTAAAAAGCCTCTAAAAATGTGCCCTTTACTATGAGCCTGGAGAACTGCCTGCCTCATGTAGGCTGACGTTAGGCGTTTTATGATCACTTGAGCAGAGTTAAGCGAGGGTTAAAAGCCTAAACATTCTCATGTAAGGTGAGGCACACTGTCCTCCTGCCTCACAGGGCAATTCCTTTGGGCAGGGCTTCTTCAGAGGACCCGAGGCAAGAGTTGAAAGTCCTCTCTGAAGCAGTGGGTGGGATTTATTGCATTTCAAGTAGTATTTCCCACCCAGAAAGCAGGCTGCATTTGCAGTTGGAGGTATTTGGTAAATGCAGCAGGGGAATGGGATGGGGGGATGGCAGAAGAGCTGGTTTCAAGCCATTGGAAAATATATCGAATCCAACTGTGTGTGTGTTTGTGTCTGTGTCTGTGTGTGTGTGTGTGTGTTTCCGAGAGGGGGGAAGGGAGGGAGAGACCGAGGAAGGAGAGGAAGGGAGAAGAAAAACAAATACTGTTGCTTTAAATCAGAACTGACCATACCTGGCTGTGGAATTCTGGGTGTTGAACTCCACAAGTCTAAAAAATTTTGAAACCCACCACTGTGTCACTGCCTCACCAGCCATAATCTCACAGCACATCATCACTGGTGGTCAGCTCCATGCAAGCAGTGGGCACACACACCCACTTGGGTAAAAGGAGCATTTGCATTCATGCTTTCTCCCTGACCATGCAATGGTCAGGCTCATGCCAATGCTCACCCATCACTCCCAAGGCCCAGTAGTGGCCCATGGCCCAGGGGTTGGGGACCCCCACTCTAAGTTCTAAAATTTAAACAATCGGTCTCCCTATAAATGTCTTCTTCAAAGAGCCAATATTTCTGAAAGGCCAAGGATTTTGGTCAGGGAGTATAACAAGAAAGTTTTCTGATTATCTGATGATGACCAAGATTCTTGTTGGCTGCTGGGAGCAACATGTCTAAACAGCCTTTTGCTTTTTGTTTCATTTAGCAAGATGATTACATGCAAGCTCCAAAATACATTGAGATTTTCATAGTTGTGGACAACATAACGGTAAGTATCTTGGATATAATTCCATTTTTTTCTGCATTAATTTCTGCCTTTTTTAATGGGCACATTTTTTAAGACATTAACAAACGTCCAAACTGGATTTCTCTTCAACATTTGCTTCATCATAAAGTTTAAAATGTGTGTGTGTGTGTGTGTTTGTGTGTGTGTGTGTTAGTTTTATGAGCTGATCAATAAATCAATCAAAGAGATTAGGATAGATTGTTGTGGAACAATTATAGATACTAATCCTCCTGTCTCAGCTGATGCAATAAGAGAACCTGCCTTGCTGAATGGCTAAAGGCTCTTGCCTGACATGCAATACAGCCCCAATTCGAATCCCAGTAAGGGTATGGCTAGCTGATGAGAGCTAAAAAGCTCAAAATAGATCTATCCTAGTCTCCCTGATTTATTTATTGATCAGCTCATAATACTAACATACATATTAAAAAAATTACACAACGTAACTCATGGCTTTCTTTCTAGATGGGCTCTGGTGATGAGCCGAAAGAGACCAGGTCACTTTATTTTCAGCCCTTAAAAATCTAACACATATTTTTTTTAAAAAATGTCACACAGCAGTAATCTATTTGGTTCTCTGTCTGGATGATCTCTAGGTTGAGTCGAAGGGCAGAGAGGGATGACGTTAAGTCTCCTCCCCTTAAAGGGACCTCTGAACAGGAGCTGTGATAATATTCTCTCATATATATATATATATATATATATATATATATATATATATATATATATATATATATATATATATATATATATATATATATATATATGTTAAATTTCTTTAAGGGATGATTAATAATAATTAATTAAGAGACCAGGATGGATCCATTTCGGGCTCCTTAGCCCTCGTCAGCTGGCCATACTTCCCTACAGGGATTTGAACTGGTGCTCTCCAGCATTCGAAGCAGGCTTCTCTATGCCTTGAGCTAACCAGTTTCCCTGATTACATCATCCTTTCTATATATATATGGCATAGCTGGCTTCGGGGATTTTCCCGTGTATATTTCCCGTGTATATTTCCCTTATACATGGGAAAATCCCCGAAGCCAGCTATGCCAGCATACCTACACCCGTGAAAATCTACGAAAACATATATATATATATATATATATATATGTAATTGTTTCTCAACAACCTGTTATTAGGCCCCAATTAAGGGAGGAGACATACTGTTTCCTTTCCTGCCTTTCGACTCATCACCAGAGATCATCTAGACAGCAAGCCAAGAATTACGTTGTGTGATTTTTTAGATATGTGTGGCTTCGGGGATTTTCCCGTGTATATAGCATGGAGATGTTATTGCAACGTTTCGACAAGATCTCACTTCTCATCATCAGAAGCCTGCCTTATGATGACAAGTGAGATCTTGTCGAAACGTTGCAATAACATTTCTATGCCTTATACACGGGAAAATCCCCGAAGCCAGCAATACCAGCATACCTACACCCGTGAAAATCTACGAAAACATATATATATATATATGTAATTTATTGATCAGCTCATAAAACTAACACACACACACACACACACACACACACACACACACACACACACACACACACACACATATATATATATATATATATATATATATATATATATATATATATATATATATATGTAGGTAATTGTTTCACAACAACCTGTTATTATTAGGCCCCAATTAAGGGAGGAGACATACTGTTTCCTTTCCTGCCTTTCGGCTCATCACCAGAGACCATCTAGACAGCAAACCAAGAATTACATTGTATAATTTTTTTTAGATATGTGTGTTAGTTTTTATGAGCTGATCAATAAATAAGTCAGGGAGACTAGGATACATCTATTTCGAGCTTATTAGCTCTCGTCAGCTAGCCATATCCTTACTGGGATTCGAACCAGGGCTGTATTACATGCCAGGCAAGAGCCTTGCCATTAAGCCAGCTAGGTTCTGTAAGGGTATGGCTAGTTAATGAGAGCTAATAAGCTCGAAATAGATCTATCCTAGTCTCCCTGACTTATTTATTGATCAGCTCAAAAAAAACAAAAACGTAACACACATATAAAAAAATTACACAACAGAATTCTTGGCTTTCTGTCTAGATGGTCTCTGGTGATGAGCCAAAACGCAGAAAAGGAAAAGCAGTGTGCTTCCTCCCTTAACTGGGGCTCTAACAGGGTGTTGTGGAAACAATTATATATACAGTAACTATCCTCCTGTCTCAGCTGACAAGAACAGAACCTAACTGGCTTAATGGCAAGGCTCTCGCCTGGCAGGTAATACAGCCCTAGTTCAAATCCCAGTAAGGGTATGGCTAGCTGATGAGAGCTAATAAGCTCGAAATAGATCTATCCTAGTCCCCCTGACCTATATATTGATCAGCTCAAAAAAAACCTGTAACATATATATATGTATATGTATATGTATATTTATATATTTGTTATTGGAGCCAACCAATATTTACAAAGTTAGGAGACATTTGTGTAAATATACTCTAATTTGCACATTTGTTCTTCCATCGAAATTTATTTTTACCCCACACTGGTTAAACAGTTATATAGATTTCTTTGAAACATTCCTGCACAATTTGTATATCCAAGTTGACAACACATGAAGAATAAGATGTCTAGTGGAGAATGCTTATGCTAAACTTCTCTAAACATGGAAATATGGTGTCCAATTTAGGAAAACGTCTCAGTAGGCTGACAAAAGTTTCTCCAACCAGGAGGAGAACTCATGTATTCTGCTGAAAAGTTAATCATTTTGATATATTAATGGCACAAATGTAGATTACAAATAAACAAAAAACAATTCTTTGGACTACGTGGATAAAAATATTTTGTCTGAATCAATAAATGCAATGATCCTTTCACTGATATGTTCTTCCTCCTCCACACCATTCTTCCTATAATTATGATCTCATCTTAACATTTTTGTTTTTTCTGTAGTACACAAAATACAACGGCAATTTAACTGTTATAAAAACAAGAATTTATGAAATTATCAACATTATGAATACGGTAAGAGGACACGGGAAAATTATTTCACTTGTTTGATTTAAACTTCTCTCAGCCCCATCCCAGATTTTCATTGTGTTCACATAATATACTTAACCAGGTAAAGAGAACTGAGAGATGGACTTCTATAAGAATGCTAACCTTTGTGGCTTCAAGTGAGGCAAAATGAGGTCATAAGGCCAGCTGGTTATCCTGCATATAAGGCCATCCCAGAAAATGGACTAATTCAGTAACTAGGTTAATAAGCCTCTTATGTGCAGCCACCATTTTGAGAGGTTGCAAATCCAAAAATCTTGCAAGAATTCAGTCAGAAGAACACCTGTAGCTGGATTCTTTGAGCACCGTGGTTAACGGTTCTGAACTTGGACGTTAGAAAGAGATGGACAGAGTCAGCCAATTGATTGTGAAACTGATCCCTGAGAGGAGACCTAGAGAGAGGAACTTAATTTGGGCTGGATTGTGGTACCCGCCAGGAGACACTCATATTGTAGTGTCCTGTTAGCCTTCTTTACATTTTCACTGTTGATAATCTGTTGGAATCAGGGAGACAACAGGAAGATCACTTTGTCAAATCTTCCTTCAGTCAACCTCCTCCTTTTCTTTTCCTGATTACAGAGAATAATCAACTGCTCCTTTTTATCATTTGTTTATTTCTACTACTGAAATATGTCATCTATATAAATAAAAATGTAAAATAGTTTGTACGAATCCACTAATCTCAAAAACTACTGAACCGATCTGCCTCAAATTTTGACACAATGTAGCCAAGGACTTCCAATAATAGAATAGCTACTCATCTTGTGCCTAGCACACGTGTATCGTGTGCAAGCTACACACAGGTAAATCTGAAACACTGAAATGTGTTTTCACTTCCCTGTAGCCCCGCCCATCAGACTGCTTTTCAACTGTCAGTGTTGGAAAGGAGGCCTCTCATACTGAGGCCTCTTAGGGCCAAAAAGGCACAGAGAATAGCAAACTCCCAGGTGGCCCATAGGGGGGCAGGAGAAATACTGCTCAAGACTGTTCTCTGAGGTAAAAACACGGAGGCAGGCAGCTGCTTTAAACTGTTTAATATGAACTGAACCAAATTGTAACAAAGAACCACCCATCTGACAGCAAATACAGTTTAATAAAAGAGGGACTAGGGGAGACATGATAGCAGCCTTCCAATATCTCAGGGGTTGCCCCAAAGAAGAGGGAGTCAAGTTATTCGTCAAAGCACCTGAGGGCAGAACAAGACGCAATGGGTGGAAACTAATCAAGGAGAGAAGCAACTTAGAACTGAGGGGAAATTTCCTGGCAGTGAGAACTATTAACCAGTGGAACAGCTTGCTACCAGAAGTTATGGATGGCCCAACACTCGATGTGTTTTTAAGAAGAGACTGAAAAACCATTTGTCTGACACGGTATAGGGTCTCCTGCTTGAGCCGCTGCTCAAGGGATTGGACTAGATGACCTCCAAGGTCCTTTCCAACTCTGCTATTGTATTATTGTAGTACAGTAAGTAGGTAGATAGGGGAATAGAGAGACAGGGAGAAATACAGTTTAATAAAAGAGGGACGGGGAGACAGGATAGCAGCCTTCCAATATCTCAGAGGTTGCCACAAAGAAGAGGGAGTCAAGCTATTCTCCAAAGCACCTGAGGGCAGAACAAGAAGCAATGTGTGGAAACTAATCAAGGAGAGAAGCAATTTAGAACTGAGGAGAAATTTCCTGACAGTTAGAACAATGAATCAGTGGAACAGAAGTTGCCTCCAGAAGTTGTGAATGCCCCAACACTAGAGGTCTTCAAGAAGATGTTGGATAGCCATTTGTCTGAAATGGTATAGGGCAGTGATGGCTAACCTTTTTTGGCTCGCGTGCCAAAAGCAGGGGGAGTGCAGGGGTGATGTGCACAGGTGTGCCACATCCATAATGCTATGTGCATGACCCCCTGCATTTGGCATGCTTTTTACGTCATCCCCAGGCTCCAGAGGGTTTATAGGAGCCTGGGGAGGGTGAAAACAGCCTTCCCCCACCTCCAGAGGGCAAAAAAACAGCCTCAAAAGAAGACCTAAATCAGCTGGCCAGGGCACACATATACACTGAAGCTTCCGTGTGCCACCTGTGGCACCCGTGCCATAGGTTCGCCATCATGGGTATAGGGCTTCCTGCCTAGGCAGGGAGTTGGACTAGATGACCCCCAAGGGATTGATAGAGAGGGAGAAATAAGGTATTTAGGTAGGTGGATAGATAGATAGATAAATAGATAGAAAGAAAAAAAGAAAGAAAGAAAGAAAGAAAGAAAGAAAGAAAGAAAGAAAGAAAGAAAGAAAGAAAGAAAGAAAGAAAGAAAGAAAGACGGTAGGTAGGTAGGTAGGTAGGTAGGTAGGAAGGTAGGTAGGTAGGTAGGTAGGTAGAAGGAGAAAGGAAGAAATAGGTAGGTAGGTACGTAGGTATGTAGGTACATAGGTAGGGGGATGGATAGATAGATAGGGAGAAATACAATAGGTAGGTAAGTAGAGGGATAGACAGAGAGGGAGAAATACCATAGGTAGGTAGGTGTATAGATAGACAGCAAGAAATACGGTAGGTAGGTAGGTAGAGGGATAGAGAGGGGGAAATATAGTAGGTAGGTAGGTAGGTAGATAGAGGGAGAAAGAAAGAAATACAGTAGGTAGGTAGGTAGAGGGATAGATAGGTAGAGAGGGAGAAATACAGTAGGTAGGTAGGTTGGGGCTTATATGGTGGTTGTGTGTATGTGTGCAGGTGTAGATCTACACACAGATTGGTTGGCCACTTAACCAGACTGGGCCACAGCAACGTGTGGCCGGGTATAGCTAGTTATTATTATAAACTTGTATGTTGTTCCAAGTTGTTGTTATATTGTTGTTGTTGTTGTTGTTTACCCAATATATAGAGTCCTTAGTGCTTCTGAACTTGGTGGTTTCCTTGCAGACATTTCTTTATCTGAATAAAGAACTTACTTGAGTAAGCAAAGCAACAAACTCAGAGAGTAACAAGGACTCCACAATTCAACCTTGAGTTCCAGAGATTTTCTCTTCTATTGATGCCTAGGTCTTTATTTTTCTTCACCTGCCCATAGAAGCCAATATCAGTTGCTTTTTAATCTTGAAATGTTTCTCAGGGTTTATTTGCATTTGATTTTCTGATTGTTGCCCTGTCCACCTGACAGATATTCAGAGCTTTGAAGTTCCATGTAGCGTTGGTTGGCACAGAAATTTGGTCTAACGGAGATAGGATTAATGTGCACACAGCAGCGAATGTCACTTTGGACTTATTTGGAACATGGAGAGAAACAGATTTGCTGCCACGCAAAGGGCATGATAATGCTCAGTTAATCACGTACGTCTCATTGTGGGGAAAAGGAGTGGGGAGTCTGGGAGTGGAGGTTTATGGGAAGATTAGTGCTTGTACAGCTTTTCCACTCTATGCTGTATACTTTAAACCATATGTGAACTATATTTCTGGGTCAAAGTCAACTACTTTTTTTTTTGTAGATGAAAGCTGGTTTTGGGAAGTCCTTGAACGATTGCAGGTCAAAAGCTCAACTTGATTTCATTTAAAATTGAAATGTAAATAATTATTCTGCTATGCTTTGACCGTACATAAACATTCATTTTTCATTCAGTTGTGTAATATTTTGGTTCCCATTCTGCATTAATTAAATGAATGCATGAATCACACAACAGATAAAGCAAGAATAAGCTAAAATAATAAAATACCCTATGTATAATGCTAAAATAAACTAAAATAATAAAAGTTGGCAGAAGCTGGAGCAATATTCTTCTATTTTTCTAATTAGCTTCACTCAGTTTTTAAGGGGTCTTCGAATTTGAAGACCATGTTATCTGCAAATGCCTGTAGCTTGTAGCTTTCTCTTTTTCAATTCCCATTCCTTTTATTTATTTATTTTGTCGAATATTCCTGACTAACTTCCAAAGTCAGTATAAATAGCAGCGGTGACAGTGGACATCCCTGTCTAATTCCTTTTTTTAAATATCAAAGTTCTATGTTGTGTCCCCATTCGTCATCACCTTAGCTGATTTTATTATTATATATTGCTTTAATAATAGGAATAATTTTTTCCCCAAAGTCCATATATTTCAGTTGTAATACCATAAATTACCAATTAACATTGTCAAATGCTTTCTGTGAATCAAGAATATCAACGCCATTTGCTTTCCAGGGTGAGTTTCATAGTACACCAATGTGTTTAAAATCATTCTCGTATTGTTTTTAATCTGACTATTTGACAGAAATCCCTTCTGGCCTAAATGTATTAATTCATTCAAGTAGTTTTTAAATCTCTCTGCTATTATCGAGGCCTATATGAAGTCAACATTCAGTAAAGATATTGGCCTATGATTCTTTATTTGTGTTAAATCAGAATCATCTTTCAGTAGGAGAATACTGTTTCCTTCCATCCATGAGTTTGGTATTTCTGCTTCTAGCAGTACTTCATTATATATTTCCAACATCACTGGGCTTAATGTCTCTTCTAGTTGTTTGTAAAATTCTGCCAGTAGCCCATCAGGTCCTGGTGTTTTATTATTCTTTTGTCTCTTAATTATTCTTCTATCAATTCCATCATGGATATTTGTTCATTGAACATATCTTTAACTATGTTGGGTACTATAGAGAGGAGTTGTACTTTATTTTAGACAATGTTCTCCTTTTCATACAGTTTCTCATAATTCTTTTTTAAATGGTTTTTTCCCCTCCTCATTCTGATAATGAAGAGTTCCTTGCTCATTAATCTCCCTGTCTTTCTTATAGGGACGTTGACTTTGATGGACCAACTGTAGGATTAGGTTATGTGAGGTCCCTCTGCCAGTCAAAGTATTCTGCAGCAGTTGTTCAGGTTAGTAGAAAGAATACCTGTTATCTATTTGTACTCAAGTGAAAACCTATATATAGACATAACTTCTTTACAAATAAAGCTGCTTCTTATTTTTGATCCATGTCATCTTCATCCTTTATTTGCAGATTTGGCATCTCCAGGTCCTGCCTCAATTGATGGCATTTTGGCATAATGTATTCTAGACATGTTGTAGATTGAGCTTTTTGTATGCCAGAAGGTGACAATATATTGATTTTAAAAAAGTTTTATTGGGTTTTACAAATTTCTAAAAACAGGTAAAGGGTATAAGGTAATAAAAAGATATTTTGAGGAAATCTATGTCAGAGGTGTCGGCCCCCTCCGAGGTTTCATACAGGAAAAAAAAAGAAAATACAATACATTTTTCATTTCCCTACAAAGAGGAAAGAGATACAAATATATCATTTTATATTAATGCAATAAATCATTTGTTTCTATAAACATCCAAATAAAGGTTATACTATATAGAAAAAAGTCATTTGTGAGATCTAAATCTTTTAGCAATTGTATCTTCCTCTCCCCGACCTCCAGTGGGTGGAGCCATGGCCCCTACTGTTCCCCCATTTTCATCCTCCAGGATTGGGGAATGTTTTTTAAAAAAGGCTTCTGCCTCTGCAATTGTTTTAATTCTTACTCTTCCCCCCCTCCCAGAACACTAACATTCCCTCGGGCATCAACCACCTGAACCAGACCCCCTTTTTAAATAATCTTTTTGATAAGAAGGAATATTTCCCCCTTATTTCTCTAATCTTTTTCGGGATCTGTTTCAAAATGGCAATCTCAGTCTGTTGTTATATTAAGCGACCATGTCTTTGTGCTCTCAGGATCCCCTCCCTCGTTGACCTTCTTACAAATTTAATATGTATCCCTCTGGGTACTTCATTTATTCTGGCATATGTTGAGTTAATTCTATAAATCAGATCGATGTCCCCCTAAATATCTTCTTTGCTCTTTTTAGTGTAATCTGCTAACATCGTACACATTAAATCTTTTAAATCTTCAGAGACAGTTTCAGAAACATTTTGAAACCTTAAAAAGTAAGACATCCTTTCAAAATTCATCCTAGACATATTACCAGCTAAATCCCCTATTTCCTTTTGATAATTACTTATTTCCCCTCTCATCTCGGATGCCCCCCCTCCAGTTCATCAATTCTTTTTTTGTTTTCCATTAGTGCTTTCTGTGTCTCCAAAAGTTTCAATTTTGAGCTGACATTGTCCTTCCGGATCTCTTTCAGTTCTTTCATAATGTTTTGAAGAATTTCTTTTATTACTAATAGCTGTGAAGCCATAATGAAAGTATTAAGTTCTTGTCACTAATATGGCATCTGTTGGAGAGGTAGTCCATGAGGTGAGGAGAGAACAAGAGTCAAAATCCAAATTTAGAATACACTTTGCTTGCAATCCAGAGAGAAAAGAATTTTTTAAAAGCAATCAAATAAGAGAAAAAAAGAAGGCACATCTGGGAGGAATCCTAAAAGTCCATTGCCTTAATCCGGTGGTGAAAAATTGAGCCCCATAAAGACGAGGGAATGTCAGCAAGAACAAAGGAGTTGCTGAGAACAAAGGAGCACCATTTTTCCCGCCCCTCTAGAAGTCGCGGAGAGCTAGTGAAAGTGAATGTCAATTGTTACAAGACAGAGATAGAAAGTTTCCATCAATCTTAAAGTAAAAGACTTTCGTTGTTGTTTGAAAATTAGATGTTGATTTCTCCATTTCCCCGAACTTGGGGAACATTTTGAAACGCCGCTTTTCCCTTCCGAGGAGGGGTTTTACAAACTCCCTCCTCCTTCTTTCTTTAAAGCAAAAGTTGAAAGCATTAGTTTTAAATCACTCACGATCCACTTTGCAGTAATAACGGAGCCTCGGTGTTGCCTTCAGCCCCGGCTTTCTGCCCATCTTCAATTGCAGCAGCTGTTCTGGCTCTCCATCGGCGAAGGGGACGAAAGAGGAACTCTCCCCCCGCGACTCGTTCTCCTGCGCCTAGGGCGAGACGGGAGCCCCCCCGACCGCTGTCGAGGTGGGGGGGACTCACCACGAGCCGCCCGTGCAGTGGGGGCTCTTTAAAATAGCTCCGTGCCCCCAAAGGCGCCGCAGGAGCAACCAAGTGGCGGATGAGTACAAGACCCAACCGTCACCTGCGGCTAACCGGAAGGAGGTCTGAAGGTGACAATATATTATAATGTTTCTGGAGGAGCCTAACTGTGCTCTGATTGGCAAATAAACAGGTTACATCACATTACAATACTGCAAAATAATGCTTCTGAACAATATCCTTAGCAATCCTAATGACAAACATGAATCACCTTTTTTTTCTTCCAAGAAATTTAGGATCCAGAATGCATATGATTGAATTAAGGTACATTGAGAAAATAAAGGAACACTAAATCTGCTTATAAAGAAAAAAAACCTCCAGCATTTTAAGACCCTACAAGAAAACTGTATTAGTTAAGGCGATTCTATGCATTTATTGAGAACCAAAAAACTTAGTTTTTGTTCACATAGAAAGAATGGAGAGACATGGCAATAAAAAAAACCTCATAAAGTTTTGTGTCTTAAGCACAGTTTGGATTCAAGTAGTATGAGGTAATCCTAAATTTGTTAGATCAAGAAGGTCATTTTTATTCAGAAAGAACAACTCATTCTTAAGTCTGTTTAGGGCTTCAGCCTTCAATACTCTGAAATACTAACTTGCACAAAAACCACTGAATTTTTCTGGACAGAAGTTGCAGGTTAAGTTTTAATAACTAAATAAATGTAGAGAGTTATAGATTTACTTTATATTGTTATGTATGATTTGTTTTGTTTTGTTTGGCCTTGTAGTGTTTTTCTTTCTGTTTTTAAAGATTAAAACATTCAATAAAATTATTTAAATAAATAAATAAATGCAGAGAGCAAATGGATGGATAGGTTTTCATCTTCTCCTCTGCTGTAGCTTCCGGGCTTTAAAGTTTCCTTCTGGGTGTATTTGTGTATGTTCTCAGTCTTGGTGGGCATACATGCATTCAGAAGAGCTAGCTAGAGGAATTCTGAGATGGTATCCTCGATTTAAAATCTGTCACTTAGTCATCATTTTTAGACAATTAGTGTTCATAATAATTGGTTTCACTTTCAGTTTCTTGGCAGATAACAATAAACAAAGTTTTCTCTTTTCTTTAGGATCATACCAATGAAACAAGTTTGATGGCAACTACCATGGCCCATGAGTTGGGTCATAATCTGGGCATGAGGCATGACACAAATGCATGTAATTGCTCTGCTAACACATGCATAATGAATTGGCAACTAAAGTAAGGATTAAGGAATACTTTTAATGCCTCTCCAATTAAGTTATATTTAAATACTTCAATTAACTGTGAAATTAAATATATTGAGAACTTTCAAAAATGAAATAGTCAGGGAGTTACAAAACAAGAGGATTTGGGTCATTTGTGTGTCACTTTACTATGTGTAGTTAAAATGTGTCATGTTTAAAAAGATAGAACTGCTCTCAACAATTGAATTGCCATCATTCAGTAGCTTCCTCCAAAACACAAGAGTTCAAAGAAACAGAAAAGGAAACACAGCCCAAGAAACAAAATATCTGTGATGGAAAACAGAGGAAAGCAGGTTAGACATTAAAGAAATTCTAAAATAGGAAGCAGAATTGGGGGTGGGGATTATTCTGAACCTGCAACAGCAGGAAGGAAAGGATAAATTTGTGTCCTTGGGGTTTTTCCTGCCTTACCCCTTGTAACATAGAAGATATGTGATATCTCTGCTGTGTATTGCATTCTTCTGAAACTAACAGGGAGCAACATACAAGTAGCCATTAACTTACAATCATTTGTTTAGCAACCATTCAAAGTAACAATGGGACTGAAAACAGTGACTTATGACTGGTCCTCATACTTACAACCGTCACAGCCTCCCTTCAGTCACAGAATCAGAATTTGGGCAGTTGGTGACACCGATATTTATTTATGGGGGTTGTAGCATCCTGAATTCATATAATCATCATTTCTGACTTTCCCATCTGTCTTTCCATATGTAAAGTCAATGGAACAAGCTGGACCCCCTTAATGACTGTGCGATTCACTTAACAGAGTGGATAAACTGGTTGTAAAACTCAGCGTGTCTCACTTAGCAACTGGCTTGCTTGGCAATGGAAATTCTGTGGTAGCAAGTCAAGGACTACCAATATTTTGTTCCTATATTTAGCCCTTGATTCATCAAGAGAGAAGAAAAGGGAAAGAACAAAGCAAAACAATCAAAGGAATCTTCTCAGTGCAAAACTCCCCATAACCTTTGTGTAAGAGTTTTGTGTAGCTTCAGTGAACATTCCCCCTATTGATCAATTTCTGGTTTCTTCTGCTAAAGCCCTAGGACTTCATTGTCCCATATTTCACGCAATCGCAATGAGGTCAGGAAGTACAGAGAATGCTATGTAGCCTTTCCTGTACTTACGTAAAGATTTCTGGGCATCATGGTTACTTTTTAATATTTCTAGACACTTCATGGTGTTTTCTACAGAAGACCTTGCTTAGAAAACAATGTTGGTCAATGAATGGCACAAAATGGGTCTGGCACAACTTTGACCTTAAAAGAAGACCATCTTGTCTATTTAATGACCACCTGCAGATTGTCTTTCTGTTCTTGTTTTCAGTCCCTTGCCTGAAGGCCAATGATTATATTCCTATTGATTTGTATTAACATTGGGAAGGTGTTGGGTGGGCTTATGATACCCTGTTTGCATCTATTTAAGTTTGCAGTTTCAGAGGTCAGTGTGACATCACTGATATTATGACCTTTTCAGCAAAAGAAATCCACAATGAATAGTTCAAGGCAAATAGAGAGTTAGGATACTTAGCTCTTTATGTGCCTTAAAGTATTCATTGCCATAAAAACTACTCTGTCTCCAAAAGAAGAAAAGAAAAACAAATTTCAATTGTTTTTCCTTCAATTATATTATTGTCCTTCCACAGAGAGGCTGAGTAACAATGAAAATGAAAGGCAGCCCAGTCAAACACAAGAAGAAGCTCAATCAACTAATATCCCATGGAGTTCTCACTGAAAATTTATTTGGTTAATAAAGAAAAGAAATTCAGTAGAAATAAAACTGAGGTAGCATAATCTGGGAATAAGATCAAGGGAACAAATAGTTCTCTTAGCCATTTTGCTTAGAGAAAAGAATCACTAAAAAATCACTTTGTTAGCTTTAGAGTAAACTGTACACTGTATTTCTTCTTTAGCCCTCCCTTTTCCATCTTATATGTTTTTGCAATGAATTCTGTTTCTAGTTGAGATATGGATGATGTCCTGATCTTATTTTGTTCCATCTCTACAGTGATGAACCTCTCTATCACTTCAGCTCTTGTAGTCTTGAGCAATACCAGAGATTTCTAATTACAAGCCTCCCACAATGCATTCTCAACAAACCCTTGAAAACAGATATCGTTGCACCAGCAGTTTGTGGAAATTACTTTGTGGAGACGGGAGAGGAATGTGACTGTGGCTCTCTTGAGGTTAGTTTTCTTTTTTTAAATCAACAAGAGCTATTTCAAAAAAAAATTCCCCTTGGACAATCCTCTGGCTTTCTAAGTGGTTTGAGCCATCCAATAGGTTGGGTTGTGAATGGCATAGGTTTGTGTGCTTTATGTGCATGCATATATGCTGTGATTACTTGGATTTGGGGAACCAGTTGTGGAGGAATAAAGAACTGGTTTCTCACCACCAATTGGGGAAGACGGCATATTTTAAAAAATGGGTGATTTACGTCTCCAACAAAATCCTTCCCTACTGAAACCCCCTGTTGGGTTGACATGGACACATTATTTGTCAACTGTTTTCCTGAGCTGCTTCCTCCCAGAACTTAGGATCTTTAATCCCTAATGATATTTTTATAAGAACTTGAATTTACTGAAGTGTTCTCTTTATATTGTTAAATACACATCGAATGGTTTGTAAGAATGTCCTTGAGAGACCAAAAAAAAGGAAAAATCTACTCAATGGTCACATAAGTATAAAAGATTAGCCTGCAGAAGCAATGGGACAAGCTAAACATCTCAAGAGGAACAACGTCCACCCATTCTCTTGGTCCATAAAAATGAGAGGATAGAAATGTACTTGCAGTATTTAAAGATTCTGCTACTGTAACCTTACAATAAAGGTAGTGTTAATCGTCATGGTTGGTGCTTCTTCTCTGGACTAACTCCAAGGCTAATATGAAGAGTAGAAAATCCCTCTTGAATAAGAAAGGAATGGGGGCTTTAGGTTATGTGGACTTCACAATTGGGAGAGGAGGATATCTTTATTTTTTTAATCTTTTCATTTAGGAAATATCAGATAAATCTGTTTCTCGTAGATATGCCATCAACCGCTTGCAATAACAAACAGTTTCTGCATTTGCTTAGCTTGAACCTATAAGAGGGATCCCATCACAGAAATATCTTTTTCCTTCGCAATTTCTCTCTTCAAAATAGGCCAATTAAAAAAGAACAGGCTGAGAAGTCTATGACATCATTTGATATGTTTTGGTTTTCAGGACTGTCGAAGTACCTGCTGCAATGCTACAACTTGTAAGCTGAAGCATGGGGCACAGTGTGACTCTGGAGAGTGTTGTAGGAGATGCAGAGTAAGACTTGTCTATTTTTAACACCAAGAGAGATTTTACCCTGCTCCATACTAACCATATAAAAATGTAATATCTCTTGGCTGTTTGCTATGATCAAAATATTTTAACCGATTCCTATCTCCTCTTCCAGTTTATTTTACCCTTATGAACAACATAGTGAGGATAATGTAACAAAATGTCTGCCTCATCTTAATCGAAAATGCACTCTTTCTGCACATTAAATCTCTGAAAATGATACATTTGTTCTTTTATTGACTTTGCATGGAAGTCCAATTTAAATAAGGGTGGCCAATATTTGAGATTGATGCCCTGACTTAGCTCCCTGACTTTTTGGAAGGTTCTGAGATGTCTCTGGTAAGGCTGTAATATTTTTCTGAGATTTTTTGGATGAAAATAGGTTTAAAAGATTTCTGGAAATAAAATTGCTTCCCCTCCCATTAAGTTCTCTACCTGCTCTCTAAAGCTCTAAGTTCAGTTATTTTGGTGGCACATTCTGGAGGTGCTGCAGGACCATGAAGACAGAGAGGTGCAAATTCCTCATTCCTTCCATATAGGATCCCAGTTGACTCTGCAATGAACCTTTTGAGCAGAGGGGCCCAAATCATTTTGTTCTTTCCATATTTTCATCAAAAGCCTAGATTCCCAGGAAGAGAAGAAAGAAGAAAATTATGTGAATGCTTCTTCCCATGTAAATATATCATGAGAAGTTCATCAATGATCCTTTGGCTGCTTTTTCATGGCAGCCCAATTTATTTTCAATTTATGGTCAGCCAATATGTAGTCTTGTGTTTCAGGAATCGAACCTTTCATTGCGATCATTTTCCCATAGCAAAGAAGACAGGCTGTAAAATGATATTTTTTTGCAAATGTGTTATGAATCATAGAATTATAAGTGGGATTATTTTCCATTTTCACCCACAGTTTAAGAGTGCAAGAAAAGTGTGCCGGGCAGCAAAGGATGACTGTGATGTGGATGACCTCTGCACTGGGCGATCTGCTGAGTGTCCCACAGATAGCTTCCAGAGGAATGGAGAACCATGCCAAACCAACCAAAGTTACTGCTACAATGGGAAATGCCCCATCATGCAAGAACAATGTATTGCTCTCTTTAATGATCCAGGTAAGTCAACCTGAGGATTCCAGAATAGTTTTATTGTAAAAGACTAAGACAGTCATTGCATTAATCAAAGATGTTCCCCTTTGTATCCATTGTCAATCATGATTACATTTCTGTTCTATAACAGAGTAAGAAGGAGCTTTGGGGTCTTCTAGCCCAACTCCCTGCTCAAGTAGGAAACCTTATACCAGTTTCCATCTTTTGTTTAATAATCTCCATTGTTGGAGCACCTACAATTTCTGAGGGTTTTGTACAGAAGGAACAATTTTTCAAGACGGAATTCTTTCTTTGGAGGCTTTAGAGCCCATCTCTCCAGATCTTTTAATTTAAAGCTGCAGTCATCCCTAGAGAACATGGCCAATGGTCCAAGATGGTGGCAGTTGTAGTCAAGAAATTTGGAAAGAATGACTTTGGGGAAAGGATCTTTTGTGGGTTGTGGATACATTCCAAAATTGGACAAAGATCTGAGCCAATCTCGGTGAGATACAATATAAATTATGGGACTGTGTGCTAAGAATATTCAAACCCCAGGATTGAAATTTCATTTACATTTGGCATAATAATTGAAGAAACAGATTTGGGGGGATGTGATTCTTGTCCTTCAACACTCTTGACTTTCAGACTATTCACAAAATTTTCAGCATAGTTTTCTAGTTGAAACAGGAAACTGAAAATAAGTTCCCTTTTTCACATAAAGTAGACAGTTTTCAGTAAGCCTGGAGATTTATCTTGGCCATAGATTAGTGCAGTGAGGCATATAGAAAGCCCAAATACAAGTTTAGGGTCATTGATTAAAAGAGTCAGAATCAACAGAATAACTGAGTTGGAAGGAGCCTGGGAGGTCTTCTAGCCCAACCCCTTGATCAAGAGGGAAATCTCTTCTTTAAAAACTTCCAGTGCTGGAGCAGCCTCAACTTCAGAGGCAAGCCATTCCACTGATTAATTGTTCTGTCATAAAAGTTCTTCATATGGTTTAGCCTTCAATTCCATAATCATATTTACTCCTTTTCTTTGTATTCTTTCTAGAATATCAACATGTGTTTTATATCATGAACAAAACTTGATGCAATATTCCAAATATGGTGTTGCCAAAGCATTATAAAGAGATAATAAATGTTCTCATAATCTTGATTTTAATCCTCTGTTAATGTAGCCTAGGATTGTGTTGGAGTTTTGGCAGTTGCACCACACTGCTGGTGCATATTTAAGTGATTGTCCACTAGGACTCCAAGATCCCTCTTAGAGTTATAATATTGAGCCAGGTGTCACCTATTCCATACCTGTGATTTGATTTTTCTTTCCTAAATATAGAACCTTTTTTTTACTTTTTTCACCATTGAATTTATTTTGTTAGGGTCTCTCTAGGTTGAAGTCTCCCGAGACCCTTCTGGATCTTCTGGAGTGATGGCTATTCATTTCAGCTTGGCATTGTCTGTATATTTGATGAGTTCCCTTATATCCCCTTCTCTAAATCGTTTATGAAGGGTTAGATGACATGTGATGGTGACTGGGAATCCGAATTGCAAATCAGAACATTGTTCCATTGCATAATCAATCGATCCATTGGATTAATGGAGGATGTGATTTAGACAATAAAATGGACACTTGCTCTATTATTTTCATTGCTTTGAAAATGGAAATCTCAGTTCAACCAAAGAAAAAATTATTTTGGTCCGTTAAATAGCATTTATTTATTTATTTATTTATTTATTTTATTAAATTTATATCCCGCCCTTCTCCTTGTTAGGACCCAGGGCGGCGCACAGGGATGTTAAAATACATACAAAATATAAAATATATGAAATTTAAAATACTTATTTTAATAAATAAACCCTGCGCTAAAACCAAATTAAAATCCCAAGTTTAAAAACTATCTAATGGTCAGTGTGGAGGTTACGCTAGGCCGGCTAGGTGAAATAGGTGTGTCTTCAGACACTTGCGGAAGAGGCGGAGGTCGGAGATGGTGCGGAGTTCAGGGGGTAAGTCGTTCCAGAGGACTGGGCCCGCCACAGAGAAGGCTCTCCCCCTGGGTGTCGCTAGTCGGCATTGTCCAGCCGACGGCACCCTGAGGAGGCCCTCTCTGTGGGAGCGTATCGGTCTAAGAGATGTATGGGGCAGGAGGCGGTCTCGCATATAACTAGGCCCCGAGCCATGGAGCGCTTTAAAGATGGTCGTTAAAACCTTGAAGCGCACCCGAAAGACCACAGGAAGCCAGTGCAGCTCGCGCAGGATAGGTGTTATGTGGGAGTGTCTAGGCGCTCCCGTAATCACCCGCGCGGCTGCGTTCTGGACTAGCTGCAGCTTTCGGGTGCACCTCAAGGGAAGCCCCATGTAGAGAGCATTACAGTAGTCGAGTCGAGAGGTGACGAGTGCTTGAGTGACTGTGCGTAAGGCCCCCCGGTCCAGTAAGGGGCGCAATTGGCGCATCAGGCGAACCTGATGAAACGCCCCCCTGGCCACGGCTGCCACATGATCTTCCATAGACAGCCGGGAATCCAGGAGGACACCCAAATTGCGCGCCCTCTCCACGGGGGCCGGTGTTTCGCCCCCAATGGCCAGAGTTGGAATAATCTGGCTGAACCGAGGCGCCGGAAGCCACAGCCACTCAGTCTTGGACGGGTTGAGCCTGAGTTTGTTACCACCCATCCAGATCCGTACGGCTTCCAAGCACCGGGACATAACCTCGACGGCATCGTTGGGGTGGTCTGGGGTGGATAAGTACAACTGAGTATCATCAGCGTACAGATGATATCCCACCCCAAAACCACGGATGATCTCACCCAGCGGCTTCATATATGTGTTGAATAGGAGGGGCGAGAGGACCGACCCCTGAGGAACCCCACATATGAGGGGTCTCGAGGCCGACCTCTGCCCCCCTGTCAACACATATTGCGACCGACCAGAGAGGTAGGATGAGAACCACCGCAGAACGGTGCCTCCCAACCCCAACCCCCCCAGTCGGCGCAATAGGATACCATGGTCGATGGTATCAAAAGCCGCTGAGAGGTCTAATAGGACTAGGATAGAGGAATATCCTCTATCCCGCGCCCTCCAGAGATCATCAACCAACGCGACCAATGCCGTCTCGGTGCTGTGCCCGGGTCGGAAGCCGGACTGGCGCGGGTCTAGATAATCAACTTCCTCCAAGTGTCGCGGAAACTGTTGAGCCACCACACTCTCAACAACCTTCACTAAAAAGTGGAGGTTGGAGACGGGACGATAGTTCTCTAATAATGCTGGATCCAGGGACGGCTTCTTGAGGAGGGGCCTTACTACCGCCTCTTTCAAGACGGCAGGCAAGGACCCCTCACTCAAAGATGCGTTGACAATGCCCTGGAGCCAGCCTCGTGTCGTCTCCCAGGATGCCAGTACAAGCCAGGAGGGACACGGGTCCAATAAACATGTGGTAGCCCTAAGTCTCTTTGACAACTTGTCCATATCCTCGGTGGTAACAAAATCAAACTCCTCCCAAGATGGTGTCACAAGAACAGCCTCGGCCCGCTCGACTGGGCCACTGTCAATGGAGGGTAACTCGTTCCGAATCCGAGTGATTTTCTCCTGCAGATAAATCCCAAATTCCTCTGCTCGACCCTGTAAAGGGGCTTCCCGCGGCCTCTGTTGAAGGAGGGAGCGGGTCACCCCAAACAGGGCGGCAGGGCGGTTATCTGCGGATGCAATAAGAGTGGCACAATACTCACGTTTGGCCACTCTTATCGCCACTAAGTAAGTCCTAATATGGTCTCTCACTAGTGTTCGGTCGGCTTCGGAGCGAGAAGATCTCCATCTGCTCTCTAGGCGTCTCTTGTGGCGCTTCATCCCCCTAAGCCCCTCGGTAAACCAAGGAGCCCAGGTGGTTCGTCGCCGCAAGAGAGGCCGCAAGGGCGCGACTCGGTCCAAGGCCCCCATGGCCGCACTTAACCATGCGGCCACTAGGTCCTCAGTCCAGTCGCGGGGCAAGTCCACAGGAATTGGCCCAAGCTCCCTTTGGAACCTTATCGGGTCCATCAGGAGCCTGGGGCGGAACCATATAGGAATATCCGGTTCCGCCTCCCCGCGGTGAGGTGCGGCGATCGGAAAGTCGAGCCGAAGGAGAGCGTGATCTGTCCATGACAGGGGTGTGATGACTAGATCCCCTATTCCCAGATCACTACTCCACTGTCCCGAGACGAAGATTAGATCCAGGGTGTGTCCGCCCTCGTGGGTAGGGCCTACAACTACTTGGGTCAGGTCCATGGCTGTCATGGAAGCCATGAACTCCCGAGCTGCACCAGAGGTTTCGCCTGCTGACGGCAGATTAAAGTCCCCCATGACTAACAGTCTGGGGGTCTCCACTGCCGCCTCAGCTATCACCTCTAGGAGCTCGGGCAGGGCTGTTGTTGTATAGCGAGGAGCCAGGTATACAACTAACACGCCCAACTGCCTCCCTAGGCCCCACTTCACAAGGAGGGACTCGCACCCGGTCGTCTGAGGGATCGTGGTCTCCTTTGGCTCAAGACCTTCCCTAACCATAATCGCCACCCCCCCACCCCTCCCTAGGGCCCTAGGCTGATGAAAGGCTCGGTATCCTGGTGGGCACATTTCTACGAGGGGATGTCCTCCCTCGTGGCCCAACCAGGTTTCCGTAATACCTACCAGGTCCGGGTCCCCCTCTGACACAAGGTCATGGATGAGGGGGGCTTTTTGTACCACGGACCTGGCGTTGCATAGCATCAGCCTAGGGCCCCGGGTCTGTGGTTCTTGCCCTCCTAGTCTGCGATGGGAGCATGGGAGGTCGGAGTGCGTGACCGCCTGTAGCCAGCGGCCACGGTCCTCCAACCGATGTCCATCCCATCTCCCACCGCCCCTGCCCCTCCCCAAGACCGAATTGATGGAGAATACCTCCGTGGCAACGACCCCCATAACATGATTTAACATTCCAAAGAATGATAATATCTCAATCTTTTGCAAGTAGTCCAGCTATATTCAAAAATGCTTATACCCAGGAATTAACAGGCCTTAAATCAAGAATGACACATGATAATTCTTGCAAGCTCTTTCTTCTTTCACTCCTGTAAACAAAATCTTGCTGGACTAATGACTCTATTGTATGCATCTATAATACACTCTTTAAACTATTAGAGAGGATCTGTCTTCATCTTCTTTCTCTCCCATGTAATATCTGGGGTGTCTGAATTGCCTCTTATTCATCTGGACTGCACCCCCTCCCACCCAGAGATCCCCCTCCTCACTACATTCCAGCACAGGGATATTTCTACAAAAGTGTTAAAGTTGAGAAATGGAGAATGAGCACGCAGAGGAATGAAGCTGCATTCAGATTCCCCTGCAGCCATTGATATTTGCATGATCTTCTGCAAGGTGCATAAAAGTGGCTTCAGCTTTTGTGCCCATAAAATTCAAGAAGCAAGTTTAATGTAGCACTGTATTATACAGAGAATGATTCAGGCATGATGAGGATTAGATAAATAATGTGTTGCAAATAAGCACATATTAACTATAACTTTTTCAACTCCTGTGAGATCTCTTAAGCCTTTGTTTATCCTGCTGGCATGTTACACACTCAGGTATTTGTCTTGGTTTCTCCCTCCCTCTTGCAGACATGATTGTGGGTCGAGATTCATGTTTTAACTTTAACAGGCAAGGCAGTGCAGGTTCCCACTGCAGAAGAGGAAATGGTGTAAACATTCCATGTGAATCAAAGTAAGCAATCTAAATTATTTCCTTCTATGGTGATGATATAATATAAGGATAATAAAAAATATTTTAGGGTCCACATCTGTGGGAATATAATTCTGCCATCTGACTAAAACAGTAGAAATGTGACTCAATTTCTGAATGGATAATTTTCCTTTATTTTCCATCTTGGGAAACTGCCTTTTAAAATAATGTATCAGAAATGACAGATAGTTCTTGACTTACAACCATTCACTTAATGACTTCCAAGAAGTGACTTACAACTTGCCTTTGCACTTACAACTGTTCCAACATTCCTATAATCATGTGACCAAAATTTGGGTGCTTGGCAACTAATATATGTTTATGAGGACTGCATTATCCCAAGATCATATGTTCATCATTTGCAACCTTCCAGCCAGCTTCCAATAAATCAAAGACAGTGGGGAAAATCAGATTTCCTTAACAACCATGTGATTTAGTTTGCAATTGTAGTGATTCACTTAACAACAGTGGCAAAAAGATTATAAAACTGGGTGGCGCTCACTTACCAAAAGCTTTCTTCAGAAATGGAAATTAATTCTTCACGCATTTGTGGTCCTAAGTCAAGAACTATGCTATAATCAGTTTTTCTCTTTTGGCTAACATCACCCAGCTTGTTTACCCTGCATATTACTGAACAAACCCTAGTTGATGAGTTTATGAATTGCATTTAGTCATGAATCAGGATTTAGAAATCACAATGGCTAAATTTGCACCGCACGTTGAACCCAATTAAACAATAAGCCTCATTATCTTTTAGTCATGTGTATAAATCCAGACTCTTCTTTTGACTCTTACACAATGTAGTGTCAATCTTTAGATTTCAACTCCCCTCATCCCCTGTCATCCACTGATCAGAGATTATGAGAATTTTATGCTAGAGATTTGGAAAATCTGTAAAGTGTCCTAAATCTGTTTTAAGGGCTTTCCAGGTGGATAATGGATGCATTCTTTGCTCTTAAGATAAGAATCCTGAGTCAACCATCTTTATCCTTAAAAACAGGGAAATCACAGTGAGCCGGTTGGAGATACAGGAACTGTGATCTCCAAAACTTGAAACACCTTGTGAGATTTTTCAGTTATATGTCAGGGGCAACTAGTTCTTACTGAGGCTGGGCAAACTTCTGGTTCTCCATTTCTAATTAAACAAAAACGCATAGAGGTTAACCTGAGCTCAATATTGTTAGCGCAGTTGCTCATGCCCTGGTCGCAGCTGGACTCCTGCACAGGGCTGCCCTTGCAGAGCATTTAGAAGCTGCAACTGGAGTCAGATTCAGAGAACTTAAAAGATTTAATGAGCACAATTTTAGCAGAGTATATCAAAAAGAATAAAGAATATATTTGGGGGGACATAGACCTGATTTATAGAATTAATTCAGCATATGCCAGAATAAATAATGTACCCAGAGAGATACTTTTTAAGTAAGAAGGTCAACAAGGGATGAGATTCTGAGAGCGCAGCGAGGAGGACTTTTGATATATCAACAAAAAGAGATTTCCATTTTGAAGCAGATCCTGAAAAAAATTTGAGAGATAAGAAGGAAATATTCCTTTTTGTCCCAAAAAAGGGGTGTGGTTCAAATGGTTAATGCCTGAAGGAATGTTGGTGTTCTGGAAGGGAGGTAGAGCAATAATTAAAACAGTAGATGAGGCAGAAGCCTTTCTTAAAAAACATTCCTCAATCCTGGAGGATGAAGATGTGGGAGCGGGAGCGGGTGTGGCTCCGCCCACCGGCGGGAAGGAAGAAGAAGAAACAATAGCAAAGAGACTCAGATCAAAAAATGATCCTTTTTTTTTATATCGTAATTCCTACACGGATGTCAATAGAAACAAATGATTGAATGCATGAAATTTATGATATGTATGTATCTCTTTCCACCTTTTATTGAAATTGATTTTGTATGAAGTCTCGGAGGCGGTTACCACCCCCGGCATGGAAGCTCTAAAATATTTCTTTGATACCCTACATACCCCTTTTCCTTTATAAAATTATAAAACCAATAAAATTGTTTAAACAAAAAGAAGAAGAAGCTGCAACTGGTACAGAAGGCAATGACGCTGACAGTGCTCGAGACCCCTGGAACATGGCATGAGTGACACCATTGTTACACAAGCTGCATAGGTTGCCAGTTTGCTTGTGGGTCCAATTCAAGCAGTTGGTCATTACCTTTAAAGCCCTTTATTGACATTGGTCAAAAATATCAGTGGAACTGCCTTACCTTGTAGGGACTGACCTGCCCCATCCTTTGGTGGAAAGGGACTCCTTCAGATTCTGTCAGCCAAAGACTCTTGGATGTCCTGGTGTAGGAGAAAAGCCTTTTTTGCTTGGCAATTCTCACCCCCAGGCTCCCCATCATCTTGGTTTTTAGCTTTTATTCTAATTATAATTGTTTTTAGCAATTTATAACTTTTTGTTATATTGTAAGTCACCCAAGAGATAAGCAAACGAACATCCTCGCATTACTCCATTCTGTTTAATTAGAAAGAATTCACTGTTTCCTTTTCAGGGATGTAAAGTGTGGCACTATATACTGCAGGGAGGGACAGAATGATAATATATGCCGGATGAAACATACTCTAAATAACCAAGATTATGAAATGGTTGAACCTGGAACAAAATGTGGAGATGGAAGGGTTAGTAAAAGATTACTTCTAATCTATGTGCTTTGATTCCAAGTATTGATCACTAGAAATGTCATAATGGATCTTGCTGAAAGCTGGTTTAGGATTTCCAAACTACAGTGAATCTACCTAGCAGAAAAAGTATCCCTCTAGCCTTCTTTTGCTTTTCTTATTAAGCGGCCAAAACAAATGAGATGAATGTCCAGGGCTGCTTCTTTCTTCTAAGAACAAAATGTCTGGCCTTCTCAGAGCTTTGTGCTTCTCCCTTGCAGCACTTTCTGGACAGAGATGGTCCTTTCTCTTCACTTGTGGATAGGTGGAAGAGAGAAATGAGACAAACAGGGCAGAGCTGGTTGTGACCCAAAGGTCTAAACTTCAGTGAAGCCACTTAGAAGTGCTGAAGAAATTCCGAAGCTTATATGAAAGGATCAGGAATCACTTCACCCTGTCTTTTTATACAACGTAGAACCTGAAAGATATTTGGGTTAGTGCTAAGGAACGACAGAGTTTAGTTGTGAGGAAAGGTCTTACTCTATTGCAGGGGTGTCAAACTCAAGGCCCAGGGGTTAGATCTGCCTCACATACTGCTTAGATCTGCCCCACAAGGCCACCCAGGAAATCATGAAGAGGTGGCCCATGGTGTCTCTGCCAGTGATAACAGAGGTCTGAACTCCGTTTTCACTGTCAAAGGGTTGCAGGAGGCTCCTGCAGCAGAAAACGGAGCTCAGGAGCCTCTTTTCTCTGGAAGAGTGCTTGGGCCACCACAGGCAAACCCAGCACAAGTGCTATTGAGCTGGCCACACCCAACTTGGCCATGCTTATCCCCCCCCCCCCAAGGTCAAACAGAACCCTGAGTTTGACACCCCTGCTCTATTGATAACCTTTTACTTTGACTTTCAGGTTTGCAGCAACGGGCAGTGTGTTGCTGTGCGGACAGCCTACTGATCGACCACTGGATTCTTTATCATTTGATTTTGGAGATCTTCCTTCCAGAAGGCTTCCTTCGAGTCCAAAGACACTCACCTGTCTTTATCTTACTAGTAAATCATTCTTCGCTTCCAGATGGCATCTAAAATTTGCAATATTTCTTCTCCATATTTCACCTGATTATCTTTTCCTATAATCAAACTTTTTCCCTGCCACAAAGCTCCATGGTCATGTACAACACCACAGGCTTATTTGCTGTCAAGAAAAAAAAAAAGACCATTTTACCATTTGCCAATTGTAATGCACACATAATGCAACAAATTCTGCCTTTTCTCTCAAAATTCTATGCCTGCTTTCCAAGATGTAGCTGCTTCCATCAATAAACTATTCTCATTCAGCATTTGAAAATGCTCATCTTTCAAATCTGCTTTGATGAAGTAAACTGTATCAAGAACCTGCATGCAATCATGAGTTAAACCTTCCAGAGAAAATATATACTGATATTAAAGAAGTTGGATTTAGCTTATTCACAGTCACCTGTCTCAATCTAGCTCAGAAAAAGCCCCTAAATATATATGTTTCCCGTATTGCAACACATGTGCTTTTCAAAAGCCAACTGGACATTGGTTTTTCCTTGAAAATGTTTCACTTTCACACTGTAGGGTGAATTGTCACTGTAAGTGAACTGATAATTCTCAAGTCCAGTACAAAATCCTCAGGTAGTCTGGCACCACAACTAATGAATAAGTAAAGTTCCTTTTTCTAATAATCCATCGCTGTGGCAATCACATTTTCAGGAAAGCAAAGCTTTAGAAATCTCACTTTATTCATTTAAACTGGGTATCAGACTGTCTGGCTGATTGCAAAGTTTCCAGGAAGAAGCCAAGAAATTAAGAAAGAATGGATGAGTAACCTATAGTGGAAAAATCTAAATGACATTTCTCCAGACTGAGTGAGAAAGATAGCTAAATAAATATAATTTCAAACTGCATTCAAAGCCTTATACCTTAAGGAGCTACCTCATCTCTAGCAGCAAATCCTCCCCAATTTTCAGCAGTTCTGTCAGAGTATGAATTCCCAGAAGTGTAACAATCTTCCACCATTACTTTGTGGGTTGTGAAAACATGCTCAGGTATGTTTTTTCTGCATATCTCAACAATCTACAATAATCTGTGAACAATCAAGGGAGGTGGGAGAGCTGTCTTCACCCTCTTTCTCTCACACACGATATCCAGGCAGAGTTGCCTCTTACTCCTCTGAATTTCACCCCATCCCTTCTGGAAAAACATTTTCTCACTGCATTCCAGCACAGGAATGTATCTGTGACAATGGTGATGTTGGAAAAGGAGGACATGGAGGAAGCAATCAGGATTCAGATTCTGCTACAACTATTGATTTACCAAGTGGTCTTTTTCAAGTTGCATAATAATAGATTCAGCTTTCTGCCTATAAAATGGAATAAGCAAGTTCCAGATTTCACAGCCAACTGAGAAATCCAATTTTACCACCCAAATGGAACAGCTTATCTCCTGAAGGATTAGGTGCTTTATCTAACCAGCAAGAGTAACTCACTTGGTCAGTTAAAGCTACCACCTGCAACATTTAGCAACACAATGCTTTTTAAAAGCACACATTCTCTCTCTTCCTAGTGTCCGTCTTCCTTTCATCTGAAAAAGTGATAGAAAAACTTCAAGTGTCTTATAATTTGGAACTGAAGAGGATCAGATTCTCCTAGTCCTGAATCAGGTTGCCTTGAGTGTATCAACCACATTCTTAACATGGTAAATTTTATGATGAAGAAGATGTTGCACTGCCATGAATGTATTTGATAATATACCTTAGATTCTGGAATGTTCACCATTGCTAAATTTTATTTTATTTATTTTATACTGGTTCATACTTATGACCGTTACTGTGTTCCAAGATCATGCGATCCCCTTTTGCAACCTTCTGATAAGCAAAATAAATGAGGAAGCCAGATTCACTGAACAACCAGATTACTAACTTATCAACTGCAGTGATTCACTTAACAACTGAGGCAAGAAAGGTCATAAAATGGGACAAAATTCATTTAAAAACTATCTCGCTTAACAACAGAAATTTGGGCTTCATTGTGATCATAATTTGGGGGCTACCTGTAATATCAAGATAAATTTCCAGCTTTCTTTTCTGCAGTTTGGTATGGGTGATGAGGTAAAAGGAAATCAAAATATTATATATCATGTCTCATTTTTCAGACCTTCTGGTGATCTTTAATGACCACTAAGGTGATCCAAGCTTATTTAAATCAAAATTAGGCAAAAAAGGGCGTATGTGTGAATAAGCATGCTGATGTAGATATTTCTCCTACTCAACTTCTGTGACTGTGAAGATTTTCAAACTACAATGGACCAAATGGACAAAACTGCTGAGTCTGTCTTGTAAAAGGATGACTCTGAGGCATGAAATACTTCTAAAAATATAAACTAGCTGTATATGCAGAACAATGGCAAAATCTAGTAAATTGTGGAAGAGATTTCATAACTTCAGGTATTCCTGAAGAAATATCAGTGGTTGGTGTTCCTTACATCTTCCATTTGTAGATGATGATTCTGGGCAGGTTTTTACTCAGAGGTAAGTCCTCTTCAACTCAACAGGAACTACCACTGAGTATGTGCCAAGGAAGCAATGGTTTTTTTAAAAAGAAAATTTGTCAGAGAAACCGCATACCTCCATTCAACCTGTCCGCTCCCACAGGGAGGGCCTCCTCAGGGTGCCGTCGGCCGGACAATGCCGGCTGGCGACTCCCAGGGGAAGAGCCTTCTCTGTGGCAGGCCCTGCCCTCTGGAATGACCTGCCCCCCGAACTCTGCACAATCACAGATCTTCGCCTCTTTCGTCGGGCATTAAAAACATACTCTTTTCATGTGGCTGGCCTGGCATAACTCCTCGTTACCGTGTTTTAGTTGGGATTTTATTTATATATTTTAGCATGGGGCTAACAATGATTTAATTCTTTTTAATTATTTATGACTGTACACATTGTTTTTCACTTTTATCTTTCCCTGTGCACCGCCCTGAGTCCCCGTCGGGGAGAGAGGGTGGTATAAAAATATGATTAAATAAATAAATAAATAAATTTCACAAAGTTAATTCTTCCTGAATTGCTGGCTTAGTTTCACAACCGCTCTTCTACCAGGGCCAACTGTAGCCACTAATGACCTCCCTTTTACAGTAATTCCCCCACCTGCATTTCCAACAAGCTGCGTTTTATAATTTGATAGAAGGGGGAATGATCCTTATGCATTTAATTAATTGAATTTGCACAGAATTAACTTACTTTTTACCTGGCTCTTTTCCATTGTTTTACCTTAATTCTGCCTAATAAAAATCAATTAATATTTTTCTCAATCTTCCAGAGTTGCAATTTTCCAAAATAACAGCTAGCCAAAATATCTAGATGGAAATAGGCTTTAAACCAGGGGTGGGCAAACTTTTTGACTCGCAGGTCACAATGGTTTCAAAAATTTGACCGAGGGGCCGGGTCAGAATAGAAGACTTGTGTGTTTGTGTGAACTAATATAAATTAAATGTAAAAACCTTTACATGAAAAGATTTGGCCTTTATCAGGCAGCAAAACACCATTGTGCTTAGGTTACTGGAAAAATTGTTTTCCAAATTTATTAATTAAATAACGCAGTAATAAACTCTCGATATACTCAACAAACCAAGATATAGATAAGGTTCTATGGGATTCACTAACCAAATTCATTTCTAAGACTTATAAATTATTACTGCAAAGGTATATAGGCGAAGAAATAATCAAAGGCACTATGATCGCTTGGGGAAGGAATATAGGTAAGAACATCAACCTTGAAAATTGGCAAACCATTTGGAAAAAGTCCATGAAAATGACCCTCTCATCCTCCTTTAAGGAGAATCTATATAAAATGCTTTACAGATGGTATTTACCACCAGCTAGAATTGCCCACATGTTCCCAAACTCATCGGACAGGTGTTGGAAATGCAAAACAGCTAGGGGCACATTTTTTCACCAATGGTGGACCTGCCCAATCTCCGTACTACTTTGGAAAAAAAATACAAAATTGGCTCATGGAAATAACAGGCACTAGTTTCCCCCTTGAACCTGAGCTATACTTGCTCGGTATCAAGCCACAAGAAATCCCAAATCAGGACTGGTCAGTGGCGTAGCGTGGGTTGTCAGCACCTGGGGCAAGGCAAGTAATTTGCGCCCCCTAACCCGTGGATTTTAGCACGCGGGGGAGGCAGCTCTTCTTGTGGTGTAGAGCCCACGCACCTCCCGCGAGGATCCGGCGGGCAGCCGCTGCCCAAAGGGCTCGGCCATCCGGGTCCGACACTCGTTGCCTCGCCTTGGGGAGAAGCGGGCGCCCTTTGCGTGGTGCGGGCCTGGGACACCCGACGCTCCTTTCTACGGAGGGCGACGGCCCGAAAGCCGGGGCAAGAGGGTCTTCCCGGGCCGCCGCGGGGCCCAGGTCGCCGCTCCTCTGGCTGGCTCGGAACGGAGGAGTCTTCCTGGGTCTCCGCACGGCTGTTGCTTCGAAAGACCTGTGCCTTTAAGTCTCGCCTGGCCCCCTCGGGTGGCGCTGGCGGGTGCGAGGAGCCGGCGCTGGCCTCAGCCGGGGGATGGCCCGGGAGGGTTTGGCCCCTACTGGCCGCTGTTCGCTCCCCGACTCTCGCCGGCCGCCAACTCCAGAGACCCGCGGAGGAGAGCTTCCGAGTCGGGTCTCTGGAGCGCGCCCCCCCAGATGTTGCGCCCGGTGCGGCCGGCACCCCCTGCACCCCCCACGCTACGCCTCTGGGACTGGTACCTCTTTACACACATCACGAGAACTCAAAAACTTTTGTTTTACATTAGGGTTAGGGTTAACTCTATTTAACCAATTTCATTGTAATTTTTACAATAATAATAATAATAATAATAATAATAATAATAATAATAATAATAATAATAATAATAATAATAATAATAATAATAATAATAAAGTTGAATTTATTAACCGCTCCCTCTCCCCACAGGGACTCGGGGCAGTGCACAGGGAGAATAAAAACAATAAATATACAAAATACATACAATTTAAAACAGATTAAACTAATTCCTGTGCTAAAATCCCATTAACTAAAAATACCCACTAAATATAAATAAACATTAAAAAAACCCATAGAGAGAGAGACTACCCTAGGCCGGCCAGGCGGAAAAGATGAGTCTTCAATTTCAGGCGGAAGGAGCGGAGGTCCGTGGTCGTTCTAATATCGGGGGGAAGGTCGTTCCAGAGGGCCGGGCCCGCCACAGAGAGAGCCCTTCCCCTGGGCGTTCCCCTGGGCGTCGCCCGCTGACAAAGTCTAGTGGACGGCACCCGGAGAAGTGCCTCTCTGTGGGAGCGAATCGGCCGTGAGGATGTGTGAGGCAGGATCCGATCCCGCAGGTAGCTAGGTACAATGACAATAAAGATTATTATTATTATTATTTTTGATTACACTGTTAGGCAATTTTGGGAGAAAGAGAAGACAGTAGGAACAGCAGCTTCTAAGGAGGTAGTGATCCTTTGAAACTCTCTTTGGTGGCCAGCTTGTTTTCTTTCAGAATTTCTGCCATTACCATCACCAGATCTCTTCTCCTGCAATGAGACCAAAGTAATTAAAATTGCAAAGCTGTCAAGGGAAGAGCCATAAAAGTAGCTCAAGCCACATCTTATGCTGAAGTTAACCTTTCTGTTTGAGGGGAGGATAAATGATAAACCTGTATTACAATGTATGCATACTTCTGCAAATATAGGCTGCTTTTAATGACTTACTTATCTCAGTTTGATGTTGAATCTGATCTAAAATTTCTAAACTCTTCTCCCATAATAGAAAACAAAGGAGGAAAAGCTTTCTCTTTCAGTCATCTTAGAAATGAATTACTTCCTTTTTGTAACAATCTGGTTTTCAAAAAAAAAGGTTAGGCAGGGAACCTCAGAGAAGCATTTTCTCCAGGAAATTATTATCCGTTTCACCCCATTCATCGGTTGGGAGAAACGTTATAAGGCAAGGGAAAACTGAAAATATTTGTGTGGGCACAGACTTTGGAGGCTGAAAGCCCTTCTGAGTCACAACACCAATAGTAAAAAAAAAAAAAAAGGACAAGGCTTCATTTGTCATTTGTGAGCTGTCAGTGAGATGTTCTCACCTGGACAAGAGGATGATGTCCAATAGAAAAGAAAGGTCAACAAGGTTTAACTTGTCACTTGTGACAAGAGGTTGATGTTTACTAAACTTGAGAAGAAATGGTTCTTTGCCAAACCACAATATTTCGCAACTGGCAACAGCCATTTCAAACACACTTATAGGATTGTTGATAAGATGCTGACGTTGTTTGGCTCAACCTACGTGTGTGAACAGACATTCAGCATCATGAACATCAGCAAAGACCATCACAGATCCAAGTTAACTGACCAACACCTCGGATCTATCTTGAGAATTGCCAAAACAAATATAACGCCAGACATTGATGCACTTGCAAAAAAAGGAGATCAACAACACTGTTCCCACTGAACAGTGGGAGTTTATTACTGCGTGTTAAACTGGGACAAATATACTTCTTAAATCAGGGGAGGAGACATATCCCCGGTTCGTCTTCCCCTACCCCCCCCCCTTTACCCTTGTACGTCCTCTCCAATACCCCTACCCTATACTTGTTAAATGTTTAATTTTTTATATTTATATTAATAAAGTTTTTGAGTTCTCTACAAAGGGTGAAATCTATTAGGGCATAGAAGGTTTTTCCTCTGTAGTGAAGTCAGGGGTTCCTTAGGTCAATGCATTGACATGGATTCAGTCTATCCCAAAATAACATCATTTTTCAGAGGTTAAAAGTCAGCTCATTGAGCTCCCTGACTGGCAACCACCACTAAATGCTAGCAATATTGGAAGGATGCTAGATTGCCCAAAACATGCCTCTTACTCACAGAATACTATGAAAACCAACCCTCGGCTTTAAGACCCCATGCCCAAATGGCCCCAACTTTAGTTGTATTAACATGTGAGGCAGGGACAGCACTGATAGGAACATTTTCCTTTTGGCTTTTGCTTTGAGGGATGCCATCAAAGAAGCTTTCCAGATGTCACTGTTGGAGTGACAAGCACTAAGTCAGTTGGAAAACTGCCCTCCAGTAATATTGTTACAAGTTAGAATTTGGGCAAATCCTTTAGCAAACACCTTTGCATATAAGGGCATGAATGAAGCCGAAGAACATGCTTCTCACAGTCAACAGGAGAAGAGCTCAGGTTGGCTTGGAAGCAGAAGGAGATTTGCTGTCCGCCAACCCATCCAGGCTCCAAAATGATCCAAGCTCTCTTGGTAACTATATGCTTAGCGGTTTTTCCTTATCAAGGTAAGATGTTTTCTTTGGTTTCCTTTTTCAGATTCTTACTGCTAAAAGTCTATGGTACCCAACAAATTTCTATAGTTTTTCTTTTGACGCTTAACCAAAATTTGCTCCACTACAGTTAGTTGTCCTCACTGTTACGAAGTTTCTCCTTAATTCCAGGTTGTTTCTCTCTGATTACTTTCCAACCATTTTTTTCTTGTTCTGCCTTCCTGTAGTTTGGGGAATATTTTGACCTCCTCTTCTTTGTGTCATGTCTCCCCTAGACGTTTTTTTCTCTAGACTACCCAAAACCAAATCCTGCAGCCATTATTTAGAGGTTTTAATGTAAAATCTGTTAACAAATTTTGGTCTCAGTTGTGATCATACATCCTGGTATACTGTAGGTGTTGGACTACCACATTTATAAAGTATGTTAAAGAATAAACAGGTGACCATTGAATGTGCACATAGTAACCAACTCTAAATTCTTCAACTTTTGGTCTAATTCTGAAATCACAGAATTCAATTATGTACTTATTCGGTCCCCCAGTAATAATTATGTTGCTATGGACTATTTCTGAAAGTGAAAGAAAGGAAAATCAACCAAACTACTAGAATGGCAGTAAAATTTCAGTTCAACTGGAATAATTCTTAATAAACTGCATTTGCATAACAAGCTTAGTTTGCAGAGCTTTTTGATTAATGGATATACAAAACCATAATGTAGTATGGTTTACTGAATTGTGTGAATCAGACTATTGCAATTTATTATTTCTCATGTTATCCATATCACTCAGTGCAGAAACTTGCACATTCAGTGAGATTTATTTATTTGTTTTTTCTGATTATTCAGGCTTCAAAATCTTTATTTTGCATCTACCCAAATCAATGCCTCTAGATAGTCTCCCAGCTGTCAAATATCATGAAGCAAATTGCATAACCAGTGAACACCTCAATTTCTGTGCTCTGTTCCACTAGAAAAAGATTCCATTCTTCACTGATAATTGAATAACAAATGGAGTTGTAAATGTGGGAATGGTAGAATAAGATCCCAAAGTAAACCAAACCTTTCTTCTTCTTTTCCCCCTTATGAAGGGAGCTCTATAATCCTGGAATCTGGGAATGTTAATGATTATGAAGTAGTGTATCCACAAAAAGTCTCTACATTGCCCAAAGGAGGAGATCAGAATGCTGAGCCAGAGGTAAGAAGGTTAGGCAGAGGTTAGCAAAATACTTCTTGACAGTCAACAGCGTTTTTGGTATTCCTTTGCTGCCATGTATGATTACCTGAATTTTTGCATTGCAATCTATATACCTCATTCATTTTTTTCATTCATTCAACAAATTTATATGGCCATCATCCAATTTTCACAAATGTGAGGAAACTCCTGGCAATTTAGAGCAGAATTTCCTAATATTAATAGATTACTCTAGCTAATAAAGTATTGGGAAACACCCAGCCATACAGGGAAGTAGGATCAAGGGAATTAGTCTCCATTTGACACAGTTATTAAGAAAGTACACATTTCATTTACCTATGTAAAATCAACTCTGAACTCTTTGCATTTCAGACCAAGTATGAAGATGCAATGCAATATGAATTTAAAGTGAATGGAGAGCCAGTGGTCCTTCACCTGGAAAGGAATAAGTATGTTAACTCAGAAGTTCTCTTAACTGTACTAGAACTATAAGGAAAATGTATATTCTCAGACATAATCTTAGAGAAATAATAATTGTATTGTTTTGTTTGGGAAACTAAAACTAAATTAAATTTTATACTATAGGACAGTGGTGGCTGCGAACCCCCAGCAACCCACCCCTGGTTGGAAGGGTCCATAGATGCCTTCTAGTCCAACCCAGAGCTTAAATAGGAGACTATAGCTTTTCAATCATTCCTTGCAAGCCTCCAGTGATAGAACACCTACAATTTCTCAAGGCAAAGCATCCCATTAATTAATTGTTCTCATTGTGAGGAAATTTCTCTTAATTCCAGGTTGTCTTTCTCACATGTAAACACAAAAACTGCTAAAAGAAAATTTATCATTTTCATTACCCCAAAACATCACCATTGAAATTAGTATGGCTGTAACGGTACTGTAAACATTGGAAGTCTCTGGAGTCCTAGTACAATTTAATATTAGTATTAAGACCGAGATACGTAGTTGGTGCATTGAGAGTGACTGCCTGGCTTTGATTTTAGAATGTATTTTACTTTTGAGCATGCTATATCCAAAAGATTTTATTTTGCCTCTGGATGATTGAGAATCTCCATAGACCATGCTACATGTGCCTCTAAATGAATATGGCCTTTATTATTGTATATAGGCTATAAAGAAATTCTCCTATATATGGGCATTTCTGTGTCATTTTATCTTGTACCAATTCATACTACAGTAAATTCTAATGTGTGCTTTAGAAATTCTAGTGCCCTTCTTTGTTTTGTTTAAATATGAAGGCTATCAGAATTTCAAGAGCAACAACTGGATGATCACATTTTGGCATGGAAGCCAAGCAAGGCTAGAAGTGGAAGACTAGCAAGGAACATGTAGACAGATGCTTCTGTATGAAGCTTCAAGGCATCCATTTCTTTGAGGTTGTTTCAGTTTACTCTTAAGTAAATAGAGCTGTGCGGCTCTCCTTTATAGACAAAGCAATTTCATCAAACTGTTGCATAGACCAGAAGAATAAAAAGAAGAGGCAATACAAAATGTCTTCTCCTGGTCAATCATACCACCTCTAAGCCTTCATGAAGGGAATTGCACAGCTTCCTTGGTGCAGATTCCTCCACTCTTTCCTTGTTGCAGATTCCTCCTCTCTTTCCTTGGGTGAATGTAGTATGCTTAGCACTCCTCTTAAATAAGTATCCTCTTGAGATTGAAATTCCTGCTCCTTCCTTTGATACCAAACAATATAAGCTTCATATACAGTAGTTGTAGACTTACTATAAAAGTATCTCTGTCCTACTTAATTCCTGACATAAATATTCTCTTTTTTGCATTCTTTGCAGAGGACTTTTTTCCAAAGATTACACCGACACTCATTATTGCCCTGATGGCAGAGAAATTACAACAAGCCCTCCAGTTGAGGTAATATCCAGAGGGTCTTACTTTTAGGAAATGCACCATATTCCAAATATGCATATACCAGACCGGGCTATACTAACAAGAACGATTGTATGTGTATGAAGTATCTTATACTGAAATAGTCATAGTTCCATCAATGGTGCTCCCCCTGCAGTGTGACTTGTTTTTATGGAGACTTGTGATTAGCCTATGTTCATTTTGGAAAAAATCAATATTAGTCAGGTCTTTTGTCCCCCCAATCAAAATGTTCTGAATAATTGCTTTCTTAATATTTCATTGATGTGGTAAAATACATTGGAATGTCACGTCTGTTCATCAAATCACACTGCAAACAAGCTTTAACCAGTGAGGTCCTCTTGCCTCCACACAGGATCACTGCTATTATCATGGACGCATCCAGAATGAAGCTGACTTAACTGCAGTCATCAGTACATGCGACGGCTTGAAGTAAGATAGTCTCTAATCTTTTATTCTGTTATCTCTTATCTTTATTTAGAATAAAATGCTCCTCTTGGAGATGTCATAATTAAATTGAAGGACATCAGTTTTTCATGCAGATTAGTTGGGTTTGATCCAAGACCTCTGCAGAATTTAGAAAGACTTTTGTTGAATACCAAGAAGAGCTGCTGCCAGCCAACAGAAACACAAGGGAGCTAAATCAGATCTGTCTAAAGGAGCTGCCAAGACCAGATCTCCTTTGTATAGAGGAGGTGATGTTACAGATAGAGAAGATAAGTAAGCTTCAGATTGCATACCTTGCTAGAATATCTACAGGAAGAGGCAAGTAGACTTTTCAGTTCTACCCAAAACACTTCCTTGAGTCACTCTGAACACCTTCTCCAACCAGCTAGATATTAGAGCCACATAAAGATCCCACAATTCAAAATCATTAGTCAGATTCAATGTTGTCCCAACAGCTATTATACAGCTGTTGATAGAGAGAGAGAATGAGAAACTATGTCCTTTGTACAGAGAATATGTCCATACAGTGGAGGAATAAATAAAATGATGAAACATTACATAATAACAACAGAGTAATAAAGGAAGAACAGAATAATAGAATAATAGAATTGGAAGGGACTTTGGAGGTCTTCTAGTCTAACCTCCTGCTCAACTACAAGATGTATATCATTCTGTACAAATGGCTGTCAATCTCTCTTTAAAAACCAGTGGTGATGGAACACCCACATTGTCTGAAGGTAAACCTTTTCACTGGTTAGTTGTTCCAACTGTCAGAAAATTTCTCCTCCCATCTATTGTTTCTTGTCATCCTTTCAGATACTTTGGAGAATAGATTGTCCCCGTCTTAGCCCCTTAAATATTGGAAAACTGTTATCATGTCACTCTTAGTCCTTCTCTTCATTAGACTAGATGTACCTGGTTCCTGCAACCACTCATCATCATATTTTAGGCTCCAGCTCCTTGTCATTCTGCATTGTTATTCATGTTATTCTACATTGCCCTCTCGAGGCAGATGCTTGCCAAGAATTCACATTTCCATTCTTTATTAAATATTCTGGTCATCCTGACTCTTATCTTAAATTGCTTTTAGATCAATCTGATATTATTTCCTGGACAGTAGCCAAATACTGTGCTATAGTATGTACAGTACATTGTAGTATTTCCTCTTATTCTTTTTAGATATTTTAGAATAGTTGTATATTTTTTCTTTATTATCCTACTAGCTGTACCCACCACGTGTTGCTGTGGCCAAGTTGTGTTAAATGAAAAAGTTTTCCCCCATAGACCCTCTCAGCGACCCCCTTCCTTCTCTGCCTCAGTTTCCCCTCCCTCTCCCTCCCCTCCCCCTCTCCCTCTACCTACCTACCTACCTACCTACGTACCTACCTACCTACCTACCTACCTACCTACCTACCTACTGTATTTCTCCCTCTCTCTCTCCCTCTACCTACCTACCTACTGTATTTCTCCCTTTCTCTCTCTACCTCCCTCCCTCCCTACTGTATTTCACCTTCTCTCTATCCCTCTACTTACCTACCTACCTACCTACCTACTGTATTTCTCTCCATCTCCATCTCCCTCTCTCTCTCTCTACCTCCCACCCTACCTACCGTATTTCTCCCCCCCTCTCTCCCTACCTACCTACTGTGTTTCTCACTCTCTCTCTCTATCCCTCTACCTACCTACTGTATTTCTCTCCATCTCCCTCTCTCTCTACCTCCCTCCCTCCCTACCATATTTCTCCCTCCCCCCTCTCTCTCTACCTACCTACCTACCTACTATATTACTCATTCTCTCTCTCTATCCCTCCACCTACCTATCCACCTAGAGAGAGGAGAGAGAGGCCGCTTACTTGGCAGCGGCCTTGAGGGGGGGAGTTGGCGGAGTGGGGGTGCTGGTGCCAGCTTTGCAAGCATTGAGAGGTGGGTGGGGGCGGAAGGAGGTGGAGGGCATGGCAGTGCTGGTGCCAGCATTGCAAGCATTGAGAGGTGGGAGGGGGGGAAGGAGGGTGGGTGAGTTGAGCTGCAGAAGAGCTGCAGTTGTACATTTGTGTGGCATGTACCTGGCATCAGTGTGCCATCCACAAAATGTGTACGTATCATTGGTGCTGCACTTGTAAGGAAAGTTGTGTAAAAAGTTGGTGGCAATTGGTGCAGTAGTTTCTGAGATTTGCGGTTTTGATCAAACTCATAGTTAACTTTTTATTTATATAGATTTATTATTTGTGATTTTTAGGTTTTAGGTTTGATTTGCTGATCTATGACTGAACAAAGATTTGTTGATTCAGTGTACAGCAGAATCTTTCAAATAGGTTTAGTCTTACATTTATATAGGTGGAAATTTTATTTTCTTTTAAACCCTAGGAAATATACAATATTGGATTCTGTGCCAAACTTTCTCCATACAAATAATGGTCAGATATTTCCTGGCTGTATTGAGTATGTGCAATCTCTTGCATGTTTCTGATCATAGGTGAATCTTTGGGAAGCATGAGAAAGTGACCTGAGTTCGGAGGTAGAAAATAAATATTTCAATTAATTTTAAGGAGGGATTTAAAAACACAGGGAATGTTAACTTGGTCAGTTAAAAATGGCTCTCAGAGATTAGTTGTTTCCTTGTAGATATTTCATCACCCAACTAGGTAACATCATCACTGCAGGTCATCCCTGAACTAACAATATTCTCTTCTATTAATTATCCATTGTGACCACCCTTTTATATATTGTTTTACAGAGGACATTTCAAGTTTAAAGGGAAGACGTACCTTATTGAACCCTTGAAGCCTTCTGACAATGAAGCCCATGCAGTCTACAAATCTGAAAACATAGAAATGGAGGATGACAGCCCCAAAATCTGTGGGGTAACTCATACTTGGGAATCAGATGAGTCCAACAAAAAGACCTCTCAGGCAGCTAATACTCCTGAAGTAAGTCATATATTAAAGTTTCACTTATATAACATGGTTAGAGAACACGGGTTCTAAAATTCTAAACAGGGTTTCTAAAATGTAAAGTAAAAGAGAAATTCTTTGGGGGGTGATTGGATAGAATTCATAAGGGAGGAGCCCCCATTTCTAAATTCTTTATCCTCAGCAAATTGTGGTTATATACATTATGTTTAATTGGTCCTTTATCTTGAATGTTCTAGTCTCAATGTCTCCTCACCGTCACTTTAGCCAATCGAGATCTTGTGCAGCAGAGTTATGAAAGTGACTGTCAGACAGCAAGGAGAGAAAGTGCATTCTAGAATTGGCAATTTGGCCTTGCAGTTCTGTATGCTGAAAAACATAAATACTTTTTCCTAGGAAAGAAGCAAGAAATACACCCTCACATGTGCAGATCTTAGCAAAAGTGTACTTCCTGAGTAATTTGGACATTCTAGTGGTGAGATCTAACTGTAGAATGCTGGAGGGATTCTCTTTCCCAGGAAAATAAGTGGCAGATCAGCAATGAGTCCTTGGATTGCAGAAAGAATCTCAGAAGGGATTCCCCCCTAAAACTTTCACAGGATGTATCCAATGGTTACACAGAGTGTACTTTAGCCTGGCAAGATTCCTGTCTACAGGAGAGCAGCAATACTCTGAGCAATTAACCATGTTTTTCTTGTTCCTTGTGCCCAAGAAGTCTGAAACAATACTCCAGGAATCATTTTAAAATTACATCAAAAGAAAGATATAAATCTTTGGCCATTTAGTTCAGTGGGTAAGAATGTCTGATTACCTCCTCTCTTTTTTTTGTCTTTGATGCCTAGCAATATCATTGGAGGAAAGGTCTAATTGGTTACATGACCATATGACTGTGTTTCTCATATTATTGGTAGAGATCCTTTGTTTGAGAAAAGGAAGGAAAAGTGAGAAAATCATTGAAGCATCAGACTGAAAAATAGGTCAAAGAAAGTGATTCTTTCACAAGCTTATTTTTATTCCTACTAATTTCTGTTCAGAACTCGGTATTCATATATAAATTATTTTTAATCGTAGGTAAAATGAATTTCAGAAACAGATTAAGTGGGGGGAAATGCCACCCCATAATAATACAAAGAAAGTGATTCATGTCATGACAATTTTTTTTAAAGGTGATAACTTTTGTTTCTGCTTGACAATCCATTGCATAATTTACTTTTTCCTCAAAAATGTATCAGCACATTCTCTAACTCAGAGTTCCCCAACCTTTCCACCTTTGTGGACTGGCAGGGGTGGGAGAGGGGATGGTTCCCCATGAGCAATGTGGTCATGTGTGCTCTTGGCTCCATTTGTGCAAGCAGTGGGCACACACACTCACTTGGGCAAAAGGAGCATGTCCATCCATTCTTTCTTGCTGACCATGCAAGCGGAGATGCCCAGTGTGTGTGCACAGCAGTGACAGGCAGTCAGATGAGGCAGGGGAGGCACAGCCTCACCCTCTGTAATCATGAAAAGGCTGAGCTAATTGCTGGCTCACCGTGAATGACTCTGCTTAACTTTTTTTAAAAAGCCTCTAAAAATGACCCTGGAGAACTGCCTGCCTCATGTAGGCTGACGTTAGGCATTTTATGATCACTTGAGCAGAGTTAAGCGAGGGTTAAAAGCCTAAACATTCTCATGTAAGGTGAGGCACACTGTCCTCCTGCCTCACAGGGCAATTCCTTTGGGCAGGGCTTCTTCAGAGGACCCGAGGCAAGAGTTGAAAGTCCTCTCTGAAGCAGTGGGTGGGATTTATTGCATTTCAAGTAGTATTTCCCACCCAGACAGCAGGCTGCATTTGCAGTTGGAGGTATTTGGGAAATGCAACAGGGGAATGGGATGGGGGGATGGCAGAAGAGCTGGTTTCAAGCCATTGGAAAATATATCCAATCCAACTGTGTGTGTGTGTGTGTGTGTGTGTGTGTGTGTCTCAGAGAGGGGGGAAGGGAGGGAGAGAGGGAGGAAGGAGAGGAAGGGAGAAGAAAAACAAATACTGTCGCTTTAAATCAGAACTGACCATACCTGGCTGTGGAATTCTGGGTGTTGAAGTCCACAAGTCTAAAAAAATTTGAAACCCACCACTGTGTCACTGCCTCACCAGCCATAATCTCACTGCACATCATCACCGGTGGTCAGCTCCATGCAAGCAGTGGGCACACACACCCACTTGGGTAAAAGGAGCATTTGCATTCATGCTTTCTCGCTGGCCATGCAATTGGAGGTGCCCAGGCTCATGCCAATGCTCACCCATCACTTCCAAGGCCCAGTAGTGGCCCATGGCCCAGGGGTTGGGGACCCCCACTCGAAAAGCTAAAATTTAAACAATCGGTCTCCCTATAAATGTCTTCTTCAAAGAGCCAATATTTCTGAAAGGCCAAGGATTTTGGTCAGGGAGTATAACAAGAAAGTTTTCTGATTATCTGATGATGACCAAGATTCTTGTTGGCTGCTGGGAGTAACATGTCTAAACAGCCTTTTGCTTTTTGTTTCATTTAGCAAGACGATTACATGCAAGCCCCAAAATACATTGAGATTTTCATAGTTGTGGACAACAAAACGGTAAGTATCTTGGATATAATTCCATTTTTTTCTGCATTAATTTCTGCCTTTTTTAATGGGCACATTTTTTAAGACATTAACAAACATCCAAACTGGATTTCTTTTCAACATTTGCTTCATCATAACGTTTAAAATGTGTGTGTGTGTGTGTGTGTGTGTTAGTTTTATGAGCTGATCAATAAATCAATCAGAGAGACTAGGATAGATTGTTGTGGAACAATTATAGATACTAATCCTCCTGTCTCAGCTGATGCAATAAGAGAACCTGCCTTGCTGAATGGCTAAAGGCTCTTGCCTGACATGCAATACAGACCCAGTTCGAATCCCAGTAAGGGTATGGCTAGCTGATGAGAGCTAAAAAGCTCAAAATAGATCTATCCTAGTCTCCCTGATTTATTTATTGATCAGCTCATAATACTAACACACATATTAAAAAAATTACACAACGGAACTCATGGCTTTCTTTCTGGCATCCTGGGAGGTGACACGAGGCTGGCTCCAAGAGGTTATCAACGCATCCTTGAGTGAGGGTTCCTTGCCTGCTTCCCTAAAAGAGGCTATGGTGAGGCCCCTCCTTAAGAAGCCCTCTTTGGATCCAGCTCTTTTAAACAACTACCGTCCAGTCTCCAACCTTCCCTTTTTGGCGAAGGTTGTTGAGAGTGTGGTGGCACAACAGTTTCCCCGTCACCTGGAGGAAGTTGATTATCTAGACCCGCGCCAGTCCGGCTTTCGGCCCGGGCATAGCAGGCTTGAGCTAACCAGTTTAATCATCCCTTAAAGAAATTTAACACATATCTAAAAAGACAGCAGCAATTTAATAGGTCTCTGTCTGGATGGTCTCTAGGTTGAGTCGAAGGACAGAGAAGGATGACAAGGTTGTCTCCTCCCTTGAATAGGCCTAACAGGAAGCTGTAACAATATATCCACTTCATCAATAAAGTCCTGTAGAAAGGATGATGTAATCAGGGAAACTGGTTAGCTCAAGGCATAGAGAAGCCTGCTTCGAATGCTGGAGAGCACCAGTTCAAATCCCTGTAGGGAAGTATGGCCAGCTGACGAGGGCTAAGGAGCCCGAAATGGATCCATCCTGGTCTCTTAATTAATTATTATTAATCATCCCTTAAAGAAATTTAACATATATATATATATATATATATATATATATATATATATATATATATATATATATATATATATATATATATATGAGAGAATATTATCACAGCTCCTGTTCAGAGGTCCCTTTAAGGGGAGGAGACTTAACGTCATCCCTCTCTGCCCTTCGACTCAACCTAGAGATCATCCAGACAGAGAACCAAATAGATTACTTCATATATATATGAAGTGGATATATTGTTACTATATATTGTTATATATATGTATGTATATTGGGGCCCTAACAGGGTATATATATATATATGTAGATTTTGGTTTATTCGGGTCTTTTCCCGTGTAAAATTCTGTCTGTGACAGAAGCATGCCTTATGATGACAAGTGAGATCTTGTCGAAACGTTGCAGTGACATTTCTATGCCTTATACACGGGAAAATCCCCGAAGCCAGCAATACCAGCATACCTACACCCATGAAAATCTATGAAAACATATATATATGTCTTTGGTTGTTCGGGATTTCTCCCGCGTAGAATTGGAAGTATCTTCACTTCCAGGAGTATTTTGCTCCTGGAAGCACCAAGCCGGAAGCACCAGCCTGAAGATGATGAATGAGACTTCATCGAAACATCGTGAAGATATTTCCAATTCTACGTGGGAGAAAACCCAAACAACCAAAGACACACACACACACACACACATATATATATATTCTTCAGCTGGCCATACTCCTTCTACTGGGATTTGAACAGGTGCTTTCCAGCATATGAGGCAGGCTTCTCTATGCCTTGAGCTATCCGGTATCCCTGATACATCAGCCAATTTACAGGACTCTTAAATGAGAGAATATTATCACAGCTCCTGTTCAGGGTCCCTTTAAGGGGAGGAGACTTAACGTCATCCCTCTTTGCCCTTCGACTCAACCTAGAGATCATCCAGACAGAGAATCAATTAGATTACTGCTGTGTGACATTTTTTAGATATGTGTTAGATTTTTAAGGGCTGAAAATAAAGAGACCATAGGTTGAGTCGAAGGGCAGAGAGGGATATGTCTTTGGTTGTTCGGGTTTTCTCCCGCGTAGAATTGGAAGTATCTTCACGTTTTCGTAGATTTTCACGGGTGTAGGTCTGCTGGTATTGCTGGATTCGGGGATTTTCCCGTGTATAAGGCATAGAAATGTTATTGCAACGTTTCGACAAGATCTCACTTGTCATCATCAGGCAGGCTTCTGTCTGTGACTGAAGAAGAATGACAATTTGTCGTTCCAAGTTGACAACACATGAAGAATAAGATGTCTAGTGGAGAAGGCTTATGCTACACTTCTCTAAACATGGAAATATGGTGTCCAATTTAGGAAAGCGTCTCAGTAGGCTGACCAATATTTTCTCCAACCAGGAGGAGAGCTCATGTATTCTGCTGAAAAGTTAATAATTTTGATATATTAATGGCACAAATGTAGATTACAAATAAACAAAAAACAATTCTTTGGACTACGTGGATAAAAATATTTTGTCTGAATCAATAAATGCAATAATCCTTTCACTGATATGTTCTTCCTCCTCCACACCATTCTTCCTATAATTATGATCTCATCTTAACATTTTTGTTTTTTCTGTAGTACACAAAATACAACGGCAATTTAACTGTTATAAAAACAAGAATTTATGAAATTATCAACATTTTAAACACGGTAAGAGGACACAGGAAAATTATTTCACTTGTTTGATTTAAACTTCTCTCAGCCCCATCCCAGATTTTCATTGTGTTCACATAATATACTTAACCAGGTAAAGAGAACTAAGAATGCTAACCTTTGTGGCTTCAAGTGAGGCAAAATGAGGTCATAAGGCCAGCTGGTTATCCTGCATATAAGGCCATCCCAGAAAATGGGCTAATTCAGTAACTAGGTGAATAAGCCTCTTATGTGAATGCAGCCACTGTTTTGAGAAGTTGCAAATCCAAAAATGTGGCAAGAATTCAGTAAGAAGGACACCTATAGCTGGATTCTTTGAGCACCGTGGTTAACGGTTCTGAACCTGGATGTTAGAAAGAGATATATAGAGTCAGCCAATTGATTGTGAAAGTGATCCCTGAGAAGAAACCTGGAGAGGGGAACTTAATTTGAGTTGGATTGTGATACGTACCAGGAGAGACACTCATATTGTAGTGTCCTATTAGCCTTCTTTACATTTTCACTGTTGATGATCTGTTGGGAATCAGGGAGACAACAGGAAGATCACTTTCTCAAATCTTCCTTCAGTCAACCTCCTCCTTTTCTTTTCCTGATTACAGAGAATAATCAACTGCTTCTTTTTATCATTTGTTTATTTCTACTACTGAAATATGTCATTATTATTATTATAAACTTGTATGTTGTTCCAAGTTGTTGTTATATTGTTGTTGTTGTTGTTGTTGTTTACACAATATATAGAGTCCTTAGTGCTGTCTGAGATTGCAGACATTTCTTTATCTGACTAAAGAACTTAATTGAGTAAGCAAAGCAACAAACTCAGAGAGCAACAAGGACTCCACAACTCAACCTTGAGTTCCAGATATTTCTCTTCTATTGATGCCTAGGTCTTTATTTTTCTTCACCTGTCCATAGAAGCCAATATCAGTTGCTTTTTAATCTTGAAATGTTTCTCAGAGTTTATTTGTATTTGAGTTTCTGATTGTTACATGTCTACCTGACAGATGATCAGAGCTTTGAAGTTCCATGTAGCGTTGGTTGGCACAGAAATTTGGTCTAATGGAGATAAGATTAATGTGCACACAGCGGCGAATGTCACTTTGAACTTATTTGGAAAATGGAGAGAAACAGATTTGCTGCCACGCAAAGGGCATGATAATGCTCAGTTACTCACGTACGTCTCATTGTGGGGAAAGGGAGTGGGGAGTCTGGGAGTGGAGGATTATGGGAAGATTAGTGCTTGTACAGCTTTTCCACTCTGTGCTGTATACTTTAAACCATATGTGAACTATATTTCTCGGTCAAAGTCAACTACTTTTTTTTGGTAGATGAAAGCTGGTTTTGGGAAGTCCTTGAACGATTGCAGGTCAAAACCTCAGCTTGATTTCATTTAAAATTGAAACTCAAATAATTATTCTGCTATGCGTTGACTGTACATAAACATTCATTTTTCATTCAGTTGTGTAATATTTTGGTTCCCAGTCTGCATTAATTAAATGAATGCTTTCATTACACAACAGATAAAGCAAGAATAAACTATAATAATAAAAGTTGGCAGGAGCTGAAGCAATATTCTTCTATTTTTCTAATCAGCTTCACTCCGGTTTCTAAGGGGTCTTCTAATATGAAGACCATGTTATCTGCAAATGCCTGTAGTTTGTCTTTCTCTTTTTTAATTTCCATTCCTTTTATTTCTTTATTTTGTCGAATATTCCTGGCTAACACTTCCAAAGTCAGTATAAATAGCAACAGTGCTTTAATAATATGAATAAATCTTTCCCCAAAGTCCATATATTTCAGCTGTAATACCATAAATTACCAATTAACATTGTCAAATGCTTTCTGTGAATCAAAAGCATCAACTCCATTTGTTTTTCAGGGTATGTTTCATAGTACACCAATGTGTTTAAAATCATTCTCGTATTGTTTTTCATCTGTCTATTTGACAGAAATCCCTTCTGGCCTAAATGTATTAATTCATTCAAATCTCTCTGTTATTATCAAAGCCTATATTTTATAGTCCACATTCAGTAAAGATATTGGCCTATAATTCTGCGTTAAACCTGAATTGTCTTTCAGTAGGAGAATGCTGTTGCTTCCATCCATGAGTTTAGTATTTCTGCTTCTAGCAGTACTTCATTATATACTTCCAACATCACTGGGCTTCATGTCTCTTCTAGTTGTTTGTAAAATTCTGCCAGTAGCCCATCAGACCCTGTTGTTTTATTATTCTTTTGTTTCTTAATTATTATTCTGTCAATTCCATCTTGGTTATTCATTCATTCAACATGTCTTTAACTGTGTTGGGTACTTTAGAGAGTGCAGATTGTTCCAAATATTGTTGTACTTTATTTTCCACAATGTTCTCCTTTTCATACAGTTTCTCATAATACTCTTTTTAAATGTTTTTTCCCCTCCTCATTCTGATAATGAAGAGTTCCTTGCTCATTAATCTCCCCTTCTTTCTTATAGGGACGTTGACTTTGATGGACCAACTCTAGGATTAGCTTATATAGGCACCCTCTGTCAATCCAAGCATTCTGCAGCAGTTGTTCAGGTTAGTAGAAAGGATACCTGTTACCTATTTTTACTCAAGTGAAAACCTATATATAGACATAACTTCTTTACAAATAAAGCTGCTTCTTATTTTGATCTATGTCAACTTCATCCTTTATTTGCAGATTTGACATCTCCAGGTTCTGCCTCAATTGATGGCATTTTGGCACATTCTAGACATGTTGTAGATTGAGCTTTTTGTATGCCATGAACTATATATCAGAAGGTGGCAATATATAATAATGTTTCTGGAGGAGTCTAACTGTGCTCTGATTGGCAAATAAACAGGTTACATCAGATTACAATACCCCCAAATAATGCTTCTGAACAATATTCTTAGCAAGCCTAATGACAAACATGAATCACCCTTTTTTTCTTCCAAGAAATTTAGGATCTAGATTGCATATGATTGAATTAATGTACATTGAAGAAAATGAGAGAATACTAAATCTACTTAAAAAGAAAAAAAATCTAGTATTTTAAGACCCTACTAGAAAATTATATTAGTCAAGATGATGCTATGCATTTATTGCATAGCATCATTTTTTGTTCGCATAGAAAGAATGGAGAGACATGGCAATAAAAAAAATATACAATAAAACTCCTACAGTTTTGTTTCTTAAGAAGGACAGATAGGATTCAGGTAGTATTAGGTAATCATAAACTTGCTTGCTCAAGAAGGTCATTTTTATTCAGAAAGAACAACTCATTCTTAAGTCTGTTTAGGGCTTCAGCCTTCAATAATCTGAAAATACTAACTTGTACAAAGTTTTAGTAACTAAATAAATGCAGACAGCAAATGGATGCACAGGTTTTGATCTTTAAAGTTTTCTTTTGGATGTATTCGTGTATGTTTTGAGTCTTGGTGGGCATACATGCATTGAGAAGGGCTTCTGAGATGGTACCCTTGATTTAAAATCTGTCCCTTAGTCATCATTTTTAGACACTTAATGTTAATAATAATTGGATTCACTTTCAGTTTCTTGATGCACTAACAATAAACAAATTATTCTCTTTTCTTCAGGATCATTCCAAAGTAACAAGTTTGATGGCATCTACAATGGTCCATGAACTGGGTCATAACCTGGGCATGAATCATGACACAAATGCCTGTAATTGCCGTGTGGAGGCATGCATTATGTCTCCAACACTAGGGTAAGGACTGAGGAACACTTTTAATCCCTTTACAATGAAGTTGTTTTTAAATGCTTGCAATTAATTCTAATTTATGACTAGTCCTCATAGTTAAAGCCATTACAACCTCCCTTCAGTCACAGAATCAAAATTTGGGCAGTTGGTGACACCAGTATGTGTTTATGGTGGTTGAAGTATCCTGCATTCATGTAATCGTCATTTGTGACTTATTTCTTTGATTAATGCAGACTTTCCCAGCTGTCTTCCCATATGCAAAGCCAATGGTGCAAGCTGGAATCCCTTAATGACTTTGTGGTTCACTTAACAAAGTGGCAAAACTGGTTGTAAAACTGAGCATCACTGACTTAACAACTGGCTTGCTTGGCAATGGAGATTCTGTATTAGCAAGTCAAGGACTAGCAATATTTTGTTCCAGGTGCATGTTTAGCCTTTGCTTCATCAAGAGGGAAAAGGAAAAGGGAAAAGGAAGCCAAACAAATTGAAGGAATCTTCTCAGCAATTGTCTATTGCAAAACTCCCCATAACCTTTGTGTAAGAGTTTTGTGTAGCCTCAGTGAGCATGCCCCCTATTGATCACTTTCTGGTTTCTTCTGCTAAAGCCCTAGGACTTCATTGTCTCCTATTTCACGCAATGGCAATGAGGTCAGGAAGTATGGAGAATGCTATGTAGCCTTTCCTGTACTTACTTAAAGATTTCTGGGCATCGTGATTACTTTTTAATATTTCTAGACACTTCATGGTGTTTTCTACAGAAGACCTTGCTTAGAAAACAATGTTGCTCAATGAATGCCACGAAATGGGTCATGTGCAACTTTGGCCTTAAAAGAAGACCATCTTGTCTATTTAATGGCTACCAGCAATGATTGGAGGGCTAATGATTATATTCCAATTGATTTGTATTAACATTAGAATGGTGTTTGGACTTATGATACCATTCTTGCATCTATTTAACTATGCAGCTTCAAAGGACAGTGTGACATCGCTGATATTATGACATTTTCAGCAAAAGAAATCAACAACGAATAGTTCAAGGCAAATAGAGAGTTGCCTCTCTATTTGCCTCAAAGTATTCAATTTTATAAAAAGTACTACCTCTCCAAAAGAAGAAAAGAAAAACAAATTTCAATTGTTTTCCCCTCAATTATATTATTGTCCTTCTACAGCAGTGGTGGGTTTCAAAAATTTTAGAACCTCTTCTGTATGTGTGGCCTGCTTTGTGGGAGTGGCTTGCTAGCCATGTGACTAGGTGGGACTGACTTGCCAGCCATGTGTCCAAGTGGGAGTGGCTTGGGAGTCATGTGACAGACTGGGCATGGCCAACTTGTAAAATGTGGTGAAACTCGCTTAACAACGCTCTTGCTTAGCAACCAAAATGTTGGCTCAGAAACTCTGGCATTTGAAACACTCAAGTCTTAAAGCTGTCAAGTTACAAGACCCTTGCACTCCTATCCCTTTAGAAAAAAAACCCCAGGGGTGTTCAAACTTGGCAGCTTTAAGGCTTTTGATACCATCGACCATGGTATCCTATTGTGCCGACTGGGGGGTTGGGGCTGGGAGGCACCGTTTTGCAGTGGTTCTCGTCCTACCTCTCTGGTCGGTCGCAATATGTGTTGACGGGGCAGAGGTCGGCCTCGAGGCCCCTCATATGTGGGGTTCCTCAGGGGTCGGTCCTCTCGCCCCTCCTTTTCAACACATATATGAAGCCGCTGGGTGAGATCATCCGTGGTTTTGGGGTGGGATATCATCTGTACGCTGATGATACTCAGTTGTACATATCCACCCCAGACCACCCCAACGATGCCGTCGAGGTTATGTCCCGGTGCTTGGAGGCCGTACAGATCTGGATGGGTAGTAACAAACTCAAGCTCAACCCGTCCAAGACTGAGTGGCTGTGGCTTCCGGCGCCCCGATTCAGCCAGATTATTCCAACTCTGGCCATTGGGGGCGAAACACCGGCCCCCGTGGAGAGGGCGCGCAATTTGGGTGTCCTCCTGGATTCCCAGCTGTCTATGGAAGATCATGTGGCAGCCGTGGCCAGGGGGGCATTTCATCAGGTACGCCTGATGTGCCAATTGCGCCCCTTACTGGACCAGGGTGCCTTACGCACAGTCACTCAAGCACTCGTTACCTCTCGACTCGACTACTGTAATGCTCTCTACATGGGGCTTCCCTTGAGGTGCACCCAAAAGCTGCAGCTAGTCCAGATTGCAGCCGCGCGGGTGATTACGGGAGCGCCTAGACACTCCCACATAACACCTATCCTGCGCGAGCTGCACTGGCTTCCTGTGGTCTTTCGGGTGCGCTTCAAGGTTTTAACGACCATCTTTAAAGCGCTCCATGGCTTGGGGCCTAGTTACATGCGAGACCGCCTCCTGCCCCATACATCCCTCAGACCGATACGCTCCCACAGAGAGGGCCTCTTCAGGGTGCCGTCGGCTGGACAATGCCGACTGGCGACACCCAGGGGAAGAGCCTTCTCTGTGGCGGGACCAGCCCTTTGGAACGACCTACCCCCTGAACTCCACACCATCTCCAACCTCCACCTCTTCCGCAAGTGTCTGAAGACACATCTATTCCATCTAGCCGGCCTAGCGTAACCTCCATTACTGACTCCTAGATAGTTTTAAATTTGGGATTTTTAATTCGGTTTTAGCACAGGATTTTATTAGAATATGTTTTTTTAAATTTTATTATGTTATGTATGTATTTTAACATTCCTGTGCGCCGCCCTGGGTCCGCTGGGAGAAGGGCGGGGTATAAATATAATAAATAAAATAAATAAAATAATAAATTGTGGACTCTCAGAATTCTTCCTCTCCCTCTTCATCTTGATGATGTGCAGATGGGCGGGGGGGGGGGGGAGAGCTGGAACTGGTTGTAAATGGCACTGTAGATTTGTGGAACCTCTTCTATAGAAGAGGCTAGAACTGGCAGGAACCCACCTATGTTCCACAGAGAGACTGACTAAAAATGAAAATGAAAGGCAGCCCATTCAAACACAAGAAGAAGCTCAATCAACTAATAACCCATGGAATTCTAACTGAAAATGTATTTGGTTAAGAAAGAAAAGAAAGTTGATGGAAATAAAACTGAAGGAGCACAATCCAGGAGTAAGATCAAGGGAACAGCTAGTTCTCTTAGCCATTTTGTTAGCTTTAGAGAGAAAAAAATCACTGTATTTCTTCATTAGCCATCTCTTTTCTATATTATATATTTTTGCAATGAATTCTGTTCCTAGTCCAAACACGGATGATTTCCTGATCTTACTTTATTTCATCTCTACAGTTCTGAAGCTGTCTATGACTTCAGCTCTTGTAGTGTCCAGCAACAAGAGAAATATCTACTTACAAAACTCCCACAATGCATTCTCAACAAACCCTTGAAAACAGATATCGTTGCCCCGGCAGTTTGTGGAAATTACTTTGTGGAGACGGGAGAAGAATGTGACTGTGGCCTTCCTAAGGTAAGTTTTTTTTTTAATCAACAAGAGTGATTCCAAAATTTTTCTCCTTGAAAAATCATCTGGTTTTCTAAGTGGTTTGAGCCATCCGATAGGTTGGTTTGTGAATGGCATAGGTTTGTGTGCTTTATGTACATGCATATATGCTGTGATTTCTTGGATTTGGGGAACCAGTTGTGGAGGAGTAAAGAACTGGTTTCTCACTACCAATTGGGGAAGACGGCATATTTTTAAAAATGGGTAATTTACCTCTCCAACAAAATCCTTCCCTACTGAAACCCCCTGTTGGGTTGACATGGACACATTATTTGTCAACTATTTTCCTGAGCTGCTTCTTCCCAGAACTTAGGATCTTTAATCTATGTTCTGATCCCTAATGATATTTTTATAAGAACTTGAATTTACTGAAGTGTTCTCTTTGTATTGTTAAATACACATCTAATGGTTTGTAAGAATGTCCTTGAGAGACAAAAGGAGGAGGAAAAATCTACTCAATGGTCATATAAGTATGAAAGATTAGCCCGCAGAAGCAATGGGACAAGCTAAACATCTCAAGAGGAACAACCTCCACCCATTCTCTTGGTCCATAAAAGTGAGAGGATAGAAATGTACTTTCAGTATTTTAAGATTCTGCTACTGTAACCTTACAATAAAGGTAGTGTTCATATTCATGGTTGGTGCTTCTTCTCTGGACTACCTCCAAGGCTAATATGAAGAGTAGAAAATCCCTCTTGAATAAGAAAGGAATGGGGTCTTTAGGTTATGTGGGCTTCACAATTGGGAGAGGAGGATATTTTTATTCGTTTTACTCTTCCACATATACCAGGTAAGTCTGTTTCACGTAGATACATCATCAACTGTTTACAACAACAAACCTTTTGTGCATTTGCTAGCTTGAACCCCTAAGAGGGAACCCATCACAGAAATATGTTTTTCCTTTGCAATTTCCCTCTTCAAACCAAATCAATTAAAAAGACCAGGCTGAGAAGTCTATGACATCATTTGATATGTTTTGGTTTTCAGGATTGTCAAAGTACCTGCTGCGATGCTGCAACTTGTAAGCTGAAACCTGGGAAACAGTGTGACACTGAAGTGTGTTGTGAGAAATGCAAAGTAAGACTTCTTTATTTTTAACACCAAGAGAGATTTTACCCTGATCCATATCAGCCATGTAAAAATGTAATATCTCTTGGCTGTTTACTATGATCATAGCATTTTAACCTATTCCTATTCCTTCCTCCGGCTTATTTTCCCCTTAAGAACATATCCATAGGGAGGATAATTTAATAAAATTTCAGCCTCAAAAATGCACTCTTTCTGCAAATTAAATCTCTGAAAATTATACATTTGTTCTTTGATTGACTTTACATGGAAGTCCAATTTAAATAAGGGTGGCCAATGTTTGCGACTGATGCCTTAACTTAACTCCCTGACTTTTTGGAAGGTTCTGAGAGCTCTCTGCTGTGACATTTTTCTGAGATTTTTTGGATGGAAATAGGTTTAAGAGATTTCTGGAAATAAAATTGCTGCCCCCACCATTAAGTTCTCACCTGGTATGTAAAGCTCTAATTTCAGTTATTTCGGTGATACATTCTGAAGATGCTGCAGGACCATGAAGAGAGAAAGGTGCAAGTTCTCATTCCTTCCATATAGGATCCCAGTTGACTCTGCAATGAACCTTTTGAGCAAAGAGGCCCAAATAATTTTGTTCTTTCCATATTTTTATCAAAAGCTTAGATTTCCAGGAAGAGAAGAAAGAAGAAAATTCTGTGAATGCTTCTTCCCATATAAATATATCATCAGAAGTTCATCAATGAACTTTTGGCTGCTTTTTCATTTCAGCCCAATTGATTTTCACTTCATGGTCAGCCAATATGTTGTCTTGTGTTTCAGGAATCAAGGAATTCAGGAATGCAATCATTTTCCCATAGCAAAGAAGACAGGCTGCAACTGTCTTCTAGGCACACAACACAATTGCAAAATGATATTTTTTGCAAGGGATGCTTGCTTAGTAATTCTCATGAACATGAAGAGGAATTTTTGAAATGTGTTATGAATCATAGTTCTATTCTGATCTCTGCTGCTAAAGAATTATATTTGGGAGTATTTTCCATTCTCACCCACAGTTTAAGAGAGCAAGAACAGTGTGCCGGCCAGCAAAGGATGACTGTGATGTGGATGACCTCTGCACTGGCCGATCTGCTGAGTGTCCCACAGATAGCTTACAAAGGAATGGAGAACCATGTGAAGAAAACCAAGGTTACTGCTACAATGGGAAATGCCCCACCATACAAAAACAATGTATTGATTTCTTTCGCGATCCAGGTAAGTCAACCTGAGGAGTTCAGAATAGTTTTATTGTAAAAGACTAAGACAGTCATTGCCTTAATCAAAGATTTTCTCCTTTGTATCCATTGTCAATCATGATTACATTTCTGTTCTATAACAGAGTAAGAAGGAGCCTCGGGGGTCTACTAGCCCAACTCCCTGCTCAAGTAGGAAATCTTATACCATTTCCCATGTCTTCTTTAAAAATCTCCAGTGTTGGAGCACCTACAATTTCTGAAGGTTTTGTACAGATGGAACAATTTTTCAAGACGGAGTTCTTTCTTTGGTGGCTTTAGAGCCCAGCCCTCCAGATATTTTGGTTTAAAGCCCCCAGTCATCCCTAGAGAACATGGCCAATGGTCCAAGATGGTGGCAGTTGTAGTCAAGAAATTTGGAAAGATTGACTTTGGGGAAAGGATTTTTTGTGGGTTGTGGATACATTTCCAAAGTGGACAAAGATCTGAGCCAATCTCAGTAAGAGATAATGTAAATTGATTATGGGACTGTGTGCTAAGAATATTCCAACCCCAGGATTGAAATTTCATTTTCATTTTATTTTTTTCATTTCATTTTATTACATTTATATCCCGCCCTTCTCCACAGAGGACCCAGGGCGGCGCACAGGAAATTTAAAAAACATACACAATAGAAGATAGACAAATAATTTAAAATATATATTAAATAATCCCCAATCCTGTGCTAAAAACCAATTATTAAAAACCCAATTTAAAACTTTTCTAAAAGTCCCCATGGGAGGTTAGGCTAGGCCGGCTTGATGGAAAAAATATGTCTTTAAACATTTGTGGAAGAGGCGGAGGTCGGTGATGGTCCGGAGTTCAGGGGGTAGGTCGTTCCAAAGGGCAGGGCCCGCCACAGAGAAGGCTCTTCCCCTGGGTGTCGCCAGTCGGCATTGTCCGGCCGACGGCACCCTGAGAAGGCCCTCTCTGTGGGAGCGGATCGGTCTAAGGGATGTATGGGGCAGGAGACGGTCTCGCATATAACTAGGCCCCGAGCCATGGAGCGCTTTAAAGATGGTCGTCAGAACCTTGAAATGTAAATTTCCTTTACATTTAGCACAATAATTGAAGAAACAGATCTTGGAGGATGTGATTCTTGTCCCTCATCACTCTTGACTTTCAGACTATTCAAAAAAAATTTCAGCATGGTTTTATGTTGAAAAAGGAAACTCTCAAATTATACTTTATCCTGCTGGCATGTTATACATTCATGTATTTGTCTTGGTTTCTCATTCCCTCTTGCAGATGCAAAAGTTTCTCCAGATAAATGTTATAGACTTAACGAGAAGGGGAATTATTATGGCTACTGCAGAAGGGAAAATGGTGTAACTATTGCATGTCAACCACAGTAAGCAATCTAAATTATTTCCTTCTATGATGATGATATAATATAAGGATAATAAGAAATGTTTTAGGGTCCACATGTGTGGGAATATGATTCTGCCATTTGGCTAAAACAGTAGAAATGTGAATCAATTTCTGAATGGCTAATTTTCCTTTGTTTTCCATCTTGGGAAATGATAGATAGTTCTTGACTTACAACTATTTGTTTAATAACTTCCAAGAAGTGACTTAAAATTGGTCCTTTCACTTACAACTGTTGCAGCATTCCTATAATCATGTGACCAAAATTTGGGTGCTTGGCAACCAAAATATATTTATGAGGACTGCAGTGTCCCAAGATCATGTGTTCATCATTTGCAACCTTCCAGCCTCTTTCTAATAAATCAAAGACAATGGGGGAGATCAGACTTGCTTAACACAATCATGTGATTTATTTAGCATTTGCAGTGATTCACTTAACAATCACAGCAAAAATATTATAAAATTGGGTGCAGCTCACTTACCAACAGCCTTGTTCAGAATTGGAAATTCTTCACGCATTTCTGGTCGTAAGTCAAGGACTATGCTATAATCAGCCTTTCACTTTGGGCTGGCAGCACCCAGCTTGTTTACTCTGCATATTACTGAACAAACCCTGGTTGATGAGTTTATGAATTGCATTTAGTCATAAATCATGATTTAGAAATTGCAATGGCTAAATTTGCATCACATGTTGAACCCAAACTAAACAATAAGCCACATTATCTTTTAGTTATGTGCATAAATCCAGACTCTTCTTTTGGCTCTTACACACTGTAGTGTCAATCTTTAGGTTTCAACTCCCCTCATCCCCTGTCATCCACTGATCAGAGATTATGAGAATTTTATGCTAGAGATTTGGAAAACCTCTAATGTCTCCTAAATCTGCTTTAAGGGTCTTCCGGATGGATAACGGATGCATTACTTGCTCTTAAGATAAGAATCCTAAGTCAACCATCTTCATCCAAATCACAGTGAGCCGGTTGGAGATACAGGAACTGTGATCTCCAAAACTTGAAACACCTTGTGAGATTTTTCAGTTTAGTTTAGTTTAGTTTTATTCAAATTTATACCCCGCCCTTCTCCAAAAAGGACGCAGGGCGGCCCAGTTATGTGTCAGAGGCAACTACTTCCTACTGAGGCTGAGCAAACGTCTGGTTCTACATTTCTAACTAAACAAAAATGCATAAAGGTTAACCTAAGATCAAGATTGTTAGTGCAGTTGCTCATGCCCTGGTCGCAGCTGGACTCCTGCACAGGGCTGCCCTTGAAGAGCATTTAGAAGCTACAACTGGTGCAGAAGGCAGTGATGCTGATAGTGCTAAAGACCCCCAGAACATGGCATGAGTGACACCATTGTTACACAAGCTGCACAGGTAGCCAGTTTGCTTGTGGGCCCAATTCAAGCAGTTGGTTATTACCTTTAAAGCCCTTTATGACATTGGACCAAGATATCAGTGGAACTGCCTTACCTTGTAGGGACTGACCTGCCCCTGTCCTTTGGTGGAAAGGGCCTCCTTCAGATTCAGTCACCCAAAGACTCTTGGCTGTCCTGGTGGCAATATTTTCTTATCACAGTTGAGATCTGACCCAAGGATTCTGCCCTCCCAGAACAGCCTATGAACTTGGCTCTGCCCCTTGGCTTGAGCCCCCAAATGTGACTGCTATGTTGGGGATTGCTGACCAGGAAGAGACAATTCTCACCTCCAGGCTGCTCATCATCTTGGTTTTAAATTTTCACTTTTATTCTAATTATTTATTTTATTTATTTATTTATTTATTTAATTACATTTGTATACCGCCCTTTCTCCCTTGCGGGACTCTGGGCACTGAACAAGCAATAATAAAAACCACAATAAAACATCCAATAATTCAATAAATATGCTAAAAATTCTAAAACTAAATTAAACAATGGGCCTGCTCTAAAATACCTTAAAAAACGCCTAATAAAACAAATTAAAAACTACGCCAGGCCGGCCGCACGAAATAGATGGGTTTTCAGGGCTCGGTGAAAAAGGCGAAATTATAATTGTTTTTAGCAATTTCTAACTTTTTATTATATTTTAAGTCACACAAGAGATAAGCAAACAAACATCCTGTCATTGCTCCATTCTTTTTAATTAGAATGAATTCACTGTTTCCTTTTCAGGGATGTAAAGTGTGGAAGGTTATACTGCACAAGGGGAAACAATGATGACTGCATAATGAATTATTATTCGAATAACCCAGATGGTGGATTGGTGAAACCTGGAACAAAATGTGCAGATGGAAGGGTTAGTAAAAGATTACTTCTAATCTTCTGTGCTCTGATTCCAAGGGTTGATCACTACAAATGTCATAATGGAACTTGCTGAAAGCTGGTTTAGATTTTCCAAACTACAGTGAATGGACATAGAAGAAACAGTATCCCTCTAGCCTTCTTTTGCTTTTCTTATTCTTCTTCAAACAGCAGCCACAACAAATGAGGTTGTCCAGGGCTGTTTCTTTCTTGTAAGAACAAAATGCCTGGCCTTCTCAGAGCCTTGTGCTTCTCCCTTGCAGCACTTTCTGGACAGAGATGGTCCTTTCTCTTCACTTGTAGGCATCTCCATGCTAGGGAAGGTGGAAGAGAGAAATGAGACAATCAGGGCAGAGCTGGTTGCGACCCAAAGATCCACAGTTCAGTGAAGCCACTTAGAAATGCTGATGAAATCCTGAAGCTTATATGAAAGGATCAGGAATCACTTCACTCTGTATTTTTATACAACGTAGAACCTGAAAGAAATTTGGGTTAGCGCTAAGGATTGACAGTTTAATTGTGAGGAAAGTGCTGTCTTACTCTATTGCAGGGGTGTCAAACTCAAGGCCCAGGGGCTGGATCCAGCCCACATGTTACTTAGATCTGCCCCACAGGTCCACCCAGGAAACAGTGAAGAGCTGGCCCATGGTGCCTCTGCCATAAATAACATAGGTCCAAATTATGTTTCTGCTGTCAAATGGTTGTAGGAAGCTGTTGCAGCAGAAAACAGAGCTCACGAGCCTGTTTTCTTTGGCAGAGTACTTGGGCCACCACAGGCAAACCCAGCACAAGTGATGTTGAGGTCGCTACACCCACACTGACAATGCCTATTCTGCCCCCCCCCCCCCACAAGGGCAAACACAACCCAGAGTTTGACATCCCTGCTCTATTGATAACCTTTTATTTTGACTTTCAGGTCTGCAGCAACGGGCATTGCGTTGATGTGCGGACAGCCTACTGATCAACCACTGGATTCTCTATCATTTGATTTTGGAGATCTTCCTTCCAGAAGGCTTCCTTCAAGTCCAAAGACACTCACCTGTCTTTATCCTACTAGTAAATCATTCTTCGCTTCCAGATGGCATCTAAAATTTGCAATATTTCTTCTCTATATTTAAACTGATTATCTTTTGCTATAATCAAACCTTTTCCCTGCCACAAAGCTCCATGGTCACCTACAACACCACAGGCTTATTTGCTGTCAAGAAAAAAGATGGTAATTTTACCACTTGCCAATTGCAATGCACACTTAAGGCAACAAGTTCTGCCTTTTGAGGTGGTGTATTGACAGGCAATGGTCCCTCTCTCAAAATTATATGCTGGTTTTCTAAGTTGTAGCTACTTTCATCAATAAACTATACTCATTCTGTAAAGGCTCATCTTTCAAATCTGGTTTGATGAAATAAACTGTATCAAAAACTTGCATGAAATCATGAGTTAAACCTTTCAGGTGAAATATCTACTGGTATTAAAGAAGTTTGATTTAGCTTATTCGCAATCACCTGTCTCATTTACCTTACAAAGAGCCCCTAAATATAAAATCTTTCCCATATTGCAACACATGTGCTTTTCAAAAGGCAACTGGACTTTTTTGGTTTTTCCTTGAAAATGTTTCACTTTCATACTGTACGGTGAATTGTCACTGTAAGTGAACAGATAATTCTCAAGTCTAATACAAAATCCTCAGATAGTCTGGCACCACAACCAATCAATAAGTAAAGTTCCTTTTTCTAATAATCCATTGCTGTGGCAATCACATTTTCAGGAAAGCAAAGCTTTAGAAATTTCACATTATTCATTTAAACTGGGTACCACACTATCTGTCTGGTTGCAAAGTTTCCAGGAAGAAGCCAAGAAATTAAGAAAGAATGGATGAATAACCTACAGTGGAAAAATCTAAATGACATTTCTCCAGACTGAGTGAGAAAGATAGCTAAATATATATAATTTCAAACGGCATTCAAAGCCTGCCACCTGAAGGAGCTACCTCATTTCTAGCAGCAAATCCTCCCCAATTTCCAGTAGTTCTGTCAGAGTGAGAATTCCCAGAAGTGTAAAAATCTTCCACCATTACTTTGTGGGTTGTGAAAACATGCTCAGGTATGTTTTATCTGCATATCTCAACAATCTACAATATCATCTGTGAACAATCAAGTGGGGGGGGGGGGAGCTGTCTTCACCCTCTTTCTCTCACACATGATATCCAGGCTGAGTTGCCTCTTAGTCCTCTGAATCTCACCCCATCCCTTCTGGGAAAATGTTTCTTCACTGCATTCCAGCACAGGAATGTATCTGTGACTATGCTGATGTTGGACTGTATAACATAGTGAATGTTTCATGCATAATGAGGATGAGTAAAACAAAATGGGTTTTAAGTGTATGAATATGAACTAAATTGTTTGGAATTACACTGAGATTTGTTAAACCATTTGTTATCCTGCCAGGGTGTGTTTCACTCCATTAAAAGACATCAGTTTCAAACATTTAGATTTTTGAATCATAGGGTTTAAAAAAAAACCAACTCAACTGCATCCTTAAACACAGGCTATTTTTTTGTCCTCTATCTGCACATAGTCATGCTGGCCACATGACCACAGAAGCTCTTCAGCTGTGAATCAGAGGTGAACACTGCCCCCTAGAGTCAGACACATTTTTAATGCATTTGTAACAATGTTTGGTAGTTTTTCATATCATATTTGGCCAGAGGAGTTTAGGAGCAATAACAGCTACAATAAATGAAGCTCACGGGTTATGTGGATTTTGGCAACATAAAGACAGTAAACTTTGTGGTTTTGGTGCTAGATTTTCTTTTGAACACTTTGTTCTGATGACACCCTGGATAAGATCCAAGAGAAGAGGAAGGGATGATGGCATTTACATTGTACTACCTTTGGTTTTGAATATTCTGAATGAGACAAGCTGATATTAATGGTAGATATGTTTCCAGACAGAGCTCATGAATTTGTCCTTTCAATCAGAAAGAGTAATGGTGTGTAGGAATGACCCTGAAAAAGACTGGGCAAAGTGAGGGAACAATAACATAAGAGACAACATGGCCCACAGCTGCATACTAGGTGATGCAAGAGGCTCAGAAGGGACCCTCCCTAGTTTCTCAGACTGCAAAGGAGACAGTGGGAGATTTGTACTTTTAGACATTAGAGGACTTGGTTTGCCAGAGTCTCATCCCTCCACTTCTACTTCTGTTCTGTAGTGGAAAAAGCTCCTCAAATAGAGCCACTAAAATTGCCCACTTGTGCTCTGGTTCTTCGTACTCAAGTACTCAACTCAAAAATATCTGTTTTTATTTTCCTGCAGTTCCAGATTTCACAGCCATCTGTGAAAGCCCTTTTTACCACCCAAATGGAACAGCTTACCTTCTATAGTTGTAGGTGCTTTATCTGACCGTATCAGTTGTCAAGAGTAACTCGCTTGGTCAGTTAAAGCTGCCACCTGCAATATTTAGCAACAAAATGCTTTTTAAAAGCACACATTCCGTTGCTTCCTAGTGTTCGTCTTCCTTTCATCTTAAAAAGTGATGTGAAAACTTCAAGTGTGTCTTATAATTTGGAACTGAGGGAGATCAGATTCTCCTAGTTCTGAATCAATCACTCTCCTTGAATGTATCAGCCACATTCAAGACAACATGGTACATTCTAAGGCAGGGGTCCTCAAACCTTTTGAACAGGGGGCCGATTCATCCAACAGTGTGAGGGACCGGACTGGCAGGGTGGGAATGACTAGGTGGTCACAGACTGGGTGACCATGGCCAATTTAGTAGCCCATTTTGCCTTTGTTCTTGCTCAGCCCAAGGAATCTATTTACTTAAGACCCCACCCGCAAAGGGAAAAACAGAGAAACTTTCTTGCCATTTGCTTAACTTCATTATAACAGCAGCTTCAGGCTTCTTTAAAAAGGCCATTAGAGAAGAATAAAACAAACAGGATTTCCTTCAAAATAACTCCTGATCATATGTTTCAGATTACCACACAATAAACCAGACTGAGAACTGCACCAATTAAGACTGCAACTAAAACCCCCAAGATGGGCATTGAGAGACATTGGAAGCAGGTGAAGAAGATGAGAATCAACACACACACACACACACACACACACACACACACAGAGAGAGAGAGAGAGGTCTGATAGGTCCTTAACTTATGACTGACCACAAGTCCTTGACTTACGACAGACAGCCCGGCAACCAAAGGACCGCGCCTATTGGTTTAGACGGGCTGGGCTGAAAGCAGGATTTTACAGGGTTTCTCTTGTAGAAATACAGTGATCCCTCGTTTTTCGCGGCTTCATGTTTCGCGGCTTCAGTGCATCGTGGGTTTTTCAAAAATACAAAATAGAAAAAAAATGCATTGGTAGGAGGCAAGCGCCCCCTAGTGCTTGCTTTAAAAGATGTCCACCAACTCAAGTTTCCGGTATAGTGTATTGCGAATCCTACTTCGCGGTTTTTCAGTTTTCGCGGAAGGTTCCGGTCCCCATTAACCGCGAAAAACGAGGGATTACTGTAGCTGTCAGGCAGAGCAAAGTGCTGAAGTTGCTGTTTTATTCTGACCTTGTGTTCTCTGTTAAATAAATCCTGTTAAAGTTCCTCAGTGACTCCGATGCCTATGTTCGACCTAGTCGTCAATATTCCCAAACATAATTCTGATGTTTTAGATTACAATCTTCCAGACCTGCAGGTTCCCAAATCCTAACCAGCCAACACATCTAGAAATAGGCTTTAGGCCAGCCAGCGGTGTCAAACTCAATTTCATTGAGGGCTGCATCAGGATTGTGTTTGACTTTGGAGGTGGGGCAGGGGGTGGGTGGACAGCATGATGTCACGTGTGTCAGGTGGCGTCTGTGGTGGTTTGAGCAATCTGCCAAGCGAAAACAGGCTCCTGAGCTCCATTTTCGCCTGCGACAGCTTCCTGCAACCCTCTGCCGGTGAAAATGGAGTTTGAGGGAGGCTACACACAGCCCTCATGAGCTCCATTTTTACTGGTAGGGGCTCCATGGGCTGGCCCTTCATTACGTCCACCTCAGCCCCGTGGGCCAGATCTAAGCACCCTGCAGGCCACAACCAGCCCTTGGGACTTAAGTTTGATACCATTGAGATTTCTTCATTTCTGGCCTTCATTCATTCATTTCATACCCATCTTATGATTGAAGGAAACTCTGAGCAACTTAAAAGATAAAACACACAAACATTTAACAATTATAAATATAAGAACATTAAGCTAAAAATGTAAAATAAAAAATAAAAAACTCACGGATTTGGAGCAGACAGGTCAGCATAGCCACATTTTAAGGCTTTGCCTGAAGGACAAAAGAGAGAGAGTGAATGTTATCTCCGGTAGCAAGATGTTCTAAAGGGGAGAAGCAATGGCAGAAAATGTTCTTCTTCTGGATCTCAGCAGCTGAACTTCCTTGGCAGAAGGATCTGCAGGAGCCCCCTTCTGCCAGCGTGAGTGGAGAAAGTTTTGGGGAAAGATGCTTCTGTAGATATCCTATATCCGTGGCCTGAAGGGCTTTAAAGATAATAATTAACATTCTTCATTGCACCCAGAAACATATAAGTGAAACTCTTGTAACAAGCTGCTACATATGCTATCCAAGGAGCCTCCAAAACTGTCCACACCAAAACTGGACCAATTGTAACTTCCGAATACTCTTCAAAGTTACCTTCTGAATACTCTTCAAGGGAAGCCCTCGAAGAACACACTACAATAAGTGGTGGGAGATGGACCATAGCTGGAAGCAGGATTCTTGCTGCTTTCAAGGATGAGAAGGTGCCCATGAACTCACAATTCAAATCAAAGTGCATACTTCTATTTCTTTTTTAAGTTGAAATCTGAAGAGTTATCTGAAGAACACTAATTGGTGAAATCACAATTATAAACGCTAAAATCTTAAGAAAAGCTTTGGTGATTTGGGGAAGTTTGGAATTCTTATATTTTAATCAAGAGCTGGGCCATTAGATAAGGCTATTGTAATGCCTTCTCTCCTAACTTAAGAAAGAGAAGATTCTTGAAACGGATTATTTCAAAAGAAACCTTTAATTAAGCAGAATGGAAACCATTAGGGGCAAAGCAGCAGCTGAGTCCCTTTAGGCAATGCAAATGGGATTAAACTGATAATGACTCCTCCCCAATACAATACACAAATGTGAATATGTTTCCATTCTCATCTGCCCTGAGAGTCGAATAAACATACATTCCCATGTCTCTCTCTGGTTTGACATTAAAGTAAGTTATCCCACATGACCATCATAAACATCCCTCCAGAGGTGCTGGGATCTCCAGCCTTCCAGCGACAGGAAACCAGTTGTAAATCTCAAAGCCCCAAGGCCCTCCTCCTCCCAATTGAATGGCAGTATCACATAGAGCAGGGATGTCCAAACTTGGGAACTTTAAGACTTGTGGACTTCAACTCCCAGAATTCCCCAGCCAGCATAGCTGGCTGGGGAATTCTGGGAGTTGAAGTCCACAAGTCTTAAAGTTCCCAAGTTTGGACATCCCTGACATAGAGGGATCTGAGAACTATGAGATGCCATCGAATGCCAGGGGGGGAAAAATCTATCACATTGTATAGAGGCCAGCATTAAAATATAAACAAGGGTTTTAGCTTGTTCATTCTGTTAAAATTGTTCCTTTGCAGAAGTGATTAGAGTAAGTATGTCTTCCTATTATTTTGAAATTCCTGCCATGAGAAAGCTAAATGTCAGAGTGTGTGTTTATTATTACAGGTTCTTGGCATGGATGAGATTTACTCTGCTAAATGTTTTGTATTTGTTTTTCAAGGATTGGGACCATCTCCCGAAAGGCAATGAAATGCCATCACAAGTCACATGGAAGTTTTATAAACGTGGACAGTGCCACGTAAGGATACATGACTATTTGCATGACCTCTATGAATTGATCTAACTCCTTTCTGAAGGGGAAAAAATGGTTACGGGAGCTACGTATGTCTAACATATTGAAGAGAAAGATTAAGGGGGACATGATAAGGGTCTCAAAAGTAATTGTGGGGCTATCACAGCCAAGGGGAATGTAGAAAGAAACCATTTCTTCCCTTATCTGTTTCTTTAATTCTTTGCTTTCTCTGATTGTTTTGATTTCATCTTCCAAAGCTGTAAAGGGTCATAATGAGGTTTATGCAACATTAAAATTAGTGGCAGTCAAGAATGCACATGTTTGACCTGCCAATATAAAAGAGACATGGCTTTGTGGCCACCATCTTTACACTCTTTTACCAACACTCCCTGCAGATGCCCATAGGTGCAGTCAAAACTCATGAAAATATCTGGACCTTGTTGGTGGTGGGTAGAATTTGAGGAGAGATTCATTAGCAAAATGAATAATAAATGGACTCGTAAAGAGCCAGTTGGTATAATGTTAAGATGTTGGTATAGAAACCAGGTGACTGTCAACCCATCTAAGGCATAAAAGCCAGTCGGATGACTTTGGGTTTCTCTGTTAGCCCAACAGAACACATAAGGTTCCCCAACAATATTGCTATAGAAAATAGGACAAAGAGAAAGAGAAAAACATTTGGCCATAAATCATATAGATGTAGGAGAAGAACAGACAAAGCTGCAGAATGGAATTAAATGTGACATCAGTTTGGAATTGTTGCATTACCAAAGAGACCCAAGCCCAGCCTTTCATGAATTTCATTGACCCTTTTCTAGTATTAATTTTGCATTTACCATTAGTTGATTCATCTTTAAAATGGCAACAGTGAACTTTCTGTGCTTTGAATTCAATGGTTTTGTTTAATTGTGTCTGCATTGTGTTGAATTCCAACATGACAGTCACTTTCTGCAACTTCAATTCTCCCTAGCATTACATCTCTGTTAGGAAGAATTCAGTCCAGTATTGCTGACCCACTATGCCTTCCACAATTAATAGAAGCCACCATGGGTTTGTCAATAAAAACCTTATTTCTTTCTTTGAGAAAGTGACTACATCAGTGGATAAGGGAAACACTGTGGACATAGTTTTACTAGACTTCAGTATGGCATGAGACAAAGTAGACCACAACCTACCTTTCGGAAAGATTGAACACTGTGGGATTATCAGTACCACCACCAGATTGCAATTGACTGACCAACTACACTCAATAGGTAGTTCTCAATGTAATTCTCAATAGGTAGTTTTCAATGGAACTATATCTATATGACAGAAGGCATGCAGTGGGGTACCCCAAATTCTGACTTAGGCCCACTACTCTTCAACATCTTCATAAGTAATTTAGATGAATGAATAGAAGGGGAACTCATCAAATTTTCATGCAGCCCCAAGCTGAGAGGAGCAGCCAACACTTTAGGAGATAAGATTCAGAATGACCATGACAGAGTTGAACACTGGATCTTATCAAACAAAATTCAATGGTTAGAAAAGTAATATTTTACACAGAGGCAAGAAAAACCAAATCCACAGATAAAGACTGGGTGATACGTGGCTCAACAGTAACAATTGGGGGAGCATGGCTGGCTGGGGAATTCTGGGAGTTGAAGTCCACCAGTCTTAAAAGAGCCAACTTTGCAGACCCTTGTCCTAGTAGAACCACCACTAAAGTATGAGCCACCAGTCTACTGCAGCTGCCAAAAGGCTAATGTACTAGGTTGCATAAATAGGTAGATAACTTCAAGAAATGATAATACCTCACTGGTGAAACCACACTTGGAATATTACATCTAATTCTGGGCACCATGATGCAAAATAAAATGATGAGATGAGATGATAGCAACGAAGATGATGAGGAGTCTGGAGGCTAAACCATTTGATGAAAGAAGAGGGAACTGGGTATGTCCTGTCTAACAAAGAGAAAGAATAGGGGTGATATGATAGCAGTCTTTCAGTACTTGAAAGGTTGTCACAGAGAAGTGGCAGTGAAGTTATTCTTGCAAGTTGCTGAAGGCTGGACAAGAAGTAAAAAGTGGAAGGTCATGAAAAAGAGATTCAATCTAGAACTAAGGAGAAATTGTCTGACAATGAGAATGATTAATCAATGGAACAATTTGCATATGGAAGATGTAGCTGCTCCATCACTGGAGGTTTTCAAGAAGAGATTGGACATATGTCTCTCATAGTATAGGGTCTCCTGCCATGGACAGAGATTGGTCTAGAAGATCTCTTCCAACCCTATCATTCTATGTTCTAGGATTGTTCTTGGTTATTTGCACCTGATAATAGGTGTATGATTATATTATGGGAACTGCACATTATGGATAGTGCTGATATGGTCATGGTTCCAAAGACTTTAATCTGGCCCTTCTTTCTTCAATGCTTACTTTCCAAGAAAACTAAGACTTTAATCCTAGTGCAACAATGCTATAAGTGTGTTTGAAATGGCTGCTGCCAGTGATGGAATCTTGTGGTTTGGCAAAGAACCATTTCTTCGCAAATAAACATCATCCTTTTGTCACAAATGACAGGTTAAACCCTGCCCTCTCTTCTCTATTGCTGTTGTGACTCAGAACGGCTTTCAGCCTCCAAAGTCTGTGCCCACACAAATATTTTCAGTTTTCCTTGCCTTGTAAAGAAGTTTCCCTCAACCGATGAGTGGGGTGAAAAGGATACTAACTTCCTGGAGAAAATACTTCTCTGAAGTTCCCTGCCTAACCTTTAAAAAAAAGAAAGATTAGGTTGCAAAAAGGAATAATAATAATAATAATAATAATAATAATAATAATAATAATAATAATAATAATAATAATAATAATAATAATAATAATAATAATAATAATAATAATAATAATAATAATAATAATAATCAAACCTTGCTTTGAATCATTTACAAATCTATCGACGGCCATCCTAGATTTTCTAATTGAATTTGAACACTACTTTTACTTTAGTATCCTTTTCAAGGCAGTGTTACATAAATTAAGATGTTGGATTGGATTCAGGATAGCCATGTTTAAGTCTCCACTTACCAAGCATCTCACTGGATGACTTTGGATGTTACTTTTCTTAGCGCAGACTAATTCCCCAGACTGGTGCTGTGAGGATAAAATGAGAAGTGATCTCATATTTTGAGCTCCAAGGAGGAAATGTGGGAGATTAAATTAAGAGAATTAAATTGATTCTTGAAGATAGCTCTTATGCATCAATTTTCTTAGATTGCATTGATCTATTTTCTGTTAATATTTCTTCTTTTTGACCAAGATCATATAATTTGATTGAGTTTGTAATGGCTCCTAGATTATGACAATATATAATAATAGACCAGCAAATATAACACAACAATCACAGGTAATAGGTAAAAAGAAAAAAATATGTTCTAAAATATCTAAAAAAAGGATTAGAGTAAATATGTCATTCTGCACAAATTATAAGACAGTACTTGGCTATGTCAAGAAAATAAAATCAAATAGATCCAACAATAAGATCTTGAAATAAGCTAAGATAACTTTGACCTAGCCAACAACTGTTACATCAGCAAAAAGGGCTGAAGAGTTCTTGACGCTACAAATTTGGCAATAAATCCCTATAGAGTTTGTAGAAGAAATAGCATCCCCATTACTTCCAAATTCTGCTAAATTAAAATCTATATATGTTGGCTACACTGCTTAGGGCTGCTGCAAAATACTTAGTTGATTAGAATTATCTGGAAGTCTAAGGGACTATTAGTAAAGAAAAGACAAAAGATTCTGATAGAAAAATCCATATGCTTTAGAGAGATAAGACGGAAATATTCCTTCTTGTCTAAAAGACAGGGGGTCTGGTTCAAGTGGGTGATGCCAGAGGGAATGTTGGTGTTCTGGGAGGGGGGAAGAGTAAGAATTAAAACAATTGCAGAGGCAGAAGCCTTTCTTAAAAAACATTCCTCAATCCTGGAGGATGAAAATGGAGGAGCAGAGGGTGCCGCGGCCCCGCCCACTGGGGGCCAGGGAGAAGAAGATACAATTGCCAAAAGACTTAGATCTCAAAAGTGACTTTATTTTAGTATAGCTTAACTTTTGTTTGGGTGTTTATACATGATTGCTAGCATAGATTCTACAATGATATGTATGCATTTCTTTCCACTTTGTAGTACAACTGAAAATTATGTATTATCTATATTTTGTTATGAAGCCTCGGAAAGAGTCGACGACTTCAGCGTGAAAGTTCTCACAATATCTTTTTACACCTTACCCTTTACCCTATTTGTAAAAAAATTATAAAACTCAATAAAACCTTTTTCAAAAAAATAATAATCCATATGCATACAGTATATACCTATACATCTATTCACCTAATTAACTAAAATGCAGGTAGAATTTTTTTTTTGACTAAGTTGGTGAATTCCTGAAGAAAAGTTGCTATATGAAATTTATTTTCATAATGGAGGTAAAATAAAAAAATAAATGGTAATTTTATGAGATGAGGGAGCATAACCCAGAATGTGGAAGAAGAGATGGAGGAAAAAACTTGTTAAAGAAAACATTGAAAACAAATTTAGATACATTTAGGGAGTGTGTTAGAGACAAGCGTTAGAAACTTATTTTTCATGTGTTGTTCTGATGAATAGCTAAAATCATTGTCAAGAAAATTGGCTCATTGAGTGGTTAATTATCAATGAGTTCACCAATTCATAAAAAGGAAAAGGACAAGTTCCAGTTCTAGCAAATATAATTTTGATAAAACTGTTTTTAAATAAATAAGTAAATGTGAACTCAAAATACAGCAAATTTTAAAAGTAATGCAGCAAATGTGGCCATATTCAGAGAAAGGAAAACAGACAATAATAATTTAGACAGAATTAATTTGAATCACCTGGAAATGAATAACAATCACAGGGAAAAAGTATGTGATGATGGAGAAGTTTCCTTGTCTACTGACCTGTGAGTGATGATCTCTTCTTCAGGAGCAAAATAAAGAGACACAGAGATACAAATTAATGGGAAGAATGAGGTTGTTTAGTTGAATAGCAGCTATCATGAATGACCTCGATCATGGGATTCTGACTTTTTAATCTTTTCTCTCTTTGATCACTCTAAAACGGAACCAAGTTCTCACTTCAAGAAAGCTCATTGAGTAACTCATTTTAAGATCACTGAAAGAGAAAGCTTTTCCTCCTTTTTTTCTATTATGGGAGAAGAATTTAGAAATTTTAGATCCGATTCAGCATCAAACTGAGATAAGTAAGGCATTAAAAGCAGCCTATATTTCCAAAAGTATGCATACATTGTAATACTGGTTTATCATTTATCCTCCCCTGAAACAGGAAGGTTAAATTCAGCATAAGATGTGGCTTGAGCTACTTCTATAGCTCTTCCCTTGACAGCTTTGCAATTTTAATTACTTTGCTATCATTGCAGGAGAAGAGATCTGGTGATGGGAAGGGCAGAAATTCTGAAAGAAAACAAGCTGGCCACCAAAGAGAGTTTCAAAGGTTCATATATCTCCTTAGAAGCTGCTGTTTCTACTGTGGTTTCTCTTTATCCCCAAAATTGCATAACAGTGTAATCAAAAGTAGAGTTAACCCTAACCCTAAGGGGAAACAAATGGTTTTTTTTGGAAGAACAGTTTTTTTATTTTTCCCATTTCAAAAACATTAATTGATATACATTCTTATAAATGCTATTTAACATTTATCTATTCATCATTAATATCTATACACATTCTTCCATATAAACTGTATGATACAGTTTGGATCGCTTTCTTGCCACCCCGTGTCTCCATCTTATTTTGCAACAGCCTTACTCCTACCTTCTCAAGCTCCCTTCTCTGCCTTCTTGTTTCCTTCTCTCATTTTTCCTCTCTTCTCCCTTTTCCCCCTCTCTTTCCTCTCTCTTTCTCTCCTCTCTTCTTCCTTATCCTCTCTCCTACTCTTAATTCCCCACCCTTACTTTCTCTACTTTACCCTTTCTTCCTTTCCCTCCTCGTCTCTCCTCTTTCCATTGTTGCCTTTGTTTATTTATTTTCTCTGATGGGTTCTGGGGGTGGCGTTTCAATGATCCGAACTATATATATATATTTTCCCCTTAAAATAAATTTATATTGAACAATAATTCACATAAACATTGAACAAGGACTGAGGAGTTTAATGCCTCCTCCAATTTTAGTCTAATTCATCCCAAGCTGATATACACATCTTACAGTCGTTTTATAAATCCCTAATTCTCAATATTTCTCCTACACTTCTAATAACAGCAGAGTTTATATAGAGAAAAAGATTCAAAAACAATTATTGTAATAATTATTTCTATTAACTAAATCTTAACCATTACTCCCATTAAAATCCGACACTCTATTTCCCAGCCATAGATACCAAAAATCCCAACTTTTATTAAAAAGCGATTCACTTTTGCCTTTAATAATATATGTCATCCTGTCCGCTCTTGCACATTGTAGAATCTTATCCAGGACCTGTTGGTTCGTTGGGATTTCCTTTGACTTCCAGTATTGTGCGTATGTCATATGGCATTTATTCCGTGCGGCCGGCCTGGTGTAGTTTTTAATCGGTTTTAATCAATTTTATTTAGTAATTTTATTTAGTTTTAGAACAGGCCCCTAATTTAATTGACATTTTAATTGACATTTTAAAGTATTTTACATATTCATGTCTTTGTTGTTTTTATTATGCCTGTTCACCGCCCTGAGTCCTGCAAGGGAGAAGGGCAGTATACAAATTCAATAAACATTAAACATTAAACATACGTGCCGCTGTTGTGATGTGTACTAATATGTACCAAGCATCTTTAGGTACTTCTCTTCCCTAAGGGGAAACAAATGTTTTTGAGTTCTTTGCAAAGGGAGAAATCTATTAGGGCATAGAGAGTTTTTTCCCCTGTAGTGAAGTCAGGGGTTCCTTAGGTCAATGCATTGACATGGATTCCGTCTATCCCAAAATAACATCATTTTTCAGAGGTTAAAAGTCACCATTGAGCTCCCTGACTGGCAACCACCACTAAATGCTAGCAATATTGAAAAGATGCTAGATTGCTCAAAAAGTGCCTCTTACTCACAAAATGCTATGAAAACCAACCCTTGGCTTTAAGACCCCATATACAAGAGGCCCCAACTTTAGTCGTATTAACCTGGGAGCTAGGGACAGCACTGATATGAGCATTTAATCCTTTCCTTTTGGCTTTTGCTTTGAGGGATGCCATCAAAGAAGCTTTCCAGATGTCACTGTTGGAGTGACAAGCACTAAGCCAGTTGGAAAACTGCCCTCCAGTAATATTGTTACAGGTTAGAATTTGGGCAAATCCTTTAGCAAATAGCTTTGCATTTAAGGGCATGAATGAAGCTGAAGAACTTGCTTCTCACAGTCAACAGGAGAAGAGCTCAGGTTGGCTTGGAAGCAGAAGGAGATTTGCTGTCTGCCAACCCATCCAAGCTCCAAAATGATCCAAGCTCTCTTGGTAATGATCTGCTTAGCGCTTTTTCCATATCAAGGTAAGATGTTTTCTTTGGTTTCCTTTTTTAGATTCTTTTGATGCTTAACCAAAATTTGCTCCACTTCAGCAAAAGTGAAGATCACATTCCATGCCAACCACGGAACAGGTTCAGGGCCATGGCAGGCCTGGGTCACTGCCGGTTCTGGCAACTCAGGACAGCAAATCACTACCAGTTCAGTCGAATTGGTCCAAACAAGTATGAACCCACCTCTCTTACCTTCCTCCTGGGGCTGGTTGCCAGGGAAGACAAACCAGGGCTGAGCTGTCGCTGCTGGGCTCCCCACCAGTCCTCACCTCACCCCCTTTGTTGTGAGATGCTTGCAGTTGCTGCCTCTTTTTTCAGTGTGGCTGGATGGTTCTTGCGCCAAAAGAGAGATGGCGGCTGCACAGGCTTCTTGCAGCAAAAATTACCGGAGCTGCTCCACTTCTTGAACGTGCTGCGTTGCTGCTCTGTTCCATGTGCTGGCTGCGCACGTGCACACTGTTGCCTGCCGCCGCTGCACTGGAGGGACTTCCCTGGGCAAGTCCTAACTAACTCTAACCCTAAGCCTAACCCTAAGCCTAAGACACTGAGCATGTCAATCAGAAAGATGGGAGTTTTGGCTAGTATAGTACTCCGTAGTACACGTCTCCTGTGTGAGCAGGGGGTTGGACTAGATGACCTCCCTTCCAACTCTGTTACTGTTACAAAATAGCAGTTCAACTGGAAAGAATTCTTAATAAGCTGCCTTTGCATAACAAGCTAAGTTTGCCTATCTTTTTGACTAATGTATATACATAATGTAATATGGTTTCTTGAATTGTGCGAATGAAACTATTGTGATGTACAGCTTCTCATGTTATCCTTATCACTTATGTACAAAATTGCACATTCATTGACATTTATTTTTTCTGATTATTCAGGCTCCAAAATCTTTCTTTTGCCTCTAGAGCAAGGGTCCCCAACTCCCGGTCCGTGGACCGGTGCCGGTCCGCGGCTTCATAGGAACCGGGCCGCAGGGCCAGCGAGGAAGAGGGAGCAGCCCCCTGGGCAGAGGATGGGCGAGCGCGCCTCCCCACCTCCTTCCGACGGCCACCGCAGCGCACTGCACTTTCCGGGGCTTCCTGGAGGGGCCAGCATGTCGACTGGGGAGGTTATCCCGCAGCGGGTGGGCAAAGGACCCAAGCTGTGTGCCGCCAAAGCCATCCGGGCGCTGCACGCCCAGCCCCGGACAGCTTCGGCAGCACGCAGCTTGGGTCCTTCGCCCGCCCGCTGCAGGATAACCTCCCCAGTCGACATGCTGGCCCCTCCAGGAAGCCCCGGAAAGTGCAGTGCGCCGCGGTGGCCGTTGGAAGGAGGTGGTGGAGGCGCGCTCGCCCATTCTCTGCCCAGGGCGCTGCTCCCTCCTCCTCGCCTGCACTAGCCGCAGCTCGGGTCCTCCGTTCGCTTGCTGCGGGATATCCTCCGCAACCGACATGCTGACCCCTCTGCTGCTTCCCCGGGTGGAGGGAGGGAGAGAATGGCAGACACACAGAGAGGCAGACTTAGAGAGACAGAAAGAGAAAGAGAGGGAAACAGACACACACACAGACACACACACACACACACAGAGTGACAGATGGGTGGGGGGGAGAGAGACAGATACACAGAGAGAGAGAGAGAGAGAGAGAGAGAGAGAGAGAGAGAGAGAGAGAGAGAGAGAGAGAGAAACAGAGAAAGAGAAAGAAAGAAAAATAGGGGAAAAAGATGAATGGAGGGTGAGAGGGAGGGAGTGAAGGAAAGAAGGGGAGGGAGGAGGAGGGGAGGAGTGAAAGAAGGAAGGAAGGAAAGAAAGAAAGAAAAGAAGGATGGAGGGTAGGAGGGAAGGAAGGAAAGAAGGGAGGAAGGGGGAGGGAGGCAATGGAAGGAAGGGAAGGAAAGGAAAGGAATGGAATGGAAAGGAAAGGAAAGGAAAGGAAAGGAAGAAATCTATTTTCCTATTTCCTTCCACCTCAAGCTACCTTTTTGGTTAACCAGGTTAAAGATCAATTTTTCTCCCAGTTGTTATTTCAAAGGAATCACATCCTCTGAGTCATTTCCTGGATTCAAACCAGCATCCCAAAGAGTCATGGGCTGCCTTTATATATAACGAGTGCCCATAAATCCATTTTTACCATCTTCAGAAGACCAAAGACCAGCCAGAAATGGAAGAAAGAAAGAAAGAAAGAAAGAAAGAAAGAAAGAAAGAAAGAAAGAAAGAACTTATGACCACAATTGAGCCCAAAATTTTGGTTGCTAAGCTAGACTGTTAAGTGAGTTTCACCACATTTTCCAAGTTGGCCACAGGTCACATGACAACTGAGCCACTCCCACAAAACAGGCCACACCTTTTGGCTCTCAAAAGAAATTTCAGTAGTGGTATTGTTGATATTTGGCTCTATTGACTAATAAGTTTGCTCACCACTGCCCTAGATGGCCAAGTGAGCCGACCCCCCCCCACGTGCGCATGCGCTGCCTGTTCCCCCTCCCCCCGCCTCCTCTAAGCCAGCCGGTCCGCAGAATTTTCTTTAAAATGAAACCGGTCCCTGGTGCAAAAAAGGTTGGGGACCCCTGCTCTAGAGAGTCTCCCAGCTGTCAAATACCATGAAGCAAAATGCATACGCAATGAACACCTGAATTTCTGTGCTCTGTTCCACTAGAAAAAGATTCCATTCTTCACTGATAATTGAATAACAGATGGAGTTGTGAATGTGGGAATGGTAGAATAGCATCCCAAAGTAAACCAAACCTTTTTTCTTCTCTCCTCCACACCTTATGAAGGGAGCTCTATAATCCTGGAATCTGGGAACGTTAATGATTATGAAGTAGTGTATCCACAAAAACTCCATGCATTGCCAAAAGGAAAAGTTCAGAATGCTGAGCCAGAGGTAAGAAAAAGATCTCAGCAAATTACTTCTTGCCAGTCAACATAATTTTGGGTATTCCTTTGCTGCCATATAATGATTACCTGGATTTTTGCATTGCAATCTATGTGCCTCATTCATCAAATTTATATGGCCACTCAATTCATACAAAATTGAGGAGTCTCCTGGGAATTTAGAGCAGAATTTCTAATATTAATAGGTTACTATAGCTAATTAAGTGTTGGGAAACACCTAATCGTATAGGGAAGAGGGATCAAGGTGGGAATTAGTCTTGGATAATTTCATAGCTGCAACAGATCCAGGAGTAACATCCTCCTTCTCTCTGTGTGTCTCTCTCTGTCTCTCTGTTTCTCTGTCTCTCTCTCTCTCATACACACACACATAACTGGAAGTTCCATTGCATTTTATCTATCTGTTCTGAAGAGAAGGGGAAGTTGTGTTTCTAGGTGAAGATGGTGTAGTAGTTATAGTTCAAGATTAGCACTAAGAACCAGATTCAAGACCATCACTGGAAGACTTTCGAGCCAGTCTCTCTGCCCAGCCCTACTTCATTCACCAAAAGGTTCAATGGAGAATGAGATCTTGAACATCCGCAGGAAAGTTTAATTTAATTTAAGATTTTATAGTGCCCTTCAAGCACCTGATGAAATACTATAAACCTAATAAATAATTTGGCTATAGCTCTCCATTTGACACAGGGGTAGAGTTGTTAAGAGGGTACATATTTTATTTGCCTATTTAAAAAAAACATTAACTCTGAACTCTTTGCATTTCAGACCAAGTATGAAGATACAATGCAATATCAATTTTGGGTGAATGGAGAGCCAGTGGTCCTTCACCTGGAAAGAAATAAGTATGTTAACTCAGAAATTCTTTTAACTATACTAGGACTATATGGAAAATGTATATTCTAGGACATAATCCAAGAGATATAATAATGGTATTCTTTTGTTTGGGAAACTAAAAGTAACTTACATTTTACAAGACAGGAAAAATAGTTATAGTTGGTGAACATGTTAATTATGTTTTATCCTTGAACTGAGAATTTTTTATTTGTGCTTTCTATGGTACATTGCTGGACTGTAACAATTTAGATAAGGTTGAATCATTTAAGGCCCATAACCTTCTATCACTTGAATTACCTAGGTTAGTTATGAAAAATTATAGTTTTAAAAATGATTTCTTATGCTGCTTCTGAATAATGTTTCCTAAGAGATCTATATAGGCAGTCAACTTAAATCAGAATTTACGCATTGAAGTAAGAAAGGCATGAATTACCGTGCCCTATTAAGGCACAAAAGGGAACATGACCTAAATAAGCCCAGATTTCACTATGTTTTTTTAAGAATGCCATGTGAGCCTCCTTGTGATGTTCCATTTTAACTGTAAATCACTATATTGATAAGGATGTTATGCAAATATAAGCCACTTGACTTATATTTGATAATAACTAACCATTGAAATAAGTTTTGGGTCTTTCACTGACTCCTCTAGCCAGACTTTAAAAAAACAAACGGAAGCTTTGTTTCACTATAGGAAAAAAAAAATGGAACCTAATTATTTTTCATCAGAAAAGAATAACATAGTTGGAAGGGACCTTGAAGATCTTCTAGGCCAACCCTCTGCTCAAACAGGAGACTATACCATTCCATAGCTTTCCAATCATTCCTTGAAAATCTCCAGTGATGAAACACCCACAATTTCTCAATCAATTAATTGTTCTCATTGTCAGGAAATTTCTCTTAATTCTAGGTTGGATTTCTCATATGTAAATAAACTACTAACACCATTAAAGGAAAACATGCCATTTCCGTAAATGCCACATCACCACTGAAATTAGTATGGCTGTCACTGTACTGAAAACATTGAAGTCTCTGAAGTCCTGGTGCAATTTAACATTAATGTTAAGACCAAGATACATATTTGGTACATTGAGATTGACTACCTGGTTTTGATTTTAGAATGTATTTTGCTTTTGACCATGCTATATGTATTTTATATTGGTTTTTAATTTCCCTGTGCACCGCTCCGAGTCCCTCTGGGGAGAGGAGGCGGTATATAAATAAAATGTATTATTATTATTATAGCCAAATGATGCTTTTTATTGGCTAAAAAAAAAGCATCTTTGGGCCAACTATGACCTGGATGACTGAGAATCTCCATAAACTCTAAATGTATATTGCCTTTATTTTTAAAGATAGGCTATAAAGAAATTGCCTAAATGTGGGCATTATTGTGTCACTTTATCTTATACCACTGGAGACATTTCAGGCTAAATTCTAGTGCCCCCTTTTGTTTTGTTTAAATATGAAGGCTATCATAATTTCAAGAGCAGCATCTGGATGATTACATTTTGGCATGGAAGCCAAGAAGGGCTAGAAGTGAAAGACTAACAAGGAACATGTAGATTGGAAAAAGAGAAGGCAATGCCAGAAGGCATGGGTGTGACACTAGGAGTGGAAAGTGACTCCATATATTGGTTTAAAACTTCAAGACAGATGCTTCTTTATGAAGTTTCAAGGCATCCATTTCTTTGAGGTTGCTTCAGTTTACTCTTAAGTAAATAGAGCTATGCGGCTCTCCTCTATAGACAAAGCAATTTCATCAAACTGTTGCATAGACCAGAAGAATAAAAAGAAGAGGCAATACAAAATGTCTTCTCCTGGTCAATCATACCACCTCTGAGCCTTCATGAAGGGAATTGCACAGCTTCTTTGGTGCAGATCTCTTTCCTTGGGTGAATCTAGTATGCTCAGCAATCCTCTTAAATAAGTATCCTCTTGAGACTGAAATTCTTGCTCTTTTCCTTTGATACCTAACAATATAGGCTGAAAATACAGTAGTTGTAGATTTACTATAAAATTATCTCTGTCCTAATTAATTCCTGACATGGATATTCTCTTTTTTGCATTCTTTCCAGAGGACTTTTTTCCAAAGATTACACTGAGACTCATTATTCCCCTGATGGCAGAGAAATTACAACGAGCCCTGCAATTGAGGTAATTTCAGGAGGTAATGTCAGGAAATTTCTCCTCAGTTCTGGGTGGAAACTAATCAAGGAGAGAAGCAACTTAGAACTGAGGAGAAATTTCCTGACAATTAATCGGTGGAACAGCTTGTCTCCAGAAGTTGTGAATGCCCCAACACTGCAAGTCTTCAAGAAGATGTTAGATAGCCATTTGTCTGAAATGGTATAGGGTTTCCTGCCTAGGCAGGGAGTTGGACTAGATGACCTCCAAGGTCCCTTCCAACTCTGCTATTGTATTGTATTGCAATATCCCAAGTGTCTTAATTTAGGAAATAAATTGAGAGGAATATTTGAGCACAATATTTCAAATATGCATATAGCAGACCAGGCTATTCAAACAAGAAGGGTTGTATATGTATAAAGTATCTTATACTGAACATTTTGGGGCATGCATTTCACAAATAGATTTATTATCAGGTTTATAAGATCTACATTTTCATTTTTAAACCAGATGACTGTGATAAATGCAGAATCATTTGTTTGTAATTCTAAAAGTTAAAGAAATTGTCTTTCCTCCTATACAGAAATTAATATGATACCTCTCATATTAAAAGGACCCAGAATATGGTCTCCCAGCACCAACATGCCTCATGAAGTCATTGGCTCCTTCCTCTCAAATTGATCTAAAAGTGCATCATCTGTCTCCAAAATTTATCTCGTTTTGGCTTAACATCTTCAAAGTTCATACAAATTGTTCCTACTGAGTGTAATGTCTATATGGATCCTGTTTCTAGATAATGCTAGGAATTATATCTCTGTGTATATTTCTGAAAGCTTTCATTGTGTGTGCTCAAGGAAATAATAATTAATTGGTATCTCTCCCTGGAGTGTTTTTGTGGAGATTTGTGTTTAAGCAGGTCTTCTGTTCCCCTGAATCAAAATATTCTGAATAATTATTGACTTAATATTCCATTGATGTTGTGGAATACATTGGAACTGCAAATCTGCTCATTAAATCACACTACAAACAATCTTTAACGAGTGCAATCCTTTTACCCCCATACAGGATCACTGCTACTATCATGGTTACATCCAAAATGATGCTGATTCATCTGCAGTTATCAGTGCATGTGACGGCTTGAAGTAAGATAGCCTATTATCTTTTACTTTAAGATAATTAAGAATTATTATTATCTCTATTAAGAATAAAATACTGTTCTTGAAGTTGCTATAACTCCAACTTAAATGAAGGACATCAGTTTTATGCAAATTAGTTGGGTGTGACTTCTACAGAATTTAGAAAGACTTTGGTTGAATACCAAGACAAGCTATTGCCAGCTAGTAGAGACACTAGGGAGCTAACTCAGGTCTATCTAAAGGAGCTTCCAAGCCCATGTCTCCTTTCTTGGGCCACTCTGCACACCTTCTCCAACCAGCTAGATATCTTAACCGCATAAAGATCTCAAAATGCAGAAGGTCCTTACCATTAGTCAGATTCAGCATCCTCCCAACAGCTGTTATTGAAGGAAAACACTGAAAGATCCCTTCTGTACAGAGATTGTATCCATGCAGTGGAGGAATGAAAAAATGATGGGCAGAACAGAATAACAACAGAATAATAAAGAAACAACAGAATGATAAAATAACAGAATTGGAAGGGACCTCAGAGGTCTTCTAGTCCAACCTCCTGCTCAAATGTCTTTTTTTAGAAACCAGCGGTGATGAAACACCCGCAATGTCTGAAGGTAATACACCTTTCCACTGATTAATTGTTCCAAAACTGTCATGAAATTTCCCCTTAGTTCTAGGTTGTTTTTTTCTTGGTTAGTTTCCATCCGTTGTTTCTTATCCCACCTTCAGGTGCTTTGGAGAGTAAATTGTCCCCCTCTTAGACCCTTAAATATTAGAAAACTGTTATCATGTCACTCTTTCTCCTTCTCTTCATTAGACTAGATGTACCCGGTTCCTGCGACCACTCATCATATGTTTTAGCCTTAGGCCCCTTGTTATTCTTCATTGTTATTCTTCTTTGTTATTCATGTTATTCTGCATTGCCCTCTCTAAGCAGATGCTTGCCAAGAATTCTTATTTCCATTCTTTATGAAATATCCTGGTCATCCTGACTCTTATCTTAAATTGCTATCAGATCAATCTGATTTTATTTAACTGACCACAGCCAAATACTGTGCTATAGTATGGACAGTACATTGCACTATTTCCTCTTATTCTTTTTGGATATTTTAAAATAGTCATAATTTTCCTTTTTTATCCTTTAAAAAGGATCTGATTTTTGGTTTCTATCTGTTGATGTATGGCTGAATACAGATTTTTAAGTGTGTGTGTGTGTGTGTGTGTGTAAAATATAAAGTATTTCACCCCTACAGAAAAACAGAATATTTCAAATAGTTGTAGTTTTACATTTGCGTAGCTGGAAACTTTAGTTTTTTGAAAATTCTGGTAAATATACAATATTGGATTCCATGCCAAACTTTCTCCAAACAAATATGATACTATAAAGATATTTCCTGGTTGCATTGAGTATGTGCAATCTCTTGTATTTTTCTGATCATAGCTGTATCTTTGGGAAGCATGAGAAAGTAAGATGTGTTCTGAGAGTAGATAATAAATATTTCAACTAGTTTTAAAAAGGGATTAAAAAACACAGGGAACATTGACTTGGTTAGTTAAAAATGGCTCTCAGAGATTAGTTATTTCCTACAGACATTTCATAAATCTGTGGTCTATGGAACTCCCTGTCAGAAGAAGTGGTGACAGCTGTCAGCCTCGACACCTTCAAGAAAGGATGAGAGGAGTTCATGGAGAACAAGGGTATCCATGGCTATCATTATGGATGCCTAAGGACACCCTCCGGGTTGGAGAGATAGGCAGGATATTTCTCAATGCCATTTGCAGGGACTCATAAGCAGGTGAAGACATCTGCTTGGGAAGACCCTGAAGCAAATGGGGAGCCACTGTGGGAGACAGAATGCTGGACTGGATGGGCTGTGGCCTCTTCCAGCAAGGCTCTTCTTATGTTCTTATGAAGAATGAAACATCTGCAAGAAAGCAAGCAAACTCAGGGAGCACCAAGGACCTCTCAGTCTTCTCTCTGGGGTGCAGCCTCCCCTGATCTCTCATAGTTTCAGCCAGTGTTCTTATGTTCTTATTACCCAGCTAGGCAACATCATCAGTGCAGATCATCCCTGAACTAACAATATTCTCTTTTATTAATTATCCATTGTGACCACCCTTTTATATATTGTTTTACAGAGGACATTTCAAGCATCAAGGCAAGACGTACCTTATTGAACCCTTGAAGCTTTCCAAGAGGGAAGCCCATGCAGTCTACAAATCTGAAAGTGTAGAAAAGGAGGATGAGACCCCCAAAATCTGTGGGATAACTCATACTTGGGAATCGGATAAGCTCATCAAAATGACCTCTCAGTCAGCTAGAATTTCTGAAGTAAGTCTTATATTAAACTCTCATGTATATAACCTGGTTAGAGAATAGGGATTCATTTACTTGTTTCTAAAATGTAAAGTAAAAGAGAAATTCTTTGGGGGGTGATTGGATAGAATTCATAAGGGAGGAGCCCCCATTTCTAAATTCTTATCCTCAGGAAATAGTGGTTCTATACATTATGTTTAATTGGTCCTTTGTCTTGAATGTTCTAGTCCCAATGTCTGCTCACGGTCACTTTATTCAAACTGGATCTTGTGCAGCAGAGTTAAGAAAGTGACTGTCAGACAGCAAGGATAAAATTTCATTCTACAATTGGCATTTTGGCCTTGCAGTTCTGTATGCTGAAAAACATGAATACTTTTTCCTAGGGAAAGAAGCAAGAAATACACCCTCACACGTGCAGATCTTAGCATAAGTATACTTCCTGAGTAATTTGGGCATTCTAGTGATGAAATCTAACAAGGGAATGCTGGAGGAAAGGACTCTTTCCAGGGGTGGGCAGCTGGGGGTTTGCAGGGATTCGGGACAACCGCTAGCTAAGATTCTGTGCAGTTTGGAGAACCCCAAAATCCCACTCCTGGCTGGTTCTACCCTCCTCTTCCAAGTGTCCCCATGCATTCGTTTTGGATGAAGGTAAGTGCAGGGCGTGCATGGAGGCTCGGGAGGGCAAAAAAGAAGGCTATTGGAAGTCCAGGAAGGGCGGAAACGGCCTCCAGAGCCTGGGGAGGCTGTTTTTGCCATCCTGAAGGTTCAAGGAAAGCCTCCAGAGGCCAGGGAGGGCAAAAACGGCCCCCTCCATGGTGCAGGAGGCCAACTTGCCCATGGCCACCATGGCCATGCCCACCCAGCAACCAGGGAGAGAACTGTTTGCTAATATTTTGAAGCCCAACCCAGGCTCTTTCCCAGGGAAATAAGTGGCAGTTTAGCAATGAGTCCTTGGATTGCAGAAAGAAGCTCAGAAGGGATTCCCCCCTAAAACTTTTACAGGATGTATCCAACAGTTACACAAGATTCCTGTTTATAGCAGAGCAGCAATAAATAAGCTACTCTGAGCTTTTAACTATGTTGTTCTTGTTCCTTGTGCCCAAGAAGTGTGGAACAATACTCCAGGAATCATTTTAAAAGAAAGATATAAGTCTTTGACTATTTATATCCCGCCCTGGGTCCTTTTGGAGAAAGGCGGGATATAAATTGAATAAAATAAAAATAAAAATAAAATTTAGAGTGAGTTTAGTGGGTCAAAATGTTTGATTGCCTCCCCTTATCTTGTCCTTGATGCATAGCGGGATATCATTGCAGGCAAGGTCTAATTGGTTACATAGCAGGACCACATTGCTATATTTCTCATATGATTGGTTGAGATCCTTTGTTTGAGAAAGGGAAGGAAAAGTGAGAAAGTCATTGGAGCATCAGACTGAAAAATAGGTCAAAGAAGTCATTTCTTCACATGCTTGTTTTTATTCCTATTAAATACTGTTCAGAACTAGGTATTCAAGTATCAATTAAACTTTAAGTGTTGGCATCATAAATTCAAAAACAGATTAATTGGAAGCAAGTGTCACAGCATATTTATTTATTTACATATTTATTTGTTTGTTTATTTACTTAATTTATACTGCCACCTATTTGCCCATGGCCACTCAAGGCAGCTTACACAATATAAAACCACATAATAAAAAGAATCAAATAAATTAACATCATAAAATCATAACAAAATCATGAACCATCCCCCACCACTGTGACAGCAGATCACACAAGTCATTTAATGGGCTCCATCCCACTCTAGGTTCCCCAGGCCCCCTGGCAAAACTAGGTCTTCAGCCCCTTCCAGAAGAGTATTAGAGTGGGAGCCTTCTACTCTCTGGGGGGAATGATGTTCCAGAGAGAGGGAGCCACCATGGAGAAGGTCCTTTTTCTGTGTACCACCAGGTGTATCTCTGTCAGGACCCGCAACATTCCCTGCCTCCCCACTTTGATGGGTCAGGTAGATGTGACTGGCAAGAGATGGTTCCTTAGATAACCTGATCCCAAGCCATGAAGGGCTTTCAAGGGCATTCAGAAGCAAATCAGCAGCCAATGCAGCTCCCACAGGAGAGGTGATATATGTGTACACCAGAGTCTGCACAAAACCATGTGGGTCATTGCATTTTGCTCCAACTGGAGCTTCTGGGTGCTCTTCAAGGGCATTCCCATGTAGAGGGCATTGCAATAGTCAAGACAGGAAGTGACTAGGGCATGAGTGACTATGAGTAGGGATTGTGAGTCCAGGAAAAGGCATAACTGGTGCACAACCCACAGTTGCACAAAGGCCCTCCTGCACACGACCATCAACTGCTCTTTGAGCAGAAATAGTGAGACCAGAAGGACACCCATATTATGCACAGGGTCTGTTTGGGGTAGTGTCATCCCATCCAAGACCAAAGATGGAGACTCTCCAAGAGCCAACAAATTCCAAACCAAGAGCCACTTGGTCCTGCAAGGGTTTCGTTTCAACCCGCTGTTCCCCATCCAGCCCCTAACAGCCTCCAGGCACTGCGAGAGGGAGGACACAGCAGCACTTAAGTAACCATGGGCTGAGACATACAGCTGAGTATCATATTGGTGATACCTCAGTGCGTGGTGACAGATTATCTCACCCAGCAGCTTCATATAAATGTTGAACAGGAGCAGAAAGAGTGTTAAGCCTTGCGGAACCTCACAAAGCAGTGAGCGAGAGCTAGAACTCTCTCCTCCATGGTTGATGGTATCAAAAGTATCAATAGAAAGAAAGTGATTCATATCGTGACATGAAGGTGATAACTTTTGTTTCTGCTTGACAATCCGTTGCATAATGCACTTTTTCCTCAAAAAGTTATCAACACGTTCGCTAAAAGAGTTCCCCAACCTTTCCAGCTTTGCAGACAGACAAGGGGAAGAAAGGGGATGGTTCTATGTGAGCAATGGGGGTCATGTACATGCACCCACTTGGACAAAATGGAGCATGTAAATTCATGCTTTCTCACTGGCCTTGCAAGTAGAGATGCCCAGGCTCATGCCAATCCTCACCCACCACTTCCAAGGCCCGGTAGTGGGCCATGGCCCAGGGGTTGGGGATCCCCACTCTCAGTGCTAAAATTTAAACTATCTGTCTCCCTATGAATGTCTTCTTCAAAGAGCCAATATTTCTGAAAGGCCAAGGATTTTGGCCAGGGAGTATAACAAGCAACTTTCTGATTAACTGATGATGACCAAGATTCTTGTTGGCTGCTGGGAGCAACATGTCTAAACACCCTTTTGCTTATTGTTTCATTTAGCAAGACAAATACTTGAAAGCCCCAAAATACATTGAGATTTTGCTAGTTGCAGACTACAAAATGGTAAGTATCCTTGATATCATTTCATATTTTTTTCCCTGTATTGATTTCTGCCTTTTTTAATGTGGGCATTTTCGAGGGCATTAACAAACATCTGAACTGGATTTCTCTTAACATGTGCTTCATCATAAACTTTGATATTTCTTTTTGTTATTGGATCCAACCAATATTTACAAAGCTAGGAGACATTTGTGTAAATATACTCTAATTTACACATTTGGTCTTCCTGGATTCCATCTAAATTTATGTTTATCCCACATTGGTTAAACAGTTATATAGGTTTCTCTGAAACCTTCCTGCACAATTTGTATATCCAAGATGACAACACATGAAGAATAAGATGTCTAGTGGAGAATGCTTATGCTACACTTCTCTAAACATGGAAATATGGTGTCCAATTTCGGAAAGCATTTTTGGTTGACCAAAATTTTCTCCAACCAGGAGGACAGCTCATGTATTCTGCTGAAAACTTAATAATTTTGATATATTAATGGCACAAATGTAGATGAAAAAATCAACACAAAAGAATTCTTTGGACTGCTTGGATAAAAAGTAATATTTTGATCCTTTCACTGATATGTTCTTTGTCTTCCTCCTTCTCTCCCTTCTTCCTATAATTATGATTTGATTTTAACTTTTTTGTCTTTTCTGTAGTACAAGAAATACAACAGCGATTTAACTGCTTTAAGAACAAGATTACATGAAACTGCTAACATTATAAATAGGGTAAGAGGACCGGGCAAAAATTATTTCACTTGTTGGATTTAAACTTCTATCAGGCCCATCCCAGATTTTCACTGTGTTCACATAACACACTTAACCAGGTAAAGTTAAGTGTGTTATATATTTGCCTTATGTAAGGTAAAGAAAGCTAGGAGGTGGACTTCTATAAGAATGCTAACCTTTGTGGCTTCAAATGAGGCAAAACAAGGTCATTTAGCCTGCTGGTGTCCAGCATGTAAGGCCATCCCAGAAAATGGGTTCGTTCAGTAACTAGGTTAATAAGCCTCTTATGTGAATGCAGCCACCGTGATGAGAGAGTGCAATTCCAAAATTGTTGCAAGAATTCAGTCAGAACTATACTTGTACCTGGATTCTTTGAGTGCTGCAGTTAATGGTTATGAACTTGGACATTAGAAAGAGATGGACAGAATCAGCCAATTGATTTTGAAACTGATCCCTGAGAAGATATCTGGAGAGAGGAACTTTATTTGAGTTGGATTGTGGTACCTAGGAGGTAAGGCACTCATATTGTAGTGTCCTATTAGCCTTCTGTACATTTTCACTGTTGATGATCAGTTGGAATCAGGGAGACAACAGGATGATCAATGAGCCAAACCTCCCTTTTATCCTCCTCCTCTTCTGTTCCTGATTACAGAGAATAATCACCTGCTTCTTTTATCATTTTATTTATTTCTCCTGCTTAATGTACATTATTCTTATTCTCTAATATAGAGTCCTTAGTGCTTCTGAACTTGGTGGTTTCCTTGCAGACATTTCATTATCTGACTAAAGAACTTACTTGAGTATGCAAAGCAACAAACTCAGAGAGCACCAAGGCAGTGGTGGGTTTCAAATTTTTTAGAACCTACTCTATAGGTGTGGCCTATTTTGTGGGCGTGGCTTGGCAGTCATGTGAGAGGGTGGGAGTGGCCACCTTTTAAAATGTGGTGAAAGAAAGAAAGAAAGTGGTGAGTGGTGAAACTCATTTAACAATGCTCTTGCTTAGCAACCAAAATTTTGGACTCAATTGTGATGATAAATTCTTTCTTTCTTTCTTTCTTTCTTTCTTTCTTTCTTTCTTTCTTTCTTTCTTTCTTTCTTTCTTTCTTTCTTTCTTTCTTCCTTCCTTCCTTCCTTCCCTTCCTTTCCTTCCTTTCCTTCCTTCCTTCCTTCCTTCCTTCCTTCCTTCCTTTCCTTTCCTTTCCTTCCCGTCGGATCACTGGCAGCGGCGGGCCAGATTTACTTCCAGGTATGCCAGTGGAACCCCCTCTCACCGGTTCTCTAAATTTCACCAACCGGCTCTCCCGAGTAGGTGCGAGCCTGCAGAAACCCACCACTGCACCAAGGGCTCCACAATTCAACCTGGAGTTCCAGAGATTTCTCTTCTATTGATGCCTAGATCTTTATTTTTCTTCACTTGCCCATAGAAGCCAATATCAGTTGATTTTTAATCTTGAAATGTTTCTCAGGGTTTATTTGTATTTGAGTTTCTGATTGTTGCCCTGTCCACCTGACAGATATTCATAGCTTTGAAAATTTATATAGCACTGATTGGTGTAGAAATTTGGTCCAACGGAGATAAGATTAACGTGCAGCCAGCGATGTATACCACTTTGGACTTATTTGAAGAATGGAGAGAAACAGATTTGCTGCCGCGCAAAGGACATGATAATGCTCAGTTAATCACGTACGTCTCATTGTGGGGAAAGGGGGAGGGGTCTCTGGGAGTGAAGGATTATGGGAAGATTAGTGCTTGCACAGAGTTTCCACTCTGTGCTGTATACTTTAAACCGTATGTGAATTATATCTCTGGGTCAAAGGCAACTACTTTTTTTTGGTAGATGAGAGCTGGTTTTGAGAAATCCTTGAATGATTGCAGGTCAAAACCTCTGCTTGATTTCATTTAAAATTGAAATCCAAATGCTTATTCTGCTGTGCTTTGACTGCACTTAAACATGCATTTTTCATTCAGTTGAGTAATATTTTGGTTCCCATTCTGCATTAATTAAATGAATGCTTTCATTACACAACAGATAAAGCAAGAATAAGCTAAAATAATAAAATACCCTATGTATAACGCTTAGCAACAGCACAGCTGGAAAGCCAACTTTGTCCAAAGTCTTGTGGCTATAATTATTAATTTCCAAAAGCATATGAAATGGTATTACCCCCCCCCCAAATGGTGCCTAGTTATCTACTTATATTTCTGTGCTTTTGAACTGCTAGGTTGGCAGGAGCTGGAGCAAATAAAAACGAGCTCACTGCATCAAGCAGGACTCAAACTGTCCACTTTCCTTAATGGCTCAGTTCCACACTGTATGAGCCTACATATCAGTAGTTCTCAACCTGTGGGTCGGCATCCCTTTGGGGGTCGAATAACCCTTTCACAGGGGTTGCCTAAGACCATCGGAAAACACATATTTTCGATGGTCTTAGGAACCGAGAAACCAATTTTATGGTTGGGGGTCACCATAACATGAGGAACTCCATTAAAGGGTTGTGACATTGGGAAGGTTGAGAACCTCTGCTATATATTGTCATACAATTTCATGAGTGGGAAATTGACATGTTTGTTTTAATAATAATAATAATAATAATAATAATAATAATAATAATAATAATAATAATAATAATAATAATAATAATAATAATAATAATAATAATAATAACCTTTATTGTCATTGTAATAAAATAAAAAATTACAATGAAATTGGTTTGAGCGTTGTGCCTACATTTGCATCAGGTGGAATATAGACAGCAGTGACAACTATAACAGAAATCTCTCCAGGCAGTTAAAATGGCCAACAAATGACAGTTGAGAATTCCACGTCTGCAGAACAGTGTGTATAAGCAACTCTACTGTTTTAATAATAATAATAATAATAATAATAATAATAATAATAATAATAATAATAATAATAATAATAATAATAATAATAATAATAACAACAACAACCTTTATTGTCATTGTAATAAAATAAAAAATTACAATGAAATTGGTTTGAGCGTTGTGCTAACATTTGCATCAGGTGGAATATAGACAGCAGTGTCAACTATAACAGAAATCTCTCCAGGCAGTTAAAATGGCCAACAAATGACAGTTGAGAATTCCACGTCTGCAGAACAGTGTGTATAAGCAACTCTACAGCAGTTATTATGTGTGTAAATACACAGTCCTACACCTTTGCTTTTACCAGAGTTGTTGTTTCTGTCAAAGCGGTGTGTGGTGCGGTTAGTTAGCTCCACAGACGCATCTGGTACAAGTGGATGAAGCCAGGTCTCTGTGATGATCATCACACAACAGTCACGAATGAGCTTATTCGCTGCCATTCATAGCTCTAGTTCATCGGTTTTGTAGACAAAGGATCTAGAGTTGGTTAGGAAATGCTTGGTAATGCTGATCTGTTAGGCTGCTTCCGTAACCGAACTGGCAAACCTGCTCTGCATCCCCGCTTCTGCTTCAGCTCTCTTCACTGCCTCCTAGGCCAAACAATGATCCATGGAGAGCCTGGCAGTCTTACTGTGTCACTTGGTATATTATGAGACTGCTGGAAGTCGCTGGTAATATCGAGTCGACTAGAAGATCTTTATCTTTAATAATAAGTTAATAATGACTTAATAACTCCCTGTGGGTATAGACTAGTTTTTGTCTAACTCTGCTGTGACACCAGGAGCTCAAAGCCGCAGCGCCTAAGCGCGCCGCCATCTTGAAAAAAAAGATTCTTATATCTATAAGATATTGGGCAAATAACAATTGTGTTGTGAGCAATCCTATAGGATACATGCATAGCAAGTTGGTCTTATATAATACGTTAGGGACTAAATGGAGGGCAGATCTAAGTGCAAGGGAGAATACTAAAATAAACAAAGAAAAATCAATTTTATTTTTGCCACAGATGTTGATTTGACTTGTCATTCAATCCCCTTTTCAAATCCCATCTAGTCTTTTAAAAAACACACAGCTAAATAGATACACAAAAGGAATTAAATAAATATGTGTTTGGGGTTTTCATAGTTAAGCATAAAATGAATTATAACATTCTGGAAACCGGTAGTAACTGAGGACGGGACGAGGGATTTGCAAAAAGCCATGGAGAGTTATGTATGCCCTAAGACTATATAATGTGCTTCTCTCTTCTATAAATTTTACCCTGTCCCCTTCTTTCTTATAGGGGCATTGACTTAAATGGAGATACTATAGGATATGCTCCCATGAGCAGCCTCTGCAATCCAAAGGAATCTGTAGCAATTGTTCAGGTTAGTAGAAAAGATGCCTGTAACCTATTTGTACTCAAGTGAAAACTTATATACAGGCATAATAAGGAGTCTTCTTAGTCTTAATCCATGTCATTTTCATCCATATTCATTTGCGGATTTGACAACTGCCTCAACTGGTGGCATTTCGGCCCAATGAATTCTAGACATATTGTAGATTGAGCTTTTTTATGCAATGAGCTACATTATCAGAAGGTGACAATATATTATTATGTTTCTAGATCAGAAGAAGTCAAACTGTGCTCTAATTTTTTATTTAGAAAGAGCAACTCATTCTTAAGTCTGCTTAGGACTTCTCTCCTCCAATATTTCAAAAATGCTAATTTGTACAAAAACCACTGAATATTTTTGAACTGAAGTTGCCTGTCACTTTTAGTAACTAAATAAATGCAGACAGCAAATGGATGCATAGCTTTTGATCTTCTCCTGCACTGCAGCCTCTGTGCTTTAAAGGTTTCTTCTGGATGTGTTTGTGTATGTTCTCCATCTTGGTGGGCATACATGCATTCAGAAGGGCTTCTGAGATGGTGTCCTCAAAATCTGTTACTTAGTCACAATTTTTAGACACTTGGTCTTAATAATAATTGAATTCACTTTCTGTTTCTTGGCAGACTAACAATAAACAAAGTATTCTCTTTTCTTCAGGATCATTCCAGTGAAACAAGTTTGATGGCATCTACAATGGCCCATGAGTTGGGTCATAATCTGGGCATGAGTCATGACACAGATGCCTGCAATTGCCCTGCTAACATATGCATTATGTCTCCGAAATTACAGTAAGGATTTAGGAACACTTTTAATGCCTCTCCAATTAAGTTATTTTTAATTACTTGAAATTAATTGTGAAATTAAATATACCGAGGACTTACAAAAATGAAATAGTCAGGGAGTTACAAAGGGTTTGGGTCATTTGTGTGTCACATTATTATGTGTAGTTAAAATGTGTCATATTTAAAGAGGGAGAACTGCTCTCAACAATTGAATTGCCATCATTCAGTAGCTTCCTCTAAAACCAAAGTATTTAAAGAAACAGAAAAGGAAGCACAGCCCAAGAAACAAAATATCTGTGATGGAAAACAGAGGAAGGAAAGGATAAATTTGTGTCCGTGGGGTTTTCCTGCCTCACTCCTTTTAACATTAAAGATATATCATATCTCTGTCGTGTATTGCATTCTTCTGAAACCAACAGGGAGCAACATACAGGTAGCCATTGACTGACAACCATTTGTTTATCAACCATTCAAAGTAACAATGGGACTGAAAACAGTGACTTATAACTGGTCCTCACAGTTACAACCGTCACAGAATCAGAATTTGGGCAGTTGGTGACACCAGTATGTATTTATGGTGGTTGTGGCATCCTGCATTCATATAATCATCATTTGTGACTTTCCCAGCTATCTTCCTATATGCAAAGCCAATGGAGCAAGCTGGAACCCCTTAACGACTACGTGATTCACTTAACAAACTGGCAAAACTGGTTGTAAACCTCAGCATGACTCACTTAGCAACTGGCTTGCTTGGCAATGGAAATTCATTGTTATAAAAAGTACTCTGTCTCCAAAAGAAGAAAAGAAAAACAAATTTCCTCTGTTTTCCCTTCAGTTATATTATTGTCCTTCCATAGAGAGGCTGAGTAACAATGAAAATGAAAGGCAGTCCATTCAAACACAAGAAGAAGCTCAATCAACTAATATCCCATGGAAATTTTACACTAAAAATGTATTTGGTTAAAAAATAAAAGAAATTTGGTAGAGATAAAACTGAGGGAGCATAATCTGGGAGTAAGATCAAGGGGTACAAATAATTTTTTAGCTATTTTGTTAGCTTTAGAGAAAAAAATCACTGTAATTCTTCAGTTTCTATCCCTTTTCCATCTTACATATTTTTGCAATGAATTCTGTTCCTAGTCCAAAAACGGATGATGTCCTAATCTTATTTCGTTTCATCTCTGCAGTGGTGAACCTGCCTATGACTTCAGTTCTTGTAGTGTTCACCAACAACGGAGATTTCTCATTAATAACAGCCCAAAATGCATTCTCAACAAACCCTCAAGCACAGATATTGTTACACCTGCAGTTTGTGGAAATTACTTAGTGGAGGTGGGAGAAGAATGTGACTGTGGCTCTCCTCAGGTAAGTTTTCTTTTTAAGCAACACGAGTGACTTGAAAAATGTTCTCAAAATGGGAATCCTTGAACAATCATCTGGCTTTCTAAGTGGTTTGAGCCATCCAATAGGTTGCCTTTTGAATGGCATAGGTTTGTGCCCTTTATATACATGCATGTATGCTGTGGTTTCTTGGACCAGTTGTTGAGAAATAAAGAATAGATATCTCACTACGAGTTGGGGAAGACCATGCATTTTATAAACATTGGTGATTTACCTCTCCAATAAAATCCTTCCCTACTGAAAAGCCTTATTTTGTTGCCATGGACCCATTATCTGTCTCACTATTTTCTTGAACTGCTTCCTCCTAGAACTTTAATCTATGCTGTAATCCTAATAATATTTTTATAAGAACAATAATTTAGTGTTCTCTTTATATTGTTAAATACAAATGTCATGGTTTGTAAGAATGTCCTTGAGAGACAAAAGGAGGAGGAAAAGTCTACTCAATGGTCACATAAGTATATAAGATTAGCCTGCAGAAGCAATGGGACAAGGCAAACATCTCAAGAGGAACAACCTCCACCCATTCTCTTGGTCCATAAAGATGAGGGGGTAGAAATATACTTTCAGTATTTAAAGATTCTGCTACTGTAACTTCTCTGGACTACCTCCAAGGCTAATATGAAGAATAGAAAATCCCTCTTGAATAAGAAAGGAGTGGGGGCTTTAGGTTATGTGGCCTTCACAATTGGGATAGGAGGATATTTTTATTTGTTTTATCCTTTACATATAGAAAATATCAGATAAATCTGTTTCACGTAGATATGCCATCCACCACTTGCAATAACAAACAGTTTCTGCATTTGCTTAGCTTGAACTAATAAGAGGGAACCCATCAAAGAAATATCGTTTTCCTTCACGGTTTCCCTCTTCAAAATAGGCCAATTAAAAAAGACCAGGCTGAGAAGTCTATGACATCCTTTGATGTGTTTTGGTTTTCAGGATTGTCAAAGTGCCTGCTGTGATGCTGCAACTTGTAAGCTGAGACCTGAGGCACAGTGTGAATTTGGAGAGTGTTGTGAGCAATGCAGAGTAAGACTTCTTTATTTTTAACACCAAGAGAGATTTTACCCTGCTCTATACTAGCCACATTAAAATGTAAAATCTCTTGGCTGTTTACTATGACCAAAACATTTTGCCTATTCCTATCTCCTCTTCCAGCTTATTTGACCCTTATGAACATATCCATAGGGAGGATAATGTAACAAAATTTCAGCCTTGTCTCAATCGAAAATGCACTCTTTCTGTACATTAAATATCTGAAAATTATACATTTGTTTTTTGATTGACTTTGCATCAAAGTCCAATTTGAACAAGGATGGCCAATGTTTGAGATTGATGCCTAACTTAGTTCTTGACTTTCTGGAAGGTTCTAAGATGAGGGTGTCAAACTGGTGGCCCCTGGGCTGGATGTGTCATGCACAGGCCATGCCCACCCCAGCTCTACAAATGGGAAAAATGTCATGAAATGTCATGTGATGGCAATGTGACATGGACAATTTGATACCCATGTTCTAAGAGGTCCCTAGTAATGCTGTGACATTTTTCTCTCAGAGACTTTCAGGATGGAAATCAGTGCAGGAGACGTCTGGAAATAAAATTGCTTTTCCCCCCTTGAGTTCTCTACCTGTTTTCTAAAGCTCTAAATTGAGTTATTTTGGTGGCACCTTCTGGAGCTTCTGGAGAACCATGAAGACAGAGAGGTGCAAATTCCTCATTCCTTCTATATGGGATCCCAGTTGACTCTGCAATGAACTTTTTGAGCAGAGGGGCCCAAAACATTTTGTTCTTTCCAGATTTTGATCACAAGCCTAGATTCACAGCAAGAGAAGGCAACCACATTTTTTTTCAGCACATGTCAGAAAATTCTATGAATGCTTTTTTCCATCTAAGGAAATAAAAATATAACATGAGAAATTCAGCAATTAGCATTTGGCTGCTATTTCATAGCACCCCAATTGATTTTCATTCTATGGTCAGCCAGCATGTAGAACTTTTGTTTCAGGAATTGAGCTTTTTGTGAAAACATTTTCTCATAACAAATAAGACAGAGTAGTACGTTTAGGCTCTACACACAATTGTAACAGGGCAGGGATGTCTTGCTTGGTAATCCTCAAGAGAGATGAAGATGAGGTTTTGAAATGTGTTGTGAATCAAGGTTTGGCTCTTTGATTCCTAAATAACCTGGGAGTATTTTTGATTCTCACCCATAGATTAAGAAAGCAGGAGCAGAATGCCGGAGAGCAAAGCATGACTGTGATGCGCCTGAACTCTGCACTGGCCAATCTGCTGAGTGTCCTGCCGATGGCTTCCATGGGAATGGACATCCATGCCAAACCAACCAGGGTTACTGCTACAATGGGAAATGTCCCACCTTGGCAAACCAATGTATTGCTCTCTTGCATAATCCAGGTAAGTCAACCTTAGGATTTCAAAATAATTTTATTGTAAAAGACTAAGACTGTCATTGCCTTAATCAAAGATGTTCTCCTTTGTATCCATAGTAAATCATGATTACATTTCTATAACAGAGTAAGAAGGAGCCTTGGGGGTCTACTAGCCCAACTCCCTGCTCAAGTAGGAAATCTTATACCACTTCCCATCTCTTCTTTAAAAATCTCCAGTGTTGGAGCACCTACAATTTCTGTATAGATGGAACAATTTTTCAAGATGAAGTTCTTTCTTTGGAGGCTTTAGAGCCCAGTCCTCCGGATCTTTTGGTTTAAAGCTCCAGTCACCCCTAGAGAACACAGTCAATAGTGCAAGACGATGGCAGTTGTAGTCAAGAAATCTGGAAAGACTGACTTTGGGGAAAGGATCTTTTGTGGGTTATTGATACATTCCCAAGTTGGACAAAGATCTGAGCCAATCTCGATGAGATATAATGCAAATTGATTATGGGACTGTGTTCCAACCCCAGGATTCCAACCCCAAGATTAAAATTTTCTTTACATTTAGCACAATAATTGAAAAAACAGATCTTGGGGGATGTGATTCTTGTCACTGATCATTCCTGATTTTCAGTCTATTCACAAAATTTTCAGCATGGTTTTATGTTGAGAAAGAAAACTGAAAATAAGTTCCCTTTTTCATATAAGGTAGATAGTTTTCAATAAGCATGGAGATTTATCTTGGCCATAAATCAGTGGTGCAGTGAGGCTTTGCATATAGAAAGCCCAAATACAGGTTTAGAGTCCTTAATTAAAAGAGGCAGAATTAACAGAATAATTGATTGGAAGGAGCCTTGGAGGCCTTTTAGCCCAACTCCCTGCTCAAGCAGGAAACCGTATACCATTTCCAATCTCTTCCTTAAAAGTTTCCAGTGTTGAAGCACCCACAACTACTGAAGGCAAGCCATTCCTCTGATTAATTGTTCGGTCAAGAAATTTCTCCTTATTTCTAATTTAGTTTGCTCCTTGATTGGTTAATTGGTCTTGTTCTCCCTTCAGGTGTTTGGAAAATAGCTTCACTCCCTCATATTTATTGCAGTCCCTCAAATATTGGGACACTACTATCATGTCCCCTCTAGTCCTTCTTTTCATTAAACTAGACATATCCAATTTGTGCCACTGTTCTTCTTGTGTTTTAGCCTCCAATCCCCTAATCCTATTTGCTGCTTTTTTCTGTATTTTCTAGAATCGCAACATCTTTTTTATGTCATGGCGAACAAAACTGGATGCAAAATTCCAAATGTGGTCTTGCCAAAGTATTATAAAGTGATAGTAACACTTCTCATAATCTTGATTTATCACTTTGTTAATATAGGCTTGGCCTGTGTTGGATTTTTGGCAGTTGCAGCAGATTGCTGGTGCTTATTTAAATGGTTGTCCACTAGGACTCCAAGATCCCTCTTAGAGTTATAGTATTGAGCCAGGTATCACCTATACTGTACCTGTGATTAGATTTTTCTTGCTTATATATAAATCTTTTTTTCCTCTTTTCGCCATTGAATTTATTTTGTTAGATAGGGTCTCTCTGGGTTGAAGTCTCTTAAGTCCTTCTGGATCCTAAGCCTATCTTCTGGAGTGATGGCTATTCATTTCAGCTTGGCATTGTCTGTAAATTTGATGAGTTCCCTTCTCTCCCCTTCTCTAAATTGTTTACAAAGGGTCAGATGACATGTGATGGTGACTGGGAATCCGAATTGCAAATCAGAACATTGTTCCACTTGCATAATCAATCGATCCATTGGATTTATGGAGGATGTGATTTAGACAATAAATGGACACTTGCTGAATTATTTCCATTGCTTTGAAAATGGAAATCTCAGTTCAACCAAGAAATCTTTATTTTGATCAGTCAAATAGAGAACATGATGCAACATTCCAAAGAATGATAATATCTCAATATGTTACAAGTAGTCTATCTATATTCAAAAAGGCTTATACCCAGGAATTGACAGGCCTCAAATCAAGAATGACACGTGTTGATTCTTCCAAGCTGAGTTCTTTCTTCTTTCACTCCTGTAAACAAAATCTTGCTGGACTAAGGACTCTATTGTCTGCAGCTACAATACACTCTCTAAATGATTAGGGAGGAGCTGTCTTCACCCTGATTCTCTCACATGTAATATGTGGAGTGTCTAAATTGCCTCTTACTAATCTAGACTGCTCCCCTTCCCACCCAATTGCATTACTGCACAGGAACATATCTACAACATTGTTAAAGTTGGGAAATGGAGAATGAGCACACAGAGGAATGAAGCTGCATTCAGATTCCCCTGCAGCAATGGATTTTGCATGATCTTCTGCAAGTTGCATAAAAGTGGCTTCAGCTTTTGTGCCCATAAAATTCAATAAGCAAGTTTAATGTAACACTGTATCAGACAGAAAATTATTCAGGAATAATGAGGATTTGATAAATAATAAGTTACAAATAAGTAAATATTAACTATAATTTTTTCCTCTGAGATCTCTTAAGCCTTTGTTTATCCTGCTGGCATGTTATACACTCAGGTATTTGTCTTGGTTTCTCCCTCCCTCTTGCAGATGTAATTGTGGGTCCAGATGAATGTTTTCAGAATAACGAGTTAGGGAATGAGTTTGGCTACTGCAGAAGAGAAAACGGTAGAAACATTCCATGTGAACCACAGTAAGCAATCTAAATTGTTTCTTTCTATGATGATGATATAATATAATAAAAAATATTTTAGGATCCACATCCGTGGGAATAGAATTCTGCCACCTGGCTAAAACAGTAGAAATGTGAATCAATTTCTGAATGGCTAATTTTCCTTTATTTTCCATCTTGGGAAACTGCCTTTTAAAAGAATGTGTCACAAATGACAGATAGTTCTTGACTTGCAACCATTCACTTAATGACTTCCCAAAAGTGACTTACAACTGGTCCTTTCACTTACAACTGTTGCAGCATTCCTATAGTTATGTGACCAAATTTTTGGTGCTTGGCAAGTAATATATAATATTTAACTAAATAATAAGCCACAATATCTTTTAGTGATGTGTATAAAGCCAGACTTTGATTTTGGCTCTTACACAAACACACAGACCATTGTTTCTTGTTAAAACAAGGGGACTTTTGATTTTATACATTCCTATTTCAACCTTTTTTCCTCTTTACTCTCATATTTTTATTAGATTGAAATTGAATAATAGCTATTTTTCAGGGCAATTTCTCTCTCCAATGTTTACTGCAATTGCCCTAATCTTTGGATTTCAACTCCCATCATCCTTTGTCATCCACAGATCAGAGATTATGAGAATTTTAGGCTAGAGATCTGGAAAATCTCTAAAGTCTCCTAAAACTCCATTAAGGGTTTTCCAGGTGGACAATGGATGCATTACTTGCTCTTGAGATAAGAATCCTGAATCAACCAACTTCATCATTAAAAACAAGGAAATGAGTTCACAATGAGCCAGTTGGAGATATAGGAACTGTGTTCTCTATTTTTTTCCAAAACTTGAAACACCTTGTGAGATTTTTCAGTTATGTGTCAGGGGCAACTACCCTGTTTCCCTGAAAATAAGACCACCCTGGATAATAAGCCCAATTGGGCTTTTGAACGCATGTGCTAAAATAAGCCCCCCCCCCCCCAAAAAAAAATAAGCCCTTCCTGAAAATATTCAATATAGCAGCAGCCATGAGGAGACCATGCTCACCACCTCCTGCACCTCAAAAATAAGGCCAAATGCTTATTTTGAGGGGGGGAAAGAAAATAAGACCCTGTCTTATTTTCGGGAAAACATATTAGTTCCTACTGAGGCTGAACAAACTTCTGGTTCTCCATTTCTAATTAAACAAAAACACATAAAAGTTGACCCGAGATCAAGATTGTTAGCGCAGTTGCTCATGCCAGGGTCACAGCTGGACTCCTGCACAGGGCTGCCCTTGAAGAGCATTTAGAAGCTACAACTGGTACAGAAGGCAATGATGCTGACAGTGCTGGAGACCCCTGGAACATGGCATGAGTGACACCATTGTTACACAAGCCGCACAGGTTGCCAGTTTGCTTCTGGGCCCAATTCAAGCAGTTGGTCATTACCTTTAAAGCCCTTTATGACATAGGTCAAAAATATCATTGGAATTGCCTTACCTTGGAGGGACTGACCTGCCCCAGTCCTTTGGTGGAAAGGGCCTGCTCAGATTCTGTCAGCCAAAGACTCTTGGATGTCCAGGTGCAGGAGAAAAGCCTTTTCGGCTTGGCAATTCTCACCTCCCGGCTCCCCATCATCTTGGTTTTTAACTTTTATTCTAATTATAATTGTTTGTAGCAATTTCTAACTTTTTATTATATTGTAAATCACCCAAGAGATAAGCAAACAGACATCCTCTCATTACTCCATTTTGTTTAATTAGAATTCACTGTTTCCTTTTCAGGGCTATAAAGTGTGGCAGGTTATTCTGCACAGACATAAACATGACATCATGCATGGTCAAATATTTTCCAGATAGGCCACATGATGGAATGGTTGCACATGGAACAAAATGTGGAGATGGAAAGGTTAGTAAAAGATTACCTCTAATCTATGTGCTTGGATTCCAAGGGCAGATCACTACAAGTGTCATAATGGATGTTGCTGAAAGCTGGTTTAGATTTTCCAAACTACAGTGAATGGATATAGAAGAAAAAGTATCCCTCTAGCCTTCTTTTGCTTTTCTTATTCTTTTGTTTTTCCTTCAAACAGCGGCCACAACAACTGAAGTGAATGTCCAGGGCTGTTTCTTTCTTCTAAGAACAAAATGCTGTCTTGTGCTTCTCCCTTGAAGCACTTTCTGGACAGAGATGGTCCTTTCTCTTCGCTTGTAGGTATCTCCATGCTAGGGATGGTGGAAGAGAGAAATGAGACAATCAGGTCAGAGCTGGTTGTGGCCCAAAGATCGGCAGTTCAGTGAAGCCACCTAGAAGTGCTGAAGAAATCCTGAAGTTTATATGAAAGGATCAGGAATCACTTCACTCTGTCTTTTTATACAACGTAGAACCTGAAAGATATTTGGATAAGTGCTAAGGAACGACAGAGTTTAGTTGTGACGAAAGTGCTGTCTTACTCTATTGCAGGGGTGTTAAACTCAAAGCCCAGAGTTTAGATCTGCCCCACATACTGCTTAGATCTGCCCCATAGGGACACCCAGGAAACCGTGAAGAGCTGGCCCATGGTACCTCTGCCAGAGATAAGAGAGGTCCAAACTCCGTTTTTGCTTTCAAAGGGTTGCATGAGACTCTTGCAGCAGACAATGGAGCTCAGGAGCCTCTTTTCTCTGGCAGAGTGCTTGGGCCACCACCGGCAAATGCAGCACAAGTGATGTTGAGCTAGCCACACCCACCTTGGCCATGTCTATTCTGATGCCCCCCCCCCCCCAAGTTCAAACACAACCCTGAGTTTGACACCCCTGCTCTCTTAATAATCTTTTACTTTGACTTTCAGATCTGCAGCAACGGGCAGTGTGTTGATGTGCAGACAGCCTACTGATCAACCACTGGATTCTCTATCATTTGATTTTGGAGATATTTCCAGAAGGCTTCCTTCGAGTCCAAAGACACCCACCTGTCTTTATCCTACAAGTAAATCATTCTTCGCTTTCAGATGGCATCTAAAATGTGCATTATTTATTCTCCATATTTCACCCGATTATCCTTTGCTATAATCAAACCTTTTCCCTGCCACAAAGCTCCATGGTCATGGACACCACCACAGGCTTATTTGCTGTCAAGAAAAAAAAATGGCCATTTTATCATTTGCCAATTGCAATGCACACTTAAGGCAACAGGTTCTGCCTTTTGAGATGGTGTATTCAAAGGCAATGCTTCCTCTCCCAAAATGTTATGCTGGCATTCCAACTTGTAGCTGCTTCCATCAATAAACTATTCTCATTCTGCATTTGTAAAGGCTCATCTTTCAAATCTGGTTTGATGAAGTAAACTGTAGGAAGAACCTGCATGCAATCATGAGTTAAACCTTCCAGGGAAAATATCTACTGATATTAAAGAAGTTGGGTTTAGCTTATTCACAGTCATCTGTCTCATTCTAGGTCAGAAAAAGCCCCTAAATATAAATCTTTCACGTATTGCAACACATGTGCTTTTCAAGAGGGAACTGGACTTTTTTGTTTTTTTCTTGAAAGTGTTTCACTTCTCATCCAAGGTGCTTCTTCAGTTCTTCAAGTCCAGTTGCCTTTTGGAAAGCACTTTTGAGACAACCATGACTGGCAACACAGTGCTATTTGTTCCTGATTGGTGCAGGGTGTGTGTGTCTATTTGAGTAAGCCAGAGGCTGTACCTGTTCATTGTGAGACCACTGAAAAGCCAAGAACGTCTCACTATCCACTTGAAGGGGAATGGAGAAGAAGGCGTCCTTTAAAGTCCAATAGAGTTAACCATGTAAAATGAAGGTGAAATCAAAGAAATCAATGTAGGATTTGATACTTTAGAAAGCTTTAGAAAGCTTTAGAAATCTCACATTATTCATTTAAACTGGGTACCACACTATCTGTCTGATTGCAAAGTTTCCAGGATGAAGCCCAGGAATTAAGAAAGATGGATGAATAACCTACAGTGGGAAAATCTAAATGACATTTCTCCAGACTGAGTGAGAAAGAGAGCTAAATAAATATAATTTCAAACGGCATTAAAAGCCTGCCACCTGAAGGAGCTACCTCATCTCTAGCAGCAAATCCTCCCCAATTTTCAGAAGTTCTGTCAGAGTATGAATTCCCAGAAGTGTAACAATCTTCCACCATTACTTTGTGGGTTGTGAAAACATACTCAGGTATGTTTTATCTGCATATCTCAACAATCTACAATAATCTGTGAACAATCAAGGGAGGTGGGAGAGCTGTCTTCACCCTCTTTCTCTCACACACGATATCCAGGCAGAGTTGCCTCTTACTCCTCTGAATCTCACCCCATTCCTTCTGGGAAAACATTTTCTCTCTGCATTCAAGCACAGGAATGTATCTGTGACAATGGTGATGTTGGAAAAGGAGGACATGGAGGAAGCAATCAGGATTCAGATTCTGCTACAACTATTGATTTACCAAGTGGTCTTTTGCAAGTTGCATAATAATAGCTTCAGCTTCCTGCCTATAAAATGGAATAAGCAAGTTTATATGGTGACACTGCATGAGATAGTGAGTGCTTCATGTTATTGTTATTGTTATTGTTATTGTTGTTGTTGTTGTTGTTGTTGTTGTTGTTATTATTATTATTATTATTATTATTATTATTATTATTATTATTATTATTATTATTATTATTATTATTATTGCATAATGAGGATGAGTAAAATAAAACGGGTTATAAATATATGAACATTAACTAAATTGTTAGGAATTCCTCTGAGATTTGTTAAGCAATTTGTTATCCTGGCAGGGCCTGTTTCACTCCATTAAAAGACATCAGTTTCAAACATTTAGATTTTTAAAACATAGATTTTTTTTAAAAAGAGATCCTTGTATGTGTAGCAACCCTGACATCTACTGTGCAGGGGTCTCAACTGCATCCTTAAACACATGCCTTAAACACAGTCTTCTATCTGCACATAGTCATGCTGGCCACATGACCACAGAAGCTCTTCAGCTGTGAATCAGAGGTGAACACTGCCTCCTAGAGTCAGACACATTGTTAATGCATTGGTGACAATGTTTCATAGTTTTTCATATCATATTTGGCCAGAGGAGTTTAGGAGTAATAACAGCTACAGTAAATGAAGCTCACCGGTTACGTGGATTTTGGCAACATAAAGACAGTAAACTTTGTGGTTTTGCTGCCAGATCTTCTTTCACACACTTTCTTCTGATGATACCCAAGATAAGATCCAAGAGATTAGGAAGGGATGATGGCATTTCTAGTTTTTATTACATAGTACTAATTTTAGTTTTGAAAAATCTAACTGAGACAAGCTGATATTAATGGTAGGTAGGTTTCCAGACAGAGCACATGAATTTCACATTGTCCTGTGAGTCAGAAAGAGCAGTGGTGTATGCGAACGCCCTTGAAAAAGACTGGGCAAAGTGAAGGCACAGTAACATAAGAGACAACATGGCCCACAGCTGCATACTAGGTGGTGCAAGAGGCTCAGAAGGGACCCTCCCTAGTTTCTCAGGCTGCAAAGGAGACAGTGGGAGATTTGTACTTTCAGACATTAGAGGACTTGGTTTGCCAGAGTCTCATCCCTCCACTTCTACTTCTGTTCTGTAGTGGAAAAAGCTCCTCAAATAGAGCCACTAAAATTGCTCACTTGTGCTCTGGTTCTTCGTACTCAAGTACTCGATTCAAAAATATCTGTTTTTATTTTCCTGCCGTTCCAGATTTCACAGCCATCTGTGAAATCCCATTTTACCACCCAAATGGAGCAGCTTACCTCCTGGAGGTGCTTTATCTAACCTTTTCAGTCTGCAGGAGTAACCAATTTAGTCAATTTAAACTACCACCTGCAACAAAATGCTTTTTAAAAGCACACATTCCATCTCTTCCTAGTGTTTATCTTCCTTTCATCTTAAAAAGTGAGCCACAACACACACACAACACGCGTATAGAGGAGAGCAGTAAAATATAAATAAGGGCTTTAGCTCCTTCATTCTGTTAAAATGTTTCCTTTGCAGAAGTGATTAGAGTAAGTATGTCTTCCTATTATTTTCTAATTCCTGCCATGCGGAAACTAAATGTCAGAGTGTGTATTTATTATTACAGGTTCTTGGCATGGATGAGATTTACTCTGCTAAATGTTTTGTATTTGTTTTTCAAGGATTGGGACCATCTCCAGAAAGGCAATGAAATGCCATAACAAGTCACATGGAAGTTTTGTAAACGTGGACAGTGCCACCTAAGATTACATGACTATTTCCATGACTTCTATGAATTGATCTAACTCCTTTCTGAAGGGGAAAAATGGTTACGGGAGCTACGTATGTCTAACATAGTAAAGAGAAAGATTAAGAGGGACATGGTAAGGGTCTCAAAAGTAATTGTGGGGCTATCGTAGTGAAGAGGGCATTGCCTTATTAAAGAGAGATCCAAACTAAAAGTAAGGATAAATTATCTGACAGTGAGAACAATTAATAAAGGAATGAAAGATCACTGGAGATTTTACTGGGATGGTATAAGGTTCGTGACTTCAGCAGGTAATGAGACCACAAGACCTTTGAGGTCCCTTCCATCACAATGATTCTATATTCTGTGAAACTAGCCAACAATAGCATTGATGATATTACCTAGTTTGGAAGAATGCAAGAAAGAAGGTTGGGATCTGCAGGGCCACAGTCAGGAAAGGGACTTCTGCTTCTTTCAGGTGCCGTTCCTTCCTCCTGACATTGTCTCCTCCTTTCAGGATTTCTATCAGCAGACGGCCACCGCCTGCAACCAGATGCTGACGGGGCTGCTGGCCGAGGCTCCCAATCTGGAGGCCCTGCAGGAGATCCTAATGGTAAAGAGGGATCCTTCCTTTCTTGGGGTGGGTGGCCCGGTCAGCCAGATGTTTAGGCTGGATTTGGCTCTCCTGTCCCCCTGTGGACTCTGTGGTTCTTCCACCTGGGAATGACCCATTCCTCCTCTCCTCCTCCTCCTCGGTTTCCCCTGGCAGCACACCAACCGCTGGATAGCCTCTGCAGAGAGCCATCAGAGGCAGAGGGCCCTCAGCAGTACCAGCCACCTGCTGAAGGTTGCAGCCGAAAACCCCCATTTCGACGTAAGTCTCCGTTTGGGCTGAGAAGGGAAATGGTTTCAAAGAAAGGGAAAACCCCCAAGAAAGTCCAGTTGCCTTTTGGGAAAAGCCCCTTTGGGATGTGACCAGGAGGATGGAAGGAGTCCTGCTTGAGCAGAGGCTTGGAGGAGAAGACCTCCAGGGTCCCTTCCAGCAACTGCCGTTCTGTCATGCTGGGATTCTGAGCTTCTCAGCTTCTGTGATTCAAATATTTGAAGATTCTGTAATTCTATGACTCAAAGATCTTTAGATTCAAATATTTGATAATTCTGTGATGCTGTGGTTCTTATTCCCTGATCTCAGCCAGCTGAAGGTTTCATGAGCCTCCTCTCCTTCTCCTCTTTCCCCTTCTCTTCCCTTCCTTTCCTTAGACCACAGGGGAGTTTTCGGTGCTGGGAAGGCAGGTGGCTTTGTTGGCTCTAAATCTTGGGGACCCCAGCCAAGAACAGGCGCAGAGAGCATCGGAGGCGGCATACCAGTTGCACCATCTCCTCATGACCAAACTGGGTGAGAAAGCTGGACTCCAAGAGCTGATTTGCTGCAAGAGGAGCAGGGATGCCCACTGCCCAGCAGAGCACCGGGTGGCACAGCCTGTGGCGTGGCCAAGTCTCTGGTCATTGCTCTTGGCAGAGATGCCTGGAATTGGCAGTAAATTTTGGCACCTCTCAGGGCCACGTCTCCTTTTAAGACTGATGTTAAGTGAGTCAGTTAGGGAGGATGATGAAGGGAAAGGAGAGAGAGAAGGAGCAATGAAGAGACAGACAGGGAGCAAGGAGGAGGAGGAGAGGGAGAGAAGGACAGGGAGGAGGAGGAAGAGGAGCAGTAGGGAGGAGAAGAGGAGAGATGACGGGAGAGAGGAAGAGGAGGAGGGGTGAGGAAGACAAGGAGGGGTGAGAAGGAGCCAGAGGAGGAAGTGATGAGAAATGAGGGGAGAGAGAGGGAGAGAGGGAGAAGAGGAGGAGGAGGAGGAGGAAGAGAAGGAATGTGTGTTCCATAGTGCTCTCAGAGATGGGTGGTTTCCTCATTGGGCAGTGAAATGTCTCAGAGAGCTCCAGGGACCCCTCAGTTCGAACCTGAGCTCCAGATCTTCTCTTCCATTGCAACAACTAAAGCGGCCATCAGACGAAGGACGGTCCGAATGTCCGAAGGCCAAAATCTGACCTTGTGGTTCTTCCCCTTCCTCCCATGTGAAAACAATAGACAACAAGCAGAGCAATGGGCGAAAGAAGATGGTGCACTGGTTGAGAGAAGATTATTTTGCTCCAGGATGTAACATCTTTTATGACAATATTTGCAAAATGGCCAAGGTAGGTTTGCCATCTGCCTTTGGCCTGGCTTCTTGTGGACCTTCCTTCCCCTTCTCCTCCTGACCTGGAGATGCCCAAGGGAGTCAAACTCACAGTGGGGAGGGCATCTCCCAAGGGGGGGCTTTGGGTCCCCCTCCCCCCAAGGCCTAGGAGAAGGCTAAGGGCAGCTGCCCTGTTGGCTCCTGGGACCCCCATCCGAATCCCACCTGATGGAAGACATGGAATAAGGCCTGGCTCTCCACATGGTGTCATGTCCCCTAATCTGGGTCACAGTTTCAGGAGAAGAGAGCCCAAGCCCTGAGGCATCTCTGCATGGTTCCCTTTCCTTCTCTCCGATAGGCCTTTGGGGAGCACCTGAGCCCATCACAGGTAGAAGAGGGCATCCTGGAAGCCGTGAAGGGTTTGAGAAACAACATCGCTCACTCTGCGGGGCAACTCCTCAACTGCCTGGTGGAGGAGTGTGCCATGGATATAGAAGACGTAACGAAATTGCAGGGTTGGGAGCAAAAGGGATGGAGGGGATGTTGTAGAAAAGAAAGAGTGGAATGGCTGGGAGCTTGTTGGCTCAGTGACAGCACTTTGGCTGCTTTGAAGAAAGCTAGGGCTGGATGGGAGACCACCGGGTGATCTTAGGGCTGTTGAGGAAGTGGGCCAAACCTTCCAGAAGAAGGTAAGGGCAAGACAAAGGAGCCATATGGTTTTCATGAAAAATAACATTTAGGGAGCCAGTGGTTAAAGCTGCAGGGATTTTGATAGCTTTGCCAGCTGCCTTGAGTCGCCATGTGCAAATAGGCGGCAATATAAATGTTCAGAAATAAACCAATAAAAAAAAGTATCACCGATGTCTGAAGAAATCAGGAGTTTCTTTTCAAAAAATGTAGGGCAAACGTTGGCATTGTGGGGGCCAATTTCCTTCCCCCAATGGGTGGGAGTTCTCATCTCGGCTGCATCTCCCATGGAGATCAAGGCTGGATCTCATCACTCCGATCTCTCTTTTTCCACAGCTGCCAAGGATCCTAAAGGAGATATGTCAGCTTCTCCCTACTATTTCTGTACAAGCCACAAAGGAACTCATCCTAAAGGCTGTCTGCCACCTGGCCTCCAAGAGGGTCAACCCCGTGTTGGATGTCTTATTGGAGTCATCCATTGTATTCAATGGGTAAGAAGAACCTCAAGGAGATGGGCCTCCTGTAGTCTTTTATTCCTCAGAGTCTCTCGATCCTTTGCGATGGGGCGAGTCCCTGCAGCTCAGGTGGAGGAAGAGGGTGGAGGTTGGTTCTCCCAGCTTCTGTGTTGGGTTTCAAATGTTTTGTTACCAGGCTACGTAACAAAGGAATGTTACAAAGGAATGCTAGGTAACAAAGGAATGTTACAAAGGAATGCTAGGTAACAAAGGAGTTTAAGGAATGCCAGTGCTTGTCTTTTCTGCTTGTAAGGGCTTGGTGTGGTCAGTAGGTCTTGTGATGGAGAAGTCCCCTCAGATTGAGGGTCAGGTGGGGATCTTGTGATGGGTCTTGTGATGTGGGGGTCAGTAAAGGTCGCGTCAGGTGGGGGTCTTCTGATGGATGTTCTGATGGGCCGAGGAACACCTGGAGCTCTCCTGAAGGGCAGCGGGAGGCCAGTGGGCGCCGGGGCAAGCCTGGCCTTTGCCAGGGGCATCGGCCGAAGGATGGGCACCAACTCTTCCTCCTCCTGTCTTTGATTCAGCACGGCAGTGCAGTCGATCAAGAACCTCATCCTGTCTGCTGGATACAAAGAGGAATTCAAAGACCTTGGGATGCTGGGATGCTGGGATATGTTCTTGAGCCCAGATAGTCTCTTCGAGGCCATTTTCCACCTGGTCTGGTAAAGATTTCAAAGCCCAAAGAGATTGGCTACAAGGGGTAGTGGGTGAGAGAGGGAGGGCAGGGCAGAGGGAGCGGCAGAGAGAGAAAGAAAAAGAAGGGTGGAAAGGAGAGGGAAAGAGAGAGGGAGGGAAGAGGGCAGAGAGAAAGAGAGGGAAGGAGAGAATGGAAGGGAGAAGGAGTGGGAGAAAGAGAGAGAGGGGCAGAGGAAGAGAGAAAGGAAGAGTGGGAGGGTGAAAGAAAGAGAGGAGAGGAAAAGGAGAGGGAGAGGGAGAGAAAGAGCGAGGGAGGGAGGCACAGAAGGTGAAAGTAAGAGAGGGGGAAGGGGAGTGGAGAGGGAGAAAAGGGGGAAGAAAGAGGGAGGGAGGGAGGGAGGAAGAGGGAGGGGACAGAAGCAGAGAGAGAAGGAGAGGGAGAGAGGGAGAGGGAGAAGAGAAGGAGAGGGAGAGAGGGAGGAGGAGGGAGAGAAAGACAGAGAAAGAGACTGGAAGACCATTTATCTGACATGGTGTAGAATCTCCTACTCAAGCAGGGGCTGGACTAGAAGACCTCCAAGGTCCCTTCTAACTCTTCTATGCCATGTACTATGTTCTAAGTGCACATGTTGATGCGCTTGAAATGGGGCCTATTGTGGAAGGTTTAACTGTGGAAGCTGAAGTGTGGAGCCAAACAGAGGAGGAACAATTGGGGAACTAGGAAGTTCGGCTCTAAGGGAAAAAAAGGAGGGGGATGGAATGAGATGAGACTTTGAATATTTGAAGGGCTTCCACAATAAAAGGGGGGAGGGGGCCCCTATTCTCCAAAGCCCCTGAAAGGAGAAGAAGAAGCAACGGATGGGAAATGAGGAAGGAGAGAAGCAACCTAGGCCGAAGGAGAAATCCCCCAACAATGAGGACAATTCGCCCGAGGAACATCTTGCCTCCAGAGGTTGTGGGTGCTCCAACACTGGAGGCTTTCAAAGAGAAACTAGGCAACCATTGATTTGAAATGATATAAAGTCTCCTGCTTGACCAGAGGGTTGGACTAGATGACCCCCAAGTTCATTTTCATCCCTGTCATTCTAACCTCTGGGGGCTTCTGTGTGTTTGTCTTTCCTGGGTTCAGAGAACCTCTAGTGACCCTGTTTAACTGCTCGCTTCTTTCCCTGCTCCCTCCAGAATACGACGTTAGAGCCGGTGCTAGTCCCTGTCGTCAACTGTGCCTGTCACCCAAGCAAGAATGTGGCAAAGGAATCCTTGAGGACACTGCAGTTCCTATTCCGGCATCTGAATGTGCAAAAACATGGATGGAAAGCGGTCAAACTGATTCTGGTGCTGGGAAAGTATTTTGCTGATGTACGTCAACAAAACAACGACAAACTAGTTTCCTCTCTCTCTCTCTCTCTCTCTCTCTCTCTCTCTCTCTCTCTCTCTCTCTCTCTCTCTCTCTCTCTCTCTCTCTCTCTCTCTCTCTCTCTCTCTTTTCCCCCCTCCTTCCTCCCCCCTTCCCTCTCTTTTTCTCCCTTGAAGAGGGCCTGGGTACCATCTGCAGAATTCTAATTTTATCGAAAAGCCTTAGAAATAGTTCAGCCGCAACTGTGTTGTTGTCATCAAAAAGAGTGGGAGAGATTGCAGATGGTCCTTGAGCCCTTCCAGAGAGCTGGAGAAGGGCCAGGTGAGGTGGAAGAGAATGAAGGTTGCCACTCTCTTCAGCTCCACCAAACCACCACCAATTCCTCTCCATGTTCCTTAAATGTCTAGACAGGGCACTTTGAGATGTGAGGCCTGAGAACTCCAGAGGTTGAAGTCCCCACATCTGAAAGCTGCTCAGATTGGAAAAAAAACTGGTCTCCATCAGTATTTCTCCTCCTTGGCAACTTGAAGAGGTGAGGACTTCAACTCCCAGAACTCTCCAGCCATCATCCTGGAGTTGGCATGTGTGTTGCCATCTCTTCTTCTAGTTTTTCACCGCACATTCCACTTCCTGGATGCTCTTGGAGGGACTGAACCCTTTCTCTTCCTTCATAGGACGATATTGAGTTGCGCAACACCTCCATCACTCTCTTCGGTCTCGTCTTAAAAGGAGTGAAGAGACAGAGGAGAATCTGACCAAACCCATCCTGCACAGCCTGATTCCTCTGGTCATCCAGTTGGCTAATAGTTGGACCCGAGAGGTGAGTTGAAGGGCAGGGTCAACTAAGCCCCTGTCCCGAAGGCTCTCTTCTCCACAAGACTATGTTGGGCCCCCATCTTCACTTAGGGCAACGTTGTTGCATCTTGTGGGCCCTCTGGAGAAGGCAAAGAGATTCTAGCAAATCCTCACGTTCTGAGGTCCTTGGTGCTCTCTGAACCTAGTTGTTTTCTTTCAGACCTTTCCTGACCCAACTAGGTGACAGCATCAGGACGTTGGTGGGGAGGGTTTGGCCTCTATTTAATGTCCGGTCATTTTCATGTGGGTGTAGGTTGTCTGTTGGGTCATTCTTGGATTAGGGGGTTGTTTCCCGCTTGACGGTTTGCCTAGGACCAATAGAGGAGAATCAGGGTTGAATTGTGGGGACCTCTGGCCTTCAGAGACTCCCTTGCCCTGCATGGCTTCCTCCTGGAAGGGCTCATCCCCTTCCCCACCTCCTGAGCAAGGAGCAGGCTGGATTTTCTCTGCAGAAGATGGACCACCTCAGAACTGGATCCTCTGACGCCTCCTTCCCTCCCTCGGCCCAGGTCTCCAGGAACACTCTGACCTCCTGCATCTCCTTTATGAAGTGGGAGGAGATTTCAGAGAATTTGTTTGATTATGAGATTTATCCCAATGCCAAGAGCATGTATTGGAGCATCTGCTCTGAGATGGTAAGTAGGAGCCCAGCTGGCTTCTTCTCTTCTGGATTAGAGTAGAATATGTTTTCTTTTTCTCCTGCCTTTCTTCTTTTGATCAATCATTCAAGATAGTAGACATCCCTCATGTTTCTCCTCCTCCTCCTCCTCTGATTTCCTCCCCAACAACCCTGTAAGGTGGGCTGCCCTGAGAGAGAGGGACTGGACCCAAGTCACCCAGGAGGCTTTCATGCCTAAGGCGGGAGTCGAACTCACTCATTCCTGGTTTGCAGCCTGATGTCTCAACTACCAGACTCAGCTGACTAGAAGGATTCGTCTTGGGTTTTGCTTCCTCGGGAACACTAGAGGCTCTATGCCACCAAGAGGACTAGAAACCTTGCTGATTTATGGGTTCATACTATACTATACCATATAATGTACTAATATTATGTTGTATTGCATAGTATAATAATCTAGTATTGTATATTAATATTGTTTAGTATAATAAAATATAGTGTAGGATAACAATCATAGTTTATAGTACAATACGATACAATATAATAAAATTCAATGTTATGGAAGACATTGCTGTGGAGGACATGAGGACTAGAAACCTTAGAAGGAAAAAAAGTGGAAGCTGCAGAGTTCATTGTTGGTGGTCTTGTGTTCCCCAGATCAGTCGATGGAAGAAAAACCTGCCAGAAATGTTGGAGCAGATGCTGGAATTCCTGAAGAGCCAAAATTCTTCGTCCCGAGAGGCCGCTGCCCTCTTAATTGGTAACCCCAAATGCAAACTCTGGCAGGAGGGGGGGGGAAACCAGGGCAGGCAGGCGGCCTAAGGCCAAACATGCTGACCATCATCATAATCACACACACACACACACATACACACACACACGCACACACAAAAGGACCCCTTTCTTAAGAGTATGACTGAGGTTGTTAATACGAGTCGGTTTGCCAAGTGTCCAAATTTTGATCACTTGATGGGTGGAAAACTTGGACGACTGTCAGCCTTCGTCCTTCTTGCCATGCAGTTTCTAGACAGACCCGATTCCTGGGACCATCCCGTAAAGTCCCAAAGTGACTCTTCCAAGTAGACACAAAAGAATTCTGCCTTTTCTTCCTTGAATCCTTCGGTTCAGCTGTCTCTGCTGACTCCACCAACCTTTTCTTTGCCTGTGTCTAGGCTGCTGCGCTCAATACATGAACCGGAATGTGGTGACTGCCAAGCAAATTGAAAAGGTTTTCCTGGGTGAGTTTCAAAGTCCCCTCGCTTGAAGCGGAGACTTTCTCTCCAGAAGCTCCGTCGCTCCGTCGTTCGTTCTCAAGGTGGATCCCGGGAATCATTGGTTTTCTGGATTCCTTTCAGGTGTGCGGGACCTCCAGGACGATCAGGATCCCTCGGTGGCTCAGGCTGCAGCCACATCCTTGGAGGAAATATTACGGCACTGCGGCTATCAAATCAAGCCAGATCTGGTTAGCACCCAACTCCTCTCCAACGTCTTCCGGAGCATCTCCAAGACTGAAAAATCATAGCTGAATAGTTTAATCCTTTACTTTATTGTAATGGCATCTCATACATTAAAGTTGTGCCTTCTTCAATCTATATCATACATTAGAAAATAAAACTATACAATTGTATTGAACTGTACATTCTATGCAATGCGGTTGAAAACGCCTGATATTGCATTTCTGTTGCTCTCTGCAGTAGAAACCAAGATAGTTTCTGCTCTGGGATGGAAGCTCTTTTTCAGTCTATTTGCCCTGGCTTTTATTGTCCCGTACCATCTGCCAGATGGTAATAGTTCAAAAAAAAAAAAAACGGTGCCAAGGAGGAAATGGATTTTTAAGGATGTTTTGAACTTTTTTTAAAAGCAGCAGGACCTATAAAGTTCTTCCAAAGAGGGGAGGGGGCAACCAAGGACACTGACCTTCAGAGAAAAGAAAGATGGCAGTGTTTGTCTCCGTGATGATCTGCGAGCCTTGAATGCGGTATGCGGAAAGAACACCTATCCCCTTCCCCTCATGAAAGATCTTGCCTTTAGCCAAGTGTTTCAGCATATCGTTCAAAATTAAAGCAGAGTCCAAGGCAAAGTATTCCTCAAAGTTCCAATTTATGAAGAGAGCCATGTTGACACATCTGTGGAAACCCGAATCTGAAAGCTTCCTGGGTTTTCCCACCCAGTTGAAAGTTCAAGATCTTCCTCCACACCCATCAGTCCATCCCATGGTCCAATCTCCCTCTGCAACACTGGCAGTTCCACCCATCCAGGGCCGGTCAGGTGCAGAGGTGCAGAGACAAAGGATGACCTTTGTCTTTTTCTAGAAAGGAATTTATTTTGACAACAACACATTCTACTCCTTACTGCTCCCCCTCCCAATTCCCCATTAATGAAACAGCATAGCACAATAATAGAGAGTGTGGCAGGCCAACAATCCTAAAAGGAACCGGCTGCAGGCGTGACACATTGGGAGAGACCACGAAGGAACATCGTAGAAATAGGACCTGGCATGGAGATTATTAACTCATTAAAACACCGTCACACCACTTAATATTCCTTGTAATGTTTGGTATAGTTCTGCCAGTAATCCATCTGGTCCTGGTGTTTTCTCCTTCTTTTGTCTTTTGATGCCTTTTACTACCTGGATAAAATGGACCGAGCTGAACTCTACCTAAGACTTCAGAACATCAAAGAGGAGAAAGAGCTTAGCAGAGAAAGTTGCAGAGATCCTCTCAGTGGCCACAGAAATGAGTAAGGAACAGATATTAGGTGGAATGGATGAAACATTTAGAGTACATACAAGATATGCAATCAGAATAGGTCTTTGAGTCTATTCTAGGTCTATTTGAGGTCTTTGAGATCTATGACCTGTCTGAAGAGAGAAGATGGCCTGGAACATCCATTTTTCTAAACACCTAGGACTTCCCTTCCATGAATCCCACAGACTGCTTCTGGACTGTTTCAGACCTTGCAGCCCCATCCCTGGTCTCACCTCATGGGTGCCTTCCAAGAGAGTCTCTTGGGCTGTGCAATGTTTCCAACCTCCCTGTGGGCCAGGAGACTCTCTGGGAGGTGATGAAATGCAACAAGACGTATCGTCTTTGAGATTCCCTAGGCAAAGCGATGCTTGTGAATTAGGACATTTCTGCATTCTCCTCCTCCTCCTCCTCCGCCTCCTCCTCCACCTCCTCCTCCTCTTCCTTCTTTCCTCCTCTTCCCTCCTCCTCCCTTCACCTCCCCTCTGATGATGTGACCTAGTTGGGTCGCGAAAGATCTGCAAGAAAGCAACCAACCTCAGAAAGCACCAAGGACCCCACAAAGTTGGAGGTCTCAGCCCCCATAGGCATCCCACTCCCACTCGCCTCTCAGTCCGTCTCGTCTGCAACTGAGAATCCCAGCAGCCTTTTGAGATGGTCCTTCACAAGATTCTTCTGCTTGGTGTTCCTCAATTTTAGCCTGGTTGCAAAAACAGTCCGTGAGTCCCAACCCATCATCCAAGAAAAGGAAACACGACAAAGGAGGATCAGACAAGGACCATGTGTGGTGAAGCACAGGGCCATTTCCAACTAACTTTGGCTTACTCGCCATGGCCAACTCAGCTGGGAACAAGAGTTATACTAATAACAGTCTCCCAATATCTCAAGGGTTGCCACAAAGCAGAAGGAGGCAACCTATTCTCCAAAGGACCAGAAGGCAAGATGAGAAGCAATGGATAGAAACTTACCAAGGAGAGAACTAAGTAGAAACTTCTTAGTAGAAGATCTTAGTAGAAGATCTCCAAGGTTCCTTCCAACTCTCTTATTATGTTATTCTGTTACTAATCAAGGAGAGAACCAACCTGGAACTAAGGAGGAACTTCCTAACAATTAAAGACAATTAACCACTGGAACAGTTTGCCTCCAGAAGTTGTGGGTGCTTCATCACTAGAGATTTTTAAGAAGAGATTGGACAACTCTTTGCCTTAAATGATATAGAGTTTCCTCCTTGAGCAGGGGGTTGGACTAGAAGACCTCCAAGGTCCTTTCCAACTGTCTTTTTATGTTATTCTGTGACTAATCAAGGAGTGAGCCAAACTAGAGCTAAGGAGAAACTTCTTAGTAGATGACCTTAGCAGAAGATCTCCAAGGCCCCCTCCCAAGTCTTTTAACATTACTAGAAAGAATGGAATTGTTGAATGAACCTGTGGCAAGTCAACCATGACTTGTGAACTGTGGGGAGTTGGCCACAGCAAGTTGTCTTCTTCTGACCTTGCATCTAAGACAACTGTGGCCCTTAAAGGGGTCCAAGATTTCTTTGACAGTTTTGACTTTGAGCGACTTCTTGGTTTCCCACAAACATCTCAAGTGTTTGTCTGAGAGTTCTGGGAAGGAGAGACAGGATGAGATGGAGGGGCAATTGGGCGGGAGGAGCCTTCTCGAAGTGAAGAGGGGAAAGGGGTGTGGGGGGGAGGGCCAGGCTGAGCCTGAGGGAGGGGTCAAACGTGTCACAAGCCTGGAGTCCCTGATCTCCATGTCCTTAGACAACCCCCTGGAGGAGGAACAGGGCAATCCAGATACAAAACAGCATATAGAATTAGCCATGAAATATGAAGATTGATTTGGGATGACAATTTTTTCTTAAATGATAAGATTAAAACATTGTGAAATTTCAAAGTAGTAAAAATCAAATCCTAAGAGCTGAGGGGGTCTCCACCAGAACTTCCCTGCCTGACGAACTGATCAGGTGCAGAACTGATTCCAGGGAGATCTGAAGCCACGAAGGTCCTCCAAAGCAGAAGAGGTCAAGAAAGTCCACAATGGGAAAGCTGCCGGGGTCCAAAGCCACGGAAGCAAACTCAGCTCTAGAACCAGAAGCTGCATTGAATCACAAGAAACTTCAAAACAAACTTTCTTTCTTTACTCATCTAAGTTCACTAGTTGTCCGTCTCACAAAGGAAGAGATTCTGGACCGTCTGCAAGGAAACTAAAATGCAGGGAATCTTTGACTCACAACCGCTGTCGGGCCCAAAACTTTTGTTGCTAAGCGAGACGGTTATTAAGTGAGTGTTTCCCATTTTTTGCCACCTTCGTTAAGTGAATTCCTAGAGTGGAATTAAGGAGAAACTTCCTAGCAGTGAGGACAATTAACCCCTGGAATAGCTGCCTCCGATAGACCTCCAAGGTCCCATCCAGCTCTATTTCCCTTCCCTTCCCTTCCATTCCATTCTTAATTCATATTCTATTCCATTCTATTCTTCATTCATATTCTATTCTGTTCTGTTCTGTTCCATTCTGTTCTGTAAGTTAGTCACATGGTTGTGAAATGAATCCGGCTTTCCCATCGACTTTGCTGGTCAGAAGGTCGTAAAAGTGAATCAGTTGACCCTGGGACACTGCATCTGTCGTAAGTACATGCCAGTTGCCAAGCCTCTGAATGCTGGGCTCAATTTTGGTTGAGAGTCCAAGTAGCGTTGATGGGCCGAAAGAGCTTCCTTGACCTTTCAACTCTGCAATTGTCCCTTTTAACAGACGTTTAAATGTCTGTTTAGCTTTTTTCAAAAAAACTTTGTTTCCAACTGCAGCTTTGCGATGTTTCTTGTGTTCTACCACAACTATGTGGGACTCCAGTGATGATGGACAGGGCAGGAATCAGACAAAAAGTATCATATATACAGGGAGTTCTCAAATTACAACCACATCTGAGCCCAAGATTTTTGTTGTTAACTGAGACATTTGTTCAGTGGGTTTCCCAATTAGTAACATAGTTGTTAAGTAAATCGGGTTCCTCCTTTGACTTTGCTTGTCAGAATGGGATCGGATCACTCCTGGGGCACTGTGACCATCATAAATGTCGGTCAGTTGTACCATGGATCACGTACCACGTATCATGTATCGTGTATCCTTTCTCCTGTACCCTGTACCATATCATATCGTATATCGTGTGTCGTGTGTCGTGTGTCATGTATCATGTATTGTGTATCCTGCATCCTGCATCCTGTATCATATCATATCATATATCGTGTATCGTGTGTCGTGTATCTTTTATCCTGTATCCTGTATCATATTGTGTCGTGTATCCTTTATGCTGTATCCTGTATTCTGTATCATATCATATCATATATCGTGTGTCATGTGTCATGTATCGTGTGTCGTGTATCCTTTATCCTGTATCCGGTATCATAGTGTCTTGTATCCTTTATGCTATATCCTGTATCATATCATATCATCTACCGTGTATCGTGTGTCGTGTGTCATGTATCGTGTATCGTGTGTCGTGTATCCTTTATCCTGTATCCGGTATCATATTATATCATATATCATGTACCGTGTATCATGTATATCATATTGTATATCTAGTATTCTGAATTATATCATATCGTGGATCATGTATCGTATATCCTGTATCCTTATCCTGGATTGTGTATCATGTATCATATCGTATTGTGTAATGTGTATCGCGTATCACATATCACATATCTATCATAACAAAATAAATAAAATCAACCAGGCTCAGTGGTAGACTTGGCCAATCAAAGAATAAAGTGGATCAGCCATAATCATGTTTGGGGTCTTTAGAGATCCAGCAGGGAGGGAGCCTCCCTCCCTCCCATTGCATCCTTCTGGAGGACACTCCTGGCTTTGATCCCCGTGATATGGCAGATGCTATGGAGGGGTTGATCAAGGGGATGTTCCATATCCCACCCCATTATTTTGGGGAGTGGGAGGCCCCTGAGGTCCTGGCCTCAGCTGCCCCCCTGAGGACATAAAGGAGGCTGTGATGTCATGGCCCCTGAGGGCAGAGAAAGGCTGAAGGGGGGACAGGAGAGTTGAGAGCGAAGGAGCCTTGAGTTAAGCAGCTCTGCTTTCTCTCTGCTACCTGTTACTTCCTCTCCCTCTTCTCTCTTTAGAGGAGTTTTAGTTTGGTTGCCGTGCAAAACCAGACAGTTGTAGAAGTACAAAGGACAATCATTTCTCTGTAGAATCAGCAGCTCTTTGGGTAGGCTAGAATTTCTCAGTTCACACAGGAAGAACATGAGATAAACAGAGAGATAGGAGAGAGAGAGGGAGAGGGAGAAGGTGGGGTGTTAGTGGGGTGGTGGTGGATGGATGGATGGATGGATGGATAGGCAGATAGATAGAGAGAGAGAGAGAGAGAGAGAGAGAGAGAGAGAGAGAGAGAGAGAGAGAGAGAGAGAAAGAGAGAGGGAGAGAGAGGGAGAGAAGTAGACAGACAGAGAGGACCACCAAGAACCCCTCTTTTCAACCTGGAGTTACAAACTTTCTCCTTTCTTGATAGAATCTGCTTCCTTGTGTAGCTGTACTCTGGACCCAGGATATCTCACATGATGAAGAAGTTGCCCTTCGTAACGCGGGACAGCCAGGAGGCCCAGCCACAGCTCAATAACAATGACCACCAGTGGTGGATCAACCAGGAAGCCAAGTTCTCGGACTCTCACCTGTCCACTTCCTCAGTGGCTCAGAGAGCCACCCATATCCTGCCTTTGCTGGCAAAGTCTACTGCATCTTCAACAGAGGTCCAGAAGAAACCTCACCTTCCTGCCCTGAAGCTGCCTAACATGGCCCAGGGAGGAACTGCCAGGACCCTTCCGAGAGGTCCTCATATGGAGGCCAAGCATGGCCAGAAGGAGCCAACTCCCCTTCCAAGGGTGCCTGAGAAGGCTCAGAGGATCAGCCTTGACCAGGGAAGGAAACGCTCCTTGGATGCAATCCTATCTTTATATCCAGGTATCTATGCTACAGGGCTGGGCTACCTCTGGAACCAGCCTTCTCCTACCACATCAGCCCATCCCACCCTATCCACCCTATCCACAGCGCCACAAATACTGGTAGACTGTTCTCATGTCACAGACAGAGACAGACACACACACACACATGCACACAAACACACAAACACACACGCCGTCCTTCTTTTCTCTAATGAGCGAAACCCAAATCCTGCCGCCGTCCTTCATCAGGCAGGGAAGTTCTGGTGGAGACCCCATCAGCTCTTGGGATTTGATTTTTACTACTTTGAAATTTCACAATGTTTTAATCTTATCATTTAAGAAAAAAATGTCATCCCAGATCAATCTTCATATTTCATGGCTAATTCTATATGCTGTTTTGTATCTGGATTGCCCTGTTCCTCCTCCAGGGGGTTGTCTAAGGACATGGAGATCAGGGACTCCAGGCTTGTGACACGTTTGACCCCTCCCCCACATACCCCTTTCCCTTCTTCACTTCGAGAAGGCTCCTCCCGCCCAATTGCCCCTCCATCTCATCCTGTCTCTCCTTCCCAGAACTCTCAGACGACCACTTTAGATATTTGTGGGAAACCAAGAAGTCGCTCAAAGTCAAAACTGCCAAAGAAATCTTGGACTCGATGGAGGAGCGAGAAGTACTGGAGAGCATCCTGGACCGTCTTTGTACTCTCCAGGTGAGCAGCTGGGTCTGTGTCGCGGGAGGCCCGGAGGTCCTTCGTGGAGAATCCATGATCCGATACATCCTGAGGCAGGAGGGGAACCAATCCTCCCCTTGCAAACACACAAAAACCTCTTCCTTCCTCTGCTCCTTCGCTTCCTCACAGCTTCTCTTTTGTTGTCCTTGTTGTTGTTGCCAAAGCAGATTCCTGCAGACCACAAAGCGCCCACGGTTAAGGCAAGCGGATTGATGCCCATCAGCCTGAAGCAAAAACGCTGCTCCCACTTCTTGTCTAAGGAGAAGGTAAACATGCTGAGCTTTGACCCCTTTAGAGCCACAGTTGTCTTGATGCAAGGTCAGAAGAAGACAACATGCTGTGACCAACTCCCCACTGCCCACGAGTCACAGCCGACCCTCTGAGAGTTAATTCAACAATTCCACTCTTTCCAATAATCTTAAAAATCATATAACCATTTGTGGTTTCATTTTGTCCTTCCATTGGCATCCTTTCTTTCATGCTTCTGTTCCACATTTCTTCGATATTAGACAGACAAATGAATATTGAAATGCAGACTTGGAAGGGGACCTTGGAGATCTCCTAGTCCAACTCCTTGCTCAGGCAGAAACCCTTTTACCATTTCAGGCAAATGGTTGTCCAATCTCATCTTAAAAGCCTACAGTGATTCAGCATCCACAGCTTCTGGAGGGAAACTGTTCTACTGGTTAATTGTTCTCCCTTTTAGGAAGTTTCTGCTTCATTCTGGTTGGCTCACTCCTTGATTAGTCACAGAATAACATAAAAAGAGAGTTGGAAGGGACCTTGGAGTCTTGTAGTCCAACCCCCTGCTCAAGGAGGAAACCCTATATCATTGTAGGCAAATGGCTGTCCAATCTCTTCTTAAAAATCTCTAGTGATGAATCACCCACAACTTCTAGAGGCAAACTGTTCCTGTGGTTAATTGTCTTCATTGTAAGGAAGTTAATTCTAGGTTTGGTTCAGAATAACATAATAAGAGAGTTGGAAGGGACCTTGGAGATCTTCTACTAAGATCTTCTACTCAGAAGTTCCTCCTTAGTTCCAGGTTGGTTCTCTCCTTGATAAGTTTCTATCCATTGCTTCTCATCTTGCCTTCTGGTCCTTTGGAGAGTAGATTGACCGCCCCTCTTCTTTGTGGCAACCCCTGAGATATTGGCAGACTGCTATGAGTGTAACTCTTGTTCCTGCTGAGTTGGCCATGGTTAGTTGGAAATGGCCCTGTGCTTGACCACACATGGTCCTTTTCTGATCCTCCTTTGTGCTATGTTTCCTTTTCCTGGATGATGGGTGAGGCTCCCTCGGACTCACGAGCTGTTTTTGCAACCTTCAGATCAACCTGTACAAGTATTACGGGCTAAAATTGAGGAACACCAAGCAGAAGGATCTTGTGAAGGAGCATCTCAAAAGGCTTCTGGCATTCTCAGTATCAGACAAGACAGACAGAGAGGTGAGTGGGAGTGGGCTGCCTGCAGGGGCTGAGACCTCCAACTTTGTGGGGTCCTTGGTGCTCTCTGAGCTTGGTTGCTTTCTTGCAGACCTTTCGTGACCCAACTAGGTCATTTCCTCAGTTTTAGAAGGGAACAGGTTTTGCAGAGGGGAGGTGAAGGGAGGAGGAGGGAAGAGGAGAGGAGGAGGAGGAGGAGGAGGAGGAGGAGGAGGAGGAGGAGAACTGTGGAGTCTCTGGTGCTCTCTGTGCTCAGGAGTTTTGTTGCAGACATTGTATTACCCAGTTGGGTAATTTCATCAGTGCTACAAGGGCCTTGGGTTTGCAAAGAGGAAAGGGAGGAGAAAGAGGAAGATTGGAAAAAAGAAAATATGCAAATGTCCTAATTCACAAGCATCACTTTGCCTAGGGAATCTCGGAGACTATGGGTCTTGCTGCATCTTATCACCTCCCAGAGATTCTCCTGGCCCTCAAGGAGGTCGGAAACATCGCACAACATGAGAGACCATCTCCCTTGGAAGGCTCCCATGAGGTAAGACCAGGAATGGTACTCCAAGGTCTGAAACTCAGTGCAGAGGAAGGTTGGGGGATTCTGGGAAGGGAAATCCTAGGTGTTTAGAAGAACAGATGCTCCTGGCCATCTTCTTTCTTCAGACTGGTCATAGATCTCAAAGACCTGAGACCAGCGCTGAGATTGGAGGTGGGGCTGGAAATTGTCCACTTCCATCTCCTGGAGGACTATTTGAGATAGTGAGTTGCACAACAATCATCTCAAGTAGACCCAAAGTTGCTTTTTTAAAGGGTTTGTACTTAATATGTCCTTGAAGACATTTTGCTTCTCATGCAGGAAGCTTCTTCTGTTTTGACCAATGTCATAATTGATGAAGCTTCAGCCAGAACTGACGAAGCTTCTTGGATGAGAAGCGAGACCTCTTCAAGGAAAAAACTAGTCCAGTTGCCTTTGATAAAAAAACTCTTTGGGACAACCATGACCTGGATGACTAAGAATTTCCATCAGTTTCCATCCATGGCTTCTCGTCTTGTCTTCTGGTGCTTTGGAAAAGAGTTTGACCCCCTCGTCTTTGTCCTGGCAGGACTCCCAACATCTGACTGACAGGCAAAAGAGAACAGTCTTAATACTCTGCTATGGACAAGCAGCCCAGGGAGCCTCCCCTGAAGACCTGGGTGTTTTCATCGAGCCCATCATCTCTGACATTCTTGTTCAATACTCCACCATGAACAAGGTAGGCTGGTTTCCACCTGTCAGTGCTGGCGGAACGATTGTTTTCCTCTTGCTAGTTCCTTGATCAGTTGTTCACTGCTGCCTTGTTTGTCTGGGGTTAATCCCTGCTTCTCTGGATTTCAACTGCTGGTGACAAAATATAAGAAACCTCTGTTAAAAAAAACAACAAGCTCAGGGACCACCAAGGGCTCCACAGTTCAACCCTGAGCTACAAATATCCCCTTTTAGGGAACAAGGACGACCTGACTGCAGTTCCTAGAGGTTGCTGGGGAGAATCTGGGTTCAACAGGCAACCTCCAGCCCCCACCTATGCCTCCCATTTAGATCTGCTTCCCCTTTCCAATTGTCCTGCAGATGATGACATGCTACTGGGTTTCTTTATCTATGGTCATGCCCCATTTATGACCCTCAAGGCAGCGCGTTATCCTCTTCCTTCCTTCCCACACAACAAACACAACCCTTTGGTGTGTGTTGGATTGAGAGAGAAGAACTGGGCCAGATGTGGACTCACCCAGCTGGCTCTCATTCTGAAGTTGGAACTAGAACTCACAGTCTCCTGGTGATTGGACCAGACAATTTGCTCTCATGTCTGAGGCAGGACTAGAACTCACCATCTCCTGATGATGGGCCAAAGTCTCTCAGCTGGTTCTCATGCCTAAGGCAGAATTCGAACCCCGAATGTCCAGGGGAGATTTAGATTGGGAGTCCCCCAGAGCTCAAGAAAAGACGGTCAGCTACGTAAAGGTTGAAATGAATAAATACATCCTATTCCTCCTGGCGCCTTCTCACCTCCCGCTCTTCCCCCTTGGGCTTCCCAGGACGATGACCTAAAAAAGGCCTTCATGAGGTCCATCACCATGATCACCAAAGCAGCTGCCCTCTGCAGGAGGCAAGACCTCCATCTGCCCCAGAAACAGGAATTGGTCATCAAGATCATCGTAAGTGGGGAGGGGGGGAGCAGGTGCTCCTGGGCGTATTTAGTTTGGAAAGTGGATTTGAATTGAATTGAATCCCAATCAGTTGGGCCCCAAATGATTCTGTTGCTAAGGGGGACGGCTGTTAAGTGAATTCTGCCCCATTGTCCGACCTGTCTTGCCACCGTTGGCCACTGAATCATTGCCGTTAAAATAGTCACATGGTTGTTAAGTAAATCTGGCATCCCCATTATTTTTATTATTAGTGTTTATTTTTATATCCAGACAAACACAGACAGAAAAACAGAAGACAATAGATAGATAGATAGATAGATAGATAGATAGATAGATAGATAGATAGATAGATAGATAGATAGATAGATAGATAGATAGATAGATAGATAGACCGACCACTTCAGACAAATAATTCTCCAATCTCTTCTTGAAAACTTCCAGAGTTGGAGCATTCACAACTTCTGGAGGCAATTTGTTCCACGGATTAATTGTTCTGTCAGGAAATTTCTCCTTAGTTCTAAGAGGGATCCTGGAGAGATCCCTCATAACTTTAAATGGTGGCTAAGGGAGCAGTTATAAGTTGAGGACTTCCTGTATCAACCAGGAAAGGCATAGGAATGGGAATAGTGCCAGCTTGATGGTGGCTACAGCTCAGGAGCTTCCTTAGATGTCTTTCCTTCTCCTTTCAGGAAATCATTGAAGAGGAGCCACTGATACCATTATCTGTTGTCATCCTGCATCAGGCCATAATCACCATCACCTGCATGAGGTATGTACCTGCCCCAGCCCCATCTTCTCACCAGCTGGGGAGGAACTTGGAGTTGACACCCATGATGATATTTCCGTGACAAGTCCTCGTCCTCTAGAGCAGGGAAGTCAAACTCCATTTCTTTGAGGGACACATCAGGGCTGTGGTGGATAGGTGGGTGGATAGATAGATAGATAGATAGATAGATAGATAGATAGATAGATAGATAGATAGATAGATAGATAGATAGATAGATAGATAGATCCAGGAGACATTTCCTTACACTAAGAACAATAAATCAGTGGAAAGGTTTTCCATCAGAAGTTGAGGCTCTCATTCACTCAAGGTTTTCAGGAAAGAAGAGGTCAACCACATGACTGGGATGGTTTAGGGACCATCAAGCAAGGGTTGCAGTAGAAGACCTCCAAATTCCCTTTAAGGCCTCTGAGTCTAGGATCTTCTCATTCCCCCTGCTCTTTCCTTCTTTTTCATCAGCCATATGAAGCCCTCCTTGACCTCCGAAGTGAGGTCTAAAGTGATCAACCAAAGCATCTGGAAGGTGTTTTCATTGCCAGCTCTCAAGTTGTCCACAATGAGAGCAGATAGCCAACCCCCATCGTCTCAATCTCAGGTGAGCTGTCCAGATGGAGAAAAGCAATAGGAGATCCACCTGGAAACAAAAATGTGGTGAACATGATTCCCGATCTCCTCAAAAGCCCTGGATCCATCCATTGAGCCAAAGGTCAATTTGGCCTCTCCCTTCCTCTTTGGTCTTGAAAGTCTCCTTCTTCTTCTACGTTTCTGGATCAGAGGATTCCCTATTTTGATATCCTAAACATATCCATGGGGGTTTCCTCTCCATCTTTTCTCTCTTCCTCCACTTCTCTTTTATCTTCTGATTGAAGGATCTTCTCAAGACCGATTCCTATCTCCCCCCTTTGCTCACAAATAAAAGGAGGGCTATGGTGTGGCAGAACAACCATGATCGGCCTACACTAGCCATGATTCCTAGGTAGTCTCAGATAACCCTCAGAATTCCGTCCCTTAGAAACCGATTCAGATTTACGACGGTCACAGCATTCTGAGGGTCACATGATCCCCCCGTCATGAAACGGGGGCCAAATTCACTCCAGTAATATCTCCCTTAGCACCGGAAATGTTGGGCTCAATTGTGGTCATAAGATGAGGACTGCCTGTATTTGAATCTCCCAGAACTGTTAAGGAAGACATTCAACTTCTTAGAACTTCTTTTCTGAAGGCAAAGAGGAAGGAAGTCCCTTTGTTCCTTTTGTTCACCAGAGAAAGTGTTTCTTCCCACTCTGGAAGATAAAATTGGCCCTGCAAGGTCGGCCACTCCATTTCCTGCCGATTCCTTGACTTCCACTCCCAGAATTCCCTGGGTGGCTCAGGAAGGTTGGGAGCTGCAGGGCCCCAGTCAGGAAAGGGCCATCAGTTCCCCATCCCTGGACTTCTGCCTCTTTCAGGCACCCTTCCTTCCTCCTGACATTGTCTCCTCCTTTCAGGATTTCTATCAGCAGACGGCCACCGCCTGCAACCAGATGCTGACGGGGCTGCTGGCCGAGGCTCCCAATCTGGAGGCCCTGCAGGAGATCCTAATGGTAAAGAGGGATCCTTCCTTTCTTGGGGTGGGTGGCCCGGTCAGCCAGATGTTTAGGCTGGATTTGGCTCTCCTGTCCCCCTGTGGAGTCTGTGGTTCTTCCACCTGGGAATGACCCATTCCTCCTCTCCTCCTCCTCCTCGGTTTCCCCTGGCAGCACACCAACCGCTGGATAGACTCTGCAGAGAGCCATCAGAGGCAGAGGGCCCTCAGCAGTACCAGCCACCTGCTGAAGGTTGCAGCCGAAAACCCCCATTTCGACGTAAGTCTCCGTTTGGGCTGAGAAGGGAAATGGTTTCAAAGAAAGGGAAAACCCCCAAGAAAGTCCAGTTGCCTTTTGGGAAAAGCCCCTTTGGGATGTGACCAGGAGGATGGAAGGAGTCCTGCTTGAGCAGAGGCTTGGAGGAGAAGACCTCCAGGGTCCCTTCCAGCAACTGCCGTTCTGTCATGCTGGGATTCTGAGCTTCTCAGCTTCTGTGATTCAAATCAATTTAAGATGTTAAGATTCAAACATTCTATGACTCAAAGATCTTTCGATTCAAAGAGTTGATAATTCTATGATTCTGTGGTTCTTATTCCCTGATCTCAGCTGGCTGAAGGTTTCATGAGCCTCCTCTCCTTCTCCTCTTTCCCCTTCTCATCCCTTCCTTTCCTTAGACCACAGGGGAGTTTTCGGTGCTGGGAAGGCAGGTGGCTTTGTTGGCTCTAAATCTTGGGGACCCCAGCCAAGAACAGGCGCAGACATCATCAGAGGCGGCATACCAGTTGCACCATCTCCTCATGACCAAACTGGGTGAGAAAGCTGGACTCCAAGAGCTGACTTGCTGCAAGAGGAGCAGGGATGCCCACTGCCCAGCAGAGCACCGGGTGGCACAGCCTGTGGCGTGGCCAAGTCCCTGGTCATTGCTCTTGGCAGAGATGCCTGGAATTGGCAGTTAATTTTGGCACCTCTCGGGGCCACGTCTCCTTTTAAGACTGATGTTAAGTGAGTCAGTTAGGGAGAATGACGAGGGGAAAGTAGAGAGAGAGAAGGAGCAATGAAGAGACAGACAGGGAGCAAGGAGGAGGAGAGGGAGAGGAAGGCAGGGGGGGAGGAAGAGGAGCAGCAGGGAGGAGGGGAGGAGAGAGGAGGGGAGAGAGGAAGAGGAGGAAGGGTGAGGAAGACAAGGAGGATTGAGGAGGAGCAAGAGAAGGAGGTGATGAGAAATGAGGGGAGAGAGAGGGAGAGAGGGAGAAGAGGAGGAGGAGGAGGAGGAGGAGGAGGAAGAGGGTAGGGGCGGGGAGGGGAGAGAGGAAGAGGAGGAAGGGTGAGGAAGACAAGGACGAATGAGGAGGAGCAAGAGGAGGAGGTGATGAGAAATGAGGGGAGAGAGAGGGAGAGAGGGAGAAGAGGAGGAGGAGGAGGAGGAGGAAGAAGAGAAGGAATGTGGGTTCCATGGTGCTCTCAGAGATTGGTGGTTTCCTTGCAGACATTTCATGACCCAACTAGGTAACGTCATCAGTACTTGAAGGGAGGGATCTTTTCTCTGTGCTTCTATCAGCATTGATGGCCACCCTCCCTGATGACGTTCCCTCAATGGGCAGTGAAACGTCTCAGAGAGCCCCAGGGACCCCTCAGTTCGACCCTGAGCTCCAGATCTTCTCTTCCATTACAACGACTAAAGTGGCCATCAGACGAAGGACGGTCCGAATGTCCGAAGGCCAAAATCTGACCTTGTGGTTCTTCCCCTTCCTCCCATGTGAAAACAATAGACAACAAGCAGAGGAGTGGGGAAAAGATGGTGCACTGGTTGAAGGAAGATTACTTTTCTCCAGGATGCAACATCTTTTATGCCAATGTTTGCAAAATGGCCAAGGTAGGTTTGCCATCTGCCTTTGGCCTGGCTTCTTGTGGACCTTCCTTCCCCTCCTCCTCCTGACCTGGAGATGCCCAAGGGAGTCAAACTCACAGTGGGGAGGGCATCTCCCAAGGGGGGGCTTTGGGTCCCCCTCCCCCCAAGGCCTAGGAGAAGGCTAAGGGCAGCTGCCCTGTTGGCTCCTGGGACCCCCATCCGAATCCCACCTGATGGAAGACATGGAATAAGGCCTGGCTCTCCACATGGTGTCATGTCCCCTAATCTGGGTCACAGTTTCAGGAGAAGAGAGCCCAAGCCCTGAGGCATCTCTGCATGGTTCCCTTTCATTCTCTCCGATAGGCCTTTGGGGAGCACCTGAGCCCATCACAGGTGACAGAGGGCATCCTGGAAGCCCTGAAGGGTTTGACCAAAAAAAACATCGCTCACACTGCGGGGCAACTCCTCAACTGCCTCATGGAGGAGTGTGGAATGGATATAGAGGACGTAAGGAAATTGCAGGGTTGGGAGCAAAAGGGATGGAGGGGATGTTGTAGAAAAGAAAGAGTGGAATGGCTGGGAGCTTGTTGGCCCAGTGACAGCACTTTGGCTGCTTTGAAGAAGGCTAGGGCTGGATGGGAGACCACCGGGTGATCTTAGGGCTGTTGAGGAAGTGGGCCAAACCTTCCAGAAGAAGGTAAGGGCAAGACAAAGGAGCCATATGGTTTTCATGAAAAAGAACATTTGGGGAGCCAGTGTGGCAGTGGTTAAGGCTGCAGGGTTTGGATAGCTTTGTCAGCTGCCTTGAGTCGCCACGTGCGAATAGGCGGCCATATAAATCTCCAGAAATAAAGCAATCAATAAAATATCACCGGTGGCTGGAAAAATCAGGAGTTTCTTTTCAAAAAATGTAGGGCAAACATTGGCATTGTGGGGGCCAATTTCCTTCCCCCAATGGGTGGGAGTTCTCATCTCGGCTGCATCTCCCATGGAGATCAAGGCTGGATCTCATCACTCCGATCTCTCTTTTTCCACAGCTTCCCAGGATCCTAAAGGAAATATGGCAGGTTCTCCCTTCAATTCCTGATCCAGCCACCAAGGAAGTCATCCTAAAGGCTGTCTGCCACCTGGCCTCCAAGAGGGTCACTCCGGTTGTAGACTTCTTATTGGAGTCATCCATTTCATTCAATGGGTAAGAAGAACCTCAAGGAGATGGGCCTCCTGTAGTCTTTTATTCCTCAGAGTCTCTCGATCCTTTGCGATGGGGCGAGTCCCTGCACTTCAGGTGGAGGAAGAGGGTGGAGGTTGGTTCTCCCAGCTTCTGTGTTGGGTTTCAAATGTTTTGTTACCATGCTAGGTAACATCTTCAGCGGAGTTTAAGGTACGGGGTCTTGTGATGTGGGGGTCAGTAAAGGTCGTGTCAGGTGGGGGTCTTAAGTGAATTACTGAAGTTGTCAAGAGAGAAACATGGTCCTTAAGTGAATCTGGATTCCCCATTGAATGTGCTTGTTAGAAGGTTGGAAAATGACTTTGGGACGGTTGGCAAACTGAACCAGTTGTCCAGTTTCAGTTTCAGTTGTCCAGATTTTGGTCTGATGATCCTGAGGATGCTGGAAATAGGAAAACTGGAATAAGTCGCTTTTTTCAAAGCCGTGGTTCCTTTCAATGGCTGATGGACAAACGGTCATAAGTCGAGAACTCCCTGTGTATATAGAGAGATTTTTCGGTCACCGGTTCTCCAATCCTTCCTTCCCTTGGGGGCTTCATCTCTCTGGACTGGCTGCCTTTTCCGAAATGGGGAAAGGGTCTCATTTCCCCCACAATCTCCTTCTCCCCCTCCGCAGAACCGCCAGGGAGCTTTGGAGGGCACTGGCGGAACACCCTTACACCAACCTCAAGATCATGAAGCCCCTCCTCAAAAGGCTGCAGAACCAAGACCCCAGCACGGAAGCCTTCGGCCGGAGGAACAGCCAGTCCATCATGCCCATCGCGGTAAGCCCTCCACCGGCAGCTTGAATGGGAGGCACGCCTAAGGGGAGGGGGGAGGGAGGCAGTGGGCAAACTGTGGGGGGCTATAATTGGAGCATCATTTGGAGGAAGCCCCCCCTCCCTTTAGGTGGAGGCAGATGTTACTTTCTCTGAGCACAATGAGAATGTATCTGACGAACAAAACTCCTCATTGGCGACAGGAAAGGTATCTGGCCAGTAAACCCTCTGCTCCACTCAGTTGGCCAGACTCCGCCCCGGAAGGGATTCTGGGGACATGAGAAGACGAGGAAGAAGAGGAAGAAGAAGGTGGTGAATCTAAGGAACCTGAGGAGACCAAAGTGACTCTCTCTTCCTCCTGTTTATAGGCCACCAATGCTCTCTGTTTCCTCCTGTCCCTCCCGAACGCGGCTGAGCTCCACTGCCACAAATTCTCCAGCCTGCTCCTCGCCCTGGTCACACAGCTGTACTTCCTCCTGGGAGCCAGCAAGAGTGGATCCAGGCGGTCCAGCAGAGCCAGGGACCTTTCGGAACAGATCAACCAATTGGGGTAAGGAAGCTCCTGGGCCTAATCTGGATCCCACTGGATCTGACCGGAGGGGAAAGGAATCAAGGGAGGCAGATTGGCTCTTCTTTGCTTTGTGTTGTGTTTTGTGGTTGCTGCACAAGCCGAGAGGAACACCTGGAGCTCTCCTGAAGGGCAGCGGGAGGCCAGTGGGCACCAGGGAAAGCCTGGCCTTTGCCAGGGGCATCGGCCGAAGGATGGGCACCAACTCTTCCGCCTCCTGTCTTTGATTCAGCACGGCAGTGCAGTCGATCAAGAACCTCATCCTGTCTGCTGGATACAAAGAGGAATTCAAAGACCTCGGGATGCTGGGATGCTGGGATATGCTCTTGAGCCCAGATAGTCTCTTCGAGGCCATTTTCCACCTGGTCCGGTAAAGACCTCAAAGCCCAAAGAGCTTGGCTACAAGGGGTAGTGGGTGAGAGAGGGAGGGCACGGCAGAGGGAGCGGCAGAGAGAGAAAGAGAAAGAAAAAGAAGGGTGGAAAGGAGAGGGAAAGAGAGGGAGGGAGAGAATGGGAAGGAGAAGGAGTGGGAGAAAGAGAGAGAGGGGCACAGGCAGAGAGAGAGGAAGAGTGGGAGGGTGAAAGAGAGGAGAGGAAAAGGAGAGAGAGAGAAAGAGAGAGGGAGGGAGGCACAGGTGAAAGTAAGAGAGGGGGAAAGGGAGTGGAGAGGGTGAAAAGGAGGAAGAAAGAGGGAGGGAGGGAGGGAGGAAGAGGGAGGGGACAGAAGCAGAGAGAGAAGGAGAGGGAGAGAGGGAGAGGGAGAAGAGAAGGAGAGGGAGAGAGGGAGGAGGAGGGAGAGAAAGACAGAGAAAGAGAGAGAGGGAGAGAAATTCTCCAAACGGATTAATTCCTTGAGAAATTCATTGATGCCTAATTCAGAAAATCCTTTCTCTAGCTGGGTGATTTTCTTCTCACCCACCAGCAGATCTTGGCTGATTTCTCCCTCTTTGATCTTTAGGAAACTCTTCGCCTTCTCTAATGTGGAGCTGAACATGATGTTCAGACACGCCAACGCCTACCTGCACCGTCCGGATTTAAGGGAGAAGACAATCGGCATGGTCTTCCTCTCGGAGGTGAGGAGACCTTGTGATGCACCACAACATTGTGGAGCTGCAGGAAAGTTGGTCAGGATTCACCAGGACTTTATGGTTTGGAAGTAGAGGTTGTGGGATCTCCATCACTGGAGCCCTTGAAGATGAGACAGGAAAGCCGTTCGTCTGACCTAGTAGATGGTCTTCCTCTTGGTCAAGGGGATGGACTAGAAGACCTCCAAGGTCTCCTCTCATTCTGTTAATGGTTGGATATGTCTTGCCTTCAGATGTTGTGGGAGGGAGGGAGAGAATAAGGGAGGGAGGGAGGGAGGAAGAGAAGGAGGAAGGAAGGAAGCAAGCAAAACACTCCTTAAGCAGGTTTTGCCCCCTTTTATGATCTTCCTTGCTACAGTTGTTAAGTGAATAGCAGCAGTTGTTAAATTAGTCACGCCACTGTTAAGTGAATCCGGTTTCCCCATTGACTTGGCTTATCCAATGGTACAAGTTGATCACGTAACCTCGTAACACTGCGACTGTCATAAATGCGGTACCCAATTTTTTATTTTTTTTTAATTGAAAAAGTTTTATTGGTTTTACATTTTTTAACAGGATAGGGTAATGGTTACAAAGAAATTTTGAGAGCATTCACGTTAGAGTCGTCGGACCTTCCGAGACCTCAAAATACACAATAAAAAAGTTATCATAGAAAACATTTTCCATACCACTACAAGATGAAAGCAAGTATATTTGCCTAAATTCTCCGTTCCATGCTGTCAGACATTTACAAAAAGTCCAGATAGAAATATTATGCAAAGTTGTTCAAGAAAAATCAAGGCAAAGTTATTTTTTTGATCTAAGTCTTTTGGCTATTGTATCTTCTTTCTCTCCTCCCTGGCCCCCCGTGGGCGGGGCCGTGGCCCCCTCCGTCCCCCCTGAATCTTCCCCCAGGACAGAGGAATGTTTTTTTAAAAAGGCTTCCGCCTCAGCAAGTGTTTTAATCCTCACTCTTCCTCCTTCCCAGAACACCAGCATCCCTTCAGGCGTCATCCACTTGAACCAAATCCCGTGATCAAACAAGGTTTTAGACAAGAAAGAAAATTTCTTTCTTGAATCTCTAATTTTTCTAGGGATCTGCTTCAAGATAGTGACCGTTTTTCGTTGATAAGTTAAAGGTTTCTCTCTCTGCGCTTTCAGGATTTCCTCTCTGGTTGACCTTCTAACAAATTTCACATGTATCTCTCTAGGCACTTCATTTATCCTGGCATATGCTGAGTTAATTCTGTAGGCTAGGTCAATGTCCCCCCTGATCTCATCCTTAGGTTTTTGTAAATAGTCTGCTAAAATTGTGCTCATAAGACCAGGGAGGCATTCACCAGATTCCTCAGAAACATTTTGAAATCTCAAAAAGTATGTCATTCTTTCCATATCCATCCTAGACACATGCCCATATATTTCCACAACCTCATTAGTAACATTTTTAATTTCCCCCTTAGCCCCCTCCAACCCCCCTTCCAGTTCTTTATTCTTCTGTGTGTTATCCAGCACTTGTCTTCTTGTATCCAACAACTCCTTCTTGAAGATAATATTTTCAGCCCTCTGGGCCTTTATTTCTGATATCAAAGTTAGCATAGAAGTTTCAAGAGAAGCCATCCTTTGTTCCAAATTTACAAGTGCTGCTTCTTGTGCCATGGTTAAAAGTTAGAGTCACTGCCACCAAGATGGCGTTTTCCGGGTGGGGCTGGTGGGGCAAACCAGGAGCTCAGTTCAGTTCAGGGCTGTGAAGTTGCAAACAATTCAGAAACCAAAAGAGACACAGTTTCCCAGGTCAGCAAATAGTAATAACGAAGGTATTCCAGAGAAGAAGTCACAAATCCATCAAAAGAAATTTTTTTTCAAAAATCCAGAGGGAGTCCTGCTTTCAAAGAGACGCTGGAAATTTCCTTAGTTAAAATAGTCAGGCAGGGACAAAGAGAAGCTGCTTCCACCGCCCATCTCAAAGCCAGAGGGAGAGAGTAGCAAAATAAGAATTTTTTTAAAACCAGCCAGACCTAGAAACAATGTTGCAAAGAATCACATTCCACTTTCCCTTGTTAAAGACAGTCCGGAGTGAAAGTTTCCACTTTCTCTTTGCAGAGAAGCCATTTTAACGTGCCGCTTAAATCCGAGGGGGGTTTTTTAGAAATAAACACCCCCCTCCCAGTCCGTTCAGCCTGGCTGGCAGCAAGGAAAAAAAAAAGGTGTTCTTTTAAACTCACTCCCCCTCGCAGCTGAAGCCTCGGCGATCCGCCCAATCTCTCCGTTCAGCCCTCTCCATTAAAGCAGATGGCACCGACAGCCGTTGGAGAAGGAAAAAACCCCCGCTAGCATGTTCCTCTCCACCTAGGTCGCAGAGAGGAGCGCCCTCCCCACCGCCGTGACGAGGGCCGCTCCCTCTGAGCCGACCCTACGGGAAACCTCCGGTAACCGGAGAGTTTCGCCCCCGTGGGAGGGCAGAAAAGGCAACAAAGCGGCGAGCGAGCCCTAGGCTCGCCCGTCTCCGCTGGAGCCGGATACCGGATCACGGTACCCAATTTTTGATCATGTGACCATGATCAATGGTCATAAGCTTGAAAAAAGGAAGTGCCCTCTTTTTCAGTGCTGTGGTGACTCTCCGCAGTCACTAAACGAGGACTGTCTTTTCTTTTCCTCTCCCTGTAATGGCTGAATGGGGCCTCTCTCCGTAGAGGCTCTCCGGAAAGTTCCCTTCCATTGCTCTGCTAATGCTCCGTCCCTCTGCTCTTCTTCCCCAGCTCCTCTACCACCCGGAGATCGGAGACCTCTTTGTCATGAAGGACATCCTCAATGTCCTGAAAGGCTGGATGGATCAGCCATATCCACTCATCCAGATATTTGCTATTCGTGGTCTCGGATATCTTCTCCAGCACCCTCTGGAGGTAAGAGATGGGGCCCAGGAAGGGAGGGACTTTCCAGGGAGCAGCAGGTGTGACCTCCACTCTCTGGGAAGTCTACAAGGCTATGAAGGATGGGAGGAGGAGGAGAAGACAACCACCAGAAAGGAATTGGGAATGTCTACTCTAAGGAAAAGAAGGACTAGGGGAGACAGGTTGGCACCTGTTCAAATATTTGAGGGTTTCCTACAAAGTCCAGGGGATCCAACTGTTTTACAAAATGGAGAAAGAAAGAAAGAAAGAAAGAAAGAAAGAAAGAAAGAAAGAAAGAAAGAAAGGAGGAAGGAAGGAAGGAAGGAAGGAAGGAAGGAAGGAAGGAAGGAAGGAAGGAAGGAAGGAAGGAAGGAAGGAAGGAAGGAAGGAAGGAAGGAAGGAAGGAAGGAAGGAACGAAAAGAATGGACGGAAACGTACCAAGGAGAGAAGCAGCCTGGAACTAAGGAGAAATGTTCTAATGGTCAGAACAATCAACCAATGGAAGGACTTGTCTCCAGAACTTGGGGGCTTTCAAACAGACGTCACTGGAGAGGTTCCAAAAGAGACTGGAAGACCATTTATCTGCTCAAGCAGGGGCTGGACTAGAAGACCTCCAAGGTCCCTTCTGACTCTTCTATGCCATGTACTATGTTCTAAGTGCATATGTTTATGCGCTTGAAATGGGGCCTATTGTGGAAGGTTTAACTCTGGAAGCTGAAGTGTGGAGCCAAACAGAGGAGGAACAATTGGGGAACTAGGAAGTTCGGCTCTAAGGGAAAAAAAGGAGGGGGATGGAATGAGATGAGACTTTTAATATTTGAAGGGCTTCCACAATAAAAGGGGGGAGGGGGCCCCTATTCTCCAAAGCCCCTGAAAGGAGAAGAAGAAGCAACGGATGGGAACTGAGGAAGGAGAGAAGCAACCTAGGCCGAAGGAGAAATCCCCCAACAATGAGGACAATTCGCCCGAGGAACATCTTGCCTCCAGAGGTTGTGGGTGCTCCAACACTGGAGGCTTTCAAAGAGAAACTAGGCAACCATTGATTTGAAATGATATAAAGTCTCCTGCTTGACCAGAGGGTTGGACTAGATGACCCCCAAGTTCATTTTCATCCCTGTCATTCTAACCTCTGGGGGCTTCTGTGTGTTTGTCTTTCCTGGGTTCAGAGAACCTCTAGTGACCCTGTTTAACTGCTCGCTTCTTTCCCTGCTCCCTCCAGAATACGACTTTAGAGCCGGTGCTAGTCCCTGTCGTCAACTGTGCCTGTCACCCAAGCAAGAATGTGGCAAAGGAATCCTTGAGGACACTGCAGTTCCTATTCCGGCATCTGAATGTGCAAAAACATGGATGGAAAGCGGTCAAACTGATTCTGGTGCTGGGAAAGTATTTTGCTGATGTACGTCAACAAAACAACGACAAACTAGTTTCCTCTCTCTCTCTCTCTCTCTCTCTCTCTCTCTCTCTCTCTCTCTCTCTCTCTCTCTCTCTCTCTCTCTCTCTCTCTCTCTCTCTCTCTCTCTTCCTCTCTTTTCCCCCCCTCCTTCCTCCCCCCTTCCCTCTCTTTTTCTCCCTTGAAGAGGGCCTGGGTACCATCTGCAGAATTCTAATTTTATCGAAAAGCCTTAGAAATAGTTCAGCCGCAACTGTGTTGTTGTCATTTAAAAGAGTGGGAGAGCTTGCAGATGGTCCTTGAGCCCTTCCAGAGAGCTGGAGAAGGGACAGGTGAGGTGGAAGAGAATGAAGGTTGCCACTCTCTTCAGCTCCACCAAACCACCACCAATTCCTCTCCATGTTCCTTAAATGTCTAGACAGAGCACTTTGAGATGTGAGGCCTGAGAACTCCAGAGGTTGAAGTCCCCACATCTGAAAGCTGCTCAGATTGGAAAAAACTGGTCTCCATCAATATTTCTCCTCCTTGGCAACTTGAAGAGGTGAGGACTTCAACTCCCAGAACTCTCCAGCCATCATCCTGGAGTTGGCGTGTGTGTTGCCATCTCTTCTAGTTTTTCACCACACATTCCACTTCCTGGATGCTCTTGGAGGGACTGAACCCTTTCTCTTCCTTCGTAGGATGATATTGAGTTGCGCAACACCTCCATCACACTCTTCGGTCTCGTCTTAAAAGGAGTCAAGGAGACAGAGGAGAATCTGACCAAACCCATCCTGCACAGCCTGATTCCTCTGGTCATCCAGTTGGCTAATAGTTGGACCCGAGAGGTGAGTTGAAGGGTGGGGTCCACTAAGCTCCTGTCCCGAAGGCTCCCTTCTCCACAAGACTATGCTGTGCCCCCATCTTCACTTAGGGCAATGTTGTTGCATCTTGTGGGCCCTCTGGAGAAGGCAAAGAGATTCTAGCAAATCCTCATGTTGTGAGGTCCTTGGTGCTCTCTGAACCTGGTTGTTTTCTTCCAGACCTTTCCTGACCCAACTAGGTGACAGCATCAGGACATTGGAGGGGAGGGTTTGGCCTCTGTTTAATGTCCGGTCATTTTCATGTGGGTGTAGGTTGTCTGTTGGGTCGTTCTTGGATTAGGGGGTTGTTTCCCGCTTGATGGTTTGCCTAGGACCAATAGAGGAGAATCAGGGTTGAATTGTGGGGACCTCTGGCCTTCAGAGACTCCCTTGCCCTGCATGGCTTCCTCCTGGAAGGGCTCATCCCCTTCCCCACCTCCTGAGCAAGGAGAAGGCTGGGTTCTCTCTGCAGAAGATGGACCACCTCAGAACTGGATCCTCTGACGCCTCCTTCCCTCCCTCGGCCCAGGTCTCCAGGAACACTCTGACCTCCTGCATCTCCTTTATGAAGTGGGAGGAGATTTCAGAGAATTTGTTTGATTACGAGATTTACCCCAATGCCAAGAGCATGTATTGGAGCATCTGCTCTGAGATGGTAAGTAGGAGCCCAGCTGGCTTCTTCTCTTCTGGATTAGAGTAGAATATGTTTTCTTTTTCTCCTGCCTTTCTTCTTTTGATCAATCATTCAAGATAGTAGACATCCCTCATGTTTCTCCTCCTCCTCTGATTTCCTTCCCAACAACCCTGTAAGGTGGGCTGCCCTGAGATAGAGGGACTGGACCCAAGTCACCCAGGAGGCTTTCATGCCTAAGGCGGGAGTCGAACTCACTGACTCCTGGTTTGCGGTCTGATGTCTCAACTACCAGACTGAGATGACTAGAAGGATTCTTCTTGGGTTTTGCTTCCTCGGGAACACTAGAGGCTCTGTGCCACCAAGAGGACTAGAAACCTTGCTGATTTGTGGATTCATACTATACTATACCATATAATGTACTAATATTATGTTGTATTGCATAGTATAATAATCTAGTATTGTATATTAATATGGTTTAGTATAATAAAATATAGTGTAGGATAACAATCTTATAGTTTATAGTACAATACGATACAATATAATAAAATTCAATGTTATGGAAGACATTGCTGTGGAGGACATGAGGACTAGAAACCTTAGAAGGAAAAAAAGTGGAAGCTGCAGAGTTCATTGTTGGTGGTCTTGTGTTCCCCAGATCAGTCGATGGAAGAAAAACCTGCCAGAAATGTTGGAGCAGATGCTGGAATTCCTGAAGAGCCAAAATTCTTCGTCCCGAGAGGCCGCTGCCCTCTTAATTGGTAACCCCAAATGCAATCTCTGGCAGGAGGGGAGGGAAAACCAGGGCAGGCAGGCGGCCTAAGGCCAAACATGCTGACCATCATCATAATCACACACACACACACACACACAAAAGGACCCCTTTCTTAAGAGTATGACTGAGGTTGTTAATACGAGTCGGTTTGCCAAGTGTCCAAATTTTGATCACTTGATGGGTGGAAAACTTGGACGACTGTCAGCCTTCGTCCTTCTTGCCATGCAGTTTCTAGACAGACCCGATTCCTGGGACCATCCCGTAAAGTCCCAAAGTGACTCTTCCAAGTAGACACAAAAGAATTCTGCCTTTTCTTCCTTGAATCCCTCGGTTCAGCTGTCTCTGCTGACTCCACCAACCTTTTCTTTGCCTGTGTCTAGGCTGCTGCGCTCAATACATGAACCGGAATGTGGTGACTGCCAAGCAAATTGAAAAGGTTTTCCTGGGTGAGTTTCAAAGTCCCCTCGCTTGAAGCGGAGACTTTCTCTCCAGAAGCTCCGTCGCTCCGTCGTTCGTTCTCAAGGTGGATCCCGGGAATCATTGGTTTTCTGGATTCCTTTCAGGTGTGCGGGACCTCCAGGACGATCAGGATCCCTCGGTGGCTCAGGCTGCAGCCACATCCTTGGAGGAAATATTACGGCACTGCGGCTATCAAATCAAGCCAGATCTGGTTAGCACCCAACTCCTCTCCAACGTCTTCCGGAGCATCTCCAAGACTGAAAAATCATAGCTGAATAGTTTAATCCTTTACTTTATTGTAATGGCATCTCATACATTAAAGTTGTGCCTTCTTCAATCTATATCATACATTAGAAAATAAAACTATACAATTGTATTGAAATGTCCATTCTATGCAATGAAGTTGAAAATGCCTGATATTGCATTTCTGTTGCCCTCTGCAGTAGAAACCAAGATAGTTTCTGCTCTGGGATGGAAGCTCTTTTTCAGTCTATTTGCCCTGGCTTTTATTGTCCCGTACCATCTGCCAGATGGTAATAGTTCAAAAAAAAACGGTGCCCAGGAGGAGATGGATTTTTAAGGATGTTTTGAACTTTTTTTAAAAGCAGCAGGACCTATAAAGTTCTTCCAAAGAGGGGAGGGGGCAACCAAGGACACTGCTCTTCAGAGAAAAGAAAGATGGCGGTGTTTGTCTCCGTGATGATCTGTGAGCCTTGAATGCGGTATGCGGAAAGAGCACCTATCCCCTTCCCCTCATGAAAGATCTTGCCTTTAGCCAAGTGTTTCAGCATATCTTTCAAAATTAAATCAGAGTCCAAGGCAAAGTATTCCTCAAAGTTCCAATTTATGAAGAGAGCCATGTGGGCACATCTGTGGAAACCCAAATCTGAAAGCTTCCTGGGTTTTCCCACCCAGTTGAAAGTTCAAGATCTTCCTCCACATCCATCAGTCCATCCCATGGTCCAATCTCCCTCTGCAACACTGGCAGTTCCACCCATCCAGGGCCGGTCAGGTGCAGAGGTGCAGAGACAAAGGATGACCTTTGTCTTTTTCTAGAAAGGAATTTATTTTGACAACAACACATTCTGCTCCTTACTGCTCCCCCTCCCAATTCCCCATTAATGAAACAGCATAGCACAATAATAGGGAGTGTGGCAGGCCAAAGATCCTAAAAGGAACCGGCTGCAGGCGTGACACCTTGGGAGAGACCACGAAGGAACATCGTGGAAATAGGACCTGGTCCAATCTCCCACTGCCACGCTGGAGGAGATGACTTTTTAAGGATGTTTTGAACTTTTTTATGGCAGCAGGACCTATAAAGTTCTTCCAAAGTGGGGAGGGGGCAACCAAGAACCTTCTGGGCACTTCCAGCTGATCTTTGGGGAAAGGGAGCAAGCATGAAGATAATTCTTACTGTCAGGGTTCCAAATATCATCCAAAATTAAATCAGAGTCCAAGGCAAAGCATTCCTCAAAGTTCCAATTGATGAAGAGAGCCATGTTGGCACATCTGGGAAAACCCAAATCTGAAAGCTTCCCGGGTTTCCCCACACAGTTGAAAGTTCAAGATCTTGCCCCCACACCCACCAGTCCATCCCATGGTCCAATTTCCCACTGCCATGCTGACAGTTCCACCCATCCAGTTCCGGTCAGGTGTAGAGGTGCAGAGAACAAAAGATGACCTTGGCTTTCTCCATAGTGTGGGGAGGAGTATCCAGACTGGGTTAACTTTATCCACTCATTGATTGGACCGAGCCGGATAAATTCCTTAAACCCCCGCCATTGTTACTAGGCAATATCCAGTTAGGCTGATTTACAAGCCTTCCTAAGGTTGTTGAACTTCTATGCTGTGTTTCCGCCACATAAGGCCACAGTAGCCGAACCCCTACATCACTTATTGGACAGTTCCGCTCCATGGGTATGGATGGATCTAGAGGAGCGGGCTTTTAAAACTGTCAAGCAATTACTGACTTCATCTGCTGTCCTTATTTAATACAGTGAAAAGCTACCTTTAGTTTTGGCTTGTGATGCCTTGCCCTTTGGCGTTGGCGCAGTCCTCAGTCACACCCTCCCTAATGACCTTGAAGCTCCTATTGCTTTTTACTCTCGCACCTTATTGAAGGCTGAGCGGAATTATAGCCAGCTTGATAAGGAGGCCTTGGCTGCCGTTGTGGGAGTAAAAAGGTTCCATTACTTCCTTTATGGCCGTCCCTTCACCCTGATCACAGATCAAAAACCGTGGTTAGGCATTCTGGCAGGGGATCGTCCTACCCCACAAATCCTATCACCCCGGATGTTAAGGTGGTCGGAGTTCTTATCTTCCTATTCCTACTCTTTACTTTACCGACCTGGTAAACAAATTGGACACGCTGATGCCCTCAGCAGGTGCCCATTGCTTCTCTTAGTGACGGACCCTGCTCTGGTTGCCATGAGGAATTGTCGGAATTGCAGAGCTGCCTGTTGTGGGGAACTAGGGTTGTCATTCCTACAGAGTTACAGACCACTGTGTTGTCACGCCTCCATGATGGCCATCCAGGCATAGTCTGTATGAAAGCCTTAGGTCGTGGCTATGTCTGGTGGCCCAACATGGACTCGGACATTGCTTCCTGGATGCAACAGTGCTCCAATTGCCAACGTTCTAGGCCTGCTCCACCTTCCATTCCTCCCAGGGAATGGGATATTCCTAAAAGTCCATGGTCCCGCATTCATTTGGACTATGCAGGCCCTATGGAGGGAAACAATTTTCTCCTCGTTGTAGTGGATGCATTGTCCAAATGGATTGAGGTTTGCCACTTACATTCTACAACAGTCGAGTCCACAATTAGAGCTTTAACCAAATTATTTACGACCCATGGATTGCCGGATACTGTGGTATCCGACAATGGGCCCCAATTTGTGTCAGCATGCTTCCAGACGTTCCTGGCCTCTCTAGGTATCCGGTAGGTTTTTGTTGCCCCTTATCACCCCCAAGGGAATGGGCTTGCCGAACGACCTGTCCGCTCTGTAAAAGATGTCCTTAGCCGTTTAGACCGGGGCAGTTGGCAAGCCCGTCTCTCCACTTTCCTTTTCACCCAACATACCACTCCTTGTCAAAATTCGGGTAAGAGTCCCGCTGAGATTTTAATGGGACATCGACTCCGAACTACCCTAGATAGACTTCATCCCAAATTTGCGTCGCAAGGGCCTTGTGGGGACCCAGGGGTATCGAGATACTTCTGCATGGGGGATCCTGTTTTTGCACAACATTTCATGGGTGACCCAAAGTGGCTGACTGAGTACATAACTGCTTTCACTGGGCCCTGTTCCTATAGGGTCCGGACCGAGACTGGAAGAGAATGGCGGCGCCATGTAAACCAATTGCGGCGGCGCATCTCCGGGGCAGACCATCAGTTAGTAGCCAGAGAGAACAGCTACCTGCCACCTGATGCCGCCTGCTGGCAACCATCCCTGCCTCTGGACCCGCCTCCTACCCCGTGACATAAATCGATCTCGTTGGATAACTCACCTGTTGTTGGCCGCCAAGTTCCAAGGCCGGAGTTTCTCAGTGAAGAGCCTATTCCACGCCGCCCATCGTCGGAAAGCAGAGACACGCCTCCTCCAACAATGACCACCGTTGAACTTCGCAGGTCTGGCCGGATAAGACGTCGGCCCACCTACTTATCTGACTACGCATGCGCAATCCGGGGGAAAGAGGTGTTAAGTCCTTGGACGTATGACTGCTGCCAGGCAGATTGGAAACCAAGCATGTTGATTGGTTCACACGCGCCTGAAGCCAGGTGCGGCAAAACGCAGCCTGCGGATTGGCTCCGCTGCCTGACAGCTGTCAGATAAGTAGCTGTCAGGCAACTCTGTTAGTTCAGTTCTAGTTTGTGAAGCCTGTTGAATAAACATGTTAGCTACAGTCCTCGCCTGATTCTTATTGGTTTTGCGAATGAATGAGGTTCCTGCAGCGGTAATCGCCCCCATGACTGATGCCCCTTTCAAGGGTGGGGGCCATGAGGCAAAGGGAAAGAAAAAGCATGTGGAACCACAAGCCTCAAAAGGGGCCAAATTGGGTTTCAAAATCCCCTAAACCTGCCTCTAAACAGAAGCATAAGGCACCAGAAAGCATTTGTAAAAGGACCAGCAGCCAGAAGTCTTCTCCTGTCCTGAGCACCATCAAGGGGAAACAGTCTGCACTCTCTTCGCCTGGGAGGGCTGCAGAGGAGGGTCCCTCCCTCCATGTGAGGATCCCCATTGACACTTCAGACCTCTGGGGTTCTAGCCAAGGTTGGCATTTGCCCCCACGCACTACCCCACCTGTGCTTTCCCCCTCCCCATGGGGGCTTCACCTCAACCTCTTCTCTCTACATCCACAGGGGTTGGTGCTGCTCAATTACCCCCATGTGGGTGTCCAATTTTCAGGACCTAATGGTCAGGGCTTTCCGGCAGTGCATGGGTGCTGCTTTCCAACAGCCTCAAATTCAGCCCCAGGTTGCTCCTCCATCTGCAGCTCCTGTGGGGATAGGTGGTCAGGAGGATATTCCTCCAGTCGCCCCTGTTTCTTCCCATGACAATAGTGATTCTGAATCTGAGGAGGGCAAAATCAGATAGGAAAAGCTTTCAGGGGATGAGAACATATGCCCTTCTAAGCCTTCCTTCCCAGTTTGTTTCAGCCTCATAGTTTAAGTGTCTACTCTTTAAAGCTAAGGCATCAGCCAAATTTGGCAACAAGCCACCGGAACCCCTGGTGCAACCTCAGGGCTTTTCTGCTGAGACTAGATTTGAGGAACAGGCTATTGAGGCTGACAAGGTGGCCACCCCCAAATCCTTTTTTGACCTGGTCAAGCACCAGTGAGCATCTCCAGCATCTGGCCCTATGCCCACTTCCACTGACAAAACGTTCTTTAATGTGGGCAAGGACATGGCTCAGGTGCTGTTGCAACCCACTATTGATGCACCTGTCACAGCCCTGTATACATCTGCAAACATGCCCGGAGAACAAGAGGACGCTCTGAAGACGGAGGACAAAAAGACTGACCTCACCTTACAAAGGGGTCATCAGGCAGCGAGAGCAGTTACCACTACCTCCTCCTTTAACTGGTCTTCTTTACTTTGGTTGCAGGATATTCAGCAGCGAATGCCAATAGCAGATGTCAGGTCACATCAGGACATCAACAAACTGGTGGCAGCGGGACTTCCGGTTCCGGCTCCAGCGGCGACAGGCGAGCCTAGCGCTCGCTCGCCGCTTTGTTTCTTTTTCTGCCCCCCCACGGGGGCGAGACGCCCCTTGTTTGGGGGTCTCCCGTAAAGCCGGCTCGACAGGGATGCCCCCCCTCACGGCGGTGGGGGAAGCGACCCTCGTCGCGGCTTAGGTGAAGGAGAACATGCTGCGGGGGGTTCTCCCTTCGCCTAAGGAAGACGGTGCCATTCGCATTCATGTAGAGGGCTAATCGTCGATGTCGGAAGGCTTTCCGAGGCTTCAGCTGCAAGGGGAGAGTGAGTGTTCAAAAACTTGTTTTTTTCTACTGTCAGCCGGGCTGAAAGGACTGGGAGGGGGGTGTTTGTTTTTTAAAAAAAAACCTCGGACTTAAGCGGCACCTGGAAATGGTTCCTCGCGGCGAGGAGCGGAAATCTTTAATCCTGACTGTTTGCGCTAAGGGAAAGTGGTCTGCGGTTTGCTTGCAACAATGTCTCTAGGTCTGGCTGAAACAATTTCTCTCACTACTCTCTCCTGTGGCTCTGAGCTGGGCGATGGAAGATGGCCTCTCTTTGTTCCTGACTGACTATTTTGTTTATGGAAAATTCCCAGCGTCTCTTTGCAACTTGGACTCTCTCTGGCTATTAATGGAGAATTTTTTCCTTTTGGATTTGTGATTTCTTTTCTGGAGTACCTTCGCTATTACACCTATTGAGTTGGAAAATTGTTTCTCTCTTGGTTCCTGAATTTTACAACGTTACAACCCTGATCAGAACTTTTGGCTCCCGGTCAATCTCACCAACCCCACCCTGAAAATGCCATTTTAGTGGCACTGACTTTAATAGTTAATCATGGCTCAAGAAACAGCACTGGCAAGCTTAGAACAAAGGATGGCTTCTCTTGAAACTGTTCTACAAACTTTGGTACAAGAGATTAAAGCCCAGAGGGCAGAAAATATCAATTTCAAGAAGGAGCTATTGGACACACGGAAGCAAGTGCTGGAAAATACACAGAAGAATGAAGAATTGGAAGGGGGGCTGGTGGGGGCTAAGGGAGAGATTAAAAATGTTACTAATGAGGTTGGGGAAATAAATGGGCATGTGTCTAGGATTGATATGGAAAGAATGACATATTTTTTGAGATTTCAGAATGTTTTTGAGCAACTTGGTGAATGCCTCCCTGATCTTAAGAGCACGATTATAGCAGACTATTTACAAAAACCTAAGGATGAGATCAGGGGGGACATTGACCTAGTTTATAGAATAAACTCAGCATATGCCAGGATAAATGAAGTGCCTAGAGAGATACATGTGAAATTTGTTAGAAGGTCAACCAGAGAGGAAATCCTGAAAGTGCAGAGAGAAAGTCCGTTAATCTACCAACAAAAAACGGTTGCTATCTTGAAGCAGATCCCTAGAAAGATTAGAGATGCAAGAAGGAAATTTTCCTTCTTGTCTAAAACATTGTTTGACCATGGGATTTGGTTCAAGTGGGTGACACCTGAAGGGATGCTGGTATTCTGGGATGGAGGAAGAGTGAGGATTAAAACAGTTGCGGAGGCGGAAGCCTTTCTTAAAAAACACTCCTCTATCCTGGGGGAAGATCCAGGGGGGACGGAGGGGGCCACGGCCCCGCCCACTGGGGGCCAGGGAGGAGAAAAAGAAGATACAATTGCCAAGAGACTTAGATCGAAAAAATAACTTTGCCTTGACTTTTTTTTGGAACAACTTTGCATAATATTTGTATTTGGATTTTTTGTAAAGGACTGACAGCATAGAAATGAGAATTTAGGTATATGTACATGCTTTCACTTTGTAGTGTTATGAAAAATGTTTCTTTTTTTATTGTTATCAATGTATTTTGAGGTCCTGGAAGAGCCGACGACTTCGACGTGAATGCTCTCAAAATTTCTTTGTATCCCTTACCCTACCCTATAGAAAAAATGTAAAACCAATAAAACTTTTTCAATATAACAAACTGGTGGCAGCCATCCAATTTTCTTTGGGTGTCACTTTAGTCAAAGCCAGGTTTGCCTCCAGGGCAATTGCTTCATCTGTAGCATCTTGCAGGTTGCTTTGGCTGCGGCAGTGGCAAGCGGTTGTGTGCCACTTATGGTGCCTGGCATCAGCCCCCTTTGCTGGAGGGTCCCTCTTTGGCACTGCTATTGGCCCTTTCTTATTTGAGAATAAGGACAAATGGAAGGTGTTTCCCCCAGCTCCTAGGAAGGGCAATTTCCAGGCAGCACCCTACCCTTGTCGCTCCAATTTCCATGATGAAGATTATGGTTCTTCCTTCCAGGGTCAGGACTACGATTCTTCTTTTAGGGGGTCTGATTTCAGTCAGTCAGGTTTCATACTGTACCAGGGAGGCTGTGCCCCCAGCCAGAGATATCAAACAGATAGGCATCAGAGGGGTAGACAGCAGAAATGGCCCTTTCAAAGGGGCGGAAGAGGCGGTGGTGGGCACTCCTTCTGCAAGAATTAATTCTGGGCCCAGCTCTTCCCCCATCAGGGGACGCTTGGCATATTTCGCCGACCGTTGGGACTCCTCTACCTCTGATGCATGAGTGCAGTCAACCATCAGGTCAGGTTTAGCTGTTGAACTTATCTCCAGCCCTCCAAGCAACTTCCGAGTCTGCCCAATCTCAAATAATCCAACTCAGAGGCAACTTGTGCAGGAAGCCATTCAACACCTATTGGACATTAGGGCTATCCAACTGGTGTCTCCAGTTCAACAGGGTCAGGGTTATTATTCCATTCTCTTTGTAATCCCAAACGCTTTGGGCGTCTGGAGAGCTATTCTTGATTTGAAATGGTTTAAACGCTATGTGCGTTATCGCAGGTTTAAGATGCATTCACATCCACTCAATATTAGAGGGTATTAGGCAGGGAGATGTCCTCATGTCCATCAACCTTACTGAGGCCTACCTGCACATACCTATAGCCCCTGAATACCAACAGTTTCTCAGGTTTTGCTACCTTGGGCACCACTTCCACCCTGTCCTTTTGTAGGAGATAGGTGCGGGATATAAATCAAATAAAACTAAAACTAAACTAAAACTTCCAGTACTGAGCCTTACCCTTCGGGTTGTCATCTGCGCCTCAAGTCTTCACGAAGGTGATGGTGACATTGGCAGCGTTCCTGAGACAGGAGCTGTGCGAATCCAATGCTACCTAGATGACCTGTTGCTACAGTCCTCTTCTGTAAGTGGTGCCCTAAGGGACTTAGACATTACATGTCCACCCTGAGAGGCCAGGGGCTTTTGATCAATTTGGCCAAAAGCTATCTACAGCCTACCACAAGGCTGATTCATCTAGGAGCCTTGATAGATGCTGTGTCAGGCACAGTATTTCTATCGCCAGAGAGACAGATTAGTCTTAGAGAGTTGGCTTCCCAGGTTCTCAGGGAATGTAGATTATCCTTAACTACATTGTACAAATTGTTAGGCACTATGGTGTCTGCCATTGACATTGTTCCCTGGGCGTGCCTTCACAGTAGAGACCTTCAATGGTTTTTGGGGCCATTTCAGCGAAGGCTCATGAGCTGCTCCCACATCCAGGTTCTTCTGCCAGCCGAAGTCTCCCGCTCTTTGACTTGGTGGACATCATCTGCCATAACCAAGGGGGAATTCTTCGGGATCCCGGACCGAGTGACGGTCACTTCAGATGCCAGCCTATTTGGATGGGGTGCCCACCTTCAGAGGAGAACCTGGTGGCTTAGTGGCTAAAACATCTGCCTAACATGTAATACAGCCCTGGTTCAAATCCCAGTAAGGATACGGCTAGCTGATGAGAACTAAATAGCTAGAAATAGATCTATACTAGTTTCCCTTATATACAGATGGACATGGACAATGGCACCAAGCGGAACTAGCTCACAACATAAACTGGTTGGAACTCAGGGCATTCCACCTGGCTCTCAAACCATTTTGCTTTTCGGTCAAGGGCAGAAATATTCTGGTCCTCACGGACAACATGGCCACCAAGGCTCATGTAAACAGGCAGGGGGGGTGACCAGGTCAAAGTCCCTCATGCTGGAGGCCAGGAGCTTGGGTCTTTGGTCCGAGAGGAATTTGCTCTCAATAACAGCAGAACCTTTTTGGCTGCCCGGAGGTCGACCTGTTTGCAACCCCCCTCAATATTCAGCTCCCAATTTTTAATTCCTGGTTTCCTTCGCAGAACGTGGAGGGGGTGGATGCTGTCTGCTGCCAAAGGCCTCGGGGGCTCCTTTATGCTTTCCTGCCTTTGCCCCTGATTCCCAGAGTCATTCAAAGTATCTGGCAGAAGGGGACGGAGATGGTGATGATCACCCCATATTGGCCACGGCAGCCCTGGTTTGCCGACCTTTGATCTCTATCAGTGGACATGCCCTGAAGGATCCCCCAGGAAATGATTTTCCTCAGCCAGGAGTCACAGGAGCATCCGGAGCCTCAATGGCTCCTGTTGACTGCCTGGTGCTTGAGCGAAGCATCCTGAGGAGGGACAACTTTTCCTCCAGGGTCATTCAGATTATTCAGGCTTCCCGGCGGCCTTCCACAGAGTGCATATACAGTGCGACCTAGCACACTTTTTGTAGCTGGTGTTCAACGAACCACTTTGACCCGGTACAAGCCACTATCCCACAGGTCCTGGACTTCAAGGTGCTGGTCACCATCTTTAAAACACTCCATGTCACAGGGCCCAGTTACTTGCGGGACCGTCTCCTACCGCATACCCCCTTCGACCGGTCCGCTCCCACAGGGAGGGCCTCCTGAGGGTGCCGTCTGTCGGTCAATGCTGGTGGGCAGCGCCCAGGGGGAGGGCCTTCTCTGTGGCAGGCCCGGCCCTCTGGAATGACCTACCCCCCGAACTTCATACTATCACAGACCTTCGCCTTTTTCACCGTTGAAAACACACTTCTTTCACCTAGCTGGCCTAGCTTAGAGCTTAGATTTTAGATTTTAGCTTAGATTTTAGCCTAGATTTTAGCCTAGAAATAATGTAACTGTATTTGGTAGGGGATTTTAAATGTTTTTAGTTTATTTTAGCACAGGCTAGTTAATTTAATTCCATTTTAACACTGCATTGTATTTATTGTATTGTTTTATATTTGCCTGTGAGCCTCCCTGAGTCCCTTCAGGGAGATAGGGCGGGATATAAATCCAAATAAACTGAAACTGAAACTTTCTTCAAGAGGGCCTGGACAAAGGGTTGGCTCCTAATACCATTGAGAGACAGGTATCCACAATTTCTTCTGTACTTTTGTTCAGTAGGTCATAAACTTTGACTCAACTTCCTGTGGTCAAGAGCTTTCTCAAGGGTGCTTTGGTACTCCTTTACATAAGGTATTGGATACTTTGACAAGTGCTCCCTTTGAACCATTGCAGGATGTGGCTCTTAAGTTCCTGACTTTCAAGGTGGCCTTTTTGGTGACCATAACTTCCGCTAGACAGATTTCTGAACTACAGGCATTGTCTACCAGGGCTGATTTGTGTGTGTTCCACCAAGAGTTTACATTTGCCAGTTCACTTTGTCAGGAGACTTGGTTTGATCCTCCATCCCCAACATTTCCACCCGTCTTCTTAATTTTCCGTTTATTCCAGCAAACATCAGCGAGAGGGCTTTCCCCCTTGCTTTCTGCCCCCGGCTCCTGGGGTGAAGCAGGAAAAGCGCCCCACCAACCACCATCTGGCTGGGGGCCTCCCGCAGCCACCTGTACAGCAGGGGGTTCACCCAAACCCCCTGTGCCCCCGAGGGGGCCCACCAGAGAAGCAAGCGGTGGACGCACCTGAAAACGCATTTGTCGCCTTTGGAAGCCAGAAGTCGAGTCCCAGGCTTTAGCTTCTTCATTCACCATCTGTATGCTGACGATACTCAGCTGTACATATCCACCCCAAACCACCCCAACGATGCCGTCGAGGTGCTGTCCCGGTGTCTGGAGGCCGTACGGGGCTGGATGGGTAGCAACAAACTCAGACTCAACCCGTCCAAGACCGAGTGGCTGTGGTTTCCAGCACCCCAGTACAGCCAGATTAATCCAACACTGGCCATTGGGGGCATCCAACTAGCCCCCGTTGAGAGGGCGCGCAACTTGGGTGTCCTCCTGGATTCCCGGCTGACCATGGAGGACCATGTGTCGGCCGTGGCCAGGGGGCATTTTATCAGGTACGCTTGATACGCCAGTTGCGCCCCTTACTGGACCGGGGAGCTCTTCGCACAGTCACTCAGGCATTGGTGACATCTCGGCTGGACTACTGTAACGCTCTCTACATGGGGCTCCCCTTGAGGTGCACTCGAAGGTTACAGCTAGTCCAGAATGCGGCCGCGCGGGTAATTATGGGTGCCGCAAGGCAGGCCCACATAACACCTCTCCTGCGTGAGCTGCACTGGCTGCCTGTGGCCTTTCGGGTGTGCTTCAAGGTGCTGATGACCATCTTCAAAGCGCTCCATGGCTCGGGGCCTAGCTATATCCGCGACTGCCTCTTGCCCCATACATCCCTTCGACCGATCCGCTCCCACAGAGAGGGCCTTCTCAGGGTACCGTCGGCCGGGCAATGCTGGTTGGCGGTGCCCAGGGGATGAGCCTTCTCTGTGGCGGGCCCTGCCCTCTGGAATGACCTTCCCCCCGATCTACGCACCATCGTGGACCTCTGCCTCTTCCGCCAATGTCTTAAAACTTACTTATTCCAACAAGTCGGCCTAGCATAACCCCATTTCTGATTTTATAGGGATAATTTTAAATTTTAGAGTGTTTAGAGGGAATTATTTAATTAGTTTTTAAAATTTTGGATTTTGTACTGTGTATGTTTTTTAACGATGCCTGTGCGCCGCCCTGGGTCCTTTTTTAGGAGAATGGCGGGGTATAAATTTAATAAAATAAATAAAATAAATAAATAAATAAAAATTCTATTAAAATGTTTCCTTTGCAGAAGTGATTAGAGTAAGTATATCTTCTGATTATTATCTAATTCCTGCCATGCGGAAGCTAAATGTCAGAGTGTGTATTTATTATAACAGATTCTTGGCATGGATGAGATTTACTCTGCTAAATGTTTTGTATTTGTTTTTCAAGGATTGAGACCATATCCAAAAAGGCAATGAAATGCTATCACAAGTCACATGAAAATTTTATAAATGTGGACAGTGCCACCTAAGATTACATGACTATTTCCATGATTTCTATGAATTGATCTAACTCCTTTCTGAAGGGGAAAAAATGGTTACGGGAGCTACGTTTGTCTAACATATTAAAGAGAAAGATTAAGAGGGACATGGTAAGGGTCTCAAAAGTAATTGTGGGGCTATCGTAGTGAAGAGGGCATTGCCTTATTAAAGAGAGATCCAAACTAAAAGTAAGGATAAATTTTCTGACAGTGAGAACAATTAATCAAAGGAATGAAAGATCACTGGAGATTTTACTGGGAAGGTATAAGGCTCGTGACTTCAGCAGGTAATGAGACGACAAGACCTTTGAGGTCCCTTCCATTACAATGATTCTATATTCTGTGAAATTAGCCAACAATAGCATTGATAACATTACCTAGTTTGATAATGAAATGTCTGCAAGAAAGAGGGATCCCACAGGATTCCTAAGCAATAGCTTCTTAAAAATAACAGTAATATCAGCACTGTAATATAATAATGTTACAGAAGGAAAGCCTGCATCAATAATAATAATAATAATAATAATAATAATAATAATAATAATAATAATAACAACAACAACAACAACAGCAACAACAACAACAGCAACAACAATCAAGAAGGCATTTGACTCATTACCCCACAGCTGGATTAACACCTGTCTGGAAAACTTTGGAATTAGCAAAAATATCTGTACATTTTTGAAAGCAAATATGCAAAAATGGAAAACAGTTCTAACAACAAATGGGGAGAACATTGGTGAAGTCAACATCAGAGGAGGAATATTCCAAGGAGATTCACTTTCACCACTACTGTTCAACATTGCATTATTTCCCCTGACAATAATCCTACGGAACACAAAACTAGGATACCAAATCTCAAGACAACATTGCAAGATAAACCATCTACTATACATGGATGACTTTAAAATGTATTTGAAAAGCCCCACTGAACTTAAATCAAAACTCAACACAGTTCAAATGTTCAGCAGTGACATCAAAATGAACTTTGGCCTTGAAAAATGTGCTATATTATCCATGCAGCGAGGAAAAATGAAAAAACAGAAGGAATAGAACTAGGAAATGGAAATATAGTGAAAGCAATGGCAAAGGATGATGGTTACAAATACCTAGGCATATTGGAAGCAGATAAGATCTTGAATGAAAAAGTCAAAGAGTCAACACAAAAGGAATACATCAGGAAGGTCCGCAAAATATTAAAATCAAAGCTGAATGCCGGAAACACAATTGAAGCCATTAATACATGGGCAGTTCCAGTGATACGCTATTCAGCTGGAATCATCAACTGGACTCTGACTGAACTGGAAAACCTGGACCGGAAAACATGCAAATTTTTGAATATATACCATGCTTTACATCCACGAAATGATATTGACAGGTTGTACCTGCCAAGAAAAATAGGAGGCAGGGGGCTATTGCAAATCCATCAAATTATAGAAGAAGAAAAATGAAGTTTGAATGATTATGTGAACCAAAGTACAGAAAAATTGCTGCAGGCTGTAAAAATGGAGAACAGCATAAAAACAACAGAAACAAAGGCAGAATATAAGGAAAAACAGCTGGATGACAGATTAAATAGATGGAAGACCAAGGCTTTGCATGGACAGCACTTGAAAAACATTGAAGGAAAATGTGATGACAACTTGACATGGACATGGCTTAAGATGGGAACTATCAAGAAAGAAACAGAAGTTTTAATACTGGCCGCTCAAGAACAAGCACTACAAACTAATACCATGAAAGCGAAGATTCAAAAATCCATTGACAACCCAGACTGCCGACTTTGCAATAACAAAGTCGAAACTGTTTCACATTTAATATGTGAATGCAGCAAAATCGCACAAACTGATTACAAAGCTAGACACGACCAAGTTGCTAAATTAATCCACTGGTCATTATGTAAAAAATATGGTTTACCTGTATCCAGAAAGTCATGGGAACACAAAGTAGAAAAGGTTATTAAGAATGAGAGGGTGAAGATCTTGTGGAACTTTTGAATACAAACAGACCGTCATTTGGAGCACAACACACCAGATATCACGGTTGTAGAGGGCCAAAGTGTACAGTTCATTGATATCGCTGTTCCTCGAAGAAAGAGAACTAGAAAAAATCATGAAATATCACGACCTGGCCATCGAAACCACACGGCTATGGATGAAGCATGTCACAGTGACACCCATTGTCATCGGGGCACTTGGCACCATGTCCAAGAATTTTAATAAATATCTCAGCAAATTGCAGCTTCCTGCAATAACACCAGTGGAACTGCAAAAAACGGCGCTACTTGGCACATCTTATATTCTACGAAGATACTTGGTTGATACCTAGGATGCTGGCAGCAAACTGTATCACCAATTAGCACCAGTCAATAGTATTTGTAATATGCATTTTTAAATGTTCAATTGGCTGAGTTTCATGTTTTATCAATAAAGTAAATAATAACAAGAACAACAACAATACTAACAACAACAATAATAACAATAGTTGAAAAGAAAAAAGTATTGTTCATTGACATTGCAATACCTGGTGATGCACGAATTAAAAACAAGCAGCAAGAAAAAAATCACAAAGTATCGGGACTTGCAAATTGAAGTTGAGCGACTGTAGAAAAATAAATTGTATGCTGTCCCAATTGTAATTGGAGCCCTTGGAGCAATACCTAAAGAGCTACCTCGCTATTTAGAAATTCTAAATTTACTGGACTTGAACATTCTGATTCTACAAAACCCGCCCTACTTGTAGCAATTTATATCCTCCGACGTTACCTTAACAGTTCCTAGGTCCTTGCTTAGGACTTGAGCTGTTGAGCTACCCACCCGTCCCAAAGGCTGTGAATCTCACCAAAGATTAACCACAGAACAACAAAAACAAGAACAACAACTGGCCACCAAAAGGTTAAGCATAATAATTGTTTCACGGTTGTTTCGTCTTGTTTCTTGCCAACATATGATTGAAAGAAATAGACAAAATGAAATTAAAGGAGATTAAAACAAGATTAATGTCAAGGAGAATGTAGAAAGAAACCATTTTCTTCCCTGATCTGTTTCTTTAATTCTTACCTTTCTCTGCTTGTTTTGATTTTATCTTCCAAAGCTGTAAAGCGTCATAATTTTGGGTCATAATAACAGAGATTTTAGGATTCTCTGTTAGCCCAACAGAACACATAAGGTTCCCCAACATTATTAATGCCATTAATATTATTATCAGATTATTTGCACCTGATAACAGGTGTATGATTATATTATGGGAACTGCACATTATGGATAGTACTGATATGGTCATGGTTCCAAAGACTTTAATGTGGCCCTTCTTTTTAATGCTTACTTTCCAAGAAAATTAAGACTTTAATCCTAGTGCAACAATGCTATAAGTGTGTTTGTAATGGCTGCTGCCAGTGATGGAATATTGTGGTTTGGCAAAGAACCATTTCTTCGCAAATAAACATCATCCTCTTGTCACAAATGGCAAGTTAAACCTTCTCCTTTCTTTTCTATTCGGGTTGTGACTCAGAAGGGCTTTCAGCCTCCAAAGTCTGTGCCCACACAAATATTTCCAGTTTTCCTTGCCTTGTAAAGAAGTTTCCCTCAACCGATGAGTGGGGTGAAAAGGATACTAACTTCCTGGAGAAAATACTTCTCTGAAGTTCCCTGCCTAACATTTTTTTTAAAAAAAGATTAGGTTGCAAAAAGGAATCATCATCATCATCATCATCATCATCATCATCATCATCATCATCAATAAGATGTCAATAATACTGACATCTATCCTAGATTTTCTAATTAAATTTTAAGATTTCTTTTACTTTGGTATCCTTTTCAAAGCAATGTTACATACATTAAGATGTTGGATTGGATTCAGGATAGGAATGTTTAAGTCTCCGCTTACAATGCATCTCACTGGATGACTTTGGATGTTACTTTTCTTATTCAACCTTTCTTATTAACAAATGTTATTCAACATTTTCTTAGAAACTTCCAGGGTTGGAGCATTCACAACTTCAGGAGGCAAGTAGTCCCACTGATTAATTATTCTGTCAGGAAATTTTTAAGTTGCTTCTCTCCTTGATTTCTTTCCATCTATTACTACTTGTTCCACCCTAAGGTACTTTGGAGAATAATTTGTGGCAGCCCCTGAGATATTGGAACACTGCTATCATGTCTCCCCTAGTCCTTATTTTCATTAAACTAGTTATACCCAGTTCCTGCAACCATTCTTCATATTTTTTAGCCTCCAGTCCCCTAATCATCTTTGTAGCTCTTCTCTGCACTCTTTCTAGAGTCTCCACAACTTTTTTACATCATGGCACCCAAAACTGAATGCAGTATTCCAAGTGTGGCCTTACCAAGGCATTATAAAATGGTATTACCACTTCACGTGATCTTGATTCTCTCCCTCTGTTTATGCAGCCTAGAACTGTGTTGGCTTTTTTGGCAGCTGCCACACATGGCTGGCTCATATTTAGATGGTTGTCCACTAGGACTCCAAGATCCCTTTCACAGTTACTGCTATTGAGCAAGGTACCATATATACTATACATGTGCATTTTGTTTTTCTTGCCTAAATGTAGGACCTTACTTTTTTCACCATTGAATTTTTCAGAAGCTACAAGTCAGCTCATTGAGTTTCCTGATTAGCAACTAGCACTAAATGCTAGCAATATTGAAAAGATGCTAGATTGCTCAAAAAGTGCCTCTTACTCACAGAATACTATGAAAACCAACTCTTGGCTTTAAGACCCCATGTTCAAGAGGCCCCAACTTTAGTCGTATTAACCTGGGAGCCAGGGACAGCACTGATATGAGCATTTAATCCTTTCCTTTTGTCTTTTGCTTTGAGGGATGCCATCAAATAAGCTTTCCAGATGTCATTGTTGGAGTGACAAGTACTAAGCCAGTTGGAAAACTGCCCTCCAGTAATATTGTTACAGGTTAGAATTTGGGCAAATCCTTTAGCAAACACCTTTGCATATAAGGGCATGAATGAAGCTGAAAAACTTGCTCTCACAGTCAACAGGAGAAGAGCTCAGGTTGGCTTGGAAGCAGAAGGAGATTTGCTGTCCGCCAACCCATCCAGGCTCCAAAATGATCCAAGCTCTCTTGGTAACTATATGCTTAGCATTTTTTCCTTATCAAGGTAAGATGTTTTCTTTGGTTTCCTTTTTCAGACTCTTATTTAAAAGTCTATGGTACCCAACAAATTTCTATGGTTTTTCTTTTGATGCTTAACCAAAATTTGTTCCACTTCAGTTTCTACAGACTTAGAAAAGAATTCTTGCTCTCAAAGATCACATTTGTTCCAAAGTTGCATAGATGATTTTTTTTTTTTTTTGCTTAACTATCATGGAGAGAAGGTTTTCCAATATGAGTTTTAAAAAAAAAGTATTAGAAGACTGAGGCAAGAAAAATTTGTGGTAAGAAAAATTCAGGAAGCAAAATGTTAAAGAAAAATAAAGAGCTTTCCATTTTACTTTTCTTTCCATTAGTCAATTAGGCATCCTGTATTTAAGCTAGCATTATATTCAGCCAAACAAAAGAAAATGCTATTGTTATTACAGAGAATCTTCCAACTGTACTCAAGTAATATCATACTAACTTTTCTCAATGCAAGATTTTAAATTATCTTAAAAGATTTCTTCCCTCCTTTCCTTTTACTCTGCAGAAAGAGTAAAGCCCAGTTGCCCATATATAGGTCTGCACATGCGCAGAATATTTTCAAAAAATCATGCCTTGCCAACCACAGAACAGGTTCAGGGCCATGGCAGACCTGGGTAAATGTCAGTTCCGGCAACTCATCATCATCATCATCAAATTTAATTTGTAAACCGCTCCCTCTCCCCACAGGGACTCGGGGCGGTGCACAGGGAAAGTAAAAACAATAAATATACAAATATAAATACATAATATAAAAACAAATTAAATCTATTCCTGTGCTAAAACCCGTTAAACTAAAATACCCAGCAACTATAAATAAGTTTAAAACCCCATAGAAAGAGAGACTAGCCTAGGCCGGCCAAGCAGAAAAAGTGTGTTTTTAATTTCAGACGGAAGGAGCGGAGGTCCGTAGTCGTTCTAATGTCGGGGGGAAGGTCGTTCCAGAGGGCCGGGCCCGCCACAGAGAGAGCCCTTCCCCTGGGCGTCGCCCGCTGACACAGTCTAGTGGACGGCACCCGGAGAAGTCCCTCTCTGTGGGAGCGAATCGGCCGTGAGGATGTATGAGGCAGGATCCGATCCCGCAGGTAGCTAGGTCCCGAGCCATGGAGCGCTTTAAAGATGATGACTAACACCTTGAAGCGCACCCGGAAGACGACAGGCAGCCAGTGCAGCTCGCGCAAGAGCGGTGTAACGTGGGCAAACCTAACGGTTCCCATAATTGCTCGCGCGGCTGCATTCTGGACCAACTGAAGTCTCCGGGTGCACCTCAAGGGGAGCCCCATGTAGAGAGAGTTACAATAGTCCAGTCGGGATGTCACGAGAGCATGAGTGACTATGCGAAGGGCGTCCCGATCCAATAGGGGGCGCAATTGGCGCACCAGGCGAACCTGGTAAAACGCCCTCCTGGCCACGGCAAACCACTCAGGCCCGCAAACCACTACCAGTTTGGTCGAATCGGTCCGAACCAATATGAACCCACCTCTCTTACCTTCCTCCTGGGGCTGGCTGCCAGGGAAGACAAACCAGGGCTGAGCTGTCGCTGCTGGGCTCCCCACCAGTCCTCATCTCCTCATCCCCTTTGTTGTGAGATGCTTGCAGTTGCTGCCTCTTTTTTCAGTGCAGCTGGATGCTTCTTGCGGCAAAAGAGAGATGGCGGCTGCGCAGGATTCTTGCAGCAAAAATTACCGGAGCTGCTCCGCTTCTTGAATGTGCTGCGTTGCTGCCCTGTTCCATGTGCTGGCCGCGCATGTGCACACTGTTGCCTGCTGCCGCTGCACTGGAGAGACTTGCCTGGGCAAGTCCTAGCTAACTCTAACCCTAAGGCTAAGACACTGCACATGTTAATCAGAAAGATCGGACTTTTGGCTAGTATAGTACTCCCTAGTACACATCTCCTGTGTGAGCAGGGGGTTGGACTAGATGACCTCCAAAGTCCCTTCCAACTCTGTTACTGTTACAAAATAGCAGTTCAACTGGAAATAATTCTTAATAAGCTGCATTTGCATAACAAGCTAAGTTTGCCTATTTGTTGACTAATATATATACATAATGTAATATGGTTTATTGAATTGTGCGAATGAAACTATTGTGATTTACAGTTTCTCATATTACCCTTATCACTTATGTACAAAATTGCACATTCATTGAGATTTATTTATTTGTTTTTTCTGATTCATGCTGCAAAATCTTTCTTTTTCACTTGCCCAAATCAATGCCTCTAGATAGTCTCCCAGCTGTCAAACATTATGCAGAAAATTGCATAACCAGAGAACACCTGAATTTCTGTGCTCTGTTCCATTCTTCACTGATAATTGAATAACAGATGGAGTTGTGAATGTGGGAATGGTAGAATAACATCCCAAAGTAAACCAAACCTTTTTTCTTCTCTCCCCCACACCTTATGAAGGGAGCTCTATAATCCTGGAATCTGGGAACGTTAATGATTATGAAGTAGTGTATCCACAAAAACTCCATGCATTGCCAAAAGGAAAAGTTCAGAATGCTGAGCCAGAGGTAAGAAAAAGATCTCAGCAAATTACTTCTTGCCAGCCAACATAATTTTGGGTATTTCTATGCTGCCATTTAATGATTACCTGGATATTTGCATTGCAATCTGTGTACCTCATTCATCAAATTTATATGGCCATTCAAGTCACACAAAATTGAGGAGGCTCCTGGCAACTTAGAGCAGAATTCCTAATATTAATAAGTTACTATACCTAAAAAAGTGTTGGGAAACACCCAGCCATATAGGGAAGAGGGATCAAGGAATTATTATCATTTCATTTCATAGAGTAACATCGCCCTTCTCTCTGTCTCTGTCTGTCTCTGTCTCTCTGTCTGTCTCTGTCTGTCTCTTTCTCTCTGTCTCTTTCTCTCTGTCTCTGTCTCTGTCTCTCTCTCTCTCTCTCTCTCTGTCTCTCTGTCTCACTCTCTCTCTCACACACACACACACACACCTGGAAGTTCCATTACATTTTATCTATCTGTTCTGAAGAGAAGGGGAAGTTGTGTTTCTAGGTGAAGATGGTGAAGTAGTTATAGTTCAGGATTAGCACTAAGAACCAGATCCAAGACCATCACTGGAAGACTTTTGAGCCAGTCTCTCTGCTCAGCCCAACTTCATTCACCAAAAGGTTCAATTGGAGAATGAGATCTTGAACATCCGCAGGAAAGTTTAATTTAATTTAAGATTTTATAGTGCCCTTCAAGCACCCAATGAAATACTCTAAATCTAAAAAATAATTTGGCTATAGCTCTGCATTTGGCGCAAGTATAGAGTTGTTAAGAGGGTACACACTTTATTTGCCTATTTTTTAAAAAATAAAATCAACTCTGAACTCTTTGCATTTCAGACCAAGTATGAAGATACAATGCAATATGAATTTAAAGTGAATGGAGAGCCAGTGGTCCTTCACTTGGAAAGAAATAAGTATGTTAACTCATAAAACTCGCCGCCCCGAGTCCCTTTATGGTGAGATGGGTGCGGGTTATAAATGTGAAAAAATAAAAAATAAAATAAATAAATAAAAAACCAAAAACCAAACTCAAACTTCAGGGCATCCATTTCTTTGATGTTGCTTCAGTTTACTCTTAAGTAAATAGAGCTATGTGGCTCTCCTTTATAGACAAAGTAGTTTCATCAAATTGTTGCATAGACCAGAAGAATAAAAAGAAGAGGCAACTCAAAATGTCTTCTCCTGGTCAATCATGCCACCTCTGAGCCTTCATGAAGAGAATTGCACAGCTTCCTTGGTGCAGATCTCTTTCCTTGGGTGAATCTAGTATGCTCAGCACTCCTCTTAAATAAGTATCCTCTTGAGACTGAAATTCTTGCTCCTTTCCTTTGATAACAAACAATATAGTGTAGTTGTAGACTTACTATAAAATTATCTCTGTCCTACTTAATTCCTGACATAGATATTCTCTTTTTTGCATTCTTCCAGAGGACTTTTTTCCAAAGATTACACTGAGACTCATTATTCCCCTGATGGCAGAGAAATTACAACAAGCCCTCCGGTTGAGGTAATATCCAGAGTGTCTTACTTTTAGGAAATAAATTGAGAGGAATATTTGAGCACAATATTTCAAATATGTAAGTACCTGACCAGGCTACTCAACAAAGGACTGTATATCTATAAAGTCACTGAAGTAACTGAAATATTAAAATAAGGATATGTGGATTGTTAAACCCAGTTTGCTTTATTCATTGAATTAGTAGGGCAAGATTTCAATGAACCAGTTTTTCCTACTGGTTAGAAGCAAACATTTTGGGCCATGCATTTCACAAATAGGTGTATTATCAGGTTTATAAGATCTACATTTTCATTTTTAAACCAGATGACTGTGATAAGTGCAAAATCTTTTGTTTGTAATTCTAAAAGTTAGAGAAATTGTATTTCCTCCTATATAGAAATTCATATGATACCTCTAAAAGAACATGGTCCCCCAGCACCAACATGCCTCATGAAGTCATTGGCCCCTTCCTCCCCTAATTGATCTAAAAGTGCATCCTCTGTCTCCAAAATTTATCTCGTTCTGGCTTAACATCTTCAAAGTTCATACAAATTGTGTGGGATCAAGGAAATAACAATTAATTGGTATGTCTCCCTGGAGTTTTTTTTATGGAGATATGTGTTTAGCCGATGTTCATTTTAGAACGATCAATATTAAGCAGGTCTTCTGCTCCCCTGAATCAAAATGTTCTGAATAATTATTGACTTAATATTTCACTGATGTTGTGGAATACATTGGAACTGCACTTCTGCTCATTAAGTCACACTACAAACAATCATTAACCAGTGCAATCCTTTTACCCCCATACAGGATCACTGCTACTATCATGGTTACATCCAGAATGATGCTGACTCAACTGCAGTTATCAGTGCATGTGACGGCTTGAAGTAAGATAGCCTATTATCTTTTACTTATTCTATTAAGAATAAAATACTGTTCTTGAAGTTGCCATAACTCCAACTTAAAATGAAGGACATCAGTTTTTATGAGAATTAGTTGGGTGTGACTTCTACAGAATTTAGAAAGACTTTGGTTGAATACCAAGACAAGCTATTGCCAGCTAGTAGAGACACTAGGGAGCTAAATCAGGTCTATCTAAAGGAGCTTCCAAGCCCATGTCTCCTTTCTTGGGCCACTCTGCACACCTTCTCCAACCAGCTAGATATCTTAACCACCTAAAGATCCCCAAATGCAGAAGGTCCTTACCATTAGTCAGATTCAGCATCCTCCCAACAGCTGTTATTGAAGGAAAACACTGAAAGATCCCTTCTGTACAGAGACGGTATCCATGCAGTGGAGGAATGAAAAAATGATGGGCATAACAGAATAACAACAGAATAATAAAGGAACAACAGAATGATAAAATAACAGAATTGGAAGGGACCTCAGAGGTCTTCTAGTCCAACCTCCTGCTCAAATGGCTGTCAGTCTTTTTTTAGAAACCAGCAGTGATAGAATATCCTCAATGTCTGAAGGTAATATACTTTTCCACTGGTTAATTGTTCCAAATGTTTTGAAATTTCCCCTTAGTTCTAGGTTGCTTCTTTCCTTGGTTAGTTTCCATCTGTTGTTTCTTATCCCACCTTCAGGTGCTTTGGAGAGTAAATTGTCCCCCTCTTAGCCCCTTAAATATTGGAAAACTGTTATCATGTCACTCTTGGTTCTTCTCATCATTAGACTAGATGTACCCAGTTCCTGCAACCACTCAACCAATTTTGTTGTAAACAAGTACAATGACAATAAAGACTATACATCATATGTTTTAGGTGGTTGCTCCTTGTTATTCTTCATTGTTATTCTCTGTTGTTATTAATGTTATTCTGCCTTGCCCTCTCTAAGCAGATGCTTGCCAAGAATTCTTATTTCCATTCTTTATTAAATATCCTGCTCATCCTGACTCTTTATCTTAAATTGCTATCAGATCAATTTAACTGACCACAGCCAAATACTGTGCTATAGTATGGATAGTACATTGCACTATTTCTTCTTATTCTTTTTGGATATTTTAAAATAGTCATATTTTCCCTTTTTTATCCTTTAAAAAGGATCTGATTTTTGGTTTCTATCCGTTGATGTATGGCTGAATACAGATTTTTAAGTGTTTTAGTGTGTGTGTGTGTGTGTGTGTGTGTGTGTGTGTGTGTGTGTAAAATATAAAGTATTTCATCCCTACAGAAAAACAGAATATTTCAAATATTCTATAAAGGCTGCATAAACAGAGGGATAGAATCTAGATCACGTGAAGTGTTAATGCCACTGTATAGTGCCTTGGTAAGGCCACACTTGGAATACTGCATACAGTTTTGGTCGCCACGATGTAGAAAAGACGTGGAGACTCTGGAAAGAGTGCAGAGAAGAGCAACCAAGATGATTAGGGGACTGGAGACTAAAACATATGAAGAACGGCTGCAGGAGCTGGGTATGTCTAGTTTGATGAAGAGAAGGACCAGGGGAGACATGATAGCAGTGTTCCGATATCTCAGAGGGTGCCACAAAGAAGATGGAGTCAAACTATTCTCCAAGGCACCTGGGGGCAGGACAAGGAGCAATGGGTGGAAACTAATCAAGGAGAGAAGCAACTTAGAACTAAGGAGAAATTTCCTGACAGTTAGAACAATTAACCTCTGGAACAGCTTGCCTCCAGAAGTTGTGAATGCCCCAACCCTGGAAGTCTTTAAAAAGATGTTAGATAGCCATTTGTCTGAAATGGTATAAGATTCCTGCCCACGCAGGGGGTTGGACTAGAATTTATAATTATTTATTTATTTATAAAATTTATATAACCGCACCCTCTCCCCGAAGGGACCCGGGGCGGTGCACAGGAAATTTAAAACAACACAAATACAAAGTATAAATAATTAAAATCGAATTAAATAGAAGACCTACAAGGTCCCTTCCAACTCTGCTATTGTATTGTAAATAGTTGTAGTTTTACATTTGCGTAGCTGGAAACTTTAGTTTTTTGAAAATTCTGGTAAATATACAATATTGGATTCCATGCCAAACTTTCTCCATACAAATGTGATACTATAAAGATATTTCCTGGTTGCATTGAGTATTGCAATCTCTTGTATTTTTCTGATCATAGCTGAATCTTTGGAAAGCATGAGAGAGTGAGATGTGTTCTGAGAGTAGAAAATAAATATTTCAATTAATTTTAAGGAGGGATTCAAAAACACAGGGAACGTTGACTTGGTTAGTTAAAAATGGTTCTCAGAGCTTAGTTATTTCCTACAGACATTTCATTACCCAGCTAGGCAACATCATCAGTGCAGGTCATCCCTGAACTAACAATATTCTCTTCTAATAGTTATCCATCTGTGACCACCCTTTTATATATTGTTTTACAGAGGACATTTCAAGCATCAAGGAAAGACGTACCTTATTGAACCCTTGAAGCTTTCCGACAGTAAAGCCCATGCAGTCTACAAATATGAAAATGTAGAAAAGGAGGATGAGAGCCCCAAAATCTGTGGGATAACTCATACTTGGGAATCGGATGAGCTCATCAAAATCACCTCCCAGTCAGCTAATACTCCTGAAGTAAGTCTTATATTAAACTCTCATGCATATAACATGTTTAGAAAACAGGAATTCATTTACTTGTTTCTAAAATGTAAAGTAAAAGAGAAATTCTGTGGGGGGTGATTGGATAGAATTCATAAGGGAGGAACCCCCATTTCTAAATTCTTATCCTCAGCAAATTGTGGTTCTATAAATTATGTTTAATTGGTCCTTTGTCTTGAATGTTCTAGTCCCAATGTCTGCTCATGGTCACTTTATTCAAACTGGATCTTGTGCAGCAGAGTTAAGAAAGTGACTGTCAGACAGCAAGGAGAGAAATTTCATTCTAGAATTGGCATTTTATCATTGCAGTTCTGTATGCTGAAAAATGTGAATACTTTTTCCTAGGGAAAGAAGCAAGAAATACACCCTCACACGTGCAGATCTTAGCATAAATATACTTCCTGAGTAATTTGGGCATTCTAGTGATGAAATCTAACAAGGGGATGCTGGAGGAAAGGACTCTTTCCAGGGATGGGCAGCTGGGGGTTTGCAGGGGTTCGGGACAGCCATTAGCTAAGATTCTGTGCAGTTTGGAGAAGCCCAAAATCCCACTCCTGGCTGGTTCCACCTTCCTCTACCAGGCGTCCCCATGCAGCTGTTTTGGATGAAGGTAAGTGCAGGGAGTGCATGGAGGCTCATGGAGGGCAAAAAACAAGCCTATCGGAAGTTCAGGAAGGGCGGAATGGGCCTCCTGAGGGCCTCCAGACCCTGGGGAGGCTGTTTTTGCCATCCTGAAGACTCAAGGAAAGCCTCCAGAACCCAGGGAGGGCAAAAACGGCCCCCCTCCATGGTGCAGGAGGCCAACTTGCCCATGGCCACCATGGCCACACCCACCCAGCAACCAGGGAGAGAACTGCTTGCTAATATTTTGAAGCCCAACCCAGGCTCTTTCCCAGGGAAATAAGTGGCAGATCAGCAATGAGTCCTTGGATTGCAGAAAGAAGCTAAGAAGGGATTCCCCTCTAAAACTTTCACAGGATGCATCCAATGGTTACACAGAGTGTACTTTAGTTTGGCAAGATTCCTGTCTATAGGAGAGCAGCAATAAATAAGCTACTCCGAGCTTTTAACTATGTTGTTCTTGTTCCTTGTGTCCAAGAAATCTGAAACAATACTCCAGAAATCATTTGAAAATTACATCCAAAGAAAGATAGAAATCTTTGACTACTTAGAATGAGTTTAGTGGGTCAAAATGTCTGATTGCCTCAATAACGTGATATTGCAGGCAAGGTCTAATTGATTACATAGTAGGACCACATCGCTATATTTCTCATATGATTGGTTGAGATCCTTTGTTTGAGAATGGGAAGGAAAAGTGAGAAAGTCATTGGAGCATCAGACTGAAAAATTAGTCAAAGAAGTCATTTCTTCACATGCTTGTTTTTATTCCTATTAAATACTGTTCAGAACTAGGAATTCAAGTATCAATTAAACTTTAAGTGTCGGCATCATAAATTCAAAAATAGATTAATTGGAAGCAAGTGTCACAGCATATTTATTTACTTATTTATTGTTTGTTTGTTTATTTACTTAATTTTTATTGCCACCTATTTGCCCATGGCCACTCAAGGCAGCTTACACAATATAAAACCACATAATAAAAAGAATCAAATAAATTAACATCATAAAATCATAACAAAATCATGACCCATCCCCCATCCCAGCGACAGTAGATCACACAAGCTATTTAATGGGCTCCATCCCACTCTAGGTTCCCCAGGCCCCTGGCAAAACCAGGTCTTCAGCCCCTTCCAGAAGAGTATTAGAGTGGGAGCCTTCTACTCTCTGGGGGGAATGATGTTCCAGAGAGAGGGAGCCACCATGGAGAAGTCCTTCTTATGTGTACCACCAGGTGTATCTCTGTCAGGACCCACAACATCCCTTGCCTCCCCACTTTGATGGGTCAGGTAGATGTGACTGGCAAGAGATGGTTCCTTAGATAACCTGATCCCAAGCCATGAAGGGCTTTCAAGGTGATAACCAGCACCTTGAAATGCAGTCAGAAGGAAATCAGCAGCCAATGCAGCTCCCACAGGAGAGGTGATGTATGTGTACACCAGGGTCTACACAAAACCATGTGGGCCATTGCATTTTGCTCCAACTGGAGCTTCTGGGTGCTCTTCAAGGGCATTCCCATGTAGAGGGCATTGCAATAGTCAAGACAGGAAGTGACTAGGACATGAGTGACTATGAGTAGGTATTGTGAGTCCAGGAAAGGGCATAACTGGTGCACAACCCACAGTTGCACAAAGGCCCTCCTGCACATGACCCTTAACTTCTCTTTGAGCAGGAGTAGTGCGTCTAGAAGGACACCCAGATTATGCAGAGAGTCTGTTTGGAGTAGTGTCATCCCATCCAAGACCAAAAATGGAAACTCTCCAAGAGTCAACAAACTCCAAACAAAGAGCCACTTGGTCCTTGGCATAATGTACTTTTTCCTCAAAAATGTATCAGCACATTCTCTAACTCAGAGTTCCCCAACCTTTCCAGTTTTGCCGACTAGCAAGGGAAGAGAGGGAATGCTTCCACACAAGCAATGGGGTCATGTGTGTGCACAGCTCCATGTGAGCAGTGAGCACATGCACCCACTTAGGCAAATAGAGCATGTCCATCCGGAATGGGACCATTCTCCTCCTCCCCTTCACTGCACCTATTTCGCCCCCAGGTTTCCGCCCCCAGCCATTAACCTCTGCTATCTCGTCTCTGCTGTTAGGACCTTAGCTGTTGTGGTGAACTGTCTCACCTGAGCCTAAAAGCCCGGGATGAACAGTGTTTCTCCCAAAAGCCTGTGAGGAAGGGTGTAGGACTAAAGAGGGAGGGTCCCATTGCCTGGCATGAACAGCTAGGGTTCTAACAGAGGAGACAAGATGACAGAGGTTAACGGCTGGGGGCGGAAACCTGGAGGCGAAATAGGCGTGGTGAACAGGAGGAGGAGAATGGTCCTAGACCCAGTCCATTCATGCTTTCTCGCTGGCCTTGCAAGTGAAGGTGCCCATGCTCATACCAATGCTCACCCATCACTTCCAAGGCCCAGTAGTGGGCCATGGCCCAGGGGTTGGGAACCCCCATTCTAAGTGCTAAAATTTAAATTATCTGTCTCCCTATAAATGTCTTATTCAAAGAACCAATATTTCTGAAAGGCCAAGGATTTTGGCCAGGGAGTATAACAAGCAACTTTCTGATTAACTGATGATGACCAAGATTCTTGTTGGCTGCTGGGAGCAACATGTCTGAACAGCCTTTTGCTTTTTGTTTCATTTAGCAAGACAAATACTTGCAAGCCCCAAAATACATTGAGTTTGTCATAGTTGTGGACAACAAAATGGTAAGTATCCTTGATATCATTTCACATATTTTTTTCTGCATTGATTTCTGCCTCTTTTTATGTAGGCATTTTCAAAGGCATTAACAAACATCTGAACTGGTTTCTCTTAACATGTGCTTCATCATAAACTTTGATATTTCTTTTTGTTAATAGATCCCACCAATATTTACAAAGTTAAGAGATATTTGTGTAAATATACTTGAATTTGCACATTTGTGATTCCTGGATTCCATCTAAATTTATTTTTATCCCACACTGGATAAACAGTTATATAGGTTTATTTGAAACATTCCTGCACAATTTGTATATCCAAGTTGACAACACATGAAGAATAAGATGTCTAGTGGAGAATGCTTATGTTACACTTCTCTAAACATGGAAATTTGATATGCAATTTAGGAAAGCATCTCAGTAGGTTGACCAAAATTTTCTCCAACCAGGAAGAGAGTCCATGTATTCTGCTGAAAAGTTAATAATTTTGATATATTAATGGCACAAATGTAGAAGAAAAAATCAACACAAAAGAATTCTTTGGACTGCTTGGGTAAAAAGTAATATTTTGATCCTTTCACTGATATGTTCTTTGTCTTCCTCCTTCTCTCCCTTCTTCCTATAATTATGATCTGTTTTAACTTTTTTGTCTTTTTTGTAGTACAAGAAATACAACAGTGATTTAACTACTATAAGAACAAGATTATATGAAACTGCCAACATTATAAATAGGGTAAGAGGACATGGCAAAAATTATTTCACTTGTTGGATTTAAACTTCTATCAGGCCCATCCCAGATTTTCACTGTGTTCACATGACACACTTAACCAGGTAAAGTTAAGTGTGTTATATATTTGCCTTATGTAAGGTAAAGAGAGCTAGGAGCTGGACTTCTATAAGAATGCTAACCTTTGTGGCTTCGAGTGAGGCAAAACATGGTCATTTAGGCTGCTGGTGTCCAGCATGTAAGGCAGGGGTGTCCAAACTTGGGTACTTTAAGACTTGTGGACTTCAACTCCCAGAATTCCCCAGCCAGCCTTCAACTCCAAGAATTCCCCAACATGGCTGGCTGGGGAATTCTGGGAGTTGAAGTCCATAAGTCTTAAAGTTCCCAAGTTTGGACACCCCTGATGTAAGGCCATCCCAGAAAATGGGTTAATTCAGTAACTAGGTTAATAAGCCTCTTGTGTGAATACAGCCACTGTGTTTAAAGGTTGCAAATCCAAAAGTGTTGCGAGAATTCAGATACATCTGTAGCTAGATTCTTTTAGGGCTGCAGTTAATGGTTCTGAACTTGGACCTTAGGAGATGGACAGAGTCAGCCAATTGATTGTGAAATTGATCCATGAGAAGAAAGGAACTCAATTTGAATTGGATTGTGGTTCCTAGGAGAAGAAACACTCATATTGTAGTGTTTCTATTAGCCTTCTTTACATTTTCACTGTTTGATGATCAGTTGGAATCAGGGATACAACAGGATGATCAATGAGCCAAATCTCCCTTTAGTCCTCCTCCTCTTCTTTTCCTGATTACAGAGAATAATCACCTGTTTCTTTTTTATCATTTTATTTATTTCTCCTGCTTAATGTACATTATTCTTATTCCCCAATATATATGAGTCCTTAGAGCTTCTGAGCTTGGGGGTTTCCTTTCAGACGTTTCATTATCTGACTAAAGAACTTACTTGAGTAAGCAAAGCAACAAACTCAGAGAGTAACAAGGGCTCCACAATTCAACCTTGAGTTCCAGAGATTTCTCTTCTATTGATGCCTAGATCTTTTTTTTTCTTCACTTGCCCATAGAAGCCAATATCAGTTGCTTTTTAATCTTGAAATGTTTCTCAGGGTTTATTTGTATTTGAGTTTCTGATTGTTGCCATGTCCACCTGACAGATATTCAGAGCTTTGAAAATTTATCTAGCACTGGTTGGCACAGAAATTTGGTCCGACGGAGATAAGATTAACGTGCAGCCAGCGGTGTATACCACTTTGGACTTATTTGAAGAATGGAGAGAAACAGATTTGCTGCCGCGCAAAGGACATGATAATGCTCAGTTAATCACGTACGTCTCATTGTGGGGAAAGGGGGAGGGGTCTCTGGGAGTGAAGGATTATGGGAAGATTAGTGCTTGCACAGAGTTTCCACTCTATGCTGTATACTTTAAACCGTATGTGAATTATATCTCTGGGTCAAAGTCAACTACTTTTTTTGGTAGATGAGAGCTGGTTTTGAGAAGTCCTTGAATGATTGCAAGTCAAAACCTCAGCTTGATTTCATTTAAAATTGAAATCCAAATGCTTATTCTGCTGTGCTTTGACTGTACTTAAACATTCATTTTTCATTCAGTTGAGTAATATTTTGGTTCCCATTCTGCATTAATTAAATGAATGCTTTCATTACACAACAGATAAACCAAGAATAAGCTAAAATAATAAAATACCCTATGTATAATGCTTAGCAGTTGCACAGCTGAAGAGCCAACTTTGTCCAAAGTCATGTGGACATCATTATTATTTGCCAAAAGCATATGAAATGGTATTACCTCTCCCCCCCCCCCCAAAAAAATGGTGCCTAGTTATCTACTTACATTTGTGTGCTTTTGAACTGCTAGATTGGCAGGAGCTGGAGCAAATAAAAACGAGCTCACTGCATCAAGCAGGACTCAAACTGTCCACTTTCCAGTCAACAAGCCCACTGTCTTAACAGCTCAGTTCCACACTATATGAGCCTATATATTGTCATAACACTTCATGAGTGGAAAATAGTGGGAAAACGCTTGTTGTCTTAATAACTGAGGATGGGACAAGGGATATGCCAAAAGTCTGGAGAGTTATGTATGACCTAAGTCTATATAATGTGCTTCTCTCTTCTATAAATTTTACCCCATCCCCTTCTTTCTTATAGAAACGTTGACTTCAATGGACAAACTATAGGATATGCTCCCATGGGCAGCCTCTGCAATCCAAAGGAATCTGTAGCAATTATTCAGGTTAGTAGAAAAGATGCCTGTAACCTATTTGTACTCAAGTGAAAACTTATATACAGGCATAATGTCTTCTTATTCTTAATCCACGTCATTTTCATCCATATTCATTTGCAGATTTGACATCTCCAGGTCCTGCCTCAACTGGTGGCATTTTGGCCCAATGCATTGTAGACATGTTGTAGATTGAGCTTTTTTTATGCAATGAGCTACATTATCAGAAGGTGACAATATATGATTATGTTTCTAGATCAGAAGAAGTCAAACTGTGCTCTAATTTTTTATTTAGAAATATTATATATTTATATATTTATTCAATTTATATCCCGCCCTTCTCCGAACGGACCCAGGGCGGCGCACAGGAAAATTAAAACAATATACAACAATACAAAAATACAAAAATTTAAAAATCTATTAAATATGGAATCTGCGCTAAAACCAATTAAAAAACCCCTTTTAAAAACTATCTATACTAGAAAGAGCAACTTATTCTTAAGTCTGCTTAGGACTTCTCTCCTCCAATATTTCAAAAATGCTAATTTGTACAAAAACCACTGAATATTTTTGAACTGAAGTTGCCTGTCACTTTTAGTAACTAAATAAATGGCTGGGTCCTTTTTCAGGAGAAGGGCGGGGTATAAATTTAATAAAATAAAATAAAATAAATAATAAATAAATAAATGCAGACAGCAAATGGATGCATAGGTTTTGATCTTCTCCTGCGCTGCAGCCTCTGTGCTTTAAAGGTTTCTTCTGGATGTATTTGTGTATGTTCTCCATCTTGGTGGGCATACATGCATTCAGAAGGGCTCCTTTTTTTTTTTTTTTTTTTAAAGAATGTTATTGGTTTTACAATTTTATAAAAGGAAAGAGGTAAGTAGGATATTTTTAACAATATTTTAGAGCTTCCATATCGGTGCTGGTGACTGCCTCCAAGTCTGCTTACAACAGGGGTGTCCAAACTTGGGAACTTTAAGACTTGTGGACTTCACCTCCCAGAAGTTGAAGTCCACAAGTCTTAAAGTTCCCAAGTTTGGACACCCTTGTCTTACAATATCATTTTCATTAAAAAGTAAACAAAGGTAGGAAAGGGTACATACATTTCATATCTCAAATTTCATAAAATAAAATTTCATACACTCAATTATTTTGTTTCTATAAACATCCTTAACAGGAATTACCATATGTATATATATAAAAAAGGAGAAAAATCACTTTTGTGACCTGAGCCTCTTTGCTATTGTTTCTTCTTTTTCCACCCTACCAGTGGGCACAGCCATGGCTCCTCCCATTCCCATATCATATAATAATACAATAATACAATAGCAGAGTTGGAAGGGACCTTGTAGGTCTTCTAGTCCAACCCCCTGCGTGGGCAGGAACCTTATACATCATCGTCATCTAGGATTGAGGAATGTTTTTTAAGAAAGGCCTCATTCAGAAGGGCTTCTGAGATGGTGTCCTCAACTTAAAATTAGTCACAATTTTTAGTCCCTTGATATTAATAATAATTGAATTCACTTTCTGTTTCTTGGCAGACTAAGAATAAACAAAGTATTCTCTTTTATTTAGGATCATACCAAAGACACAAAGTTGATGGCAACTACCATGGCCCATGAGTTGGGTCATAATCTGGGCATGAGTCATGACATAAATGGCTGTAATTGCCATGCCAACACATGCATTATGGCTCCGGTACTATAGTAAGGATTGAGAAACACTCTTAATGCCTTTCCAATTAAGTTATTTTTAAACACTTGAAATTAATTGTGAAATTAAATATACTGAGGATTTACAAATATGAAATAGTCAGGAAGTTACAAAACAAGAGGGTTTGGGTCATTTGTGTGTCACTTTACTATGTGTAGTTAAATTAATTGAATGGCCATCATTCAGTAGCTTCCTCCAAAACACAAAAGAAACAGAAAAGGAAGCACAGCCCAAGAAACAAAATATCTGTGATGGAAAACAGAGGAAAGCAGGTTAGATATTAACGACGTTTCAAAATAGGAAGCAGAATTGGGGGTGGGGATTATTCTGAACCTGCAACAGCAGGAAGGAAAGGATAAATTATTGTCCTTGGGGTTTTCCTGCCTTACCCCTTGTAACATAGAAGATATGTTATATCTCTGCCATATGTTGCATTCTTCTGAAACAACAGGGAGCAACATACAGGTAGTCATTGACTTACAACCATTTGTTTATCAACCCTTCAAAGTAACAATGGGACTGAAAACAGTGACTTATGACTGGTCCTCACACTTACAACCGTTACTGCCTCCCTTCAGTCACAGAATCAGAATTTGGGCAGGAAGTGACACCAGTATGTATTTATGGTGGTTGTGGCATCCTGCATTCATGTAATTGTCATATGTGACGTTCCTAGTTGTCTTCCCATATGCAAAGCCAATGGAGCGAGATGGAGCCCCTTAACGATTGCGTGATTCACTTAACAAACTGGCAAAACTGGTTGTAAAACTCATCATGACTCACTTAACAACTGGCTTGCTTGGCAATGGAAATTCATTGCCATAAAAAGTTCTCTGTCTCCAGAAGAAAAGAAAAACAAATTTCCTCTGTTTTCCCTTCAATTATATTATTGTCCTCCCAGAGAGGCTGACTGAAAATGAAAATGAAAGGCAGCCCATTCAAACACAAGAAGAAGCTCAATCAACTAATATCCCATGGCAATTTTCCACTGAAAATTTATTTGGTTAAAAAAGAAAAGAAATTCGGTGGAAATAAAACTGAGGGAGAATAATCTGGGAGTAAGACCAAGGGAAGAAATAGTTATCTTAGCCATTTTGTTAGCTTTAGAGAGAGAGAAAAAATCACTGTAATTCTTCATTAGCCATCCCTTTTACATCTTATATGTTTTTGCAATAAATTCTGTTCCTAGTCCAAAAACCGATGATGTTCTGATCGTATTTTGTTTCATCTCTGCAGTGATGAACCTCTCTATGACTTCAGCTCTTGCAGTGTTCAGCAACAACAGGAATTTCTTATTAATAACAGCCCAAAATGCATTCTCAATAAACCCTCAAGCACAGATATTGAAGCACCTGCAGTTTGTGGAAATTACTTAGTGGAGGTGGGAGAAGAATGTGACTGTGGCTCTCCTCAGGTAAGTTTTCTTTTTAAGCAACACGAGTGACTTGAAAAGTTTTCTCAAAAATGGGAATCCTTGAAAAATCATCTGGCTTTTTAAGTGGTTTGAGCCATCCAATACATTGGTTTGTGAATGACATATGTTTGTGCCGTTTATATACATGCATGTATGCTGTGGTTTCCTGGACCAGTTGTAGAGAAATAAAGAACTGATTTTTCACTACCAGTTGAGGAAGACCATGCATTTTATAAACATGGGTGATTTACCTCTCCAATAAAATCGTTCTCTACTGAAAACCCTTATTTTGTTGACATGGACCCATCATCTGTCCCACTATTATCTTGAACTGCTTCCTCCTAGAACTTTAATCTTTGTTCTGATCCCTAATAATATTTTTATGAGAACAGTAATGTAGTGTTCTCTTTATATTGTTAAATACAAATGTAATGGTTTGTAAGAATGTCCTTGAGAGACAAAAGAAGGAGGAAAAGTCTACTTGGTGGTCATATAAGAGGTAGATTAGCTTGCTGAAGCAATGGAACAAGGCAAACATCTCAAGAGGAACAAACTCCACCCATTCTCTTGGTCCATAAAGATGAGGGGGTAGGGAGAAGGCAGAGCCTTCCTCCCTAAACTGCAGGGACCCGGCTGGATCTCGTCCTCCCCTTGGTTCAATAATAACTTAAGCTGCCCTGGAGGGGTGGTGAGTAGGAGACAAGTCTTCGCTGGGTGCAGGGGTCCCGCAAGATCCCTGCCTGACACGAAGCAAAAGTCTCTGAAGGGAGACGAAGACATCCCCCCCCTTTTGGGGGACCGGAACTAGGCAGAGGGAGAATCTCTGGAATGAAAGGAATTGCTTAAAAGAGAGAGTACAACATCGGGAAGGTATTTTGTTTTGCATTTGAAACACCTCGCTAAAAAAACTTTTTTTTTTATTACTAAAGCTTTGAACCTAAAGATAAGTGGTGGACTTTAATTGGATTGTGGGATTTCTCCTGTCAACAGAATGCTTTGAAATGACGGATTGAACCGTAACAAAGGACATAGCCATTTCTGTTTGCGCTGAAAGGGATTGGATCATGACTGACTTTTCTAATCTTCTTTTCTTTTTTATTCCATTTTACTTAAAACTTTGAAACTTGGATTACTTTTACAATCTTACAATTACTTGGACACCTTATTGCACATTTTTAAACTTAATCAAGGACTATATCTCCATTTCTTTTTGATTCTGTTCCTCTTCTAACAAAAAAGATTGAAACATTTGGGTGGGTGGACACTTACGAGCAGATAAATTTCTGGAAACACTGAATAGAGACTAACTAACAGACACAAACTAACCACTAACAAGATAATTGGATTTACATTTCTTTATTTTGTGGATTCACCAAAATATAGATATATACACTTCAGAAAATCAGGAGCTTCTGGCTGAAATTTTGAATGAAATAAAAAAATATAATGCAATATTCGATAGAAAATTATTTACTATATCAAGTGAAAAAATTAAAGAAGAAAAGGAAAGCGATTGTGATAATGGACTGGATTCAACTGAGGAGGATAACGATGATGCAAACCTATTAAAAGAAGGGGAAAGTACAGGAAAGGGGATAACATCAAGACCTTATCAGAAATTTGGATTTCAACCTGACTGGCAAAAGCAAGAAAGAGGAAAAGGAAAGAAAGGAGAAACCACATCAGGAATAAACTTGACATTTAAAAATAAACAATATATGAGAAAAAGAGTTGGTCAACATCATGATTGGATAACTATATTGGATCACAATGTGCCAATGGAAATTTGCAACGAACCTGGGAAGGGGGAAAAAAAAGATGAGGGGGTAGAAATATACTTTTAGTATTTAAAGATTCTGCTATTGTAACCTTACAATAAAGGTAGTGTTCATATTCATGGTTGGTGCTTCTTCTCTGGACGACCTCCAAGGCTGACATGAAGAGTAGAAAATCCCTCTTGAATAAGAAAGGAATGGGGGCTTTAGGTTATGTGGGCTTCACAATTGGGAGAGGAGGATGTTTTTATTTGTTTTACTCTTTTCATATAGGAAATATCAGGAAATACTGTTTCACATAGATATGCCATCAACTGTTTACAATAACAAATCATTTCTGCATTTGCTTAGCTTGAACCCATAAGAGGGAACCCATCAAAGAAATATCTTTTTCCTTCATGGTTTCCCTCTTCAAAATAGGCCAATTAAAAAAGACCAGGCTGAGAAGTCTATGACATCCTTTGATGTGTTTTGGTTTTCAGGATTGTCAAAGTGCCTGCTGTGATGCTGCAACTTGCAAGCTGAGACCTGAGGCACAGTGTGAATTTGGAGAGTGTTGTGAGCAATGCAGTGTAAGACTTCTTTATTTTTAACACCAAGAGAGATTTTACCCTGATCCAAATAAAAATGTAATATCTTTTGGCTGTTTATTATGATCAAAACATTTTAACTTATTCCTATCCCCATTTCCAGATTATTTGACCCTCATGAACATATCCATAAGGAGGATAATTTAACAAAATTTCAGCTGTGTTTCTATCAAAAATGCACTCTTTCTGCATATTAAATCATGTCTCTGGAAAAAAAAAGTTCTTTGACTGAGTTTGCATGGAAGTCCAATTTGAACAAGGGTGGTCAATGTTTGAGATTGATGCCTAACTTAGTTCCTGACTTTCTGGAAGATTTTAAGATGAGGGTGTCAAACTGGTGGCCCCTGGGCTGGATGTGTCATGCACAGGCCATGCCCACCCCAGCTCTACAAATGGGAAAAACTTCATGAAATGTCATGTGATGACAAAGTGGCATGGAGAATCTGATACCCATGTTCTAAGAGGTCCCTGGTAATGCTGTGACATTTTTCTCTCAGAGACTTTCAGGATGGAAATCAGTGCAGGAGACGTCTGGAAATAAAATTGCTTTCCCCCCCTTGAGTTCTCTACCTGTTCTCTAAATCTCTAAATTGAGTTATTTTGGTGGCACTTTCTGGAGTTTCTGGAGGACCATGAAGACAGAGAGGTGCAAATTCCTCATTCCTTCTATATGGGATCCCAGTTGACTCTGCAATGAACCTTTTGAGCAGAGGGGCCCAAAACATTTTGTTCTTTACATATTTTCATCACAAGGCCAGATTCACAGCAAGAGAAGGCAACCACATTTTTTTTCAGCACATGTCAGAAAATTCTATGAATGCATTTTTCCATCTAAGGAAATAAAAATATAACATGAGAAGTTCAGCAATTAGCATTTGGCTGCTTTTTCATAGCACCCCAATTGATTTTCACTCTATGATCAGCCAGCATGCGGAACTTTTGTTTCAGGAATTGAGCTTTTTGTGAAAACATTTTCTCATAACAAATAAGATAGAGTAGTACGTTTAGGCTCTACACACAATTGTAACAGGGCAGGGATGTCTTGCTTGGTAATCCTCAAGGCAGATGAAGAGGAGGTTTTGAAATGTGTTGTGAATCATGGTTTGGCTCTTTGATCCCTAAATAACCTGGGAGTATTTTTGATTCTCACCCACAGATTAAGAAAGCAGGAGCAGAATGCCGGAGAGCAAAGCATGACTGTGATGCGCCTGAACTCTGCACTGGCCAGTCTGTTGAGTGTCCCGCCGATGGCCTCCATGACAATGGACATCCATGCCAAAACAACCAGGGTTACTGCTACAATGGGAAATGTCCCACCTTGGCAAACCAATGTATTGCTCTCTTTCAAAATCCAAGTAAGTCAACCTGAGGATTTCAGAATAGTTTTATTGTAAAAGACTAATAGAGTCATTGCATTAATCAAATATGTTCTCCTTTGTATCCATAGTAAATCATGATTACATTTCTATAACAGAGTAAGAAGGAGCCCTGGGGGTCTTCTAGTCCAACTCCCTGCTCAAGTTGGAAACCATTTCCCATCTCTTCTTTAAAAATCTCCAGTGTTGGAGCACCTACAATTTCTGAGGGTTTTGTACAGATGGAATAATTTTTCAAGATGAAGTTCTTTCTTTGGAGGCTTTAGAGCCCATCTCTCCAGATCTTTTGGTTTAAAGCTCCAGTCATCCCTAGAGAACATGGCCAATGGTCCAAGATCATGGCAGTCATAGTCAAGAAATCTGGAAGGAATGACTTTGGGGAAAGGATCTTTTGTGGGTTATGGATATATTCCCAAATTGTACGAAGATCAGATGAGAGATAATAAGAGATAATGCAAATTATGGGACTGTGTGCTAAGAATATTCAAACCCCAGGATTGAAATTTCTTTTACATTTAGAACAATAATTGAAGAAACAGATCTTGGGGGATGTGATTCTTCTCACTGATCATTTCTGACTTTCAGACTATTCACAAAATTTTCAGCATGGTTTTTTGTTGAAAAAGAAAACTGAAAATAAGTTCACTTTTTCTTATAAGGTAGATAGTTTTCAGTAAGCATGGAGATTTATCTTGGCCATAGATCAGTGGTGCAGTGAGGCATATAGAGGTTTAGGCATAAATACAGGTTTAGAGTCATTAATTAAAAGAGTCAGAATTAACAGAATAATTGAATTGGAAGGAGCCTTGGAGGTCTTTTAGCCCAACTCCCTGCTCAAGCAGGAAATCGTATACCATTTCCAATCTCCTCCTTAAAAGTTTCCAGTGTTGAAGCACCCACAACTATTGAAGGCAAGCCATTCCACTGATTAATTGTTCTGTCAGGAAATTTCTCCTTATTTCTAATTTTGTTTGCTCCTTGATTGGTTAATTGGTCTTGTTCTCCCTTCAGGTGTTTGGAAAATAGCTTCACTCCCTCATATTTATTGCAGTCCCTCAAATATTAAAACACTACTATCATGCCACCTCTAGTCCTTCTTTTCATTAAACTAGACAAGTCCAAATTGTGTCACTGTTCTTCATATGTTTTAGCCTCCAATCTCCTAATCATATTTGCTGCTTTTCTCCATATTCTTGCTAGAATTTCAACATTTTTTTAATATCGTGGTAAACAAAACTGGATGCAATATTCCAAATGTGGTCTTTCCAAAGCATTATAAAGTGGTACTAACAGTTCTCATTGTCTTGATTTTATCCCTCTGTTAATGTAGCCTACAGTTGTGTTGGATTTTTGGCAGTTGCACCACACTGCTAGTGCATATTTAAGTGATTGCCCACTAGGACTCCAAGATCCCTCTTAGAGTTATAGTATTGAGACAGATATTCTGTCCCCGTGATTTGATTTTTCTTGCTTATATATAGAACTTTTTTAAAAACTTTTTTCACCATTGAATTTATTTTGTTAGTGTCTCTAAGTTGAAGTCTCTCAAGATCCTTCTTGTCTTCTGGAGTTGCATAAAAGTGGCTTCAGCTTTTGTGCCCATAAAATTCAATAAGCAAGTTTAATGTAGCACTGTATCAGATAGAGAATGATTCAGGCATAATGAGGATTAGATAAATCATCAGAGGCCGCGGGAAGCCCCTTTGCAGGGTCGAGCAGAGGAATTTGGAGTCTATCTGCAGGATAAAATCACTCAGATTTGGAACGAGCTGCCCTCCACTGAAAGTTGTCCAGTCGGTGTGTCCGATGCTGGTCTTGAGACAACATCTTGGGAGGAGTTTGACTTTGTTACTACCGAGGATATGGACAGGTTGTTGAGGAGCCTTAGGGCCACCACATGTTTATTGGACCCGTGTCCCTCCTGGCTTTTACGGCATCCTGGGAGGTTACACAAGGCTGGCTCCAGGACATTGTGAACGCGTCTTTGAGTGAGGGGTTCTTACCTACTGCCTTGAAAGAGGCGGTGGTGAGACCTCTCCTCAAAAAGCCTTCCCTGGACCCAGCATTGTTGGAAAATTACCGTCTGGTCTCCAACCTTCACTTTCTTGCGAAGGTTGTAGAGAGTGTGGTGGCTCAACAGTTTCCTCGACACCTGGAGGAAGTTGATTATCTAGACCCGCACCAGTCCGGCTTCTGGCCCGGTCACAGTACCGAGACGGCATTGGTCGCGTTGGTGGATGATCTCTGGAGGGCTCTGGATAGAGGTTGCTCCTCTATCCTAGTCCTATTAGACCTCTCAGCGGCTTTCGATACCATCGACCATGGTATCTTATCGCACTGACTGCGGGGGTTGGGGGTAAGAGGCACCGTTTTACGGTGGTTCTCATCCTACCTCTCTGGTCAGTCGCAATGGGTGTTGGCAGGAGGGCAGAGGTCGGCCCCGAGGCACCTCACATGTGGTGTTCCTCAGGGGTCGGTCCTCTCGCCACTTCTGTTCAACACCTACATGAAGCCGCTGGGTGAGATCATCCGTGGTTTTGGGGTGGAATACCATCTGTACGCTGATGACACTCAGTTGTACATATCCACCCCAAACCACCCCAACGATGCCATCGAGGTGCTGTCCCGGTGTCTGGAGGCCGTACGGGTTTGGATGGGTTGTAACAAACTCAAGCTCAACCCGTCCAAGACCGAGTGGCTGTGGTTTCCGGCACCCCGGTTCAGCCAGATAAGTCCAACACTGGCCATCGGGGGTGAACAACTGGCCCCCGTGGAGAGGGCGCGCAACTTGGGTCTCCTCCTGGATTCTCGGCTGTCCATGGAGGACCATGTGACGGCCGTGGCCAGGGGGGCGTTCTATCAGGTACGCCTGATATGCCAGTTGCGCCCCTTACTGGACCGGGTGTCCCTTCGCATAGTCACTCAAGCTCTCGTGACATCCCGGCTGGACTACTGTAACACTCTCTACATGGGGCTCCCCTTGAGGTGCACTCGAAGGTTACAGTTAGTCCAGAATGCGGCCGCACGAGTGATTATGGCTGCCTCAAGGCAATCCCACATAACACCTCTCCTGCGCGAGCTACACTGGCTACCTGTGGCCTTTCGGGTGCGCTTCAAGGTGCTGATGACCATCTTTAAATTGCTCCATGGCTCGGGGCCTAGCTACATACGAGACCGCCTCCAGCCCCATACATCCCTTCGACTGATCCGCTCCCACAGAGAGGGCCTTCTCCGGGTACCGTCAGCCGGATAATGCCGGTTGGCGATGCCCAGGGGAAGGGCCTTCTCTGTGGCGGGCCCAGCCCTCTGAAACGACCTACCCCCCAATTTACGCACTACCTCGGACCTCCGCCTCTTCCGCCAGCATCTTAAAAGGTATTTATTCCAACAAGCCGGCCTAGCATAGCCCCTGTTTCTGACTTTTATTCGGATAAATTTTAATTCATAGGGTTTTATAAGGGTTTTTAGCACGGGATATAATTTAATAGTTTTTAATAATGTATTTTTTGCATTTAACATTGCCTGTGCGCTGCCCTGGGCCCTTGTTAGGAGAAGGGCGGGGTATAAATTTGGAAAAAAAATACGTTACAAATAAGCACATATTAACTATCATTTTTTCAACTCTTCTGAGATCTCTTAAGCCTTTGTTTATCCTGCTGGCATGTTACACACTCAGGTATTTGCCTTGGTTTCTCCCTCCCTCTTGTAGATATAATTGTGGGAGAAGATGAATGCTTTGAGCAGAACCAGTTAGGGAATGAGTTTGGCTACTGCAGAAGAGAAAATGGTGTAAACATTCCATGTGAACCACAGTAAGCAATCTAAATTATTTCCTTCTATGATGATGATGATACTGTATAATATAAGGATAATAAAAAATATTTTAGGATCCACATCTTTAGGAATATAATTCTGCCACCTGGCTAAAACAGTAGAAATCCGAATCAATTTCTGAATGGCTAATTTTCCTTTGTTTTCCATCTTGGGAAATGACAGATAGTTCTTGACTTACAAACATTCATTTAATGACTTCCAAAAAGTGACGTGCAACTGGCCCTTGCACTTACAACTGTTGCAACATTCCTATAGTCATGAGTCTGGGTGCTTGGCCACTAATATATATTTATAAGGACTGCAGTCTCCCAAGATCACATGTTCATCATTTGCGACCTTCCAGCCAGTTTCCAATAAATGAAAAAATTATTGATTTATAATCAATAAATCAGATTTGCTTAACAATCATGTGATTTATTTAGCAATTGTAGTGATTCACTTAACAATCATGGCAAAAAGATTATAAAATTGGGTGCAGCTCACTTACCAATAATAATAAAATAATTTAATAATAATTTATTATTTTATAGACCGCACCCTCTCCCCCATGGGGGGCGGTGCACAGGCAATTTAAAAATCCAAAGTACAACAATATACAAATACAAAATGTTAAAATCAAATTAAATTAACCCTTGTGCTAAAATCACTATTAAAACCCTTGAAACCCTAACAATACCCCCTAAAAATTTATACAATTTCATTTTGTGGCTAGGAATATAGACATTAGGCCAGGCCGGCCTGATGGAAGAAGTGAGTCTTTAACTTCTGGCGGAAGGAGCGGAGGTCCGTCATTGTTCTAATTTCAGGGGGTAGGTCATTCCATAGGGTTGGGCCCACCACAGAGAAGGCCCTTCCCCTGGACGTTGCCCGCTGGCATTGCCTGGTGGACGGCACCCGGAGAAGTCCCTCTCTGTGGGAGCGAATCAGTCGAAGGGATGTATGGGGCAGGATGCGATCCTGCAGATAGCTAGGTCCCGTGCCTTCGCCAAAAAGTGAAGGTTGGAGACCGGACGATAATTTACTAATAATGCTGGGTCCAGGGAAGGCTTCTTGAGGAGGGGCCTCACCACCGCCTCTTTCAAGACAGTAGGTAAGAACCCCTCACTCAAAGAAGCATTCACAACTTCCTGGAGCCAGCCTCGTGTAACCTCCCAGGATGCCAGTACAAGCCAGGGGGGACACGGGTCCAATAAACATGTAGTGGCTCTCAGTCGCCTACGCAACCTGTCCATATCTTCGGAAGTAACAGAGTCAAACTCTTCCCATAAAGATGTCTCAAGACCCGCCTCTGACAATCCCTCTAGACCACTTTCGGTGGAGGACAACTCGCTCTGAATCTGAGCGATTTTGTCCTGCAGATACTCTCCAAACTCCTCTGTTCTGCCCTGTAGAGGGGCTTCCCGCGGCCTCTGTTGAAGGAGGGAGCGGGTCACCCCGAACAGGGCAGCAAGGTGGTTATCTGCAGACGCAATAAGAGTGACACAATGATGTTGTTTGGCCATTCTTATCGCCACAAGATAAGTCCTCAAATGGGATCTTACTTGTGTTTGGTCAGATTCAGACCGTGTGGATCTCCACCTCCTCTCTAGGCGTCTCTTGTGGCATTTCAACCCCCTCAGCTCCTCGGTAAACCAAGGAGCCTGGGTGGCTCTCTGCCACAAGAGAGGCTGCAAGGGCGCGACCCGATCTAAGGCCCCCGTGGCCGCCAAACTCCATGAAGCCACTAGGTCCTCTGTCGGGGCGCGGGTCAGGGTCGCAGGTAATGGCCCAAGCTTCGTCTGGAACCTCTCAGGGTCCATCAGGAGCCTGGGGCGGAACCACCTAGGCATTACTGGCTCTGCCTCCCCGCAGTGGGGTGTAGCGGTCGGAAAGTCGAGCCGGAGAAGTGAGTGATCTGACCATGACAGGGGTATGATGGCTAGCTCCCCTACACCAAGATCACTTGTCCATTGACCAGAGACGAAAATCAAATCCAGCGTGTGTCCACCCTCGTGTGTGGGGGCCTGAATTACCTGGGTCAGGTCCATGGCCGTCATGGAGGCCATGAACTCCCAGGCTACCTCGGTTGATTCGCCAACCGATGGCAGGTTAAAGTCCCCCAAGACTAAAAGTCTGGGGGTCTCAACCGCCACCCCGGCGATCACCTCGAGGAGCTCAGGCAGGGCTGCTGATACGTAGCGGAGAGCCAGGTACACAAGCAGCAAGCCCAACTGCCTCCCAGGGCCCCATCTCACGTAGAGGGACTCACAGCCGGTAGTCTGCAGTACAGTGGTCTTGTTCAGAAATGGAAACTCTTCATGCATTTCTGGTCGTAAATCAAGGACTATGCTATAATAAGATTTTCTCTTTCGGCTGACATCACCCAGGTTGTTTACCCTGCATATTACTGAACAAACCCTGGTTGATGAGTTTATGAATTGCATTTAGTCATAAATCATGATTTAGAAATCACTATGGCTAAATTTGCACCACATGTTGAACCCAAACTAAACAATATGCCACAATATCTTTTAGTGATGTATATAAAGCCAGACTTTGATTTTGGCTCTTACACAAACACCCAGACCCCTGTGCCATTGTTTCTCGTTAAAACAATGGGACTTTTTATTTTATACATTCCTGTTTCAACCTTTTTTCCTCTTTACTCTCATATTTTTTATTAGAGTGAAATGGATTAATAACTATTTTTCAGGGCAATTTCTCTCTCCAATGTTTACTGCAGTTGCCCCAATCTTTGGATTTCAACTCCCATCATCCCCTGTCATCCACTGATCAGAGATTATGGGAATTTTAAATTAGAGATCTGGAAAATCTCTAAAGTCTCCTAAATCTGCTTTAAGGGTTTTCCGGGTGGATAACGGATGCATTGCTTGCTCTTAAGATAAGAATCCTGAGTCAACCATCTTCATCCTTAAAAACAGGGAGATCACAGTGATCCAGTTGGAGATACAGGAACTGTGATCTCCAAAACTTGAAACACCTTGTGAGATTTTTCAGTTATATGTCAGGGGCAATTAGTTCTTACTGAGGCTGGGCAAACTTCTGGTTTTCCATTTCTAATTAAACAAAAACACGTAAAGGTTAAGCCGAGATCAAGACTGTCAACACAGTCACTCATGCCCTGGTCCCAACTGGACTCCTGCACAGGGCTGGCCTTGCAGAGCATTTAGAAGCTACAACTCGTGCAGAAGGCAATGATGCTGACTGTGCTGGAGACCCCTGGAACATGGCATGAGTGACCCCATTGTTACACAAGCTGCACAGGTTGCCAGTTTGCTTCTGGGCCCAATTCAAGCAGTCAGTCATTACCTTTAAAGCCCTTCATGACATGGGTCCAATTATTTCACTGTTTCTTTTTCAGGGATCTAAGGTGTGGCAGGTTGTTCTGCACAGTCATAAACGTGGCATCATGCGTGCTCCACTATTTTCCAGATAGGCCAGATGAAGGAATGGTTGCACATGGAACAAAATGTGGAGATGGAAAGGTTAGTAAAAGTTTACCTCTAATCTATGTGCTTGGATTCCAAGGGCAGATCACTACAAGTGTCATCATGGATGTTGCTGAAAGCTGGTTTAGATTTTCCAAACTAACAGTGGATGGACATAGAAGAAAAAGTATCCCTCTAGCCTTCTTTTGCTTTTCTTATTCTTTTGTTTTTCCTTCAAACAGCAGCCACAACAAATGAGGTGAATGTCCAGGGCTGTTTCTTTCTTTTAAGAACAAAATGTTTGGCCTTCTCAGAGCCTTATGCTTCTACCTTGCAGCACTTTCTGGACAGAGATGGTCCTTTCTCTTCACTTGTAGGTATCTCCTTACTAGGGAAGGTGGAAGAGAGAAATGAGAATATCAGGGCAGAGCTGGTTGTGGCGTAAAGGACACCAGGCACTTAGAAGTCCTGAAACAATCCCAAAACATATGTGACCAGATGAGGAATCACTTCACCCTGTCTTTTTATACAATGTAGAAACTGAAGAAGCTTGGTTTAGTTCTAAGGAATGACAGAGTTTAGTTTTAAGGAAAGTGCTGTCTTACTCTATTGATAATCCTTTACTTTGACTTTCAGGTCTGCAGCAATGGGCAGTGTGTTGATATGCGGACAGCCTACTGATCAAACCCTGGTTTGTCTCAAATTTGATTTTGGAGATCCTCCTTCCGGAAGGCTTCCCTCAAGTCCAAAGAGACCCACCTGTCTTTATCCTACTAGTAGATCACTCTTAGCTTCCAGATGGTTTCTAAAAGTTGCAATATTTCTTCTCCATATTTAATCTGATTATCTTTTGCTATAATCAAACCTTTTGCCTGCCAGAAAGCTCCGTATACACCACCAAAGGCTTATTTGCAAGGAAGAAAAAGATGCTTGCCAATTGTGATGCACATTTAATGCAACAAGTTCTGCCTTTTGAGCTGGTGTATTGAAAAACAATGCTTCCTCTCCCAAAATTATACGCTGGCTGTCCGAGATGTATCTGCTTCCATTAATAAACTATTCTCATTCTGCATTTTGTGAAGGCTCAGCTTTCAAATCTGGTTTGCTGAAGTAAATCATATCAAGAACTTGCATGCAATCATGAGGTAAACCATCCAGGTGAATTTTCCACTGGCATTAAAGAAGTTGGATTTAGTTTATTCACAGTCACCAGTCTCATTTTGAGATATTCTGTCTCAATCAATCTTAGAAAGCCCCTAAATGTAAATCTTTCGCGTATTGCAACACATGGGCACTTCAAAAGGCAAATGGACTTTCTTCATCTTTTTTCGAAAATATTTCACTTCTCATCCAATAGGCTTCTTTAATTCTTTGAGTCCAATTACCTTTTGAAAAACAATTTTGAGATAACCATGACCTGCAACGCAGTGCTATTTCTTCCTGATTGGGAGGAGGGGAGTTCCATCTGAGTATATCAGAGCCAAGGGGTTCACCAAAAGTGGTTAGGCTATTTTCAGATACTTAGGGTAAAACAGTCCAATATAGCTGAGTTCCTGTTGTACCTGTTCATTGTCAGACCGCAGAAAAGCAGGTCACCTCTGGCTATCTGTCTGAAGGGGAATAGAGAAGAAGGCATCCTTTAAGTTCAATATAGTTAACATGCAAAAAGAAGGTAAATTCAAAGTATAAGGGTTTGGGACTGTAGGGTGAATTGTCACTGTGAGTAAATTGATAATTCTCAAGTCCAGAACCAGTGGTTGAAAAGACCAATGGTGGGCTGCAGCTAGTTCACATTGGTTTGGGCGAATCAGTTGTTAAGATTCTGCTTAGTTCAGCGAATCAACAAATCCCACCACTGGAAGTCACATGATCTTCTTTTGTTGCCCTACATGCAGGAGAACAGACCTGGAAGACAGGTTAGCCAAGAAATGGGATGGGGTGGAAATGAGGATTTTGCATTATGATTGCTCATAAGTAAATAAGGACCAGCAAAAGAGGAATGGAAAACTCCCTATCTGTAGATCAGCATTTTTCAGTCTTGGCAAGTTTAAGATGGGTGAACTTCATGCTGCCTTGGGAATTCTGGAATCGAAGTCCACGTATCTTAAAATTGCCAAAGTTGAGATGCATGAGTCTAAACTCTAAGATTTTCAATTCCTGTTTTATTTAGAGTTTAGTGCAATTAAATAAATCAGTTGTGGTTTCCCTAACAAATAGTGATTAAAGTGATGTGAACCATTAGAGGACTTTTTGTGAGAAACTGAAATTAAAAGTTGATCTGGGCTTTGATGATTAGATATGGGATTATGGAAATAATGTAGATAAATGTTAATATTAGAGTAAGAATTTGATATATTTTTAACTTATAACTGTACCAAAGAATATTGGAAGTCTTTTCCCCACTTCTTTTACTCTTTCTTTCTTACACTTTCACTCTTTTTCTTTCCTGAGTCTTTTCTTTTTTCAAATCTGTTTTACTTTTGTTTTTGGGTTGTTGTTGTTGTTTTGATGTATGAAGGATCAAATATTCAGCCATTATAATTCTACATTCCTTATTTATAGAAGTCACATCAAGATTTAGAATGAAATCTACTGGGAGCCATCTCATATAAGGCAGACTCTGAGTCTCTCTAATCAAAAAGGGTTTATAGATAGAAGAGAATATTTGCAGTTCAGGGTTGAACTGTGGGGTTCTTGGTGCTCTCTGAGCTTGATGGTTTTTCTTGCAGATGTTTCATTACCAAACTAGATAACATTATCAGTACTAGAAGAGAGTGGCGTTTGCTGTAATTTTCATGCTAGTCAGTTGGATACCCATGCTTAGCTACAGAACAGGAACAGCAGTAGATAGCATTCTTCGCCATCATGCTCCATTATCCTGTAGCTGTAAAAGGCAGCAACAGACACAGTCTTCTTGAGAGGAATCTTGAGGTGTCTGGGTCACGCTGAGGTTGATTGATGCAATAGCCATCTTCTCCATGGCAGAACATCAGAGGGTACTGGAGAGCATCATAGGCCAGGTGCGTCTCACTGATTTGTAACAACCTGTTGTCTCTGCTGTGGAGAACAATATCTCTCTTCTCAAAATCCTGGCTGACAATGAAAACAGCCACTTCTGTAATTGTGGGGGCATTGAAACGACCTCGGTGCTCTCCAGAAGGCTTCCTATTGGCATTAATCATCACTTGGAATTCCTTATGGCCCTTAGGAAGAGAATCAACAGCAGCCTTAAGTCCCAGAATATACTTCTTGCGGTCACACAGGAACTTCTGCGGTTGGCTAAACAGTTGTGGATTAACGCCTGGATAGATTCCACAACAAATATCCTTCTCATTGTCATCAACACCAACAACGTATATCTGGAGAAATGAAGGCTGCTACCCCCTATCCTGTGATAGACCTGCCCCTGCACGTTGAATGTTGGCATAAAATTTCCCTCCTTCACATCTCTGGCTCCAAAAGATGTCATTTGGAAGCATTCATTGTACTTCCGGACAGCAGAAAGAAAGTGCTCTGCCCTTGGATGCAGGTGGGTGAGAAGGCTGTGTAAGGGGTTCAGGGTAGGACTGAAGGGGAGGGAGGTGGACTTTACCACCACTGCAACACATCCCAGGACTCTCATCCTGCCACTTTAGAGCATGGCCCCAGGCACAGGGTAGCCGGGGTCCGAGATCAACAAACCTGTTCTTGGAGTAATCAATTTGAGGTTCATATTTAAAATCAGACAAATACTTGTTAGTCCAAGGCATTGATCTCATTTGTGACTGATTGATGTAGGGGTTATTAAATGTATAATTTTTTACAGCCTGTCTACTGACTTGGGGATGAGTTTGACAATATTTGTGTGCAACTTTCCTTACTTGTGTTTTCCTAATTGCATCTGTAAATCTTTTGCTGCATGTTTTGCCTCTTTTCCCTTTAACTGGTGCTACAGTAGAAGTAACAGATTCATCTGAACTGAGAAGGAAAATAAAAGAGAAAAAATCTCCCTCTACCTACCAGGATCCATTGGTATTCCACTGGCTAGCATCCTGTCAGTGTGTGAGAGAGTTGAGGTGTGTTTGGAAACACAAACAGTATTTGCTGTGTGAGCAAGAAGGAGACAGGGAGAAGCCTGAACATGGCTTAGCTCAACTGTTCTGTAGTAAAGCTGCTTCCTGCATGATTAGATTTAAGAGTCAGTGATTTAGTGACTACAGAATGTGTAGCACCCATGTCCCAAAGAAATATTTTCCCCTCCTACCAGAGCAGATACCAAGAGCTTGGGAGGCACTAGGTTATTTGAAGACTCCATCCCTGGCTAGTTCATTTTTTTTGTTTTTCAGCACGAGAAAATATGGGCAAATATGGCAAGCAAGTCCCCTTTTTGAATTCAATGGGCTTGCATCTTGCCAATGTCCTATTTGCTTTAAAAAGCACATTGATGCTTCTTAAAGTCTCCAGAAAGTGCAGAGTGCTTTAGTAAGGCACATGGTACCATTCCTGTACCCCAGTGAGGCAAATTGCTTCTCCTTTGTGTTACTTATCTGTTTAATTAAGACAAAATGTGGCTAACTTGAATATCTTGTTCTCTGTGGCTTCTTTTCTTTTTAGTACCATTGAAATATGGCCAGAAGGGGGCGCAAGAGGACAACCAGAATTTAGCCCAGAAGGAATGAAAAAGAAGCATTACTAAGAACCTTACTACTATAATAGATTGCCTCCTTTATGTCAAACTTCACTTACCCTTAACTAATTATGAATCTCTGTCCATGTCTCCTTGCAGACATATACATTAATTCTGACAGCTTTAACCTAGCAATACAAAAGCCTCAGACAGTCTGGCACCAAAGCCAATCAATAAGTAAAGTTAATTTTTTCTTCAAAAAACCCAGTGCCTGTGGGAATCATATTTTCAGGAAAGCTAAGCCTTAGAAATTTTGTTTAATGTAATCTCACATTATTCATAATTTTAAACTGGGTTCCAGATTAGCTGCTCAATTGCAAAGTTTGCAGGATAGAACCCAGAAATTAAGGAAAATGGGTGAATGACCTACAGCAGAAAAATCTAAATGAAAGTGCTTTAGGCTGGGTGAGAAATCTAAATATATATAATTTCAAACTGTATTCAAAACTTGACATCTGAATGAGACATGTCATCTCTCACAGTAGTTTTGTCGGAGTGTGAATTTGTTTAAGTCTGTAACAAGCTTCCACCATAATTACAGACTGAAGAGCAGTTTATAATCAAATACAGATTGAATAGTGACAGTTAGCCATTTGCATACATGTAGAGAGAAAACTCAGGGGAAATTCAGTCCATAGAAGTAGCTTTTTTCCAGAAAACTTACTACTTCAGGGAGAGTTTCTATGATCCCCACCACTTTCCCAAATCTATAAAAAAAGAATGCCATGTTGCAGGATATCCTTGAGCCAACAAGGGCTTCAGCCAAACTGATCCTTCCTTCCTTCCTTCCTTCCTTCCTTCCTTCCTTCCTTCCTTCCTTCCTTCCTTCCTTCCTTGTCAAAATTTCATTCAATGGATTTATATATATATGAGAGAATATTATCACAGCTCCTGTTCAGAGGTCCCTTTAAGGGGAGGAGACTTAACGTCATCCCTCTCTGCCCTTCGACTCAACCCAGAGATCATCCAGACAGAGAACCAATTAGATTACTGCTGTGTGATATTTTTTAGATACGTGTTAGATTTTATATATATAAAAAATAAAATCAACTCACAGCTGTGCATTATTAGTATACAAAAGAGATGCTTGGGTTGCTAATTGAAAGGTTCCCCCAGGTTCCTTCATGCAATGTCTCTCTTGTGTCAGGGTTTCTTTTGCAATCAAAGGCAGGAATGTGAACACCAGTGATGGGACCACTCATATGCTTAGATCAATCTTCAGAACAAAGACAGGCATATCCACATATTCTAATTGAGATTAGAGCCATAAAAGAATTCCCCAGGTATGCATGACCTCAGTGATCTAAGAGCCTAGAGGGAGGAAACCATAGGTTGGGACAAAGATTGATGTATTTATAAGAGCTATTGGAGAGAAAAAAGGCATCTCTGTTTTGATAGGATTTCTGTCTCCTTGTCTCTCTCTCCAGTTCTTTGAGGCTTCTTTGATCTTCCACTGGTCCATCAGGAAATGTGACAGGTACAATAATAACATATTGTAACCCTGAAAGTATGGATGAATCCAGAGAAAAACCCTCAATATGCTACAGAGTCAAAATAGATCAATCTGAACTCTACCCTTCGACTGTTCTTCAGTCTATATTGTGTGGCGTTTTGTTAGTTCCCTGGATTTCCTTAAAACAAAAGGGCAAACATAGCATGATTTCTTGGCTAGGAAAAAGAGTGGACATCTTGTGTGCCCTGGACCTCCTTTTTATGCAGTCTCTGGAAACACCTCTTATTGTGCTGCTGAAAATATCAGCAGTATATTTGCTACCAACTTAATGACCCCTAGAGTGTAATTCTTAAAGCAGCTTCTTAACTCTCTCTTCTATATCATATATCTAAATCTATATTTAATGTGAAAAAGCCATTACCGCTATGTTTATACCTATTTGTCCTATTTGTTCCACCCTCTCATGTTCAGTGCAGAAAAAAAACCTGGTTCACCACTGGAAAGAAGAAAGAACCTAAGAACAGAAATGGAAGCTTAAGACAGAATAAGAAATCCTTCATGATTTTTTCCCTCTGAAACATGTGACCTTAACAACTCTATCACAGAGAATATGAGTGAAAAGCAACCTTTCTCGATTGTCATTCTGGGTTTTAAAAGTTCATAGGAACTTCCGGTTCCGGCTCCAGCGGCGACGAGCGAGCCTAGGGCTCGCTCGCCGCTTTGTTTCTTTTCCTGCCCCCCACGGGGGCGAGACGCCCCGTTTTTTGGGGTCTCCCGTAGGGCCGGCTTGCCTGGGTTGCTCCCCCCCACGGCAGTGGGGAAGCGACCCTTGTCTTCGGCTCAGGTGGAGGAGGACATGCTGCGAGGGGTTTTCCCTTCGCCAAAGGAAGACGGCATCGTTCACGAACATGGAGAGAGTTGATTGGCTGAGTCGGAAGGCTTCCTGGGGCTTCGGCTGCGAGGGGGAGAGTGAGTGATTTAAAACTTTTTTTTCTTTGCTGTCAGCCTGGTTGAAAGAACTTGGAGGGGGGTGCTTGCTTGTTAAACCCCCCCTCGGATTTAAAGCGGCACTAGAAAATGGCTCCTCGCTGCGAGGAAGCGGATATCTTCAATCCGGATTGTTTGCAACAAGGGAAAGTGATCTGCGGTTTGCCTTGCAACAAAGTTTCTAGGTCTGGCTGGCTTGAAACAATTTTTTTTACCACTCTCTCCTTCTGGCTTTGAGCTTGGGTGGTGGAAGATGGCTTCTCTTTGTCCCTGAATGACTATTTTACTTATGAAAAATTTCCAGCGTCTCTTTGTGATTTGGACTTCCTCTTGTTACTAAAGAAGAAATTTTTTTTTGGATTTGTGATCTCTTTTCTGGAGTGCCTTCATTATTATAATTATTGATCTGGAAAACTGTTTCTCTCTTGCTTCCTGAACTTTACAATCCTGATTTGAACTTTTGGCTCCTGATTTGCCTCAACAGCCCCACCCAAAAAACGCCATTTTAGTGGCATTGACTTTAACAGCTAATCATGGCACAAGAATCAGCACTGGCAAGCTTGGAATTAAGGATGGCTTCTCTTGAATCTGTTATACAAACTTTGGTACAAGAAATCAAGGCCCAGAGAGAAGAAAATATCAACTTTAAAAAGGAGCTATTGGACACACGGAAACAAATGCTGGAGAACACACAGAAGAATGAAGAGTTGGAAGGGGGGCTGGTGGGGGCTAAGGGAGAGATTAAAAATGTTACTAATGAGGTTGTGGAAATAAATGGGCATGTGTCTAGGATTGATATGGAAAGGATGACATATTTTTTGAGATTTCAGAATGTTTCTGAGGAACTTGGTGAATGTCTCCCTGAACTCATGAGCACAATTATAGCAGACTATTTACATAAACCTAAGGATGAGATCAGGGGGGACATTGACCTAGCCTACAGAATAAACTCTGCATATGCCAGGATAAATGAAGTACCCAGAGAGATACATGTTAAATTTGTTAGAAGGTCAACCAGAGAGGAAATCTTGAAAGTGCAAAGAGGAGGTCCGTTAATTTACCAACAAAAGGAGGTTGCCATCCTGAAGCAGATCCCAAGAAAGATTAGAGAAGCAAGAAGGAAATTTTCCTTCTTGTCCAAAAAATTGTTTGATTACGGGATCTGGTTCAGGTGGGATGCTGGTGTTCTGGGAAGGAGGAAGAGTGAGGATTAAAACAGTTGCTGAGGCGGAAGCCTTTCTTAAAAAACATTCCTCTGCCCTGGGGTAAGATCCAGGGGGGGCAGGGGGGCCACGGCCCCGCCCGCTGGGGGCCTGGAAGGAGAGATAGAAGATACAATTGCCAAGAGACTTAGATCTAAAAAATAACTTTGCCTTGATTTTCTGAGTAATATTGTATAACATGTGTATCTGGATTTTTGTAAATGACTGACAGCATAGAACTGAGAACTTAGAAATATGTACTTGCTTTCACTTTGTAGTATATGAAAAATGTTTTTTGTTTATGATCTATTTTGATGTCCCGGAAGGGCCGACGACTTTGACGTGAATGCTCTCAAAATTTCTTTGTATCCCTTACCCTACCCTATTGAAAAATTGTAAAACCAATAAAACTTTTTCAATATAAAGAAGAAGAAAAAGTTCATAGGAAATAATGAAAAATCAGCATCTGTTTTAGAAAATGACTTTAATATATTAGAGTTAAAATGCATTTAATAAAGCCCATCTTGGAGAAAAATTGGAGAGAAATAAAGTCAATTAGGGGAATGAGATAGACATTAAATGTAGTATCTAATGCATTGGAAGAATCAATGCATTAGACACTGTACAATTGAAACTTGTATAGAAAATATACAATTTGGGAGGAAAACAAATATATGATAGCAACTGTAGATATGTAGGGGAGGATTTTTAAAAAATCTTAATGGCAATTAAAATTGTTCTGTGCATGTGCAGAAGTGAAAAATGGGGAACTGGTTCGAGGATGTGGCAGGCCTGGGTCTCTGCCGTTTCCAGCAATCCAGGCCACCAAACCACTACTAGTTCGACCGAACTAGGCCAAACTGGTAGGAACCTACACTGTTGTCAACCTCCCAGAGAGACCAGGTAGGAAAAACAATGAGATGAGCTAATTCTACTTTATTGCAAGGCTACAAGGTTTTGGTGACCATCTTTAAAGCGCTCCATGGCATGGGTCCTGGTTATTTGCAGAACTGCATCCTGCCACATACCTCCATCTGACCTGTCTGCTCCCACAAGGAGGGCCTCCTCAGGGTGTCATCCGCTGGACAATGCCGACTGGCGACTCCCAGGGGAAGGGCCTTCTCTGTGGTGGGTCCAGCCCTCTGGAATGACCTGCCCCCCCACCTTCGTACTATCACAGACCTTCGCCTCTTCCATCGAGCATTAAAGACCTATGCGGCCAGCCTGGCATAGTTTGTTTTTACCACCGTTTTAATAGGGTTTTTAAATATTTTAGCACGGGTTAAATTTATTTAATTTAATTTTAAATTTATCCAATTGATTGTATTTATATGTATTTTATCTTTTTATTATCCCTTTTTATTATCCCTGAGTCCCAAACGGGAGAGAGGGCGGTATACAAATTAAATTAATAAATAATAAATAAATAATAAATAAATACATTAAGAGCATCTTGAAAGTCTGAAAATACAAATCTTCCACTGTCACCTTTTACCTTCTGATAAACTGATATGTCTTCTCCAATTCTATTTTAAATTGCCTGTATTAAATTTCAGTAATGTTTTGTTTCTGGAGCTCTGCACTTTGATATGGCCCAAGGGTTAATCAATAAAGATTAATTGATTGATAAGTCTTCTAAGATTCTTTCTCTGCTGTTATTCAGTTGTAGTCTCCTACTCGTTTTGTCTGATCATTCCCTATGCACAGAGGTGGGCATCCCATACTGTAACAACCAGTTCACTCTGAACCGAAAATGTACATGCATGCCTTCCACGCATGCATGCGGCATAAAAAAACAGTAATTATATAGGACATTATAGCACCAGGACAGGTGGACGGCTGGGCACAGCTGCTAGTCGGAACTACCAGTTCACCCAAACCAGTCTGAATTGGCAACAGCCCACCACTTTCTGTGCAGCATCTCTCCCCTACCAACCCCCACTCCCAAGGCCATTCTCCTAATCCATTATGGATACTGCAGTCCATTCAATACACACAAACAAACACACCTCTTTTCTGCTATTCCTGAAACAGGCTGAACGGCCTAAGAAACCTTATCATACCTCAAAGTGGGAATTTGTTTTTGTTTTTTACTATTATGCTTGGGTTGTGACATTATTCTTCTTTCCATAGCTATTATTATGTATTTGTCTTTTTACTGATGGGGTAATTTGGGTCTGGACAAGGTGACAGGTATTGCAAAAGAATAAATAAACAAATAATCTTTTCCCATCCTTTCATCAGTTCTGCAAGATCGCATCCTAACCCATACATCCCTTCGACCAATTCGCTCCCACAGAGAGGGACTTCTCCGGATGCCGTCCACTAGGCAATGCCAGCGGGCAACGCCCAGGGGAAGGGCCTTCTCTGTGGCGGGCCCGACCCTCTGGAATGACCTGCCCCCCGAAATTAGAACAACTACGGACCTCCGCTCCTTCCGCCAAAAGCTTAAGACTCATTTCTTCCAGCAGGCCCGTCTGGCCTAATCTACCTTTCCAGCCTCTAGTCTGAATATTCAAATTGTTTTAATTGGGTTTTTAAGGGGTTTAGTTTTTAAGGATTTTAGGTTTTTGTGCACCACCCTGAGTCCCTTCGATTTGATGATTTGTGAGTTCATCAATCCTTCTTTTGCCCCTGTTCTTTTTGGGGTGGATGAGGGGTGGGGAGGAATTTTTTTATGTTAAAAGTATTTGCTTCTTTAGAACCAGAATGTATTTTTTAAACTATAGTTCATCACACATTACTGTGAAATACACTACAAAGGGGAGACAGAGACAGAAGTGGGGGGAATTAATGAGGAAAATCCGAATAAAATTATTGGCTTATTCATTGCTATCCCATTGTTTGGCCCCAATCTAAGTGACTTTGGTTCTTTTCCACATGGTTACTAGATAGACAACTCTAACTGCAGAACTTTCCTGCTCATTGAGTGAGGCTTAGTGGATAGAATTACTTCTTTGAGTTTATCAGCAGAAATATTAGGCATATATAACCTTGAAGAAATAAGAATAAATTATTCAAGAAGGAAAATGAAGAAATGTTGACAGCCACAAGGGAAAGAAAGCATTAATGCTACAGTTACTAATTATGGGTTTGATTTAAGGTGGGGAAATGAGAAGTGGTCACAATATACACTATAAAAAATGGAGTAACCCAAATTTATTTATTTATTTATTTTTCAGAATTATATAATTAATCGTGAACAGATTTTCCAAGCACAGTATTTTCATGGGTTTGGAAAACCCCTTCATTTCCTTGTTCTCCCTTTTCCTACCCTGCAATTCCAATATAAAAACTTGTTTTTAAGCTTGCTTTGGGAAGAAATGCTTGGAAGCACAGATGCAATTGAATGTTCTTGGTTACTAATTGAAAGGGTAGAAGCCAATGGAGATTTTGCTTTAGTTTGTTTGGCTGGCTGGCTTCTGAGCTACATTTTAGCCCTTGAGCTATATACCATTCCCTTGGGAAAGAAATGAAAATACTGTTTTATTCCTATTCCGTACCATCTGAAATGGATCCCATCCTCTCTTCTTAGATATGTGGGAATCTCTTCCCTATGCTCATCACTGCAGACACTTTGAATGAATTTGCATGGGAAGGAAAGGCCCCCACCTCAAAAGCTTAATTTGCAAGCTGCAATTTTTATGATTGAGGTTGTTCACCAGGAATTAAGAAAGTTGTATACACATACGTGTGCAATGCAGCAAATTTAAAAACAAAACACCCAACCTTCCATTTATATTGCACTGATGATAGGTTTTGAAAGGCCTTCTCTCTTCATTCAGAAAGCAAGCACTAGTGCAAAGCTTAATCACATCTGAAAAGGTAAGCTGTACAGCACAATGCAACCATCTTGTCTTAGATTGATGAGGCTAATTGTCTAAAAAATGAAATTTCCATGCTTGTTCAAGCCAGCTGGAAGTAATGGAATAAAATGAAGTATACTACAATAAATAAGCTGCCTGTCTGTTAGGCTAAAGACTTCCATATTGCATGGGGCTATATTTTATAGCAATAAAGAGTGAAAGAGAAAGCTTGAAGAAATAAGTTGCTTTTCAGCCTATGATCAGTATGGAGACAGCCTCTTCGTAGTTCATGCACCCACCTTCTCCAACAATGAGCACCTCTGTCAAGATTTGTGAGAGATGATAATGTACGAATAGTTAGAAGTAATAACTACTAATCATAACTTTTATGAAAAATATGATGTTCTCATTAAGCTAAAGAAGGTAAGTCAATCAATCAATCAACCAACCAACAGAAATGGTAGGGTTGGTAGGGTAGCTATGGTAGGGTTTAGGCCCCCAGGTGCCTTGGAGAATAGTTTGACTCCCTCTTCTTTGTCTCAGAGGGTGCCACAAAGAAGAGGGAGTCAAACTATTCTCCAAGGCACCTGGGGGCAGGACAAGAAGCAATGGGTGGAAACTAATCAAGGAGAGAAGCAACTTAGAACTAAGGAGAAATTTCCTGACAGTTAGGACCCGCCCTGGGTCCTTTTTTAGGAGAAGGGCGGGGTATAAATTTAATAAAATAAACAAATAAATAAATAGAACAATTAACCAGTGGAACAGCTTGCCACCAGAAGTTGTGAATGTCCCAACCCTGGAAGTCTTTAAGAAGATGTTGGATAGCCATTTGTCTGAAATGGTATAAGGTTCCTGCCTACAAGGTCCCTTCCAACTCTGCTATTGTATTGTATTGTAATCAATCCACATTTATATCAGTTTGCATTATTTCACTTGAATTTGCATGATAATGGATTACTTGCATTAATTCTCAGTCTTGATTATGGAAGAGGCCTCTACAATTTTTAAGAAGCTTTTTGCTTTCACACTTGCTATCTTCAGTGGATTACAAAAACCTTGAGAGGAATATTTTCAATTGCTTGCAATTATTATTTTGCATATGCTCACATCAAGAAGACTAGTAAAAATATAATTACTGAAACTTGCTTCTATCCAACATTTCTTCTCTGATGGTTATTGAGTCATTATTTATGACAGGGCTGGGGGACTTGCGTGGTTTTCAGAATATTGCTGAACTGAAATTTCAGGAATTTTGGCAGCAATTCTTAAGTAGACATCACATTTCCTATTCCTGATTTCTCAGGTTCTTTTGGGACTCCTAGCCAAACAATGTTTGATCACAATCTTTTGTACTCTTAGACTGCAGTTGAGAAAAAGCTGTGCAATATTGACATATTTGCACACTGAAAGATAGTTTTCTCCTGCTCAGCTAACACCTGTATTGGGTTGAAAACGTCAGGCCTCATTCACACCACTGAGTGCAGCAAGAGCTTATTATAAAAATAATTGAAATAATCATGTGCTTTCCACATACTGCCTCTAGAGAACACTGTTCAACTTTCCGAAGGATATGTTCTATTGAGGTTGTCCCATACAAAGGATTGGGAGAGGAGAAGAGAGGAGAGGAAGAGAAACGATGAATAATATAGAATACATAAAATTTCCTGCAAATAAAGACTCACCAAAGTGATGAATAGAAAGACAAATGGACTGGTTTTTCCTTGAGGAAAAGGAAGAAGACATTGAACTGATGAACCTACTTGGATGAGAAATAAAACAATTTCTTCTTCCTTAAGGAAAAAAACCCTGTCCATTTGTCTTTTGAAAAAGTGCCTTTGAGATAACTAGGACCTGGATGACTGAGACAATGGTGAACCAAACATTTCTTACAGCAAATGTCAGTGGGGATATGTATTATTTTTCAGTTGCTAGGGCTTATGATTTATACAAGGAAATAACTGCCTGAGGCCTGAGAGCTAGAAGACCTCCAAAGTCCCTTCCAACTCTATTTTTCTGTAATATCAAGGCTGCAGGTGGGGGAAGGTGCTGATAATAGTAGCCACAGATACTGAAGCGATGTGCATGGTCAGCTTTCCACCTCTTAGCTAGTGCAATAGAGGATGTAGGTGCACCGCCTGAGTTGAAGAAGAATGAAGAACAATTCTGAACTGTTTGCATTAATGAAACAATGTCATTTTGTCCCTTCTCTCTAGCAGTGATAAGCTACCCTAGATAAAATTCAGAACAAATGAGGCAAGTCAATGGGATTGATGCAACTCATTTTCTCTGAGTTATGCTAAGCGTTAATGGGACTAATTCATGGATGCTAATTTTGGGGGGGAGACTTACTTTTAAATTAAACATTTAATGTATCTGGTTGTTGGAATTTAATTATCTTTCCTAGCTACCATCCAATCTACTTGCATTCTGTGCCAGACGTTGGACCGAATATTAAAAAAAAAAAATGATCCTACTTTCTTTGCAGTTTCATTTTATGCTGAGCAATCTTAAAAGAAGGCATTGAATCGCATTCAATCCACTGGATAAAGTCTTAAGATGGGGAAAAAACAATATGAATAGACTTTTTGTATGGAAATCAATATATCTTTTTTTTTAAAGAAATAAGCAGCAGAAAATTAACATTTTATTGCAAAGTAACAACCTCCTTAAAGCTTGCTTGTGCAAAATTTTATTTGTCCTTATGGATAGGAGGAGCCAATGCAAGTACTGTTGTCAGAAATAATGCCGCAGAGAGAATCCCAAATGTATTGTGTTGGGGGGAAAAGGAGAATGCTAGGTATCTAAGCTAATATAATGCAAAAATCAAAGAGAACTTTCTGAAGGTAGGCTTCTCATTTCCAGGAAAGCTAGCAATGAAAATCTAAGATGCTCAAGTGCTTTTTAACAGTGGTGATTTTTTCCAAAGTTTGCATATGAAAATGAAACACAAAAATCATATTTATTGGGAAAAGCAATGATCCAATCTTGCATATATCCATGGGTACACCCACAAGCAATTAACCAGTAAAAATATTTGGGAATATAGTTTTTTTTAAAATGTCCCTGTAATCCCTTGTATTGGGAGGAGGTCAGGGCAACTGAATGGAGCTGAGCATTTACTGGCCAGATGCCCTTTCTGGTGCCTAAGTGGAGTTCACAGCAGATATTTTCTCTGTGCCTAGATAGACAAACATATGTCACTGCCTAGGATTGAACTCTCAACCTCCTATGTGTGAGGCGAGAGTCTGTGCTTCTAGGCCACCACACCGCTCATCTATATAAATAAAAATGTAACAAGAGTTTGTTCAAAACCACTAATCTCCTAAAGTACTGCACCGATCGCTTCCAAATTTTCACACAATGTTCCTTTGAAATACAGCACCAATTATATATATGACAAGTTTGTCTCCTCCCTTAAAAATGGGCCTAAAAACAGGAGCTGTAAAAATATTCTCTCATCAATAAGAGTCCTGTAAAAGGATGATGTAATCATGGAAGCTGGTTAGCTCAAGGCATAGAGAGGCTTGCCTCATGTGCTGGAAAGTGCCGGTTCAAATCCCAGTAGAAGAAGTATTGCCAGCTGAAGAGGGCTAAAAAGCCCGAAATGAATCCCTCCTGATCTCTTAATTAATTATTAAATCATCCCTTAAAAATCTAACACATATCTAAAAAGACAGCAGCAATCTTAATAGGTCTGTCTGGATGATCTCTAGGTTGAGTCGAAAGGCAGAGAAGGATGACAAGTTTGTCTCCTCCCTTAAAAATGGGCCTAAAAACAGGAGCTGTAGAAATATTCTCTCATATATATATATATATGTTTTCTGAGGTTTTCGCGGGTGTTTGTATGTAGGTCTTTGGTTGTTCGGGTTTTCTCCCGCGTAGAATTGGAAGTATCTTCACGACGTTTCGATGAAATCTCATTCATCATCTTCAGGCTGGTGCTTTGGGCTTGGTGCTTCCAGGAGCAATGTGAGATCTCAGCCGGTTCCTCTTTTTAACTGCCAGTGGGGGTGTGACTTGATTGGATTCCAAAGAAACAAGATCACTAACCTAATCCAAAAAGAAAACCCCACTAAAGTCCAAGACAGTGAACAAGAAAACGGCAAAGCCCATACATAAAAGGCACCACAGACAGAATCAGCAAGATCCTCCACAAACACAACATCAAGACAGCATTCTACACAAACCGAAAAATATCCACCATCCTAGGAAACCCCAAAGAGAAAATAGAGTTAGAAAATCAAGGAGTATATGAAATCCCATGCACCACCTGCCCCACCACATACATCGGACAAACCAACAGAAGAATAAAGGCACGCATTGAAGAACACAAAAACTCAGTCAGAAAGGAGGAACCAACTTCTTCCCTGGTCCAACACTTCAAAGCCACAGGACATGATATAGACTTTAAAAAGACCAGAACTATTGCCAAAATTGAACACTATAACAACAGAATAATCAGAGAAGCTATTGAGATAGAAAAGCGGCCACACAGCATGAATAAACGAGATGATACCTCCCGCCTACCAGCCATTTGGAAACCTGCCCTCATTGACAAACGAGTCCCTAACACAAAGAATGATACCAGATCCACACTCACGAAAACCACACAGGATGTCACTATCACACATCCACGCAAAAAGCAAACCCAAACCCACACCGAAGATGACCACAAATCAGAAGCCTGACCACAAACCAGAAGCCAGACCAAAGCTGCATTATTAGCCACTTTAAACCCCTCCAATCCATACATGAAGCAAACTGATGCCCACCACGGAGATGTGGTACGACCACAAACGCGAAGCCAAACAACAGCAATGCAGCTCACCAGGTCAAATTCCTCTGCAACTCAGACTAACACAAGCACAACCAGGCCCCCACCCAAACAGAACACGCCCCCATCCAATCAGAGCACAGCCAAACTACCATCCAATCAGAGCACAGCCAAACCCCCTACCAATCAGAACACACCTCCACCCAATCAGAATGCAGCCAAGCTCCCATCCAATCAAGTCACACCCCCACTGGCAGTTAAAAAGAGGAACCGGCTGAGATCTCACATTGCTCCTGGAAGCACCAAGCCCGAAGCACCAGCCTGAAGATGATGGATGAGATTTCATCGAAACGTTGTGAAGATACTTCCAATTCTACGCGGGAGAAAACCCGAACAACCAAAGACCTACATATATATATATATAGTGTAGATGTCACACCTGTGCCAGGTACACACAATGGAAATGTAAAATAATGGATACAGAGAGAGCAATGGGCCACAGGTATTATGTCATCCTTTATGACATAAAATATTCTGAGGGAGAAATACGGTAGGTAGGTAGGTAGGTAGGTAGGTAGGTAGGTAGGTAGGTAGGTAGGTAGGTAGGTAGGTGGAGAGAGGGTTATACGGTGGTTGTGTGTACGTGTTTGTATGTGCAGGTGTAGATCTACATACAGATTGGTTGGCCATTTAACCAGATTGGGCCACAGCAACACGTGGCTAGGAACGGCTAGTTTGGAAATATAATAAGTTTAGTGTGGACCTCACCCCTTTCCTAAGAGGTTTGTAGGGAACGTACAAAAGTGCACCAGTGTGCCTACCATCCCTGTCCTTGTGTCCCATTTATTGTCCCCATTTCCTGTGTTCATGTCCATGTTTATACTTATACCTGTTATCTCATACATGTTTGACAACCTAAATAAATACATTCACTGAAAATATCATTTATCTAGCCACTGTGCCTTCAATGAGATTTTTACAGAAAGTTACTTAAAAGCATCAGGATAGATCCTGCATGTAGAACCAGAGCTTCTGTAGACACACACACACACACATTCACAAACACACACTCGATGCTGCCTAGGGTATGGCCCACAGAGGCTTCTAGAAGTCATCAGTTGCTATATTTAATGTCACAAAATGGGGAATGTTGGAGATAAAACATATTAATTATATTTAATTTTAGACAAACTGAAGTATATGCAACCCAGAATCTAATTTAGGGGTTTTTTCCCCTTTCCTGTCACCACCTATTACTGTTTGAAGCATGGCCTCAGCACCTCATTCAAAAGCCAATGGTAAGTTTTAATCTAGAATGTTGTACAGATACTCCTTGACTTACAACCATTTATTTATCAACTGTTCGGTGTTCAACAGCACTGGGGAAAAAATGACGTATGATGGATTCATATACATACATACAATCATTGTAGCATCTTCATAGTCACGTGATCAAAATTTGGGCACTTGGCAACCAACATGTATTATGACAGTTGTAGTGTCCTAGGTTCAGGTCAGCGCCATTTGCGATTTTCTCAGCTGGCTTCTCATTAGCAAGATCAATGGAGGAATCAAAGAAATAATGTAGTTTCTCATAATAGTAACTCTATTTGGCTTCCTTACTTTCTTAGGATAGAGCCCTGGTGGTGCAGTGGTTGGAATGCAGTATTGCAAGGTAACACTGTCCACAGCCTGGAGTTCCATCTTGATAGGGCTCATGGTTGACTCAGTCTTCCATCCTTCTGAGGATGGTAAAAGAGGACCCAGATTGTCAGAGGCAATATGCTGATACATTAAACTGCCCAGTCAGTGCTGTAAAGCTTTATGGGGCAGTATACAAGTCTAAGTGCTAATGCTATTGCTATCTCCTTTCAGGCATGCAAGGATGAATCTCTGCCTAATGAAACCTTTCTTTCTTTCTTTCTTTCTTTCTTTCTTTCTTTCTTTCTTTCTTTCTTTCTTTCTTTCTTTCTTCTTTCTTTCTTTCTTTCTTTCTTTCTCTCTCTCTCTCTCTCTTTCTTTTTGCTTTCTTTCTCTCTTTCTCAAAGTTATAGATCATGCATTAGCGATGCATTGTAAAAACAGAAGTTCCTGTACTATCAATCCTAACGCTAGAGGAAAAAATGGCATGGATAAGACATTGTTGTCCTGGAAACAAAAGGAGCTTTGGACTAAACTATTCTGCAATCCTCATATATTTTCCAGACACCTGGAGCCAAGATTAAGAATGATGGCCAGTAAGCAATTCCACACTTAAGCTCCGGGCAGGACATCAAAGCCTAGAAGCTTTCATCTTCATTAGCCATGATCAAATGTGACATGTCTTTTATCAACCTACATCCTCTAATATTCACTTTATAAAAAAGAAAAAGAAAGTCCATCATGCCAAACCTCATAATGGGATTGGCAAGGAAAGAAAGTTAATTTATTTGACCAAAGGGGCAAGGGGGAGGTGACAGATAGGATATGTTGCTTTCTTTCCTGCCTCCTGTAGTTAGCATTTTTTCAAGAAAGATGTATTGCATGACATACAAGCTCTGGATGACAATGAGCATGAAAGACATAGATCTTTGGAGTCCTTGATGCTCACTGAATTTGGTTGGTTGCTTGCAGATGTTTCATTCCCTGACTGGGAAACATCACTGCAAGCAAATAATCAAGCTCAGAGAACAAGAACTCCACAGTTCTACACTGAGCTACAGATATTCTGTCCTATTGGAAATATAGATCTATTGGCATCTTCTCAATTTCTCAAACCAATAAAGTGAAATTGCACCCAGAAGCAGAGAATAAGACTTGGCTCATAAGTAGCATGCAAACATAATCCCCTGCACACAATTTGGGTTTTGATATCTCCACTAGAAAGGGAGTTATCAAATCCCATGTAAGGATGGGGCATCCTTTCCTATGGACTGGAAAGTCATGGATGTGTCATGTTGGGCTAAGATGGACCAATAGCAATAGCACTTAGACTTATATACCACATCACAGTGCTTTACAGCCCTCTCTAAGTGGTTTACACAGTCAAGATATTGCCCCTAAAATCTGGGATCTCATTTTACCGACCTTGGATGATGGAAAGCTGAGTTAACCTTGAGCCAGTGAGATTTGAACTGCCAAATTGCTGGTAGAAATAGCCTGCAATACTGCATTCGAACCACCATGGTTAATATAAGCTGAGTTCTAGCAATAGGACAGCTGTGTGTCAGGGTTCCAAGAAACACCACCAACAAAAGAAGACTCCAAGGCTTGAGTTTCCTCAAAGCTCCATTTTATTAGAAATGACATTGTCAGATGTGCTAACAGTCATGTTAGCACATCTGAGAAAACCCAAATCTGAAGACTTCCAGGTTTTCCCACCCAGTTGAAAGTTCAAAACCCTCCCCCAACACACACAAACCTATGACATGTTCCAATCCTTCATTTCCATAAAGAAAGATTCCTCCCATCCGCATCCATCCAGTTGCAAGGACAAAAGCGACCTTGACTTTCTGAGAAAGAATGTTGTTATGGCTACACATCACCATACTCTGTATAATTCCTCCCTCCCATTTTCCCACAGTAGAAAGTATGGCAGGCCTGAAATCCAAAAAGGAAAGGATGGCTTCCAGGTCTGACACTGTGCAGCTTTCCTTTAAAAAAATAATTTATTTGAAACAAATACCTACATCAAGACCCACAATTTCATAAAATTTATGATGCCATCTTCTAGTGGGAAAATATGTCTTTGTATATTAAGCTAAGATGCAAAAATTGTGAATTACACTAAGATTTTTTTTAAAGGCAGCCTTTATTAGGCTATCCCAAAAACCTGACTAAAACAGAAATAATCTGATATCTCCAGAGTGTTTTGAAGCTAAAGCTTGATCAATATCTCCACTACTTTCCTAAAGAGAAGTATGGAAAAAAGAGCCAGACAAGAAGAGATGCCTCCAAACTAATAAAAGAAACCAGGACTTAATTTTAGATTTGTTATTCACTCGTTTGCAACAGTGAACAAATCAAACTCCCTCTCTTAAGGTCACTCAGTTTGTAATCATCCATGTCAAAATTGCTTTGCATGGATTCATAGATTGCTCTTAATCTTAACCTTAATCTTAAACGTCCATCCATGACTTCCCATATGGGCAGACAAGGCTGTCAGACAAGGGTGCATGTTGGCACCTTCATGATTTAATTTTCTCATCAACTCTCTTGTAGCCAAATTGAAATCTCCAGCCATTCATATCTAATTATAGTGGATATATTTGAATCCCCCTCCATGTCATTGTGAGAAGATGTATTATTTCCCTCACAGGCAGAGATCAGTTTGAGGAAAACACTTACTACAATTGAGTTCTGCCATGAAGAAAGACTTGAAAACATTTTTTTTCCAAAACTAAGATTTACCAAACATTCTAAGACCCAGCAACCATCTGATAGAACAAATTTGTATCCTTGAATATTTAGCTATTGCTCTACATGCTCCTGGCAAACACAAAGCTATGTTTTTCATAACACAACTGTGTTATGCTCAAGATTCAAAACCCTGCTTCAGCTCCTCAGTTCCACAAAAGGACTTAATATATACTCCTTACATTACTTTTTATGTGGGAGGGCTTGGCCAAGGGTCATACGCAACTTCTTTTTTGGAGCCCAGCTGAACCCAGATAGGTCATTTTCTGCAAGAAAGGCTTCAGTTCCATTTGTGAAGACTAATTTCCAGGCTCCCCACTGCATACCCAGCAGAGTCTTGCATCATGAAACTGTTCCTTCCAAAGCAGAAACTTCTGCCTAGTTTTGTATTCTCTACTAGCCGTTCCTGGCCAAGCGTTGCTGTGGCCCAGTCTGGTTAAATGGCCAACCAATCTGTGTGTAGATCTACACCTGCACACACAAACATGTACACACAACCATTGTATAACCCCCAACCTACTGTACCTGCCTACTGTATTTCTCCCTCTGTCTACCTACCTACCTACCTACCTACCTACTGCATTTCTCCCTCCCTCACTCTATCCCTAGAGCTGCCTACCTACCTACCGTATTTCTCCTTGAATCTTATGGAGTATTTTACATCATAAAAGAAACATGAAACTAAAATCTTTAGGTCTCTCCTTGGCAGTTACTCTTTGAATGCCCTATGAATGGGTGCTTACCAGCCTAAATAGGACACTCTGGATTTGAACCTTGTTTTCTCCTACCTAAAATGTCTTTCTGAATAGTTTCTCATCCAATCCTACCAGAAAGGTATCTTAATCAAATGTCAGTCCCTAAATTTTGGAAGGTTCACTCTTTCGTTATCACTGATGGAAAACGCCAGAGCTTTCATCATTAGTTGTTAGTATGAATAGAACTAGCTTTCATTGGGAACTCAATATATGAAAATGGAGTCAGCAAAATATTAGATTTTTTTTTTTTGCATCACTGTGTCCTAGATAAGTTAGATGCAAATCTTATTCAGTGAATACTGACTGGATGGCAAAATACATTGAATGCTCTGGAACCAACTCATGTCTAAATAGGATTAGATTTTATTTGCACACATTTATCCAGAGGAAAACAATTTTGTACACCACCCTGATATATGCATGCGCCTCTCCATAACATTTCACTCAAAGCAGCTAAGTGGGGCACTGATTCATTTTTATGTCTGATGTGACCTGGCTAAAGAAGAGGGATGAACAGCCACCTGAACTTGTATGAATTTAAGGGAATGTATCTATTGTAAACCTGGGTGAATGAAGGCAAATATTTGTGTCCCAGGATAATGTTGCAGGATCCAATCTGAGTCAATCACCAAGACCAAAGTTTTATTCTTCCACGTTTTCGGGTTCATATTGGAGTCCCTCATCAGGGAACTTCTCTCTCTCCAGAATATGTGCACTGGACTGTTCTACGCATTGTATTTATATGGTTCCTAGCTGGGTGTAGCTTTTAGTTGTTAATTAGGGTGGAACTTTATAGGTATTGCTGAATTACAGTTCCAGAGATGTTAGCTGATAGGATGATACAAAAAAGTTGGAAGCTGCAATTTGGCAATATTTGGTGTCACACAAACATCCCTGAAGTAGAGTTAATTCTGTAGTAGATGATCAGATTGAGTCTGAGGAAGGGGTCAAACATGTCATAAATCATGAGTCTCTGTGCACCTGCAAGAGATCTAAGTTCAGCCTGCCTTATCTCCTATGCATTTACCTTGATCGCTAGTTGGTCAGATTCTTATAGAGAGCTTAAGCTTGCAATCAGGAGGTTGTGAGTTCAATCCTAGGTAGAGGCAGATGTAGGGTCTCCTGCTTGGGCAAGGGGTTGGACTACATGACCTGCAAGCTCCCTTCCAACTCTGTTAATCTGTTCAATCTGTTAAATCTTTACACTCATCTGAACTGCTTGAATCTCCTGATTTCCCTGGCACTTGACAAATTCCCTGAGATTGCTAGAGACCCCTGATAATTCACTGAGAGTAGAGCTGTTTGAAAATATCTGGAGCTCTCTCATGCATAGACAAGTCATAGCCTCAAACACACAATAGCCTGACTTTTACAGAAATTAAAATCTAAAGTAACTGGAGTCTGATGGAAGACTATTTAAATTTTGGCAGCAAAAGGATTTCCATCAGGTGGGACTGTAAGAAGGTGGGATAATTTATGTGCTTGTTTGTTCCTGTAGGGAAGTTATGCATACATAGTGTGAAATTGGGCTGTTCTACCTTGAGACATGGATGCTGCCAAGTCCAGATTTGGTGCCAAAGTCTGGACAGGCTGTCTGTACTGTGTTTGCAACATCAAACTAATGCTAATTTATTGGAATTACCAGCCATCACTTTTAGCAAGCTATTCTCTTGAGGTACCAGATTCTATCAATTGTTTCAGTTATCTTCTTTAGGATTGGAAAGGGCTCTCTCTCTCCTATTGAAAGTCCGTTTAATTATTACAAACATGAGCCAGATCAAAACCAGTTCAAAATTAAAGCATACAATTCCCATTAGGCAGTTGTGAGAATAAACAGTAATATTCTAAACTATGAAAGCTATGTATGGCTGACTAATTACAAACGAAAGGATAAAACTAAAAGCAGTAATCAGATTTTTTGGCCAAAATCTAAAAGCTGTTTGTGTTATGGTAAATGCAACAAAGAGCAAAACAGTAATTAATTACATTCATTGAGACAGCAATTTATTTTTCTTCTGTTCAATCGTGTACAATTTTTAAAGAGCCTAGACCAGTGGTAGTCAACCTGGTCTTCACCGCCCACTAGTGGGCATTCCAGCTTTCATGGTGGGCAGTAGGGGTTTTGTCCGATACTGAAGCACTTTCCTTTTTTTAATTTCATTGACTTCCCTACTTTATAAATCACCATTACTGTGGAACCGGTGGGCGATTAGAAAATTTTACTACTAACAGAGATACAAAAGTGGGTGGTAGGTATAAAAAGGTTGACTATCCCTGGCCTAGACAATTCTCTAAAGTTTTCTTGAAAAGGATTTCTGAGGAAGTGGGCTTGCCGTGCCTTCTTTCCTAGGGCTGAAAGACAGTGACTGGACCAAGTGTCGATGGAGATTCTCAATCATCCAAGTCATGATTGTCCCAAAGATGCTTTTCCAGGTGTCAATTGGATTTTCTTGTTTGTTTTACTTCTTTGAAAATGTCTCTCTTCTCATCCAAGAATCTTCTTCAGTTCAGAAAGTCCAGTGGTCTTTTGGAAAGGCACCTTTGGGATGACTGGACCAAAATCACACAGCTGTCTTTATGCTCAAAACAGGACAAGAACTCACAATCACCTACTGTAGTTTCTAGCCTGATGTTTTGACTACCGCACCAAAATGGCTTTCCAAACAACAATAAGTATAGTAGATAAAATGAGATGTTTGTTCCCAGCATAAAATAGCATAATGACAACAATACAATTCAATACGCATCAACATCTCAATTGCTCCTGGACCACAATGGTAATGAATACCAGGGCTTTCATTTGGCAAAGATGCCATGTAACATATTAACCTTGTGTCTCTTAATAATGAAGGAAAGAAGCATAACCTTTGGGAATTATTTCCCTGTTTCTTACTCCTCCGACATTTATTTGCCCCTTATTCTTCCTTGCTAAAATGTGAGTAATGTTTTGGCCTCCTCTTTTGTTAAAATCCAATGCAGCTGTCAGCAGGAACACTAGCACTATCAAGGAACACTGTTCTATAGTGTCCTTCAGGACAATTCTTCTTAAAAGAGATACATTACAAATGCTCACAATACCATTAGACAGTCCAGGTTTGTTTTCAACTGTAGGATGAAAAATGTCAATAAAGTAGGATGCTGTCATGGGAAATGAGCAATATTGAAAAGTTTGATCTGGGTCATTTACTCTCTAGAGCAGAACAAAAATACTTCTTTGAGACCCTTGTAGGATTGTCTGAAGCTGATTTGACAAAATCCTTTTTCCTAACAGCCCAAGGGGAGGACTGGATTTCACTAAGAAGATTCACTGCCAAAGTCATTCGTTTGAGGAACACACGGAACTGAAATAGAACACTTGAGCCCATTGATGTGTTTATTTCATTTCTAGACAGCTGCCCTTCCAAGGAAAAGATAGCTTCTCCTTTCTTCCTGCTTCATGATTTTCCAACCAAAGTGTCCTCAGGTTATTTTGAGAATTACAATACAATACAATACAATAGCAGAGTTGGAAGGGACCTTGTAGGTCTTCTAGTCCAACCCCCTGCATGGGCAGGAACCTTATACCATTTCAGACAAATGGCTGTCTAACATCTTTTTAAAGACTTCCAGGGTTGGGGCATTCACAACTGCTGGAGGCAAGCTGTTCCAGAGGTTAATTGTTCTTACTGTCAGGAAATTTCTCCTTAATTCTAAGTTGCTTCTCTCCTTGGTTAGTTTCCACCCATTGCTTCTTGTCCTGCCCCCAGGTGCCTTGGAGAAAAGTTTGACTCCCTCTTCTCTGTGGCACCCTCTGAGATATCGGAACACTGCTATCATGTCTCCCCTGGTCCTTCTCTTCATCAAACTAGACATACCCAGCTCCTGCAGCCGTTCTTCATATGTCTTAGTCTCCAGTCCTCTAATCATCTTGGTTGCTCTTCTCTGCACTCTTTCCAGAGTCTCCACGTCTTGTGACTGTCTTGTGACAGAGTCTCCACGTCTTGTGAATTAGTGACTGACCTATGGAAAAATTGGCTGGAAGGCATGGATGATTTTGGAACCTTTGCCTTTCTTCTAGATACGTTTTTTTGAAAGAAGAAGAAAAATCTCATTTGTCACAGTTATGCAATTTCTAAAAAAAAAATTGTTGAAAGTAAACCAAACATTTCTCATTGTAGGATGAAAAATGAATCATATCCATGTTCAGTTCAATGTATCTTCTCTCCAAATAAGCATATACATAAGGATAAACACTTCACCATGAACAAGACTTTCAAAAATTAAGTTTTGCTGAACTAAAGGTGTACAAACCAAGAGAAAGCAAAAAAGGTAGAAGAAAACAAGTAAATGAATATCTTGCTCCTATGGGATATTCATTGCTTCTCTAAGATTTTTTCCCTTATCCTTAGAACAATTATATACTAATCCTTTAACATATTTGCTGGGGAAAATGTTTGATTAAATAATGTGGGAGTTGCTGCTGGGTAAATACGCAGAACTAGTGCACCAAAATTCACGAAAAAAAACCTCACAGCATTAAAAATTAAGTGATTCAGCTGCTGGATATCTTGCAGTCACGCAGAGCAATCTTAGCAGTGTATTTTCTGCTTGTGGTACACGAAATGTCATTACAACGGTCAACATTTTCTGTTCGAAATTGGAGTTGCTTTGTCAACGCTAAGTACTATGACAAGTGACTGATAGACATGTCAGAATGACAATATCTCCTGGAACAGCAACCTCAGGAAGAGGAGAAGAAATGGCTACTTCTCTTCTAGCTTCTTCATCATTCCTGACTGCTTGCCAGAAAGACAGTTAATTGGTTGGGGCTTGTTCTGGACAGTCCTGCCTTTTTACACTACAAGTATTTTACAATACTTCTTTCTTGCAACAAGCTTCAGGAAAGATTGTATATATAAACGCAGTATTGCTTCTGCACAAATGCCGCCAAACAGTTGCACAAGCTCTAATTTCTTCGCAGAGGAGACTCCAGTCTAGTACTTAAGGTAGATTGTGCAGAGAAAGTAAGGATAATTGTGGATAAAGCCAAGCAATCAGTCCATGTAAACTACTGTAACAATCTGCTTACAAATAGGACAGTATCCAAACTTTTAAAAAAATACCATAAAAACAGCTGAAAAACAAGTGTTTGCAATCAACTAAACCTCACATTCTAAAATAAAATTGCAATCACACAAACATTTACCAAAGACGAACTATTGCTTGATGCCTTTTGATCAGAAGATCAGATAACCTTACAATGAATAATTACACCAAGTCAGCCCAAATAGACATTCCCTTGATCCACTGGGCCAAGTCTCAGTTCTCTTCAACTCATGGTACCAGCAACCTCTGGTACTATGCAAATGCAATACAAAGGCAACCAGTGACTCTGTTCCCAGGTGGCTAGCTTGATCCACCAGACAAATTTTCATTCCTTTTCCATTCACAGTGAGCTACTTCTCTCAGAAACCTCTGGTGCTATGCAAATGCAATGTAAATGTTAACAACCATGTCAAAAAAAATATCATAAAATCAGGAATAATTACCTTAACAACCATCTTGGAAATTCTGGTTCCAAATGTGACTGTAAGTGTATGATGATCTGTATTTACACAGATCTTTAGGTCATTTGAGTCTTCATTGGGCTAGCTCCATCAGGCAGCTTTCAATAGTTTTGGAATATATGTGCCTTAAAGAAGGAATACAAATGTAGGTTTTTAAATATAAAAATATAGTCAAGATAATAGATGCCTGACATATTGAAGGCTTATTATTCCCTTTACCAGTAGTGCCTCAAGATACACTGGTATCTCCTAGAGCAGGGGTCTCTAACCTTTGAAACTTTAAGTCTGAAGGTCTTCAGCTCCCAGAATTCTGGGAGCTGAAGTCCTTCAGACTTAAAGTTGCAAAGGTTGGAGACCCCTGTCCTAGAGCTTCAACCAGTAAGATGAGAATCTATAGCAGTTGGAAATTCTTGGCCAACAACGTAGATGGGAGATTAGTCTACAAACACTCACCGTACAATCCTGTGTATGTTTACTCAGAAATCTACCTTCCTGATTTCAAGAAGGTTCACTCCATGTTATACAGGTACTGGCTGGAAAGTCCAGGGTTCTTCTGAACAGTCCTTTTGTAATTTTTCTTTCCGACAGCATCCAAATCTTATGTAAGAATTTTATATTTTGCATTATTGCTAGATCCTTTTCTATCCTACCCCCAGCATGCAAAAAAGTTTTGCTTCGTACCACTACTAAGTCCAAATTGCAATGTCACTCACTCTATCGTTGATTTAGAATATTGACTAGGGATGCATGAAAAATTGGCCATGTTCCTGTCACTGGCCATGAAATTGCAGAAGTAAGCTAGGCCTGTACATTGGCAGCTTTTAAAAAATCCTCTTCTTCTAAGCTCACTTTGGGTAAGGGGGACTCTTCTCTTCATTTTAAACTGTCAAGGAGCACTTAGGCAAAGTAAATGACTTATTTTTTTTCATACACTCAATGTACTTGTTAACCAGAGCATAATGGTAGGGGAGCAAGTGCTTGATAATTCCTATGATCTAAAAAAGAGTTCAGGATAAATAATTATGTTAAATTGTTTAATGGTAATGTTATTAAACCTGGAATAATGTAGTTGATTCTAAGAAAGATGCATAACGCAAGGCTTTGTAGCTGTTTTGGAAATGAATAAAACTCCAGTGTTGCCCCCCATAGACTGAGGTTGCATAGAATGGTAGTCAGCAACATCTGGAAAGGCACAATTATACTCACAGATTTTCATTATGGTAAAGAATTGATAGTGGTTTGTCTGCACAAAGCTATGGAGCTCATTTAAATGCTCCCCCAATTACAAAAGAATGGTTTCGTCCCAATCAGAAACATTTGAAGCTGCCACAAAATTCAAGAGATTTTGTCCTGGGTTCAAACTCTGCCAAATAGGGCAATAACATTCATTGCCTTAATCACTGCCAACCTGCTGTTAATCAGCGAATAGAATATTGGGAGAAAAAGATTAATGCAATATAGGCCATTTTTCTTATTAGTTATAGCTAATTTAAGTTTCATTAATTGCTGTACATTCAGCATGACTATATTGGATCCAACCCAGTAGAAATTTAGAATTTGGCAGATAAAAGCTTCTTTGAACAATGTTGTAACTATCATTGAAAACACCAGTCCACCAGATGTTTAGACTGGATTTGCTATTTTAGCCGCTTTTAGAGTCCTACCTAAGGACCTGTAATAAACACGTATTGTTGTTCAATCCCATATTAAACAGCAATATCAACCTATTATTATAATTATGTACACAACAATGTGAAATCACAACTACCAGTTCTTTACCTTGTGTTATTGACTTCTTTGGAGATTTTATTCAAAAAGAATTTTTGTTTTAATGTGTTGTGATATTTGTTGGCATATCTAAGTAGATAGATTTGCTAGAAAGTGGTATTTTAAAATGAAATATTGTATCCTAACACATGACAGGATCATACCACTTAATGAGCTGCTGCTTACTACCAACACAGGTATAGAATTGCAGCAGCTAGTAAATGCCACTTCTAGAAAGAATATTGAACTAGAAATGGGTGATTGGAATACCAAAGATTTTATTTTTTAAAGGTTGGTGTTTGAAATGTTAGGAATATTTTGTTAAGATATTTAAATTTAGTAGCTGGAGCAGTGGGGTTGTGCAGTGCGCCAGAACACACAGTTGTGGTTGATTGGTACCACAGTGCTGGCTTCTGCATGAGGCAATCTGCACTGTGATTGGTTGCTGTGAGTGTGGAGGGCGAGTTTCCCTTTTTTCCCGCCTTTTTCTTCTAAGTGCCTTGTATGCTCTGTGATTTACCTCATGATGTTCCTGCTATGTTGATTTACCTCATGATGCCCTGTTTGCCTATCTAGTTTGCCGTATATATAGTTGTAAAATATATTTATTTATATAAAGCTACATGTTCGTATCAGCATCTCTGACTCTTTGTGGACACCCACTGTGCAATTCCCTTTTGATTGTGTAAACACAAAAACAGCCAGGACTAGGCTAATAGAGAATTTCTATTGACAACACCTTCTCCTTACAATATAAATGAAGATTTAGACCTGTACAGTCCTTGACTTACAACCATCCTTTTAGTGACCATTCAAAGTTACAAGGGCACTGAAAAAAGTGTCTTATGGGCCATTTTTCATATTTACAACTGTTGCAGCATTTCCAAGTTCTTATGATCAAAATTCAAATGGTTGGTAACTGACTCATAGTTATGACAATTACAGTGTTCCAGGTCTTGTTTTGCAACTTTCTGACAAGCATAGTCAATGGGGAAGCCAGATTCACTTCACAACCATGTTACTAAATGAACAGGTGCAGTGATTCATTTAACAGCTGTAGCAAAAAATGTCATACAATGGGGCTAAATTCACTTAACCAATGTCTCATTTAGCAACAGAAATTTGGAGCTCAACTTTTGTCATAGGTTGAGACCTATGTATTAGACAACATCCATTTCAATAATAGAAATGGAAGATGGATAAATGTCCCCTAATCAAATGGTAAAGGGGGTAGCAAATCAAACAATATTTCAAAAATATCATAGAAGAAAAACCTTTAGTGGCTTCCAGAACCAACTATTACAATAACTAGAGTCATGGTGAAAATGAAAACCTTCAGCAATCAGAGTGATTTATAGTGCCTGAATTCACACTTTCAACTTCCAGACATGAAAGGAAAAAGGGAAATATCTCTACATTAACAGGGGGAAACTACTGCAACAATAGAAGATACATTTTTAAAGGTGGGGTTGTGACTGTTCAAAAATAATAATGGATGGAACATTATAGAGTCAAATAAGTTTGAAGGAAGATGGAAACACTGTACTGCAACCCTTTACAAATGGAATTATAGAGTGATAGAAATCTGCGTAGGATATTACACCATTAAAATGAAAGGTGAGAGGCAATCAATTGTCAAATAGAAAAACCTCAGGCACAAATGAAGGTTGAACTGCTTAAGTTTCAGGAGAAGAGGCAATTACAGCTCTTTGTCAGGAAATATGGCCCAATCTATGGAAAAGATATTGACGAAAGGGGCTGGAGGAAAAAATAATATCTGCAAATTACCAAGGTAATGCCTAAGTGAAGCAAAATTTTGCTTAGACTCTACAAAGAAACATAAAGGCACACATTAGCAGAGGAATCAAAATTTGTGGAAAAGGCAACAGAAGTGGAAATCTGTTGCATAATGAATAGAACAAGGGAATAAAAGAAGGATTTGGCTACAGCAACATGCTTGGCTTCGTTATGTCACCTTGTCAAAATAGCAAGGCAAATATTCTGCTGAGGATCTTTTATGGAAGAACAAGGAAGAATTGAGTTTAGGGAAGAAGAGTGATTAAGAATAGGACCTGGAGCAAGAGAAGGAAGCTTATTATATTGTCTTATCTGTATTGTATTGTATTGTATTGTATTGTCTTATCTGTATTGTATTGTCTTATCTGTATTGTATTGTATTGTCTTATCTGTATTCTATTGTATTGTCTTATCTGTATTGTATTGTATTGTCTTATCTGTATTCTATTGTATTGTCTTATCTGTATTCTATTGTATTGTCTTATCTGTATTGTATTGTATTGTCTTATCTGTATTGTATTGTATTGTCTTATCTGTATTGTATTGTATTGTCTTATCTGTATTGTATTGTATTGTATTGTATTGTCTTATCTGTATTGTATTGTATTGTCTTATCTGTATTGTATTGTATTATATTGTATTGTATTGTATTGTCCTCATATTTATTTAACCAGTATATCCCCCACTCCAATCTGTTTAATCTAGAATAGCAATTTGGATAAAATGACAACTGAACAAAAAATAACGCTGCAGGTTAGACCACTTTGCAAGATGAAAGTAAAGAAGGCCTCATCAGGAAGGTATAAAAATAAAGTGAAATAGAAATGTGTTAATGTTCATTTTTAAGCAGCTTGCTTAGCAAATTCTCATTAAGGTAATGGGAAGGAACAGAAGGTGGTAGATAGCTTTGTTTTCTTGGGTTCAAGAATAAAGTAATGAACAGCATGCTAGAAAATAAAGATAACATTAATCCTTCAGAGAAAGCCGATGGCAGACTTACATAAGTCTATACAGGACATTTCTGTGACAATAAATTAGAGCAGTGATTTTTGTGTATGGCTATGAAAGCACGACATAAGAGTAAGAGAACATCCCTTCAAAATATGAAATTGTAGATAGTTGCTAAGAGTTATTCCAAGAAGCTTTAAGCAGTGAATCTTGGAAAAAAGTATGGCTGCTTTTTCGCTTGAAGAGATGAAGCAAGAAGTTCATGCATTTGGGGCAAGCAACACGAGCAGAAAACATATGAGAAAAGTTGTTGATCTGGGAAAGGTATAAGTCAAAGAAGAGAAAACATCAAAAAATAACAGAATATAACAGAGTTGGAAGGTCTTCTAGTCCAAACCCCTGCTCAAGCAGGAAACCCTATACCATTTCAGACAAATGGTTGTCCAATATTTTCTTTAAAACCTCCAGTGTTGGAGCATTCACAACTTCCGGAGACAGGTTGTTCCACTGATTATTTGTTCTCACTATCAGGAAATTTCTCCTTAGTTCTAGGTTGCTTCTCTCCTTGATTAGTTTCCATTCATTGCTTCTTGTCCTGCCCTCAGGAGCTATGGAGAAAAGATTGATTCCACCCCTCTTCTTTGTGGCAGACCCCTAGACAGAAGGTAGACGAGATCCAAGGTACCACTGCATTTTTTCCCGAGTTTTTCTCCTTAAAAAATTCAGTTTGTCTTTGTTTCTCAATATCAAATTCATTTCTTCCTAAATTCTTTTTATCCTGATCCAAGAAATAATTTTGCTACTGTCACGGAAGAATCAGAAAGATTAAATATTGTCTCATTAAGCAACATCAGTGTTTTCTAAACCACGTGCAAACAGAATTAACTAAGAACATGCTGATAACGGCATCTCCAAAGATGGCTCATATTAATTGAATCTGATTTATAATTATCTGAACAAGATGACATGATTATAAGAGCTCGTTGATTTACTTACCATCTTTGGGTTTTGAAGGGTATTAAATATTTTATAGCATGTTTTATCTTTGCATTAATTTAGAGTGAAGTTCATTATCAACAACTGAACTGATAGGGAATAGATGGCAAAATATGGAGATATTATGAGTTAAGCTATTACCCTGTTCTATACTCTGTACTACTTTAGGCCCATCCTCCAAATTCTGATCCAGCTGAGAATAAAGTTAAATCCTTAATGTAAAATGATTGCAAGAACCCAAGAGAACAAATGTAATCTTAACATATTTAATATAATTAAGGGCAGATATTGCTTATCTATGGGAGACTCATTTAATGGAACAGGATAAATCTCTATTAATAAAAAATTGGGTAGTATCTATCTCACAGATACTTCAACAAAAGCTAAATGTGTGGCTGTATTGGTTTGAAAAAGAATCCCAATTGTCCATTATTACAGATATGTTCTAAACTTTGTAATATGCTTCCTATTATCAATAAGCAAAAAATAAAATAAGCAAAAAAATGGTAAGAGAACACCTGCCTGATTTTAATGGATACATGACCTGATGGATTACCTCCCAGAGTTCTAAAGAAACTGGCAGATGTCATCTCAGAAACACTGTCCAAATCTTTCAAAAATTCTGGAGCACCAGAGAACTACTAGAGGATGTGGTTCCCATCTTTTTAAAAAAAAGGGTGGGGGGGACAGACACAGGAAACTACAGACCAATCAGCCTAACATCAATACCAGGGAAAATCCTGGAAAAAAGAATAAAAAACCAGATCTGCCAACATCTAGAAATAAGCAAAGTAATAAGCAGAAGTCAGCATGGGTTTGTAAAAAACAGATCATGCCAAACCAATCCTATTTCATTTTTCAACATAGTGGCTAAATTAATAGACCAGTGAAATACTGTAGACACAATATACTTAGACTTCAGCAAGGCATTCAACAAAGTAGACCACTACCTACTTCTTTGTAAGCTAGAAAAAAGTGGGATAGATAGCATCGCCATCAGATGGATTTGTAACTGGCTGACAAACTGCATTCAACTAGTAGTCCTTAATGGTACTACATCTACATGGAGGGAAGTAAGCAATGAGGTACCGCAAGGTTCCATCTTAGACCCAGTATTCTTCAATATCTTCATAAACACCTTACAAGGAATAGAAGGGGAACTTATCAAATTTGTGGATGATACTAAAGTTGCAGGAATAGCCAACACCCTGGATGATAGGTTCAAGATCCAGATGGATCTTGACAGACTTGAACACTGAGCCCTATCTAACAAAAAGAAATTAAATATAGAGAAAACTAAAGTCTTACACTTAGGTAAGAAAAACCAAAAGTACACATATAGACTGGGTGAAACCAGGCTTAATAGCAGTAACTGTGAGAAGGATCTTGGAGTCTTAGTGGACAACCAATTAAATATGAATCAACAGTGTGTGGTTGCACCGTTGCAGCCAAAAAAGTCAATGTAAAAAATGCATTAAAAGAGGGATACAATCAAGATCAAGTGAGGTACTAATACCACTCTATAAAGCCTTAGTAAGACCACACCTAGAGTACTGCATCCAGTTTTAGTCACCACACTATAAAACAGATGTTGAGACTCTAGAAAGAGTGCAGAGAAGAGTAACCAAGATGATTAGGGGACTGGAGGCTAAAACATACCATGAACACTTGCAGGAACAGGGCTTAGGTAGTCTAAAGAAGAGAACGACCATGGGAGACATGATAGCAGTGTCCCAATATTTGAGGGGCTGCCACAGAGAGGAGAGGGGTCAAGATATTTTCCAAAGCACCTGAAGGCCAAGGAATAATGGATGGAAACTGAACAAGGAAAGAGTCAACCTGGAAATAAGGAGAACTTTTCTGATAATGAGAACAATCAACCCATGGAACAGAAGTTGCCTTCAGAAGTTGTGGGAGTTTCATCACTGAAGGCCTTCAAGAAGAGTCTGGACTGCCATTTGTCAGAAATGGTGTAGAGTCTGTTGGACTAGATGACCTACAAGGTCCCTTCCCACTCTGTTAATCTGTAATCACCCTAGCTATGCTGACTGGGGAATTTTGGGAGTTGAAGTCCAAACATGTTAAAGGGCCCAAGGCTGAGAAACACTGCTTTAAAGTTACTGTATTTTATAGACAGCTCTCCAGCACAAACAAAAATGGATGTTATTGAAGAATTGAGTCTTTTTGATGGGTGAAAACTATATTTCACTCAACAGTAGTAGTGAAACAATATATTTGTTTGGACTATGACCTATGTCACCTTCCCCTGCCTAGTGACCTACAGATGTATTCAAACAGCAACATTCTATGTTGTTAAATAAGTGATTATTTCACAACAATTAATAAGAATGACCTAGGTATGCTTGTGATACTGTTTCAGATTAAAGCTAATGCAAAAAATGCTGTTTTAGCCTTAGAAGAATATTGCCTTAAGTTTATTCCAGCAATTTTTCATACAGCATTAAGATCTTTAAATAACTCCATTGCAAAAACCTTTGAAAGTGTTTACTTTAAATCAGACTTCTGCTTTATATTTTCCAGTCTACAATATTGTTAAATTCTAAAATACTCTCCTGATTTTGAATTAGCTGGTTTTCTTCCAGAATACAATTTATATATTGCATATTCTCTGTTTATCCCTCTCATATTTTTTAACCTTGCACAGAGCAGCAAATGTCACTGATATTTCCCCCCTCAATGCATTCCACATATTCCTCCTCTCTATGCCAACAGAGGTTTTAATGGATTATTAAAATAGTACCCAAAGTGCCAAGATTCATTTTATGCCTATACAAGTCATAGTCATATTGAGGTTCTTTCTGCAAACGATTTACCAATTTGAAAGTATTTTGTTAGACCACCTAAATAACACTCCAAAAAATAGCTATCATGTTATTTCCAAAAATTAATCTTTTCCCATCCTTTTTATACAGTTGACTGGTGCAATTAAAAAAGAGTAATTGCATTGCACAATGTACTTAGAAAATTGTAAAATCAGTTAGGGGTGTTTGTGTGTGTAGGTAGGTGTGTGGGTGTTGGCTTTGCAAGGTATATGAACTCAGTCTCTTTAGGTAGTTTATGATTCACTGTATTATGTAACACCAGAAAATGTATTCATTTAATAACTATATTAAGCTTGTTGGGTAAACACTCTTTTTGATTGCTAACTATTGGTCATGAAATGCTGTTGCATGACATTAACTCACTGGAAATTCTTGTCCACAAATAGAATTCCACTTAGTGTGTTTCTGTTTCCAATTATTATCCCCCACAAGAGCAGTCCTTCAAGGTACTGGGAATAGGACTGGGAGAAAGTGACTGTCCCACTGAATGTGCTTCTGAAACCTAAAAATGGAATAGGACCTGAATCTCCCTACAGCCAGTCCATAGCATCAGCAATTACACGTCTCTGGTTTTGTAGGCAGGTAGTATCTTAATAACTGAGGATAATTAATTGGCCTTTTGGAAAAGGTGTAGGGTGCAATCATCTTTCTTTCAAATCATGCATGGAATAGAGTTGTAACCAGAGAAGAAGAAAATCAGAGTAGATTTTTTTTAAAGTCTGGTTTCAATGAAGAGAATGATCCATGACTAGAATCTATAAAAGTTGCCGCTTTCAGTTTCATTGCAACGCTTCAGTAGTTTTTATTGTGAAGTGTACTTGTTTGACCTCACAACAAGCACTGTGATTTTGCATAATCCTAACGCAACCAGCAGGGACTTGGAAAAACGCAGAAGTTGCATAACTACTGTCATTACTAGAATATTGAAGTGGAGATAGTGGTCCAGTTTGTAAGTATTGAGGTGAAGGCTTCAGGACCATGGATAGCACTAAGTCAGTTGCTCCATGGGCATTTTACTCCTAGCATTAGATATCAATAGCAATTTTTTTAAAGACTAAGTAAATGGCATGTAAAAACAGAGATCTTTATTAAAATTAAAGCAATTATAATTATTTCCTTAGTATTTTTTGGTCTGTCCCCTTCTTATCTGACTAGTTTGAGGTTAGCTTTGGAAGTTCTACCAAGGCTTGGAGGCACAGACATGTCAGTCTGGAGCTTTTGCTCCTTTTAATAGCCACTCAGAAGGGTCTGCCTAGAACAGAGATCTTCCAACTGGGCAACTTTAAGACTTGTGGACTTCAACTCCCAGAATTCTCCAGCCACCACTGCAGCCTGGAGAATTCTGGGAGTTGAAGTCCACAAGTCTTAAAGTTGCCAAGTTTGAGGACCCTTCGCCTAGAAACTCTGTCCTCTTAATTTCTATCACCAATATAGAATATCTGGCATCCTTTTCATGTGAGTTCTGGCTTCTTTAAGCATATTCGACAATGCTCCATCGTGGTTTTTTTTTTCATTCAAGGAATCTGCTGTCCACTTCTTAAAGTCAAAAGGCTGTGACATCTTTGGGGAATTGATACCTGACCTGAATGTGACATGCTTCAATCTCTCCAGCCTGGACCAAGACATGGACATCGGCTAAAACGAATCTCTGAAATTTTATGATGACTTATACAAACTGATAAGTATTAAGAAAGCATTCCATTTACTGCAATGTAAAATTAACAACCGTGGTTTGTCATTTAAGTCAACTTCCTATGGACAAAAGAAAAGCCAGAATTTATAATTCAGCTTAGAGGTTTCATTTATGTTTGGAATGGTAGTCAGACATGATCATCATTTTAAAAATGTTTTCAAATGTATCCTAAATTTGCAGATTATACTCATAGCACATTCCAGATATAGATGACTATCTCATGAAACGGCAAGTACCTTTGAAGTGACCCTGAAATACCCTTTTTTTTTTTTACCCATTGCAAAATAAGTAAATAAGTGTTCCAACTTCATTACTTTAGGGAGAAAAAATTGTAGAGTGAATGCATGATTACTCTTCCTTTAATGAGTCTGTTCTTGATTATAAGGAATGAAAAGTGCCTTGGCTACACAGATAGTGTGTGTGTGTTTGTGTGTCTCGTTGTCAGTCAAAAGCACTTTTAGGAAGAGAGAAAGTGCCAAGAGGCTTTACGATATCAAGAGCATCTGTCTCCAATCTAATGCTTCTAGATATGTTAATTGAAGATCTGGGAAAATTTACTATCCAGAATGCTGAGTTATGGATGAGATGGGCAACCTCCACCCATCCTCACCTTTCATCTTTTATCAAACAATAGTGAGGGATGCTGGGAGCCATGATCCAACAACATCTGGAATATTGTGAACTGTGCACTGCCAAGCTCAAAGCTAATGAATACATTGAAATTCAGCTGGATGAGGGTCACTGCAAGCATTATAAGAAATTGTAAAATGGATCTGCTTCAATGCACCTGTTGTAGAAATGGAATTGTCTTTGAAAAACCAACAGCCCAGATTCTCCATTCTTATCTTTTTAAAAATAAACTTTATTGCACTCATCAACCAGCACAAGAGAACTGACATTCAGATATTCAAAATATCCAAAACTAAATTGACAATGCCAGGACAGTTAAGAAAATATTTTGTTCAAAACAGTATTAAATAAACTATGCTAGAAGGCTTGTTCAGCATACACATATATATGAGAAGAAATTAAAAATAACAGACTGTATAATATAAATGTACAACAGCAAGTACTGTTCAAATGCCTATACATAGAACAAATGTATATGCATATAAATATGCATATAAATTGCTCCTGGAAGCACCAAGCCGGAAGCACCAGCCTGAAGATGATGAATGAGACTTCATCGAAACGTCGTGAAGATACTTCCAATTCTACGCGGGAGAAAACCCGAACAACCAAAGACCTACATACAAACACCCGCGAAAACCTCAGAAAACAAATATACATATTTAGATATCTAGATGTATCTATGTAATTACATGAAATCCCCCTAAATCAGTTCAGCTATGAATATAAAAATAAACTGCAATTGTGTTGGATTGTCAGGCTGATTCACCTTTCTAGCACTTTTGGGAATGAGCATGTGATATTTTGTAACTACAAAATCATTTCAGAAGTGTCATAAAAGGACAGTACTCTCTGTAACCTTCACTATGAAAATAAAATAAAAACCAAGTGTAAAACCCAGAATACATTCACAGAAATAAGGAACCATCTCCCTTGTCCTTAAATGGAGTGGAATATTATTTCTGGATATGTTGTTGTAAAGATATCCCATGATAAAGTTGATTATTAATCTGTTGGAGAAGAAATATGTCCTGCAAGGTTAACATAAAACAGGCTGGTTTAACAGCCACCTACACACTCTTTTTTGGACTGCAGCCTGATGACCCTTCATTTTTCATCTGTCTTCTCTCCTGGCAATTGGGAATACACTGGGCAGAATGAATACAAAAGCAAATGAAAACTGTTGGCCAAGGGGTCATTGTAGTTCAGTTGTAGTGGTCACTACAGAAGTCCAAAGGAGTTCGTCTTAAGAGACCTATCCCAGGACATTTTTAGAACATTGGCATTGGCTCTCCCAAGGGATGAGGTAAGAGTCTGAAAGAATAATTATTTGCAAGCACCTGTCATCTCCATTTTCCATTATTAATTGCTCTTCTGAATGCCAGCCAGCTGTGCATGCCAAGACTGCTTGTCTGCAGCTTTGTGTAAAGTATCCTGCAGTGGAGCCCATTTCATCAGCATTTTTTTTTAGGGAAGGATGTGATTAGAGGCTTTTAGGATTCAAGCAAACAGTTTGCTAAGCTGCTCAAATTGTGGTCGCAGCACCTGGGGCTTTCAGGAAAGGGATTCATTCCCTAGCTTGAAACACACATGCACAAGGAGTCCCACTTTGGCCGTCAAGGTCACAGATTCATTAGGGGACTGGATTAGGGGACTGGAGACTAAAACATACAATGAACGGTTGCAGGAACTGGGCATGGCTAATCCAGTAAAGAGGAGCAGGGGAGACATGACAGCAGTCTTCCAATATTTGAGGGGCTGCCACAGAGAGGAGGGGGTCAAGCTATTTTCCCAGGCACCCGAAGGCCAGAAAAGGAGTAATGGATGGAAATGGATCAAGGAAAGATTCAATCTGGAAATAAGGAAGAATTTTCTGACGGTGAGAACAATCAACCAATGGAACAGAAATTGTCTTCAGAAGTTGTGGGAGCTTCGTCACTGGAGGCTTTCAAGAAGAGATCGAATTCCCATTTGTCAGAAATAGTGTATGGTCTCCTGCTTGGTTGGGGCCGGGGGTTGGACTAGATGACCTGCAAGGTACCTTCCAACTCTGTTAATCTCTGTGTGAATCTCAAATGATACTCAACCTGTGTTACTGGCTAAGGCACCGTGTTGCAATGGAAAACAGAGCAAATAAAAGAAAGAACACTTGTATCCAGAAAATGTGTCTTCCAATGGATGCAGTTCTATCACACATTGACAGTGGCTGCTAAATTAACCCACAATGAGAATGCATGGAGCCATTGCTTAAATAAGAGTTTTTCAAACATGGCCACTGTAAGATAGGTGGACTCCTAACCAGCATGTTGAGATGGGCAGCCATATCGCTTAATGAATTAATTTATACTATTATCACCCCCCCCCCTTAGATGGCTAAATTAGCATCTTTGATTAGAGAAAAAAACAGTATGTATATTTATGGCTGACCGCGAACCCTTATGGACTTGCACGAAACAGAAACACGTGCACTCAGGATTTGTGGTTTTGATGATTAGGAAAAAATGTATAAAAAATGAGATTGTTTTGTAATCGTAGCGTAAGAATTAATACCATAATTGTACTTGTATATCAGAGGTGGTATTCAGCAGGTTCTGACCAGTTCTGGAGAACCGGTAGCGGAAACTTTGAATAGTTCAGAGAACTGGTAAATGCCACCTCTGGCTGGCCACGCCCTCATCTATTCCCAGCTGATGGGGAGGGAATGGAGATTTTACAGTTTCCTTCCCCTGCCACGCCCACCAAGCCACACCCACCAAGTCATGTCATGCCCACCATGCCATGCCCACAGAACCAGCAGTAAAAAAATTTGAATCCCACCACTGTTGTGTATGTCCTGCTGAAGAAATCAGAAAATTATTTGGGCATTCTCTTTTTGCAGTGGTCTTTTTGCACTTTCACTTTCCTCTTCCCCTTTTCTTCCATCCTTTCATTGCTTCTTTTACTCTTTATTCATTTTAGTTTTTATGTGCTTTATAAAACTTTTAATAAAATTTATGCAATGCCCTCCAGCCCCCAAAAAGCATTTGGTCACTTTTACAGGCACCAGATACTTTTTTTTCACTTGCTATCCAGTTCCAGCTTCCTTTAGCTGCAATGCAGGCAGGCATGTGCTTGCAAATCTGAGGCCACTCCTCTGTTGAGCAGCAAGGAAGTAGAGTATACAGATGTTTAAACAAAGCAAAGGAAGGCCTCTTGGAGGTTACTGTGAAAACTTTAAAGGAAGCAGATTAAGAGTTGGGGATTCTTTGCAGGGTCCAGCCCTTGTTGTATTTCCTCATAGATGCAGGTGTAAATCTACAGGAATCTAGGCTTCATTTACAAAGCAATTTTGTTTGTGCCAAAGGAATTCTGGAAGCCAATCCTCAAACATCATAAGTGGAAAGCTGCTACTTCCTATCCAAACAACCAGGCTTACAATGGCAATTGCAATAGCACGTCCACGCATCAGTCTAAAGCAGGGTTTGCTTCATCAGGTATTGGGGAATTAAATATAATGAATTGTTTTTGCATAACCTACAAGCATAAGCATGATCTACAGGCTACTCCATCAAAGGACATAGGAAAATGTCAGGTTGAAACCACATAAACATTATGATTGTGTACCAAGAGCAAATATAAATGTGTTTGACAAATTAGCTCTTCCAACACACCAGAAGCTCCATTTGGACAACATAAGTTGGGCTCCTTTGGTAATTTAACCATGGCTATGATACAATACTTATTTGGTTAGCTTATTGTTCATCATGAGGGATGTGGTGGCTCAGTGGCTAAGATACTGAGCTTGTCGATCAGAAAGTTTAGCAGTTCGGCAGTTTGAATCCCTTGTGCCAACGTAACTGAGTGAGCTCATATTATTTGTCCCAGCTTCTGCAGTTCAAAAGCACATAAAAATGCAAGTAAAAAAATAGGGACCACTTTTGGTGGGAAGGTAACAGCGTTTCATGCATCTTCGATGTTTAGTCATGCTGGCCACATGACCACGAAGACGTCTTCGGATTTGAAACGGAGATGAGCACCATCCCTAGAGTCGGGAACGACTAGCACATATGTGTGTGGGAACCTTTATCTATTGTTAAACATATTGTTAACACTCAAAAAAGTATTACTGCAGTAAATACAGTCATTGCATATTACAGACAATCCATGTAAAAAAAGTCACGCTTTGCATGCTGATAGCCAAAAGTTGCTATAGCCTTGTCAATCATACAGACTTATCATTACAAGTGATTTAAGTTTTCATTTCAGGTCATGATAGATTCTGGAATCTTGTGAGCTGTATGAAAGGAACCATCCAATGCCCAACACAATTGATGTGGCATTTTGTCAATTAATATGATCCCACCATTGGAAGACCATACAAAGATGCGAAATAGATTCTCCCTGTACTTTCAGACAGCTTACTCTATAAACTTTTTGTTTGTTTGTTTGTTTGTTCTATCTCCCATTTCCCCTGTAAGGTGACAATGGGCAATCATAGTGGGGACAGAACAAAAGTGGCTATAAAAAGAGGGATTTGAACTCATAGAATCATAGAACCTTAGGACTGGAAGGGACCTTGAATCTAATCCAAATGCAATCAATATTTCCCAATGTCTCTCTACAACGTGTTTTTCAAACTTGACAAATTTATGACCTGTGAACTTCAATTCCCAGAATTCCCCAGCCAGCGATTTCCCAGCAAGGAAGTCTAGGAGTTGAAATTCACACAATGTAAAGTTGCCAAGTTAGAAAAATGCTGCTCTATACAACCTCTATCAGGGTCCTGATCTTGAAAGCCTGCAGGAAGCTCATCCATAGAAGGCTGAAGCGCAAATTTTCATTTCTGCACGTATTTGTTTTTCTTTCACAAAATATATCAAGGCTACTAAAAATGTAGTGCATTAGTTCAGATCTTTCTTTAGTAAAAAGCAGATGTTGGTAGTTTACTTTAAAAGTGCAATATGGAAGGAAGGGGGCCTTTGATGGCTATTTTTCAAAGTGCTACTGGGCTGCGTAGAGCCCATTGTTGCTAGATAGTCCCTTTTCTAGTGAGATTGTCTTCGTTTCCATTGCAACTTGCACATCTACAGACATGTTCTGGATACAGTGACAAATTCTTAAATTTCCCTGCTTTACTCTCTGCCCCAATCCATGCCTTCACAACAGATCAGTTACCCACATCTGCAATGCAATGTTCTTCATTTCTGGGTTGAGGGAGATGCTTTTAATGTCACAATTAACAAGGAGGAGGAAGATAAGTATGTAAGGAAATCTTCTCCCACGACTCTCTCTCTGGGACAAACGGGGCAAACGCAGGAACATTTGACATCCTCGTCGCCAGTGCTCAAGACTGTTCTCTGAGGTAAAAAACACGGAGGCAGGGAGCTGCTTCAAACTGTTTAATATGAACTGAACCAAACTGTAACAAAGAACCACCCATCTGACAGCTCTTATATAGAGTCAGCTGTCAGACAATTAACCAATAGAGAGCCTGTAATTCTCCCGCCCAAACTGAGTGTGACCTTTAGCCAATGGGAGTGCTTGATATTAAGTCTGAGGACTTAGCACTGTCCTATTACTTTTATTTCCCCCACTAGGTGTTAAATTCTCACAACAAAAGTGCATCCCTCTCTATAATGGACATCTAGAGCTACATCTAGAGCCTTCCATGGTGGCAAGTCTAAAAAAGGTCTCTAGGTTAAAAGTCTGTAGAGATTCTCAGTCATCCAGGTCCTGGTTGTCCCAAAGGTGCTTTTTCAGGAGGCAACTGGACTTTCTTTCTTTTGAAGATGTTTTGCTTCTCATCCAAGAAGCTTCTTCAGCTCTGACAGAAATGGAAGGATTTATATTCCTTGCAGCTAGATGGTAATCTGCATCCTTTTAGAGCAGAGGTATCAAACCTACATTGTCATGGCAACGTCACATGACATATTGGGAATTTTTTTCCCCATTTTGCTAAACTGGGCATGGGCTTGACCAGCAAGTGATGCGTCTGACCCACGGGCTGGGAGTTTGATAGCCCCGTTTTAGAGGGTCATTGAAGCACTTGGAGATTTATCTCTGTCCTTGGGGCCACCAGAGTCGTGCTCCTGGTTCTTGGATGAGAAGCAAAACATCTCCAACCTCCCTCCCCCCCCAAGAAAGTCCAGCTGCATTCTGAAAAAGTACCTTTGGGTCTCTAGGTTAATTTTTTTTGCAAGATGCAATTTGGGTCAGTGACTGGAGCCAGAGGTTTAGTCTTCCAAGCTTTCAGACTTGTGCTGGAGTTGATCCTCAGGGAACTTTTCTCTATCAGACTGTGCTTGTCCTGGAGCCCATCTTCAGAGAACATCTGTTATATTCTGGTAGAGAGACACTTCCTGAGGATGGACTCCAGAAGGAGTCCAAAAGCTCAGAAGACTAAACCTCTGGTCCTGGTGACTGACCCAGATCGGACCCTGCAACATTATCCTGGGAAATGTCGATTTGCCTTCATTCATAAACGTTTTTGGTTGCTTTTGTTTTTTACTTATTTACCGATGCAGAGATGGGACATTCCCTGATATGAATTTCTCTCCCTGGAATTGGAAATGGTCCAACCCAGGGACAGGCTTAAGTCCCTAGGAATTTGGAGCATGGAACATCCTTCCAGAAAGCTACATTCTGCAGTTCTAATTGCATCGACAAAAGGAAAATGGGATTTTCTTCTCTATAGGAACTGGCACAGCAAGATATCTGCAGCATGTTTTTATGTGGGCATGTGCTGCAGACTGATGTCAGATCTGCTCATTCCTGACTAAGAATCCCAGAAGACTTTTAAAAACAATACAGCAGACACTGCAGAAAACAAGGCGGGGCTTTGGATAATTTGAAAAAAAAAAATCAGGCTGAAAGACTGAGGTATTTAAAGGGCCAACCATTATTATTAGGTTTATCTCTTCTTCCCCATCATCAGCGAGAGGCCTCAATATTTACAAAGAGATATATTTTTTTTCCCAAACAACAGCCCATTATGCAGAAGAACAAAACAATTTAATTAGAACAAAAGCATTTAACTTCCTTTTCCTCTTTGCTTGGTAGATCCAAACTTTAATGAATCCTGTTTAAAAAAGAAAGTGCTCCAAGAGATTATATGGACAGCAAGGTAAATATCTTATTCACATGATCAATGCAGTGATAAAATTAACCAGAAAGGCTCATGAATCTCTCCTAAATTATAATCATGTTTTCAAATCCTCAGAGCTTCTTTTGCTAATTGGGTTTAATATCCAAGCTAGAGTAAAGCTTATGATTTCTTGGAATATGTCCATACTATGGAAACTCTCCTTCCAGTCACCCTTTTAGTGTACCTATAATATTTTGCATCTTCTGAAAGCAAAAAAGAAAGTTGAAAACAGCTGTTGCAGCGGAAATATAGTGGAATAATGTCAGGGGTGAAAGACTAGATCCACACTTGAAGGTCCAATTAAATTTATTTATTGCTAAACAGCCTATGCACAAGTATCTTCTTACCTAATGGTTAGCAGCTGTTTGGATTTAGTTGGGTCCATACAATTTGGACGGTGGGGGTGCTGAGCTTAGTCTACTTATGGCTATGCAAGTATTCTAGACCAGGGGTCTCCAACCTTTGCAACTTTAAGTCTGAAGGACTTCAGCTCCCAGACTTCTCCAGCCAGCAAAGCTGGCTGGAGAAGTCTGGGAGCTGAAGTCCTTCAGACTTAAAGTTGCAAAGGTTGGGGACCCCTGTTCTAGACTAATCCCTCTTTTAACCCCGCCTGCAAATTCTGCCATTCCTTCTCCTATGCATGATGTGGAATTGCTCTTAGAGCTGCAAGAAGCCAAACAAGCTATAGATTGACCACCCTGGGGTTTTAATTATAGCAACTGAGAAGAACGGAGGGGGTTATCAGCTGAAAGACTATTTTGGAGGGCAGCAAATCAGTGATAGGCAAAGTTATGTTCTCAGCATTTATGTATGATGCAACCTCTCCAATTTCATTCCAAATGGTCATTTCAGCCATTTTTGCCAACTCCTTTTGGAAAACATCCAGGGAGTTAAACTCCAATGGCTTAGCCTAGCTTGTACCAAAATGATTCATCTGATAATACTAGAACAGCTTAAATTGCCTACATTCAGAAGAAAAGGTATTTGTGATGATACATTGTTGGCCTGGCAGACCTTAAAATAATTAGTCTTGATTTGAATACTATTTAAAAGGTCAACATGGTTTGGAATCCCTTCTGGAAGCAAAACTATGGAGAGAAAAGGAAGCTCTTTAGAAGGAAGGGAAGAAAGAGTTAAAAATCCTGAAGGAGGAGAGATGTTCAAATGCTATATCACCATAACGCTGATTCTCAAAGGCTCCGTGACTCAGCACCATAAAATGTGCCATTTCATTTAATCTCCTCTTGTTCCTGATACAGATTCAGAATATGTATTCCTTCCTTTTGAGGTCAAGGCCCAAAGGGTTCCACTGCAGGCATTACATCATAGCTGTGTTTCAGAGCAAATTATTCACTGGCTGCATAAGCCACAGCAAGGAGCTGCTGGCAGACAGAAAGTGCCACCTAGAATGATGTTCACAATTAGATCCTGCTCTCATTTTGCTTTTGCCAGCATCTATTGTGTCTTGGGATATTCTTGCAGGACATCTACAAAAAAGAAAGCCTGTTTTGCAGGTGAAATGTCAATAGCCACACTTAATCCATAGTAAGAAAAAAAAGTGGGGGGAGTGCAAATGAAGATTCTGCAAGAAAAAGAGATTTTGCAATCTATGAATTTTATGTAATAATAATAATAATAATAATAAACTTTAATTTATAGACCGCTCCCTCTCCCCCAGGGGACTCGGAGCGGTGCACAGGGAAAATAAAAGACAATAAATATACATATACAAATATACATACATAATTAAAAGGCAAATTAAACATTATTCCTGTGCTAAAATTCCCAATTGACGTTCACTAAAATTCCCGATTAAATTTACTAAAAAACCCCATAGATAGATGTAAAACAACCTGAATCCACATCTGAATCCAAAAATGAAAATCTCTAATATGAAAACTGCACCCAAATTAGTAAAAAGAAATTATGAATAGAAAATAGGGGCCTAGCTATATACGAGACCGCCTCCTGCCCCATACATCCCTTCGGCCGATCCGCTCCCACAGAGCGGGCCTTCTCCGGGTGCCGTCGGCTGGGCAATGCTGGCTGGCGACACCTAGGGGAAGAGCCTTCTCTGGAACGACCTACCCCCCGACCTTCGCACTACCTCGGAACTCCGCCTCTTCCGCCAACGTCTTAAGACATACTTATTCCAACAAGCCGGCCTAGGATAGCCCCCCGCTTCTGACTTTTTAAATATAAATTATAATTTGGTAAGGTTTTAATAATGGGTTTTAGCACAGGTTTAATTAATTTAATATATTTTAATTGGTGTATATTGTATTTTATGGTTTTATATAATGCCTGTGCGCCGCCCTGGGTCCTAACAAGGAGAAGGGCGGGGTATAAATTTGATAAAATAAAATAAAATAAAATAAATAAAAATGCAGAGGCATTGAAAGAAGCATTGAAATATAGAGACATGGGAGTATACAGCAGTGGGATATAAATAATTTAACAACCAGTTCTGTCCCCTAATGATTTCTTCCAACAACCAGTTCACCAAACTGCTCAGAAAGTTAACAACCGGTTCTCCCGAAGTGGTGCAAACTGGCTGAATCCCACCACTGGAGTATATCAGTCAAATTTGTCAAACAAGATCTTAAACTATATTTGATCACAAACTGAACATGATTTGGGAGTTCAGTGTGATTAAAAATAAGACAGCTGACTTGTATCCAAGAAGAATTGTATGCAAGCTCATCCAGTCCTTGGTCTAGGTTTCAGGAAGACAAAAATGGTTAACAGTAAAACAAAGTCTTATGAGAAATTGTTAAAGAAATTGGATAAAGCCTGAAGACAGAAATGGTAGTATGTTGTTTAATGTGCTTTGGTGCTGAAAATGAGATGAGTGCAGTGATGAAATTCTTTTTTTTTTTACTATCGGTTCTGGGAGCGTGGCTTGGTGGGTGTGGCAGGGGAAGGATACTGCAAAATCTCCATTCCCACCCCACTCTGGGGCCAGCCAGAGGTGGTATTTGCCAATTCTCTGAACTACTCAAAATTTCCGCTACCGGTTCTCCAGAACCTGTCAAAACCTGCTGAATTTCACCCCTGGACGGGTGGTGTCTAAATTTGATAAATAAATGTTTTTCACACAGAAATCTGTGAAGACTGGCTCCCATAGATTTCAATTACATTTGGGTAGATTCCAGTTGCACATTTGGGGAACTTTCTTCACTTTAAGAAGATCTCCGAATTTTATTCCTGTTAGAATTCTTAGTGTATGAGATAATTCATTGTAGGCTTTGAAAGTAAGTGGAAAGAAAAAAGTTTTGAGGAATGGTTTTTCCTGGGTGACCTACCTCAGGATACAATGTGTCTTGACTGGCCATGATCCAGAATCGTTGCACAAATTGTTTGTTGTTGTTATATTATTTATTCATTCATCCCATAGGATGACAGCTAAAGTCAAAAGAGTTAAATAAAGAGGACAATGGGATCCAATGGGTGTTATTCATTACCAAAAGCCATAACCAGTTGGGCCAGGCAACAAGGAATACAAAATAATAATCATCATATGTAAATAATAAAAAATAAACAAAATAAGGAAATGAAGGAGCAGTCTTTTCTGTAACCAGCAACCTTTTCCCAATCCAAATAAAATCCAATTTAAAAGCACTTCATCACTCAGAATGATTAAAACATTTCTAGACTGTTCCAAATTCAACGTTTCTTAGTCTATTGCCATGGGCCAAACAACCTCATTGAGTGTGGCATATCCTTGGCTCTAAATAAGGATTTAAGAAGTATGAATTTCCATTCAGTTTTCGAAATCTTGGTTAAGAATATCTCATCCCTATGTCATCCATCTCCTTAGTCCTAGGGTTTGTTGTTCGTTTGTTTTTAATAGTTTAATACAATTTAATTGTGTTTCTATTTGTCTTTTTACTTTTTGACTGTTTACTGCCTTATTGGGAGATAGATAGGCACCATATAAATTCATTCATTCATTCAATCAATCAATCAATCTGTTCAAAAATTAATCTTGAGCTATTTAGATTCTTAACACTGCATAGCTTTGCAGGTTACCATATTCTGAAAGACATTACATAAAAGTCAATCCTCTTTTCAAGACCATAGTTAAAACTTTACATCGTGTTAAAGCAAGGATCCAACCAAAGTCAGTGCATCAACTTCTTTAAAGTCCACTCATCCCCCAAGACACTAGTTCATATGTTCCTCCTTTTTTATTGCACTTTTTTTTTACTTCTTCTCACATTTCTTCTTCAGCAATTGTTTTGTGAATAATAAAACAAAACAAAAAGGCAAATGAAATTCTCAACACAAAACAACTGGGAATAAACTGGCTGGTCTCCACATTAATTTCAATCTGCCCAATTTATAATTAAAGGTCTCTCTACAAAATGTTGTAAAAAGCTCTAGGCGAGTGAAACATTTGAATGATTTAAAATTAGATTGAATAGTCTCATCATTATATTACAGTATTGTCTTATGTTCACAGGTCTATATGGAAATGATCCTGTTTGATTTTTTTTCTCTAACAGACCCTTACTCATCCACTAATAGAAGCCAACCCAAGGAAAATCCATTGTATATTGATTTCCCTTGATTTTGATAAATATAGCTTTCCCCTACTTTCAAAATCATTCCTGTAATTTTGAACTGAAGATTAGAGATGTACAACAAGTCATGATTTTGTGGTCCTTGGGCACCTATAACATGTACTCTAAAATATACTTAACTTTCAGAAATGGAAAAGTGAAATCCTCCCACATACATGATTTTCAACTAATTAACTAATTAGTTCATTTATTTAATTTTATGTATATCCCACCACAATCCCAAAAGACTCATAGTGGTTAGCTGAATTTATAGTAATAGCCAAACATTAGTGGTTATTTGAAAATTATAAACATATAAAATTGAATAAAACATGACCAGCAGCCATCGATTTATAAAATTCCATCCAAGGTAGCAACATGCCTCAAGTGTCAACTGGAGGAATCCATTTTCAGCTACTTCCAAAACTCAATTAAAGTGAAAATTAGCCTAATTCCATTGGGACACCATTCCAAAATCTCAACATCTCAGCTAATCCTCTCTAAAGTGGGGAACCACCAGGAAACAAATGAAATTGGTCCGACTGATTCTAGCAGGAGAATGTAGTCATCCTGAAGTTCACTTGGTCCCAATACATAAAAGTACCTTGGAGATCAAGAGCAGCAGTTTCCATTTCCACCAAAAATCTAATCCTAACTAGAGCAGGGCTCAGTTGCACCCATGCTCTCCCACCAGCAACTTCCAACTAACACTGGAAGTCACTGCACTTTGGCCTATCTAAAGCTTTTGAGGGGTCTTTATAAGCAGCTCCATTTAGAATAGAGTCACAGTTGGGAGTAAAAGGGGCATAAGCCCCAATACCAACAGATCTTCTCACCCAAGGTGATATGCCAGCTGAACTTGAGCAAGAATCCCATTGACCACAGTCGCCACCTGCTGTTCCTGCTAGAGCTGCAAACCTAGTAGGATCTTCAAGTCACTTCTTCTCCAGCCCTGATCCCAAAGCTTGAGCTGAAGCCCCTGCTAAGCAGATTTCTACCCTTGTTCAACTAAGGGCAGTAAGTATATACACCAAATATGCCTATTCGCCAATCACCAAATCATGAATGGATATGGTTGCAATTATCCTTGGGCAGATGAATTTGGCTAGACTTAACCAAGTTCCTCTGCCCAAGGGTAATTGCATCCATTGACACAATTTAACTTTGACAGCAAATACCAGAGCAACAGCTGGCAGAGAAGAATTTCCATTTGTAGGTTTATAGAGCTTCAGCCAAGTTAGATAGGTTTTTTAATGGGAATTTTTAGCACAGGTTTTCTATTTAATTTTTTTTTAATTCTTGTATATTGTTATTTATTGCAAATTTTAATGTCCTGTGCACCACCCAGAGTCCGTCTTGACAGAGATTGGTGCAGTTAACAAATCAAATCAAATCAAATCAAATCAAATCAAATCAATCAATCAATCAATCAATCAATCAATCAATCAATAAATAAATAAATAAATAAATAATGGTATGGTTGGAGCTCCAGAATGCCAGTTTAAATGCCCTCCCTCTTCTCCTTTGGGATATGATTGTTATCACCCTCCTGGCCATGGCTGTCACTCTTCCCTCTCCTAAAAATTGAAAGTGTGATTCCTGCCTACTGAGCATCTCCTGCTTTCAGCTTATCTCAGCAAACATTGATAAATCTTTACTTTTAGTTGTTTGGTGAAGGATGGACAGCTATGTACATATTGGAGGCCTTGTGCTCAAGCTCTGTTTAAAAATCAATAGAACTCAAAGAGGTGGAAAATTATCAATAGATGCAAGCCTATGAAAAAGCGATGGGTGTGCTTGGAAGCGCTTGGGGAGAAAGGTCAACTACCAATATATGGTAAAATTATACACAGGTCAATATAGTAGGGAAACATGCTTGTTATTGATTGTGCTGCATTGTTTCCATATATAGTATAAACAGATAGACCCAACTGCAGTTTCTGGAATAGGTAGTTAAGAGTGAACATCACAAATCTCCTTTTCTTCTCTACTCACAACCACTCTATGCTACACAATAGGCCTGCAGCAAAGCTACATTTCATTTATGGGCATTATTTCAATGGCATCAAAGATGATTTCCAATTATGAGGAATGCTGGGAGATGGAGTGCCGTGTTCTTAAGAGAGACAATTCCCCCACCTCTCGTTCAGGAAGTAAGGAACTGAAGAAAAATAAGACATGTCAAACATCTAAGAGGATTTTCTTTTCATCAGTACTTATTTCCTGGAATGACTACCTGATCATGCAATATTAGATATAGATAGATATAGACCAGAGGTGGGTTCTGGCTTGTGTTACTGCTGGTTCAGTCAGGGACGCGCTACATGTGCATGCACAATAGTAAAAAAACCTGCTTCTGAGCATGCGTAGAAGCAAAAAACAAGATGGCAGCGCCTATGGTGGCACCGATAGAACCAGTTTGGGGGCGTGGGACACCGAGTTATTACCTACTCAGCCAAAGTGGGCCAAACCAGTAGGAACCCACCTCTGATGTAGACAGACAGACATAGATATACATTATATAGATCAGGGTTGTCAAACTCAAGGCCTGCAGACCAGATCGGCCTGTAGGGTACTTAGATCCCACTAGAGTTGGGGGTATTGTTTCTCCAGGGCTGCCCTGGAAATAATGCAGGACTGGCCCATGGTTCCTTTTCCAGCAAAAATGTAGTTCGGGAGGGCAGCATGCCCAAACTCCATTTTTACTGGCAGAGGGTTGCAGGAGGCTGTCCCAGCTGAAAATGGAACTTGGGAGGGCCGTGTGTGACCCTCGTGAGCTCCATTTTCACTAGCATGGGTTGCAGGAGGATGTCGTAGCTGAAAACAGAGCTTGAGGGCCTGTTTTCTCTGGCAGAGCGCTTGGGCCACCACAGGTGCCCACAACACAAGTGATGTCAAGTTGGCCATGCCCACCCTGATCTCACTCATCCTGGCCCCCTGTGGTCAACCACAACCTTGATGTAACCCCCAATGAAATCGAGTTTGACATTACAGGAAGGGCGAACCCCTGATATAGATAGAGTAGATTTTTAAGGGAAGGACATATTAATCAGACCATCCCATCATTAGTTCCTCTGAGAGTAAACTCTTGGGGTATTTAGGCTTTTAGATTACAGTTCTCTTAAATATTTTGATCAACTTTTTTGAATTTGATTTCCCATTTAAAATGTCTTCCCAGATTAGCAATGGCTGCAGAATCCTTCCGAGCCCAAATCACTCTGATCTATATTCATAAAGCCTACCCATCAATATGGAAGAGTTCATAATCTCAACTTCTTTCCTTCAAATGACCTTCAAGCTAGTCATTTCTATAGCTCCTGGCTAGTCCACCCACAAGATATGGGCATTTTTTCAAAGGTTTCCAAGTCTTGCGGATTTGAAAGCTTTTAGCATTTCAGTGCTACGGTGTGCATCTCTGTTTAGGTAGACAGTCTCTCAAAGTCTAAAATTAATAGCCCTTATTGGCAGAATGACTCAGGAAGCTGCTGCATTTCTATCAAGACAAGGCTGATTTATCTCATCTGCAGTAATTAAGGCAGCATTTTCTTACTCCTTCTGCCATTGCAGGAGAGATTTAAAAGTAGCACAACTGCACAACCATTAAAAGGAGGAAAGCATTGCTAGCTAGGATATTTAATATTGCATTTCTATATTCATGCAGCCCCAGGCTATCATTGAGCTCTTAGCAACCGTAACCAGCCAAGTAGACTTACCAAATCTGTAGCTTGAGGCTGAAGCTGGCTTGCATAATAATAATAATAATAATAATAATAATAATAATAATAATAATAATAATAATAATAATAATAATAATAATAATAATAATAATAATATTTATTTTATATACCGCGTCCTCTCCCCAGAGGGACTCGGAGCGGTGCACAGGGAAAAATTAAAACATTATGAAACATACATACAAGAATAAATACAATAGAATAAAAACGAATTAAATTTAATTGTCCCTGCACTAAAATCCCCATATTAAAACTAGCATTCCCTAACGCCCTAAAGGTAGAGACTAACCTAGGCCGGCCAAGCAGAAAAAGTATGTTTTTAATTTTTGACGGAAGGAGCAGAGGTCCGTGGTTGTTCTAATGTCGGGGGGAAGGTCGTTCCAGAGGGCAGGGCCCGCCACAGAGAAGGCCCTTCCCCTGGGCGTCGCCCGCTGACAAAGTCTAGTGGACGGCACCCGGAGAAGTCCCTCTCTGTGGGAGTGAATCGGCCGGGAGGATGTGTGGGGCAGGATCCGATCCTGCAGATAGCTAGGTCCCGAGCCATGGAGCGCTTTGAAGATGAGAACTAGCACCTTGTTTGAAGAACAAGCTACAGGAGGTAACACCAAATGCTGCATTTGCCCTATTCATCTTGCAGAGCAAGATTCAAATCTATCCCCAATACACTTTCATTTTTTTCTTTCTTTCCAGGTTATTAAGCTTTTAAATTTGGCTGAAGGAATCTATTTTCCTGTGCTGTAAAATAAAGAAAAAGAGAAAAGAAAAAGGATCTCCAATAATAAGAAGATTGCTGGTTGTTCTTACACAGTTTCAGAATTCTTCCCAACATAGAAGAGTTACAATGAGTCAGGTTCTCCTCTGAAGTATTTTGAAGTACACTGGTGAAGTTTCACATTTTAACTGAAACTTTCCTGATTCACCCATCAGGAAGTCAAAGTGCAAAACTCAACTTTCTAAAAGTGGACTTCAGAAAACCTGGCTCTTTGGTCCTAGAACAACATCTTAAGAACTATATTAGCTCAGGTGAGAAGTGAATCTCCCTCCCATCCCACATGCTCTGCAAGAGCTGGAGTTGGTCTCAGAACAGAGGATCAAGCAATCCCATAATAGTAGAAAGGATCCTACTGAGAACAAAATTTGAATCTAGATTTAGATGCAACCAAAACGAAACAAAAATTAATATTATCTTCCAGGCCTCCTAAATTGCACTTATTTGCTTTATTGGTTTTTTTCTTATGGCATCCTTGTCAGAAGAAGAATAGGTATTTGTATGAATATTTAAGTGATAATATTCATTTATTATTATTATCATGTAATAATATTTAAGTGATAATAATATCTCCAAAGAACCACATAACACTAAGCACACAGCTAAAATATAACATAAAAAATGGCAGCAAAAATAATGGTAGAACAACCAGCAGAAAACTCTCTTCAGCTGGATCCAAGTGCCTGGAAGTGAGAAGAGCTGCAGGCTTGCCGTGTAATTGGGGAGAGATTGTCCCGACACACAAAAGCAACCATAGATAAAGCACAATGTTTAGGTCCTAGAAGATGGCAAAGTTTAACAGAGGAAAACTGGAGTTTGCCCAATGCTATAAATTCTATAAATTCTCTATTGCTTCCTCCATAAAACAGTTCAAACAATTATGCTGCACTACTGGCATCTATGCAGCCTCTGAAACAGACCCATTTACTCGTATTAGCAACCAGATAGTGATTTCTATGTATATTAACTCACTATTTGCTATGACTACACCGGCCATCTTGCTCCTGATTTTAAGCGTTGATACATATTTTTTTTTTGCCAAATTCTGTTTTTGTTAATTGTTTGGGAAATAATTAACTACCCAAGGAATAACCATATTTATCTTTTTTATTTATTTATTTTCACATTTTCTGAAATGGAAGACTAGAAAGGACACTAAATTCACATTATTTCTTTTCTAAACACTTTCAGAAATTGGTTGTTAACTGCTTTTCTGCTACAAAAAAACTTTTCCATCAATATGTTTTATAGCCCCGGGTGAAGTTCTTTTCAATCTTTAGCAAAAGATGTTGCAAAGAGGAATTTAAGTACTTAAAAAAAAAATTGAATGAACAGAAAAAGGGTGGTTAAAATTTTAATTTTAGAAAGCTATAAATAGACTAAGGGTTCAGATAAATTTGCAATAAGGTTTTGGAATTAATTATGAAGAATCCCTCCCATGAGAAAATGCTTTTGTTTTCTTTAAAAAGAACCCTAATAAAATAAGACTTTTAAAAATGGGTGCAAGAAAGAACTAAAAGTGATGAAAGACTACAGTTAAAGGAATAAAATTAAAACTACACCTAAACTCATCTTGCAAATATAGAATTGAAGCAAAATATTTTAACATTGGACTTATTGAAGAATATTTGTGAGCAATGAACCCAGAAGTTAATTTTAAGAGGGTCTGATTATGCTCAAAAGATGTTATGAAACAAGTTACATTCCTTTTTTTTCTTTCTTTTATATTTTTTATATAGTCTATTATTATTATTTATTGTTTTGTTTTGTATTGTATTACTTTTAACTTTAATTATTTATTGTCTTCAAATCTTGACTCCTGGCAACTGCCTAGACATGTCCCTGAAGTATTCTTGGCAATATTTCATAAGTGATTTGATATTGCCTCCTTCCTAGTGTAGACAGTGAGTGACTGGCCCAAGATCACCCAGCTGGCTTTTTGCCTAAACCAGAAGTAAAACTCACCGTCTTCCAGTTTCCAACCTGGTGCCTTAAGCATTACACCAAACTGGTTCTCAAAACTTATTAGGATAGAAATAATGAAGAAATGTACCATATTTTAGGGAGTATAAGATGCACTTTTTCCCCTAAAAGAGAGTGAAAATTGGGGTGTGTCTTATACTCGGAATGTAGCCCCACCCACCAAAATGGCAACCCGGAACAGTTGCTGCCTTGTCTAACCACTTTCGCACTTCACCTGCTTTACTCACTGGAGCTCCCTACAACGATCAGCTGTGTTTTTGAAGCTTTGTATCAGCCCCAACGAGACACATGCATGCTCACAACCAGTGAACTAATGTTCAGAAGCTAACCAGGCTTTTTGCCAGATGAATACCAATGGATGCTAGTAAGGAGAAGCAGAGATTTTTTATTTCTTATTTTCCTCCCTAAAAACTAAGGTGCATCTTATACTCTAAAAAATACAGGTATATATCTCTCCATTTTTTTCAATGAAAATATTTTTTGCCAGTGCATTCAGTGGATTGAAATAGTTTTAGAGCAACCATGTAGCCAGTTTAAATCCTGGCACCCCTCCCCAAATCCTCTTTTAGCCACATGAATGTGAGATTGGAACATTTTAGACCTGTGGAACTCATGATGAATCTTATCCAGCAGAAATCATTTCCTTATTAGTAGGAGAATTTACAAGTTCTTAGTGACACATGGTGTCTTCTGGATATCTGGAAACTTCATCCCCCACCATCAATTTTGATATCAGTTAGTTCTCTTCATCCCAAAGATGGGTGAAAATGACTTTCCCAACCTACACTACTTTAAAAACACAGTTTTATTTCCACTTTAATCAGCCCGTAGGGCCTTTTAAATAATTTGGCATGTAACCATATTTGAGTATATTAATTACTTGGGGCTAGTAGCTCAGCAGGAAAAAGTTTGGATACATCAAATCAATAATTGATTTAACACTATTTTAGACATTTTGTACAGTCTCTAGTCACTTCTGCAGTTGCTTTAATATATGATATGCTGCAATTATGCTTGGTGATTATATGTCAGGAGAAAATCAGAGGAGGAATCAAGTATCTTTGCATCTAATTCTGACTAAACGAACACTTAAATATAGAGATTTTCCCCCCCTGTAATTACATTGTAAGTATTAAAAAAACAGGATAGATTTAAGATATAATAACTTCGACTCTGGCATTGTCAATGTTGATTTCAGGAACTTGTCATATTTTCCTAATCACCTATGGCCCATGACCACAATGGCCAAAAGAGAGCAGAGTGACCAATAGTAGCAACTGTGAGAGGGATCTTGGAATCCTAGTGGACAACCATTTAAATATGAGCCAGCAGTGTGCAGCAGCTGCCAAAAAAGCCAACACAGTTCTAGGCTGCATAAACAGAGGGATAGAATCTAGATCACGTGAAGTGTTAATGCCACTGTATGGTGCCTTGGTAAGGCCACACTTGGAATACTGCATACAGTTTTGGTCGCCACGATGTAGAAAAGACGTGGAGACTCTGGAAAGAGTGCAGAGAAGGGCAACCAAGATGATTAGGGGACTGGAGACTAAGACATATGAAGAACGGTTGCAGGAGCTAGGTATGTCTAGTTCGATGAAGAGAAGGACCAGGGGAGACATGATAGCAGTGTTCCGATATCTCAGAGGATGCCACAAAGAAGAGGGAGTCAAACTTTTCTCCAAGGCACCTGGGGGCAGGACAAGAAGCAATGGGTGGAAACTGATCAAGGAGAGAAGCAACTTAGAACTAAGGAGAAATTTCCTGACAGTCAGAACAATTAACCTCTGGAACAGCTTGCCTCCAGAAGTTGTGAATGCCCCAACCCTGGAAGTCTTTAAGAAGATGTTAGATAGCCATTTGTCTGAAATGGTATAAGGTTCCTGCCCACGCAGGGGGTTGGACTAGAACAGGGGTCCCCAACCTTTTTTGCACCAGGGACCGGTTTCATTTTAAAGAAAAGCCTGCGGACCGGCTGGCCTAGAGGAGGGGGGGAGGGGAAACAGGCCGCGCAAGCGCACGCAGGGGGGGGGGGAGTCGGCTCACTTGGCCGTCTAGGGCAGTGGTGGGCAAACTTATTAGTCAATAGAGCCAAATATCAACAGTACCACTCCTGAAATTTCTTTTGAGAGCCAAAAGGTGTGGCCTGTTTTGTGGGAGTGGCTCAGCGGTCATGTGACCCGGTGGCCGTGGCCAACTTGGAAAATGTGGTGAAACTCACTTAATGCTTAGCAACCAAAATTTTGGCCTCAGTTGTGGTCATAAGTTCTTCCTTCCTTCCTTCCTTCCTTCCTTCCTTCCTTCCTTCCTTCCTTCCTTCCTTCCATTTCTGGCTGGTCTTTGGTCTTCTGAAGATGGTAAAAATGGATTTATGGGCACTTGTTATATATAAAGGCAGCTCAGAGGATGTGATTCCTTTGAAATGACCACTGGGAGAAAAATAGATCTTTAACCTGGTTAACCAAAAAGGTAGCTTGAGGTGGAAGGAAATAGGAAAATAGATTATTTCCTTTCCTTCCTTCCATTGCCTCCCTCCCCCTTCCTCCCTTCTTTCCTTCCCTCCCTCCTACCCTCCATCCCTTTCTTTCTTTCTTTCTTTCTTTCCTTCCTTCTTTCACCCCTCCCTTCCCCCTCCCTCCCCCTTCTTTCCTTCACTCCCTCCCTCCCTCCCACCCTCCATTCATATCTCTCTCTCTCTCTCCTCCCTCCACCCATCTGTCACTCTGTGTGTGTGTGTGTGTGATTATCTCTCTCCCTCTCTATTTCTGTCTCTTTAAGTCTGTCGCTCTGTGTGTCTGTCATTCTCTCCCTCCCCCCCTCCCCCGGGAAGCAGCAGAGTGGAGGTTATCCCGCAACGAGAGAGCGAGCGAGCGGACGGGCGGGCGGGCGGAGGACCCGAGCTGCTGCTACCTTAAGCGTTGCCGAGGCCGTCCGGGCGCCACACGCGGCTGGAACGGAGGTGGGCGTGCGCGCCCGGATGGTGCTTAAGGTAGCCGCAGCTCGGGTCTTCCGCCCGCTCGGGATGAGGCAGCCGTAACCTCCTCACTGACATGCTGGCTCCTCCGGGTAGCCCCAGAAAGTGCGCCGCGGTGGCTGCTCCCTCCTCCTCCTCTCCGGCCCTGCGGCCCGGTTCTTATGAAGCCGCGGACCGGCACCGGTCCGCGGACCGGGGGTTGGGGACCCCTGGACTAGAAGACCTACAAGGTCCCTTCCAACTCTGCTATTGTATTGTATTGTATTGACCTTAATATCCAAACCAAACCTGCGTGCAAGCTTTACATTCTCATACTTGCTTGGATTTGTTCCAGCAGTGAACAGAGATGCTGGAGGACATCAATTATGCATGCTTCTTCTATTATAAATGGAGACAGAGAAGGAAGAAATTGTGAATTGCTTTTTTTCTCTTTATCCTAGTTTTCTCTTTCCTTCTTTAAGGAGGCTTCAGTGCCATTCATGGGAATCTAACCAGTAAAAGGAACTGGGACCACCTGCTGTTGGATGTCCCTCAATAGACATGTTCTATAACTGTAGACTTTTAACTGAATCATGGTAAAACTGGTGGTGGGGGGGGGGAATGCACAATACACCAGACAGCAAAGTCCCATTCAGAACAGAAACTGGACTTACTCAGATCACATGAAGATCTCACCATTTCTGAGAGATTTGTTATGGATAAAGAATGGGGGCACTCTTCCTCTATACTGTAGTACATATGGGTTATGTAACATAAAGCACAGTTGCCTGCTGGGAACAAACCAGATGTTTTGATTAATTTAGCCCTGCGTGATTAATAGGTAGGGAATCTCATATATGATTATCTTAGTTTCAGGGTATGCGACGCCCAGGGGAAGGGCCTTCTCTGTGATGGGCCCGACTCTTTGGAACGACCTACCCCCCCGATATTAGAACTACTGCGGACCTCCGCTCCTTCTGCCAAAAAGTAAAGACATATCTGTTCCATCAGCCGGCCTGGCCTAATCTATGTTCCTCGTCCCAGTCTGTAGCCTAAATTGTTTTAATTAGGTTTTTAATTGGGATACAGTTTTAATGTTTTATAAATTTTAGTACAGGGTTAATCATTTAATTCGGTTTTAATTATGTATTTATTGTAATGTTTTTAGATGCTCTTAAGTTTCCTGTACACCGCCCCGAGTCCCTTCGGGGAGAGGGGGCGGTTTAGAAATTTAATAAATTATTATTATTAATTATTATTAGATACTCTTGGTTAATATCTCCCCATCACACCAGAACAAGGACAGCTTTTTCCCGAATGCCATCACTCTGCTAAACTAATTCCCAGAACACTGTCAAACTATTTACTAAGACTGTATTACTATTATTCTTCTCATCCTTCCTATTACCTATCTCCTCCCACTTATGACTATAACCTTGTTGCTTGTATCGTTATGATTTATATTATTTTATTTAGTTTCCTACTGTGATTTGATTGCTTACTTAGTATCCTATGACTATCAAATCTTATGATTCTTGATGAGTGTATTTTTATGTACACTGAGAGCTTAGGCACCGAAGACAAATTCCTTGTGTGTTCAATCACACTTGGCCTATGAAGAATTCTATTCTAAAAAGAAAAAAAGGGGCGGGGAAGAGCATTGAGGGCAAAACATCTAAGCGCGCTGGTGTTAAGTTGCCTGCTGTGTGACATGACAAAAATTGTGAAAGGCAGGTCGTGAGCTCTTTACAAGCAGAGATGTGAGGTGTTAATCCTATCCCTTTTATATGAAGATCCAGAATTGCCTGGTTGACCCTATCCTAAGCTTTAATCTAGGTCTATTAGATGGGGAAAACCCTCACAAACTATGTCAGATGTAGTTTGAGTCAAGAACAGGGGATTCTAGCAATACAAGTACAACTCACCCCTTTACATGTAAGGCAGCATGTTAACCAGCAAAGCAAAGCCTCAAACAGTCCTTAATAGTAACGTATCTAAGCGTTAACTGGAGAGGTACATTTGCAGTTGAATGTAGAACCTATAGAACTTAAGAATTTTCACCAGGCTATTTTTAAGAAAGGGACAGTCTCATACATACAACATTGTTACAGGGGAAACCATTTGTCTGAAATGGTGTAGAGTTTCCTGCTTGAGCAGAAGGTGGGACTCGATCTCCAAGGTCCCTTCCAACTCTGTTATTCTGTTCAATCAAAGCTTAACGCTAACTGATGCACCAGTGGAAAAGGAAATTATATCTCTGCTGATGAAATAATATCATCACATATGGTAAGATCGATGTTTGTTTAGTTTTAAGAGGTGTTTTTAGAATAAAACTCTACTGGTGACTTAATGCACCTATTTTCATCTGTTTCCCCTTGAAAACCAGCATTGCAATCTTAAGGAGCTTCAAAGAGAGGTTCATGGACCACACTTGTCTACCTGGCTCCAGAAGGATGGCTGAGAGAAGCAAACTGCATAGTAATCATATTCATCTTACAATCCGTGTAGCCTCTCACAAACACTAAGCTGCCAACTGAAAATCAGCTGTTCCTTTAAGGTGGTGTTTAAATAAAATATCACATTCTTTTCTGCCAGCCCTGAGGTATGTCCAAGAACAAAGCCACAGGATCCCTAATGGAAGGAGAAAGATTGCAAGATTTGGAACTTGCTGGCCTATTCTCCATTTGTGTTATTAATAAAATACCTCTGAATATGCAAGATGAAAGAAATTGATCCATCAAAATGGAGCTAATTTTATTACAGAGATGGCATCTTCTGAAAGCTGATTGCATGAAGGATGGCTGTTTAATTTAAAGAGACACATTCATTTGCACAGTTCTAACGGTCAAGAAATTTATCTTTAGTTCTAGGTTGGTTCTCTCCTTGATTAGTTTCCATCCATGGTCTTCAGGTGCTTCGGAAAATAGCGTGACCCCCTCTTCTTTGCGGCAGCCCCTCAAATATTGGAACACTGCTATAATGTCAGCCCCTAGCCCTTCTTTTCATTAAACTAGACATACCCAATTCTTATGGCTTAGTCAACTAAGGATAGGCTCCAAGGGAGCCGAAGGCCTCCATAAAGTCTTTCATCCAGAATATGTTGCCTCAACCTTCCAGAAGGACCTTTGACACATGTTTGGGGGGGAATCTTTTCTTCTTGAACTGGGCCTGCAGCCATGTTGTAAGGAACGACAGCACAGTTCGACTTATCTATATATATAAAAGCCAAGTACCACTCACTCATCACGAAATCTCCAGAACCATAAAACCTACAAACTTGAAATTTGGTACATATGTTCCTCTTGGCTTCTAGATGCTTGCTAAGAGAGGATTTTTTGAAATGACCATCAGATTATTACTATTTCTGATACAATAATTAATACACTCTGATGCTAAGGAGTTCTACTCCCCCGCCCCCACCTGAAAAGAATTCTGTTTCAACTGCCAGTTGCCTCATATTCTGTTACCTCAGTTCAAATTGGCAGACATTCCACTCTTTCCCTCAGGAGTGGCGTAGGGCTCCTTACAGAACTAAATGTCAGTACCTCACCAAAATGTCTATGACTTCCACCTATGGAACTAATTCCGGACTCAAGGTGGCATGAGCGATATTCCCTTATGCGTTTCAATCACTGACTACCACTGAGCCAACGGATTGAACCAGAATGAGCCGAATTTCTCCTGCATTGCCCGATCGCATAGTTCTGTCATGAAGCACGAGTATCCAGCTAGTAGACAATAGGACACCTTAAATACTTTTTTTTCTTTTAATAAGGAATTCAGGTGTCTGTTGAGATAGAACTGTATCAAATTTCATGGAGAAAAAGAGAGAGAGAGGTGCTCAGGAGAACTCTTTATTTTGAAAAGAAGAAGCAAATCTTCCAAACACAGCTCATTGTAACTGAGTTTGCCACTTAGCAACAGAACAGAATATTTGTTGATGAAGGAAAACAACAGGAAGGAAAGAGATAAATGATAGGAATTGCAGACCTTGTAATTTGAAGGCATAGAAGGCACCTGGTTGCCCCTTTTGGGGCTGATAAGATTGTTGGGTGTCTAGGAAGCATTTCTGTGCATATCATAACCCCCTTTTACAGATTCTTTATGTCACTGCCATTTGTCAGCCACTTTGGTTGGAGAGGGATGGGAGGGGGAGCAAAAATTGTTATTAGCAAAAGAGGCACATCCCTGCTCATCATTTATTTAAAGCAAATTTTTTATCCTGCCAGATTGGCAGAAGGAAATATAATTCATGGCCCTCTATTGCTCCCTGGGAAGAAAAAGTAAGCTACTATGCAATGCAAATTGACAATTGTGCAAATTTTGCAAACCTAGAGTCTTTAGTAAAAATCTAAGACTCAACCATCCTGGAGACTTAGCAAGAAGAATTATTTCAAGGCATGCAAGCAATGGGATGATTAGGCAACCTTTTGGCAGTAACAGTTTCAAAGAAAATAACATTTAAGCCACTAACGGTCTCCTGACTCAGGCAAAGAAGGCAGGCTTCCTACTCCAGTAAATTCCATGAAAGGGTTACCGCAGCTAACTAGTTTCTGAAGCTTATGAAATTTTCAAGCTTTTAATAAAATTGAATCCTCTTAGATGTATTACCTTAGGGAAAATGACTGAAATATAACAAGGATTCATTTTATTGGAGTTAGAGAGAAAGGGGGGGATAAATGGGCGTGTGTCTAGGATGGATATGGAAAGAATGACATATTTTTTGAGATTTCAGAATGTTCTTGAGGATTCTGGTGAATGCCTACCTGATCTTATGAGTACAATTTTAGCAGATTATTTACAAAAACCTAAGGATGAGATCAGGGGGGACATTGACCTAGCCTATAGAATTAACTCTGCATATGCCAGGATGAATGAAGTGCCTAGAGAGATACATGTGAAATTTGTTAGAAGGTCAACCAGAGAGGAAATCCTGAAAGCGCAGAGAGAGAAACCTTTAACTTATCATCGAGAAACGGTCACTATCTTGAAGCAGATCCCTAGAAAAATTAGAGACTCAAGAAGGAAATTTTCCTTCTTGTCTAAAACCTTGTTTGATCACGGGATTTGGTTCAAGTGGATGACACCTGAAGGGATGCTGGTGTTCTGGGAAGGAGAACCATAAATTTTATGTGGTATGCATGGATAGCACTTGACATATGGCCACAATTGGGAACAGGATTTCTATTGCTAAGCAAGGCAGTTAGGTGGATCACACACAACTTCATGATCTTTTTGCCATGGATGTTGATGAATCACCGTGATTAAATGACTCACATGATCATTAAGTGAATCCAGTTGTCCCCACTGACTTTACTTATGCTGCAACCATTGTAAATATGTGCAAGTTGCTGACCATCCACATTTTGATCGCATGACCATTGGGATGCTGCAATAGTCATAAATGCAAGGAGTGATCAAAGATCACTTTTTTTCAGTACCATTGCAACTTCAAACACTCACTAAATAAATTGTTGTAAGTCAAGGACTATCAGTATAATGTCTATACAGGACAGTTGAATCCATTGATTGAAAAGCCCTTTGAATGTTGCAGGGTACAATCCCTTGAATCAATGGTGGGATTCAAAAAATGTTTACTGCCAGTTTTGTGGGCATGGCTTGGTGGGCATGGCAGGGGAAGGATACTGCAAAATCCCCATTCCCTCCCCACCCCCACTAACCTGCTTTCCAGCTCCGTTCTCAGGGGTGGGTTTCTGGGGGATCGGCCAGGATCGGGCGAGCCCTTTCGTAAAATTTCCGGATCCCGAGCGATCCCTTTGGATCGTGGACCCGGAAGTAAGTCGCCGCTGCTAACTGCTGCTCCCAGCTGGGGCGGGCAGGCAGGAAAGCAAGCAAGGCGACTGCGCTGTCTTCTTTTTCCCTCAACGAAGCGCCTCCTCCTCCTCGCCCATGCTTCGCTGAGGGAAAAAGAAGACAGCCAGGCCGGCTCTCCGAAGGGGTCCCCCTTTCCCCTTCTCCATGGGGGTGGGTGGTGGGGGTGGGCCGCTCACCTCGTCGCCCCACTTGAGCACGTCCTTGTGCCTCTCCCCGACGGCCTGGTAGATGTGCAGGAACTGCTGGATGCCGTGTTTGCGCACGTGCTCCGCGTGCCGCTGCGTCTTCTCCCAGCTGAGTGGAGAGCCTTGCGACAGAAGCCCCATGGCTCTGCCGGGGAGAAAGAAGAGGAGGCGCGCGGAAAAGGCAACCTGCGGCCGCTGCTGCCGTGACAACTCCAAAGAGCAGCGCTCGGGCCAGGAGCCGCCGGCCAAAAAAAAAGAAAGCACACACACACACACAACCTACTTCAGGCGGCGGGAAACACGCAAGGAGAATCCACTCGCGGCTAGGCGTAGAGGGGAAGAGGTGGCTGAGCAAAGGGAAGGGGGGGAAAGGCGCTCCCGCCACCTTCCCGAGCCTCCCGCTTTGCCAGCGGCCAGTACCCTTCGCAGAGGGAAAAAGAAGACAGCGCGGTTGCCTTGCTTGCTTTCCTGCCGGCCGGCCCAGCCCCTGCTGCTGCCACCGCCGCCGCCGCTAACTGCTGCTCCCAGCTGTCTTCTTTTTCCCTCTGCGAAGGGTACTGGCCGCTGGCAAAGCGGGAGGCTCGGGAAGGCAGCGGGAGTGCCTTTCCCCCCCTTCCCTTTGCTCAGCCACCTCTTCCCCTCTACGCCTAGCCGCGAGTGGATTCTCCTTGCGTGTTTCCCGCCGCCTGAAGTAGGTTGTGTGTGTGTGTGTGCTTTCTTTTTTTTTGGCCGGCGGCTCCTGGCCCGAGCGCTGCTCTTCGGAGTTGTCACGGCAGCAGCGGCCGCAGGTTGCCTTTTCCGCTCGCCTCCTCTTCCTCCCCGGTAGAGCCATGGGGCTTCTGTCGCAAGGCTCTCCACTCAGCTGGGAGAAGACGCAGCGGCACGCGGAGCACGTGCGCAAACACGGCATCCAGCAGTTCCTGCACATCTACCGGGCCGTCGGGGAGAGGCACAAGGAGTGCTCAATTGGGCCAAGAGGTGAGCGGCCCACCCCCACCACCCACCCCCATGGAGAAGGGGAAAGGGGGACCCCTTCGGAGAGCCGGCCTGGCTGATGGAGGGATCCTTCGGCTGCGCTTGGGAAAGTCTCCCGATTGAGATAGGCCACCACTCCCCCCTCCCCCCCGTCTTCTCAGGTAGAAGGTCGGTGCTGGAAGAGCGGGGAGGCTTCTGGCTCTGCGCCTTGCCAAATGGAGGGGACGGGGGAGGCTGGATGCGGGGGAGAAGCGATCTGTTTATTTAAATCGGAATTTCCTTGAACGGAGTTTAGGTGTGAGGCTTAGAAAACAGACCGGCAGCCGTCAAGTCCCTTCCCTATCGCTGACCTACCTGAGGCTGGTTTCACAAGCCAGCAACCCCCCCCCTCCCTTCTTTCTGTACCATTAACTGAAATATATATATATACACATATATACAAATTGGCCACTCCCACCCGGTCACATGGCTGGCAAGCCACTCCCACCCGGTCACATGGCCGGCAAGCCACTCCCACCCGGTCACGTGGCCGGCAAGCCACTCCCACCCGGTCACATGGCCAGCAAGCCACAGAACCTGTTCCAAAAATTTTGAAACCCACCCCTGTCCGTTCTCCTGTGCAGGGCAACAAAAGAAAACCCAGTCGATCAGCTGGGACTCGGGAGGCAGCAAATAGATTGGGAGCAGGGCCAGACAGAGATGATACTTGCCGCTTCTCCAAACTACTCAAAATTTCCACTACCGGTTCACCAGAACTAGCTGAATACCCTTTCTGCCTGGTATCCTGAGAAGTATTCAAGAATATTTCAGAAATAAAGAGTTGGGGCATTATCTCCTTCTCTTCAGAGAGAGGGAGAGGGGGAGAGGTGGGGAGGGGGGGAGAGGGAGAGGGAGAGAGGGGGAGAGGGGGAGAGAGGGGGGAGAGGGGGAGGGAGGACGAGAGAGAGAGGGAGAGAGAGGGAGAGAGACAGAGAGAGAGGAGACAATATAGAGATAGGAATGGGACAAAGTAACTTATTTTCTTGGTTCCTCAACCCTCAATAAATTCTTTGCCAAATATGAGCTTTGGATCCAAGACAGTGATAGCAAGTTTCTTAAGAACAGTTCAAAAAGATTGCACTTTGCATTGCATACAAAAATGTAAAGAAGAACAACTCTTGAATTTCTTTAATCAACTATTTAATAGTTTTGGGCTTAATTAACAGTGTTGAAAAGCTTTGTTTCAAATATTTGACTGAAAAATAGCTGAAAAATATACTCCTTCAAATATAATGCCTGAACTGATTTAATGCAACCCATTCGCCAAATGGGCACCCATGGACTTCTGCGCCTGCACACATATAAACCACATGCTTCACCCATACACACGTTATCAATTCGCGCGGGGGATCCTGGGAGTGTCTCGATACTCCCATGTAACACCACTCCTGCATGAGCTGCATTGGCTGCCTGTGGCCTTCTGGGTGCGCTTCAAGGTGCTAGTAACCATCTTCAAAGCGCTCCATGGCACAGGACCTGGCTACCTGCGGGACCGCCTCCTACCACATACCTCCCTTAGACCTGTCTGGGACAATGCCGATGGGTGGCCCCCAGGGGGAGAGCCTTCTCTGTGGCGAGGCCTGCCCTCTGGAACGACCTACCCCCCGACCTTCGTATCATCACGGACCTACGTCTCTTTCGCCGGGCACTAAAGACACATCTATTTCAAGAGGCTGGCCTGGCTTAGTTTTAATGGATATAGTTTTAATTTGATTTTAACCCTTTTTCTAATCTAAATTTTAGCACAGACCTTGACTTAATTCATTTTTAACTGTTTTGTACTGTATTGTTCTATATTTTTTATATTTCTGAGTCCCCTCGGGGAGATAGGGCGGTATATAAATTTGACAAATAAATAAATAAATAAATAAAGAAAGAAAGAAAGAAAGAAAGAAAGAAAGAAAGAAAGAAAGAAAGAAAGAAAGAAAGAAAGAAAGAAAGAAAGAAATGAATGAATGAATAAATAGTTGGCTGAAATCAAGTCAAGTCCATTTGACTCCAAACATCTCAAAATATCAAACCTTACTTAAGTTCCACTTCTGATAAGTCACCCTGCTTTCTCTGGCATTTCTCTATAATTTGATTCCCTTTCAAAGATTTGTTAAAATATGGAACAGCTGCCTTGTTAGCTGGAGGGTTTATAAATCCCTCCAGCTAACAGATCTTGTTCAGAGGTCTTTTTGTTGAAAAGGCTTTCCCCCCTTCTCACTTGACCTATAATTTGTTTTTCTCTTTCATCACCATTTTAGATCAGTGTTTCCTTACCTGACGGTATTCCCCAAATGTGCTGAGACCACTAATACCAACCTTTTCCAGTCCCCATACATTTGGAAGATGCTCAGTTGAGCAAGAAGGATCTCTGCAAATTTAGTTTGCACCCTCTTGGCATAATAACAATGCCTCTCTGTATCAGGAATATGGGATGAACTAGGAGCTGGGACCCAGAAGCCAGGAAGATAACGGCAAGGAATAAGATGAAGAACTATAAAAGATGGATGAAACCTCAAGGAAAGCATCTGAGCTGAAGACAAGGCAGGAGCCAGATCCTGGAAGCAATCCAGATCGGAAGCTAAGAGCAAATAATACTCCAAGGAGTATAATAGAATGCAACAGAAATAGCAAGATTCTGCTGCTTAGGAAAGAAGTTGACCCAATTTAGACTCTCTTTGCAACTCTCACTCATCTGGAAGGAACACGTGGCTAGCATGGGCAGCCAGAGTTATTCCCAAGTGCAGAAATTGCTTGATTCCCCAGCTTGTCTGCATTGCTCAGAACAGAGAGAATGTGCATATATTGTAACTGCTGATTTTCAACTTGACCATTCCTGACACAACACAAGAGTTTTATAACATTGATGGACTATGGCAAGCAGCAGCACTTTGAAGCTTACAAGATACATAGAGATAGGCAAGCATGTCCATCAAGGACTGCCTTTTTTCTCCCAGATGAATGGGAAAACATTGTAATTAGTGTTAGTCAATGGTGATAGATGGCACCAGGACTAGGGGATCATCTTTTGTCCTTGATGGCTTTACTTGTTGTTCCTCCTAACTCAGGAAACAGCCAGGGGAAGAGCAAACAGCTCTTTCCAGGGCTTTTGAGATCAATATCCAGGTTCTTGCTACTCTCTGAGTTCGGTTGTTTCCTTGCAGAGATTTCATTATCAAACTAGGTAACTGTGGGAAGGTAACAGCATTCCATGCACCTTTGGCATAGAGCCATGCTGGCCACATGACCATGGAAATTGTCTTCGAACAATGCTGGCTCCCTCAGCCAAGAAACAGAAGTGAGCAGTGCGCAGCATCCTAGGGCAGTGATGGCAAACTTTTTCGGCACTGAATGCACAAACTGGAACGTGTGCATGTGTGTGCATGTACTGGAGCTCCAGAAACCCAAAGGCCAGCTGCCCAGTGTGCATGTGCACTGGCACATGGTTACTGGTATCCAGAAAAGCAGCTGGTGACAGCACATGTGCCCTCAGAGAGGGCTCTGCATCAGTGGTGGGATTAAAAAAAAAATTACTATGGATTCTGTGGGTGTGGCTTTGTGGCATGGCAGGAGAAGGATACTGCAAAATCCCCATTTCCTCCCCACTCCTGGGGAAAGGATACTGCAAAATCCCCATTTCCTCACCACTCCTGGGGAAAGGATACTGCAAAATCCTCATTTCCTCCCCACTCCTGGGGAAAGGATACTGCAAAATCCTCATTTCCTCCCCACACCAGGGGAAAGGATACTGCAAAATCCTCATTTCCTCCCCACTCCTGGGGAAAGGATACTGCAAAATCCCCATTTCCTCCCCCCCCCTGGGGAAAGGATACTGCAAAATCCCCATTTCCTCCCCACTCCTGGGGAAAGGATACTGCAAAATCCCCATTTCCTCCCCACTCCTGGGGAAAGGATACAGCAAAATCCCCATTTCCTCACCACTCCTGGGGAAAGGATACTGCAAAATCCCCATTTCCTCCCCACTCCTGGGGAAAGGATACTGCAAAATCCCCATTTCCTTCCCACTCCTGGGGAAAGGATACTGCAAAATCCCCATTTCCTCACCACTCCTGGGGAAAGGATACTGCAAAATCCCCATTTCCTCCCCACTCCTGGGGAAAGGATACTGCAAAATCCCCATTTCCTCACCACACCAGGGGAAAGGATACTGCAAACCCTCATTTCCTCCCCACTCCTGGGGAAAGGATACTGCAAAATCCCCATTTCCTCCCTGCACCAGGGGAAAGGATACTGCAAAATCCCCATTTCCTCACCACTACTGGGGAAAGGATACTGCAAAATCCCCATTTCCTCCCCACTCCTGGGGAAAGGATACTGCAAAATCCCCATTCCCTCCCCACCCCACTAACCTGCTTTCAAGCTCCGTTCTCCTGTTCAGGGCAACAAAAGAAGATCAGCTGGGAGGCTGGGAGGAAGCAGGGGATGGGGTATGCCTATTTGCCGGTTCTCTAAACTACTCAAAATTTCCACTATCGATCCTCCAGAACCTGTCAGAACTGGCTGAATACCACCTCTGCTCTGCGTGCATGGCACGCAATGCCATAGGTTCGCCATCACGGCCTCAGGCATGAATAATAGAGAAATCTTTACCTTTTAAATGCATAACCAGGGCATTGATGGTAATGAAACATCTGCAAGAAAACATCCAAGCTCAGAGGGCACCAAGAACTCATCAGTTCAACCCTGAGCTACAAATGTTCTCTTTTAGCAATCGGAGAACCACATTTATCCTGTACTGTAGGCCTTTGGTAGGTTATTCTGTCTTGTGTGTGTTGGGCAGGAGATTCAAATATCGTTTGAAGGGTTACACTCATCAAAGGTCTGGTCTTTTTGGTGGCAGCCAAAGATTCCTTTCCACGCTTCCTTGTCCCTTTGATGCTCTGGTTTAAGGGGAAATGAAATCCCACACATGATAAGGTCCGTTTTTAGACCCCAGGTATTAAGGGCTGCCCTGTCTCTGGAGGCCCACTGTACCATTCTAAGAATAAACAAATTTACAGCCATAATTAGAATGACAACACCAATTTGCAATGCAAAAGACACCGAAGAATTGCAACCCTAGCAAAGTTTGCTTTTCTCAATCATTTATGCAGGTTTGCAACTGATTAATGGTGATGGTGCTTTTTTTAATTTATTCAACCAGCAAACATAAAGCTCTAGGGACACTCCAGGGTGCTGGCCTTGTAAACGTCTAACAATGAATGGATTCCTCTCTAAATTTTGTTCTCTATATTTGGAGCCTACATTTTTCTCCTTGACTAGAAATGTAGAACTTGTCCAGAGATTTAAATGACAGCAAATTTGCTGATGTCAGCATGAAATGGCCCAGTTTACATTGATCTTTCTTTGGTTAAAAACAAAAATCTATATACACACAGATTTATGAGAGATGCTTCTGAAACTGATGTTTCTGAAATCTACATACAAAACTGCAAACATATACATTAAAAAGCACTTACTTTGGGGGAAATGGACATAACAATTATGAAATTGTATTAATGTGTTATTTAGGAGATTTACATTAAAACTGGATATATTAAGGGAAGCCATTTTCAGTAAGCCACTGAAGCTTGCAAATGAGAATGGATATGCCTTCTTTTTTTCATAGATCTTTAAGAAATCTATTAAAAATGTCAACAGGGCAGGACTTTGCTGTGCATTTACAGATAATAAACCCACAAGATTTAAACTTGTTCACATAGGTTAAATCAATCTGTTCCTGTGGAAGCATTTGCAACTAGAGAGACAGTTCATTAGGTGGATGTAGTAATGATGGTTTATGTGACAGGCACATCTAACACTGAATAGAAGGATAGCTGCAAAGTAATGCTTGGTCCAGTATGAGTGGAAAGCATTGTAATCACTAGCAATTTCTGGGTGTTTCCATATTACACCAACTCTCATTTAAACCACTGCTCCTTAGGCCAATAATAAGAAACTTATTCTGGTTACTTAACCACATTGAAATGCTGTGTTGAATGATTGCCTCATCCTTGTCAACTTCCTCTTCACCCTCTTTAAAAAGGTGAAAAGCACCTGAGGACTAGATGACTCCCAAGATCCCTACCAAACCTGTTATTCTGCTCTTTATTTTCCTGGCAAATTCTTCTTTAACAGGTTGCATGTATATATACATATATGAGACCCACTTTGATGTAGTGGTTAAAGAATCAGGTTAGAATCCAGGGGACCATGAGTTCTAGTCCTGTTTTAAGCTTGAAGGCTTTTGGGTGATTTTGGCCAGTCACTTTCTTTCAGTCTTGGAAAGAAATTACTTGTAAAATCTTGTCAATAAAACTGCAGAGACTTGTCCAAATGAGTCATGGTATGAGCCATCGTGGCACAGTGGTTAGAGTGGTACTGCAGGTTACTTCTGCTGATCATTGGCTGCCAGCAGTTTGGCAGTTCAAATCTCACCAGGCTCAGGGTTGACTCAGTCCTCCATCCTTCGAAGGTTGATAAAATGAGGACCCAGATTGTTGGGGGCAATATGCTGACTCTGTAAACCACTTAGAGAGGGCTGTAAAGCACTGTGAAGTGTTATATAAATGGTACTGCTATTTCTAAATAGTCACCCAGAGTTGACTCTGAGTCAAAAGTGCATGCATGCACGTGCGCATGCACACACACACACACACACACACACACACACACACATACAAACCCACACATACATGTTGTGGCCCAGCCGGCTCCAGATGAGCTGCTGATGGACTCTTCTAGTGAAGAGTCCTATGAGTCTGCCCTGGAGAAGGAGGGAGACCTTGAGGAAGCAGAGTCTGGTTGGCCACCAGGAGGCACCTGGGTCATGGAGCAGTGGGGAGGATCAGGGGCAGTTTGTTCCTGATGCTAGATTACGCAGGGCTGAGAAAAGGAGGCAACAGATACGTAAGAGGCAAGTTCGTAAGCCCTAATGAGCACCAGCTGGTTGCTGAGTGGCCCCTCCCAAGAGAGCTTATAGGGAAGGCTTTGGGAGGGGTCACTTGCAGGAAACAACAGTTACAACTCATCATTGGAAATTCTAGCCATTCGAGTCTGCAATTCTCTGTCTGTCTTTGTTACGTGAGTTGGGGCTCGCAGCCTAGGAGATAGTGGCAAGCAGCCAAGGAGATAGTGGCAAGCAGCCAAGCTTGTGTGTGTGTCCATCTGTGGGGCAGAACACATACACATAATGTAAGTGGAAAGAAAAACATTGCAGATTAAAACAAAAAACAAAAACAGAACATGGGAGGAAAGCTGATTTGTCCATTGTTGGTCATAATCTTAAATGATTTAGGAGGATCATACCTCTTTTATAACTAGAAATTACCAAAGTTTAATCTAGGGAAATTCATGCAGAATATGAAGATAATTGGGTCAAAACTGTAATTATGAGCAGAAAAACAGTGCCAATGTTTTTACCATAACAGTTTTTCCTATGTTTCTTGCACCAGGCTGCAACATGCAAAAAAACTCTTTGTTTGATTCCAGGCTGACGTTTACCTCTTGGCTCACCATTTCACCACCTGACCGGACCTGTGGTTTTGTCTGATGTGGCCTTGTGTTCAAGGGAGCAGGTGCCAAACCCTTTTTAATGCAAATTGATTGCATTTTCTTTTTGTACGCTGAGCCACTACAGTGTTGCCCGCATTAAGACAGATGAAGATGCCTTTTCCATGGGAACAGCCTTGGGAGAGCTGTAAAAAGATGATCTATAATATATTTTGTTCAACTGCCAAGACCATGCGACACTGAAGAGCAAACATCAGCATTTTGTGGAATATTTTATCAAGTATCTAGGCTTGATTATTCCTGAAATGGATCGATCTGACATATTACTCTACTTTATCTCAAGCATAATTCTAAAGTCAGTTTGGAATCTTGGCCTGTGGGTTATCTCATTTTTTTTATTCTAAGTCTTATTACTTTTTAGTACTCATAAAGCAACAATGGAGATAATTGTCCCTCCTCACATTTATACAGATATAGCCACCCCGATGAGCCCCAATTCCCATATGTGTATAACTATATGCATCTATAATCCTTTTATGATAATTTAATCGATAGCACTTTACTAAACATTTTGTGGTCACATTGCCTAAAAATGAAACAGCTCTCCTAAGAATATTTTTGGGATAAATAGATCAAATATTCTCCTAATAATATTTTAAAAGAATAATATGGTAATAGCTAGTTCTCTTTCACCTGCTCCAAACCAAATTGTTGGAGATTATACAAGATCCTAAGGATGATTCCAGAAAGTTCCCTGCTCAAGTTGAACCCCTCGATTTTTGAATTTTGTATTATCTAATCCTACTGTCAAGTGCTGGAGAAATCAGGAAATCCAGGCAATTTAAATGAATAAAAGGTTTATTACAAAGTTAATCTCTGTGCAAGTATCTGAACTACTAATGGCCAAAGCAAATTGGTGGTGGATAAGAGTCAATGGAATTCAAGGTGAGCTAGACTTTGATCTCTTGTGGGCATGAAGGGACTCAAGACTGATGATGCATTTGACTCTTCCCTCAGTCTTGGTCATCTCCTATACCTGTGATGGCGAACCTATGGCATGCATGCAACAGGTGGCACACAGAGCCCTCGCTGTGGGCACATGAGCCATCGCCCAGCTCAGGTCCACTGTGCATGCGTGTATGCCTCCCATCAGTCAGCTGATTTTTTGGTCTCTGCCACACATGCAGGAGACGTGCACATGTGAGGAGGTTGGAAGGTCATGTGCGCATGCACACGGAATGGAGGAGCACAGGGGTGTGTGGCACCCTGCCCACATCCCATTTTTGGTCCCTGGAGGTTTCAGGAAGGCCTGCTAGGCCAAAACAGGGTGCAGAGGCTGCGCACATTTGTGTGGGCAGGGAGAGCATGGGGGTCATGCATGCATGCTCAGGGGAGCTGGGCACATTGCATTATGGGTGTGGACAAGCACGCATGCAATTTCGATACACGAGGAGAAAAGAATTAGCCATCGCTGTCCTATACCTTAACATTAAAGTTGATGCATCCTGTGTAACTGGATGAATATTATTTTGCTTATATTTTTGTAGATGTGCATATGTGTATGTGCAATAATTTGTTTCAAAGAGCTACTTCCCCTAAAACAACTCTCGGTAATGCTTTGCTTTGTAATAACACGATATGTGGGTATGCCATTTAATAAAGCTCAGGTGCAAAATAGAAAAACAAAGGGTGAACTGGATCCTTTTCTTCGTTATCATTTGTATTTGATGGTGCAATATGAGCACATCTGCAAAACATCACACCACAAAAAATATGTGACAGTAATATATTCAATTTTTAAAGCAGCATCCTGCAGTGTTTTATTAATGGAGGAAAGTGGTGCAGTGGTTAAAGAAGACCAAGAAGATCTAGAGAACCAGTTTGGAATTGTGATTAAGGCACCAGACCAAATATTGAGAGACTCTGAGCTCCATTCCTGCCTTAGGAACAAAGCCAGCTGTGTGACCTTGAGCCAGTCATTCTCTCTCAGCCCTGGGAAGGACAGAAACAAAACACTTCCAAAATCTTACCAACTACAGGGACTTGTCCAGGCAAGTCAGGAGTCAAGACTAAGTTGGAGGAGGAAGAAGAGGAGGAGGAGGAGGAGGAGGAGGAGGAGGAGGAGGAGGAGGAGGGCATGCCACACCCATAATGCTATGTGCACAACCACAACGCACATGCGCACACAACCAGCACTCCCCCCCCCCATTTTTGGCACGCTTTTTTCGCCCTCCCCAGGCTCCCCTGCCCCCCCTGGAGACCCTCCAGAGGCTTCAGGGAAGCTCCAAAGTGTGAAAAACCAGCCCTACGGACAAACCAGACGTTCAGGACCTGACTTCCAGTTTGCTCACAGGGTCAGTTTTAAGCCTCCGGAGGACGAAAAATGGCCTCAAAAGAAGGCCAAAGTCAGCTGGCCAGCATGCACATGCTAACAGGGCAAGCCTCGAGTGCCCTGGCAAATGGCTTCACATGCCACCTGTGGCACACGTGCCATAGATTCGCCATCATGGGAGTAGGGTATGTGAAGAGGAGGAGGAGGAGGAGAAGGAGGAGGAGAAGGAGGAGAAGATGATCATCTAAATTCCAGGCCACTTTTACTGGAAGACTTGTGACTTCACCTCTGCCACAGTTATTCAGCAAGATTGTGCCTACAACTTTTGATTTTACTGTCAGCTTTACTGTCAACTCTACTTGTCACAAACCCGGATTGCGAAGGATGCAACTAGTGATGACTCATGGGATGTTTTGATGGTTGTAAAGTGGGAGGACTAATTATAAAGTTATGTTTTCAGCACTGTTGTGACTTTAAATAGTAACTAAACAGGGTAGTTGATAAGTGAGAACTACCTACAATAAGGAGTTTTTCTTTGTGGTGTTCAATGCAGTGTCACACCACAATTTCATGTAGGGATTCATCCTTTCTGAAATATATAAGAAGCAAAAATAATGGCAAGGTTTATCATATTCCCTTCATATTCTATTTGACCTAGAATCCTAGATATTGAAATATAACTTTCAAATAAAAATAATATCCTTAGACAGCATTTGCTTGGGTCACTTGACAATGAGATAGGCAGCATATAAATCTAATAAATAAACATTACTGTTTTTCATTTTCCATTCTTTCTCTGTTAGAAGGGAAATGTTTACCTATATATCCTGAATATACCCAGGGCATCAGAATCAATGCCTTGAATAAAATGAAGATAATTAAGTCTGAGTCTCTAAAATATTGGGAGGATAAGAAAAATAAGCTATTGGAACAACGATAAATTGTTGGTCCAATAATTAATAGAAATTCTAGGCTGCCCCTGCCTGTGGGTTTCTGCCCATCCCAATATGTTAAATAGGATAGTCATGTTTCAGATCCCTTTTCTCATGAACTATAATATGGCAGGACTTTAGGGATGTCCTTTCTCTGTAGCCAGCCCAGCTATTTGGAATAATCTCCCATTTGAATATCTGGTTCTTGCCTCAAGTATTGGACATCATGGGACTGTGTCCTACATGTGATCTGGCACCTATTTGTCGGTTTTTGTTTTTATTGGCTGTTGTGAACTGCCTACAATCCCTGTGTGAGCTACGTCAGTGGCCCCCAACTTTAAGTAAAAAAAAAAAATAGATCCAAATTGATACCTTTTGAGAGATCTTGTGGATATTTCATAGCATTAAACAACTACAAGATTATTCTCCCTCTGCTTTTTAATCAACTTTTTTTTTAATCAGGACAGCTACATTTTAAAAGTAAAAAAAATAAATCATTGTCCTTTCTCTTTTGTATTCCCAACACCTGGGAAATTACTTGCCAGTGCAATTAATGACTGCATGGATTAAATCTTCCTCTTTATTATCATTTTAGCCTGATATCCTCTGTACTGTTTACTCACGCTGATAAAACCAGAAAATTCCTCATTGCCCTTACTGATCATTTTGCATTTGCTTTCTCAGCCAGAATATCTTATTGGCTTTCATTACATTCAAAGCTAGGCCACTGGCATTATAATCCATGAAGCCTAGCCATGTCCTAGACCAGGGGTCTGCAAAGTCGGCTCTTTTAAGACTGGTGGACTTCAACTCCCAGAATTCCCCAGCCAGCTATGCTGGCTGGGGAACTCTGGGAGTTGAAGTCCACCAGTCTTAAAAGAGCCGACTTTGCAGACCCCTGTCCTAGACCATTTGCTAGTTCTTAGTCTAATTTCTCCACCCTTATTTCCTCAATAATATGGGATATGGCCGAGTCATTTTTCTGTCAGAATTGAATGATAGAAGGAACTGGATTGGAAAGTGTATTTTTAGAATTATCAAGAATTCAACTCAATGTATAGCTGGGAAATATGGAAATCATTAAATAGCAATAGTATTTAGACTTATATACCATTTCAATGTGCTTTACAACCCTCTCTCAGCGGTTTACAGAGTTAGTATATTTCCCCCAACAATCTGGGTCTCATTTTACCCACCTCGGAAGGATGGAAGGCTGAATCAAACTTGAGCCAGAGGTGAGCTTCTGCCAGTTCGCCCCGGATCCAGCAAACTGGTAGTGGCAGCAGCAGGAGGCTCCGCCCACCCACCCAGATGCTTCTGACCATACACAGAAGCATCTCGTGAGCACATAAGCACACGTATGTACAAGCAAACAAGTAATAAAATAAATTGAAACCCACCACTTGCCTTGAGCCTGTCAGAATCAAACTCTTGGCAGTGAGCAGTGAGTTAGCCTGTCAGGAGTTCAATTCTGACCAGCTAGTGTTCAGGTACAGCAAGATCCAGAGACACTCCGAAGAAATGGGTCTATCCAGTGGCTTCTGGATATGTACAACACATATGTATATCTGCCCTTCGTGTCCCAATCAGTGCATACTTGAGGATCTCAAGGCAGTGCGACAATTAATATTGTTAGTTTCTTGTCAAGATCTGTGTAACTTGTACATATTTTATTCTTATACTTTAATGGTTATTCATATAGTATGCCTTATTTTAATTATGATGCTTCTGATACAAATAAACACATTTCATATATGTCTCACCACTTCTATAGCATTCCAAAAAGGAGATTTACATATCCTGATATCTGCTGTCAATTTCCTAATTCTGGCTAATCATAGGACTGGCCCTTTGTATATACTTGTGTGTAAGTGCATGAGAAATTGATCTGCAAGTAGAGACACTGCACATCTAACTCTGCTTCTGCTTTATCAAAGCTGGGTAATCTGTGACCCACAAGTCTCCATTTTGGATTCCCCAAATGTTTACTGCTGAAAATAGAAATAGCACTTAGACTTATATACTGCTTCATAGTGCCTTTGTTCCCTCTCTAAGCAGTTTACAGAGTCAGCCTATTGTCCCCAACAATCTGAATACTTATTTTACTGATCTTGGAAGGATAGAAGGCCAAGTCAACCTTGAGCCTGGTGAGATTTGAACTGCAAATTGCAGGCAGCCAGCAGGCAGCAGAAGTAGCCTGCAGTACTGCACTCTAACCACTGCGCCACCACAGCTGATATATGATATGATATGATATGATATGATATGATATGATATGATATGATATGATATGATATGATATGATATGACATGATATGATATGAATAAGTTAGAAGATTGCTGCACTGGAGGTAGAATGACCCAAGTTCCATAGATTTGCTCTAACATACATTTGCATCAGACTTGGTGAGCAAAGTTAAAATAAATAAGCAAATAACATCTCCCATAACAATGCCGATTAGTTACTTTTGCTTATCTGCTAGCACAATATGAACACATGGAAGGAGAGAAATTAATGGATATAATTTTAAATGAACTTGAGGGAATTTTCTTTTTCCCTGACACATATATTCTAACATTTCCCTGAAGTCTTTTTGGTGTAGTTATTAAACAGTTAGAAAAGAACTAGAAAGAATCAGTTTCAAATCTCTGTTCAGCAATTAAACCCATTGGATTATTTGTACAAGCATAACCCACTTTATAAGATTATTATGATTACCAAATGAGTTGTGCAAAAAAAAAAAAAATATGGTACAGAAGCAAACAAGCTGGAACAAAAGAACTGAATGCATATTAGTTTTCCTTTGAGTCAGATAGAGAATGCCCTGAACAGCAATGCCTTCTATCTATAGTCAGATGCTTAGTGTTTTGCTGGTTGTTACCAGTTCTCACCTTGTTCTCTAAATCCAATCTTTTATTTGGCCCTGACTTCACTTCAATTGGAACTTTTAGTGTCTAGCTGCAGGCTGTTGCAGAAACTTCTGGCTCAGGGTTGACTAATCACTACTAATTAATTCCATAGTTAAAAAAAAAAAAGTGAGCATATTCCCTTATGGCTGTGTAAGGAACTGGACCTGATATCTCTATATTCTTCACTCCAGGAGGTGAATTGAACATTAGTTTTTGGCAAACCATCTGACCCAAATTTAATCTATGCAGTTGCAAAGATGAGTAAAAAGTAGTATAAGTTAAGATGTTGGATATTATTGTTGTTTTTGTTTTTGTTATATGGTGCTGTTACATTAGCCAGGAGAACACAATGCTGTTGCAGAGTAGAAGTTTGGCTGCCAAGTTACCAGTTCTGTTGTAGGAAACATGTGCACCACAAGAGGGTGAGCTGGCTTCGCACAAGAAATAAGACAAACAACTCTTCCTGCAGTATCATTCTATGCCCCCTTCCTTCCTGGAACCACCTCACAAATGGACTCGGCAGCCAGGAAGGTTCAGAGCCAGCAGGGATCTGACTGCCTGTACAGAGCACCAGTTCATCTTCCCACTGAAGTGGTACCTATTTATCTACTCACAGAAAACATGCTTTCAGACTGTTAGATGGACAGCAGCTTGAGGCAAGTGACCAAACACATTGGCAGGGCTCAAACTGCTGGATCAGAGACCATCTCCAGTTTCATTAAGCCCCTGAGCCGCCGTATCGCTAAGATGTTGGCTAAGTTTAGTTTACTTTTGGAATCAAATTGTATTCTGAGTTGAATAAACAGAGAGGAAAGCATTCATCCTTCAGATCATGCATCTTTTCCCAAAGTTTGCAATTCACGCTTCAAAAATAAGATACAAAAATATACATCTTAAGGAAAGAGCTCGAAAAAGCAACTTTCATTTTCATTTATGTACTGTTTGAATTGATGTCCCATAGAATTAATTAGCATATGTTTAAAAACAGAATGTTGTCTCAGAATTAAAAGTAAAGATTCCCCTCGCTCATACGTGCTAGTTGTTCCTGACTCTAGAGGGCTGTGCTCATCTCTGTTTCAAAGCTGAAGAGCCAGCGTTGTCCGAAGACATCTCCATGGTCATGTGGCCAGCATGACTAAATGCCTAAGGCACACACCAAAGGTGGTTCCTATTTTTCAACTTGTATTTTTACAAGCTTTTGAACGACTAAGTTGGCAGAAGCTGAGACAAGTAATGGGAGCTCACTCCGTTACATGACACAAGGGATTCGAAGTGCCAAACTGCCAACCTTTCTGATTGACAAGCTCAATGTCTTAGCCACTGGGTCACTGCATCCCTTGTCTCAGAATTAGTATCGTACAAATGAAAATATAATGAATGCTGTCCTTCTATTGGATTTGCCATTCTGAACGGCAGGATAGAAAAGGTCATAGGTTTCGTTTCTGGCATCTCTAGCGAAAGTTTCCACTTAATGCAAGACAAAACAATGACAAGAAGAAAAGCGAACACTATGCTGGATGGAGCTTGTTTATGTTCCTAAGGAATTTACACAGGCCAAATAGAAGATGATTTGTAGATTCCTTGACAAGTGAGCAATTGATGTTTATGTTTATAAGATTTTGCTCACGTTAAGCTCCTTGTTTGTGCCTCTGAAAGGCTAATGTGACCTGCTTGGTATCTTTTTGGTGTAGATCACTTCTTCTTTCCCTTAATTGACTTCTGCCTTTCTAGAAATTAACTGCTTGCTTAGTATTCAACACTCAGCTTCTTCATTTGATAAAATCAGCATTTTCGAAAGGCACGCTAGGTGCGATTGCAAACTGCCTCAATTACAACTTAAATCACTCAGAAAAATCATCCTGTCTCAAACGAACTTCAACAATCTGAGTTTTCATTTTCCACCTAGGAAATGTCTCAGTCTTCTTTGTCTTTATTATCCACACTCAGCTTCTACAATATTTCAACCTTATTTATGCTTTTGTTTTCCAGCAGAGTCAATTTCCCCTATGCCTGCTTTGAAATGCTGACAAGGGATTGTGCGTGTGGTTTGTTTTTTTCTGGTGTAAGAATGAAAATATCAGCCAATTATTAAATTTTTAAAAAAATGAGAACAAACGATTCCTTGACAGGGGTTAAATATTATACTAATGCAGCAAGCCTTCTGCATGCTGATAAATGATTATGTGGTTGTCAGTGCTCTGATCTCATTTCTGTTTGGCAGTGAAATGAGGGATAGACGTAATGAAGAGTTGTCACTTAATGAAAAGGAGATAAAAGGGAGTGGAATGGAATGGAATGGAAAATAGAATAGAATAGAATAGAATAGAATAGAATAGAATAGAATAATGGAGGTGAGGGGAGCAGAGTGGAGCAGAGTACAATAATGTGGTGGAGTGGAAGGGAAGGGAAGGGAAAAGAGAAGAGAAGATATGGAATAGAATAGAATGGAAGGCAAGGGAAATAGGGAAGGGAAGGGAAGGGAAGAGAAGAGAAGAGAAGAGAAGAGAAGAGAAGAGAAGAGAAGAGAAGAGAAGAGAAGAGAAGAGAAGAGAAGAGAAGAGAAGAGAAGAGAAGAGAAGAGAAGAGAAGAGAATGGAAGGGAAATAGGGAAGGGAAGAGAAGAGAAGAGAAGATATGGAATAGAATAGAATAGAATGGAAGGGAAGGGAAGGGAAGAGAAGAGAAGAGAAGAGAAGAGAGAAGAGAAGAGAATGGAAGGGAAATAGGGAAGGGAAGGGAAGAGAAGAGAAGATATGGAATAGAATAGAATAGAATAGAATGGAAGGGAAGGGAAGAGAAGAGAAGAGAAGAGAAGGGAAATAGGGAAGGGAAGGGAAGAGAAGAGAAGATATGGAATAGAATAGAATAGAATAGAATGGAAGGGAAGGGAAGGGAAGGGAAGGGAAGAGAAGAGAAGAGAAGAGAAGAGAAGAGAAGAGAAGAGAAGAGAATGGAAGGGAAATAGGGAAGGGAAGAGAAGAGAAGAGAAGATATGGAATAGAATAGAATAGAATAGAATAGAATGGAAGGGAAGGGAAGGGAAGAGAAGAGAAGAGAAGAGAAGAGAAGAGAAGAGAAGAGAAGAGAAGAGAAGAGAAGAGAAGAGAAGAGAAGAGAAGAGAAGAGAAGAGAAGAGAAGAGAATGGAAGGGAAATAGGGAAGGGAAGAGAAGAGAAGAGAAGATATGGAATAGAGTAGAATGGAAGGGAAGGGAAGGGAAGGGAAGAGAAGAGAAGAGAAGAGAAGAGAAGAGAAGAGAAGAGAATGGAAGGGAAATAGGGAAGGGAAGAGAAGAGAAGAGAAGATATGGAATAGAATAGAATGGAAGGGAAGGGAAGGGAAGGGAAGAGAAGAGAAGAGAAGAGAAGAGAAGAGAAGAGAAGAGAAGAGAAGAGAAGAGAAGAGAAGAGAAGAGAAGAGAAGAGAAGAGAAGAGAAGAGAAGAGAATCTTCATTACTTATTTGGACATATTGAAAATATAAAACTAATACAAATATACTGCCAGGCACAAAAGTTCAGAACCATAAGTCAAACAGTAGCTCAGAAAGTTTTATTGCTAACACCTATACACAAGAATCTAGTCAATTAACAGTCGATTGATGCTAGATAAAGGCTCAGGGAATTCAAGCGAGCTGGACTTGGATCTCTTGTGGCATGATGCATTTAACTCCACCCCCAACTCTGCTTGCTCTTCTCCTACATCTGCAAGTAGATTTTTTTTTTTTAAAAAAGTTCATGGTAATTTGTCACCCCTAAACCCCAACCTGATCTAAATAGTCCATCCTCTTCCAAATTTCCTTTGTTATAAAGAGTGCAGTCTTATTAATCATATGGAGGATTGTTGTTGTTAGTTGCAAAGTCATGTCCAACTCATCGCGACCCCCATAGACAATGTTCCTCCAGGCCTTCCTGTCCTCTAACATCCCCTGGAGTCCATTTAAGCTCACTCTGACTGCTTTGATGACTCCATCCAGCCACCTCATTCTCTGTCATCCCCTTCTTCTTTTGCCCTCAATCCTTCCCAACATTCGGCTCTTCTCCAGGGAGTCCTTCCTTCTCATTTGGTGGCCAAAATATACACAGTATCATTCCCTCCCAAAAGTGAAATAGTTTCTCCCTCCATATTTTTTTTGGTTTTTAAATAAAAATCTCAAGAAGCAACCCTTTCTGCATAGTACAGTTTGAATTCAAAAAGGGTGTGTCCAATCTTTTCAACAGTTTTCAATAGCTCCAAAATACACAATCTTTCTTCAAATGGATCTCCATGAAATCTACAGTATCCTACTAAGGAGCCTAGTTGGTTGAAATATGCTCTAGAAAAAGCTCTTCTGATAGGCATATCACTTGTTAAATATTTTTCTACCTAGGAAAAGTAAGTACCTGAATTTGATCACTTTTGAACTTTAGTTCAAAAGGAGTACAAGATTATTACTTTTTTCAATTAAAGCAACACCAATTTGCTTTCTAGCTTTCCAGAAATATTTTACCCTGCATCTATTTATTTTTACTTCCGTTTGGGGATACTTTTTCATTTAACGTGTTTCCTTTTTTGTCTAGTCAAGAGGACTTTTTTTCCCCTAAATCTTAAAAGAATTCTATAACCAATTATCTTTCTTTTATTTGAACAAGAGCTAATAATAATAATAAATAATAATAATAATAAATTTTATTTATAGACCGCTTCCTCTCCCCAAAGGGACTCGGAGCGGTGCACAGGGAAATTAAAAAATACCAATAAATATACATAAATAATTTAGATAAAAAGCAAATTAAACAAAGATTATCCCTGCGCTAAAATCCCCCATTTTAAATTAACTAAAATCCCCTAAACCCTATTAAAAGACGCGAGACTAACCTAGGCTGGCCAAGCAGAAAAAGTGTGTTTTAAGTTTTTGACGGAAGGAGCGGAGGTCCGTAGTTGTTCTAATTTCGGGGGGAAGGTCGTTCCAGAGGGCTGGGCCCGCCACAGAGAAGGCCCTTCCCCTGGGCGTCGCCCGCTGGCATAGCCTAGTGGACGGCACCCGGAGAAGTCCTTCTCTGTGGGAGCGAATCGGCCGCAGGGATGTATGGGGCAGGATCCGATCCCGCAGATAACTAGGTCCCGTGCCATGGAATGCTTTAAAGATGATAACTAACACCTTGAAGCGCACCCGAAAGACGACAGGCAGCCAGTGCAGCTCGCGCAAGAGCGGTGTTATGTGGGTAAACCTTGAGGTTCCCATTATTGCTCGCGCGGCTGCATTCTGGACAAGCTGAAGTCTTCGGGTGCACCTCAAGGGGAGCCCCATGTAGAGAGAATTGCAGTAGTCCAGTCGGGATGTCACGAGGGCATGAGTGACTGTGCAAAGGGCATCCCGATCCAATAGGGGGCGCAACTGGCGTACCAGGCGAACCTGGTAAAACGCCCTCCTGGCCACGGCTGTCACTTGATCTTCCATGGACAGCCGGGTATCCAGGAGGACGCCCAAGTTGCGCGCCCCATCCACAGGGGTGAGATGTTCATCCCCTATGGCCAGTGATGGAGTCAACTGGTTGTACCGGGATGCCGGAAACCACAGCCACTCGGTCTTGGACGGGTTGAGTCTGAGTCTGTTACTTCCCATCCAGGCCCGCACGGCTTCAAGGCACTAGCACATCACCGCTACGGCATCGTTGGGATGGTTTGGGGTAGATATATACAGCTGTGTATCATCAGCGTAGAGATGGTACTCTACCCCAAAACCACGGATGATCTCACCCAGCGGCTTCATATATGTGTTGAACAGGAGTGGCGAGAGGACCGACCCCTGAGGCACCCCACAAGTGAGGGGCCTAGAGGTCGACCTCTGCCCTCCTAATAAAAGGGGGAAACAGCAGGAGGCATTCTCTAGAATACATGGCAGTATTTTAAATTGTCAGATTTAAATTTTAGTTTGAACTGTATCAGCTGATGTCATTATAATGTGTTCGTTATTTAAATTCTGTATTATGGGTTATGACTTGCTGTCAAAATAATAAGCATATTAATCATGCTTAATTATAACAATTTTGTTCAATCAAAGGTTTCCCATCTACTCATCAGTACCCCACTGCAGTTTGAAGTTCATAAGGTTTATTTTCATGGACTTAACCAAGATTGGGTATAGAAGCTTGTCTCCAACCCTACTCTAGAAATAGGATTTTCTGAGTTTTGCAGTTGTTACATGCAAATTGTGTAATAACTCCATTACTTTTGAGCAGCAAACTCTCCCCTCTTTTTATGGCCAGTTTGGTGTAGTGATTAAAGGCACCAGGTTAGGAACAAGAAGGGTACGTTCCAGTCCTTCCTTTGGCACAAACCCAGCTGGATGACCTTGGGCAAGTCCCCCTGTCTCAGCCCTAGGAAGAAAAAGGCAAGGACAAATCACTTCGAAAATCCTGCCAAGAAAGCTGCAGAGGGAGCCAAACTATTCTCCAGGGCACCTGAGGGCAGAACAAGAAGCAATGGGTGGAAACTAATCAAGGAGAGAAGCAACTTAGAACTGAGGAGAAATTTCCTGACAGTTAGAACAATTAACCAGTGGAACAGCTTGCCTCCAGAAGTTGTGAATGCCCCAACAATTGGAAGTCTTCAAGAAGATATTGGATAGCTATTTATCTGAAATGGTATAGGGCTTCCTGCCTGGGCAGGGAGTTGGACTAGATGACCTCCAAGGTCCCTTCCATCTCTGCTATTGTATTGTATATAGGAACTTGTCCAGGCTCTTGCAAAGTGTCAATTCTGACTTGAAGGGGGAGACATAAACACCAGTGGTGGGATTCAATTTTTTTTACTACCTGTTCTGTGGGTGTGGCTTGGTGGGCATGGCTTATGACTATATAAATATACTTTTTTGTTCTCTCTTTTTTTTTTAAAAAAAGGAGGAAGATATATGTTAAAATTAAATATGTATACTGAAAAAGAATTATAAATACCATCAACATAAAATAGAGCTTGCTCAGAAGCTGAAATACACCAAGTAAATGAGAGGAAGAGTGTGAAGGAGAGGAGAGAGGTAAGGGGAGAAGAGAGGGAGAGGAGAGAGAGGACGGGGGGAGAGAAAGGAGGAGTGGAAAGGGGAGAGAGGAGAAGGAGAGAGGAAGGGGAAGTAGAGAAGGGAAGGATGACAGAGGGAAGAAAGAAGGGAGGGAGGGGGAGGAGAGAGGGAGAAGAAAGTGATAGATAAAGTACAAATATGGTGTATGGAAAGCAGAAGAGCCAATAATTGTTTTGGGGAGTTGATGGTAAGATGAATTGATGTAAATATTTAATAATACAATAGGATGTTGGCTGTGTAATAGTATGCATGTGGTTATATGTTATAAAAATGAAAACAATAAAAAACTTTATAGAATCCCCCCCCCCACTACTGGTTCTCCAGAATCTGTCAGAACTGGCTGAATACCACCCCTCCCTCCCTCCCCCCCCCTCTCACACACACACACTCACACACACACACAGAAAGTCCCAGAGACACATAGAGTCATCAATACTTGATTCTGGGTTGTGCTTTCCCCCCTGCCGACGAGATCATGAATTGAATCCAGATTTCCCAAACCTATTAAGATAACAGAAGCTTAAAGTTAGGCCCAACAAATGTATCACATTGATTTTAGGGCATGTATTAAAAAAACATCTTAGCCCGGATCCAATGTATTTATTAACTTTAAATGACTTTATAAATAAAGAAGACCCTCTTACAAGCAAATAAAATGTAAAAATATATGACAGTGGTTAAGATCTGCTTTCCCTAGTATAGATCAATTTTATGGTCTCCAGAGAGCTTGACCAAGGCTACCTGGCTTAAATTATTCTTTTACACACCCATTAACTTTTCTTCAGTGTGGAATGACATCAGACTACTTATGGATGTCAGGAATAAAAGAACATGGATTTATTCTTAGCAAAGGATCTTGTTCAGTCTGCTATTTTTAAAAAAGAAAAACGAATTGAATTTATATTCCCTGCATAGACAGTAGACACAATAGCTCTTTCACACTTGCATTTATGATGTCATTGCCATTTAAGAAAATGCTCTAAATATACACCATTTTTCAAATAAAATGCATATTGGGGCAGGGAATCAACTGAGAAAAACATATTAAAATACCAGTATTTCTGCTTTAAAATAATATGACCATTTGCAATACAAGTATAATAGTGAAAGCATGGCTGGGGAACTATTAGATTGACATGATTTAGAAATAGATTAATCTCAATATGGGATTCTATGGCTATAACTAAATTACTATAATGTATGCCAAAGCGATTCTTTTCTGCAAAAAAAAAATACTGACAGATTGTGTATTGTATCTCAGCAACCCTTTCAGGTTTAGATGGGTCTCCAATTAAACTGCTAATTTCATGGAAAAAACACTGCCATCTGCTACCTGTCAATAAATAATTTAATTGGAGTAAAAGGCTCACATCTGTTAATTCTGAAGCATAATTTCACTGTGGTTGATATGGAAATAGAACCAATGTAATTGATTAATGTAGAATTCTCTTGCACCTTGATTTGATATATTTAATTGTGTGTTCAAAAGATTTACTGAAATTATTTCAGACATCACATAGTATAGTAAAGAGAAGGAATGGTGGAAGATTTTGGTTTAGTTAATGCTTCAAAAATGTTAAGGCACACAGAACAGATGTGGAAACAGCAGAACCTGTGAGTTCAACATAATGCTAAATTTAATTCTATTGCAGTTCTATTAGCAATAGCACTTAGACTTATATACCACTTCACAGTGCTTTTACAGACCTCTCTAAGCAGTTTATAGAGTCAGCATGTTGTCCTTCAACAATCTGGGTCCTCATTTTAACCTTAGAAGGATGGAAGGCTGAGTCAACTTGGAGCCTGGTGAGATTCGATCTGGCTGATTGTAGACAGCAGAAGTAGCCTGCAGTACTGCACTCTAACCACTGTGCCACCGTGGTTAGTGGTTGCAAACGTCTGTAGCCCCAGTGGCAAATTTTGATATAATAACCAGTACCTGACTGTTCAATTCTATTCTGGGCCAATTGAGGAGTGGGAGAAGAAAGGGATATTGTATGTATGTATGGGTGGGGGTGGGGGTGTCTAATACTCATGTTTCAATGTGCATTTTCACTCATCTATATATTTATTGCAAGTGTGATGTTTTCCCCAACATCTTGTGCAGATTTTTTTCCCTATGTACAGTATGCATTTTGTGGCATTGCAACATTCTAAAAAAAAAAACCCACAAATTTTGATGTGGAAATGAAAATTTGGTTAAGTGCGACCTGAGTAAGCTTCTGTTAAAATATTAGGCAAAACATGTTGCTTATCCATTAATCCTTAGAGTGAAACGAGAAGGGATATTCTGAATATTATATTGAGATATCTTCATCTTTTTTGATTGATTGATTAAAATATAAAATCTATATATTTTTCCTGATACTGCAATATTGATATTCATAATAAGGAAAAGATGCATACCTATGAGCCAGAAAAAAGTGTCTCACCGCTACTGTTCTGATTCTTAATGTTATAATATATACTGTTTTGAGTGGGAGAGAATCATTAGATGTTTATTTTTAACTAAACCTATAAAATATGGGCATGGTGTAGGTAGACTTTTTTCCAAGAACAGAGAATCCAGTGATACGTCTCAACATCTGACTCCAACATCAAGACTTAGTATCCCTGATGTACATCAAGGCTAATATCAAAGCAAGGGGCCAATTCCATATTACATAATTCTGTTCTAAGATATCTGAACAGTCAGAAGTAGTATGCCAAACAGTTTTGACAGTGAAACATCTCTTCTTCCCAGTAAAATACATTTGGTTCAGTAGCGAACCAAATTGTGATATGGAGACAAATTGGAAATATAATGAAGACAACAGTTGCATTTGAGCAATGCCAATTTCAGATAAGGGATCTCTTCAGCCAGATGCAAGTGTTCAACTTGAAAAACATGAGCCATAAAACTTCAATACAAAAAAGGATATAGATTTAATAAATAAACGAACATTTGTTAAATGATCATGACACTTTGCCTGGCTTTGACTTTGGATGTTGAATGAGTTTTTATTTTTATGAGTTTTATTTGATTTATATCCCGCCCTTTTCCAAAAGGACCCAGGGCGGCGCACAGGAATTTAAAATAACATATAAATAATACAAAATACAAAATTTTGTATGACCCCAACCTTGATGATGTGTTCAACAGTTCCATATAAAACAAACCACTGCCATATGTGAAACTAACTCTGTTAAGGAGGAGATATTTTAAAATCAAAAATAGTAAGGAAGTCAGATTTCTGTTTTGTCATATGGGAGTTTACATTTGAGTTTACTCTTGATGTGGTGAGGGTTGATTTATTCTTTCCCTTCCAATAGTTTTGTGACTGTTTATATATGATGAATTCATGGCAAAGGAGGAAGAAAAATATGGGCCATTACTGCCTAATGGGAAATTACATCATTTGGCAAGGTGTGAAACTAATTTACATGGGTTGCGGTGTGCATAGGAGCTCTCCAAGGTTCTGATGACTGCTAGATAATTATTTCTAAGAATCTGTAGAAGGAGGCAGGAACCAAGGATGAGAGGAAGACATTGTTCAGCTCTTCAGTTACTCTTTGTAACCTAATGAGCTTGATGTTGTCACAACTGACTGCCAGTTACTAGTCTTTGTGTACTTTTAAGCTCCTACTTTTTAAATCTGAAAATGTTTAACAAAATATTTTAATCATTAGTGCTTCCTGTATACGTTCTGAAGACTATATGACTAAATATTGTCACAGATAACTGTGTTTCATAGAACATGATATCTGGAAGGTATCTCAGAGGTCTTCTAGTCCAACCTCCTGCATTATATCATCCACAGCTCCAGGAAGCAAGCTATTCCATTGATTAATTGATCTCACTGTAAGAAAATTTCTCCTTACATCTAAGTTGGATATCACTTTAACAAACCTCTACCCATTACTTCATGTCCTGCCCTCAGGTTAACCCCCTTTTCTCTGTGACAACCCCTCAAGTACTGGAAGACAGTTGTCATGCCCCCCCATCCAAATATTTCTCTTCAATAGGGATACCTAGTTCCCTCAACTATTCATCATTCAATTTAGCTTCCAGATCCCTTACCATCTTGATTGTCCTTATCTGCACACATTCTAGAATTTCAGTGTCTTTTTTTATATCATGGTAACCAGAGCTATACAATTACGATAAAACAATTTGCATTTACAATACAAGAATTTACAGTACAATTTACAAAACAAAAAATCCTTCTTGTATTGTCTAAAAACATAGCAAGGTTATTCACATATTATGCTAAGTCATAATATGAGGAGCAATGGGACAAATCTGCTGTTTAAACCAAGCCATTATTATTTATCAGATTAGGATTAAACATATTGTGGTTTCACAAAATAAGCAAATCCAGACACAGATTCACCATAGTTCTTCAGTGATTTCTATTAAAAGTTTTATGCCTTGCAAAATGTTATTTTTATTTCAATTAATTCAATTCAATTTCAATTTATTCAATTTATATCCCGCCCTTCTCCGAGAGGACCCAGGGCGGCGCACAGGAATTTAAAACAATATACAAATAATACCAAATATAATTTAAAAACCTATTAAATGACAGAAACCTGCGCTAAAACCAAATTAAAATCCCCCATTTAAAACTGTAGACTATCCCTCCCCTCCTCCCTGGAACCCCCTAAAAGCCGAATTAAGAATTTTGTTAAAAAACCCCTAAGACTGCGTCTCGCCCACCTCTCTTGATTACAGAATCCCTCATCAAGGTGGGCCCTCGTTAACGCGGAGGGCCATACCTGCGAGTAGGGGGACTCCCGCAGTAGAATAGGTCTGCCTTAGAGTACTTCATGGTGAATGTCATAAATATAATATATATAAATATGTATAAATATATATAAAATATAAGGTCAGAGGAGTTGTTAGACAGGGTATAAGATAGATGATGTATGCAATTAGATCTTCTCCAATTTTTTTTCTGAGCAATCACAAAGAACTATTGGGTACTAGTAAGATTTCCCTAATGGAGCAAGTAATGGCTTTGTGGAAAGAATGTATGTCTTTTAAGAAAGATTAATGTGTTCTTCCAATCTAATAATTCCTTAGGCATACACTGAGGTATACAATTGGACTACATGAGTTCACTTCAATATTTTGCTCCTATTAAAGCTTAACTAAAGAAGAAAACCTCCAAGACATTTTTAAATCTTGTTATAAAAAAGAAGCAAAATAAATTTAGTCTTTAAGAGAGTTTGGGGTGGGGGGAGGGAGAAAGTGGATCGTGACACTGAAAGTTTGAAATTTGATGGGCAACATTTTCTTTTCTAAATGTTGCAACTATATTCTTCCATCATGAGGGCTCTCGTGTTTCTTTCAGTGATAGATATGATACTGCAATTTTTTTAAAAAATGGAATACTTAGCATGCATGCACAAACACAGCAAGCTGTTCTGAATACTGGTAGAAGCATTTAAGATAGCTCTCCTTGCTTTTTTAAATTGGAACATAAATTTCGGATACCTCTGTTATAACAAAGGACATTTTTTTTTCCTTTTAGAGATGCTATACAATTTTGAATTCCATCAGTAAAGGCTCTCTGGTGGGGGGAGAAATAATAACAGTAGGCATAAAAATATACTGAAAATGTATTTGTTCAAATTCTCTTGCTCGGTCAGCCACCAATTCTTCTTTAGAAGTTAGCAATCTCTCTCTAGGAACAGAGCTGATTTTCTCATTCTCTCCTACCAGATAGGCCTGAAAATACTTTTCTTGTCACATCTAAGAGTGTCCTTCTTTCTCCTTGTCCTCTTTGATTTGAAGAGACTGCATGCAAATAAATGAACTCATAAATATAAAGCAGACTTTATTTTCTTTTCAAAGGCATTTTATTTTCACATCACTTTTTTTCTTAGTCTATTCCCAATGTTTCTTTCATGAAACTAAAAAAAAAAAAAAGGAATGAGCTGGGAGACTGACATATGGTGGAAATCTTGAACATGACACAATCAACAATAATGCTGGCTTGCAAGATCATTTCTTAATTAGAGACGAAAGTTGAAAAATCCTATTCTATACTGGTGAAACTCGAAAAATTAGAATATCGTGCAAAAGTTCATTTATTTCAGTAATGCAACTGAAAAGGTGAAACTAATATATGAGATAAGACTCATTACATGCAAAGTAAGGTAGTTCAAGCCGTGATTTGTCATAATTGTGATGATTATGGCATACAGCTCATGAAAACCCCAAATCCACAATCTCAGAAAATTAGAATATTACATGCAATCAATAAATCAAGGATTGTACATAGAACAATATCGGAGCTCTGAAAAGTATAAGCATGCATATGTACTCAGTACTTTGTCTGGGCCCCTTTCATAGCAATTACTGACTCAATGTGGCTTGGAATGGAAGCTATCAACCTAATGAAGCACAGTGGTCCAAAGTCCTGTTGCTCAGTGGTCCAAAGTCTTCTTTTCTGATGTGAGCAACTTTTGCATCTCATTTGGAAACCAAGGACCCAGAGTATGGAGGAAGAATGGAGAGACACACACTGCAAGATGCTTGAAGTCCAGTGTGAAGTTTCCACAGTCTGTGTTGATTTGGGGAGCCATGTCATCTGCTGGTGTTGGTCCGCTGTGCTTCATTAAGTCCAGGGTCAACGCAGGCATCTACCAGGAGATTTTGGCGCACCATGCTTACTTTTGCAGATGAGCTTTATGGGGATGCTGACTTCATTTTCCAGCTGCCCACACTGCCAAAAGCACCAAAACCTGGTTCAATGACCATGGGATTAGTGTGCTTGATTGGCCAGCAAACTCGCCTGACCTGAACCCCATAGAGAACCTATGGGGCATTGCCAAGAGAAAGATGAGAGACATGAGACCGAACAATGCAGAAGAGCTGAAGGCCGCTATTGAAGCATCCTGGTCTTCCATAACACCTCAGCAGTGCCACAGGCTCATAGCTTCCATGCCACGCAGCATTGAGGCCGTAATTGCTGAAAAAGGGGCCCAAACCAAGTACTGAGTACATATGCATGCTTATACTTTTCAGAGGTCCGATATTGTTCTATGTACAATCCTTGTTTTATTGATTGCATGTAATATCCTAATTTTCTGAGATTGTGAATTTGGGGTTTTCATGAGCTGTACGACATAATCAACACAATTATGACAAATCATGGCTTGGACTACCTTGCTTTGCATGTAATGAGTCTTATCTCATATATTAGTTTCACCTTTTCAGTTGCATTACTGAAATACATGAACTTTTACATGATATTCTAATTTTTCGAGTTTCAACTGTATAGAATAGCATGCTTTGGATGTAGTGTATTGGGCACCTTTTCTTCCACTGACAATGGCTGACAATGGTGCCTTTGACATAAATCCAGCTAAGGCTGGAAATCTGGACTGCACATTCTCTATTTTACTGCAAAAAGACTCTTCTGTATCAAACATCCATTGTTCATTTATTTCAGTAATGCAACTGAACTGGTAGTAAAAAATACTACCAAGTAAAAAATAAAAGTTCTGATGATCAGCTGTGTGACAATCAGCTGTGCCTCATTCAGAAGGTTTTTTTAGCATTTTTTCACTACTGATCAGCTGTACCTGATTGTCTATGAGGTTCCCGCTTGTTGCAGGGTCTATTTTGTGTGAAGTCCAACTGCTTTTACATTGTGTGTGAGTCGGTTGTTGTGCAACCATGCCCATGCAGTCACATGACTACCAAGCCATGCCCACCTGGTCACATGACCACCAAGTCATGCCCACAGAACCGGTAGGGAAAAATTTTGAATTTCACCACTGGTTGAAGCCATGAGAGGTGGTAGAAGACCAATATCTATGGCATCATCTGGCAATAACCATGATAAATGGAAGGTTGCAATTTGAAAAGTAAGAGGAGTAAGTGATAAAGAACATGAATTCAGGCTACATTTTAGGATAATTTTCTGATCCTGTGTGCCCTGAATTCAGAAAATGTTTAGATCTTTTTACTTCACAAGCTAGATTTGCAATCACAAATCTACATGCAAGGATTTTTTTTCAGACATGTCCAACATTTTGGCTGGTGGGACATATTAGAATGTTTGAAAAACCATGTTGACATTCTTACAAAATAGCTTCTTTGGGGTTGCTGGCCCATTTACAAAAACGGCCACCTATGGTGGGCTTGGCCACTCATAAACATCTGCTTGCCAGAAAGTAAATCAGTAAAGTTTATTTAACACACTCCCTCACTAATTCTGATATCAAGGGACCATTTCACACATCCAACCAAATTAAAAAACACTCAACGCATTATATTTCCATATGCACAAAAGATACCATTTATAACAGCTTGCTTGCATAAGGCCTCTGTGTGCTGATTCTTGCAATCTTCCTTGGGATTGAAGTGCTATAGAATTTTCCACTATTAAGTCCTGGACCTAGACCAACCACTATGAACTCACTTAGAACTTTGAGCTTCTGAAATGTTTTACACTTACAGCATTATATGAATCCATGCAACTATTCATTTATTTTCTGCTTTGCACTTCATGTTTATTTTTAAGCCAGATTATTAAATAAATACCCAATTAGAATTTGTTGAGATCTCTACAGATTGGCATAAATGGGGCAGACTGACTGAGTTTTAAAAATATGCCCTGCCAATTGACTTTAAAAAAAATCCTGAATAACAATCACACCATGTTCTTACAACAACGCAAGGCTTTTATTAAAGACCAAATCTCTCCTAACGATCCTAATTTATCATATGGTTAAACAAAAGAATGCTAGCTTGCTTTTGTAAGGTTGAGCAAAGATTCCCCTTCAGAGATCTATTTCATAATGATGTGTTATTTTTTATTTTTTTTGCATGTCACCCAGGTCACCGCAGTGAACAGAAATCAAATGGATTTTATTAAAAGTGAGTTCATAGTGGTTGATCTAGGACTACATAAACATGTAAATTCATGGAAAGGTGGGCCCTTCACCCTGACTGTTGCAGATAGATCTAGAGGGAACCAGCTTGGAGAAAAGTATTCTTATTATTTATTTAATTTGCATCCTGCCCTTATTATTTTACCAATAGCTTAAGGTGGTGAACATATTCAACATATTCCTCCTCCTATTTTTTGCCACAACAACAATCCTGGGGGAGGGAGAGGGGGAGGGGTTGGGCTGAAAGAAAAGGACTGGCCCAAAGTTACCCAGCTGGCTTTCATGGCTAAGGTGGGACTTGAACTCAGAGTCTTTTGCTTCCTAGCCTGGTGCCTTAACCACTAGACCAAACTGGTTACATGTATTTTTTTTTAATCCAGTTCTTTCATTTGTGGATCTCAACTAGAGCTGCAGTTTGCAACTGTTGGAGATGAGAGTGCCATTGCAAGCTGTCGCATGATGATCTTGTCATCTCCCTCCAATCACCTGGAATCCCTTGAGAGATTTTGAAGATCTCATGTGGAGGTAGAGTCCACATGAGGAGGTAATCTCTCCTATGAGATTACCTAACTCTTGCATGAGTTTCTGTGGGTTTTTTAGTATGGTTAGCAATCATGCTAAATTGCTGTACCCTTACAAGCTTTGATATTGTGGGATCTTGGCTTTTTAAAAATGTTCTTAAATATATATTGGTTGATTGATTAGTCTATAAGCCATATCAACATACAGGTTCAAACACATGTTATCAATAAAATTCCAAACAAACAATTTAAAATGAGAGTAGTGTAAAATACAATAGTTATAGGATAAAACACAATAATTTAATACATAAATATGTAAAATAGAATAAAACGACATAACATTATATTTCTGTATCACCCCTGCAATCTATCCCAATCAGGCCCACATATGCTGATCTCAGTTAGACCATCTTAGTCAGTGGTGAGATTCAAAAACTTTTACTACCAGTTTTGTGGACATGGCTTGGTGGATATGGCTTGGGGAAGGATACTGCAAAATCTCCATTCCCTCCCCACTCCAGGGGAAGGATACTGTAAAATCCCTATTTCCTCCCAATCAGCTGGGACTTGGGAGGCAGAGAATAAATGAGGGCCGGGCCAGTCAGAGTGTCAGGCCTGTTTCTTCGTTGACTCAGGAAAGACCACACTTAGACATTATTTTGAAATGTTAAGGCTCCTTTTACTAAGTTACGATAGCGTACAGACCAAGTAAAGCTGAGAATGAATAGTTTAGGCGCGAACAGAAAGTATTAAGCTTAAGCCCATCCCAATCCCCAAAGTGCATTGTCCAATATGCAGCCATCTCCAACATCAGGTGGGCAGGTCTTCACCATCCTGGAATGCAGGTCTGTTAAACAGGAGATAACACGAAACATCAACATTGTCCACCAGCAGAACACACTCATCCCAAACCCCCCACCCTCCCCGTTTCCATGGCAGCGAAGCAGGAACTAGCGAGACTGACATCCGGACCTCCTCCAGGAACAGCGGGAAATCCAGGGCAGCAATAGGCATACGAGAGGCTACACCTGAAAGACAAGAAGGGAGAGACAAAACAACAGAGAGGAGAAGGAAAAAGAGTCAAGGTTTGTGTGGATACTTGGCATAAAACTGGCGTACCAGTTTAGGAGCTTTGAGATGCTCTTTATCCACCCATTCGTTGTGAGAAGGGGGAAAATCTTTCCACATGACCAGGAACTGAGTTTTATTTCTGCGGATTCTGGAGTCCAAAATGTCCCGCACCTCATAATGATGATGACCATCCACCAAGGTAGGTGTAGGAGTATCAGGCAATCTTTTGCGGAGATGGGAGGTACGAGCAGGTTTCAGTAAGTGAACATGGAATACAGGGTATAGTCGCCGATAGGTCTTGGGGAGATCCAAACGGACCGACACAGAGCTGATAATTTTGGTGATCGTGAAAGGTCCAACAAATTTGGGACCCAGCTTCTTGCATTTTGGGGGGCTATCCAAATTTTTGGTAGATACATAAACCTGATCACCAACTTTGTAGGAGGGAGGGACTGCTCGTTTCTTATCAGCGTACAGTTTGTGCGAGTCATGGGCATCGTTTAAAGTTTTCCGGAGAACCGGCCAAACAGAAGATAATCTAGAGGACCATTCAGATAAAGAGGGAACCGTCGGCGAGTCGTGAGGCAGTTCGGGTATGGGTACAAAGTCCTGTCCGTAGATGATTTTAAAGGGGGTCATATTCGTACTGGAGTGAACAGAGTTATTATACGCAACTTCGGCATGTATGAGAAGATCAGCCCAATCATCTTGTTGAAAATTAATAAAGCAGCGTAAGTACTGTTCGAGAACGGAATTAACCCTTTCACAAGATCCATTCGTCTGAGGGTGGTAGGCGGAGCTTAAGCTTTGGGCGGAGCCAATCAGTCTCAAAAACTCTTTCCAAAAATGGGAAGTAAATTGGGTTCCTCTATCGGAGATGATGCGTTGCGGGACGCCATGAAAACGATAGATATGGGAAACGAACAGTCGGGCCAGAGATTTGGAAGAAGGAATTTTAGTACAGGGGACAAAATGAACTTGTTTAGAAAAAAGATCGGTAACTACCCAAATAACGGTATAACCCTGACTGGGCGGAAGATCAACTATAAAGTCCATTGAAATTTCCTTCCAAGGCCTTTCCGGCGTAGCTACAGACTGGAGAAGACCCTGTGGCTTACCCGGCGCACGTTTTGAAGCCGCACATACAGGGCAACTGGCAATATACGATTCAACATCTTTCTTCATTGATGGCCACCAGAACTGTCTCTTGATAAGATGAATAGTTTTAACGAAACCGAAATGACCAGCTAAACGTGAGTCGTGTGCGCGTTGCAAGACAAAAGGACGTAATGTAGCAGGAACATAGATCTTAGAACCAATCCAGGGAAGATCGTCTCTGGTAGTACAATCACCTGAATGAGTCGAATACCAATCATCAGTAAGTAATTCATCCTTAATACGAGCAATCAGGTCAGCAGGTGGAGTAGTTTGGACAGTAGTTTGGGCTATAGTAGATACTGGAGTAGCAGGTAAAGTGAGTGGCATTATCGGTTGTACTATGGTGAGCTTAGACACATCATATTGTGGCAATCTGGAAAGTGCATCAGCCATGAAATTTTTGCCCCCAGGAATGTATTTGAGGTGGAAATTGAAACGATGGAAATAGTGAGCCCAACGAAGTTGCCTTGGGGACAATTTCCGAGAGGAGGTAAGAGCTTCCAAATTTTTATGGTCCGTCCAGACCTCGAAAGGATGTGGGGCACCCTCAAGAAAATGTCGCCAAGTCATGAGAGCCCACCGAACAGCAAAAGCCTCCTTTTCCCAAATCGCCCAACCGCGTTCGGATGCAGTGAGTTTCCGAGAGGTGTAAGCACAGGGTTGTAATTGGCCATGTTGATTGAGTTGTAACAGGACTGCTCCCACCGGGACATCACTAGCATCCGCTTGAATCACAAATGGGGAATTCACATCGGGGTGTTTAAGAACAGGCTCAGCCGCAAACAACCGTTTAAGCTTTTCGAAAGCGGCCTGACATTCCATCGTCCATTTCAGCTGCGTAAAACTGCATGTAATTATCGACGTGAATTAGAAAAAACGCCAGTTTGTCGGCACTTCCGTCGTATTTCACACCCAAAGGAGGCAGTTTCGCAAGTCGGCGGGGGTTAATGGGGTTGGCTTCCCTTCCGGCCTGAGGGGGGGGGAGGGAGTTGCTCTCCTGCTTTGCCTGGCAGAAGCCGCCTCTCTCCGCAATTCCCTGCCGGCTTGAGGAGGGGGGGATGGTGTTGAAACCCTGCTTCGTCTGCCCGGAGCTGCCTGTGAACCTCTTGGCTGTGGGCGATCCGCCTCCCTCCCCCAGATTTTTTCCAGGGCTAATCTTTTCTCATCTGCCTGGCGGAGTAAGTCCTGAGCCATCTCCTTTAGTTCCCTTTCTTCTCTTAAGAGCTCCGGAATGACTTTCTTTGGGGAAAGTCGACGTCTGGAGACGTTTACCCCACTCATTCCTACCCCTTCAGACCAACGTTTAGGTTTGACTGATTCTTCAGCTGGCAGATTTAGATCTAGGCCAGTCAAACCTTCCATCACTGACCTGATCCCTTCAGATTGAACAGGAGGATGCGATGCTTCAGCTCCCAAAATTGTTTCAGGCAGGACCTCTACCAACGGAGGCTCCTCTTGTGAAGGGTCCGACATCAGGGCAGGTTTTTGGTTTTGTTGATTCTCAGCTTAATGTCAGGCCTGTTTCTTCGTTGACTCAGGAAAGACCACACTTAGACATTATTTTGAAATGTTAAGGCTCCTTTTACTAAGTTACGATAGCGTACAGACCAAGTAAAGCTGAGAATGAATAGTTTAGGCGCGAACAGAAAGTATTAAGCTTAAGCCCATCCCAATCCCCAAACCCCCCCTGTGCATTGTCCAATATGCAGCCATCTCCAACATCAGGTGGGCAGGTCTTCACCATCCTGGAATGCAGGTCCGTTAAACAGGAGATAACACGAAACATCAACATTGTCCACCAGCAGAACACACTCATCCCAAACCCCCCACCCTCCCCGTTTCCATGGCAGCGAAGCAGGAACTAGCGAGACTGACACAGAGGTGGTATTTACCGGTTCTCCGAAATACTCAAAAATTATGCTACTGGTTCTCCAGAACTGGTCAGAACCTGCTGAATACCACCTCTGATCTTAGTCAGAAACTGTGCTGTATTAAATGTTTTCAGATTCTGGCCACACGTGAGGTATGTTGTTTTAATATGGGCCTCCCAGTGGGCCATGTGTTTACTATGTAGACCAAGGCACTTATCTCTCACTCCTTTATAAAAACAGCTATCGAATAATATATGGATTAGATCTTCTACCTCTTCAGCTCCACAGATACATGTATGTTCATTGCATGGGATAGAAGGGAATCTTGCAAATCTAACCATTGTATCAAGTGTTCAAATCTATTATTTGAAATGTAATGTACTTAGGAAGAATGGCTAAAGCAATGGTTCCCAACGTGGGGCCCAGGCCCCATAGGAGGGCAATTTAATTTTTAATGGAGGCAATTTGAACGTTGTTTAAATCAAGTTAATGGCATTTTAGGTTTCCTCTGCATGAATAGAGTTCACTTTTTGGGTAAAGTAAGAATTATGTCACAGGGGGCGCATCAGGATTTTAGAAATACTTAGGTGGGGCATGGCCAAAAAAAAAGGTTGGGAACCACTGGGCTAAAGCAATTTGGGGTACTTGATTGTTCTGGTACCTACAAATGCTATGCTGGTACAATCTCCAAGCAAAGCAAAACAAAAAACCTTGCTTCATGGATGTGAAAGTGACAGCAGATTTTCATATTGTTCTGATGTCAACTTGCTTGCTTAAAGTGTCTTTAAAAGCTTTCACAGAAGGAATTCTGGAACGGTTTTAGTGCAGAGAAATGTCAACTTCGGAGCCAGTTGCCAACTAGAGATACAAATGGATGCAGCATTCTTTTTTCCTGGCATCAGCTCTCTCTCCGAAAGATGCTAAAACAGGCTGCACTTAAACCACTGATGCATTGCAGATAAAATGTAGATTAGCTCTTCTTGGCAAGCGGTTTGTCAAGATGCAGTGCAGTGTTTTCAACAGTTGGGAATATTAAGTTATTCCTAGTTTGATATTAATAATAATAATAATAGCCCAGGCTTAACCATTCTTGGTAAGAAAAAACAAAAAGAAGGCTTTCTGGATAGTGGACATTGCAGTGCCTGAAGACATCAGTATAGGAGAGAAAGAACTGGAGCAAAATGCAAAGTATTCTGCAAATAGTAATAGGTATCTTGGGTGCTATCACCAAAACAGGAAATTGCAAATATCATACATATCAACATCTGCCTATCCACAGGTGGTATTCAGCCAGTTCTCACAGGTTCTGGAGAATCGGGAGCGGAAATTTTGAGTACCATATTTTTGAAGTATAAGACTCACCTTTTTCCCTCAAAAAAGGGGCTGAAAATCTGGGTGCGCCTTATACACTGAAAACAGCCTTTTTTGCCTCCCAAAGCCCCACCCCCTTAACCAAAATGGCTGTGCATAGCCTTTAGGAGCCTTGCGGAGTGTTCCTGGGGGCTGGCGAAGACAGAAATGAGCAGAAAACAGACTGTTTTTTGCTCAACTCCCCCCCCCAGCCCCCAGGAGCACTCTAAAAGCCTCCTAAAAGCTATGCGTGCCCTTTTTTGACAAATAACAGGCCCATTTTCAAAAAATAATTGCTTGTTTCCTCCCCCCAGGAGGACTCTCCTAAAGGCCCTTTAAAAAAAAAACATTCCTGTTTTTGTGAAAAACGGGTTATTTTGGAGAGGTCTGCTTTTTTTTTATTTGCCTCTTCAAAACCTTGGTGCATCTTATACTCTGGTGCAGCAGCTGCCAAAAAAGCCAACACAGTTCTAGGCTGCATAAACAGAGGGAGAGAATCAAGATCACATGAAGTGTTAATACCACTTTATAATCCCTTGGGAAGGCCACACTTGGAATACTGCATCCAGTTTTGGTCACCACGATGTAGAAAAGATGTGGAGACTCTAGAAAGAGTGCAGAGAAGAGCAACCAAGAGGATTAGGGGACTGGAGACTAAAACATATGAGGAACGGTTGCATAAACTGGGTATGTCTAGTTTAATGAAAAGAAGGACTAGGGGAGACACGATAGCAGTGTTCCAATATCTCAGGGGTTGCCACAAAGAAGAGGGAGTCAAACTATTCTCCAAAGCACCTGAAGGCAGAACAAGAAGCAATGGGTGGAAACTAATCAAGGAGAGAAGCAACTTAGAACTGAGGAGAAATTTCCTGACAGTTAGGACAATCAATCAGTAGAACAGTTTGCCTCCACAAGTCTTTAAGAAGATGTTGGATAGCCATTTGTCTAAAATGGTATAGGGCTTCCTGCCTAGGCAGGGAGTTGGACTAGATGATCTCCAAGATCCCTTCCAACTCTGCTATTGTATTTGTAAGATAGATTTAAACCAGGTGGTATTTGATCATCTTATATTCTGAAAAATATGTTAGTTCAGAGAACCAGCAAATAGGCTGGTCCCACCTTTGCTGCCTTCCAGCTGATCTTTTGTTGCCCTGAACAGAAGAACGATGCTGGAAAGCAGGTTAGTAGGGTGGGGAGGGAATGGGGATTTTGCAGTAACCTTCCCCTGCCACACCCATCAAGCCATGCCCACCAAGCCCTGTCCCACCCACCAAGCCCCACCCACAGAATTGGTAGTCAAAAAAATGGAATTCCACCACTGTGCTTATCCCAGATCTTTGGGAAGGACTTGATAAATAAACAAAATGCCAAATCTAATCTAAACATCTCGCTGGCTGTGTGATCAATCATAATAATAAACAGTTGATGTGCACCCCATCTTTGTGACATTTGCACAGATCCTCCATATTTACTCCTTTTCATCCTCCTTTTAGAAAATGAAAGTGACCTCTGTCTTTCTTTTTTATTTGAGACCACAATGTGTGGGGCTTGACAAGTAGCAGTAGTCTTTTAAAGTATTGTCACAATTGATTTCTTATACAAAGTGCCCCAGGCAGCAAATCATACTGAAGTTTAGATGTTACATATGGCAAGTTCTTTGGGTGTGGTTTATATCATAGGAGACAGGTCTAGGATTACACAAGCGAAGGAAACAGTTTCTTCATATATTAAAACATCGTTGCCAGCTCCCTATCGGGCCATCAAGAGCTCCCTCTCTGCTGTATCTCTAACAGAGACTGGGAAAACCACTTCTCGGCAATTTATCAGGCGTCAATAAGTCCGACTGTGCCTGACCTACTGCTGCCTCCTGTAGCCCCTGACTGGCAACCTGTATCCTACGCTGAGATCACTGAGATTATCTCCGAACTCAAGTCCGGCAAAGCCCCTGGCCCTGATGCTATTCCCCCTGACCTGCTGAAATCTAACCCTGAATGGTGGTTTCCTCTTTTAGCAAGACTCTTCACGTACATTAATTCCTCTGGCAAGCTTCCAACCTCCTGGAGATCAGCAATTATTGTGCCAGTATTTAAACGAGGAAATAGAAACAATCCAGCTGACTATCGTCCCATAAGCCTGCTTTCCATTATTGGGAAATTGTATGCTAAATATCTCCACTGCCGACTCCTCGCTTGGGTTGAGGAATACAACATTATTGGTGCTGAACAGATTGGGTTTAAAGCGGGCTGTGCCACACTGGATCACTGTTTTGTCTTAGCGCACCTGGTCGATAAATGTACTACTATACCAGGTGGCAAACTCTTTACTGCTTTCATCGACCTAAAGTCAGCGTTTGACTCAGTTCCTAGGGGACTGCTGTGGGCAAAACTGCTTAAAAGTTCTATCGACAGACGTCTGTTGTTCTTAATTAGGGCCTTGTACAATCAGACCTCTAGCCAGGTCAGGTGTGGTATGCAGGGAGAACTCTCTAACCCTATTCCGATTAAGAATGGAGTAAGGCAGGGATGTGTTTTGGCTCTTCTTCTGTTTAATATATTTTTATCTGACCTGGCTGGCTACATTGGCCATATTGAGTCCCATGCCCCGAAGCTGACAACTATAAAGATCCCGCTTCTTCTTTATGCCGATGATGCGGTCCTCCTCTCACTGTCCAGACCATGTCTGAAAAGACTACTTACTGCATTTGGGTCTTACTGTGTCGAAAACCACTTGTCCATCAACTATGATAAATCGAAAGTGTTAGTGTTCACTACAGCCCGGAAATTGTATAACTGGGATATCAGTGGTAATGCTGTTAAACAGGTCTTCCACTTCAAGTATCTAGGCATTGAAATTCCAGAACACCGGTGTCTGGACCAGACATCAAACCCAGGTGCTGAATTCGGCCTCATGTAGTCACCAGCAGATTTTAAGATTCTTCTATACTCAGGGTGGCCAATCCATTCCTTCTGCCCTACATATCTACAAAGCCAAAACATGGCCCAAACCCTTTACGGTATTCCCATATGGATATGGGGCTTCAAGGACTGTATTGAAAGAACCCAGGCTGCCTTTCTTAGAAAACCTTTGGGCCTTCCTTCCTGTGTTGGCTTTGCTTCGATGTACCTGGAACTGGGCATTCGATCGGTTGAATGTATGGCGTGGATTAATACCTTTAAATGGTGGTTTCGGGTGCTTTTTTTGGCAGCCCCTGGTAGCTACCTCTCCCGAGTGCTTGCGGACTCTCATATCTCTTGCTGGGGAAAAGAGCTGCTGAAGAAGCTGCACCTGCTAGGCTTCATGGGGGATGATTTGTGAAACTATGGCCTTAAGGACACCCAATTTAGAGTAGTCCAACGACTCGTGGACATTGATCTACAATATTTACGAGCCAGAGCCAATAAAACGTGCTCCCCCTTGACCTTCAATCAATTCAATAATTACGGACTGAGGATGGCTTCCTATTTCTATACTTTAACCATCCCTAAGTATAGAAGAACTTTCTCCCTAGCTCGCTTTAATGTCTTGCCCTCAGCACTTTTGAATGGTCGCTTCAAGAGGCTCCCGATTAACGAGCGGCTATGCCCTTGCGACAGAGCCGAGGTTGAAACTGCGGAGCATGTCCTTCTATCTTGCCCCATGTATAACGCAGACATATCTAAGTTACTGTCTCTCCTTGAAACCATCCCTTCTAGACTCAATGGTTGTAACTTGATGGCCCACTGCCTAGGAGATGGCTCTCCATTTATCACTTTCCAGGTCTCAAAATTCTTCTTAAGAGCTGTAACCATTAGGGGAGAACGCTGTAACCTTCCTTAGTTAAGCTATTGGCGATCCATTGTTATGATATGATGATGATGATGATGATGATGATGATGATGATGATGATGATGATGATGATGATTTTTTTTAATGTTTCTTCCTGTAGTACTTGTGTTTTGGTCTGTGACTGTAAATAAAAGCCAGTTCCCCTTATTGCATCAGCTTAGACAGGGTATATTAGCATATGTAATTGTTTCACAACAACCTGTTATTATTAGGCCCCAATTAAGGGAGGAGACATACTGTTTCCCTTACTGCCTATCGGCTCATCACTAGAGACCATCCAGAGGGAAACAGTATGTCTCCCCCCTTAATTGGGGCCTAATAATAACAGGTTGTTGTGAAACAATTACCTATACTAATATACCCTGTCTAAGCTGATGCAATAAGGGGAACTGGCTTGGCTTAAGTGCTGGGCTTCTTGCCTTGCATGCAACATAGCCCCGGTTCGAATCCCAGTAAGGGGTATGGCCAGCTGATGAGAGCTAATAAGCTCGAAATAGATCTATCCTGGTCTCACTCTAATTTAATTTATTGATCAGCTCATAAAACTAACACACATATCTAAAATATTATACAACGTAATTCTTGGCTTGCTGTCTGGATGGTCTCTAGTGATGAGCCGATAGGTAGTAAGGGAAACAGTATGTCTCCTCCCTTAATTGGGGCCTAATAATAACAGGTTGTTGTGAAACAATTACCTATACTAATATACCCTGTCTAAGCTGATGCAATAAGGGGAACTGGCTTGGCTTAAGTGCTAGGCTTCTTGCCTTGCATGCAACATAGCCCTGGTTCGAATCCCAGTAAGGGGTATGGCCAGCTGATGAGAGCTAATAAGCTCGAAATAGATCTATCCTGGTCTCACTCTAATTTAATTTATTGATCAGCTCATAAAACTAACACACATATCTAAAATATTATACAACGTAATTCTTGGCTTGCTGTCTGGATGGTCTCTAATGATGAGCCGATAGGTAGTAAGGGAAACAGTATGTCTCCTCCCTTAATTGGGGCCTAATAATAACAGGTTGTTGTGAAACAATTACCTATACTAATATACCCTGTCTAAGCTGATGCAATAAGGGGAACTGGCTTGGCTTAAGTGCTAGGCTTCTTGCCTTGCATGCAACATAGCCCTGGTTCGAATCCCAGTAAGGGGTATGGCCAGCTGATGAGAGCTAATAAGCTCGAAATAGATCTATCCTGGTCTCTCTCTAATTTAATTTATTGATCAGCTCATAAAACTAACACACACACACACACACACACACATATATATATATATATAAACAAGTGGAAAATGGAATGAATCTTAATATTTAGACTTTGGTGTTGCTGCACTTTAAATATTGTCTATGATTCTTATCCCTGCATCTCAAACAATCCACAGGGAATTGAAGAAAGTGCAGAAAAGGACAACCAAAATGATCACAACTTTGAATTTTCTTTTTTTTCCTGAAAAAAAATTGCTTCCCAAGTTAGAAACAAATGAATGAAAACAAGACTATGAAGATTATTAATTTATTCCATTTTATATGCCATCTCACAAAATGCAGCATTCTACTTGGCAACCAGTAAAAAAAACACAATAGTTTAAGTTCTAATTAAAACATTAAAACTCATCAATTGAAAAAACCTTTTTTTTTAAATAAAAAAGCATCTTTAAAGCTAACTTTCCTATTACCCTCTATTAAAAGAGGGAACTAATAACTTTGAAATGAATCATGTACAAACTGTCTTTGAAATATTAATCTCCTTGTTTCTATCTCTCTCAGTTTTCATGTTCAAGAAACTGAGTTAACTGTAATGTTTCGGCTCTGATCAGGTTCAATTTTTCATTCTTTCATATACAAAGATAATTTATGCTCTTATTTGTATACTTTTCCCCCTGATGTGTGCATGTAGGTATGCCATATATCAGAAGGAAGGAAAGATTTGTTGACAGCAATGAAAATTCACACCATACATTTTCATGGACTGGCAAGCATCAAGAAATAACAAATGCCACATTTTGATTTGCTAGTACAGGAGATTATGAAACACTGGTTTCCAAAAGGAAGATGTCTAACAGGACAACATGTGTTTGTTTCAAATAATGGGACTCATCACATTTTTATTGAAATGAACACTCTGGTTATCTTTTTCCAAAACTGATAACTTGCATTAACATACAAAAAAAACCTCTGAAGACCATCCAATGAAACTCTGTATGGTTCTATTAACCTGATGAGTCCTTGGTGTTCTCTGAATTTGCTTGTTTTCTTACAGATGTTTCATTACCCAAAATGGAGATGTTACCTAGTTTGGGTAATGAAACATCTGCAAGGAAACAAGCAAGCTCAGAGAGCACCAAGGACCCATCATTTCAACCCTGAGCTACCAAGATTATCCTTTATTGCAGGGGTGTCCAAACTTGGGAACTTTAAGAGTTGTGGACTTCAACTCCCAGAATTCCCCAGCCAGCCATGGCGACTGGGGAATTCTGGGAGTTGAAGTCCACAACTCTTAAAGTTCCCAAGTTTGGACATCTCTGCTTTATTGGTATCATTATTATCAGCAGTTGAGTTGCTTGCTTATCACCTTCAGGCAACTGAATCCCTCTTTCGTTCTTCCTTCTTGCAACTAGGTTTTTAAAGCAAAAGCTGAACAGAGAACATCAGAGAAGTATTTTCTCCAGGGTGTTAATATGCATGCCATCATTCTCAGCAGCTGATAGAATCTTCACTTGAGGTCAAGGAAAACAGAAAAGGTTTGTGTGGGCACAGGCATTGCAAGCTGTGAACTGCAAGCCCTCTTGAGTCACAACCAACAAAAGAGGCTTCATTTGTCACTTCATTTGTCACTCTCAGTAAAAAAAGAAAAATAGCCAAAGGCTTCTGTGAGTTCCTGTCTGCCCTAAACAATGAGGTTTTACTGTATTTGAGAAGAAGTAGCTCCTTGCCAAACCACAACATTCCATAACTGGCAGCAACCATTTAGAATACACTTATAGCTGTCAAGCCTGAATTCAATTGGGATATGGGATTGTTTGTAACCTTGGGCATTCTGACATGAATTCCATTTGACACAGGTTGGGGCTGAGGGGGGATGGAGCCTTCAGTCAAAACATCATTCCTAACAGATGAGTCAGACACATCCCACCGTCTGGCTAACAGAAGGAGGAGGAAGAGGGTAGATGTCGCTGAGCAACCAGCTCCCATTTTGGTTGGACAATGTGACCGTTGTTTTGGAAACTTGAGAAAACTGAAACTTATACTGGGGTGAAAAGCCCGGGAACTTTAGTACTGGCTTTTCACCAGTTAGTGCCAATATGGTGTATCTAAATGCATTTGTACTTTGAGGAAAAGGAATGCCTCAGAGTTCAATTTGTAATGGAGGCCTTACTTGGAACCTGGCATCAGCATTGTTGCACCGGGATTAAAGTCTTAATTTTCTTGGGAACTAGGCATCAAAGAAAGAAGGGTCAAAGACTAAAGTCTCTGAAACCATGACAGACTCATAACTGGAAACCCCCTGAACATTGGCCTCGTCAACAATGTGCACTTCCCATAATATACAGTAATTAAAGACCTACGAGATCGCCTTCTGCCACCGAGAGCCTCCCACCGGCCAGTACGCTCCCTTAGAGAGGGTCTCCTCATGGTGCCGTCGGCTAGACAATGTCGACTGGCGACACCCAGGGGGAGAGCCTTCTCTGTGGGAGGACCTGCCCTCTAGAACGGATTGCCCCAGGAGTTACGAATTATCCCTGACCTACGCACCTTCTGCCGCGGTCTCAAAACCTTTCTCTTTCAACAAGCCAAGCTGGCATAAAACAGGATTTTTAAATTTAAATTTTTAAATTTAAATTTCTATTATTTTAATCAGGGTTAGTTTGGGTTTTTTCCACATTTTCGGCCAATGTTTTAATTATGCCTTTTAAAAGCTTTTAAAATATATAACGTTTATATATTTGTTTTTATATATTTATATATCTGTTTTTATTTTGGCTGTACACCGCCCTGAGTCCTTCGGGAGTAGGGCGGTATAAAAAACCAATAAACTCTAAACTCTAAAAACTTATCTAATATATGACTAGATGTTTTGTTCTTGATCTGTTATACATTGTGCTAATGAACTCCTCCCCAATCCTAAACTCCAGTAATTTTCATGAGTTTTAACTGCAACCATGAGCACATCAAAATTTTCGGTCATCCCTTACCATTGCCGTCTCCCATAGCATCATAGTTTAATATGATTTTGATTTTGATTTTTTTTATTTGATTTGATTTTTATACCACGCCTATCTCCCCGAAGGGACTCAGGGCGGTGCACAGGAGGTTAAAAAGCAGAAATACAATACATAAGTAAAAAGCAGACATATAATAAATAACACTACGAACAATAAAATCTGATTAAATTAAAGTGTCCTGTGCTAAAAATTCCCTAAAAATTACCCACAAATTAAAATCAATTTAGAACAATTTAAAATTCAGTCTGTGGAGGTGGGGATGGTGGCGTCTTTCTTCTCCTGCAGTTGATGTGGAATGCTAGTATTTTTGCATTTCCTAGTTCCACTCCCCTGGACACACTTCTTTTATTCAATCTTCATTTATCACATGTGAATAGGAGACACTCTCCTGCTTCTTTTCCCTCCCTCCCCAAATTCCCAGCTGTGCCTCCAAGGACCATATCAAGAAAGAATTCCCAGAGATCATCTATCTTATTTGATAAGTGGAGGGATCCTGGCGTCAACCACGTCTCTGTTTGAAACAAAGTCTGGCCAGGGTAGCACTCAAAGTGGGAGCATATCTCCTTTGAGATGGCTGATAGGATGGTCTTCAGATAGCCATTGCGCTCAACAGAGACCTGTGAGTCCTGGTTCTGGGCCAGCGAATTGGCCACTTCTTTCTTGCGATTGTCTACCTGTTTTTGCATCATGTAATGAAAGAGAATTTTGCTTGAGCATGTAATTTAGTTAATAAAGCAGTGAGTTCTTGCACATACTTAGTGATGAATGGCCAGTTTTGTATTTTAGTTTGCAAAGAGTCTATTTAGATGTTCCTTTTTACAGAGGAGCATCAAAATAGTTGAGTCAGCAGGAAAAAAGAACTCAAACAGAAATGGCTTAACAACCTGGACAATCTCTAACCTTTCAATATCCACAGTTTTTTTTCTTTGTAGAACAAAGGCAAGTATCTATAATTTGTTCTGTTTAATGTACATTTTTCTTTCTGGAAGAATATTTCACTATTAATTCCTACTTCCATTTCCCCCCCAACTGAATGCAATATATTATTTAGTAACCTCAAAGCCAACATTAGAAATTTATCATAAGTGTGGAGAGGAAACTTTTAAGATTTATTTTCTTTGCTCAAAGAACATTTTAATATGTTACAGCAATGTTTTAAAATACTATTTTAACTGTAGTCAATTATCTCAAAATATATAAAACTATTCACACAATTAGGCATTGGCAAAATCTGGGTATTTGGTAAAGGTAAAGTAGCTATTGTCCTCACACATACGTGCTAGTCATTCCCAACTCTAGGGGGCGGAGCTCATCTCCATTTCAAAACCAAAGAGCCAGCACTGTCCAAAGATGTCTCCATGATCATGTGGCCGGTATGACTCAATGCCGAAGGCATACAGAACGCTGTGACCTTTCCACCAAAGGTGGTTCCTATTTTTTTACTTGTATTTTTGCATGCTTTCAAACTACTAAGATGGCAGAAGCTGGGACAAGTAACAGGAGCTCACTCCATTACGAGGTACTAGGGATTCGAACTGCCAAACTGCCGACCTTCTGATCGACAAGCTCAGCGTCTTAGCCACTGAGCCACTGGGTGCCGAATGTATTTGGTACAAATGTGTAAATCAAATCCAATTCTAATATCCAAATGTAAAGAGAAGCATCTTCAGGAAGAAGGGGCATTGGGAGCAAATGACAAGATAAGCATTATGCCACTGCAGTGAATAGTTCCCATTTTGTACATGTGCGTCGCATCAAATATGCAAAGGACTGGAATTGTGCTGTTGTGACACATTTCATCAATTTGATGAAATCATTGGATTCTTGGCATACCTGCATCATCTTTGATACCCCGTCTATTCACAAAACAGAGGCATCCATCCTGATGGAAGAGAGACATCCATAATGTTGACAGTATAAGCCAATGATTTGCCTACCCAGCTGACACTCCTGCGGTTTAAATTAAACCTGTGTTTTGTTCTTCCCTGGAACTTTCTCCAGAACAGGAAAAATATGGTTTGGAAAGCAATGACATTACCATCAAACTACTTCTGCCATTAAAATATTGTCTGGGTCCACTCTGGACTCCTTGAGACCTTTGTTCCAATTTGTCCTTTGAGGGACAGTTAATCAATGCAGCAAAATCTGTGTGGATGTATGTAATCTTGTAGTCTGCTAGAACCAAGTCAGGTTTTTATTTATTTTTTCTTTTCCTTAGAGGGAACAAAAAATGTTTATATTTAGCAACTGCTATAATGGGAGATATTTTTCATCGGTTGTTAACTCAAAAGGCTTTTTTGTCTTCCAGCAGGCATGATCTCATACCCCGCTGTTTGTCAACCCAAGGCACTTATCGCATTGACAGGGCCAGCTCCAGCAATACCCAGGACAATAGCTACTCAGATACTTGTTGTGTCACAAGTGTTATAATATTTTCAGGACTGCAAACACTTTTTCAAAACTTACAATAGCATTGTTTTTTTTTAAAAAAAAACTCACCAAATTCAGAGTTCACAACATTCTCCTTTCATTAATCCTAGATAATAACATTCCAAAAAAATAAAAAATAGAACTGGATATTGATATATTGATATTTTGTAATGTAGAAGTGATTTTTAAAAATAGTGAAATTCCATAGAATTATTCTCTTTCATCGTTTTTGTTCTTTTTGTTGTTTATTTATTTATTTATTTATTTATTTATTTATAAAATTTATATAACCGCACCCTCTCCCCGAAGGGACCCGGGGCGGTGCACAGGAAATTTAAAACAAACAAATACAAAATATAAATAATTAAAATCGAATTAAATAGTTTATCCCTGTGCTAAAATTTAAATAGTTAAGACATAATCCCTTACAAACCCAATTAAAACAATTTATAATACAGACTGCAGGCTAGGTAAATAACTTAGGCCAAAGCGGCCTGATGGAACAGGAGTGTCTTTAATTTCTGGCGGAAGGTGCGGAGGTCCGTGGTTGTTCTGAGGCCTGGGGGTAGGTCGTTCCAGAGGGTTGGGCCCACCACAGAGAAGGTCCTTCCCCTGGGCGTCGCCCGCTGGCATTGCCTAGTGGATGGCACCCGGAGAAGTCCCTCTCTGTGGGAGCGAATCGGCCGCAGGGATGTATCTCTGGGCCAACACATAAAAGCTTCAGGCTCAAAGTAGCATTTGAAATTCCTCAAATTGCCAAAACCTTATTCAGGATCAGCTTCAGCTACTGTAATCTGCTCTGTTTGACTTTTTGCACGCAGCTGTAATTTAATTTGTCTAAAATCAGCAGGACGCAAGACCAAGAGCTCTGCAAAATAGGACTCAGGAGATCAATTTGAAGAAAATTTGATATGATCCCAAATCTTTTGCTGTACAACTGAGTTAGGATACTCTGGGTGTCTGGAATGTAAAACACAGGAAACAACAAAGATAACATTTGGTAGTTTTGGCTGAGTTGCTAAGCTCAGCCTAAGAAACAGACTAAGTTTAGTGATACAAGATAATATTAGTGAAATCATTTACACCAAGGATCTGAATGTGCTTTGACCAACAAGAGTTCCTTTTTTATACAGTAAATTTGCCTCCCAGAAATCATACGCTCCCATTCATAGTCTTACATCCCTCTAGAAGAAAATACCCCCACCCCGAAAAAAGATTGTCCACCTCCATCCTAATGACATCATCAGACGGCCTCCTGCATTTCTCCAAGTAGTTACAAGGTTGAGCTGTAACTTCCCATAGCCACATCTATTTTGGGCTATAATGCAGTATGGTCGGTAATGGCTTTCTGAACTATATTTGGTTTTCGTCAACAAACAAAATTTACAACATTGACTTTCCACAATATATGAACACAGTATATAAGTTTAAAATAAGAGCCATGGTGCTGCAGTGGTTAGAATGCAGTATTGACTGACTCTGCTCACTGCCAGGAGTTCAATCCTGACTGGCTCCAGCCTTCCATTCTTCTGAGGACCCATACACTCATAACTGATATAATTCAAGCATCTTAGAAATGGGATCTGTCAATCTCCATGGCTTTTATCCAATTCAAGGTCAACTCACAAGACAACATCTTTTAAGAGGTTATTCTGAAATTCATTTTGTTAGCATGTCCAGCTCTTCCACATATTAATTGGATAGATCTTGAGAACATCCATCAAAAGCTTTTGAGTAAACTTAGCAACATAAGTAAACTTAGTAAACAACATAAAATATATACATAGATAAATACAATAAAAACCAAATTAAATCTAACTATCCCTGCACTAAAATTCCCATTTTAAAATTAACATTTCCTAACCCCTGAGGTAGAGACTAACCTAGGCCGGCCAAGCAGAAAAAGTGAGTTTTTAATTTCTGACGGAAGGAGCGGAGGTCCGTAGTTGTTCTAATGTCGGGGGGAAGGTCGTTCCAGAGGGCTGGGCCCGCCACAGAGAAGTCCCTTCCCCTGGGCGTCGCCCGCTGACAAAGTCTAGTGGACGGCACCCGGAGAAGTCCCTCTCTGTGGGAGCGAATCGGCCGGGAGGATGTATGGGGCAGAATCCGATCCCGCAGATAGCTAGGTCCCGAGCCATGGAGCGCTTTAAAGATGAGAACTAGCACCTTGAAGCGCACCCGAAAGACGACAGGTAGCCAGTGCAGCTCGCGCAAGAGCGGTGTTACATGGGTATACCTTGCGGTACCCATTATTGCTCGCGCGGCTGCATTCTGGACCAGCTGAAGCCTTCGGGTGCACCTCAAGGGGAGCCCCATGTAGAGAGAGTTACAATAGTCCAGTCGGGATGTCACGAGAGCATGAGTGACTGTGCGAAGGGCGTCCTGATCCAATAGGGGGCGCAACTGGCGAACCAGGCGGACCTGGTAAAACGCCCTCCTGGCCACGGCTGGAACATGAAGGAAAATGAAATATATTTGTATAATTCTATGATGTGTAGAATATTTTTTCTTCCTTTCTTAATCAACATTAATCATTGGAAACCATTCCAGGCAAGGAGGAAGCAGTCTATCACTTAATGAATATATTGGATTTGCTGGTTTTAGATGTGACAGTGAACATCAATATAGCTTGAAAAGAAAAAAAAATAGAGAAACATGATGGATGGTCTATCAGTCATCCTTTGGCTAGTGAGCTATCTCTCATCTTCTAGTTCTAGGGGGCCCTTGGTGCTCTCTGAGCTTGGCTGTTTTCTTGCAAATATGTCATGAACCAACTAGGTAACATCATCAGTGCTAGTAGGGAGTGGGGTTTGCTCTCATTTTGTATTCTAGCTTTCCCTGCCAGCGTTGGTGTAAGTAGTCTTGGTGGTTCCTTGATTGTGCTGTTGTTTACTATTAGCTCCTTTGGCCATTCTTTCATAAGGGTATTGTTTGCTTGGGGATTAATGTTAAAGGTAAACGTTCCCCCACACATGCATGCTAGTCATTTCCGGCTCATCTCTGTTTCAAAGCCGAAGAGCCAGCGGTGTCCGAAGATGTCTCCATGGTCATGTGGTCAGCATGACTCAATGCCGAAGGTGCACAGAGTGCTGTGACCATCCCACCAAAGGTGGTTCCTATTTTTCTACTTGTATTTTTTATGTGCTTTTGAACGGCTAAGTTGGCAGAAGCTGGGACAAGTAACAGGAGCTCACTGCATCTTAACATCTTAGCCACTGAGCTACCATGTCCCTTGATCAATGTTAGTCTAATCTTAATCCTCATGTAAATTTCTGCTCAGCTGGGTGTTGATTGTTGGTGATGAGGCATTCAGGCCTTTTTGTTTCTTTTTTGGACTTTTGGATTGTCTCTTTTGAATGGTCTGAAGCTGCTATTTATATGGGCAGAGAGTTGGACTAGAAGACCTCCAAGGTCCCTTCCAGCCCTATGATTCTATGTCTATGTATGTGACTTTTGGTTAGCCAATTTGTCTGTTTGCCAGACTACCAGTAATTTGCTAGCACTTTTGGCCTTGGCTTGGTTTAGGAAAGTTATAGTTTCCCAGAGGAAACTATGGTTAAGCCTACCCGTGTGTTGCGACATTAAGGAGTTTTCATCATATCTTCTGCCTGCTAATTGGTGTTCATGGATGCAATCTGCTAGTCTTTTTCCTATTTGTCCTACATAGTGACTGTTGCGGGCTTTATGCTGTGTTTTGTAGATGACTCCCGCTTTTAATTGTGGGGCTGCTGGATCTTTTGGTTTGATTAGGATGTTTTGGAGTGCTTGACTTGGTCTTCTGGTTCCATACATGAATTGTCGTGGAGAAGTAATATTATCAAAATGAACCACCAGCATTCTGGATAATTCTCTTTGAGGGAAGAATTGTCTGTGATAAATTAAGAGATGCCTCAATGAATTTCTACTAAAATATTAAATATTCCTCAAGCTGCCATAGATCCTTTAAACCACTTTGAAAGAGCTCTTTTCCATTTATAGCCTGAAGCTGGATTGAGTGATATTTGTTAGTGAGACTTGAAATAAATGAGATTTGTCACGAGAGGGGGAAAAAATGGAACATACATATCCATTTAACAATTCTGAACTGAACAGCAATAAAAAAAAGAAACTCTATTTTCATGGATCATCGATGGCATCCCATCATCATGCAACTCTGAATAAGTAACAATCACTAAATCAATTAAAAGCATAGCTATATTTGATGTCCAAAACCTTTATATTTAGCTTCAATGGTGCATTTCTAAATTCTTTACATCATATTATCAGGTGGAAGAAATAAAAATGTTAAAACGTCTCCCATAACTGTATTTTACAAACCATAAAAACATGCTCAGGATTATTTTTTTCTGGATAAATATTATATGTCTAATCTTCGTGAAACCAAGCATAACTTACTTAATTTCCCACCCGAGAGCAATTCTAAGGAGTTGAACTTGGAGGAACAGTTGGTTTCCTTGAAAATGTTCCAGGTTTAAGGCTGCAAAGGTTATTTCTGCAGCTTTCCGGTTCCAATGTATTCATTTTACAAGCAAAGGTTTTATTCACCTGGGAGCAGATTATTCATTCAGAAAAGGTCCAGCAATAGAATGCAGCAGAGTTGACGGCTTTATGCTGCAAAAAAAATTGCTTTAGTTCAATTTTATGTTCAACATTGGACTGCTCTCAATTTGGGCTTGCTGAGATTTACTTAAGTAATTTTTTGAGGACAATGCAGGGATTTTTATAACACACCAGAATAAACACAGCTAAAATCGATGACGAAGATGATTTGGGATTGCTTGTTGAAACAGTCCTCCATATAACTTTAATTTCACATTCCTATACCCCAATTGATACAGAGTGATCATCAGTAAGTCATTATCTGAATCAATTCAGTTGAAATTAGACAAAACCACCATTCACACAGAGTGCTAACTGATGTACCTAATCATGCTTTGTTGAATAAGCTACAATTGTTCGATTCTTATATTGCACTTCATTAACATAACCACCATTGTAATTAAAAAGAAGCAATTAAAAATATTTTTAATGTAGATTACAAAATCCAGCAAGCAAAAAAAATCATCACACTACGCAAGCTCACCCAGAATTCTCCTATTCCTGTGGAAGTCTTTGGTGCCTGCAAAAGTCTGGCATAGTTAGGGCCCTCTGATTCTTTACTCACACAGATCAATTTTGTCAATAGGGTCTCACATCTGGTTTTCTGTGCACATTCTGACGTAGGCCTCCCAAGAGCATGAAGCTGACTCCTTGTCCTGATAAAACCTCTTTTTTTTAGGTTAAAGGGAATTCCTCCCCAGCAAAGTCCTGGCCAACAGTCTTTTATGAGATTTCACAGCTACAGACTTTTATTAGGCTTGGAGAGCTGCCAGACTGATATCTTCCAAACGCCACTCTTTAGCAGACAATACTTGGCAAGAAGTCAGGAACAGACTTTCCCCTAATGCAGGGGTCTGCAAAGTCGGCTCTTTTAAGACTGATGGACTTCAACTCCCAGAGTTCCCCAACCAGCATAGCTGGCTGGGGAATTCTGGGAGTTGAAGTCCACCAGTCTTAAAAGAGCCGACTTTGCAGACCCCTGCCCTAATGAATTCAACTAATTGTCTTCTGCAAACTCCCCTCCCCTTTAGCTCCTCTTTATTTTCTTTCACCAACCACCTGTGCCTTTACTCCTGAGTCAGCCCTTGTTCCTTAGCTATTCCTGTCTCCTGCCAGTATGTGCATGTACACATCAGGAATAGGCTCCAGCTGTTCTTCTGCCCGACTGATATCCAACTCCGAAGGCAGCTGATAACTGTTGGACAGCCCTGGCCCCATCTCTGCCTCCAATGCAGAGCTCTCATCAGAGCCTTCCCCAGACTCCAGGACTGGCCCATGTTCCTCCCCAAACTCCTCACTTTCTGAGTCTGCTATCAGCTCAGCTGGCCGCTGGCGGGCTACAATAGTGCATTGTACTCAAGCCACAACATTCTCCCTAAATGACACTAGCCACCCTCTATCCTACCTTTGTCGTCAACTCTGCTTTTAGAATTCCCATAGCTGGTGTCACAACAGATTCTCATTGAAAACCAAATGAGGTTCAGCTCACCCATCATATTAAGATTTAAGATCATATAACACGGCGGACAGATGGCTCACTAAAAACTTAGAGGTGACCCAAAATAAAAGGTTAATTTGGGCTGAAGTTGATACAAGTACAATATTAGACAGTCTTAAAACAGAGAATGCTGTTAATTGGGCTAGAACAATTCAGTCATCTACAACCAACTGGCTATCAGTCTCCAAAGCATTCTTTAATCTCTGCAATATGCTGAAGAAACATCTAGTAACTAACCTCTCTGCCAAAAGTTGTCAAGTGGGGCGTTCTTGCTGGTTTGATTTTGAATGCCGGTTGTTGAAAACAAAATTGGAGACTCACTCAGAGGAGTCCTATCACTCATACTAAGGAGTCCTATCACTCATACTAAGACATACTACAGCTAGTATGTAAGGGACATGGTGGCTCAGTGGTTAAGACACTGAGCTTGTCAATCAGAAAGGTTGGCAGTTTGGCTGTTCCAATCCCTAGCGCCGCGTAACAGAGTGAGCTCCCATTACTTGTCCCAGCTTCTGCCAACCTAGCAGTTCGACAGCACGTAAAAATGCAAGTAGAAAAATAGGGACCACTTTGGAGGGAAGGTAACAGCACTCCATGCACATTCAGCATTTAGTCATGCTGACCACATGACCACAGAGACGTCTTCTGACAGTGCTGGCTCTTTGGCTTTGAAATGGAGATGAGCATGACCTCCTAGAGTCGGGAACAACTGGCATATATGTGCGAGGGGAACCTTTATAATTAATATGAATGTATGTTGCTGTGTTGTGTGAATAAACCAACTTGATTGTGTGGATTTTAAGTCTTGGTTAAGCAAGATATAATTCACCCTATGTAGCCTCCACTAAGAGAGAGTGAGAGAATGGGGTAGGAGAGAGGGAGGGAGACAAGGGAAAAGAAGGGAGGTTTCAAATGTCAACATCTCACAAACTTCAAACCTTCTCAGCTATTTTTCTATTTGCTTGTTTCATTTAAAAAAAGGTATAATAGGGCTACCTACCTACCACTTCACATTGATATTGAATCATCTTGACCCAGTTACAGACTGCTACTTTCTTTATAACATTCTTAGCACAATGGATTTATTCAAACCAGCCCGCAATTAATGTCAGCTTATCAAAATAATGACTTGTGGGGGTGTGCAAAGTATTTCACCATGCTTATCAAAGAAACCAAATTAGACATTCCACAGTTCACTTAACATGGGATTCCTTCATTATGAAGGATTGCAGGAGTTCATGTGGAGCACAAAATAAGAATGAATAGCTCCTGAGGGGAATTACAGGTGGTGAAGAAGGAGGAGGAGGAGGAGGAGGAGGAGGAGGAGGAGGAGGAGGAGGAGGAGAAGAAGAAGAAGAAGAAGAAGAGGAGGAGGAGGAGGAGGAGGAGGAGGAGGAGGAGGAGAAGAAGAAGAAGAAGAAGAAGAAGAGGAGGAGGAGGAGGAGGAGGAGGGGAGGAGGAGGAGGAGGAGGAGGAGGAGGAGGAAGAGGAGGAGGAGGAGGAGGAGGAGGAGAAGAAGAAGAAGAAGAAGAAGAAGAAGAAGAAGAAGAAGAAGAGGAGAGGAGGAGGAGGAGGAGGAGGGAGGAGGAGGAGGAGGAGGAGGAGGAGGAGGAGGAGAAGAAGAAGAAGAAGAAGAAGAAGAGGAGGAGGAGGAGGAGGAGGAGGAGGAAGAGGAGGAGGAGAAGAAGAAGAAGAAGAAGAAGAAGAAGAAGAAGAAGAAGAAGAAGAAGAAGAAGAAGAAGAAGAAGAAGAAGAAAGAAGAAGAAAGAAGAAGAAGAAGAAGAAGAAGAAAAGAAAAGAAGAAAGAAGAAGAAGAAGAAGAAGAAGAAGAAGAAGAAGAAGAAGAAGAAGAAGAAGAAGAAAGAAGAAGAAGAAGATTATTGCTTTAGTCCAATTTACAAACAAAAGAATAGTAGGGAAAAATGAAATCAAGAAACTCACTGCAAAAAATAAAGCACCAGGACCATGAATCGTTCTGCTGACCTTAATGGGAGAAGTAAGAGATAATTAGTTTTCAGCATAAGAGCAAAAGGTTTTGTGCAATTTAGAACATAGAGTGGTCCTGATTTAATAATGTGTTCAAATACGTTGCAGGATCCTGACCTTTCCTGGCATTGCTTGATCAAAATGCTTTTTTCCTGACTTCAGCATGCATTAGGCAGGCTTTTCAGGAAACGGGGTTTATTTTTAGCTCCCTGTAAAGTTTTTTTTTTTTTAAAAGAGGAGGGGAGGAGGGAAGGAAAGAGAGAAAGAGGGAGAATCAGTTTTTAGAAATGTCAGTATCTGAAAATAAAATGAAAAATGATCTGTCCTTTCTGCTGAACGAAATGAATACAAGAGATGAAAATCAGTTTTTCAAACCTAAATTTAGATATAGATATAGAATATAGATATATAGAGAATTCTTTTTTATTGGACCCACAAGGAATTTGTCTTTGGTGCATATGCTCTCCGTGTACATAAAGAGAATAAAAACATTCATCAAGAATCAAAAGATACAACACTTAGTGATAGTCAAGGTACTAATGAGCTATCAAATCATACTAGGAAACACACAAAACGATATAAATTGAAAGATACAAGCACCATGGTTATAGTCATAAGTGGGAAGAGATAGATACTAGGAAGGAAGAGAAGAATAATAGTAATATAGTCTTAGTAAATTATTTGACAGTGTTGTGGGAATTAGTTGTTAAGCAGAGTGATGGCATGGGGGGGGGGGGAACTGTCTTTGTGTCTAGTTGTTTGGTGTGCAGTGCCCTATAGCAGGGGTCTCCAACCTTTGCAACTTTAAGTCTGAAGGACTTCAGCTCCCAGACTTCTCCAGCCAGCAAGCTTAAGTTGCAAAGGTTGGAGACCCCTGCCCTATAGCATCATTTTGAGGGTAGAAGTTGAAACAATTTATGTCCAGAATGGGAGGGGTCTGTAGATATTTTCACAGCCCTCTTTTTGACTCGTGCAGTATACCGGGTCCTCAGTGGAAAGCAAATTGGCAGCAATTGTTTTTTCTGCAGTTCTAATTATCCCTTGAAGTCTGTGTCTGTCTCGTTGGGTTGCAGAGCCAAACCAGACAGTTATGGAGGTACAGATGACAGACTCATTCTAAATCTGAGTTGCTCGATTGAGATCCAAGCCATAAGCAACTCATCCAAAGCCTTGGGTACAGCCTCCTGCTTCAGAAGACTTTTTTTTTAAATTCTCCAGTTATAATGTTTAATTGATTATAGTGAGAAATCCTTAACCATTTGAGCAATAATCATATGAATTCTAATTCACTTAATTTAATTGGAATCAAATTAAACAAATGGCATTTATGATCTGTTTCTATCATTTAAAAAAAAATCTGGATCTTACCATGCTACTCAAGGTCTAAGAAAGGTTGTCAGCCTAAACGCACACCCCTGATGATAAAGGATTGAAGGAGTGATCTAAGGAGCTTGTCTAGACATGTCTATGTAAGAGAGGTGAGATGACACTTTGCATTTTATACTCTGCTGTGTACTTTTTCAATTCTTTGCCCAGTGTGTCACCTTCAGCATCTGTTCTTAATATCTCTGAACTAAGGTTGTACATTTAAGACTACCCTTGTCAGAGAGAGAGATTAGTGGGAGGAGGAGAGGTCAAGCAGGGGATCAGCCTGGAGTCATTACATAGACACAAGAGGACAAGGTTAGGCCAACCAAGTGAATTTGAGCCAAAAAAACCCAATGCAATCCTAAATTGCATTAACAATCAAGGGATGCTATCAAGATTAAGGGAGGTACTAATACAATTCTATAAAGCCTTAGTAAGACCACACCTATAATACGGCTCCAGTTTTGGTCACCACACTATAAAAATGATGTTGAGACTCTAGAAAAAGAGCAGAGAAGAGCAACCAAGACATATGAAGAATGGTTACAGGAACTGGGCCTGGCTAGTCTAGGGAAGAGACGGATCAGGGGAGACAGGATAACAGTCTTCCAATATTTGAGGGGCTGCCACATAGAGGAGGGGATCAAGCTATTTTCCAAAGCACCTGAAGGCCAAACAAGGAATAATGGATGGAAACTGAACAAGGGGATATTCAATCTGGAAATAAGGAGGAATTTTTTGACAATCAACCAACAGACCAGAAGTTGCCTTCAGAAGTTTCATCACTGGAAGCTTTCAAGAAGAGACTGGACTGCCATTGTCAGAAATGGTTTAGAGTCTCCTGCTTTGGCAGGAGTGGGGGGTGGGGATTGGACTAGATGACCTACAAGATCCCTTCCAACTCTGTTAAACTGTTAAAGATCCGATCCCCTTCTTGAACACTGTTGAATCTTAACCTAGTCTTTCCCAGGGGCAAACTACCAGTCTGGGAAGATTCTTGCAAAATAGGCAATAGAATAATGAAGTAGCTAGTTTAAAACATCCTTAAGTGTGAGTCTGGTTGGCTCTGACAATCCCTCTCCAATAATGTTATATACTTTATGGACAAAATATTACATAGATAGCTTACATAATTACATTTGTGATAATTTACCGCTGCAGGGTTTTTTTTCCCTTTAATATTTTGCTGCAAGGTTTTCATTCAAAAGTAAAATAAAAATGTTCTAGGGGGAAATGTCCCGGCTTCAAGCAAAACTCTGCAGCCAAGAATACAAAAGAGCCTTCAACATCCTACAGGTTACCCAGAATGTAGCTCTTTCCAAGTCCGGCCAGCCAGAATGATCAGCACTTGAGCAATGAATTCCTCTGCCACTCTGCCTAGCCTCATTTCATTGTGTGAACATTGCCAGCAAATCTTATTTGGCAGGATGGAAATGAAAGGTATGCAGGCAAGGCATCCACTACTCCCACTGGGAAAGAACTTTGCATTGTCCTAAGTGGCTCAAGAGAAGTCTACAGCAGTCCTCAGGAAATGTAATTTCTTAGACTCCTTACACCTAGCGTGCTATATAGCTGTGATGGCGAAGCTATGGCAGAGATGCCACAGGTCGTAGGCGGAGCCATTTCTGGGGGCACACGAGCCATTGCCCTATCATCTGCAGCACACATGTGAACACTGGCCAATTGATTTCAGCCATTATTTTTGGCTGTTTTTCGCCCTGAAGCCTCCAGAGTGTAAAAAACCACCCAACTCACAAACAGAAGTTCGGGGACAGATTTCCAGTTTGTGCATTGGGCTATTGTTTGCCCTCCCGAGGCTTCAGGCACGGGACCTAGCTATCTGCGAGATCGCATCCTGCCCCATGCATCCCTTCGACCAATTCGCTCGCACAGAGAGGGACTTCTCCGAGTGCCGTCCACTAGGCAATGCAAGCGGGCGACTCCCAGGGGAAGGGCCTTCTCTGTCGCAGGCCCTATCCTATGGAACGACCTACCCCCCCCCCCGACCTCAGAACAACTCCGGACCTCCGCTCCTTCCGCCGAAAGCTCAAAACGTATTTCTTCCAGCAGGCCGGCCTGGCCTAATCTATCTTTCCTGCCTCCAGTCTGTATATTTAAATTTTTAATTGGGTTTTTAGGGGGTTTTAGTGTTTTAGGATTTTAGGTTTTAGCGCAGGGTTATAGTAGTTTAATCTGATTTTAGATATTTATATTGTTTTATGTTTGTATGTTTTATAATCCCCTGTGCACCGCCCCGAGTCCCTTTGTGGAGAGGGAGCGGTATACAAATAAAAATTTGATTGATTGATTGATTCAGGGAAGCCTCCTGAAGCCTCCGGAGGGGGAAAAACACGCTAACATGCAAACTGGAAGTCAGAAAACAGGCATTCCCAGCTCCAGAGGGCCTCCGGGGAGTGGAGAAGGCCGTTTTTGCCCTCCCCAGGCTCCTAGAAAGCCTTTGGAGCCTGGGGAGGGCGGAAAATGGGCCCAACGTGCCATCGCGTAACAAAAGCAGGAGGAGGGCGGGGGTCGTATCCATGTGCAGGGAGGGAGGGTGCATAGAATTATGGGTGTGGGCACATGCGCATACACGCACACGATCCCCCGGCCCTCCCCCCACTTTTGGCACGCGATGGCAAAAAGATTAGCCATCACTGCTATATAGTAACACATGACGCCCCGGAGAGAGGAAAAGGGGAATAAATGACACCCCCTGTTTTCCTCTCATTGGTTGGACTGACTCTGACTAAGAAGTCAATCAGAAAGGCAGTTTCATGTAAGGGTTCAAGTGCCAGAATAGATATGAAGAGAGCAAATGGACTCATCCTGTCTTTAATATAGAGGCAAACTGCCAGTATAAGAAGCTGGCTGTTAAGACCTCAGGTTGGATGACTCTTTCTCAGCTCAACCCAGGGGTGAAGTGCTACTGGTTTGGACCGGTTTACCCAAACCAGTAGTAAAAAAAGTAAAAATGCTACTGGTTTGGGCGAACCAGTATTTCCGATGATCAGCTGTGACGCGTTATTTATATTCTGCTTGTGCAGAATGCGGCCGCGCGGGGGATTTTGGGAGTCTCTCGTTACTCCCATGTAACACCTCTCTTGCGCGAGCTGCAGTGGCTGCTTGTGGTCTTCCGGGTGCGCTTCAAGGTGTTAGTAACCATCTTTAAAGCGCTCCATGGCACGGGTCCTGGTTACTTGAGAGACCGTCTCCTGCCACATACCTCCCTTCGACCTGTCCGCTCCCACAGAGTGGGCTTCCTCAGGGTGCCGTCAGCCGGTCAATGCCGGCTGGCGACTCCCAGGGGAAGGGCCTTCTGTGTGGCGGGTCCGGCCCTCTGGAACGACCTGCCCCCCGATATCTGTACCATCACAGACCTACGCCTCTTCCGTCAGATGTTAAAAGCACATTTCTTTCATCTAGCCGGCCTGACATAGACTAAGGGTATAATTTTAAATTTTGATATTTATTGGTTTTAATTTTTACAGTGTCCAAATTTTAGCACAGATTTAATAATTTAATTGTTTTTTATATTTTGTATGTGTTGTTGGGTTTTTATCTTTCTGTGCACCACCCATAATAATAATAATAATGATAATAATAATAATAATAATGATAATAATAATAATAATAATAATAATAATAATAATAATAATAATAATAATAATAATAATAATAATAATAATAATAATAATAATAATAATAATAATAATAATAATAATAATAATAATAATAATAATAATAGCTAGAAAGCAGGATCTCCTGCTTCCTAGCTGATCTTAATCACCTGGCCCAGTGGATTTCCTCCCCCTCTGTTCTACTTACCTTTGCAGGTGCGCTCGGTAGCAGGCTCCGCCCACCTGCCCGGACATCATCACTTCCATTTTTGATGCTCTGTGGATACGCGGAAGATCCTACACATGCATGGAGGTGGTGCATGTGAATGGAGCAAGTTTGTGCGTGCTCGTGTTTTGAACCGGTAGTGAAGGTAAGTAGATTTCACCCCTGGCCCAACCCACCTCACAGGGTTGTTGTCATGGGTATGAGTTGCTGTTTCTCATAGGAGGAGGAAAGAATAGATTTGGTAACTTGAGTTGTACCAAGAAAAATGGGAATATACTGTAAGTCAGATAAATAAGTAAACAGGAGCAAAGAAAAGATTCTACTAGAGAGAAATTCCCTGAGGATGGGCTCCAGTGTGAAACTGAAAGGTCAGAAGACTAAACCTCTGGTCCCAGGGACCGACCCAGATTGGATCCTGCAAAATCCTATGCAGTGGTGGGTTCTGGATCCTGTTGCAACTGGTACAGTACAATGGGACCAGGCGCCCACCACATGCACATGTGCACCATGCACATGCATACTTACCGCCCACAAAGCTCCAGCTGCCCAGCAGAGCATCGCACAGGCACCGTATGCTCCATGCGTGTGCGCAGAAGCCCCGATTGGCTCAAATACAGGTAAGGATGGTGGGTGGGAATGGTACCTGGTGCTCCCAGCAGGCACCGGTATGCCTGTACCAGGACATACCAGTCGTATCCCCCACTGATGCTGTGAGAGGTATATTTGCCTTAATTCAAGCAAGGAAAAGCTTTGGAAGAACTTCAATAGCCAAGGCAAAGACAGTCTGTACCTCAGAGCTTTCTATGGTAAAGCCCCCTTAAACTTGGCTCTGAACTGTAAATTGAGCCCCTTGAAACTTGGCTCAGCAGTTCTGCGTTACAAATACCACGTGTGGTTCGAATCCCTGGTGTCACATAACAGAGTGAGCTCCCATTACTTGTCCCACCTTCTGTCAACCTAGCAGTTCGAAATCATATAAAAATGCAAGTAGAAAAGATAGGGACCACTTTGGTGGGATGGTAACAGCGTTCTGTGTGCCTTTCGGCGATGAGTCATGCCGGCCACATGACCACAGAGATGTCTTCGGACAGCGCTGTCTCTGGCTTTGAAACGGAGATGAGCACTGCCCCCTAGAGTTGGGAATGACTAGCATATATGTGCAAGGGGAACCTTTATATTTACCTAAATTTATCTCTGAATTATAAATTGAGCCCCCTTAAACTTGCCTCTGAATTGCAAATTGAAATTATCAAAAAAAGGGGGAAATTATTAAAAAGAAATTGGGGATTTATCTGCATATCATGAATCAGGTTGAATTAAAATTAAATATATAGTTTTGGTGACATCCATTGTTATGCTGTTGGTAAACCATGTCTCCCTTCAGCTTGGAAAAAAGCGATAGCTTTCTCCAACATAATTTCATTTGAGTCCATCAGTTGATTTTATTTTATTTTTTGCTCCCCTTGCCATTCTCCAATTAGGTCTTCTCCAAACTCTGTCCAGTCCAGCTACAAGCTCAGAACTCTTCATTTCTAAAAAGAGAGAACTTAAAAGAACATGCTTACAAAAAGCTTTCCGAGAATTGCACAACCTTATTAAGGAATAACCCTTCCGAAATGACACTTCAGACATTGATCTCTATTTCATTTCATGCCCTCTGAAGAAGTATCCATTTTCACCTCAGAGGCAAATCTCCAAAGAAGGGAGACAGATTCTTTATTTGTGGTGGGAGTGTGTTTCTATCCTTGAGCGCCTAATGTATTTTTAAAGAAGGAGACACAAAACAGCTGGAAGGAAGCAGGCTGTTAAAATTTCATCAGTGTGCAAAAGCAACAAGGAAAAAAAACCACTAAATCAGCAAATCGGAGGATCCTCACATATTGTTTCCCTGCTTGACTCTGTGCTTCTGGAACCTGCAATAGGAGGGAGTAATTAAGATTAACAGATTGGCATGGGGAATACGGCAAAATAAATTGATGTTGACCCAGCTGCTAATAGGGCAATCAACGTTCTCTTGCAAGCAAACCAAGGCTATCATCAGAAAGCATCATGGGCGACCAGAGCTGAATTAAGACAGAACACCAAATATATCTGTTTCAAATGCAGCTTGTCTAGATGTCAGCTGCTCGTCATGCTTTCATGTGCAGTTTGATTTTTAAAAAATCATGAAAGCCCCTTGCATTCGGAATTACAGAATAACAGAATTGGATAGCAAATGGGAGTGCTTCACATCCAATCCTCTGCTCAAATAATGTAAAGGTAAAGGTTCCCCCGTACATATGTGCTAGTTGTTTCCGGCTCTAGAGGGCGGTGCTCATCTCCGTTTCTAAGATGAGGAGCCAGCACTGTCCGAAGACGTCTCCGTGGTCATGTGGCTGGCATGACTAAATGGCAAAGGTGCATGGAACGCGGTTACCTTCCCACCAAAGTGGTCCCTATTTTTCTATTTGCATTTTTTACAGGCTTTTGAACTGCTAGGTTGGCAGAAGCTGGGACAAGTAATGGGAGCTCACTCTGTTACCCGGGCCCTAGGGATTCGAACTGCCAATCTTCTTATCGCATCCCCTTTTTGTTCAAATAGGAGACCCTAAATCATTCTGGAAAAATGCTTTATCCAATCTTTTCTTGAAAACCTCCAGCTATGGCGAAGGCACAACTTTCAGAGGCAAATCATTCCACTTATTAATTGTTCTCACTGTCAGAAAGTTTCTCCTTAATTCTAGACTGGATCTTTCTTTGCTAAGCTTCCATCCAATAGTTCTTGTCCTGCCTTCAGGTTCTTTGGATAATAAGTTGACCCTTTCTTCTCTGTGATAGCCTGTCAAATATGGAAAGACTGCTACATATCACTCCTAGTCATGCTCTTCATTAGACTAGACATACCCAGTCCCTGCAACCATCCATTGTATGCTTTAATCTCCAATCTCCTAATCCAGGGGCCTGCAAAGTCGGCTCTTTTAAGACTGGTGGACTTCAACTCCCAGAATTCCCCAGCCAGCATAGCTGGCTGGGGAATTCTGGGAGTTGAAGTCCACCAGTCTTAAAAGAGCCGACTTTGCAGACCCCTGCTTTGTTGCTCTTCTCTGCACTCCTTCGAGAATCTCAACAACTTTTTTGTATTGTGCTCCTTAGAGTCCCAACAGGAAGCAATTGTTGGAGCTAAGTAGCCACCATGAGAAAGAGTTGGCAAAACAACTAGCTCAGTTCAAATTGGATCTGACCAAGAGGGAGGCTCACGAGAAACACTTCACTGAGGACTGAGTCCCTTTGGGGAGATAGGGCGGTATATAAATTTGATAAAATAAAATAAATAAATAAAAGCATACATCCCTGCGGCTGATTCGCTCCCATAGAAAGGGCCTTCTCCGGGTGCCGTCCACTAGGCAGTGCCAGCGGTCGACGCCCAGGGGAAGGGCCTTCTCTGTGATGGGGCCAACCCTCTGGAACGACCTACCCCCCCGAACTGAGAACAACCACGGACCTCCACTCCTTCCGCCAAAAGCTAAAAACTTACTTTTTTCATCTGGCCGGCCTGGCCTAATCTACCCTTCCTAGGTTTGTAATATAAATTCAAATTGTTTTAATAGGGATTGCTGGGATTAGTATAAAGGGTTTTAAGGTTTTAAGGTTTTAAACTTTTAGCGCAGGTAAATTATTTAATTCCATTTTAAGTATTGTATTGTTGTATTTATATATGTTTTTAAAGTCCTGTGCACCGCCCCGAGTCCCTTCGGGGAGAGGGTGCGGTCTACAAATCAAATAAATTGAAATTGAATTGAATTGAATAGCATAGGCTTTCCAAGCAGAGAGGAGATGTGCAGGAGGGCAAGACTCCTGGAGGCTCAACGAGCTGAGATGGTCAGCAATTCCAGGCCATGATGCAGTGCCACTAGAACAGCGGTTCTCAACCTGTGGGTCAGAACCCCTTTGGGGGTCGAACGACCCTTTCACAGGGGTCGCTTAAGACCATCGGAAAACACATCTTTTCGGGGGGGAAATACAGAAAACATAAAACAATGTTATGGTTGAGGGGTCACCATAACATGAGGAACTGTGTTAAAGGGTCGCGGCATTAGGAAGGTTGAGACCCACTGCACTAGAACAAGGCCCACCAGCTCTTTGCCACCAACGGCACTTCCCTCCAGCCTTCGCCCAAAGCCCCACACCAGGAGGCTGAAGCAGACCCCAAGTCAGAATTTCTGCCCCTCTCTGACCCACACAAAAAGACCCAGAAGGGGGAGACTCTCTGCAGCAACACATTCATTGCACATATCTGGCACAGGGGCAGTAATTTGAGGACCCCTGATTTAATGCAATATGAAAATGCAAATCATTTTTCTGCAGACCACCCAAATTTTTTGCAGAACAGCAGTGGTCCAAGGACCATCAGTTGGTGACTGCTGTTTTAAAGCAGCATGCTAATCTCCTACAATATCATTGCCTCCAAGAATGTGACTAGGCCCCTATGGATCTCAGAGAGATGCTTAACAATAAAAGTGTATGTTTTTTCAGCCTGGTCTTTGTTTGTTGATTTGTTGAATTACAGCTTTCCAAACATCCATTCCTGCTGTCTGGAAGTTTGGCTTCTCTAAAAAAAAAAAAGTGAAACAAAAAACCTAGGAATAGTTTTCTAGTTTTGGGCCCATTGCTTCGAAAACAGTCTGATGTGGCCTAAAGACGTGCCTCAGGGAAATCAGCTTACACTGAACCTCTTAAATTTTTAATTCTGTATCATTTACTGGTGAAAAGAACAACATAAACATTGAAATCGTCTCTACGGCAACATCAGACCAACACAGAAGGCAAAGCCATGGCTCATAAATCCTTAGGAAAGAAATTAGCTTTTTTCCCCCCCTCAACCCGAAAATGAAGAAACAATTCTCTTTGTGAGGATCCCCGATCCATCAGCCAGGAACTGGGCTGAGGCCTGCCAAGTTGCTGAGAACGAATAATGAAATGATTTGCACATCCCTCTCCCACCCAATCAATCAGTTGAAGCTCACGAGGGAAGCGAATTATTTTCTTATTTAACCGAACTAGTTTTTAATGGCAAGCAATAACATTTCGTCTGTTTTAAGAACCTCTTCAGTGACACTTTGAAAAGAAAAGGAAATCGGTGTAGTCATTAGCCCTTCTTTAGTAGCAAGGATTTATTTTCAAACACTTTGTCCTTTTTCTTGATTACATAAATAGTAATGTAGTCTTTCTATTAAACAAACAGTAAGGAGAAAGAAGAGGAGGAGGAGGAGGAGGAGGAGGAGGAGGAGGAGGAGGAGGAGGAGGAGGAGGAGGATTAATTGTAGTTAAAGTACCCAAAAGGCAAACTGTACTGAAGTTTCCCTTGAAAATTGCCTTTGACTCAAACATTTTATTCTGAGGAAGTGTTATGGCCCACCAGCAGAGCTGGCAGCATTTTCAGACAGTGAAGAGGTTGGGGAGGAACATGAGCCAGTCCTGGAGTCTGGGGAAGGCTCTGATGAGGGCTCTGTGTGGGAGGCAAAGAGGGGGCCAGGGCCGTATGCCAGCTATCAGTTACCTTCAGAGTCAGACAGTGGTGAGGCAGATGAACAGCTGGAGCCTGTTCCCAGTGTGCACATGCACAGAGTTGCCAGACGAAGGGAACAGCTAAAGAAGAGAGGTCAACTTGGGAGTAAGGCCACAGATGGACGATGAATGGCCCCTCCCAGAGGAAATAAAAGAGGAGCGAAAGGGGAGTGGAGTTTGCAGGAGACAATTAGTTCGCTTAATTGGTTCGTGACTCTCCGAGACTCTTTGCCAAGTTTTGCAGATATCGGCCTGGCAGCTCTCCAAGCCAGATTAGGTCTGTGACTGTACATCCTCCCTTGAAAGACTTTGCTGGATGTGAATGAGCAGAATTCACAGTACATTAATAAAAGGAGGTTTTGTCGGGACAAGGAATTTGCTACATGCTCTTGGGAAGCCTCAGTCAGAACAGGAGGAATGACTGATTCTTGGGTGAGAGTTTGCATGAAAGGGCATAACCAAGTGACTGAAATGTATTTATTTGCAAATCACACTTGTGTCATTGACTAGTAATGTTGGTATTTATTTATTTTGATGCCTGACTCCTGGGCTTTCCAGAGATACCTGCTTAATCATGGTGGAAAGCAGGGTTCTGGATATTGGACTCAATGAAACCTGTTTCTCCAATTACCATTGTCAGGCACAAAGACTCAGCACCATTAGTTAGGTTGAAGACAGATTTATTTAATCTGGTCAATTTAACACCTAACCCTAACTCAATTGGCACCAGATAAGGGTCAATGGAATTCAGGAGGAATTGAACTTGGAGCACTTGTGGAAATGCAATGACTCTAAGCTGATGACCTGTTTGACTCCACCCTCTAACTCTGCCTAATGTTCTCCTACCACGATGTGGTAATCCTTTCCAAACTCTTCCAAGTTGACTTCTTTATTGTTTCGCACCTATACACAACATCTTACAAGCTAAAGATTCTACTCCATCTGTAACATACTCTTTGAACTACCATGCTTCCCTGAAAATAAGACCTCCTCAGATAATAAGCCCAACCGGGTTTTTGAGCACATGTGCTAAAATAAGCCCTCCCCTGAAAATAAGCCCTCCCTGAAAATAAGCTCTCCCTGAAAATATGCGACACAGCAGCACCCATGAGGTGATCGCACTCATCACCTCCTGTACCTCAAAAATAACAAGACCTCCCCAAAAATAAGGCCAAGTGCTTATTTTGGGGAGGGGGTCAAAAGAAAATAAGACCCTGTCTTATTTCCAGGGAAACGCAGTATTAGGGAACTATTAAGGCAGGGCTATTATCTCTGACTTTCTCTCACACTTGATATATGGGCTCAATTCCCTCTTATTCCTCCTGAGAGGTACCCCCTCCTGGATGGGATTCCACATTTTCATTGCATTCCATCAAACCAACACTATTCTTTTTTCTCTTCCACTATAAGAAAACACTGTGGAAAGGTTGCTTGTGAATTAACCCACACATAGATATGCAGCTTCTCTGATAGAAAAGACAAAGTAAGTGAGCTTGGACACCATGTGTAATCAAAGTTGACTCAATAGACCACAAACTGGGTCCATGCACTCACAAAGACAAAAATAAAATAAGGTTTACCATAATGTGCAAATCAAGCTACACTATTCTTTTTTATAAGGAAAACTGTGACTATATCTAAATATCTCAGTGAATAATAACTCCTTTTTGTAATCTTGTAAGTATCACTGAAGTCTGAAATAAAAATAACATCTTTGGTAAAATATTTATTTTAATTACAGTTTGTTTTACCAAAGATGTTATTTTTATTTCAGACATTGGTTAATTATGAGAAGAAAGCCAAGATCAGATCAGATTGATACTGAGTTGTAAGATCTACAGAAAACTATAGTGTTTTAAGACAGACAGACACATAAATATACTAGAATTACAGGTACAAATAAATCAATTCTGTAGTGTTGCCAAGAAAATTGATGTACATTTGCATAAAATCTCCAGACGAGATTTTATTTAATTGCTACAACACTATAGCGAGTACTTTTTTTCTTTTTTATGTTGCACTTTGCATAATAGTATACTCAATTATCCACGTACATATTACCACTGCTTATTTCCACAGTTAGGCATTTGATTGCATGTATAGTGTGTTATATACCTCCAATAAAAGCAGAATTTAATAAGGATAGATGCTCAGGGCCGTGGGCGCTGAACTGATGCAAGGACAACGAATAAAAACTTGTTTTAGTCGATCAAAGGAATTAACAAAAATGTCTGGATTCCCCAAGCAATTTCCAGCTTCTGGTTTGCAACAGATTAGCTTCATTTTTGTTTTGTTTTTTAAGTCTCAGGTGTTGTATCACAGGTGGGTTTTCAGAAAGGAACACCCTCAAGTGGATTGAAGAAACATATCTTCATAGAAGCTGCTTTTTTAATTCCTTTCTCAGAAATTCACACTCTCTCCTCTTCTTCGGCTCTTGATGGAGAGGAAATCAACCTTCCATCTGTCGGGGCTGCAGTGATCTATACCAAATCAATACTCAGGCTCCCTTCGCATTAAAGCATGTCCCCCCCCCCTCCCCTTCCTTCCCATCTCATCATTTTGGAAAGAATAGCCAGCCCTTGTCAAGGAGAGCCACTCTGGCTAATTGGACTCCTGCTCTAAATGCATCTGAGGCCCCAGCAAAGTCAGATCTAATGGAAGGGCAAAAGGCTAATGCATGACTAGATGAGAGTCACTCCATCTTTGAAAAGTGGATCAGGGGATGGGTGGGTGGGGAGATGCTTCCCCCCACCCCTCTTTTTCTTTAATCCCTTAATGAGGAGGAAATTGCCTCCAGAAAGCAAATGACATTGCATTAAATGTGAGACACTTCTGCTTTCAAGGTTCTCACTTGCACGTCTCCCAACATCTGTCTTTGGCCTTTCAGCATCGTCCTTGATGAAGCTCCAGGAGAAAGGTTCTGATGCTGAGTCAGCTCCCCAGCACTCTGACTTTGCCCTGTTCTGCTCTATATCCTACTCCAGCAGGCTGAAGCTAAGCTAGCCTGCCAAGAGAACTGGCTCACTAATAAAGACAATCTGGGATATTAAAAGAGGAAGGAGTCAAACCAAAGTAAGAAGGATGACCTTCCCTAACTCACACAGACTGGCGTACCAGAGGGAAGATACGGAATGGAGAAATGAATGACCGTCTTTCCCTACATCAAGAGTGAAGAAGGAAACTCCCATTTCTTGATTTATTAATGCAGGAAGGAAAGGGAAAGAATAATGTGCCTGTTCAGCAAAAAAAAAAACAAATTAGAAAAGGCCAAAGTACTTAAAATGGAAGGTGGTTAGAAAACTATCTATCTATCTCCGTGCTAATGAAAAGAAAATGAAATTTTCGTCACCAGCCAATTCAGAGTCTGCCAGCAGTAAAGGACACCGTTGGCAAATTGATAAATTTTGCATAGTTGCACAAGGCCTTTGATATTTTCAGCATACTTTATATTATAATCAGTGCTGTTGAGCATGATTGATTCTAAGTTGGCTGATCTTGGAGAGAAATGGGATATTGAAGACTCATCGGGAGAAACTCAGGACTGTATCTTACTCAGCCATTTTTTCAGCTTCAGCAGATTTTCACCTTCTCATCCTTTCCATCTCTCTGAATACACTACTACTGCTGTCTGCCACTCAGCAAAATATGGCAAATTGTGAATTCTTGGGTTCCTTTTTATGAATGGGGATATTACTGAAATTAAACCATAGATGTCCTGCTGCTTAGTGCTATTAATGTTTAATTTTTGGTCCTCCTTGAAATGACCTTAAGAATCCTACACAGTGTCGAAAAGTGACAGTAGTGGTAATAATATATCACTTTCATAATGGCCATAAAGCAAATTCATGGCAGAGTGGTTAGAGGAGGGGACCCTAACTCACTGGTAGCCTCGCATTGCAATTTAACAAGGACATACATTCAATTTTGCAGCTACCACAATTGTTGGCCGAGCAGGGACAAAAATAACCAGAGAAATGATTGAAGCCTGGAAAATGGACCCCTTGCCAATCAGTAGGAGTACTGATTTACCACCAGCTTATTAGGTACTTAGTTGCTGAGGGAGCAGTGGCATAAAGAAACAACAATTAATGACAACAGTTAACCGTCAACACCCTAATTGACAACTAAAAAAACTACACACAATCAGGCACCAAATAAATACAATATGTAAAACAGCCCAGTGCACATATTCTCAGTTCCCTGAGAAGTTTCCTGAGAATGGGCTCCTGTGAAAGGCCAAAAGCTTGGAAGAATAAACCTATAGTCCTGATTACTGACTCAGACTGGATTCTGCAACATTATCCTGGGACATGTATACTTGCCTTCATTTGGATGAAGATGATGATTCCATGTTTGTGTCTTGGATCATCCTACATTCTCTATTGATTGAGCTTCAGGCAAGAATCGTAAATAATGCAGCCAAATTGGCTTTTATTTTGGCACAAAAAAAACCCCTCTCTGGACTATCACAATTTATACAAGGCTGAGACAGCATCTTTGCAACCTATTGGCCTTTGTTGACCATTTGAGAAAATCCATTAATCTGCTTTTCAGTTCAGCTTTGGGTGCTGAGTGAAAGACAAAGACAAATTCCTTGTGTGACCAATCACACTTGGCCAATAAAGAATTCTGTTCTGTTCTGTTCTGTTCTGTTCTGTTCTACTCTACTCTACTCTACTCTACTTATTCTATTCTATTCTATTTTATTCTATTCTATTCTATTCTATTCTATTCTATTCTATTATATTATATTATATTATATTTTATTATAGTCTACTGGTTTGATCTTGGACATTGTCCATGGTTTTAAGCATGTACTCTGTTACTGATCTACATATCTTTATTTTTGTGTGCCTTTCAAGTGATCTAATGTAGTTTTTTTCTTTGATCATATCACTTCTAGATGAATTGAAATCAAGTGCAAATCTTTTAAAGATTTACAGTCTTATACACACACAAAAAGCTTCCAAATGTGGTTTTGGAAAGCTAATTTATTTTTAGAGGAGAACAAGTCAAAGGATCCTTTCCTTTATTTTTAGTCCACAGACAGTGCCAAGAAAAGTTGTAGGTTACTATAACATATACAGCTGCCTGCTCTTTGAGAAAGAAGTTGCAAGGAAGCAGAAGGAGGTACTACACAATCATCTTAGCCAACAACAGCTTCACGCTGTAGTGAGAAGACATTTTTCTCCATTTGAGAAAATGAGCAGATCAGCATTTAAAATTCAGGAAGGAAGGAAAGATAAATAGCCACCTACAAAGACTGCTTTAGGATAGATTTGAAGACATCATAGGAATAATGAAAGTAAAATCTATCAGATCAAATGGGTGTCAGATTGAGAAACACAATTTAATTTGTGGAATTTAAATGTAGTCTGCATTCCAGTGGAGTAAGAGACCTAGACATTTAGATAGTTTACTTGGGCGGAAGAGAGTCAACATAGCTGTTCTGCAGAGGTGGTATTCAGTCAGTTCTGACAGGCTCTGGAGAACCAATAGTGGACATTTTGAGTAGTTTGGAGAACCAGAAAATAGGCTGGCCCCACCGGCATGCCTCCCAGCCTCCCAGCTGATCTTCTTTTGTTGCCCTGAATAGGAGAACGGAGCTGGAAAGCAGGTTAGAGGGGTGGGGAGGGAATGGGGATTCTGCAGTATCCTTCCCCTGCCATGCCTACAAAGGCACACCCACAAAGCCATGTCACACCCACAAAGCCATGCCCACAGAACTGGTAGAACATATTTTTTGAATCCCACCATTGCTCTTCTGTTCAACTCTGAGAATATATCTTTAACGTAGTTGCATTAGTTGGCCAGGATTTCTTAATGAGGAAACTACCTAGAGGTAACTCTGCGTGTCTTCCTTGGTTGTGGGGGACTAGAATAAAGTGCAGTCGAGTAGTTTCTGGCTCTGTGTAAAATAGCCATGAAACTATTGCCTTTGCATGTTGTATAAACAAAAGCTGTAATGAGGTTTATTTGTTTGAGCGTAACATGTTATGTGAATTCAGTGATTGAATTTGTTCACCTTAGGTTTAGGGTTTAGCATTAACCCAGTCGCGATGAATGGAGCCCTTCAGCAATTGACTCTTTGATTAAGCCTTTTGTTGAATAACTCTGTTATTTTGAAGAGAAACGGAGTGGGCTGAGAAAGACAAGGCCAGTTTTTGCCTTATTAAAGAAGAAGTTTAAAGTTGGAACAGATAAAGCTATGTCAGCAGGATGTACAAGTGCCTTTTTAAGCATTTATGACTTCAGTGCAGCAGCAATAGCAAGTGCATTGAGCAAAAATGAATAAAGAGTGCACATTTGCATTCCTAGATTTCCTCTTCTTTCCAAAGCTGTTGTTGGGTAAAAGAGTCCCGGTAATAAAACTGAGGTCAGTTTTGTGGCATCTTTTTTTTTTTTTTTGAAACAACTTTATTAAAATTTTAAACAAGAAAGATAAAAATTAACAAATTAATGTTTTGGAATTAAAAGAAAGAGAGAGAAAATGAAGGAAAAGACAAAGACAATAGTGCAGAAAAAAAGGAAAAAATATAAATAAGTAACTTCCTTTTTTTATAGTAGTTATAAATTAAACTCTTGTTCTATGGTTATAGCATGGCTTCCATTTTTTTTCTGTAGTCTATTTTTGTCTAGTCATCAAAGCTGCATTTCATGAGTTCACTTTGCTTCTGTTTCATGCAAAAAGTCTATAAGGGGTCTCCAGACAGCATTAAACTTATTTAATGTCTTTTCTGTGATCAATTTAGCCACCTCAATAAAATCCCATTGTCTTCATCATCCACTCCTTTATTGCATAATGGCAAGTGCACATAATAATCTTGCTCCAATTATTATGAGTAGAGTAGAGTGGGAATGGGAGTGAGAATAGAATAGAATAGAATAGAATAGAATAGAATAACAGCGTTGGAAGGGACCTTGGAGATCTTCTAGTCCAACCCCCTGCTTAGGCAGGAAACCCTATACAACTTCAGACAAATGGTTATCCAATTTCTTCTTTAAAACTTCCAGTGTTGGAACATTCTGGAGGCAAGTTGTTCCACTGATTAATTGTTCTAACTGTCAGGAAGTTTCTCCTGAGTTCGAGGGAGAACTAGGTTACAATAAATATAAACAAATAAAAACAACGTTCCATGATTCCCCTCTCCCATCTGTTTCCCAGTAGAATCCCAATTCCAGTGGGAGAGCCTCCGACTTCCATTGTTTACTAATCTTTTCTGGATTAGTGTACATGGTTAAAAGCTTTTTTTAACTTTTTCAGGATTTACAGCCCTCTCAGGGTGGTTTACAGAGTTAGTATATTGCCCCCCACCCCCACAACAAACTGGCTCTTCATTTTGCAAACCTCAGAAGGATGGAAGGCCTAGTCAACCTTGACCCAGTCCGGATTGAACTCCACACAATGGGCAGAATTAGCCTACAATATCTTCATTCTCAGCACTGTGCCAGCATGGTTCTTCAGACTGCAGGAGGCCAGTGATTTTTTTAAATATATATATATATATCAAACTTAGCAGTTTTTCAAAGATGCAACCTTTGTATCTTTGATTTTTTGGTATACCCAGTGGTAGTCAACCTGGTGCCTATGCCCACTAGTGGGTGTTCCAGCTTTCATGGTGGGTGGGAGGGGTTTTGTCTGATACTGAAGCACTTTCCTTTTTTTTAATTTAATTGACATCCCTACTTTATAAATCACCATTACTGTGGAACTGGTGGTCGGTTAGAAAATTTTACTACTAACAGAGATACAAAAGTCGGCAGTATGTATAAAAAGGTTGACTACCCCTGGGTATACCCATATTTTTGCATTATAATATAATGCATGCAAATATCCAAAACGTCCATATTTTTTAATGAAATATTACATAGCTATAGTATCAAAACTTGGTGGAGTAATAGAAACATTCACACACCAGGACTGTAAAAATATTAAAATGGTTTGATTCTAACACAATTAAATCTCAGAATAGAATTTGGTTCCTAAAGTGCAGTTATTTGCCACTCCATTCATGGTGTCATAGTGATAAATCTTATTGTTACCATATAAAGGCCACTTGAAGATTTCTGAACCAAAATATGTAGATGTGCCTGAAAGATCTTCATAGAGCCTTTGACAACGTTTTCAATTGAGATGAAAAATGGCCCTTTGTTTGCTAGCCTTGGTAAGATTTCTCCCCTTGTGAACTAAATCTTATGAATCACCAGCCAGACTGTAGGTCATCCGTTTATTCAAAAGCAAACCACAAGTATTTTTTCCCCTCTCTATTGCAGGCTTGAATTATAAACCCAAGAGACATTCAGGCAGTGATGGAGTAGCAAAAAGGCAAAATAGCAGAACAGGCTGGTTAAGCAGCTCCGAGGAAGAAAAGAAAAAGAAAGAAAGAAAAGAAAAAGAAAGAAAGAAAGAACAGAAAAAGAAAGAAAGAAAAGAAAAAGAAAGAAAGAAAGAAAAAGAAAGAAAAGAAAAAGAAAGAAAAGAAAAGCTATCATTAAATAAAGGTGAAGAAATAATCCTTCCTTCCTATTCCCACCTCCTTTCTTCCTCCCTTCCTTCCTCTCTCCCTCCTTCTCTCCCCCTTCCATCCTATTCCCATCCCTCGTCCTCCCTCCCTTCCACTTCCTTCCTATTCCCATCTTTCTTTCTTCCTTCCTCCCTCCCTCCCTCTCTTCTTCCTTCCTTCTTTCCTTCCATCCTATTCCCATCTCCTTCCTTCCTCTCTCCTCCTTCCCTCCCTCTTCCATCCTATTCCCATCCCTCTTCCTCCCTCCCTTCCACTTCCTTCCTATTCCCATCTTTCTTCCTTCTCCCCTCCCTCCTTCCCTCCCTCTTCCATCCTATTCCCATCCCTCTTCCTCCCTCCCTTCCACTTCCTTCCTATTCCCATCTTCCTTCCTTCCTTCCTCCCTCCCTCCCTCCCTCTCTTTTTCCTTCCTTCTTTCCTTCCATCCTATTCCCATCTCCTTCTTTCCTTTATTTCTTCTTCCTTCCCTCCCTCCCTCCATGTAGGAGAAGAAAATGAAATCTAAAAGAGTAAAATTTAGACAATGCCGATTTCATGGTTTACAGTTGGGCTCCAGATGTCCACGGTTGCCTGGCCTATGACTGTAATAAGTCTGGGCTCTCAGGTGGAAATATGGCCTTCCTTCAACAGTCTGGTGCCAGGAACAAAGATTCATTTCTATAGTATCACTGCCCACTAATGGACAGTCAGATTCATTCATTTTCCACAAATCAATTAGACACTTCCTCTGGAAGAGCAATTAACCTAGATAGAAATGAAATCTGAAGGAGGCCACATTTCCTAGCCTGAGTCTGCCTTTAAGAAATGACCTTTTTTTTAACAAAGATCAGCATTCCATTTTTATCTCTCCAGCCTCTTACTTTCTCCTTCGAATTCTGTTTTCCCCGTTTCTCTTCAACTAGATCCTAGTTGAGTGAATTAAGTGGTGATTGGTAGAGCAGGCCGACTGCACCTTCAATAGGTCTCCTTTACCAATCACCACTAAATTTTTAAAGTACATTTGAGATAAAATAATTATTTATATTGATTATATTGATTCCCTGCTGGTAGGACTCACATAAGATGGAAAACCATAAAAGCAGCTGAAACATCAAACTATATTATGGTTTAATCTTACAATTCACTCTATATGCAAAGAGAGCAATCAGGTTTCAAAACTCCCAAACGCAGTCCTCAGTTGTTGCAGTGTGAATTGAATGAATTTTTTTTTTTTATAACCCGCTCTCTCTCCCCGAAGGGACTCGAGGCGGGGAGTGTGCAGCTTACCCCTTCTGCACTTATATAAACTTGCATAATGTATAAGAGCCAGCTGGGTGCAATGATTAAGGCATCGGGCTAGAGGCCAGGAGACTCTGAGTTCTAGTCCCATTTTAGGCATGAAGCCAGGATCTTGAGCCAGTCACTCTCTGTCAACCTTAGGAAGCGGGCAATGGCAAGCCACTTAGAAAAAACTGTAGGTACACGTTCAGTCAGGAGTCTATTTTGGCTTGAAGGCACTAAATTTATATGTATTTTTATACATTCTCTCTTTTTTATTACATTAAGATTCAGTGGCATCATCCCAAGATGGAAGAGCCATTGACATTTTGAAAGGTTGCCTAATGCACCTTTGAATTAACAGCTAAAGCATTTAAGATGTCTTTAAAAACCGTCAAAAATATATCTGCAAGATGATAGAGAGAGAGAGAGAGAGAGAGAGAGATGGATGGATGGATGGATGGATGGATGGATGGATGGATGGATGGATGGATGGATGATAGCTAGATAGATGATAGATTGAAGATAGATAGATAGATAGATAGATAGATGGATGGATGGATGGATGGATGGATGGATGGATGGATGGATGGATGGATGGATGGATAGATGGATGCATGCATGCATGCATGATAGGTAGATAGCTAGATAGATGATAGATTGAAGATAGATAGATAGATAGATAGATAGATAGATAGATAGATAGATAGATAGATGATAGGTAGATAGCTAGATAGATGATAGATAGATAGATAGATAGATAGATAGATAGATAGATAGATAGATAGATAGATAGATAGAGATAGATAGGGAGGGAGGGAGGGAGGGAGGGAGGGAGGGAGGGGGAGAGAGATGATAGATAGGCACATAGTGAGTTGCATCCATCTAAAAATGAATGGGCAGATCTCTGTCTTTCAAATGATCCTGGCAAAGTCCTGCCAATATTAACAAAGCCAATTTTTCTTGCTGACTGATGTTGGTGAATTAATGACTGTATCAGCATTTTTATGCAGTACCTGCCAAGGTCATCATCAGCCGTAATGCAAGGCCTCTTATGGCAGCTGCAAAATCCCTTGCCCTTCTTGAGATTATGGAGAAGAAGACATGCGAGAAGGCTACTTGATTTATCATTTCAAGTAAAATGGCCAGCATTCTGACACACACCGTATGCAAAAGAGTTCCAAATATGTGCTAGACAATCAAATGAAATAGGCAGTCTGATTTTGCACAGCTGGCTAGATCAGACAACAATGGAGGTGAGGTGATTTGTGACTCAGCATGTTGTAAGAAGTAGGATTTCATGTTAAGCCACAACAAGGTTTAACATGGCACACGTCTTATGACTGTGCCACAATTGTCTTTGGTCAAGTCAATCCTAACATGTTGCATGAATCCAACCAAAGAACTAAATACCCTTGAGTTGACCTTGATTCTTGAAGACTTCATGGGTACATCCATATCAGTGTCCTTTTTAATTAAAACAAAGTGAGTTCCCATTGCCTTCTTACTGGCTGTTTCTGGACTTCCCTATTTTAATTTACAGCCAGGCAATTTCTGATCCGAGAACCAGGCAGTCCTTCTGCTTAGCACTTTTGATCAGCCAAGGTCAGGCAGGGGTGGCCACTTACTGAAGCTCTGCCAAAAGAAATGCCTTGCCTCCTTGACAATGTCTTTTCATTCCCAATATTAAATAAGCCTTCAGTCATCATGGTAATTGGTTTAAGTATGAGAAAGGGGAAAGAGAGCATTAGACTTAATGTTATTGTTTCAGTGGGATCCCAATTGCTCCATCACTGTGGAACTGAAGACAATTCCACCATCTCCAAAAGGAAAGAGGGCATGGGGAACAAACCTCGGTGACCGTTTGCCCAATATATTGACTGAACCCAGAAAATGACTTACTTCAGTAATTTGGTTAAGTGTATTGCGTGGACGTCTTAAATGAAACTATCTGGTACAAGCCACACCGAGGTCAAGGACATCAGAACACCATCCCTCAACTGCCAAAAATTGTGTCAAGTCAACTTGTGTGAATTACATTTGCATGAAGACATCACGAAGCACATGACCTCTCTGTGGATGTAAGTGCTGAAGCATGTAGCTGTAGGAGATGAGCAGGCTGAGCCTGAGGGTGGAATTAAATGCATCAACAGTTTAGAATCATTGCGCAACAAGAAGAGACCCAAGTCCAGCCTCCTGTGAATTCCGTTGACTCTTATTCTATTTTACTTTGGCTTGACCATTTGAATCCTTGTGTATAGGTGGTTGAATAAACTCAATGGTTTAAACTCGACTCTTGCTCCTGATTTATTGCACCTGACAGCTCCCCTGTTTTCCAATGAAAACTCCATGCATGTACTTGCATGCAACATTTCAACTCAAGCATCAAAGGGTCAACTTGTGTTCTGGAATCACAATATCATCCCTGTGGCATCATGGTGGCTAGTAATGGACAGCTCCGTTACAGGAGTCTTTATTTGTAACTCTGAAATAATTTTATGACAGTAATATGGTGGGCGGTGCAGTTTCTCCTTCATGCTGATTCACTTTCTCTCTAGCAGGCAAATACTCCTGATGTTGTTGTTGTTGTTTTTAAAAAGGAGCCATATGGGAGAAAATACCATTTGGTCTTCCATTCAGAGTCCATTGAAATGTGGGAGGGTAGATGAATGGAGTGAGAACTGTGGGGTGAATGAGAGGTTGCCCAAATGCCTACTTCACCTGTGGCATCATTGGCAGAATCCCCTATCAAATGTTTGCTCAATGGTCTTCCTCCTTTAGAATGGTCAGGGAATGCAGACAGTTGTAACAATCTGATTTGTCCTCTTCTTCTTCATAGTAGGACCAGCTTGGAGCATGAGAAAGAAGCGGAAAACTGTCCTAAACCAAGCAATGAATTTGCAAGCTTCTGTCTCTGTCTCTTTCTGTCTGTCTGTCTGTCTCTCCCTCCCTTTATTCCTCCCTCTCTTTCCCCCATTTCCCTCTCTTCTCTCTCTCTCTGTCTCTCTATCTGTGTGTCTCTCCCTCTCCCTTTCTCCCTCCCTCTCTCTCTTTCCCCCATTTCCCTCTCTTCTCTCTCTGTCTCTCTCTCTCTATCTGTGTGTGTCTCTGTCTTTCTCTTTCTCTCTCTCTCCCTTTCTTCCCCCCTCATTATCTCTTTCCCCCAATTCCCTCTCTTCTCTCTCGGTCTATCTGTGTGTGTGTGTGTGTTCCCCCATTTCCCTCTCCCCCCTCTCTTTCTCCTTCTTTCTTTTCCCCCATTCCCCACTCTCTCTTCTACTCTATTTCTCTCTTTCCTTCCCTTCCCCCCTAGTAAATTTTTGGTGGGGTTTTTTTTTTTTTTTGGCTAAACACCAGCTGTTTTTGCATTCCTTTACCACCAGAGGACACTTGAGGCTCATCTTTGCAAGGAGAAAAATTCTTTCAGTTCAGATCCTTCAGATTTTGGTACCAGACAGGAATTTAATTTGCCCAAACATAGTCAGTTTTAGTTCATTTCAAACACGGCTGTCCTGCGATCTGATTACTCCCTTTTTTTCATTTTGCAAATGGACAAATATGTGCAAATGCAAAACAAGCACACCCAGAGAGAAAGCAAGCCTAGAAAGCTTTTTAAAACCAGATTTCTGCATCTAAGGAAAGCATCATAATCGATTTGATTAGGTGAATCCAATCTTGGCAATGCTCCAAGGGTTATATTAATAACCTGAATATGTTTCTGAGGCATGATAAGGGCATTTTGCATTTTAGAGAACAATACAAGAGGTCAAACTTACCACAAACAGTTTTTTTTAAAGATAAAAAGCAAAACCATGCTTTGGGGAATAGCTGGTTTCAAATATAATAGGTTAGAAATAAGGAAGCGTATGGATTGGGAGATATTTTCTATTGGCCAATATCTGGACTGATTTTGAATTTCCTTCTCCAAATTTTACTTACTCAAAGTAGCAATCAACATCAGAAGACTTACAAGATCTTGGCTCCAAGAATCCCAATGTCCATAAGTTGACAGCAAATAGCGTAGTGTTCTGTCACTATAGCTTCACCACCATCAACAGTCTAAATGTGATGATCTTAAGCTTCAGATAACCCATCCAATGTTCATAGGGTTGGACTACAGCAACTTACCACAAGCTTCTGGTTTATACAGCATCCGATTGTTTCAACACTACCTCCTCCAACAGTTAAGGAACTTCCATGCAAATTCTTCACCACTATTCAGTATTTTGAAAATGGAGATATGGGGATTGAACCTGGGTCTTTTTACGTACATAGCACTTTTGATTGTTTGACGAAATCTCCCTTCTCCTGCCAGCTTCTCCAACCTGGGACTCACCAAATGTATCCGATTATGTCTATCACTATTCCAAGCCAGCAAATATGATTGACAGGGTACCAACAGATAATGAGAGCTCTAGTGTAACAGATTAAGAGGTCCTATGTTAGGGAAAGATTGTCTAAACCAGGGGTCTGCAAAGTCGGCTCTTTTAAGACTGGTGGACTTCAACTCCCAGAATTCCCCAGCCAGCCAGGCTGGCTGGGGAATTCTGGGAGTTGAAGTCCACCAGTCTTAAAAGAGCCAACTTTGCAGACCCCTGGTCTAAACTATAGTTCTGCTTCCCTGCAGCATTGACTTATACAATATGTGCCCAGCATATATTTTTCCTTTCTTATTCTTTTTGTTAAATATATAGTATATTTCATTTTTTTCTCCAGGAACTCAAGGCAGATATTTGCTGAGTTTCCATCACTGGGGATACCTGTAGCAGGATGTCTCCAGTTTCTTCAGCATCTTCAGAGTTACACCCCTACAAACAAAGACCTGCTCAAATAAATAGTAGAAGTAAAACAATATACATTCTGGCCCAAAATAAGTCAACGTAGTAACAACTGCACAAGATCATCCACAAATCAGAGAATGTAATATTGATGCTAGGGCTGTGTAGACACCACTGGAGGAATTCAATTCAACATGGGCTTTGATGGAATCATCTCATTGAAGCCAGCTCATGAAACCTTTTGAAGACCAAAATGAATTGCATGGCTTGAAAGCTATTTGGAGATTTGGTTTCTTTTCTGCTGCTTGTGACATCCTTATGATAGGCTAATGTGGGGCAGGAGCATAGACTTTGGGTCACTGAGCATTTTATGTACCCAGAAGACTCAGGAAACAGAATCGGTTTTAGTCCTATTCAATTAATTTCAACTTGGTCAGATAAACTAAAAGGTTTGGAGTTCAACATTCAGCTACCCTATATTAAAGCCTCTAAAATTAGGGTAGATCTGCAAAGGTGCTTTTTTCAAGACTTTCTCCAGAAAGTTGCCTCTTGGGGGGTGAAAAGCACATTTGGGACAACCATGACCTGGATGATTGAGAATCTCCATCGATAGATCTGCAAGTTTAATTCTTTTGTCTGTACTTTTTAAACAGAAAAGGATACCAAATTTAGGATCTTAATATTGGAGACTATAGACTTCCAGAAGAAGAAATGGCAGAAGACATCTCCACAAAAAGTGGAACTGACAATCATGGAGGAGCAAAGAGTTGGCCAGTAGACTAGATATTTGATTATTCCTCTCTGGACAAGGAGAGGGTTTGAGATCACCCACAAGTGCTCCAGACAGTTGTTCCTTGTGAGGAGACCACAAGACAGCAGTCTCCAGTGGGTTTAAAGCTCTGGGATACAAGGAAATAGCCATCTTGCTGAAAGGACATTACGTCTGCTTTTCTATTCACTTTCAGAAATTGCTTGTTAACTGCATTTCCTCTATTAAAAACCTCTGTATCGACAAATTTGATAACCCTGGGCGAGTCTCCTTCATTTCTTAATGAAAGTTAGTTTTAATTACAAAACCTTTTGCTGAAATTTAGAAGGAATAAACAGTTAATACTTTGATTTTAGAAAGTTAAACATGGACTAAGGGTCCAGATAAACATAATAAGATAAGGCTTTAAAATTGGATACTAAAGGGAAATAAAGATTACAGGGAGAAGAATGCATAATTTCAAGTTAACTATTACAGAGTGGAGCAAAATATTCTAATACTGAATACAATGAAGGATATTTTTGAATAATGAATTCAGAAGTTAATTTTGAAAGTGTCAACAGTGACATCGGCCTTGATGAAGAGACTGTATGAAAGATGTTATGGAAGAGGAGCAAGTTTTATGTGACAAGATCAAGATCGAGTTGAAAGTGAATTTACAAAGGACAGGTTACAAGGATGACATGGAAAAAGATGTTACATTGAATATACAAAAGAAATTGACTGATGACTTAATGATTAAAAGGAACGTCTATGGAGATTCTCAGTCATCCAGATCATTGGATGGTTGTCTCAAAAGTGCTTTTTCAAAAGGCAACTGGACTGTTTTTTTCCCGTTGAAGAAGATGCTTCTCTTCTCATTCAAGAAGCTTCATCTTGTTCTGATTGGATGGTTCGTTTGCCAGTTGCCTTTTGAAAAAGCAACTTTGGGAATTAAAAGGGATATACAAACAACAAACCAAGGGAATGACCTAGATAATCTTCTTATATTGAATTTACAAAAGGAACTTTTAAAAAGTTAGGAAGAATCTTGTGAGAAGGAACCAAGAGCAAATGTTCTGCAACTTGATTTGATTGGACTAAAGGCTAACCTTTTATAGTCTTTTGTTGACATCAAGACTGAAATGATTATTTTATAGATTTGTTTAGAGGTTAGAGAGGTTAGAGGGACATGGGAAGAAGAGATCAGTGGTGTTTAAGAAAAGGTGATAAAGGTAGGATGCAAATAAATAAATAAATAAATAAATAAATAAATAAATAAATAAACAAACAAACAAACAAATAAATAAATAAATAAATAAATAAATGGTTGCTATAATTTATACTTTTGCTGAATGTGAGAAGTTTACTTTTCTTTTGTTTTCTTTATTTGTTTACTTTTCTTTTTCTCTTTTTTCTTTCTTTTCCTGGATCTTCTATTTTATTTTTACATTCTTATTATACCTTTTAAAATTTGTAATAATTTTTACTATTGTAATTATAATCTTTAATCCTTCTTTACTATTTGTTTAGCTCCACTTTTTTTCAATTTGGTGGTTCCTGCGTCTGTTTCCTGTACACTGTTTGCAAAAACAGTCAAACAAGTTAAGAAAACAGACACAATTGTGATCTAAATGACCTCTTTTTTATGTAATTATAATGTGCTTCTTCCTTGGTGGGGTCTGGAGAATGTACTGCAATGACTGATGCAATATTACTATACTAGACAGCAGCATCGTGGAGAAATGCATTTTCAAATATTAAAGTAGCACGGGACTACATATGTGTATCACAATTTTGACTGCACAAAAGAGCTTTTGATTTTCAAAATAATGGCCCTACAATCATGGGCATTATCCCTTCTTTGATTCTTATATGATCAAATAATTGAGGTGCACCTTGAGCACAGAAATGCATAATCTTGCCAATATTCTAAGTTGACATGGGCAATGACTGCAAGAGTAAGGTCACAATCCCTTCCATAGCAAGTCTTCGGGTAGCGTGAAGGAGTTGAAGAAACAACTCAACCACATGAATATTGGGAAACAATTGTGTAGAAGTTTGAGTTAACTAATTCAAAGGATAACAGAAATTTTGTTGTTTCTTTGAGGACTTACCCAAGTTCTCAAAGAAATCTATGTATGATCCTTAATGCCCTTGTACACAAAATTCTACACTTTGGGAGTTTTGAGGATGCATCCAACTAAAAATATTATTATTATTACGAAAAATGTGCACAAAGGAAGCATATTTTAGGAGAATTTTTCCTTGTCGTTGTGCAATGAAAAATGACCATATCATCTGGAGAATGATTGGAATTGTATTCTAATACATCCAGAGGTTGAGTAACGTTATTATAAGAAAATGGGAAAATGAAACCAAAATGGCTCCTTCTAGACCAGAGGTTCCCAAACTTGGCTACTTTAAGACTTGTGGACTTCAACTCCCAGAATTCTCCAGCCAGCTCTGCTGGCTGGAGAATTCTGGGAGTTGAAGTCCACAAGTCTTAAAGTTGCCAAGTTTGGGAACCTCTGTTCTAGACCAATGGATCCATTTTAACAGCTCACTCCTATACATCTCAAGTAGATCCTTCTGAATTAAGTGAGTTTTATTTTCAAGATGTGAGTTTGCAGAGTTATTCATAGTTAAAATAGCTCCGTAGAAATCAATGTGTTTTGATCATGAGTTAAGTGAGTTTTATTTTCAAGATGTGAGTTTGCAGTTATTCATAGTTAAAATAGCTCCGTAGAAATCAATGCGTCTTGATCATGATTAACTTTCATCTTATTAAATTCAGCAGCCTTGAAGTAATAGTCAACTCTAAAAATGTCTCTATCTTCAAGAGGATTTTCTGCAAACCTGCATAGTCTTTTAAAGTCCCATTGTAGTCAAAGAAATATCTGCAGCTTGACTGTATGCAGAAGGAGACAGAGAGAGATGAGATGAAAAAGAATGGAGAAGAAAGTTAAGACATGTGGACACTGATTACCAATGTATTTATTACTAATTTATTTTAATTTACACAGCACCTTCATTGAAATGTAAGAACTGCAAATATTAATTCCATTCAGATGCCAGAATTCTTGAGAATTAAATCCTTGGACATGAATATCTGATTATTATTTTTTCCATTGAAACACACACATGCAGAGAAATAGTGTATTGCACACATACATTCCCCTTTACTAATAACTCATAATTCACTTACTTGGAAGCAGCTTTATTGCTTTCAGTAACATCACTGTGAAGACGGAAGAATAAAAACAGCAGGCACTGATACTTTCAAAGAATGTGGGGTTTTTTTGTTTTTTGTTTTAAAGAGAGATGGAATGCCAGAATATTTGTGTTGAAATCATTAGACAAGAAAAGACTTCAGATATTAATTAAACAAAACCATGTTAGATAAGCATTATTTAATGAATAAGCTAGATAGATGCTGAGAAATCCATACCTCACACTAATTAATGAAAAACAAAAATCTTATAATATTGCTTTCTATAATCTATTATCAAGGTTCCACCTTTTTTTGCTATACATTGCTGCTGCTTCTGCATTTTTAGACTAACTACTATACAGAATAACCATCCATTGTTCAAAATCATGACAGTTTTTAATTACCTAAAACAACTTAAGCCTAATCATAAAACTAATTGCAACATTTTTAAATAAAAGGTGCATTTATTTACCAGTAAATCAAAAAAATCATGCTTTATGCCACTGTGAATTAATATTATAAGCTCAGGAAGTCTAAAATCCACACTCACTGGGGGGTGGGGTGTTATTAATATGAAAATTACATCTAGTTCTGAATATTGTAGTATTATTGTATAGTATATAGTATTATATATAGTAAATTTCTGGCATTATTGCTGCCTTAAATGAGGTTTGATGACGATGGTGATTTAAATAAGAACTTTGCCTTAATAAAAAAAAATCCATACCCGTACACTGTGTTTAGAACTAAGTGGAACTTAATGCTATAATAAACAGGCATGTAGCACCTGTCCTATCCCAAAGAATGTGTGCTTACACCTGGGTAAATAGCACCAGCTTTAATGGGATGGATTGCAAGCTGAGGCAGCATTATGCTTGATCTTCTGTGTCGTGCAAAGCAGAGACAGAAATAGAAAGAGAGAAAGGCAAGTTAAAGAGTTAGGTTTTCCCACTTGGTGCTAGAACACGGACATTCTTCTGCCTAGAGCAAAATTCAAATTATCAGAGGCAGCTCTTTGCTTTACACATTTGGGTTAACACTTTGAGAAATCTTGCTACATCTCCCTGGCATTCACATTTTTGTCTTTGATCGCTCTTCTTAGCAACCTTAGGGAGGTGGTTTCCCCCTGCTGTATCGCAGGAAGAAGCAATGCATTGCAAAAGAAGCTGGAAAAAGTGAGGGACCATGAATGAATGTGAAAGGCTGGATGCTTTAAAAAATAATAATAATAATAATTTCTTCTGGTCACACACAGTCGGGAGATTAAACCAGAAGTCTAAACATGCAGATGCATCTCAGAAAGCCTCCCAGTGTCTCCTGCCCCAGTTTTCCTTTCACAAAGACCGCAGTGCTGCAGTTCTATGGCAATACCATACTTATCAGCCAACAACGGCATGATGTCTTTGCCCATGGCTTTTAAAGTTGTCTCTTGCTCTTCCAACCCTGGATAAAGTGAGGAATGACACTAAAAAGCCCCCCCCCCTTCCCAAAGCAATCTTTTGTTACTTTGCATCAAGTGGTGGGGGACATTTAGCAAAGTTCACAATCCTCTAGCAAATTTATTGGCTCTATTAAACCCAGAACAGAAGGGGTTTTTTGGGGGTGGGGGAGGGAGCTGCATTCTGTTGTACATTTAGTTGGGAGGGGGACTTCTTGTATGCAATAGAATTTGCATAATAATAATAATAATAATAATAATAATAATAATAATAATAATAATAACAACAACAACAACAATAACAATAACAATAACAATAACAATAACAATAACAATAACAATAATAATAATAATAATAATAATAATAATAATAATAATAATAATAATAACTGTTCAGTTGGCTGAGTTTCATGTTTTAAGACTAAAGTAAATAATAACTGAATCATTTCAACATGTAAAATTGTTTCTCCTTTGAGCCTTTTGGATGTTAACAAAACCTTTTAATTTGTTTCATGATGGCGATAGTCTACTTTCTCTAGATATAGCTTATGTTTAGATTGTCATTCCATTTAAAAAATAATAATAATCTGGAGAATGATTCCATCGGATCCAAAGGAATGACTCTGAAACAAAATAGTGCTGATTTTTGCCTAACCTATTACCTTTTGCAAGTGCTGCAGACCACTTCTGCAGGGGCGGGGGGACTACTCAATTTAGTGGAAGTTACTATCAGAAGGAGCTTGAATAAAATTCCCAACCCAAATGGGGGGAGGGAGAGATGTTAGCAAAAGACTAAGAAAGGTAAACAGATGATTGATGCAAAGGTGACGTTTATAGAACAGGTGGGGACAGATATAAAAAATGATTCAGCATTTTTCCCCAGCTATTATTACTCTTTTTCCAACTATTATTACTCTTTTTCCAACTATTATTACTCTTGTCAACCTGCTGTGCTGAATTGATCCCTTCTTTCTCCTCCTTCAGCCACCCTGGTCCCCCCTCCCCTCCGAGTGATTTGTGTTGGCATAAAGCAGCCACTCCTTTTGAATTCCCCTCCCCCGACGTATTTGACCTTTCAATGTCAAGTCCTTGAGAAACAACACCTTTACTGTCCGGGATTCCCTTGAAAGTCTTTTTAAAAAGAATCTATAATGGGGTTCAGGGGGGAAAAATCTTAAGTGGGACTCATAAGCTTCCCATCTCCTGCTATCCCTGAAGCGCTGCATTGCAGATGGAAAAGTAACTCCAGGCATGCGGATACTCGCAGACACCCGGCAAGACTCTCTCTTTTGCTCGGACCTCCTGTCCAGAGGCCCCCAATCACGCCTTTCCCCACGCACCATAGACACGCGAAGACTCCTTCACTTTCTCTTTCGCTACCGCTCCTTTCTCCTCGCGGAGCTGGCCTTGGTGCTGAAACCGCCATGGCTGCCCCAAGCGACGCGCGCGCGCGCCTTACCTGAATTCGTCCGAGCCAGACCCCTTTTCTCCCCCGCCCACTCGACCCCAAACCTAAGCACGAGGCCTGCTCGCCGGGAGGAGGTTCAAGCCGCAGCGCTTCCCCCATCCCGCCACCGCCCTCTCGCCAACCCGCCGCCTCCAGAGCGTTGGGGGGGGGGGGGGGAAGGCGGCGACCTGGGCCGGCTGCGCCCCAGACCTCCGCCGCAGCTGCTGCGGCGCCTACGGGAAAGCGAGCGGGGAGAGGAGAAAAGTGAAAGGCAGAGGAAGAATGGAGGAGGGGGGTGGAAAGCATAATAAAAAAAAACTAACCGTGGGGAATCCATGGGGGAGGTAATAACAGTGATAAAAGCAAAGGCATGGATTACGAATGCAGCCCCGTGCATACTTGGTACCCTAAAGCAGGGGTCTCCAACCTTTGCAACTTTAAGTCTGAAGGACGTCAGCTCCCAGAATTCTCCAGCCAGCTTTGCTGGCTGGAGAAGTCTGGGAGCTGAAGTCCTTCAGACTTAAAGTTGCAAAGGTTGGAGACCCCTGCCCTAAAGCAGGGGTCTGCAAAGTTGGCTCTTTTAAGACGGGTGGACTTCAACTCCCAGAATGCCCCAGCCAGCCTGGCTGACCCCTGGCTGGCTGGGGAATTCTGGGAGTTGAGGTCCACCCGTCTTAAAAGAGCCAACTTTGCAGACCCCCTGCCCTAAAGCAAAAAAGCCACGAAACTTTGGAAGGAAAGGGACTTCGTGTTGCGCTGGGAATTAAAGCTTTCGGCGCCATTCGAGAGAGATACGAGGAGGAGAGAGAGAGAAAAGAGAGGCCGAAGGGGAGGGAGAGGGAAGAAGGAGGGTTGTGTGAATGGGGCAGGCATGGCTTATCTGGAGTTGGGCTGCGATTCTTGGCCGGGGAGAAAGCGAGAGGGGAAAGGCGTGGCTTGGCGGCGAAGGGGTGGGCCTTGGAGGGCCTTGGCCACGCCTCCCCCCGGCCCGCGCGATCCCGGCCGGCCCGCCCCCTCCCGAGACAATGTGCGGCTTCGATATAAAAGGCGCCGCTTTCCAGAGTCGTCCGCTGCCGGGAAACCCGCCCCAAGGCGCCTCTCCTAAGTCTTCCAAGATGAGCTACACGCTGGAGCCGCTGAGCAACCCGTCTTACCGGCGGATGGCCGAGAGCCGGACCACCTTCAGCCGGGCCAGCGTGTCGCCGTCGAGCGGCTTCCGTTCTCAGTCCTGGTCTCGGAGCTCGCCCAGCCCGGCCTCCTCGGCTTATAAGCGCAATGTGGGGCCGGCTCGGACTTCCTACGGCTCGACGGTGCTGAGCTCCACCGACAGCCTCGAGCTGAGCCAGTCGTCGCTCTTCAACGGCGGCGGGGCCATGGGCGGCGGCGGCGGGACGGTGGAGCTGAAGTTGGGCCGCTCCAACGAAAAGGAGCAGCTGCAGGGCCTGAACGACCGCTTCGCCGGCTACATCGAGAAGGTCCACTCGCTGGAGCAGCAGAACAAGGAGCTGGAGGCCGAGCTGGGCGCCCTGCGGCAGAAGCAGGTGGGCCGCTCGCAGCTGGGCGTCGCCCTGGAGCACGATCTGCGCGAGCTCCGCGCCGCCCTGGAGCAGGTCAACCACGAGAAGGCGGCGCTGCAGCTCGACTCGGACCACCTGGAGGAGGACATCCAGCGCCTGAAGGAGCGCTTCGAGGACGAGGCGCGCCTCCACGAGGATGCCGACGCCATCACCCGCGCCCTGCGGAAGGACATGGAGGAGGCGTCCATGGTGAAGGTCGAGCTGGACAAGAAGGTGCAGTCCCTGCTGGACGAGGTGGCCTTCCTGCGCAGCAACCACGAGGAGGAGGTGGGCGATCTGCTGGCCCAGATCCAGGCCTCGCACGTCTCCGTCGAGCGCAAGGACTACCTGAAGACCGACCTCTCGGCCGCCCTCAAGGAGATCCGCTCCCAGCTCGAGTGCCACTCCGACCAGAACATGGTCCAGGCCGAGGAATGGTTCAAGTGCCGCTACGCCAAGCTCACCGAGGCCGCCGAGCATAACAAGGATGCCATCCGCTCCGCCAAGGAAGAGATCTCCGAGTACCGGCGGCAGCTCCAGGCCAAGAGCATCGAGCTGGAGTCCGTCCGCGGCACCAAGGAGTCCCTGGAGCGCCAGCTGAACGACATTGAGGAACGCCACAACCTGGATCTCTCCAGTTACCAAGTAAGCGTGGGGCTCGGATAGATGATCTGGGGGAACCCTTCTTGGAGAGCTTGCAGATCCCGCTGGGGACTGCCACGACGGGGGAGGGGTGGAATGGAGGAGGAGGGGCTTCCTATTCATGGAGAGATGAAGATTAAATCAAAGGGGGCGTGGCGCGGTGGAACTGGGAAATGACAAAGCATTGCCCAGGTCTCTACACCAACTGGAGAAGAAAGACCCCATCATGTCTAAGATGATATGGGAGAAGTCAACAGTGGGGGGATGACAGAGAGGACCAATGGACCCACCTCCATGAGAAAGAAGTTAACATGGGGGGAGGAGTGTTCAGCTTTAACATTGCGGCTGTGGGGGTGGAACTAGGGTAGGAAGAGACCCACCTTCAAATGGGGATTTTGCCAGCTTTCAGGCATAATGGAACTGGGCGGGGCAGGCAAGGAGGGGAAGGGGAAGCTCTGCCCCTCCCTCACTAGCTCAACCATCCCTACTAAATGGGAGAGTGCTTGTGCCATCCCAGTTGCCAGCCTGAGGAGTGAATGTGGAATCCATAAGTTATAGCTCCAGGGGGAAAAATCCATTTGTAAAATGGGAGTGACTAGACAAAATTTCTCTTTAGGTCTCTCTCGGGAAGAGATCACGTGTCACAACACTTCTGCCGGATGCCTCTTGCTTTTCCATTCTTCTTGGCTTCTTTCCAAGGTCTTTTTTTTTGGCAGTTTCCACCAATAGGAAGTGCGAGGGTGCCAGCCCAAGAATGTCTGCCAGTGGTGCAGAGAGAAGGGGACCATGCACAGCTTCTTGAGGGGTGCCACGAAAAGGAGGGGGGAAAGGAGCAAGGAGGAAGAAGACATTCTATATCAGTGTTTCTCAACCTTGGCCACTTGAAGATGTCCGGACTTCAACTCCCAGAATTCCCCAGCCAGCATTTGCTGGCTGGGGAATTCTGGGAGTTGATGTCCGGACATCTTCAAGTGGCCAAGGTTGAGAAACACTGTTCTATATTATGTAGAACATACAACTCAAGAGATGCTTTTCCTGTAACTGAGAACCGGGCGGTTGGAACGGGAAATAAGGGCATTTCAAAATGCATGACAAAAATAAGGTCCTTTTAAAAAAAAAAAAAGTCATACTTTTATTTCAGGCCATCCAAAAAAATGTACAAATTGGGAAGATTATGCAAGTGATCTCCATGAAATAGAATTTGTGCTGGATCAGAAGACGCTTGGGAGAGAAGACTTGGGATAAAAAGCAAATGCAATTTTGGGGGTTTCCTCTCAAAATGCAGCTGCTAAAGAGGGATTGGCGAACGGAAATTGGTTCTGTATGGGAGTTCCAGCAACCCATTTCCAATTATTATTATTATTATTATTATTATTATTATTATTATTATTATTATTATTATTATTATTATTATTATTATTATTATTATTATTATTATTATTATGCAAGGAAGAGTTGAGATAAGCAACAAATCAGGAATGCTCTGTTCTTGCATTTATTATATTTTTTCTACAGACCTAAAGAGACTATAAATTGGGGGCGGAAGGGGAATAAAAGCATAGAAGGGAACAATTTGTATGTAAAACTGTGCTTTAAGCATGCCTGCAATAGAAAAACCAACATTTCTAGAGTGGTAGAGTTATCTGCCTTATTGCTTCCCCAAACTCCATCTGCAGGCTGATGACTCAGCAGGAATCTGGAGAGACAGTTACAAGATCATTACCACTTGAAAATGACAGTCATTGTGCTGTGCAGTGGGTGCTATTTTTTTGAACGGAAAAGTAACATTTGCTTTTAGAAGGTAACTGCCTGCAATGCAGAAGGTGTACCTGCTCAGCCAGTCTCAGTGGGGGGGAAAATCCATGCTGCTATTTTTATTTCAGATCCAGTTTTAATCGTCTTCAATCAGGCTTGTTTGGAAAGCAGACTCTGCAAATCTCAATGGCGTTTCCCTGAATTAGCTTTTAGGAAGAAGATAAAAGGAAAATCCAGAAAAGGAAGTCCATCCGTCTAAAATGCAGTCTTAGCCTGTCCAGTCCACCCCAAGGTTCTGCAATGCAGAACTTTCTGGCATCCAAAGTCGTAAAGTTGTCTGGCTGGCATCAGAAGGAAGCTTTTTTTTTTTTTTTTTAAATCCTCTTGGGTGACATTGAGCATTACAAAAAGAAATGTAATCCTTTAAACCTAGGATAAATCTCAGTCAGCAAGCTGATCGGATAGGATAGGCTGTGCTTCTGGGGATAGTTTAACATCCGGCTTATCGGTATTTTAGAAATTAATGCAGTGTCATCTCCCTTGCACCTGCAAAATTGGTCATTGCAGAAGTACATAATAGAAACAGTGACGGAATATATACCTGCAATGTCCGATGGAGAGCAAAGGTTTCAACACTTAATAGCCCCAGCTTTCTTTTTATGCCAACAATTCATTTTGTAATGCAAACTTCAAACCAATGTCGCATTCATTGGGATTTCCCAGGAAAACTCTCTGGCACTGCTGGAATTATCGAAGCATCATGAAGATCCTGGCTGCAGAGATTTCCCAAACTCTTTGCCCAAATATTTTCCTTTTTCTAGTGAAAATCTTACAGACATGGGAAATCTGTCTCATGCATATTGTTTGCATGAGTTCTGAAGACTTAACATTAACCTGTATTAAATTCCTTGGGAATTTGATTAGGATATAATTACTACTTCTGCTGCATCATCCAGCTTGCCAAAACTGAACTGCAGACAGCAGAGGGAAAGGTTGCTGGTGATATCCACTCCCTCCGCTCAATTACCTTTTGTTGTCACTGAAATGCTATTTGGATAAAGATCCTTTTCAGAAAGCTGAATCAACATTGGAAAAAGAGTAACTTCTCACTATACAGGTCAAAGCTGACTGGTTTTTAAAAAAGCATCTTGGCTAACCATTTTAGCTGCAGCACATAAATAACCTTTGCCGCAGAGCATCAGTTTGGTCTAGTGGTTAAGTCACCCAGCTAGAGACCAGAAAACCTTGAGTTCACTCCCACCTTAGGCAAAACTGGGTAACTTTGGACCAGTTACTCACCCTCAGCCCGAGGAGGCAGGCAATGGCAAACCACTTCCGAAATTTTGCCAACAAAACTTCAGGGACTAAACTAGGCAAGTCAATGCTGACTCAGAGAAAGGTGTCTAGGCAGTACAAATAGTTACAGGCATTTTTGTTTTTAGAAAATATTATCATTTTTTCAAGATTGCCCCTTTCCTGCCCAAATGAGATGATTCTGATTCTCCAGATGCCAACATTTATTTTCACAAAAATGGCGTGATTTATAAAAGAAAACTGAGTCCATATAACCATCTGAATGTTGATATGTTTAGAATCAACCTTTTTTTTAGCCTGGAGCCCCCAACAGACTGCAATTCCCATCTGTCTTGGCCAGCTTGACCAGCTACGGGACTTGTTGGGAATTGTAGTTCCAAAGCATTTAGAGAGCGCCAGTTTGGAAAAGTTAATTTTTTAGAAATAGTTCTTTTAAAAAATGTAATAAAAGGGATAATCCAGTAAGGATCTTCTCTACTATTTGTAATAATACTATTACAAATAATAGTATCCTAGGATTTTCCCCAACCTATTGCTTCTTGAGCTTTCAGAATCTCAGCACTGAGATTTTTATAATGCTATCACAAAAAAACCCTAGTTCCTAACAGTAATTCTGAACAAGGTAGTATTTTGAATTCATTATCCTTTAATTCTACTTTCAACCTGGCTGTTTTTAATCTCTGTTTCTAGTTTGTCATCTTCCCCACTTTACCTTCTCCTTCAATTCCCTGCGCCCCCCCCCCCCACCCCTCATCCAAATGTGCCTGAGATTTTTGTATCCATCCTCAAGAACTATCTATGCCTTGGTTGCAGGACACGATCCAACAGCTTGAAAATGAGCTGCGAGGTACGAAGTGGGAGATGGCCCGTCATTTGAGGGAATACCAAGACCTCCTCAATGTCAAGATGGCTCTCGATATCGAAATTGCTGCCTACAGGTAGGGAGAACGCAATGCAGATGTAACCAGACAGGCATTTCGGTTGCAGATACTTTTAGCTGCAGCACAACTCAACTGCAACAGAGGAGGCACTGCGACTGCTAGCAGGGAGTTTTGCTGGCATCTTAGCACACTTTGTGAAAAAAAGTTATATTGGTTTTTACAAATTTTTAAAAACAGGAAAAGGGTATAAGGTGTTAAAAGAGATATTTTGAGGACATCTATGTCGGAGGTGTCGGCCCCCTCCGAGGCTTCATACAGAAAAAAAAAGGAAATACAATACATTTTTCATTTCCCTACAAAGTGGAAAGAGATACAAATATATCATTTTATATTCATGCAATCAATCATTTGTTTCTATAAACATCCAGATAAAGGTTACACTATATAGAAAAAAGTCATTTGTGAAATCTGAGTCTTTTAGCAATTGTGTCTTCCTCTCCCTGACCTCCAGTGGGCGGAGACGTGGCCCCTCCCGTTCCCCCATTTTCATCCTCCAGGATTGGGGAATGTTTTTTTTAGAAAGGCTTCCGCCTCTGCAATTGTTTTAATTCTTACTCTCCCCCCCTCCCAGAACACTAACATTCCCTCGGGCATCAACCACTTGAACCAGACCCCCTTTTTATATAATCTTTTTGATAAGAAGGAATATTCTTAGCACACTTTGAATTGATATCTGATCAAGTAATCATGTTTTTTGCTCCTTAAGTAACTTTGTTTTCTAATTAGTAGAAAGCTACCCAATTCCTTTGATGGAACACTTACTGGCTTGAAAGAGATCAACGGTTATTTTCAAAGGAGTATTTTTGTCCTAAGTGTAATTATTATTTCCTGCTGAAATCAACCAAACTTCTATTTGGGTAGCAGTGTTATGCTATGGAACTACCATATTAACACAGTCCTTGCTGTAGGACTAGTAGTTTCTTCAAGTTCATTTTCTCTCTCTCTCTCTCTCTCTCTCTCTGTCTCTCTGTCTCTCTCTCTCTCTCTCTCTCTCTCTCTCTCTCTCTCTCTCTCTCTCTGTCTCTCTCTCTCTCTCTCTCTCTCTCTCTCTCTCTCTCTCTCTCTCTCTCTCTCTCTCTCTCTCTCTCATTTTGTTGCTTAAAAAATGTAGCTGGTGCAGCCCAGAATGGAAGATTTGCTTCTTTTAAATACCTTTAGAAACCTCCAAAGAAAAATTAAATTGAAATTTCAAAAGTTTTTTTCTTTAATTTCACATAAGTATTATAGCTATCATTATGTCGATGCTATTAACCTTTTTAAAAAAAATAATATTTAGGATTATTTTGAATTTTTCTAAAAGTCAAATAATAATAATAATCTTTATTGTACTAAAATTACAATGAAATAAACAAGCTCCAGGAGATTGCTAATCTAAGGGAATTATTTTGACCACAGGTTCCCAAACAAATAGTGCAATTGGTCCTTATTGTCTATAGTAAACATTTATATTTGATAATAAATAAAGGATTTTCTTTTATTTTGCTAGTTGGATGCTGCTACTGGATACTGTATGCCTGTATTATTTTTATCCAGGAAGAGATTTTAATTCTATGTCAATAAGTCATTATGCTAAATATTTAAACTTCCTTGAAGAGTTTAATTGTTTCCAACATAGACCTATTTTGAAAGTGCTAGAATGTGATAATATAATAATAATAATAATAATAATAATAATAATAATAATAATAATAATAATAATAATAATAATAATAATAATAATAATAATAATAATAATAATAATAAATTTTATTTCTAACCTGCTCTCTCTCCCCAAAGGGACTCGAGGCGGGGCACAGGTAAATTAAGAACAGTAACATAAAACAAAGTACAAAATTAAAATCACATTAAATCATATCCTGCGCTAAAACAACTATAAAATACAACTATCCTAAAAACCCCTTAAACTAAAAACCCCATAGAAGAGAGACTACCCTAGGCCGGCCAAGCAGAAAAGATGCGTTTTTAATTTTAGACGGAAGGAGCGGAAGTCCGTGGTCGTTCTAATGTCGGGGGGAAGGTCGTTCCAGAGGGCTGGGCCCGCCACAGAGAGAGCTCTTCCCCTGGGTGTCGCCCGCTGACAAAGTCTAGTGGACGGCACCCGGAGAAGCCCCTCTCTGTGGGAGCGAATCAGCCGTGAGGATGTGTGAGGCAGGATCCGATCCCGCAGATAGCTAGGTCCCGAGCCATGGAGCGCTTTAAAGATGATGACTAATACCTTAATAATATGCACGTATGCAAAGGAAATCGCTCCTAAGAAAACTCATACCTTTCATTTTAATGATTCAAATATTTGTTCACTTTAATGACAAAAGGATTAATTTAGTACATGGAGTATTATTTGCAAACAATGGTTAGGAATTCCAGTTGGCATTCAAGGATGCTAACTGTTCCTGGGGGAAATAGCAACAACTGTAGGTACTATTAGTTTACTAAAAAAAGAAAAAAAATGTAAAGGGCACAATGCAGCTGTATTTTAAGCATACTGTCACTGATCAAAAAAAATATTTAGATTGGTCAGTGGACCTAATCTGCATTCCAGCTCCTGCAACAGCTCTTTAAACCAATGCAAAGTTGGGTTCTTCAAAGCAATACAAGGATTCTGAATACTTCTAAAAGTAGACTTCTCTTTGCATTCATGAATGATCTCTCAAAAATATACGTCCTCAGGAAAATGGAGCTATAAATTGTGCAGATGTAAGGGAAGCAACTGAGCCGGTTGTTTCCTCTACATCAGGGGTCTCCAACCTTTGCAACTTTAAGTCTGAAGGACTTCAGCTCCCAGACTTCTCAGCCAGCAAAGCTGACTTTGCTTTGCTGACTTCTCCAGCCAGCAAAGCAAAGCTGGCTGGAGAAGTCTGGGAGCTGAAGTCCTTCAGACTTAAAGTTGCAAAGGTTGGAGACCCCTACTCTACATTTCATAATCTTAAGAGGAGGACGTGAATTGGAAGTTAATGACCAATCGTATCTCTTCCACTTGTAACAGTAAAGTGGTTCAGAAAGAGACTATTAAGAAGCGTAAGATGTCACTGCTCTCTTTACTAAAGAAAGAATACTTTAAAGCTATTTCAGCTTCTTTCAGAGAGCTCCATCTTTCTTCGGGTGCGTAGGAGGGTGTATACAAGGAACAGTGGGTTGGTGCAGTGCTTAGAATGCAGTATTGCAGGCTGATTCTGCTGACTGCCAGGACTTCGCTTCTCACCAGCTCACAGTTGACTCAACCTTCCATTCTCTGAGGTTGGTAAAATGAGGACCCAGATTGTTGGAGGCAATAGACTGACTCTATAAACCGCTTAGAGAGGACTGTAAAGGCACTGTGAAATGGTATATAAGTCTAAGGACTGTTGCTGTTGCTATGCTATGCTATTCTTGTCATGGTGGCGCAGTAGTTAAAGAATAGTATTACAGACTGACTCTGCCCATCACCTGCAGTTCGGTCCTGACTGACTCAGGGTTGACTCAGCCTACCATCCTTCCAAGGTCAGTAAAATGAGGAGCCAGATCGTTAAAGTCAATATGCTGACTCTGTAAACTGCTTAGGAAGGGCTGTAAAGTGAGTGTGAAGTGGTATATACAATACAATATAATAGCAGAGTTGGAAGGGACCTTGGTGGTCTTCTAGTCCAACCCCCTACCTAGGCAGGAAGCCCTATACCATTTCAGACAAATGGCTATCCAACATCTTCTTAAAGACTTGCAGTGTTGGGGCATTCACAACTTCTGGAGGCAAGCTGTTCCACTGATTCATTGTTCTAACTGTCAGGAAATTTCTCCTCAGTTCTAAGTTGCTTCTCTCCTTGATTAGTTTCCACCCATTGCTTCTTGTTCTGCCCTCAGGTGCTTTGGAGAATAGTTTGACTCCCTCTTCTTTGTGGCAACCCCTGAGATATTGAAACACTGCTATCCTGTCTCCCCTAGTCCTTCTTTTCATTAAACTAGACATACCCAGTTCCTGCAACCGTTCATCGTATGTTTTAGCTTCCAATCCCCTATAAATATAAATATGCATGCACACCTTTGCCTTGAGATATTGGTGATGCATATTAACATTTCCCCTCTTATTTCTGTAGGAAACTTCTTGAGGGTGAAGAAACAAGATTCAGTGCCTTTTCTGGAAGCATCACTGGGCCAACATTCACACATAGGCAACCTTCCGTAACAATATCAACTACCAAAATACAGAAATCAAAAGCTGAACCACCAAAATTAAAGGTCCAACACAAGTTTGTAGAAGAAATAATTGAAGAGACCAAAGTAGAGAATGAGAAAACTGAACTGGATGAAGCTCTTGAAGCTATGGCTGAAGAACTGGCTGCAGAAACTCTAGCAAGTGAAGAAAAGGAGGAGGAGGAAGTTCTAGAAGAGGAAATTATAGCAGAGGAGAAGGCCAAAGTTGCAGCTGCAGCCCCAGAAGAGGAAGGAGAAGAAGAGGAGGAGGAGGAGGAAGAAGAAGAGGAAGGTGCAAAATCTGATGAGGCGCAAGAAGGATCAGAAAAAGAAGAAGAAAAAAGTGAAAAGGAAGAAGGTGAGGAAGAAGCAGAAGAAGAGGCAGGTGAAGTAGCAGAAGAGCCTGAAGGAGATGTAGAAGAAGTCATTGCACCAGAGAAGGTAGAAAAGGTGAAAACATCACCTCCCAAATCACCCCCCAAATCACCTGTGACAGAAGAAAGTAAAGAAGATGAAGGGGGTGATCAAGAGGGCGAGGCAGCAGAAGAGGAAGAAACAGAAACAGAGAAAGCAGAATCCCCAGCAAAAATAGCATCTCCTGAAAAACCAAGCACTCCAGACAAAGGATCTCCAGAAAAAGCAGGCAGTCCAGAAAAGGTTGGGACTCCAGAAAAAGCAGGGACTCCAGAGAAAGCAGCCTCTCCAGAAAAAGCAGGGACTCCAGAGAAGGCTGGGACTCCAGAAAAACCAGGTATTCCAGAGAAAGCAGCCTCCCCAGAGAAGGCAGGGACTCCAGAGAAGGCAGAATCTCCAGAGAAGGCAGGGACTCCAGAAAAGGCTGGAACTCCAGAAAAGGCTGGAACTCCAGAAAAGGCTGGAACTCCAGAAAAACCAAGGATTCCAGAGAAAGCAGCCTCTCCAGAAAAAGCAGGGACCCCAGAGAAGGCTGTAACTCCAGAAAAACTAGGGACTCCAGAGAAAGCAGCCTCTCCAGAGAAGGCAGGGACTCCAGAGAAGGCAGCCTCTCCAGAAAAAGCAGGGACTCCAGAGAAGGCAGCCTCTCCAGAAAAAGCAGGGACTCCAGAGAAGGCAGCCTCTCCAGAAAAAGCAGGGACTCCAGAGAAGGCAGCCTCTCCAGAAAAAGCAGGGACCCCAGAGAAGGCTGCTTCTCCTGAAAAGCCAAGCTCCCCCGTGGAAGAGGTTATCTCCACCACAAAGGCAACCACCGTTGGTGCAGGAAAAGAATTGAAAGAAAAAAGTTCAAAGGAATCTACTAAAGAAGACATAGCAATCAATGGGGAGGTTGACGATAAGGGGGAGGAAGATGACTCCAAGCAAGAAGAAGATAAAGGCGTCATCACCAATGGTCTGGATGTGAGCCCCTCTGAGGAGGAGGAGAAGAAGGGGAAGAGTGAAGAGAAAGTCGTGGTGACCAAAAAAGTTGAGAAGATCACCAGCGAAGATGACGGGACCACCACCTACATCACCAAGTCTGTAACGGTCACCCAGAAGACGGAAGAACATGATGACGCCGTGGCAGAGAAATTGGTGTCCACCAAGACGGTGGAGAAGGTGACTTCTTCACACGCCATAGTCAAAGAAATCAAGGAAATCGGTGACTAAAAAGAAATCATTTCCCCTTCTTTAAAGAGCTTGGATTGGTGCAAAAGGTTAAGCCATATGACAGCTGCAAAACAAAATGCATGAAAGTGGCGGCTTCTAAGCAGAACAGGTTCTCTCATGGCATCTCCCAAAGGACTATCGGTTTTTCGTTCTTCTGATATATCTATGATTTCTGTGCCATACCACACCCAGGGGTTGGAGAGGGGATGCATGCAAGCCCAGTGCACTCCCTCTGCAGAACTTTGGGATTTTGGTTTTTTGGTTTTGGGTTTTGTTTTTTGTTTTTTTAAAAAAATTCATGCATGAGCTGTTACTCTTCCAGGGGACGTCGCTGAATTTTCCTAAGCTGCTGTTTGGACGCTTCTGAGGAATGTCTTCAGATGTATTATGCAAAGAATAAACTGAGCCAAATAAACCATAACAAAAGAATGAATTTAAAAAAAAATTCCCTGAATTCTCCTAGCCTTAAGCTACTTAACAATTATGTTTACCTCACTGGTGCAATTAAGAGGGACTTCTGTCCATGAGAGAACCTACGTTGACATGCACAGTATGCAACCTTTTGTTGTTTGATGTTAAGCAGTCACAGCCGTTTGTGCTCAATAAAGGTCATATCGGAAATGAACTTGGTTTGCTGCAGTCTTTGCTTTCTCTCTGAGGTCCAACATTTTAAGGGTTAGGTAGGTCTTTGTTGTGGCCCGCCAGTGGCCAGTGGACTCACACAGTGAGGAGGTTGGGGAGGAACAGGGGCCACTCCTGGAGTCTGGGGAAGCCTCTGATGAGGGCTCTGCATCGGAGGCAGAGATGTGAGGGCAGGGCTGTTGGACAGTTATCAGCTGCCTTGGAGTCAGATATCAGTGGGGCAGACAAATAGCTGGAGCCTGTTCCTGATGCGTTCATGCGCAGAGCTGCCAGGAGAAGGGAATAGCTAAGGAACAGGGTTGACTTGGGAGTAAAGCCACAGATGGACAGTGAATGGCCCCTCCCATAGGGAATAAAGAGGAGCAAAAGGGGAGGGGAGTTTGCAGAAGGACAATTCATTAAGGTGAAGATCTGCTCCTGACTTCTTGCCAAATATTGTCTGCTACAGAGTGGCGTTTGGAAGATATCAGTCTGGCAGCTCTCCAAGCCTAATAAAGGTCTATAGTTGTGAAATCTCATGAAAGACTGTTGGCTGGGACTTTGCTGGAGAGGAATTCCCTTTAACCTAAATAAAAGAAGTTTTATCAGGACGAGGAGTTGGCTTGGTATTTTAGGGAGGCCTCGGTCAGAGCACTCCATGCAGATATCTAAGAGCACAGAATTTGAAAAACTAAACTGCAGAGGTACATTCGAAATTGCACTCCCAATTCTCACACATCTGCAGGAATATTTAGTGCACAACTGGCACTTTGCAGGGAAGAAAGCCTAAATTAAAAGCAAAAGTAACACAACCCAGTAGCTCTTGGAATTAAATGTCTCCCTCCCCGTTGCAACTTGGTGTTTTTTTGGGTTCAAAGATTGGAAGGAAATCCCAGCAACAGGAAGTGTAATTCTCTGCTTCTCCTCAACCCGGGCCAAATATTAAGAGATACTTAGTATATGTGCAAGGGTATAGTTGTACATGTGGAATTAAATACAATAAACTCTAGCTGCATCTAGATCTCCCAGAAGAATCAACAGAACCAGGAAATAAATGGGGTATCTATGGAGATTCTCAGCCATCCAAGGTGATGGTTGACATCCAAGAAATCAGAGCTGAAGCTTCTTGGATGAGAAGCGAAATGTCTTCAAAGAAAAAGAAAAATCCAGCTACCTGTTGAGAAAGCACTTTTGGGACAAATCAATGAGAGGTTTTCTCTAAAATAATACAGAATTTGATCCTGAGAGATTTCTTTCTTCTGCTCTTAGGTCACAATAGTTGAATTGCAAAAGAAATAATCATTTGAGTCCATAACCAAAATATTGCTTTAGAAAGGGTTCTAAATGTGGTTCTTTTTTAAGCACAGGTGCACAAGCACCTTGGAGTGAATAGTTGAGCCCACTAGGAAATAAGATAAGCTTGCAAGGCATCCTGAACCAAATCCTTTTAATGGTGAGGGTGAATTTGAACAAGTTTGTACAATGCGAACTAGTCTTTGCATTCTAACGTTGGATAACTTGAAGGAAAAGTTCCAATAATGATAGGATGTTTCACAATGCCCCTCCTCCAAAGGGCTTTGCTAAGCTTTTGCAAAAAGGGTTTTATTTCAATGGAAACTATAATTATAATCCAGCCCTTCTAATGTCTGGAACTGCAATTCCCATGATATTACTGGGATTTGATACCTTAATATGGGGTTGTGTTGGGGAAAGTTGCTTTATCATCTGCTGCTGTGGCCTAGAGGTGGAGTTCTTGCCTCACAAGCAGGAGGTTGTGAGTTCGATCCTAGGTAGAGGCAGATGTAGGGATTCCTGCTTGGGCAGGGGGTTGGACTAGATGACCTGCAAGGTCCCTCCCAACTCTGTTAATGAGAAGCACCCAATTTACTGCCAAATTCTTCAACCTTTGAGATATTTTGGGTGGGGAGGGATAATGTCTCAGCATTATCTAACTGTTCAATAATATCAATACATTAAATATCAGCTGAGAGTATTAATGAGATGCTCAGACTCAAAGGACATAAAAGAATCCAGGAGATAAGAGGACTTTCTATAGGAGCACACCAAAAACAGTTATTGACAAGTTTGCAGTTCTGTGTCATGGACAAACTGGAGCCCATCTTAAGAAATTATCTCGGTTTCTGGACATTCAGCAGGAGTCCTAAATGGGATTAATAATGCATATTCCTATTCTAAACATCATGATTTAAAAAGAATGGGGCTATATTGGCTTTTATCTAATACAGCATCCTGCTTGCATGTTGGCCAACTGAACAATTCTAGGAAGCCCACCAAAATAGCTCATAAAATGCAATTGTTCCCCACTGCTTGTAACTACTGTACTGTCCTTGAGACCTGTGTTGCACTGACTTAACAGGCATAATTGGTTACTGAATTAACCAATTTTCTGGTATTGTTGAAATAAGAATTAGCCAAACAGAATGAGTTCCCACAACATGCTAAGCCCCAAGGACAACCTGCCCGAACGATTATTCAACAAACATAACACGATGTTTGAATACAACCACTAGAACTGGTGAAATAAGTTTTGGAATGTCTATGGAGATTCTCAGTCATTTTTCAAGAGGCAACTGGACTTGGTTTTCCTTTGAAGACATTTCACTTCTCATCAAAGCTCTGACTGGATAGAGGGGAATGGAAGGATTAGTACCAGGGGTGGAATCAACTTATCTTCACTACCTGTTTGCAAATGTGAGCGTGCACGCAGGACCTCCCATGCATTGTGCAGCATGTCAAAAATGGGACATGATGATGCCCAGGCAGGTGAGGGGAGCCTCCCACTGCCACTGCTACCTGTTAGGATAATTATCCTGATGTTGGGTTGACAATATATATATAAGCCAGGATTATTAAAGGGTATATGTATCTTTAAAGACTATGTGAAATCTGATTGGCTGTGCTTCCCAGCTTCATCATAAAAAGCAGCAGGAAACACAGTTCATCCCTTTTCTGCTTTCCTTGCTTCTTGATTGCCACTGAGGAAGGAGCTGAAACTGAAGATGGAAGAAGAACCATTGTTTTGACTGACTGTAAGATAACTGTGTTTTGGTGAAGGACCGTTTATTGTTGGAGGAGTTACTATCACTGTTTGGAAGAAGTATTTTAGTTACATCAAGAGTAAAGACTATTTTTCTACTATCAGTGTTTGAGAGTTCTTGTCGAATATCGAATCGAATATTTATTTGTATAACCGCGTCCTCTCCCCTAGGGGACTCGGAGCGGTGTACAGGGAGAAAATTAAAACAGCATAAAAAATATACATAAATACATTAAAAACAAATTAAATTTAACTTGTGTGGTTTAAGCAACGTATCTCACGCTGTCCGGTGTATTGCACTATTCCGCCTGTTTATTTTCCAACGGGGGTGTTTTACCCCTAACACTACCAATTTGCCTGAACTGGATAGAACCGGCTGAATAGCACCACTGAGTTATATTCCTTGCAGACAGGTGGTCATTTTCATCCTTTTAGAGAGTCATTGAGGCCACTTGGAGGTTCGTCTGTGTCCTCAGGGTCACAAATAGTATAAATGGGTGTGGAGCCTTCTTGGAACTGCTGAAAAGATTGTATTGTAGACTGGAAAGAAATATTGTCACATCCCTCCCCTTCTGTTGAGAAAGGGCTATTCAGTTTTGACATACATGGCTTCTTTGACCCCTCTTTCAAAGAAGCAGTCCTCTCTGTCCAAAATGTAGACTTGGCTGTCTTCAAAAGAGTGGACTTTGTCTTTTAAATGCAGTTTAAATCTTGTCCTGATGAGTTTGTTCTCCTTTCAGCAGTTCCAAGAAAGCTCCACACCCATTTGCACCACTCAGGACACAGATAAACCGCCAAGTGGCCTCGATGACTCTAAAAGAACGCAAATAACCAGCTCTCTGCAAGGAATATAAATCCTTCCATTCCAACCATCCAGTCAGAGTTAGAGAAGCTTCTTGGATGAGAAAGAAATGTCTTCAAAGAAAAACCAAAAAAAACCTACTTGCCTCTTGGAAAAAGCGCCTTTGGGATAAGTTATGGAATGCACTGGAACTAAGATTTTTTTTTTGATGTTATTCTGGCATGGTGGACTCGTGCCTGTTTTATATGTTTTTGCTCTGTAGTTTTCATCTCTTATCTGCCTCAATATAGCTCGAAACGGCACCATTTATTTTTCAGCAGTTGAGAAAGATTCAGGATTACCAAAAAATGAATCTGATTGCCTACTCTGGTGTACAAAAATCAGGGGGGAAAGGCCAACATTGCATCTCCCACACATGCAAACAAAAAGCTTGCACATTAATCAATACAATTGAGCAATCTTTCATACCAAAATTGTTCAGAAAACAGAAAATGAATAGTAAGCAAGTAATTGATCCTTTTTTATTTGTTATGTATTCATTCCATTTGTATGTCTGTCTGCCCATCTGGGCAAGTGACTCTGGGTAACAAACAACCTCAAAATCTTGTTAGATCCCAAACGTGCTTTTCCAAAAGGCAAATGGACTTCCTTGTTTGTTTTTTTCCTTGAAAATGTTTTGCTTCTTATCCAAGAAGATTCTTCAGGTCTCAAGGGAAAAAACCAAGAAAGTCCAGTTGCTTTTTGGAAAAGAACCTTTGGGACAACCATGACCTGGATGGTTGAGAATCTCCACAGACATTTAGCCAATCTTGCTAAATGTTCATCCTGCCTTTTGTCTTAAGAGCTGAGGTCCATCTAGATAATACCCCTTCCTCCCTTTTTTCCTCTCGTAATGAACAAACCTGAGAAATGTGCTGGATGGAGAAACAGACTCAAATTTACCCAGTGAGCTTCTCTTTATAATGGTAGAAGGAGCCACAAGGCAACATGGAGATCAAAATGCAAACCCTAGGAAAGCTGGAGAACATAATTTGAAACGCATCCTTCACAAAGACATATGTAAGTAATCTGTCTCCCATAACATATGCCCAGCTGATTCAGTCTGGCATGGCTGGCACACACCAGATTCTTTCTATTAAATGAGGCCTTCTATTGAGAACCTGGAAGCATGCCTTCTGGGTAACTGCACCTGCCCTCTGAAATGAGGTTCCCACATCAAGACCCCAAAGATCCCCCCCCCTCTACTGGTATATTGAAGAGTCTTGAAGACCTCACTCTTCATCCAGCTCTTTGAGAAAGGCAACTAAAGCTCCATTTCAACTGTGTAGGTTGTTCTCTCTTGCTTCCATCTGCTTTCGTCCTTCTCGTCATCTATTCTTGATGTCATCTATTCTTGAAAAATGACCTTGATGTCAATTCCTCCCCCTCTCATTTGCTAAGTAGCCCTTTCAATAGCCAATAGAATTGTCCTGTGCTCTTTGTGTTCTCTTTACTCATTGCTGTTGCTGGTTTCCTCCTCTTTTGTTGCAATGCGTCAAAAAAATAAACTAACCTGGTCCAACTCCAGAGTTCATAAACATAATGGCTATATCTAGTGACTAATGGTTGCATCAGGGGGGGGGGACGACAACCCTGGGTTATCCCCTGTTTTAGATACTTAGCTTTCCTTCAGCTTATAGTACGGATTCCGTAAAAGTCACCAGGAGCTTGTAAATGAAACGGTGGGATCTCCCGTACAGTATTTGCACTGAATTCAAGGGAAACATATTTCGGAATAAAGAATCTGTTCTTTCAAGCAAATGAATGCAAAACCTGGATTTTGGGGAAGATGTGAACAAATTACAAGAAGAGACTTCAGGTCGATTGAAAATTTGTTAGCATTTACAGTATTGACTTTCTAAGCCAATATTTAGTGTTGTGTTTCATTGATTAGTCAATAGCTTAAGCCAGGGGTGTCCAAATTTGGGAACTTTAAGACTTGTGGACTTCAACTCCCAGAATTCTGGGAGTTGAAGTCCAAAAGTCTTAAAGTTCCCAAGTTTGGACACCCCTTAAGCAGTAAAAGGTGCAAACAGATTCCAGTAAGCATTTGAATGTTTGTTTCGGCCCTCACTAAACACAACCATTATGGCCAACAGCAAGACGTTAGGATCTCTATGCCAGCATTCCAAGTAACACGCCCAACAGAATCAAAACTCCAAGGCAGGCATGTTCCTCAAAGCATAGATTTATTAAGCGTTCATATTGGCACATCTGGGGAAAGCCAATTCTAAACCCTACGTGGGTTTCCCCCTAGGTAAAAGTCAAGTTTTCTTTCCCCTGCCCATGCAATCCATCACATGGTCCAATCAGGTCATGGTCCAAGGGTCACTTGGTCTGAAATCCCACCTCCTTGTACCTGGTGGGAAAATCTTTGGTTCTCAGAAGAAAGAATTTTATTTTGGCTGCAATCTCCCAGCTATCTCTACCTCCCCCCTCCTGTTCCCACAGCTCGACTCATCTCCTGCTGTGGCAGCCCTGAAGATGCCAGTGGGGAAGTTGCTTCAGGGATGACACTCTAGTCTAGTCCAATAATCAGGGAAACCTTAAATTGTCTGTCCCTGAGTTAAACGTAAGACACCTGGATGTTCTGTATAATTGGTTTGTTTCTAGTACTGTATGTAAGCATCACTATAACTGGAAGATGTTAGTTTGATTTACTCACAGGGTAATGTAGTTTGATTTCCTATACTTAAGAGCGGGGGTCTCCAACCTTTGCAACTTTAAGTCTGAAGGACTTCAGCTCCCAGAATTCTCCAGCCAGCAAAGCTGGCTGGAGAAGTCTGGGAGCTGAAGTCCTTCAGACTTAAAGTTGCAAAGGTTGGAGACCCCTGCTTTAGAGCACAAGTGTTCGACCTTGGAAACCTTAAGATCTGTGCACTTCAACTTCCCGAATTCTAGGCGCTAAAGTCCACAGGTCTTAAAGTTGCCAAGGATGGACACCCTTGCTTTAAAACTTATGTGTCAGGGTTCCAAGTGACACCCCTAACGAAAGGAGACTCCAAAGCTTGAGGTTCCTCAAAGTTCCACTTTATTAGAGATGTCACATTGGCACATCTGGGAAAACCCGAATATGAAAATTTCCAGGGTTTCCCCACCCCCCAAAAAGTTTTCAAGTCCCTGCCCAGCACCCACATGTCCATCACATCCAATCAGGCACTGTCGAAAACTGGAGATGCCCCCTAGTCACACCATCGCCGCTGCAGGGTAAGACGTCCTTGACTCTCTGAGAAAGGAATGTTATTTAGACTATGTATCAACCATACTCCATATAATCCCCCCTCCCGTTTTGCCACGGCAGAAAATGTGGCAGGCCTGAAGGCCCTAATGTAAAAGATGGCTTCCAGGTTTGACATTATGAGTGAAAACAATCAAGTCACCTTGAAGAAGAAAAAAGTTAGACACTCAAAACAGAATGTGTTTAATGCCTCTGTTCTTTTTTCCTCCTTTCCTCATTGCTATTTACATAAGGTAGTCCTTGACTTACAATTATTCATTTAGTGACCATTGAAAGTTACAATTGCACTAAAAAGGGGGGTGATTTATGACTGAACATGGGACAGTTACAACCATTGCAGCCTCCTCACACTCTCATGTTAAAAATCCAAGCATTGGCATGTTGGGTTGCACCATCCAAGGTCCATGTGATCATCATATGTGAACTTCCCCAGCTGGCTTCTGACAAGCAAAATCGATGGGGGAAGCCAGATTTGCTGGACAATTTCATGATTCGTGTAACAACTGCACTGATTTACTTAACATGGCAAGCAAGTCATAAAATCAGGCACAGCTCACTTAACAACCACCTTGCTTAGCAACAGCAATTGTGGTCCAAATTGTGGTTATAAGTCAAGGACTACCTGCCTTTTACTTCTTCTTTTGCAATCATGTAAAGGAAAGCAATTTTGTACATATGTACAATATCCATGACACCAACACAATTCCACAGTGCTTCAGCTGATATTCATGTCCCACCAGCCTCTTCTTCTGCACATGGAAATAAAACTGAAGAAATAAAATCTTGGCTGAAAAGAAAATATTAAGGGTCTGACATATGTAAAACCTGAACACTGGGGGAAGGCAGTGAATAATGTATACCCCAAAGGAGAGCCTTGTTCTTCCATGGTTAATGCAAGGGTGCCATCCAATATATTGGACTTCAACTCCCATCAGTCCCAACCAGCATAAACAAAGATAAAACCTTCCGGGAACTCCAGTAGAATTTGGAAGACAGAAAGTTCCATCCTGCCCTAGTTTTTTTTTTTTTCCTGTCTCCTGCATCCCTTTCCTAACGAGTACTATTTCTGGATCCTGGATCATTTTGTATTGGAGTAGATTAGAAATACTGTGAAATTAATACAAAAATACGTATTTAACTGCTTATCCTAATTTATCCATTTGCTATTTTTTGTGCTCTGCAAAATGCTCTAATAAGCCCTTGAGGGTTTGTCTTCAGAATCCCTTTAAGAATCACATCAATTCGGCTCCTGCACAATCTTTTTTGACTTTGAAAGTGTTGGCCACAATAACATGCATTCATTTGCATAATTCAATCAGCTACTAAGTCGACCTGTTTTTTTCAGCAGTTCTGGGAAAATATATAATCCGTGGAGTTCTTGGTGCTCTCTGAGCTGGGTTGTTTTTATGCCGACTTTCCATTTGGATGTCATTTATGTATTTATTTTTATCCCACCTGTATTGTTTTTATAAATAACTCAAGACAAAAAAACCCATATCTTATTCTCTTTCTTCCTATTTTCCCTACAACTGTGAGTTGGATTAGACTGAAAGAAAATAATTAGCCCAAAGTCACCCAGTCCACTTACATATTTATTGCAGGACTAGAACTCATGACCTCCTTGGGATTGGCCCCCCAATCTGGCTTTCATGCCTAAAGCAGGGTTAGAACTCACAGACTTCTGATGATTGGCCCCAAGTCACCTAGTTGGCTTTTATGTCTTAAGTGGGACTAAAACTCTAAGTCGCCTGGTTTCCAACCATCTTCAGTGCTGGAATGGAATGGGGCTTCCTCTGTTTATATACTGTAGCTTATAATAGTATTATATTCTGATAGTAGCCTATATAATCTTCAGTCATATTAGCACCTCATGAACTCTGGTACTAGGAGAATCCTGAGAGAACTTTATATCATTGGCCTTTTTGCTACTGGGTGAAGAGACAAAAGTATCCATGTGCTGGTGTGGTCAGGTTGAGCTGTCAAGGCTGAACATGGAATTCTAGAATGGCAAGACTTGTTTCATCAGTCATTCTGTATCTTCAACTTTTTCTTGAAGGCCAGAATAAGGTTTGGAGATCTTCCCCATCCCTGACATGTTTTAGGGTTTGCATAACACAAGAGAAATCTGTGGGGTCCTTTAGAATTCAAACGAACCCTTTCCTGGTTGATAGTTCATACGTCATGATCTCATGAACTACATACACATATTCTGTGAACGCATCAAATATGTCATCTGAATGTACCTCAAGTTGAGTTAACTTCAATGTTGGAGACTATTCCCAGTTTTATTTTTCTGAAGATGCTAAGGACTGTATGTGGGGAAATTATTATAGTTGGGTTTTAATATTTGTATCTTGTCTTTTCAGCTCAGGTTGGCAAACAAGGGCTATCCCTTTAATGCAGGGATGTCCAAACTTGGGAATTTTAAGACTTGTGGACTTCAACTCCCAGAATTCCCCAGCCAGCATAGCTGGCTGGGGAATTCTGGGAGTTGAAGTCCACAAGTCTTAAAGTTCCCAAGTTTGGACATCCCTGCTTTAATGCATTTATCCTAACAATCCTCTCAAGATAGGTTCTAGGAGAGATCTTGACCCAAACTCCTCCCACAAGTTTGGTGGACCAATAGAATCCTGTCTTTCCTTGTTCTGGTTCATCCCTTTTGGGAAGCCATCAATGGAGCCATGTGGTCCATATCTCAATCACTATCTTATTTGATATGGAATATATTATAAATATTTCAGGCAACCCTTTTGGAATGAGTCAAGAAATACTTACAACTGAAAGTTGTATATGCAGCTCTGTGTCTTTATTGATCAGCTTGATTGCACAGATTTCATTGTTTTTCCCATTCATGGTTTCCAGAACAAGTCTAACCTGAGACATATTTTCCCCCACCCCACTAATAAATTCCATATCTCTTAATTTATTATTTTCCCCCTCAGACATTAAGGTTTGAAATCAGCCCAATTGCACATTGATGTGGGGCTCATAAGAATATACCATGCATGGTTTGGCGGTAAGCCAGCCTGACACTCTGCAAGCATTCGGGTTACTTTGCATCAAAACAGGAAAAAGAAAAAGGATGGATAAATAATTAAATCATTTAAACACAAGAACATATTTGGAATTTAAATACATGGTGTAGCAATTCTAGCTCGCTATCTGGGAAACCAGCACACAAGTTGATTCAGATCAATACTTCTGCTGCTTTGGAGTTTCTTCTCCACTAGATTTTTCTTGTTCATCTTCCTCTTCCTTTTTATCTCCCTCGTCTGCTTCCTCTTCCTCTTCCTCTCCTTCACCTTCCTCCTCGCCCTCTTCAGTTTCTTCCTTAGCTTCTAAATAAAAAGAGAGATAAAGACAAAGTTTGAGGTGTAAGATGACAGCAGGTGGTCTGGTTGCCATTAGAGAATATCTGGAGAATAACCAGGAGCAAACCCATTGAAAAGGTATGCAATATAATATCATTTAAAAGGTTTATGAATCTCTTAAAAATCAACATGGTCAATCAAGTTAAAACTGGGCTGTAATACACAGAATTCTTTCTAGCTTCTGAACTGCACAAAATACATGGAAAGGGATTTGTCCAGATCAATAGACTAGACACCCTTTAAGAACCCTTGAATCCAAAGTTAGAAATGTTGGCTATCAGTTGATATTTGTACTTGGAAAAGGCAAGATATCAACAAATAAAATGTCTTTGATCTGAAGTAGAATTCTTCAAAAAAAAATGACTAATTTAGTGCTTGCTTTCATTGATCAAAGCAATGGTAGCACAAGACAGAAAAATATGTATTCAGCAAAGGAGAAGAAATAAAATAGAATATGCAAATCCGAGTGATGTTCGGTGTTTATTTAAGCTACAAAAACCCTTTTATCCTCATAGTTTCAATAATTCATAGTGGTGTCAATTGTGATTAATTCCAGTCAAATGAGCAGAACTATTCCTGTCAGTCAATAGCAATCTACGCAATAAATCTTGACATGCATTTTGAAGAGAAAGATTTTTTTTGCTCGATTATCTCATCTTCTATTTTAAATCAATGGATGAGAGATTTATCAAATAAAAATGCAAAAGAAAAAAAAAGATCATGGCTGTAAGAAATTTATCACTGAATTCAGAGGTAGACTACATCCTTAAAGAAGATGCCACAAACCTTGAATTCAAGCTACATCCATCCCAAAGTTTGGGGAAAGTTTTGATCCTACTACATGTGTAGTTAGAGTAGATATGGTAAAATAAATGAGTAAACTTCCCTAGCGGTATGCACTCTTTATTTAAGTTTGGTGTGTGAATGTAACCCAATAAATTCCAGAATATTTTTTTCTGCCCAAAAGTACCTTCTTCTTCCTCTCCTTCTTCACCTTCTCCCTCGGCTTCTGCCTCTTCCTCTCCTTCTGACCGGGGAGTTTCTTTGGCCTCCACCATTTTAGTTGCCTCAATCGTCTCCTCGACATCTATCTGTTCTTCTTGCACATGGCTTGAATAATAGGCAGGGAAGGAACGAGCTGACATTAAGTAGGAGCTGCTCTGTAAACCACTGTAGGCCGACCTCCCAAAGGTTGAACCACTCTGTGTGTAGCCACTGCTTATGTTTCCCACACTTGTGAAACTGAGCCGTGTCTCTTCCCCTTCCAGCAGTTTTCTAGAAGACAAAAAGGTACATTTCTTCACTCCATTGTTATCTCATTTCTTCGTGCATTGGTCATTCATTTTCCAGACTCAACCAAGTAACTCAGAATGGCTTACAATTCTGAAATAACTTAAAAGATGGTAAAACAATAAAAGCATCCACTGCATAAATAAGTATAAAGAGCAGCCGTGATAATTAATCAACTAACAGTAAAGCCAAGTATCCTGGCCCTTCACATCTTTGACACTTATTGACCAATAATTTACAAGTATATCTTAAGGTTTCAGCTCAAAATATGAATAATTTCTCAGCCTCAGATAGTCTTTTATCCCTCTTTCCCAAAGACATGGAAGAATCTGATTCTGGGAATGAAATGGGGCATTTTCAATACAGTGCAGTGTAGATTGACATTCTGTTTGTGTCTCCTGAAGGATTAGGCAGCCCCTTCTCCAATTATCTGAGCCAGAAAAAAGATCAAAGGCATCACATCTATGCATCAACCGTGTACAAAGAGAAATGCTGGCAGTTATATCTCCCTGGTTTAATGCATAGTTAGCCTGAACTCTGATGGGGGCATTAGTCAAGCAAGAAACTTGTTGGAAAATTCTGTAATACTATAATCTTAAATTGTGCATTTTCTTTTGTGAGTGTAGGAGTCTGTTTGCAATATACTATACTTCTGTTATACTATATTGCATAATATCTCAGCATTCATCTGATAGTATGAAACCAAGGCAAACTGTCTCTCACATCCTATAGCCTGAAACAGCTATGGTGAAATGCTCTTGAGCATTGATGTCATATTCCATATAGTGCATAGTCCAATACACTGGTATACAGCTTGTCATCCCACTCTAAGCATATCAAACGTTTTCTCTAAATGGGACTTATAAATTATTTTCAAACTATTGGGGAAGAAAAAGACTGGGAAACAAAACTTACACTCCCAATACAAACTGGCTTAACTAGGATAATTAAAGGTCAACTAAAGGCATCTTAGGAACTCAAGAAATGGGTGAATTCAGAAGCAAGTTGATGAAGCCAGTAGGAAAGATTTGTTTTCTCAAAGTGTAATGAAATGAATTTGTGCTTCTCAGCTCATTTCCTTCTTTAAGAGTTACCTATATGCTGCAATTTCGATATCCAGAGCCATTTTCACATTCAGGAGATCCTGGTATTCTTTCAGATACCGAGCCATTTCACTTTTTGTGGTTCTCAGTTCATTTTCTAATTTATTAACTGTATCCTGTTGGAGGGGGGAAAGCAATAGTTAAGTGTATAATCTCACTTAGATCTGCAAAGCTCAAATATTGTTACTGTTTTTTGCCATGATAAGGAACAGTTTAGTTCCACTTCAGTTTAGTTCAACCTTGCATTCCTGCATTACTGATTTTGTTCCTAAATTGCATATATTTAAAGCAAAATAAAACACCTTTTATGGTGTTTAAGCTCCCTAAGGGCTCTGATCCTTAGACCAAAATGTACTTCTTAAACGCCATAGTTTTTGGTTCATTATATTTAGTAAAAACATGGTAAATAATGTAGATGGTAGTCAAGCTAGGAGAACTGCAATTTATTCATATACAAAACACATGCCCAAATTAAGCTATACTCAGAGTAATTTTCCCAAATTCAATGAGACGGGTTAATCTTCCTTAACCTAAGCACCGATGAATGTAATGGATCTATTTTAAGCCAGAATCCAATCTATAGTTATAAATCATCATTTTCTTTAACAGGGCTGTTAAAATACCTGTGTTAAGAATTGAGCTAACCTTCAATTCAAACTCATAAATTATTTAAGATGACAGGCAGAGCTAATGCCAGACATGTCCACTTAGAAGTGCCATTTATCAAATCGATTGGAATTTTTCACATCAGTAGTTATAATACTGAAGGGTTATAATAAATTTATCTATAACCAGACCATCTCAAGATAAGGTACTTCTACTTAATAATTGCATCCATACAATATACTTAGAAAATAAGATATAAGGCCTAATGGTAATACTTAGAAAATATGCCAATTTTGATTAACGTTAATTTTGGTTTGATGTTTGAAACTGAACAAGTTGTATAAAGTAGCTATTAAAAGTTCAGCATGTGTGAGTACAGCTAAGCATAGCATTGCATCATATTCTAATTTGAGCTATTAGTAAGTCCATATTAATCAGAATTAATTGGAAAGGTGTTTCAGTTGAAGTGGGTTTTATAACTGAGCTTAATCTGCATAGATTAAGAGGCATAAACTGTCAATATTTTATATAGTTGTTATTGGTATATAACTATTCCAGAACATAACTTTGTTGGGCCGACGCATAATAGTTTCCTTTTCATTTAGAAGGATAAGCTCTGCTGTCATGGCTAAGTAGCCATCCATTTCAGCACTTTGGATGCTGGATAGCTCCTATGTTAATTTGGGCGTGGCAGAGGTGGGGAAAGACTTCTGAAGCATGTTGGTGCATTGCACCATTGCCAGCCTGGAAACTGCTGCAGTTGTCTGTTGCATTCAAAGGTCACAAAACAGCTTTTGCAGGATGTGACACAGCTATTGGAGCCACCAAAGAAGTTTGACCTTACGTGCATAACGTTAAAGCCACTAAATAGCTTTACTACAATCAACCCTGCTACGTATTTTCTCTGGTTTTACTAACTCTCAGCTTGGAGTCACTTAGCAGGAAGTGTTAGAGGGATTTTAGCTAGAGTGAATATTGTCACCTAATTGGATGTGCATGGTGAAATTAGAAAAGTAGATTTCTAGATCTACTAAGGAGCCCAGCTATATTCCACCTCTGCACTAAACAGTTTCTAAAAATGTAGCACTGCAGTAAAGCAAAGAAATGGGTTTTGGGAAATCTGCTCTCTATTAATTCTTCTCCACAAACACAATCATTTTCCAGAATTGAAAGCTGAAAAGATTTCAGAACTAATTTCACTACAAATCTTCTCTCCTTAAGTCTTCCCCCACTACTTTTAAGTGGGGGAAGCACTTCAACTTAACTTTAACTAGCCTGTGAACTGTGATACGACCCAGATGCGAGTCCTACTAGCCAGCAAGGGAGAATTATTATTATTATTATTATTATTATTATTATTATTATTATTATTATTATTATTATTATTATTATTATTATTATTATTATTATTATTATTATTATTATTTTGCTCTCTTGCGCTCTCATTTTTTGCATCAACCCGATAATGTTACCTAGTTTCTGCAAGGAAAACAAACAACCCAAGAGAGCATGGAGAATCCCACAGCACCTCCTCAAACCTCAGGAGAGGCTGAAGGAAGACAAGCAAAGCTGGCTGGAGAATTCTGGGAGCTGAAGTCCTTCAGACTTAAAGCTGCAAAGGTTGGGGACCCCTGCCGTAGCGGACTGAGAGCTGCGCGTTCTGTCGCGGGGAGCGAAACGAAGCGCAGTTGTCAGTCGCGTTTTCGGTTGCAGGGCTTCCCCAAATTTTGATTGGGGGAGAGGAATCTGAAAGCAACGGTGGAGAAAGGTGGACGGGAAGTTGAGGAATTCCCTCCCGTCGGCTTTTGGAATTTGGAGAGCAACCGAGCGGCGCAAAAGCGCAGCGGGAACGGCTGCGCCCGTCGCGGAGACGCGCTTCTCTCGGCCAACAGCTCTCCCCCCCCCCCGCACTCCACCCGGTGGTCGCGAAGAAAGCGACAGCAGCCGCAGCCCCCTCCATCCCCGAGCGCTCCCCCTCCCCTCCTTCACCCGCCCCACCTGGAGGGAGGAGAGATCGGCGTTCTGCTTCTCCTCCAGCTCCTGCAGCTGCTTCTCCAGGGCTTCGTTCATGCCGCGGGTGGCCTCGATCTCCAGGGTCTTGGCCTTCAGGAGGCGGCGGCTCTCGGAGACCTCGTCCTTGGCGGCGCGGACGGCGTCGGTGTTCTTGGCGGCGCTCTCGGTGAGGACGGTGAAGCGGCTGCGGAACCACTCCTCGGCGTTCTGCATGTTGCGCGCCGCCAGCTTCTCGTACTGGGAGCGGATGTCGCGCAGGGCGGAGGAGAGGTCGGGCTTGGCCGAGACGTCCATCTCGACGGAGAGGTGAGCGTACTGGATCTGGGCCTGGAGCTCGGCCAGCTCCTCCTCGTGCACCTTCTTGAGGAAAGCCAGCTCGTCCAGCAGGCTGTCGATGCGCTTCTCCAGCTCGGCGCGGGCCAGAGCCGCCTCGTCGGCGCTCTTGCGCACCTCCAGCAGGCGGCCCTCGGCATCCTCGCGGCTGAGCACCTCTTCCTCGTAGCGCGCCTGCAGGGCCCGCAGCGTCTCCTCCAGGCTCTCGCGCTCGCCTTGCAGCGCCTGCTTCTCGTGGTTGGCCTCCTCGGTGGCCAGGCGCAGCTCGCGGATCTCCTGCTCGTAGAGGGAGCGGAAGCGGGAGGGCTCGCTGTGCTTCTGCCGCAGCACCATCAACTCCGCCTCCAGCACCTTGTTCTGCTGCTCCAGCTCGTGCACGCGCTCGATGAAGCAGGCGAAGCGGTCGTTGAGGTCCTGCAGCTGGGCTTTCTCCTGGCTGCGGATGGCTTTCAGGTCGTTGCTGATGGCCGCCACTTGAGTCAGGTCCATGCTTTCCACCGAGGGCGGCAGCAGCAAGGACGAGGAGGAGGAGGTGTAGCTGCGCCGCACCGAGACGGAGGAGACGGGCGCCGAGAGGCTGGAGTAAGTCGAGCGGGCCACCCCATAGCCGCCGCCGCCGCCTCCGCCGCCGCTCCGGACGCTGGAGAGATGCACTCGCGGGGCGCTCTCCACGAAGCGCCGCTTGTAGGAGGGGAAGTACGTCTCGTAGCCGTAGGTACTCATGGCAGCGGCTCGGCTGTTCCTGATGGGCGGGGAAGGGGAGGAGGGAGGAAGCGAAGCTGCCACCTGGCCGAGGGAGACCGCTCTGCGGCTGGGCACTGCTGCCCGCCCCTATTTATACCGCCCGGGAGCCTCTGACGCAGCCGAGACGCCCCCTACTCCCCAGCCCTCCCCAGCCCTCGGGCCAAGCGCCGAGAAGGCAGCGGCGCTGCGCAAGGGAGGAGGAGCCATTGGCCAGGCCGTTAGCTCCTTCGCTGATCCTGGAAGATCCTCTCCTTCCCTCCCCCATCCCCCACCCCCGCTCCACTAGATCGAGCAGCTCCACCCATTCCTCGATCAGCCTCGCTCTTCTTTAGAGGGCGAAAGATGCGCTTCCAGTCCCCGGCAATCCGGGGTGGCCGCTCTGGGCAACCCTTTCAGCCAGCTGTGCCAGGCAGCTGCCCTTTCCCCCCCCCCCCAGGAAAATCCGTTCCCTGCCTGCCCTTTTCTCCATCCCTCTTTCTCATCCCTCCGTTCAGTAAGCTCAACCGTTAAGCTCAACCGTTGATACAGGTGTAGTTGTTGTTAGTTGCGAAGTTGTGTTAGACCCCATGGACAACCCATCCCCCAAAGTCCATTGAAGCTCCTGCCTACTGCTTTGGTGACTCCATCCAGCCACTTCATTCTCTGTTCTTCTTTTGCCCTCCATCTTCCCCAGCATGAGGCTCTTCTCCAGGGAGTCCTTCTTCCTTCTCATTAGGTGGCCAAAGTCTTTGAGTTTCCTCTTCAGGATCTGGCCTTCTAGAGAGCAGTCAGGGTGGATCTCCTCTAGGACTGACTGGTTGGATGGCCTTGCAGTCCAAGGGACTCAATGCAGGAGTCTTCTCTAGCACCAGAGTTCAAAGGCCTCCATTCTTTGGCGCTCAGCCTTCTTTATGGTCCAACCTTCATAGCCATCCATTGCAACTGAGAAATCCATCGTCTTGACTAGATGCCCTTTTGTTGGCAGGGGGATGTCTCTGCTTTTTAGTCAGCTGTCTAGATGTGGTACAGGTAGTCCTCAACTAACAACAGTCCTTTTAGAGACCAAAGTAATGACACTTTAAAAAAGTGACATGACCATTTTTCACACTTACGACAATTGCAGCATCCCCATGGCCACATGGTCAAAATTCAGATACTTGGCAACTGGCATGTACTTCTGATGGTTTCAGTGTCCCGGAATCATTTGATCACCTTTTGTGACCTTCTGACAAGGAGATTGAATGGGGGAGCCAGATTTGCTTAATGACCATGTTACTAGCTTTGCAACCACAGTGATTCACTTAACCACTGTGGCAAGAATGGTCGTAAAGTGAGGCAAAACTCATTTAATAACTGTCTCGCTTAGCAACAGAAATGCAGGGCTCAGTTGTGGGTCTTGAGTCAAGGGCTACCTGTGTTGCTTAGCATGCTGTGGACAGAGAATACACTTGGCCCCTTTGAACTCTTTGGAGCCCCCTTCCCTTGTACTAAAGATTCATAGGGCTCCCCTCTACAGGTAGCTCTTGATTTACAACCATTCACTTAATGACCAGGCACAGTTACAACAGCATGAAAAACATGACATTATAGTGGTACCTCAAAATTCATCAAATTTGGTATTTAACAATTTTGGAAGCCAGTATTTGTTTAGTACTTGACATATTGCCTTAGTGGCACAGTGGTTAGAGTGCAGTACTGCAGGCCACTTCTGCTGACTGCCAACTGACTGCAGTTTGGCAGTTCGAATCTCACCAGGCTCAAGGTTGACTCAGCCTTCCATTCTTCCAAGGTGGGTGAAACGAAGACCCAGATTGTTGAGGAGCAATAGGCTGACTCTGTAAACTGCTTAGAGAGGGCTGTAAAAGCACTGTGAAGCGGTATATAAGTCTTAGTGCTCTTAGTGTTTCAGTGCTATTGCAATAGTAAGAAGGGGACGGCTATGGAGAACAGACATGCTGGGGGGCCATGCTGGGAAGGTCTAGAAGACTCCTAAGGTCCCTTCAAGTCCTAGATTTTTTTGCTCTATGATTCTATGTCCATTGGGAATGGAACAGAGTCCAAACAGAGTTTCTTGGTTCATGAAACCAGTGTAGGATAAAGGTTTGAATGTTGGCCTGAAACTAGGAAGGTAGAAATTAAGGGCATTTTCTGTTGGAACTTAGTTCCTAATGACGGAATTATTGGCATTTTTCTTAGCAGCATTATCAAAGTGACTTGCAATTGGCATCCAGAATTTTTATTTTATTTTTATTTTCCATCCAATATTAAGTACGTAAGTACCAATCCATCTTTCAAGGTTATTAAGCTAAAATTGGAGGTGACTTTAAATTAACCCAGAGGTCTCTAACTACTTCCAGTCATGTTTATCTTCTCAGCTTAGAGAATATCGCCACTTGTTGACATGTCCCAAGACAGACAGACAGATCTGTAACAAGGCTGCCTTCATGGGTTTGACCAAAGAGGAAAGTGCAGCTGTTTTAAGGCAGGAAAATTGTGGAAGATGAAAAGGCAAAAGGTGAACAACTTTGTAAAATATTCAAGTCATTTTTTTCTGGCTTGCATTGATCCCTGTTTGCCTTTACTACAAGGATAAATGCAAGTCATCTTTTCTGGTTGGCATTGGTTCCTGCTTCTTTTTAACTCAAGTTTAGGCTGAGAAAAAAACTTTTCCCCAACTCATGGTCAAATTAGTTCTCAAGACTGACTGGCACCCTATTCTCATTTCCTTTCACCCCACATATCTGCTACTTGCTCCCGACTCTAGGGGGCCATGCTCATCTCTGTGTCAAAACCGAAGAGCCAGCACTGTCCAAAGACATCTCCATGGTCATGTGGCCAGCATGACTAAATACCGAAGGTGCACGGAACATTGTTACCTTCCCACCAAAGGTGGTCCCTAATTTTCTATTTGCATTTTTTACGTGCTTTCGAACTTGTCGACAAGTTCGGGACGAGTAATAGGAGCTCACTCCATTATGCAGTGCTAGGGATTCGAACCGCCAAACTGCTGACCTTTCTGATTGACAAGGTCAGTGTCTTAGCCACTGAGCCACTGCATCCCTAGACCCCATCATTATCCCCACTCAATTTTCTTATTTTTGTATTTCCCCTCAATATTCTTTTAAAAATGGGTATACAAAGAACATGAAACTTGAATGAATGAAAACATAATTTCTCTCCTCATGGAACAGTTGAACAGTTGAACAGTTCCCAACAGTTGAAATGGGCTGACCTCATTCACTCAACAAACAATGACTCTTTTCCCCAACTTGTTCTACCTCCAACTATCTAGCTCCATTTGAGCCTAATCTAGCATAGATTCTAATGGTCCAAAGATATTTCCATCTGAAGAACAGAATTACAGAGTTGGACGAGACCTTGGAGGTCTTCTAGCCCAAACCCCTGCTCAATCTTATACCATTCAGGGCAAATGTCTATCCAGTCTCTTCTTAAAAGCCTCCAGTGATGGAGCACCCACAACTTCTGAAGGCAAGCCGTTCCGCTGGTTTATTGTTCTCATTGTCAGGAAATGTCCCCTTGGTTCTAGGTTGCTTCTCTCCATGATTAATTTCCATTCATTGTTTCTTGTCTTGCCTTCTGGTCTTCCTGGTATCTTGAGTCACAATACCTTTGTTGATTGACCAGCCAAATCTCCATCTTCCCAGCAATACTGTTTAAGATGACTGTCTTCCCACAGATAGATGAGCCATACACGATATACAACATTTATTGTTCGCTTTTTGAATTAAAAGCTTTACTTGCAAATAATAATAATAATCATCATCATCATCATCATCATCATCTTCATTGTCATTGTACTAAAATTACAATGAAATTGGTTTTAACTTCACTGGTGCAAAATTATAACAGAAACAAAAAAAAGAGAGAAAAGAAAAAAGAAAAAACTAGCCTGTGCATGGAGTGATTGCAGTTGAATTTAAAAGTCTCACAGCCCAAGGATAGAAGCTATCTTTAAACCTGTTTGTTTGGCTGGCTATACTTTGATATCTCCTGCCTGATGGTAGAAGTGCAAAGAGATACCAACCAGGGTGTGAATCATCTTTGAGAATCTTGCTTGCTCTGCTAAAGCAGTGAGATCAGGTGATGTTATCCGGTGATGTCAGAGGGCAACCGATGGTTTCTTGTGCCGAATTGATCACTCTCTGAAGTGCCTTCCTCTCCGCAACTGTTAAACCAGCATACCACACTGTGATACAATATGTGAGGACACTTTCTATGGTGGACCGATAGAAAGAGGTCATCAGCCGTTGTTCCACCTGATTTTTCCGCAGGACTCTAAGGAAATGAAGTCTCTGTTGGGCTTTTCCATTCATGCACCTATGCATCCCTATTTAACTCGAAGCATTAGCTGGTTAGGCTTGAATGGTGTTTCATGAATATTAAATTGGAATGATCACTGTCTACTCTACCTTTTTCCATAGAACTGTGGCTCCCATGTACTTATATAACTTCCAACAGCAGTTGCCTCATTCCTCCTCAATTTAAATAGCAAGGAAATAAGTATTTCTGGTAGGAGCCGCTAAAGAGATTGTGTTGTGTTTCCTCTGAGACACCTTTACAGGCATGATATTATATACATCCATGTGAATTATTTATTGTGATCACACATGTTGACAAGGGACCGAATACAGTCTTCAAGATTATTCATGAAGCCTTTTAGTGTGCAAGCTAAGTAGAACAGGAATGAAAAATGCATGAACATGCAACAGCAGAGAAAATAGTTAAAAATGCAACAGCTAATAGTTAAGGCATTCAACCAAGTTGCTCAACTCTGATCTTGTAAAAAGAGTGTAAAGTCTGCCCCCTTCAGGTCACTAGTTCTCAGGTTTATCCTTGTAATCTTGCTACTATTTGCTTTGTTCTAGAGGAGATTAAGGCAAAGCAATCATTACAAGGCAGTGTTAGCAGATCAATGCAAACGTGAATTGCAAATCAAAGATGAGATGACTAAATCTACTAGCGCACAATGGCATTACGTTTCTTATGCATTGCAAAAATTCTCATTCTAATTAGGCTTAGGGAAAGAGGCAGGTTACAATGAGAATAGTATCTGTGGCAACAACACATCCTTCTTTGCTCCCCTGGGCTATCCCACTGCTGTTTTCCCACATGCAATTTGTCTTCATTCAGCAGTGTAGTGTTTAGCAAAGGACCAATGGCTGACATGCTAGAATAAATCTCATATTTTTTGTAGGAAAAACAAACAAGTCTGCTAATTAGCTCAACTAACCAGCCTTCAAATTCTTCCTTGAAAAAAAGAAATTAGGAAGGTGCTGAATGCCTATTTATCCAGCTAGCATGATGGGAAATTACCTGGTAGGTGCCTGCATGTGGCTCGTTGGGGTACAGTGTTTGTTTGTTTTTTTGACTCCTTGGAACTTCCTAGAATCACCCATTGCCAAGTCACCAAAGTACTGAAAGTTGAGTACCATGATTTTCCACTGATTTCATAGAAAGGGAAAAGATTTGATAACCTTTCTGGAAGGCTTTATCTACTTTAAAAAGATAAAATGACCAATCTTACCAAAAGTGTAACATTAATAGCCCCCTCTTATATCTCTACAACTCTTAAAACAGCAGGTAAGTAGCTAGTGTAAATGCATAGTATAGATTAGGTAGGTTTGACTCCCGAAATAAGAGCTTGGCCTTATTTTTGGGGAGGTCTTATTATTTTTGAGGTGCAGAAGGCGGTGAGCGTGGTCACCTCATGGCTGCTGCTGTGTTACAATATTTGGGGGGAGGGCTTATTTTCAGGGGAGGGCTTAGCACATGCGCTCAAAAGCCTGATTGGTTTATTTTTTCTTTTAATTAAATTTATACCCCGCCCTTCTCCTACAAAAGGACCCAGGGCGGCACACAGGCATAATTAAAACACAACGTACATAAATAAACCAATTATTAAAATCCAATTAAATTAAATTACCCCGTGCTAAAACATTTTAAAATTCTCTAATTAAAATTTATAACTAAAAAGTCCAGATCGGGTGATTATCCTAGGCCGGCTTGTTGGAACAAATGCGTTTTAAGATGCCGGTGGAAAAGGCGGAGGTCAGTGGTGGTACGGAGTTCAGGAGGCAGGTCATTCCAGAGGGTTGGGCCCGCCATAGAGAAGGCCCTTCCCCTGGGTGTCGCCAACCGGCATTGCCTGGCTGACGGCACCCGGAGAAGGCCCTCTCTATGGGAGCGGATCGGTCGGAGCGATGTATGGGGCAGGATACTATCCAGAGTGGTCTTATTTTCAGGGAAACAGGGTAGGTAGGGATAGGTAGGTAGGTAGGTAGGTAGGTAGGTAGATAGATACTGACAGAAGAGAATATTTGTAGCTCAGGATTAAACAGTGGGGTTCTTGATACTCTCTGAGCTTGGTGGTTTTCTTGCAGATGTTTCTGTGCATTGATTATGTCATCTAGTTTGGTAATAAAATGTCTGCAAGAAAGCCACCAAACTCAGAGAGCACTAAGGATCAGAGAGAGAGGGAGAGGGAGGGAGAGAAGGATGGATAGAGACAGAGAGAAACAGAGAGTAACTCAATTTGGGAGGATAGAGAAAGGGGGGAGTGAGAAAGGGAGAGAGAGAGAGAGAGTCCTTCCAAACCACCTTAGTATTGATCCCCTCCAATCTGCAGCATCTCTCCAGTGTTTTTTAGTCTAAGGCTTTATCCATCTGCTTGCATGGAAAACACGATCCTCCACTGAGTTTATTTCCCCATCCTCAATTCTCATCATGGAAAGCCTGTTTGAAATTTTAAAACAGAGGATATACTTCCGGTTGTGCAAACGCTGGGATACCAGGAAACCAGCGACATCTGGAAAAAGTGGTCTCTGAATCAGCTGGACTCTCTGCTCTTCCCCCCCCCCCTCCCCCGGCAACGTCAAATGTTGGGTGACATTGCAGAAATACAAAAAGATGCCCAGCACCAAAAAATAGAGAGCTAAAGAAAGGGCGAAACGGGAAAGGAATGGAAGGAGCCTTAGAGAGGAGATGTTTGCGTGCACTGAATTTTCAATGGGGTTTCACCTCCAGTTTTGAAAGTCTGCTCTGATTTTTCCCCCCTGTTCATTATCACAACTTCTGAGGTGTTTATTTTCTCACTGGATTGACTCTGGTTTTTATTAACAGGCTTAATTATTCACAGTCTCTTCAAGCTCGTGTGGAAAATGGATCTCTTCTTGACTGCGGAAACAAAGATGAGTCACCAAAAAAAATAAAAGCTGTCAGTCTAGGCCCGTGTTGGCGAACCTATGGCACGCATGCCGAAAGCGGCATGCAGAGCCATCCCATACAGGATGCATGGCCTCGATGGCTCCTCTTCTGGGTTGCTGTGCACACATGTCCACCGGTCAACTGGTTGTCATGTGCGTGGGAGCACCAAAACCCAGAAGAGCAGCATTCTGGTGCGCATGCATGTGCCAGCACCCAAATTCCTGGGTTTCTGTCACATGCATGGTTGATGGCAGTGGTGGGTTTCTGCAGGCTCGCACCTACTCGCGAGAGCCGGTTGGTGAAATTTAGAGAACCGGTGAGAGGGGTTTCCACTGGCGTACCTGGAAGTAAATCTGGCCCGCCGCTGCCAGTGACCCAACGGGAAGGAAAGGAAAGGAAGGAAGGAAGGAAGGAAAGAAAGAAAGAAAGAAGGAAGGAAGGAAGGAAAGAAAGAAAGAAAGAAAGAAAGAAAGAAAGAAAGAAAGAAAGAAAGAAAGAAAGAAAGAAAGAAAGAAAGAAAGAAAGAAAGAAAGAAAGAAAGAATTTATCATCACAATTGAGTCCAAAATTTTGATTGCTAAGCAAGAGCGTTGTTAAATGAGTTTCACCACGTTTTAAAAGGTGGCCACTCCCACCCTGTCACATGACTGCCAAGCCACGCCCACAAAATAGGCCACACCTACAGAGTAGGTTCTAAAAAATGTGAAACCCACCACTGGTTGATGGCCAGCTTTTCGTCAGACACACGCCCATGCCGGAAACCAAAAGTCTGCTGATCTTCCGGGTTTTGGTGTTCCTATGCACACGAAGGCCAGCGAGGCTGCACGTCCAGGCAGGATGGTTTTGCATGCCATTTCTGGCACACAGGTCGGCGCATGGTGATGTAAAAAGTTAGCCATCACTGGTCTAGGCTTTGCTACTAGTGTGGGGTTTGCTTCTTGTTTATATACAGTAGCTTGCCCTGCCAGTGTTGGTATGGGAGAATGGTTTTCTTCTTGGTAGTTCCTTGATTTACTGGGATATTGTTTTCCGATTGATTGTTGTCTGGTGTTAATCCCTGCTTATCTGGTCACTGGAAAGGATGTTTCTGTTCTTTTTGTTTCCTTCTTATCTTTTTATTGTCTAGTTTCATGCCTAAGGCAGAACTAAAATTCACAGTCCAGTGGTGGGATATGACCAGTATGCCCATGTATGGGCGTACCAGTGCCTGCTGGGAGCACCTGTTACCATTCCAGTAGGATGCTCCAGAGGGCCTGCCTGCCCGCCCACCTGCCCTCCTTCCCTCTATTTGAGCCGATTAGGGCATTTGGAGCGTACGGTGCCTGCGCAATGCTCCGCCGAGCAGCTGGAATGTTATGGGTGGTGGATATGCATGCATGCACTGCTGCATGTGGGCACATGGTGGATGCCCAACTTTATTGCAGTGTACTGGTTGCAATGGGATCCGGAACCCACCACTGTCACAGTCTCCTAATTTCTAGTTCAGCACCTTTAACTACTGCACCAACTTGGCTCTCAAATATATTCTGTACATTAATTATAGTAGGATGAAAACAAATTTAGTTTTTGTCTTAGTTCCACCTTTTGGGGATGTAGTATTGAAACAGTGGTCCTTGGCTGAAGACACCTTGTGGGCTTCTATTCATGAATGTGAATTATATGAGAGCAGCCACTGCGATGTAGTGAAAGGACCAACACTCTCTCTCTCTCTCTCTCTCTCTCTCTCTCTCTCTCTCTCTCTCTCTCTCTCTCATTCTCTCATTCTCTCATTTTTCTCTCTCTCCCTTCCTCCCTGCATCCTACCTCACAGAACTGGACTAGAAGACTCCAAGGGTCCCTTCTAACTCTATAATTCTATGTTCTAAATAGGAGACAATCTTAAAATCGCCTGCTGCACATATGCCTCTTTCAATATGATGCAAATGAAATAGTTCAGTTTTGGCATACCAAAACACCCAAGACAGATTTTCTATCAGAAATCAGGAAGAACCTATTCCTTCTTTCCAGATTCTCATTTTGCTGATGCCAAACCAATGAAGCTCAGCAGCTGTCATTGCCTTACAACGCAAGCCAATTCCCAGGTCTCAGCAGAATAACATCAATTTTCCTATCCACCAATCAATTTAATCTGATTAGAAGACGGGACAGAAAATGTCTCTTTCATGGAAACTGTCATTGAAATCTTAATGGGCAAATCCTTTGTGCTCGTTTACGCTTTCGCAAGGCAAATTCTAATCGGTAAACCTCTTTCTTTGCTATTTTACCAGCATTTCTTCCATTTTGCATTTTCAGTTCTAGGTTACTACTACATGACTTTGTTTCCCTGAAAATAAGACCCAACCGGAAAATAAGCCTTAGCATAATTTTTTCAGGATGCTTATAATATAAACCTGTTTTGACCCCCCTTTCTCCGACTAATACAAGACTGGCTGCTTGCCACTGACTCTCTTGGCTGCTTGTCTGAATGATTCTGAACAGATACGAAGCTTCCTCGACTAAACACGAACCTGAAAATCAACGCGAATAAACACGAACCTAGAAATCCAAGATTGTTCTCTGCAAGGACTTTCTTAGTAAACACTTCCTTTTAAACCCTCTTGGGAGGGGCCAGTCATTAGACAGCTGGGACTAATTCAAATTTTTCGAGTTCGCTTCTGATGCAATTGAAGCCTCCTTTTTTCAGCCCTTCTCAATCTAGCATCAGGGACAAACTGACCTCGATCCTCCCCACTACTCCAACACTCAGGTGCCTCCTGATGACCAGCCACGCTCTCTGCTCTCTCAAGGTCTTCCTCCTCCTCCAGAGCAGACTCATAGGACTCCTCACTAGAGGAGCCCATCAGCAGCTCATCCGGAGCCGGCTGGGCCACAACATAAACCCTACCACAGAAATAAGCTCCAGTTAAGATCGTCAGCCAGATGGATGCTTTAGTACTGTATTTCTCTGAAAATAAGACCTAAACAGAAAATAAACCCTAATGGATCTTTTGGAGCAAAAAAATAATATATGACCTGGTCTTATTTTCAGGGAAACACGGTACTTGTGTATAGGTGAGTTCCCCAATCCCATAAAAGCAAGACACCATGTCCCTGGCAATTTATAGCTTTCATAATGTCATCGGTGGGAGCTCCGGAGGCTGTGAACCACAGAGCAACACAACCCTCCCTGCTTTTAGTGATTAAGGGTAATGATTTTCATGCGTCGTAACATTCATCCCACTTACAAGTGACAGACATTAATGATTTCAGCAAAGACTTTGTCTTCTTGCTCTCCCTATTTTATTTCTCGCTAGCCAGCGATTCTCCATTTGGAGGCTTCATTCCAGAGGCAGGAAACACGTGGCTCTCCAGATGTTGCTGAGCTGCAATTCCCAACATCCTTTTCTGTTACTGAGACTACAAGGATTGTTTTAAGTGACAGTTCACAACCTGTGGATTTCTTCTCTGATGGTGGAGACTTTCCATACTTGGTTTTTTTTAAAAATTAGGGTTGGTTGCACAGACAGACAGATGTTTAGACTGGATTTAGCATTGTTACCTAACTATTGAGTTTTTCCAATGTTGTTGCTTGCTAGTGTTAAAGGTATTGTTGCAGAGTGTAAGTCAGCTGTTCCAAGTAAAGTTGCCTTCTGCAGTTGACTGGTGGGGATTTTGTCAACGCCAGTGGTGTTCTCATTGTTTTGACATTGTTGTTGTTGTTGTTGTTGTTGTTGCTGTTGCTGCTGTTATGTGGTTAATCTTTGGTGTGATTCACAGCCTTTGGGCCTAGTTGGTAGCTCAACAGCTCGAGTCCTAACCAAGGACCTAGGAACTGTTAAGGTAACATCAGAGGATATAAGCTATTCCAAGTAGGGTGGTTTTTTGTAGAATCAGAATATTCAAGTCAGGTAAATTTAGAATTTCCAAATAGCGAGGTAGCCCTTTAGGTATTGCTCCAAGGGCTCCAATTACAATTGGGACAACACATGATTTCTTTTTCCACAGTCGCTCAACTCCAATTTGCAAGTCCTGGTACTTTGTGATTTTTTCTTGCTTTTATCTTCAATTCGTGCATCACCAGGCATTGCAATGTCAATGAACCATGCTTTTTTTCTTTTCAACTACTGTTATGTCAGGTGTGTTGTAGGCCAAGTGCCTGTCAGTCTGGATTCTGAAGTCCCACAAGATCTTGACTTTCTCATTCTCTAAAACCTTCTCAACCTAATGGTCCCAGTGGTTTTTGCTGTACTCAAATCCATTATTATTATTATTATTATTATTATTATTATTATTATTATTATTATTATTATTATTATTATTATTATTATTATTATTATTATTATTATTATTATTATTATTATTATTATTATTCTGTGGTTAATCTTTGGTGAGATTCACAGCCTTTGGGGCTGGTTGGTAGCTCAACAGCTCGAGTCCTAACCAAGGACCTAGGCACTGTTAAGGTAACGTCGAAGGATATAAGCTGTTCCAAGTAGGATGGTTTTTTGCAGAGTCAGAATGTTCAAGTCCGGTAAATTTAGAATTTCTACATAGCGAGATAGCCCTTTAGGTATTGCTCCAAGGGCTCCAATTAAAAGCAGGACAACACACGATGATGATGATGATGATGATGATGAGGAGGAGGAGGAGGAGGAGGAGGAGGATTATTATTATTATTATTATTATTATTATTATTATTATTATTATTATTATTATTATTATTTTATTCATTAAACATGAAACTCAAGTCAACTGAACATTTAAAGATGTATCACAAATACCATTGACTGGTGCTAATCAACACGTCTCTGGTGATTGGAAAAGCTCAACAGAAACTTCATTTCCTTAGATTCCTGCAGAAAAATCAGGTGGAACAACGGCTGATGACCTCTTTCTATCGGTCCATCATAGAAAGTGTCCTCACATATTGTATCACAGGGTGGTATGCTGGTTTAACAGTTGCGGAGAGGAAGGCACTACAGAGAGTGATCAATTCGGCACAAGAAACCATCGGTTGCCCTCTGACATCACTGGATAACATCGCCAGATCTCGCTGCTTTAGCAGAGCAAGGAAGATTCTCAAAGATGATTCACACCCTGGTTGGTATCTCTTTGCCCTTCTACCATCAGGCAGAAGATATCAAAGTATAGCCAGCCGAACGAACAGGTTTAAAGGTAGCTTCTATCCTTGGGCTGTGAGACTTTTAAATTCAACCGCAATCACTCCATGCACATGCTAGTTTTTTCTTTTTTCTTTTCTCTCTTTTTTTTGTTTCTGTTATAATTTTGCACCAGTGAAGTTAAAACCAATTTCATTGTAATTTTTACAATGACAATAAAGATTATTATTATTATTATTATTATTATTATTATTATTATTATTATTATTATTATTATTATTATTATTATTATTATTATTATTATTATTATTATTATTGGTTGATACGGGTTGCTGCCAGAGTCCTAGGTATCAACCAAGTATCTTCTTAAAATGTACAATGTTCCGAGTAGCGCAGTTTTTTGCAGTTCCGCTGGTGTTATTGCAGGGAGCTGCAATTTCTTGATGCATTTTCTAAAATTCTTGAACATGGTACCAAGTGCCCCAGTGACAATGGCTCTCACTGTCACATGTTTCATCCATAATTGTGTAGTTTTGATGGCCAGGTTACGGTATTTCGTGATTTTTTTCTAGTTCTTTTTCTTCGACTCTGGCGTCTCCTGGTACAGCGACATCAATAAATTGTATGCTTTGGTTTTCGACAACTGTGATATTTAGTATGTTGTGTTCTAAATGATGATCCGTCTGTTGTTGTTGTTATCATCATCATCTTAAATGAATCTCATTGCTATTTTGAACCTGCCGGGCCCATTGTTGGTCTGTTTAATTTATTTTTCTGTATGGAAGTTTTCAGTTTCAATAGTACTCACTTTGAAGAATTATTTTTAAGCTCAGCACTAAGCCATAGGTATATGCAATAGTAATACATAGAATTATGTATATCCCATGGATGGGTTAGTATGTAGTAGGATTACTGATGGGTAGCTTTACTCAAAGTGTTATATGTGTAGGGGCAGAACTAGGCTTAGTTATACTCACTAACTAAAGAGCAGAACTGATGATCTGTAGGATTATTTTTGACTTCCTAATTCTAAGAAAGGGACGATACAACTGTGGTCTTCCAGTTGTTGATGGATTACAATTCCCAGCAGCCTTTGCTTGCTTAGCCAATAACAAAAGATGCTGAGGGTTAGTGTTCAACTGAATGTGGAAAGCTGACTCTCAGAGCCTCTGCTTTAGGAAACCATCTGGATGGTCTGTTCTGAAGAATAATCTGATGGAACATCGACACCAGGGCTGTCAAAGTCGATTCCATTGAGGGCTGCGTCAGGGTTGTGTTTGACCTTGGGGAGGCGTGGCCGGGGGAGGCATGGCCAGCTTGACCTCACTCGTGTTGGAGGCACCTGCAGTGGCCCAAATACTCTGCCAGTGAAAATGGGCTCCTGAGCTCCATTTTGGCTGCAATGGTCTCCTGCAACCCTCTGCCAGCGAAAATTGAGCTTGAGAGGGCTCTTTGTGGCCCTCACAAGCTCCGTTTTAGGCTACGATGGCCTCCTGCATCCCTCTACCAGTGAAAACAGAGCTCGAGAGGGCTGCACGCAGCCCACTTCTGCTCCGTTTTTGCTGACAGAGGCACTGTGGGCCAGTCCTTCACTGTTTCCAGGGTGGCCTCCTGGGCCAGATCTAAGCACCCCATGGGCTGGATTCAGCCCCCAGGCCTTGGGTTTGACACCCCTGGTCTACACAATCAAGTAGAGAAATCCTAATTTAAAAAAAAGCTCCATGCTAGCTGTATTTCAAAGTGGCATACCTATGACAAAACATGACTTAAAAATAGAGACACTTGTAATGTGCACTGTCAGGAATAGCATCCATCTCTGCCTTGGTTCATCTTACTGAATATTGCTGGGCATGAAGCTTTTGTACATTTGGCAACAAAAGCAGCACTAGAATGATGAGTGTGCAATAGACCAAGAACAGAATGACCTCTGTCAAGGGCATTCTAGCCCTTGAATCAAGCACCCCATCAATTATTCATCCTATGTTGATTCTCCTATTTCTGAATTCTTGCCAAAGCCCATTTCCTTTTCCAACTTGGATAATGGAATTAGTAAACAGGTTAGAAAATTGGTAGTTCATGACCACGGTGATAGCCAAGGCAGGCAGACACAGTCTTGAATTGTCTTGCAAGCTTTGAAAAGACATCCGAGTTTAGATCATGAAGAGTCTACCTAGAAACTAGGGCAAAGGGTCTCCAACCTTGGCAACTTTAAGCCTGGCAGACTTCAATTCCCCAAATACTGAAGCAATGCTGGCTGGGGAATTCTAGGAGTTGAAGTCATCCAGGCTTAAAGTTGCGAAGTTGGAGACCCCTGGACTAGAGAAGAGCTGACACTACGATGTGCTGTTACTCATAAGTGTTGTGGTCCACCGGAGGAGCTGGCAGCAGATTCAGAAAGTGAGGAGGTTGGGGAGGAACATGGGCCAGTCCTGGAGTCTGGAGAAGGCTCCGATGATGAGGGCTCTGTGTCAGAGGCAGAGAAGGGGCCAAAGCCGTATGCCAGTTATCAGCTGCCTTCGGAGTCAGACATCAGTGAGGCAGACGAACACTGATGTCTGTTCCCAGTGTGTGCATGTGCAGAGTTGCCAGACAAAGGGAACAGCTAAAGAACAGGGGTCGACTTGGGAGTAAGGCCATAGGTGGACAATGAATGGCTCCTCCCAGAGGGAATAAAAGAGGAGCGAAAGGGGAGTGGAGTTTGCAGGAGATAATTACTGTAGTTTACTTAATTGGTTCGTGACTTTCCGAGACTCCTTGCCATGTTTTGCAGATATCGGCCTGGCAGCTCTCCAAGCCAGATAAGGTCTGTGACTGTAAATCCTCCCTTGAAAGACTTTGATGGATGTGAATGAGCAGAATTCCCAGCAAATTAATAAAAGGGTTTTTTGTTGGGACAAGGAGTTTGCTTCATGCTCTTGCGAAGCCTCAGTCAGAATAATAAGACACTGTCCTATTCAAATATTCAGGTAGTCTTTAGCTAATGATCACAATTAGAAACTAGAATTCCTATTGTTACGCAAGGAGGTTGTTAATTGAGTCATGCCTGATTTTATGATCCTTTGTTAACTGAATCACTGCAGTTGTTAAGTGAATCATGAAGTCATGAATCAAGCTTCACCCACTGACTTCTCTTGTTGAAAGCCAGTTGAGAAGGCCGCAAATGGCAATCACATGACCCTGGGATATGGCAACATACTAGTTGCCAAGCACCTGGATTTTGATCACGTAAGTGTGTGGTCATTTGTAAATCACTTTTTTCAGTATCCTTGTATCTTTGAATGGCTTTGATCTTTCTCCTTTTCTTTTTCCCATTTCGAAGGGTATTTCAATCCTTTAACACCTTCTTCTGTAAACCTATCAAGTTGCTATACAGGTTATTGTATTGACTTCTCATTTGCATTTGCATTTTAACTACCACCTCTACTTGCAATCTACAACAGGGGTCTCCAACCTTTGCAACTTTAAGTCTGAAGGACTTCAGCTGCCAGAATTCTCCAGCCAGCAAAGCTGGGAACTGAAGTCCTTCAGACTTAAAGTTGCAAAGGTTGGAGAGCCCTGATCTACAATATCTTTGTTTTCTAGTAAATCTGCATATGCTTGTTTCATCTCTTCCTTCTGTTGGTCTTTCAAAGCATTTCCTCTGACATCTTCCCTTTTTTCTTTTGTAAATAATACATTTGTATAAGTAAACATTATTTCTGCCATTGTAGCGATATGACCAAAAAACAGAGAACCTTGTAATGCTGTATGCACCACAAGAAATAGTATCCATTTCTGCCTTGGTTGTCTTACTGAATATTACTGACAAAACTGAGACCAAGGCTCTGACCTCATTCTTCAGGCGTGTATTGAAATTACTCAAATTTCACAACATGATCTGTGATTTTGCACAATCCAATGCTTACTATCCAATTCAATATAAAAGGTGGATTTTTTTTTTCTGTCTTTAGTCCCCTCTAGTGTCTAGTTGCTGAAATAATAAAGATTCAAATCTCTGTTGTTAGTTTGATAGATAAAAAAAGGGATTCCCATGAAGGCATTATTTATTATTTTAGCTTCCCCTCGAAATTTTTAGCAAAATTCCTAAGATTTCACATTTTTTTGGTCCTTTTATATCTTTCTTAAATTAAAATCTTATTTAGCTTTATGCCATTTATTTCTACTTCTTAGTTCTTAAACTTGTAGCTAGTTTCTCTTTTGTTCACGAACGAAGGCAAACTCACAAGGCGGTGTTTCAAACTTGTCATTCTGAAGACCTCTAATATCCTTTTAATAATTAAATAGGCAGTTTCCAAAAGTGATTAGAAAGTAAAGGTAGCAAACTCACTGTCCTTTAAATGGCTCCATCATGATGGTTTGCTTTGTTTCCCAGTTCTCAAACCTGTGAGAAAATGCTGTCCTCATGCGGAGCTGCCATTTAGAGCAGAAGCAAGTGACTTCCATCCTCTCCCTATCTAGAGAGGTTCCATGGGACTGGTCTACTTGGTCTTTGCCGTGGCCATCATCTCTTGGTTTTTGCCATGGCCATTATCTCTGACATCATTGGAGACATGCTAGATAGGGTAGAAAATTAGCATCCACCCCTCTCCTAGAAAAATGAATTATTTTAGGAAATATTAGAAGAGCAGAGTAAAAGGGAGGCAGAAACTCATCCCACCCCACCCCCACCTTTGTAAGGGGACATTAAGGCCTGAGCCAGTCTATTCTACATAACAAAAATCTACCCCCTTTAACTCCAGGGTGATGGGATTAAAACATGGCCCTCAGGACATGATAGGATTAGTCCTCTACCCATCTAGCAACAGAGCTCATCACATGGCACCTGCGGAGATTACTTCACCCAGTAAGATTCGGCCAGGTCTGGGACACAGTCAGCCCACAAAGTTAGATAAGATCCCAGCCCCCTGGGAGTCTGACAGCCAATAGGATACGTTTCTTGGACAGGAACAGGAAACTGTAAGGTGGGGACCAAGAGAGGGTATAAAACGCAGTCTCTCTCAGCATCTCTGCCCTTTTTCTTCAAAATCTTCAAGGCATGTGACCTCCTTTTCCCCCAGGACCTCAAGCCGTGTGGCCCTGTCCACCATTAAAACCATCTTTCCAAACAGCCTCCTTGTTTCCAGTGTCATTCTCTCCACTTGGAAATGAACCCAGATGGACATTTCTTCCAGCAATTGTCTTATTGAGAAGAAAATGATACAAAACCAAAGTTGCTACTGGGTTTCCTGACCTAAACACACGCCATTTTTTTTAAATCTGCCAAACACTAATTGGCTACCTCTAAGGTGTCCACTAAGGCAAATGAAAAGCTCGACTGAACCAATCAGTATCCTTGTGCCTCAGTTTTGATGGACTGTATGTACATTAAGAAGACATTATATGGGAAAGATCCAGGAGCTGCCCGTGGAGGAGAAGACTTTTATAGATGCAATATTTCTTAAGGAGGCAAGATTGGGAAAAAGCTCTGGCTACACCCACCAATGGCATGCATCCCCAGATAATGTCCCGAAAGGAAATTTGGTTCTTGGAGCAAATAAAATTGCAGCCTTGAATGTGACAAAGGAAACCAGGCATTCATTTTAATTACTCTGGCATTTCAACAGGATGTTGTTGCCGGTGAGCAGATGGTAATAAATGTTGTCTTCCAAAGGACAATCTGGTTGTCTGCCCAACAACATGAGTGGAAGTGTGTGTGTGTGTGTGTGTGTGTGTGTGTGTGTTGCATTTGTGCTGATAAATAAATAAATAAATAAATAAATAAATAAATAAATAAGAGAGACTAGTATAGATCTATTTCAAACTATTTAGCTCTCATCAGCTAGCCATACCCTTATACTGGGATTCGAACCAGGGAAGTGTTACATGTGAGGCAGTTGTAATTGCCACTAGAATGCTGGTTCTCCTCCTGATCAGCTGAGCCAGGGGAATAAGTATATACTTGTGTCACAACACCCTGGTCAGCCCCAAATACGTAATACATGTAATACTTCCCTGGTTCGAATCCCAGTAAGGGTATGGCTAGCTGATGAGAGCTAAATAGCTTGAACTAGATCTATACTAGTCTCCATTTATTTATTTATTTATTTATTTATTTATTTATTTATTTATTTATTTATTTATTTATTTATTTATCAGCACAAATGCAACTCAAATGTAACAAAAGGCAATGGAAAAAAATAGCTTTCTGCCTGGATGGTCACCTGTGGTGAGCCGATAGACAGAAAAGGAAAGCAGTTCTGCTTCCTCCTGTATTTGGGGCTTACCAGGGTGTTGTGACGCAAGTATATATATCCTCCTGTCTCAGCTGATCAGGATAAGAACCAGTAGTCTAGAGGCAATTGGGGCTGCCTCACATGTAATACTTCCCTGGTTCGAATCCCAGTAAGGGTATAGCTAGCTGATGAGAGCTAAATAGCTCGAAATAGATCTATACTAGTCTCCCTTGTTTGTTTATTTATCAGCACAAACATACACACAAATGGAAACAAAAGGCAATGAAACAAATAGCTTTCTGTCTGCATGGTCTCTTGTGATGAGCCGAACGACAGAAAAGAAAAGCAGCTTGCTTCCTCCCTTAATTGGGGCTTACCAGGGTGTTGTGACACAGTACATATACTTGTTCCCCTGGCTCAGCTGATCAGGATAAGAGCCTGTGGCCTAGTGGCAATTACAACTGCCTTACATGTAAAATGACCCAGGTTCAAATCCCAGTAAGGGTATGGCTAGCTGATCAGAGCTAAATAGCTTGAAATAGATCTATACTAGTCTCCCTTTTTTATTTATTTATCAGCACAAACGTAACATACATACATAAATACATACATACATACATACATACATACATACATACATACATACATACGAAGAATTGCTCCAGGGACAACTCTTTTTCCAAGTGCAATTCTGGGACGATCAGCTTCTTCCTCGATTGCTCAAAGCTGAGATGGGAAACGTCTGGCTCTTTGTAGGCAGCTTGTAAATGTATATATTAAAGTGCACTTCTGGGGCCCCTTGGAAGATAAGTGCTTGAGAGAGTCCCGGATTGAGTTTGATAAGAGCATCAAGTCCACTCTCTAAGGACACCCAATGGAACCAGGTTGCCAGCTCTTAGCAAGGGATAGGGCATCTTATAGATGGAACCTTGGATGAAAGTTGATGGGAGATGAATACAGATCACTTATAGTCATTCTGTCAGCGTTCCAAGTAATGCACCCATGGAAAACAGAACTCCGAGGCAGGCATCTTCCTCAAGGAACAATTTATTGGATACATCATATTAGCACAACTGGTGAAAGCCGACTCTGAAAATTCCCACAGCTTTCACCTAATTAAAAGTAAAAGTCTCCTCTTTCCCCCAAGTCACTGGCCACACTGTCCAATTAATTAATTTATTTATTTATTTATTTACATTTATATACCGCCCTATCTCCCTTGCGGGACTCAGGGCAGTGAACAGGCGATAATAAAAAACCACAATAAAACATCCAATAATCCAATAAATATGCTAAAAATTCTAAAACCAAATTAAACAGTGGGCCTGCTCTAAAATACCATTATAAAACCCTAATAAAACAAATTAAAACTACGCCAGGCCGGCTGCACGAAATAGATGGGTTTTCAGGGCTCGGCGAAAAAGGCGCAGGCCTGTGATTGTATGTAGGTCAGGGGGTAGGTCATTCTAGAGGGCAGGAGCTGCCACAGAGAAGGCTCTCCCCCTAGGGGTCGCCAGCCAACATTGACTGGCCGACGGCACCCCGAGGAGACCCTCTCTGTGGGACCAGACTGGTCGGAGGGAGATATGTGGTAGGAGGCAGTCTTGCAAATACCTAGGTCCCTTCCCATGGAGCACTTTAAAGGTTGTTACTAACACCTTGAAGCGTACCCAGAAGGCCACAGGCAGCCAGTGCAGTTCGCGCAGGAGAGGTGTTACATGGGAGCATCTAGAGGCCCCCAGAATCCCCCGTGCAGCCGCATTCTGGACTAGCTGGAGCCTCCGGGTGCACCTCAAGGGGAGCCCCATGTAGAGAGCTGGCTGGTTGGTTGGTTACTTTACTTGGTTGCTTGGTTACTTTACTCCTCCTCTGGCCAGCCCCCTGTCAAAATGTCCTTGGTTCCCACAGGGAACAAAACTTTATTGTTTTGGCTACAAAACCTCAACTAGCTATTTTCCCCATGCCTCCCTCTGCTGTGTGGCAACCCTGAAGCCTCCAAGATGGCCTCAGACAGATTCACTTCAGGGTTGACACCTTTCTTTAGTGACCCTTCAAAATCAAAACGGCATTGAAAAAAATGACCTATGACCATTTTCATGCTTATGACCATAGCAGCATCTCCTTGGTCATGTGGTCAAAATTCAGATGCTTAACAAGTGGCATGTGTTTATGACGGTTGCAATGTCCCAAGGTCAAGGGATCACTTTTTGCGATCTTCTGAGATGCAAAACCAGATTCACTTAACAAGTGTGTGACTAACTTAACAATTGCAGTGATTCACTTACCAACTGTCTCGCTTAGGTGGGGTCTAAAGAAGTGTCAGAGTCAGAGAAGGAATCAGAGAGTCTGGTTGGCCACCAGGAGGTGCATGGATCATGGAGCAGTGGGGAGGATCAAAGGCAGTTTGTCCATAATGCAAAAGTGAGCAGAGCTAAGAGGCGGAGGCAGCAATTACATTGTAGATAGGCTCACAGGAGAGGATTAAGAAACAGAGAGCTTATAGGTGGGGCATTGGGAGGGAACATTTGCAGAAAATAACCGTTCAGAATTAGTAGTCAAGGAATTCTGTCTGGGTATTGTAGTCGTGTTTGTTTGGACTCTCTATGCATTCTAGCCGTGTCTGTTCCTTTGGGAATATCTGTGTGAAAGGTCACTGCAGAGCTAACGCCACCCTGGGTCCTTTTTGGAGAAGGTGCGGGGTATAAATTTGAATAAACTAAACTAAACTAAACGTGAGTTGTCTGGGCTCTCAGCCAAAGAATTTGTTATCTCATTGATTAAACAGTGGCAAACAGCCAAGCCTGTGTTCTTGTCTATTCACAAGGGGGGGGGGGGGACAGAATAGCTAGGTAAAAAATATTCATTGCAACCTGTTGATGTTGCAACAGGAGGCTGATTGTGTCCATACCCTGAACTGGTTCAGAGTTTAATACCACTTTATAAGGTCTTGGTAAGGCCACACTTGGAATACTGCATCCAGTTTTGGTCACCACGATGTAAAAAAGATGTGGAGACTTTAGAAATAGTGCAGAGAAGAGGGATGAGAGATGATGAGGGGACTGGAGGCTAAAACATATGAAGAACGGTTGCAGGAACTGGGTAGGTCTAGTTTAATGAAGAGAAGGACCAGGGGAGACATGATAGCAGTCTTCCAATATCTCAGGAGCTGCCACAAAGAAGAGGGAGTCAAGCTAATCTCCAAAGCACCTGAAGGCAGTACAAAAAGCAATGGGTGGAAACTCAAGGAGAGAAGCAACTTAGAACTAAGGAGAAACTTCCTGACAGTGAGAACAATTAATCAGTGGAACAGCTTGCCTCTAGAAGTTGTGAATGCCCCAACATTGGAAGTTTTAAAGAAGATGTTGGGTAACCATTTGTCTGGAGTGGTGTAGGGTTTCCTGCCTAAGCAGGGGTTGGACTAGAAGACCTCCAAGGTCCCATCAAACTCTGTTATTCTATTCTTTTCTAAGTTCCTGTCCTGCACAAGAAGAAGAGGGCTAACATTTTGGCTGAACTCCTATTCCACTCAGCTTTTAAATTAGGGATTTAATGGAAGGGGGAAAATAATAGAATAGAATTAATTAATTAATCGGATAAAGATAAAGGCCCCCTCCAATTGATCTGGATTCCTAACAGCTGCATCCATGCCATTTTTCCTGGCCTGTTCAGGACGGGTTTACCCTTGTTTCTTCCGGAGGTTTCCTTTTTTTAACTTCCCAGTTCAGTAGCTCTGAAATTCCTCAGGGTTCCACTATCCAAATATTAATCAGCGCTGTCCCAGCTTGGCATCCAAGCTCAGCCAAGGTGAGTAAGGTTCTGCAACCTGCTGAGGTTTTTAATAAAATGCTCCTTGGAAAAGTGCACACTGATGAAGATGACAAGAATAGCTTCAGGTTTCCACCCTGGGGAAGGGGGAAAAAAAAGCAATTTACCTTGACTGCTTTTTGGCTATTTTCCTCTGCAGCCAAAGAAGCTCATTTGTGCTGGCAGAAGCCGGGCACTGCAGTGATGGGGTGGGGGAAGGGTTGCTGAGGATTGAATCCCGCAGAGAGGAGGAGTCTATTTCTGCCCTAGACAGTTCTTAGCTCTGCAAAGCCACCCTAGACTTTCTGAAGTTAGCAATAATACTAATGATAGCACTAAACCTTTAATACCATTTCACGGTGCTTCTACAGCCCTCTCTAAGCGGTTTACAGAGCCAGCCTCTTGCCCCCAATAATCTGGATCCTCATGTTACCCACCTCAGAAGCGAGACCGCCTCCTGCCCCATACATCCCTCAGACCGATGCGCTCTCATAGAGAGGGCCTTCTCAGGGTGCCGTCAGCTGGACAATGCCGACTGGCGACACCCAGGGGAAGAGCCTTCTCTGTGGCGGGACCAGCCCTTTGGAACGACCTACCCCCTGAACTCCGCACCATCTCCGACCTCCGCCTCTTCCGCAAGTGTCTGAAGACACACCTATTCCATCTAGCCGGCCTAGCGTAACCCCCATTACTGACTCCTAGATAGTTTTAAATTTGGGTTTTAAATTCGGTTCTTAGCACAGGGTCTATTAGAATAAGTTTTTTAAATTTTTATATGTTTATAAATAAATAAGAAGGATGGAAGGCTGAGTCAACCCTGAGCCTGGTGAGATTCGATATGCCAAACTGCTGGCAGCCGGTGATCAGCGGAAGTAGCCTGCAGTACTGCATTCTAGCCACTGCACCACTGCAGTTCTGGGATTCCCAGTCTTCTACCTTCGTCTAGAACAGGGGTCCCCAACCTTTGCAACTTTAAGTCTGAAGGAATTCAGCTCCCAGAATTCTCCCAGTTCCAGCTGGCTGGAAAATTCTGGGAGCTGAAGTCCTTCAGACTTAAAGTTGCAAAGTTGGAGACCCCTGTTCTAGAATTCCTTTCTCCTTTCCCACTTGACAAAATTAAGAACAGGATGTACCCTTCCTTACATATAGGATTATTATTACACGCATGCTTACATCCTTAAATACAGGATATACCACTCTATAAAGCCCTAGTAAGACCACACCTAGAGTACTGTATCCAGTTTTGGTCACCACACTATAAAAAAGATTTTGAGACTCTAGAAAAAGTGCAGAGAAGAGCAACCAGAATGATTAGTAGACTGAAAGCTAAAACATATGATGAACGGTTGCAGGAACTGGGCATAGATAGTCTAGTGAAGAGTAGGACCAGGGGTGACATGATAGCAATCTCCCAATATTTGAGGGGCTGCCCTAGAGAGGAGGAGGGTGAAGCTGTTTTCCAAAGCACCCGAAGGCCAGATAAGGAATAATGGATGGAAACTGAACAAGGAGAGATTCAGCCTGGAAATAAGGAGAAATTTTCTGACAGTGAGAACAATCAATCCATGGAACAGAAGTTGCCTTCAGAAGTTGTGGGAGCTTCATCACTGGAGGCTTTCAAGAAGAGAGTGGACTACCATTTGTCAGAAATGGTGCAGGGTCTCCTGCTTGGGCAGGGGGTTGGATTAGATGACCTACAAGATCCCTCCCAACTCTGATAATCTGTTATCTGTTATTTCACCTTGAGAGAAACAATTCCTGGGTTTCGTCTGATGAAGTCTTCCCAATTTCACTGGGCAACCACTAACAGCCTTGGGAATCCCCTCAACAGATGTCCAGTTATGTATGGATTAGTGCCAACAAGTCCTTTGCTTATGCTCAGAGTCTCTTCTTTCGATGGATGTGCTAAGATCTCAACCTGGGCTCCGGGTAGATGTGGGAAAATATCTGAGATGAAAGTCGATGGATTTGATGAAAGCCGAGTCTAGTTTCTGCAATCATATTGCTGTCATGCTCCTTCTCCCTTCCCTGCTGTTTCCATCTTTTACAACAGGAGAATGCTGAGTCATTCCTGCAGCATCATCATCTCTCTTTAAATTCTGTCTGGCTCTCCGGATCCCATCTCAGCAAAAGGCAGATAATTGGAAAGGCAGACATTCCCCCTAAGTGAGGCTCTGCGCCACCAATGTCACCTTTTCCTTAGGACTGACACATGCTTTTTTTTTTTTTTTACCATTCTGTGATTTTATTCAAATGAAATTAAATCAAACTGAAATTAAATGAAAAGGGTTGATGTGGCCACCTGTCCCATAACGGTGATTGGATGATGGGGGTGTACAAAAATGAAATACGTTTTATTATATCACGATGTTTCATTGAAAAATGAAATCAAAAGGGTTGAAAGGGCCACCTATGCCACCATGACTTGGGACAGGTGGAAGGGTAGAAGCAGGAATAACAAAACTGCAACATACCATCCCAACCTCTGAGAATAAAACAATAATTCCACTCAGAAAGAAACGCAGAAGCAGCAGTTGAGGTGCTCAATCTCCCGACCACCTGATCCAAAACCTGGGAAGCACCCAGATCTTCCACACCTTGTGAAAAACCCAAGTGGGACCAATCCATCTAGATCTGCAGGGGTGGGGAGGGGGGGATACAGATGCTAGAACAGCATATCTGGTCTACAAGAATTAGAATGTATTTATATCCCATCTTTATTTATTTCTTTTACAAACTACTCCAGACGAGTGAAAACAGATTCTTCTTCCTATTTTCTCCACAACAACAACCCTGTCAGATGAGTTAGGCTAAGAGAGAGTGACTGACAAAGTCACCCAGCCAGCTTTCATGGCTAAGGGGGATCTAGAACTCACCCAGCCAGCTTTCACAGCTAAGGGGGATCTAGCACTCACCCAGCCAGCTTTCCTGCCTAAGGGGGATCTAGAACTCACCCAGCCAACTTTCATGCCTAAGGGGGATCTAGAACTCACCCAGCCAACTTTCATGCCTAAGGGGGATCTAGAACTCACCCAGCCAACTTTCATGCCTAAGGGGGATCTAGAACTCACCATCTCCCGGTGATTGGTCCAAAAACCACCCAGCTGGCTTTCATGGCTAAGACGGGACTAGAACTCACAGTCTCCAAGTTTCTAACCTGGTGCCTTAACTGTTAGACCAAACTGATTGTTGGTGACCAATGAACGGGAAAAAAGAATTAAGAGTTTTATAGACTTCTGCCACTATCTGGATTTCTGGGTGTTCCAGTAGCCTTACTTTCACACACACACACACACACACACACACAGATGCATGCAGAGAGAGAGAGAGAGAGAGAGAGAGAGAGAGAGAGAGAGAGAGAGAGAGAGAGAGAGAGAGAGAGAGAGAGAGAGAGAGAGAGAGAGATGCCTTCCTTTTGCTTCTGGGTTACCATTATCATAAACCATATTCTTGCTATGGCTGTAACTCTGCCAAACACATTCATTCTCGATGTTCTCTTTCCCCCCTTGCTTTTCTTGGAAGGTAATAGATTTTCTTTCTACTTTAGTATGCTACGGTAATTTATTACGATTATCTTCATTTTAGGCGTCTGCTTCCTTTCCCTGCTTTCTCTTTTAACGGGAGCCCTCTAGGGCACTGAGTTTAAGTCGAAAGTCCCGAGAAAGCAGCTGAGCCTGAAATCCTGAGAGCAGAAAGGATAGAGAGGTAGTGGGAGGGTAATGCAGGGGCCGATCCTATGTGGCTCTTGCAGATTTTCACCCGAAAACCCTGATAGATCATTTCGGTTTAACTTCTTCCCCAAAAGATGCTTCTGAGAGTTTTCAGTAAGGTACAGAAATGTGTTGAGCCCCGAGTCCATCTGGAAGAGAAAGCAAAATTAGCTTAATTTCAATATATTAAATTTCTATTAAATTCGTGCATTCTAAATAATGGGTTTACTTCCTTGGAGTATTGAATAACTTTCTCATTCTATCACACTAAAAATAGAACTTCCCAAGTCCTTTCCCGGTTTCCGTTTTAACTTGGCTGGACAAGAAATAGAATCTGAGTAGAACAGAAGGGCAGTAGCCCTTTTAACCATAACAAAGTGATAGGGGTGGGCTACTAAGCACGACAACAAAAAGAATGAACTAAAGTGTACCCTGTGTCATTACAATGCAAGTCCTAACCCCGTGACTTTCATATTTATATCCTAGCCTGGATGGATTTCTTCCATCTGAGTGTAATCTTATAGTGCCATCTTTCTTTTTAATGAAATGAAATCTTTATTACGGTCATAGACCAGTGTTGTGGCCCAGCCGGCTCCGGATGAGCTGCTGATGGAGTCTTCTAGAGAGTCCTATGAGTCTGCCCTGGAGGAGGAGGGAGACCTTGAGGAAGCAGAGAGCCTGGCTGGCCACCAGGAGGTGCCTGGGTCATGGAGCAGTGGGGAGGATCAGGGCCAGTTTGTCCCTGATGCTCGATTATGCAGGGCTGAGAAAAGGAGGCAAGCTCGTAAGCCCTGATGAGCACCAGCTGGTTGAGGAGTGATCCCTCCCAAGAGAGCTTATAAGGAAGGGTTTGGGGAGGGGTCATTTGCAGGAAACAACATTGACAACTCCTCCTTGGAAATTCTGTTCACATCTGCAATTCTCTGTCTGTCTTTGTTACGTGAGTTGGGGCTCGCAGTCAAGGAGATAGTGGCAAGCAGCCAAGGAGATAGTGGCAAGCAACCAAGCTTGTGTGTGTGTCCATCTGTGGGGGCAGAACACTTTTTCATTTTTATTCAGTTCTACTGGTACAGTGCTGGGTTCTGGATCCCGGTGCAACCAGTACGGTGCAATGGGGCTCAGTGTCCACCACATGAACACACACAGTGTGCATGCATCCTTATCTCCTGTGATGCTCCATGATGCCTCCACGGCGCTTCAGCTGCTGGGTGTAGCATTGCGCAAGCACGGTACATGCTGTGTGCATGTGCGGAAGTGCCAAAGAGCTCAAATACAGGTAAGGAGGGAGGGCGGGCAGGCCCTCTGGAGCACCATACCGGAACGGTACCTGGTGCTCCTGGCAGGCACCGATACTCTCCCACCCCAAGTGTAGTGACTGCCTCCCCAGGCCCCCAGCCACACACACACACACACACAGCTGGATAAAACTATATAAAAATCCAGCCCAGCTTCACTGATCAAAAGTTTGAAAAGGCAATATGGCTCCACCTGCAATCAAATTACACACTTGAGGAGGGAGAGCACAAGCGAGCACTGAAGAGATCACAAGAGGAGGCAGGAAGCCAGGCAAAGAGTCATGCTGTAGCACGGACACTTTCCCCCAGCCTCTTTCTTTTGGAAGGCTCAGATCAGCTCCCCTCCAGCTTCTCTGCCTCTCCTCTCACCCCAGCCTGCCAGCAGAAGGTGAGTGGGTGGGCTTTATTGCATTCCAGGCATTTCCCACCCAGACAGCAGGTTGCATTTGCAATGGGGGAGGTTGAGGAAGACAGCAGGGTAATGGGGGGGGATGGCAGAGGAGCTACTTTCAAGCCATTGGGAGAGAGATTCAATCCAACTTGTGGTGTGTGTGTGTGTGTGTGTGTGTGTTTTAGAGAGAGAGAGTGTGAGAGAGAGAGAGAGAAGGTGGTAGGAGAGATAGTCCAATCCAACTTCTGTGTGTGTGTGTGTGTGTGTCTGTTTGAGAGAGGGAGGAAGGAGGGGAAGGGAAAAGAAAAAGAAAAAGAAAGAAGGAAACTTCTTTTGCAAAGGAGAAAAACAAATGCTGTTGCTTTAAATTGGAATGGAGCATGCCTGGCTGTGGAATTCTGGGAGTTGAAGTCCAGAAGTCTAAAAAAAATTGAAACCCACCACTGCGTCAGTGCCTCACCAGCCATAAACCTCACTGCACGTCACTGGATACGCCCATACCAGGGCGTATCACCTGCAACCCACCACCACTTAACTTAGGACCATCTGTTCAGCAATTGTTTGAGGTCATGTGATGTTATAACCGCATTATGTAGCGAGGGGCAGTTACAGCCCTGATTGTGGTTGTATGTGAAGGATTACTGTACTTGTAATTATTCCTTCCACTGGTTTATAGTTGTTGAGGATTGCATGTTGTTTAAATTATTGGAAACCCCAAGGAAACGTTTGCTTGTTATCCTGGTAGACTCTTAATAAATACATCCACTTTTAGTATTTTATTGTGCACACATACCTACACATACACACAAGTGGAAATCCATTGCCCAGTGTCTGAGCATGGGGGATTTCAACCACCCATTAAGGGTGTCTATGAATCATCTGCGATTAAGCCAGCGTTTCTCAAATAGTGGGGCGCGCCCCCCTGGGGGGGCGCGAGGCTCTGTAAAGGGGGGCGCGTTTGACCTCGGCAAATCGGCTCTGCCGATTCCCTTTCTCCCTCCTCCTCCCTCCCTCCACAGCCGGCATGCTGGCCACTCGTCGTCTTCCATGGACTGCCGTTCCTCACACACACACGCACGCACGCACGCACACACACACGCACACACACGGAGGCTTCTCAGCTCCTGGAAGGAGCGGAGCGAGCGAACGAGCGATCAAGCACGGGTGGCCGGGGCAGGCTAAGGCGGGTGAGCCGGGCTGAGGAGACTCCGCGGGGAGTGGGGGCGGGGCGGGGACGACGACACACAGACAGAGAGAGGCACAGACACAGAGAGAGACAGGGAGGGGGGGAGGAATCAGAGAGTGACAGACACACACATAGAGACAGAGAGAGACAGGGAGAGAAAGAGAGAGACACAGGTAGTGCATGAATGCAAGACACACACACACACACAGTGATAGATGGGCAGACGAAGGAGAGACAGACAGAGATAGAGAGAAAGAAAAAGAAAGAAAGAAAAAAGTGGGAGAGAGAAAGAAAGAAAGACAGACAGAGAAAGAGAGAGACAGAAAGGAAAGAGAAAAAAGAGAGAGAAAGAAAAAAGAGAAAAAGAGAGAGAGAAAGAGAAAGAAAGAAATTTCTTTCTTTTTTATTCTCTTATACTTAATAAGGATACAGTGTTATGCAGAAGTGTACTTATAACAATTTTATAGACAAATGATACTATTTACAGTCGCGCGGGGGGGGGCGAAATGTTTTCTTCTTCCTAGGGGGGGCCTGACAGAAAATAATTGAGAAACACTGGATTAAGCTAATGGTCAGACTGTTCCTACAGTATAGTATGTTGCCTTTTAGTGGGATCATTAAAAACTTGGCTTGCTTTATACAGCCATTGATCAAAGAACCAGCATTTTCGTTTTGAAAGGTGGAGGTTTAAAATTCAAAAGCTAAATTCCAAGGATTCCAAATCAGCACTGACATCATCTGCCATTCATTGCATTAAAACCATAAACCATATTATGTCAGGACTTTAGCTTCTAAACTGCCAAAGTCTCCCTGCTGTTAGCCAATAAGATACAAATGCACATTATGATCCGTAAACAATGGGTTTTTGGTGTAAGCTATAGTTTTGTAATTATGGTTTAGCCATTCTGCAAAATGCATGTTTCTTTTGAGTAAAGGTATGATGGGGAACCTTTTTTAAAAAAATGCAGTTCAGATTGGATGGATGGATGGATGGATGGATGGATAGATAGATAGATAGATAGATAGATAGATAGATAGATAGATAGATAGATAGATAGATAGATAGATAGATAGATAGATAGATAGATAGATAGATAGAGCCACATGGTCCTTTCCACCATTGAAACCATCTTTCCAAGCATCCTCCAAGTTTCAAGTGTCTTCCCCCCCAGAACTGAACCCAGAAGGACATTTCTTCCAACAGATAGATAGGTAGTTGGATGGATGGATGGATGGATGGATGGATGGATGGAGAGAGAGAGAGAGAAGAGAGAGAGAGACAGAGAGAGAGAGAGAGAGAGAGAGAGAGAGAGAGAGAGAGAGAGAGAGAGAGAGAGAGAGAGAGAGAGAGAGAGAGAGAGAGAGAGAGAGAGAGATGGATAGATGCAGGAAGGGAGGGGGAAAGAGAGAGTTAGACAAGAGAGAGACAGGTTTGCCTATCAAATGCACAGATGAGATATAAAATCCACATCTTTATAAGTAAACATGGAACTTGGTTGGGTCCAAAGTTGGACAACATTGGGCCTTTTAAAAATAGGACTCCAGAGGCCAGGAGAAGCCCAGATCTAATGGACCCCCCAATTAATTTCAAATTATAGTTTGGAATGTTCAGAAGAAAGGCCAGTCAAAGTATAAGTAAGCAGGGGATCTTCAGCTCAAGAGAATTCTATTCTGATGTGGTTTTCTTGGTTAAAACTCAGGAAGGGTTTATTGTTGCCTTCTGCCCACCTGCTAGGAAATGACTCCTTTGCCATTATCACTAAAAGGATTATCCGCCTCCAGCATCTCCCTACATTGCTCTTGCCTATTACAGAGACCTGCTAATCGAATCTAGCCAGAAATCTCTGCTGGGGTTAAATTGCCTGCAGTGTGATGTTGTTGTTGTTGTTAAGGCAACAACAAAACTGTTAAATAACACCATTACAATAAAGCTGAAACAATAAGTAGGCACATTAAATCAAGGCACATATTAAAAACGGAGAACTAATGTTGCATGGAATCTTAAAGGCAGTCTGAGAATAGCCATTATCCTATAAACGCCTTGGAGAACACAGATGCCTTCGTCGGTTTTCTGAAGGCTCCTGAGCACCTTATGGGGTGCTGCTACTGAGAAGATGCTATTAAGAGCCTTGGTGGTGCAGTGGTTAGTATGCAGTATTGCAGGCTACTTCTGCTGACTGCCGGCTGACTGCAATTTAGCAGTTCAAATCCCACCAGGCTCAGGGTTGACTCGTCCTTCCATCCTTCCAAGGTGGGTAAAATGAAGGCCCAGATTGTTGGGGGAAGAGGCTGACTCTTTAAACAGTTTAGAGAGGGCTGTAAAGCACTTGTAAAGCAGTATATAAATCTAAGTACTATTGCTATTGCTATTCCTGACCACTGTAGGGTCAGCCAATCGCCTCTGGAGATCTTCATGCAGAATATTGAAAGCGGTTTTCTTTTCAAGTGCTTGGATCCTAAGCCTGTTGATCGATGGCAATGAAAATGGATCTGCTAAAGCATTGGTAGCCAAGCACAGCCCTTTTAACACAGTACCAGCTTTACGTGGTCCAATTGAACATTTGGAGAAGTGTGTATCAGTTGTATCTTCAATAGTTGTCTCATATGAAATGCATTGTGGTTGCTGATGAGACCAGGTCAGTGTTTTAGCAATAGCAATAGCACTTAGATTTATATACTGTTTCACAGTGCTTTTACAGCCCTCTCTAAGTGGTTTACAGAGTCAGCCTCTTGCCCCCAACAATCTGGGTCCTCCTTTTATCAACCTTGGCACGATGGAAGGCTGAGTCAACCTTGAGCCTGGTGAGAATCGAAGCCCCGGCTATAGGCAGTGTTAGCCTACAATGCTGCATTCTAATGGGGAGGCAGGGAAGAAAGGCAATAGCACTTATATACCACTGCACAGTCCTTTTACAGCCCACTCTAAGAGGTTTGCAGAGTCAGCCTCTTGCCCCCAACAATCTGACCCATTTGACCCACCTCAGAAGGATGGAAGTCTGAGTCAACCTTGAGCCTGCTGAGATTCGAACTGCCGAACTGCTGGCAGCCGGTGATCAGCAGAAGTAGCCTGCAGTACTGCACTCTAACCACTGTGCCGCCACGCCTCTTCATGTTTTCAGTGTTCCCAATTTCAAGATGGGTGGACTTCAACTCCCAGAATTCCCCAGCCATCGTAAAGGTTGCCAAGTTTGAAAAATGCTGCGCTCGCTTGAACCAAATAAGGCTGTGAATGGAGCCTCAGCCCAACCTGGACATGGTGCCTTCTTGGCAGTGAGAATGTCTGTGTGATAGAAGCAGCCTGCATCACTTCCACTCCCCACCATGCCTTAACACAGGGGTCTCTCACCTTTGCAACTTTAAGTCTGAAGGACTTCAGCTCCCAGAATTCTCCAGCCAGCCTGCCTCACTTCCACTCCCCTCCATGGCTTAACACAGGGGTCTCCAACCTTTGCAACTTTAAGTCTGAAGGACTTCAGCTCCCAGAATTCTCCAGCCAGCTTTGCTGGCTGGAGAATTCTGGGAGCTGAAGTCCTTCAGACTTAAAGTTGCAAAGGTTGGAGACCCCTGCCTTAACAGATGGGTTTCCTTCTGCCACTCCTCAAGTCATTTGTTCTCTTAAAGCAGGGGAAATGCCAGCTGTTGTTATCCCCTTTTTAGAGATGGCCTGTGGAGTCTGCCTTTGATAATGCAAACTCACCATCCATCAAGCGTGCCTTACTTACGCTGTCAGGCTTTCAAAGGCTGATATAATCATCTTGTTCACATTCCTCGAAAAACAAAAAAAGCCCACACAAAAAGAGGCACAGAAGGTTTGTAACATGTCATGTGGTGTTTTTTCCCCCCTGATTGCTAAGCAAGCTTTGCAAAAGGCACATTGTTCCTTTCAGAGCGATGATCGTTGGAAGCCCATCAACCATATCCTACCCATCAGGCTTTCCTCTTTGGAGGTAAGCATAGACTGCAAAGCAGAGGGGAAAAAAGTAAGAAGAATTGAGGAGAAGAAATTAAAAGGGAGGAATGAAAATAGAATAATACAATACAATACAATACAATAGCAGAGTTGGAAGGAACCTTGGAGGTCTTCTAGTCCAACCCCCTGCGTGGGCAGGAACCTTATACCATTTCAGACAAATAAAATCTTCTTTTTCTTCTTTTTCTTTTCCTTTTTCTCCTCCTCCCCCTTCCTCCTCCCCCTCCCCCTTCCCCCTCCTCCCCCTCTTCCTCCTCCTCTCCTCCTCCTCCTTTTCCTCGTCTTCCTCTTCTTCCTGAGCTGTGGTGGCACAGTGGTTAGAGTGCAGTACTGCAGGCTACTTCTGCTGACTGCCTGCAATTTGGCAGTTCAAATCTCACCAGGCTCAAGGTTGACTCAGCCTTCCGTCCTTCAGAGGTCGGCGATATGTTGGGGGCAAGAGGCTGACTCTGTTAACTGATTAGAGAGGGCTGTAAAGCACTGTGAAGCGGTATATAAATCTCAGTGCTCTTGCTGTTCTTCTTCTCTTCCTCTTCTACCACTTTGGGTATGGAGAGGAATAAAAAGTGTTGGTTCCTGCATTTCTCATGGCCTCAACTGTTATTTGATGTCACGGTCTTTGATAGTGGCTTATCAATAGTGTTAATTACCATCTTTAAAACGCTCCATGGCACGGGTCCTAGTTATCTACGGGATCGTATCCTACCCCACACATCCCTTCGGCCGATTCGCTCCCACAGAGAGGGACTTCTTCAGGTGCTGTCCACTAGGCAATGCCAGCAGGTGATGCCCAGGGGAAGGGCCTTCTCTGTGGCGGGCCCTACCCTCTGGAACGACCTTCCCCCCGAACTTAGATCTACCACAAACCTCCGCTCCTTCTGTCAGCAATTAAAGACCTATCTTTTCCAGCAGGCCGACCTGGCCTAACCTACCACACCTAGCCTTAGTTTTAGTAGATAAATTGTTTAATTGGGTTTTTATGGGAATAGTTTTAGTTTATAATTGTATATGTTTCTTAAATTTCCTGTGCACCGCCCCGAGTCCCTTCGGGGAGAGGGGGCGGTTAATAAATCTGAATGAATGAATGAATGAATGAATGAATGAATGAATGAATGAATGAATGAATAAGTAAATAAGTAAATAAGTAAATAAGTAAATAAGTAAATAAGTAAATAAGTAAATAAATAAATGTCCATCTTCTTCTGAATCTAATTTATACGAACTCTTTTTTACACCAGCTATGCTTCTCATACCTTTCTAAACTTGCAACGGATCCTTCCACCATTCCAATTCCTAACCTTGCTACCTTGCCTTTTGTTCTTTAAACGTCTTACTTCTCTCTTTAGGAAGATCTCGGCAAATGTATCCAACCCCTAGTTCTCCCTTTCAGCTTGCCCGTTCTTCTTTCGTGTATTTCTCTGCGAATGCAATCCTCGTTCATGCTTTCTACCCGGCCCAACAACCTTCTCCTAAAGGGATACCTAGCTTTGCTGCAGTGTGAGCGATGGGCTACATATCCCAAAGGCAAATCTAGATCATTTCTTCTTACACTGGCTCTGCAGACTCTCCGTGCTGCTTATTAACAGCCGTGAATCATAGGTAACCTAGCAACTTCCTACCTCTTGCCTCTGAGCTTATATTGATCAGGAGCAAATGGCACAGGGTTGGTTTTTCCACTTCTGCATAGTCTTTATAGGACAGTGATGGCGAACCTTTTTTGGCTCCTGTGCCAAAAGCGGGGGGGGAGCCTAGAGGGGTCGTGCATAGCCGTGCCGCACCCATAATGCTCATGACCACTTCCCCCCACTTTTGGTGTGTTTTTTTTGCCCTCCTGCAGGGCGAAAAACAGATCTATGGGGAACCCGGAAGTTTGGGAATGTTGACTTTATACGAGTCTCACCAACGGTTTCTCTGTAGAGCTGATTTTCTACCTCCGGAGCCTTCAGGGCTTCTGCCCCATACATCCCTTCGTCCGATCCACTCCCAGAGAGAGGGTCTTCTCCGGTTACCGTCGGCCGGGCAATGCCGGTTGGCGACGCCCAGGGGAAGGGCCTTCTCTGTGGTGGGCCCGGCCCTCTGGAACGACCCAACCCCCGACCTACGCACTATCTCGGACCTCCGCCTCTTCCGCCAACGTCTTAAGACGTATCTATTCCAACAAGCCGGCCTAGCATAGTCCCCCGTTTCTGACTTTTATCTATAAATTTTAATTTTCAGGGTTTTAAATGGGTTTTTTAGCACGGGATTTAATTTAATATGTTTTTAATAATGTATATTGTCTCTGTTATGGTTTTTAATAATGCCTGTGCGCCGCCCTGGGTCCTAACAAGGAGAAGGGCGGGGTATAAATTCGAAAAATAAAAAAATAAAATAAAATAAAATAGGAGGCTTCCCTGAAGGCTCCAGAGGGTGAAAAATGATCCTCCAAGCAAAGTGTCCAAATTTCTGGTTTGCTCGTAGGGCTGGTTTTTTGCCCTCCGGAGGGCGAAAAACGGCCTCAAAAGAAAGCGAAAGTCAGCTGGCCAGCATGCACGCTGGCCAGCTGACAGGGCAATGCCTTGTGTGCCCTTAAAAATGGCTCTGTGTGCCACCTGTGGCACTCATGCCATAGGTTCGCCATCACAGTTATAGGATGAGCTAGGGCCCAGCTCCCCAACCCCTGGTCCGTGGGTGGCACTGGGCCACGGCAACAAGCAAAGCCCCATCCGTGGTGTTGAAAGACATGTCCATCTGGGATCAGGTTCAAAGACCTTGGGTTCATGGAAGTTGCTTGGGAAGGTGGTTTTAATGGTGGACAGGATCACAAGCCTTGAAGAAAAAAAGGGAAGAGATGATGTTGAAAGTGCCTGAGTGTTATACCCACTCTGGGTTTCTGAATTTGAGCTTGTATTCTGATTGGTTGTCAGACTCCCATGGGGCCATGCAGGGACAACTCTGTAGGCTGTCCTGAGTCCCAGGCTTGGTTGAGCCTTGCTGGGTGATGTAATCTTCCCAGGTGCCACGTGGTGAGATGGGTAGAGAGCTAATCCCACCTTTGTTGGATCTTGGGTGAGGGCATTTGCCTATGAATAGACCTAGCTATCTCTTTATTTCTTAAGTGCGGACATCTGCCGTGGGCCATTGAGGAGGGTGGGGGCTTTTAAGAGTGAGTCTGGAAAATAATTCACTACATGACTACCAAGAAGCCAAATTAATGATATGTAATCATTAATTCAGTACAGTGAAATCAAGAGTCATTGAGAGTTGGACAGCCTGTAAATTTGATAAATAAGGAGAACCAGTTTGGTCAGGTGCTTAAGGCACCAATTTAGGCAGCGGGAGACTAAACGTTCAAATCCCACCTTAGCCAAGAAAGCTAGATGTGTGACCTTGGGCCAGTCATTCTCAGTCGAATTCACTTCGTAGAGTTGTTGTTGTGGGGAAAATAAGAGGAGGAAGCTGTGTTAGATATGTTCACTGAGTTATTTTTTTTTTAAAGGCGGGATACAATTTATTATTTACTTTATTCATAAAACATGAAACTCAGCCAACTGAACATTCAAAAATGCATCACAAATACCCTTGACTGGGGCTAATGGTTGATACAGGTTGCTGCCAGCATCCTAGGTATCAACCAAGTACATTCTTAAAATATAAGATGTTCCAAGTAGCACAGTTTTTTGTAGTTCTGCTGATGTTATTGCAGGAAGCTGCAATTTGTTGATGTATCTTGTAAAATTCTTGGACATGGTACCAAGTGCCCCAATAACAATGGGTCTCACGGTCACATCTTTCATCCATAGCCGTGTAGTTTCGATGGCCAGGTCGCGATATTTCATGATTTTTTCTAGTTCTTTTTCTTCAACTCTGGTATCTCCTGGTGCAGCGATATCAATAAACTGTACGCTTCGGCCCTCGACAACCGTGATATCTGGTGTGTTGTGCTCCAAATTGAAGTCCTGTTCTTTCTGCATTATGGAGGGCAGTTCTACTCGCACCTCACAATGGCTGAGTATGTCTCTTGGCAATGAAGGAGTTGCTTCTGTGATAATGTGTGAATCCAGTGACTGGGGCTTATTCAACAAGCCACGGTTAAAACAAATGGGAATGAAAGTAATGCCTTTGCTTGTCAGAGAGGCTCGTATGTTCAGTACCGACTCATGAATAAGAAATGCTCTTTGTCTTGATGATTTATGGATTTGAGAATTTAAAAGGGTCAAAGAGGAAGGGGGGGGAAAAAATAAGGTGACAATTAATCAATAGAAAGGATAGAAACGAAGGGCTGGAGTTATAATTCTTTTTATCTTTTTTGTCTTTAATGTTTATACTTGTACTGAACTGAGAAGAAATAATTTTAAAAAATTTATGGTCTTTCTCAAATACACACAAGAGGCAGAAACCCAAAGCCCCCCCCCTCCGCTGCCTAAATCTTAAGAAAGAATTCATAAAGAACCTGTGAACTGATGCTAGGAAAAGGACATTCTCTCATTTGATTCCACCAACCTCCTATTCAAGGTATAAAGGTGCTCCAGAAAAAAATGCTACCTCTCTAGAAATAGTTTTGCTATTTAGCCAGGAGTTGTATTAATGGTGTTCCCTCTCTAGGTATTGCCGATTCAAATATATTTATCCCCTTCCGTACATAGAGTTAATTCTATGTTATTTCAGCCTTTACTTATTCTTCAAGTTGAATTTTTGCATTTGCATTATCATCTTCTGCTCATTAATAAATTGGAAGGACTGCTTTTATCTTTAGGAGAAATTTCTATTTGCAACTCCCCATTGCCACCTAGTGGTCTGCTTGGAGCATTACGTTTCTTTTTGCATTGTCTTGCTGTTTACAGATGTTTGAAGTGTTAGGCCAACACAAGCAGAATTCCAGATGTGCGGTGCTCCTTTTCCAGGATTACCCAGCCAGTGTGCCTATTGCTGAAAATTGTAAGAGTTGAAGGGAGAGGTTTAGTTGGAAAATAGATTGAAAAACTGAACTGCTTGCGAGTAAAATCTTACTTGTGTGTATGGCTTTAATTGGGATGACTATTTTCCCCCTAAATTAGGGGTCTCCAACCTTTGCAACTTTAAGTCTGAAGGACTTCAGCTCCCAGATTTCTCCAGCCAGCTTTCTATTCATCTTTTAAAAAGAGCTTCGCACCTGAAAAATGGCACAATCAATATAAAATCACTATGGAAACAGCACTTAGGCATATATGCCACTTCACAATGCTTTACAGCCCTCTCTAAGCAGTTTACAGAGTCAGCATATTGCCCCCCCCCCTCCAACAATCTGGCTTCTCATTTTACTGACCTCGGAAGCGGATGGGAATCGAACTGCAGAACTGCTGGCAGCCGGCAGTCAGTAGAAGTAGCCTGCAGTACCGCCTTCTAACCACTGCACCACCCTGGCTCATTTGGGTAGGAATAGAGATAATTTCAATGTATTGGTTCTTACTTTATTAAACCTACTTCAGGAATCTGTTAAAGGGGATTTTAATAGTATGCTTACAGAATCATAGGGCTGGAAGGGATTTTGGATGTCCACTAGTCCAACCTGGAGATCTTCCTTATCTCTTCAATGGCCATACCCTTTGGTGGACTTCATTCTACCTACTCTTTGAAAGTAGTCCTGTTCCCAGAATGCAGTTCCCAAAATCATGGACTAACTGATCTCTAAAGGTAGAGGTCCCCAACCTTTGCAACTTTAAGTCTGAAGGACTTCAGCTCCCAGAATTCTCAAGCCAGCAAAGCTGGCTGGAGAAGTCTGGGAGCTGAAGTCCTTCAGACTTAAAGTTGCAATGGTTGGAGACCCCTGCCCTAAATGGCTAGTGGTCAGATTTGTTTTCAGGTACTCTGGCTTTACAAGGCCTCATTTTGCTTTAGCAGCCTTTGATTGAATTTTTTTTTAAAGAAGGAAGTGCTTATTTACTGTATTTGATGATTTATTTACTGTATTTATTTCATCCTAAAAATGTTTTGGCTGCCTTGTCTGTTTCTTGTCATGTCTGCCCTTTTGCCTGAATTTTCTGTGAGTTATTGCTAACTTGACTCCCCACCCCCACTCAGTTATTCAGTAATCTAGCCTTGTTGATTCTGATATACGTCATTCACTTTTCTAAGTCTTCATGTGGCTTGTTTCAACTTGGTTTAATGTATTATGCGAATCCAGTATACAGTAATCCCTCGTTTTTCGCGGTTAATGGGGACCGGAACCTTCCGCGAAAACTGAAAAACCGTGAAGTAGGATTCGCAATACACTATACCGGAAACTTGAGTTGGTGGACATCGTTTAAAGCAAGCACTAGGGGGCGCTTGCCTCCTACCAATGCATTTTTTCCCCTGTATTTTTTAAAAAGCCGCGAAGCAGTGAATCCGCAAAACATGAAGCCGCGAAAAACGAGGGATCACTGTACAGCATTATTTGAGCAAGTTGCAAAGATGAATTATTTTGAGCAGTTCTAGCCAAAGGTAGCTCACTAAAAAAAAATAATAGTAAAGGCAGGAAATAAGTAAGTCAAGGTGATGAACATATATACAACATACCTTCCTCCTCTTATTTTCTCCACAACAACAACCCTGTGAGGTGGGTTGGGCTGAGAGAGAGTGGTCGGTTCAAAGTCACCCAGCTGGCTTTCATGGCTAAGGCAGGACTTGAACTCAAGGTCTCCTGCTTTGTAGCCTGATGTTTTAACTGGCTCTAATTAAACATATCATGGGTCTGGGTGAACCAAGTCACTTGCACTTGTTCAAAGAAAGCTTTGCCAACTCTGTTTAGGGACCATTAACGTTCAGTGGTGTACTATGCTGAAGGTGGCATGTGGTAAGTTACAACATTTTTCCACTTTGAAACTATTCCAGTTGATTTCTGTCTTAATACTGTACCTCATAGCAAGGCTTCCCAGTTGCAATGGATGGCTGTGAAAGTTGGACCATTAGAAAGGCTGAGTGACAAAAAAAAAATGGAGGCCTTTGAACTCTGCTGCTGGAGAAGACTCCTGCATTGAGTCCCTTGGACTGCAAGGCCATCCAACCGGTCAGTCCTAGAGGAGATCAATCCTGACTGCTCTTTAGAAGGCCAGATCCTGAAGAGGAAACTTAAAGACTTTGGCCACCTCATGAGAAGGAAGGACTCCCTGGAGAAGAGCCTCATGTTGGGAACGATGGAGGGCAAAAGAAGAAGAAGGGGAGGACAGAGAAGGAGGTGGCCGGATGGAGTCACTGAAGCAATAAGTGTGAGCTTAAATGGACTCCAGAGGATGGTAGAGGACAGAAAGGCCTGGAGGAACGTTGTCCATGGAGTTGCGATGGGTCAGACATGACTTCACAACTAACAACAACAACAACAAGCCTTCCCAGAGGTATAAATGTTAGTTCCCAAATTCCAGCAACGATCCAGATGTGGGAAGTCTGATGATGAATTTCATGATTTGGCAACTTGGTGAGTGACAAAGTCCTTCTGCTTATAGCATTTGGTTTAATCGGAAACTTTGGGGTTCCAGAACTTATCGTTTTTTATACTTCCAAAGGAGAAGACTCTGTGACCCCAGTTGTGGGAGAGAGCTGTTCTCCAACCTCCATTCTTTTCCCTCTCTCTCCAGATAAATCCATCCCAAGACCACTTTGCAATGGATAAGTAGCCTCTGTGACATTCTGCTGCCTGGAAAGGCAGTCCTTATATCCAAACTAACCTAGGTTTGATACCACCAGCAGAAGTGATTTCTTTTTCCTGTTGCTTTGGTTCAATTGTCCTAGCATGCTATATTTTACTTTCTGTGTTCTGCAGCCTTGCTCGTGCAAGGGAATGTGGGAAAATAGAGCTGTCATTGCTGTTATTTATCTTTTCAGGGCATTTTTCAGGTTGCCCTAAGTTTTTCTTCTTCTTCTCCTCCTCAACCTCATTAATCTCCAGTAAGATAGTCCCGAATGAAGCAGAGGTGGCCATCACATACTGTAACAACCGGTTCAGCCAGAACTGAAAATGTGAACGTGCGTGGCAGTGGAAAAAAATGGCGATTATATAGGATGGGATAGCGCCAGGGCAGGTGGGCAGGCCCAGCCGCTAGATGGAACTACCAGTTCGCTTGAACTGGCAGCAGCCCACCTCTGGAACGAAGGCAGTGGTGCATTCTGGACAGGGGTGGATTCTGGATCCCGTTGCAACTGGTACGGTGCCATGGGGCCGGACATCCACCATATGAACGCACACAGCACGCGCACATACATGCGCATGGGTACTGACCGCCCACGATGCTCCGTGATGCCTCCAGCTGCTTGGCAGAGCGTTACACAGGCGCCATACGCTCCATGCGCAGAAGCCCCAAACAGCTGGCTGCATAAACAGAGGGAGAGAATCAAGATCACGTGAAGGGTTAATACCACTTTTGTAATCCCTTGGGAAGGCCACACTTGGAGTATTGCATTCAGTTTTGGTCGCCACGATGTAGAAAAGATGTGGAGACTCTAGAAAGAGTGCAGAGAAGAGCAACCAAGAGGATTGGTTGCTGAATTACGCACCATCACCGACCTCCGCCTCTTCCGCCAATGTCTAAAGACATATTTGTTCCAACAAGCCGGCCTAGCCTAACCTCCCATGGGGACTTTTTAGGAAGTTTTAAATTTGGGTCTTTTAAAATTTGGTTTTAGCATAGGATAGGATTATTTAATAGTTATTTTAAATTATATTTATTGTATTTTGTATGTTTTTTAAATTTCCTGTGCGCTGCCCTGGGTCCTCTGTGGAGAAGGGCGGGATATAAATTTAAATAAAATAATATAAAAAATAATAATATAAAGATTAGGGGACTGGAGACTAAAACATCTGAAGAACAGTTGCAGGAGCTGGGTATGTCTAGTTTAATGAAAAGAAGGACCAGGGGAGACATAATAGCAGTGTTCCGATATCTCAGAGGGTGCCACAAAGAAGAGGGAGTCAAGCTATTCTCCAAAGCACCTGGGGGCAGAACAAGAAGCAACGGGTGGAAACTAATCAAGGAGAGAAGCAACTTAGAACTGAGGAGGAATTTCCTGACAGTGAGAACAATTAATCAGTGGAACAGAAGTTGCCTCCAGAAGTTGTGAATGCCCCAACACTGCAAGTCTTCAAGAAGATGTTGGAGAGCCATTTGTCTGAAATGGTATAGGGCTTCCTGCCTAGGCAGGGAGTTGGACTAGATGACCTCCAAGGTCCCCTCCAACTCTGCTATTGTATTAAAAGCTCAAATACAAGTAAGGAGCACGGGCAGGCAGGTGAGCCCTCCAGCGCACCATACCAGAATGGTACCTGGTGCTCCCACTGTATTCTACCACTGAATGAAGGCGAATATGCATGTCCCAGGATAACGTTGCAGGATGCAATCTGATTTGGTCCCTGGGATCAGGTTTTTTTTAATCTTCTGAGCTTTCAGACTTATGCTGGGGCCCATCTTCTGGGAACATCTCTCTAGTAGAGGCTATTCTGGGTGTGGCATTTATAGTGCCTGTTGTGAGTGGCTTTTTAGATGTTGATTGGGATGTGTCATTTGCTTGTGCGGCCCAGCCCTCGCCTTCTAAGCAGGGGTGGGCCGCTGGGGGTTCACACAGGTTTGGACTATCCTCTAGTGAGGATTCTATCTAGTTTGGCCAACCCTCAAATCCCACCCCTGGCTGGCCACACCCCTCTCGCCCCTCCAGTCCCAGGAGACTCCATGTGGCCCATTCATCATGCCAGGTAAGTGCAAGGGCTGTGCAGAGGCTCGGGGAGGAGGGAAATGGGCCTACTGGAGGTTCCAGAAGTCCATAAACCGGCCTGTTTCCAGGCTCCAGAAGGCCTCCGGAGCCCAGGGGAAGCAGTTTTCGCCCTCATGAAAGTTTGAGGAAAGCCTACGGAGCCCGGGGAGAGTGAAAAATGTCCCTCCCCTGGCCATGATACAGGAGGCCAACTAGGCCACGCCCACCCTGGCCATGCCCACCCAGTAACGGGGCAGTGAACCCATTGCTGCAATTTTTGAAGCTCATTTTTGCTTCTAAGTACTTAATAGGCTGATAGTAAATCAGCACTCCTGTTGACTGACCAAGGGCCTGTTTCTCAGGCTTCAAACACTTTCCCGGCTGTTTTTGTGCCTGCTCATCCAACAATCTTAGTAGCTGCAAAATTGAATGTGTGTCTTTGTTCGTTGCAAATAAGTTCATCTGACCGCTCGCTGGTGTTTTTGCAATCTGGCGATTAGCTTCTATGTAGTCTGTCCTACATAATCCCAGGGGGCAATCCATCCAGGGGATTCAGTAAATTACGTAGTCTCTGCAATCTTTCTGATCGGCTGACTGTTCTTACCATCCCTGTTAGTCCGTGGGTGAGCTCAGTTTGTTCTCTATCCCTACAGTGTTAGACATTTTCCCCTCTTGCTGTCAGCCTTAGAAATATGTGGGCTGGTAATCACTGGTGCTAAAAGTGTGGGTGGAAATACAATTACAGCATAGACGTGGCTAACAGCTAAGTGGTTTTTGCTTTTTCCAACAGCCAATGGGTTAGATATATTGCCTTTGTTCCAGCTATGTGCTTATGTACACTTCCCCTGGAAAGGAAAGTCAACTAGAAACAATAATAGCCTTGATTCGTTAAGACTGCTTTGGATTTAAATTGGTTTGCAGAGTCCCACTCAGGCCTATGGAAGATGTCCATCTTCCTTCCCAACTGGGACTTTCATTAGGATACACCGTCAATCCAACCTGGATTACAGTTCCTGTCATGCCCTGCCAGAAGGGTTGGCTTGAGTGAAGGCCACTAAGTTACTTGCTAGCTCAAAACTCTCCCTAACCTTATTTGTCTTTGCTGAGCTTGCCAGTTTGCAACCCTCAACTTGCTTACTGTTTAGTCATAAAAGTGTTTGCATGCTTTTTGTGTGCGTCCTTAAGAATCACAAAGTAGCTTTTCTTAATGGTGGGCATTCTGTGTGAAGTTTTGATTGCAAAGTTGGTTTCCCCACAGATATATCTGGTTGGGGATGACCGAAGCAGCTTCTAGCACATTCCACAACTTGAGGGGTCAAGTGGGATGCTGGAGGGGGGAGGGGTGGGGAGGCACGGGGAGGGAGCCTTTGTTCCAGGTGAGCCAGCATTAGGCAAACTGGACTGTGGTAACCCTAAATATAAGGAACTCCATGCAATAGGCCCTTTGAAGATGTTCAGTTCCCTCTGTGTCAAGGGTTTGCTTCAAAAGGCAGGGATATGCTTCATCTCAAAAAAGGACTCAGGGGTGGGCTTCAAAAATGTTAGCAAGGGGTTCTCTCTCTGGTTGCTGGGTGGGCATGGCCCAGTGGTGGGTTTCTGCAGGCTCGCATCTACTCGTGATAGCCAGTTGGTGAAATTTAGAGAACCGGTGAGAGGGGGTTCCATCGGCGTACCTGGAAGTAAATCTGGCCCGCCGCTGCCAGTGACCCAATGGGAAGGGAAGGGAAGGAAGGAAGGAAGGAAGGAAGGAAAGAAAGAAAGAAAGAAAGAAAGAAAGAAAGAAAGAAAGAAAGAAAGAAAGAAAGAAAGAAAGAAAGAAAGAAAGAAAGAAAGAAAGAAAGAATTTATCATCACAATTGAGTCCAAAATTTTGGTTGCTAAGCAAGACTTTCCAACCGTCACACCCCACCGCGGGGAGGCGGAACCGGAAACACCAAGTTGGTTCCGCCCCAGGCGCCTGATGGAGTCATGCCCTTGCAGCCTCTCATGCGGCGTCGAGTCACCCAGGCTCCTTGGTTTACCGAGGAGCTTCGGGAGCTGAAACGCCGCAAGAGACGCCTAGAGAGTAGGTGGAGATCTTCTCGATCCGAAGCTGACCGAACACTAGTGAGAGACCATATTAGGACTTACTTAGTGGCGCTAAGAGTGGCCAAACGTGAGTATTGTGCCACCCTTATCGCGTCCGCGGAAAACCACCCTGCCGCCCTGTTTGGGGTGACCCGCTCCCTCTTTCATCTGAGGCCAAGGGAAGCCCCTCTGCAGGGTCGAGCAGAGGAATTTGGAGTTTTCCTGCAGGACAAAATCACTCAGATTCGGAACGAGCTGCCCTCCACTAGTGGTCCGGTCGAGGTGCCCGGTGCTGGTCTTGAGATAACACCTTGGGAGGAGTTTGACTTTGTTACTACCGAGGATATGGACAGGTTGCGGAGGAACCTTAAAGCCACCACATGTTTATTGGACCCGTGCCCCTCCTGGCTTGTACTGGCATCCTGGGAGGTGACACGAGGCTGGCTCCAGGGTATTGTGAATTCATCTCTGAGTGAGGGGTTCTTGCCTACCATCTTGAAAGAGGCGGTGGTGAGGCCCCTCCTCAAGAAGCCATCCCTGGACCCGGCTTTATTAGAGAACTATCGTCCCGTCTCCAACCTTCACTTTTTAGTGAAGGTTGTTGAGAGTGTGGTGGCTCAACAGTTCCCTCGACATCTGGAGGAAGTTGATTATCTAGACCCGCGCCAGTCCGGCTTCCGGCCCGGTCACAGTACCGAGACGGCATTGGTCGCGTTGGTGGATGATCTCTGGAGGGCTCGGGATAGGGGTTGCTCCTCTATCCTGGTCCTGTTAGACCTCTCAGCGGCTTTCGATACCATCGACCATGGTATCTTATTGCACCGATTGGGGGGGTTGGGGCTGAGAGGCACCGTTTTACGGTGGTTCTCATCCTACCTCTCTGGTCGGTCGCAATGGGTGTTGGCAGGAGGGCAGAGGTCGGCCCCGAGGCCCCTCACATGTGGGGTTCCTCAGGGGTCGGTCCTCTCGCCACTTCTGTTCAACACCTACATGAAGCCACTGGGCGAGATCATCCGTGGTTTTGGGGTGGAGTACCATCTGTACGCTGATGATACTCAGCTGTACATATCCACCCCAAACCACCCCAACGATGCCGTCGAGGTGCTGTCCCGGTGTCTGGAGGCCGTACGGATCTGGATGGGTAGTAACAAACTCAAACTCAACCCGTCCAAGACCGAGTGGCTGTGGTTTCCGGCACCCCGGTTTAGCCAGATAAATCCAACACTGGCCATTGGGGGCGAACATCTTGCCCCCGTGGAGAGGGCGCGCAACTTGGGCGTCCTTCTGGATTCCCGGCTGTCCATGGAGGACCATGTGGCGGCCGTGGCCAGGGGGGCGTTTTATCAGGTTCGCCTGATACGCCAGTTGTGCCCCTTACTAGACCGGGGGGCCCTTCGCACAGTCACTCAAGCGCTCGTGACATCTCGGCTGGATTACTGTAACGCTCTCTACATGGGGCTCCCCTTGAGGTGCACTCGAAAGCTGCAGTTAGTGCAGAATGCGGCCGCGCGGGTGGTTATGGGTGCTTCAAGGCAAGCCCACGTAACACCTCTCCTGCGTGAGCTGCACTGGCTGCCTGTGGCCTTTCGAGTGCGCTTCAAGGTGTTGACCACCATCTTTAAATCGCTCCATGGCTCGGGGCCTAGCTATATACGAGACCGCCTCCTACCCCATACATCCCTTCGTCCGGTCCGCTCCCACAGAGCGGGCCTACTCCGGGTGCCGTCGGCCGGGCAATGCCGGCTGGCGACACCCAGGGGAAGAGCCTTCTCTGTGGCGGGCCCGGCCCTCTGGAACGACCTACCCCCCGACCTTCGCACTACCTCGGACCTCCGCCTCTTCCGCCAACGTCTTAAGACGTACTTATTCCAACAAGCCGGCCTAGGATAGCCCCCCGCGTCTGACTTTTAAATATAAATTATAATTTGGTTACGGTTTTAATAACGGGTTTTAGCACAGGTGAATTAATTTAATATATTTTTAATTGATGTATGTTGTATTTATGGTTTTATATAATGCCTGTGCGCCGCCCTGGGTCCTAACAAGGAGAAGGGCGGGGTATAAATTTAATAAAATAAAAATAAATAAAATAAATAAATAAGAGCGTTGTTAAATGAGTTTCACCACATTTTAAAAGGTGGCCACTCCCACCCTGTCACATGACTGCCAAGCCACGGCCACAAAATAGGCCACACCTACAGAGTAGGTTCTAAAAAAAATTGAAACCCACCACTGGCATGGCCATGGTGGGCATGGACTAGTCGGCCTCCTGCACCACAGCAGGGAAGGTGTTTTCACCTTCCCCAGGCTCCAGGGGCTTTTCTCAAGCCTCCGGAGGGTGAAAACAGCCTCCCCAGGCTCCTGAGACCCTCTGGAACTTCTGAAATTCCCAAACTTCCAGTAGGGCCCCTTTTCACTCTCCCCGAGCTTCCGTCCACGCCCTGCACTTACCTACATCCAAAACGAGCCACGTGGGGACTCTTGGGAGGGGCTGGGCGGGCTGGGCGTGGCCAGCCAGGAGTGGGTTTTGGGGGTTCTCCGAACTGCACTGAATCTTAGTTAGAGGTTCTGCCAAACCCCCAGCTGCCCACCCCTGCATGGACTGGGTATAACTGTTAGGGAGAAGTAACAGAATATGGAAGACCAACATCCTGGAACAGGAATCTTCTACCTTGCAATCATCAGAGGCATCACAGTGTCTCATTGTGAAAAGAATAAGCCCTCCCCCCCTTGTCTTTTTAAACACAGTCATCTCCCCTCTGCTTGCACAGTCATGGAACTTGAGTGCAAATCCTGTAAGTAAGGTTGGGAAGTTGTCCATCTGAACATATTGGTCCGCCATGTTGGCTGGGGATGATGGTAGCCGGGATCCAGCAACATCGGGAGGAGCCCATTTTCCTCCACCTCAAAAAGCAATCCTGGGAATAGTCACATTGTGCCCCCAGGCAACATCTGAGTGCAATTGTTTCTTATAATATGGAATTGCCGCGTTAGGGCCAAGCTTTAATAATAATAATAATAATAATAATAATAATAATAATAATAATAATAATAATAATAATAATAATAATAATAATAATAATAATAATAATAATAATAATAATAATAATAATAATAATAATAATAATAATAATAAATTTTATTTCTAACCCGCTCTCTCTCCCCAAAGGGACTCGTTTGTGGAAATGTGGTCGTTTTACATGGAAATGATGATGCTTATGGGTAAACTCAACTCCTATGGCTTATGGCTTTTCATAATTCCTGGATCGGGTCAATTGGGACCAATTAGAAAAGAAAAGCAATCAAACCATGACTTCACTCATCAGCCGTGGTGGCACAGTGGTTAGAGTGCAGTACTGCAGGCTACTTCCGCTGACTGCCAGTTCCCAGCAGTTTAGCAGTTCGAATCTCACCAGGCTCAAGGTTGACTCAGCCTTCCATCCTTCCGAGGTTGGTAAAATGAGGATCCAGATAGTTGGGGGAAAAAGGCTGACTCTGTAAACCACTTAGAGAGAGCTGTAAAGCACTGTGAAGTGGCATATAAGCCTAAGTGCTATTGCTAGCAAGATGGCAGAATTCATTCTGGTACACTAAGCCTATGGGTTGAAAGGAAGGAAGGAGGGAGCCCCTGCAGATATTACACCCCGAGTTGTTGCTGACTCTAGGGGGGGGGCGCTGATCACCTCCATTTCAAGGCCGTTGAGCCAGCATTATCGAAGGCATTTCTGGAATCATGTGGCCAGCATGACGTCCCAGAGCGCTGTTACCTTCCTCACCAAAGTGGTACCTATTTATCTACTCACATTTGCATGCATTCAAACTGCTGGGTTGGCAGGATCTGGGGCAAGGAATGGGAGCTCACCCTGTCCCGTGGTGCTTTCCAGCAGTCGATAAGCCCAGCGTCTTAACTGCTGTGAGGAAGTGGGGCAAGGGAGATTACATTTCCAGCCTTTCTCGCTCCTGAGTCACAGATCCTAAGTTGGTTCTCTCTCTGTCTCTGTCTCTCTCAATCTCTCTCTCTGCTCCTGCCTTTTCCCCCCCAAGCAATCTGTTGACGTAGAAAGAACTTTCAGGGTCTCTCTGTGTCTCCTGCACTGAAGAGGAAGGGAATTGCCCCTTCTGTTTCAGGAGTTTTGCCCAGAGATCAACTCCCACCCCCACCCCTGCCTTGTCTGATTTCCACCCGACCTATGCAAGTCAGCACTGTAGTCCAGACATTGCACCAAATGATGTCAGCCTTCCTTTTTTATGTTCTGCCTCCCCCCCCTCCCCTTCGCCCATGACTCAGAGAGATCTGAATTGATGGCTCTAGAAATCAGGTGGGGAGACGGTAGGGGAATGAAGTGGGGGGGGGGGGGGTTTGAGGCTTTTGTCTGAAGGGCAGGCATGAGAGCTGCGGCTTTAACCAGGGTGTGGCCAACCCAGTTATGCTGCAGTCTGCTCTGCAGAGGGATTTTGCATCACCCGCTCAGCCCTTCCAGATTTTTTTCTCTCTCTTAACTCTCTGTGCACCAATGAAGGAAGGAAGAAAACTTTTATTCCTGGATCGAGTAATTGCTTTAAGGGCCAGAAAAAAAACATGCACAGCTGGGAACGAGGGAGAAGGGAAAAAAGAAGATCCAGCAATAATTAGAGGTACTGACTCAAGAAATTTCCAGAGGTCCACCACCATTATAGGGACATGCTTAGCACAGCCCTGTGGGGTCGGTTTGTTAAGAGAGGTTCATTTAGTGACTGTTCAAAATTACGATGACGCTGAAAAAGTGACTTATGGCCGTTTGTCACACTTATGACCATTGCAGCATCCTCATGGTCACATGATCAAAAGTAGGACCCTTGGCTCATATTTATGACCGTTTCAGTCAAAATGGGTCATGGGATCCTCTTTTGCGACCTTCTGGCAAGCAAAGTCCATGGGAAAGTCAGATTCACTTAACAACGCTGTGGCTAACTTAACAAATGCAATGATTCACTTAACAACGGTGGCAAGAAAAGTCATAAAATGGGACAAAACTCACTTGGCAAATGTTTCACTTAGCAACAGAAACGTTGGGCTCAATTGTGGTCGTAACTCAAGGGCTACCTGTAGTAACACTTTAACAGTGATACAGCACATTCTGCCAGAATGTGGCTTTTTTCTATTTTGCTTTGGCTCAGAAATGCCCATCCCTTTAGACAGGGGTCCCCAACCTTTGCAACTTTAAGTCTGAAGGACTTCAGCTTTGCTGGCTGGAGAATTCTGGGAGCTGAAGTCCTTCAGACTTAAAGTTGCAAAGGTTGGGGACCCCTACTTTTAGAGATCCATGATTTTGGGAACTGCGTTCTGGGAACAGGACCACTTTCAAAGAGTAGGTAGAATGAAGTCCTCCAAAGGGTATGTCCATTGAAGAGATAAGGAATATCTCCAGGTTGGGCTAGTGGACCTCCAAAGTCTCTTCCAGCCCTATGATTCTGTAAGCATACTATTAAAATCCCCTTTAACAGATTCCTGTAGTAGGCTTAATAAAGTAAGAACCAATATGTGGAAGTGTTAATGCCACTGTATGGTGCCTTGGTAAGGCCACACTTGGAATACTGCATACAGTTTTGGTCGCCACGATGTAGAAAAGACGTGGAGACTCTGGAAAGAGTGCAGAGAAGAGCAACCAAGATGATTAGGGAACTGGAGACTAAGACATATGAAGAACGGCTGCAGGAGCTGGGTATGTCTAGCTTGATGAAGAGAAGGACCAGGGGAAACATGATAGCAGTGTTCCGATATCTCAGAGGGTGCCACAAAGAAGAGGGAGTCAAACTATTCTCCAAGGCACCTGGGGGCAGGACAAGAAGCAACGGGCGGAAACTAATCAAGGAGAGAAGCAACTTGGAACTAAGGAGAAATTTCCTGACAGTAAGAACAATTAACCTCTGGAACAGCTTGCCTCCAGAAGTTGTGAATGCCCCAACCCTGGAAGTCTTTAAAAAGATGTTAGATAGCCATTTGTCTGAAATGGTATAAGGTTCCTGCCCACGCAGGGGGTTGGACTAGAAGACCTACAAGGTCCCTTCCAACTCTGCTATTGTATTGTATTGTATTGTATTGTATTGTATTGTATTGTATTGTATTGTATTGTATTGTATTGTATTGTATTGTATTGTATATATGTTGGATAGCCATTTGTCTGAAACGGTATAGGGCTTCCTGCCTAGGCAGGGGGTTGGACTAGATGACCTCCAAGGTCCCTTCCAACTCTGCTGTTGCATTGCATTGCAATACATTGAAATTATCTCTATTCCTACCCAAATGAGCCAGGGTGGCGCAGTGGTTAGAAGGCCGTACTGCAGGCTACTTCTACTGACTGCCAACTGCCAGCAGTTCTGCAGTTCAATTCTCACCCGCTTCCGAGGTCGGTAAAATGAGAAGCCAGATTATTGGGGGGGGGAGCACTATGCTGACTCTGTAAACTGCTTAGAGAGGGCTGTAAAGCATTGTGAAGTGGCATAGATGCCTAAGTGCTGTTGCTATAGTGATTTTATATTGATTGCGCCGTTTTTCAGGTGCGAAGCTCTTTTTTAAAGATGAATGTATTTTCTAATACATTTTTTTCTTTCCCCTCTATTACCGGTCATGTTGCAGTGACCAATCGGGAGTCTATGATTTTTCTGGGATCCTTCTCAAGAGTTAGATAGGCTGGATTGGAGCAAACATGCATATTTTCTTCTCTTTGCATTCCACTTCAAATAGAGTTGGAAAAGAATGCAAACCACTTCATTTGGGGAACTATAGTAACAGCCCTTTCTTATCTAGGTTCCCCAGATCAAGGAAAGCATAGTGCCGGTGTGTTCTTTTAGTCTGGCGTTTCTCGACCTTGGCCTATCTCAAAGCGTGGATGTGTTCAAAAATGGGATTGAGGAATATATGCTGCATCTGAAAATGGAGGCTCTATTTAAATTCTATAGCTTGGAATGATTGGTCGACTTGTACTTCAGTGAAAAACAAAGCCTCTATGTGAGATGATCAGGCTGAGCTGGAGGGAGGGGGCAAACATGTCATCAGTCTTGAGTCCCTGCGTGCCCACAAGAGAACCCTTTACCTACCTTGAATTGCTGTGATTCTTTTCTACCACCAGTTTGCTTGGGCCATTAGTAGCTCAGATTCTGGTAGAGAGGTTAAGCATGCAATAAGACTTTAGATCCATCTGAACTTCCTGGATCTCCTGATTTCCCTGGTGCTTGACAACTTCCTTGCCAAGATCAAAGATTCAACCAGGGTCCTGTTGCCTTTTTCATGAACGGTGAGGAAGACCCATTTTGGTTTTTCCTTCAAGCAGCCCAAGGTCTCCAACCAGATTTTAGTAGCATCATCTTTCCTTGGTGTTTGCGAGCCCAAAGCATAAACATCCTTGTCTGGGAAGGTCTCAAATTGCAGAAGAAAGAGGCAGAAAATGGCTCGGCGGACTAATGGGGTGTGATCAATAAGTCTAAAGTAAGCTTCTGAATTAGATTGCAGGACAAAGGAACCGCGAGTTTTCCAAGGTTAGAGCAGCCGATGTGTGCCTTTGGGAGAAGGCAGGGTTGTCTGCATCTTTGGAAACCATTTTTCTTACAGAGTCCTTGGCAGACAGAAGGGCTAGAGAATGCATTACACAAACCAAAGAATAATTTTGAAAGCCTATTTGGCAACAGCGGCTTGTTCTCTGTTCTGACTGTAGAAGTGGGCACTGCCGCAAAATGCTGAAGGTCTAAAACCCTGCCGCTCAGAGCTTGAGCATCTCCAGCCGGACCACTGAAAGTAGGACAAGCAAAACATCCAAGAGAAGATCTGAAGAAGAAAGTCCATGGGTCTCCAGGCATTCCTGTAGTTCAACCCCCATCAGCCCCAGTCATAAGGAAAGCTGCAGCTGTAGTCTTTTGGTATGGCCCAAATTTTACTAATGCAAATAATTTGAAGGCCTAGCTTTGCAAAATGATGATGCGAAAGGCATTTCAAGCAACAATTTCCAGAGTTTCTAGTTTTTTCTCCAATATTTCACTCTAACTTACTGCACCTGTGTCTGGTTTGCCAATTGCACAGTAGCAGATAGGACAGCCCTCCAGAGGGTCAATGTCATTGCCCGGAGGATCATGGGCTGCCCTCTCCTCTCTAATAGCTCCTGCTGCCTTAAGAAAGTTCAAAACATCTTATCTTCTCTCATAACATGAGATCTTAAAAGTCTCATTCTTGGCACCCTTTTTTTTTAACTATTACCATCTGGCAGATGGTACAGAATAATAAAAACAAGGACAAATAGGCTGAAAAGCAGCTTCCATACCATATTGAATTCTATGGTATAGTGCAGTATTGGGTTTTCAAATTCAATTATATAGAAAGAAAAGGATGTATGTTTGTGTTTTTATTTTTATAGTTATAATGTACACTGAAGTCAGCATTTAATTTTGTTGTACCATGTGCAATGACAATAAACTAAACTAAACTAAACTAAACTCTATGTGTTATAGAATGACTAAAATTCAGATTTGCAGTCAAAAATACATTACGTCAAAAAGAAAATATGCTAACCGAGCATTTTTGCATATAATGGCAATCAAGTTCACTTACAACAGAAGATGTTTTGTATCTTCTGTTAGCTGTCTGGAAGCTGCTGTGTGTGTCAAGCTTAAATCTAGTCAACTAACAAGTCAATTGGCACTAGAGTTAATGGAATTCAAGGGGGCTGGACATGGATCATTTGTGGCAATGCAATGACTCCAAACTGATAACTCTCTTGACCCTGCCTCTTCTTCTCCTATGATATGCCTCCTTTGAAAATTGGTTTTCCATCTTAATTTCTCACAATGCCCTCAATATCACCTCAGTCCAAAGCCTTGTGGCAAATGTCAAGGTTTACATCTACTAGACCAGTGTTTCTCGACCTTGGCAACTTGAGGTCCTGTGGACTTCAACTCCCAGAATCCCAAGTCGCCAAGGTCGAGAAACACTGTACTATACTCTTCTACCATTTCAGTGCTACCAAAAGAAATTCACCAATGTAATGCATAGAAGAGGGTCCATCAGAGGTCCTAAGCTGGACTCCTCCATGTTCAAAATGGATTTGGTATTTGAATCCACCAATCGAGCATTTCCCATGGACTTGGGATAGGCAGATGTGGATGCTTGATGGTGTTACCGGTATTGTTGCAGGATGTTAGCTCTTGCCAAGCCTTTTGCAATTGACCAATGGTGAATTTGAACTGGGTAGCATTTCAGTGCTACCAAAAGAAATTCACCAATGTAATGCATAGAAGAGGGTCCATCAGAGGTCCTAAGCTGGACTCCTCCAACCAAGAAGCCCCTTGAGGATGGGTACCAAGAATATCTACAAAGGAGGAGACAACCCAAAGGTGGGTTGCTACCAGTTCGGCCCGGATCTGGTGAACTGGTAATAGTGGCAGCAGGAGGCTCCACCCAGGATGCCACTGTGCATGCTTCTGTGCATGCACAAAAGCATCATGTGTGCACAAATGCACCCAAACTGGTAGTAACAAAATTGGCAACCCACCACCGAGACAACCCTAAGAGTGAAAAATCCAAAAGGGAATCGTTCCCAACTCAAACGCTTGAGTCCCATTTGTACAATGGCTTCCCTAAACGCCATTTTGCACTAAGTTGGATGGCTGACTGAAAAGCCACAGAGTTTTCAAGCCTCTTTATAAGCAAGGATCTACGGGCTTTGTGGTCTTTGGGGAACCCCCTCAGAGCACCCTGCAAATTGTGCCGGGTCAGCAACTTACCACTGAATGACGGCAGTGCAAATTCCCATCGCTTTCACGGTCAGATTAATGCAGCCCTGCTATTCCAACCATGACTATGCTAGTGTGTATTTTACTTTTTAAAAAGCAATGGGGGGAAAATATCCACCCTATCCGGCCTCAAGTAATAGCCTTTATATGGGACGGTAGATTTGTTCGTTTGTGTTTTTTTAAAGGAAAGAATGCAGCCCCACGTAGATAAAATTGCTGATCTCTGCTTTACGGGGCTGTTCTGTCAAGTAAAGTGACTCTTTCATCATAGTGGATGGCATAAATCTCCAGCCTTGTGCTGATTCATCTCTTCCATCCTTATTCACTTGCAGGCGTTTGACTGCCCTCTCGTGCCCAGCTGCAGGAAAGGCCCCCAAAGCCTTTTTTGACCAGCCTGACTAGAGATTTCACCCCAGGGGCCTGATGAGTAGTGAACTACAGAGCCATGGTGGAACTGGATCAACAGCTGTTGGGGTTCTTTAACAGAAAAAGCAAAGCGCTGAATGCTTTTTTTAAAGAAAAAAATTGATTTTGAAAAGAAGATTGCAGGCAACAACATGTAAGCTACTCATAGCCAAGTCCAAGCTTTTAGCAATGAGCATGGAAAGGGTTCTTTTCTTTCTCTTGTTCGTCTTTCCTCCACTTTGCTGGCTTTTATTCAGCAAATACAATCCTCATTTTAATCATGCTGAAGGCTCTCCCTCTCTCTCCCTCCCCCCTGTCTATTGTATGTATGTCTGTCTTCTCTCTCTCTCTCTCTCTCTCTCTCTCTCTTTCTCTCTCTCTCTTTCTTCCTCTCTCTCTCTCTCTTTCTCTCTCTCTTTCTCCCCCCCTCTCTCTCTTTCTCTCTCTCTCTTTCTCCCTCTCTCTTTCTCCCTCTCTCTTTCTCCCTCTCTCTCTCTCTTTCTCTCTCTCTCTCTTTCTCTCTCTTTCTCCCTCTCTCTTTCTCTCTCTCTTTCTCTCTCTCTCTCTCTCTCTCTCTCTCTCAATATTGCAGATCAGAAGAGATCAATATTAAGGTTGTTTGGATGGAGTTTCTCCCTCTGTCCCTTTCTTGCTCACTCTTTTCTCTATCCTCCCAAATATATGTATTCTCTGTCTGTCTGTCTGTCTCTCTCCCTCCCTCTCCCTCTCTCTCTGATTCTTAGTGCTCTCTGACTTTGGTGGCTTTCTTGCTGACATTTCATTACCAAACTAGATAACATCATCAATGCACAGAAACATCTGCAAGAAAACCACCAAGCTCAGAGAACGCCAAGAACCCAACTGTTTAATCCTGAGCTACAAATATTCTCTTCTGTCTATCTGTCTGTCTTTCTTTTTTTCTTTCTTTCCTTCCTTCCTTCCTTCCTTCCTTCCTTTCTTTCTTTCCATCCAGCCATCCATTAATCCATCCATCCATCCATCTACTTCAGTAGGATTAAAGTGAGGACGTGCAAATGTTAAAGAAGACAAAAGCTAGAATGTATGTATTCTTGTATTTTAAATCTTATTTAAAAGGTAGAGAAAAACCAATAGAAACTAATATAAAGAAATGGGGGGGGGGGGGGAGAGAAAGAAAGAAATCAAAGGGAAAGTCAAAAAGTGCAAAAAGATAAAAATAAAAAAATAGAAAAGAAAGAAAAAAGTTACAAAGCGGCTGTAAGGATAAATTGTAAGGTTGTAAGGATAAATATATTTCTCCCTAAAGTTACATTATGATTCTCTTCTTTCTATAATCCTGACCCTGTCTAATCATCAAAGCATGTTACATTCTTATTTTTCCCATTTGATGCAAAAAGTCCATGAAGGGTTTCCAGTCCCCAGTCAGAGACACAAATGCATTGGCCCTGGGATTCAATGTCCTTTTTAGCCTCTAATTGTAACCTTCTCTTACCACCAGCCTTTACAGCAGGGGTCTCCAACCTTTGCAAGTTTAAGGAAATCCAACGATTCTAGCTAATATAAATTGTGTGTCACAGCTTATCGTCAAAAATACCGGTTCGCCCGAACTGGTAGCATTTTTCACTACTGGTTCAGGTGAACCGGTCCGAACCGAGAGCATTTCATCTCTGCTCCAGATGTTTTAACTATGAAAACTATCAGTCCAATCCATCCATCTATTGCAGGGGTCTCCAACCTTTGCAACTTTAAGTCTGAAGGACTTCAGCTCCCAGAATTCTCCAGACAGCAAAGCTGGCTGGAGAAGTCTGGGAGCGGAAGTCCTTCAGACTTAAAATTGCAAAGGTTGGAGACCCCTGCTTTACAGGGTTTTTTCCCCCTTTCTTTTCTTTTAAAAAGCTTTACGTTTCTCTGATTCAAAATGCAAGATTTTTGCTGAGGCCATTTGTGTATGACTGGCTTTACTGTGTAAGTGTTTAAGCATCTTAGTGAGAAATAATTCTTCTGCAGAAAAACAAAACAAAACCCATCAGTATTTATTTGATCAATGACAAGAAAAATGTAAAAGAACAAAAACAGAGGGAAACAATCATTATGCTAACAAGTAGCAGAATAAATCACAGAATGTAGCATTCCCTCCCCTGCAAAAGAAAAGTTGCCAACTCATTCTCTCAAGAAATTCTCATTCTCTCTCATTCAACTCTATGGGGACAGAAAGCAGATTTTGGGCAAATCTTGATTTAATGTTTGGGAGGGAAGAGAGGAAGCATTTGCAAAAATGCCAATGAGAATTAAGCACATTCACTAGAGACTGATTGCCAGAATGCACAGTGGCAGAAACAGGAACACATTGAAGGTGAATTGAAAGCATGGCACAGGGGAGATCCCTCTGGTTGGATACCTTAATTCAAAAACGGATTGTATGTAACGTGTATATATATTTACAATTTACAATAGCAGAGTTGGAAGCGACCTTGTAGGTCTTCTAGTCCAACCCCCTGCATGGGCAGGAACCTTATACCATTTCAGACAAATGGCTATCTAACATCTTTTTAAAGGCTTCCAGGGTTGGGGCATTCACAACTGCTGGAGGCAAGCTGTTCCAGAGGTTAATTGTTCTTACTGTTAGGAAATTTCTCCTTAGTTCTAAGTTGCTTCTCTCCTTGGTTAGTTTCCACCCATTGCTCCTTGTCCTGCCCCCAGGTGCCTAGGAGAATAGTTTGACTTCCTCTTCTTTGTGGTACCCTCTGAGATATCGGAACACTGCTATATGTATTGGTTCAATAAAAGAAAATAGGACATAAATTGTAAACAGTGATTTGGAAAGGAGGACGAGAAACCTTGTTACTAAATATTATTGATTTTTATTTAGAACAGGCCGTGAGGGTCTAATGTTATTGGATGATATTGGAAATAGTTAATGAAATGCCATTATGTGGTTACGCTTTAAATTTTGGAATATTCTATGCAAAAGGACGTTAATACAATTATAGTCAAATGAAAATTGAGGTATGATGAGAGTAATATGTATATATATATATATATTTGATTTAAAATACATGATTCGATATGATTTATACTGTAGGGGATGACTGTGGAAGAGATGCACAAAAGCTTTTGGTAACCAACTGACACCCTTTCTACAGCAGGGGTCTCCAACCTTTGCAACTTTAAATCTGAAGGACTTCAGCTCCCAGACTTCTCCAGCCAGCAAATTCTGGGAGCTGAAGTCCTTCAGACTTAAAGTTGCAAAGGTTGGAGACCCCTGTTCTACAGTATGTAAAGAAAGAGGATTTTTTTTGTGTTGTGTTTATGTTTATTCAAAAAAATTAAAAAACCCCACAGATTGTTGATGCAGCCAATTGGAGAAATTGAACCGGTTTCAGGAAGTGTCGTTTGCAAAACTGATTTCAATGGTTTATTTTTGCATGCGTGAAAGCCTTCCTTAAACCATCATATTGATTGGGAGGCGTCCAATTCCACCTGAATCAATGACTCGCTTAAAAAAAAAATCAATTAGATCCAGGGATTAAATTGAATTGCCTTCTCTAAGTCAACCTTTTGTTACGGCTGAAATGCAGAGATTCTGAAATAGGATATGGCTGGTTGGAAATACACACAATGCATTTCTCAGGGTTGTATTGTGGCAGCTGGTTGCAGATATTGTTCACACCACCCAGCTAAAACAGGAACAGTCCTTGCCAGCGCTGAACCACTGCAGAAGCACAAAATAGGCATGATGTGAAGGTTATCATGTATAGACTTATTTTAGGGAGGACCCTATCTTCCCCCAATGGTCACAAGCTATACAAGTTTCTATTACTTAAAGGTAGGAGGAAAAGAGGGACGTGGTAGCTCAGTGGCTAAAGACGCTGAGCTTGTTGATCAGAAAGGTCGACAGTTCAGCGGTGCAAAAGCGCTGCATAACGGAGTGAGCTCCCGTGACTTCTGTCCCAGCTTCTGCCAACCTGGCAGTTTGAAAGCACATAAAAAATGCAAGTAGAAAAATAGGGACCACCTTTGTTGGGAAGGTAACAGCATTCCGTGCGCCTTCGGCATTTAGTCATGCCAGCCACATGACCACAGAAACATCTTCGGACAGTGCTGGCTCTTCAGCTTTGAAACAGTCAATGCCTTTGGGGCTGGTTGGTAGCTCAACAGTTTGAGTCCTAACCAAGGACCTAGGAACTGTCAAGGTAACATCGGAGGATATAAGCTGTTCCAAGCAGGGTGGCCATAGAGTCAGAATGCTCAAGTCCGGCAAACCTAGAACCTCCACATAGCGAGGCAGTCCTCTAGGTATTGCTCCAAGGGCTCCAATCACAATTGGGACAAACACGACTTCCTCCTCCACAGTCACTCAACTTCAATTTGCAAGTCCCAGTATTTTGTGATTTTTTTCTTGCTGCTTATTTTCAATTCGTGCATCACCAGGTATTGCAATGTCAATGAACCATACTTTTTTCTTTTCAACTATTGTTGTGTCAGGTGTGTTGTAGGACAAGTGCCTGTCAGTCTGAATTCTGAAGTCCCGCAAGATCTTGACTTTCTCATTCTCTAAAACTTTCTCAACCTGATGTTCCCAGTGGTTTTTGCTGTACTCAAATCCAAACTTCTGGCACAATTTCCAGTGAATGATCTTAGCAACATGGTCATGGCTTTGTAGATTGTCAGTTTGTGAAATTTTGCTGCACCCACTGATTAAATGGTCAACTGTCTCATCTTTCTCATTACAGAGGCGACATTTGCTATTGGTGGTAACATGTTGAATTTTTGCCTTCATGCAGTTTGTGGCTAAGGCTTATTCTTGAGCTGCCAAAATAAAGCCTTCTGTTTCTTTTTTCAGTACTCCTGATCTTAACCAGTTCCAAGATAGTTTTTGGTCAGCTTTCCCTTCAATACTTTTCAAGTATTGGCCATGCATAGCTTTGCTTTTCCAATTTTCAGCTCACTTCTCAATTACCTCTTTCTTATATTCAGCTTTTGACTTAGTTGTCTTCAAAAGGCCTCCTTTATTTACTTCCTTAATCTTTGGTTCTTCACTTTTCTTGATGTAATCATTCAAGCTGTTTCTTTCTTCTTCAACAGTCTGCTTTACTTGTAGGAGTCCTTGACCACCTTCTGCTCTTGGTAGATCTAATCGGTCAACATCACTTTTAGGGTGCAAAGCATGATTCATTGTCATAAACCTCCTCATTTTTCTGTCCAAATTGTCCAACTCCATCTGGGTCCAATCAATTATTCCTGCAGAGTATCGAATCACAGGTATAGCCCAGGTATTTATGATTACTACTACTACTACTACTACTACTACTACTACTACTATCATTATTATTAACAAATTTATTTGCCGCCCATTTTGACATTCAAGGCAACTCTAACTAGGGAAGGAAACTCAGGGACTCACAGAAAAATGTATTTGTCCAAGTCATGAAAAGGAATCCAACTTACAATGTATTGTAGTTAAGGGTTTTCTTCCTTTTTGGTTTGTATATAGTTTTCTACAGATACGGTGGGTCTAAATTTTCACTGGCAAGAAAGAGATCTTACCTATTTTACAAATACAGATTTGTTCTTCTATTTGGTACATGGAGTCAAGAGCAGTGGTGGGTGTAGCGTGGCTTTGTGGGAGTGGCAGGGGCAGGATACTGCAAAATCCCCATTTCCTCCCCACCCCGCTAATCTGCTTTCCAGCTCCGTTCTCTTGTTCAGGGCAACAAAAGAAGATCAGCTGGGAGGCAGTAGGGGCAGGGCCAGCCTGTTTGCCACTTCTCCGAACTACTCAACATTTCCGCTACCAGTTCTCCAGAACCTGTCACAACTGGCTGAATCCCACCTCTGGTCAATAGCCTTGGAGGCTGCTAGAATTATGCAATCTAATATAGTGCCTTTAAGAATCCCTGTTATTTTCAGCTACCGCCAAATGAAGAGTCTGCTTTTCTCGTAACGCCCTCTAGTGTCACTGTTGTACAACAACCTGTCTTTAAAACAATGGTGTCTGTTCTCACCAGCTTTTTAACTCAATGGTCTTGCCTATTGCCCTACATCTGTAAGTCTCAGCTAGTATTTTCTCCCAGAATTGACCTATTTTTCTGAAAAGCTGGCCTCAAGCCACATAAGGATTTCCCTTGTAGCCTTGGGCATATCATCACTAGAAACAAAGGTGGCTTTAAAAGTCTTTTTCTGGCTTGCTGTTCTGGCTTCTGGCGGCGACGGACGAACCTTGGGGTTCGTCCGCTGTTTTGTTCTTTTTTCTGCCCCTAACGGGGCGGGGCACACCTTTTTTGGGGGTCCCTCCGTAGGACTGGCTTGCCTGGACTGGTTCATCCTGGCGGCGGCTGGGGAACGGTCCTTGTCTTCGGTTTAGGTGAAAGGAGACATGCTGCGGGGGGCTTGGTTCCCTTCGCCAACGGAGGACGGTAACGAACATTGAATTTGGAGAGAATGGAGCGCTCGGGTCGGATGGATTTGCCGGGGCTTGAGTTGCGAGGTGAAGAGTAAGTGACTTTAGTTTTATTGCTGGCGGCTTTGGATGAGAGAGACGTGGAGGGGGGTGTTTGTTTGCTAAACCCCCTCTCGGATTTACAGCAGCGGCGCGCAGAAATGGCTCCTGGAAAGCAGGGAGCGGATATTTTGCATCCGGACTGTTGCGCAATAAGTGAAAGTCTTCCGTGGCTTGTTTTCATACAATGTATCTAAGTCCGGCTTGGCTGAAACAATTTCTCTGCTGTTTTCTCCGGCTGGCTGCCAGAGTGGGTGGTGGAAGATGGCTGCTCTTTGTTCCTGAACACTTATTTCTTTATGGAAAATTCTCAACATCTCTTTGTGATTTGGACTGCCTCTCTCTAGTAATGGAAAAAAAAATTTTTTGGATTAATTGATTCCCTCCCTGGAATGCCTTCTTTGTCTTAATAATTGACTGTGAAAATTGCTTCTCTTCTGGGCTCTACAACTTTTTACAATGTGGATGGAAACTTTTTTCTCCTGACTTGCTCCAGCGGCCGCACCCAAAAAACGCCATCTTAGTGGCACTGATTTAAACAGCTCACCATGGCTTCAAAAAAACAACCAGGAAATCCAGGATTGGAAGAGAGAATGACAGCTATGGAAACAGTGTTAAACTCCTTGGTGCTGGAAATCAGAGAATTTAGAAAAGATCATACCAGCACTAGGCTTGAACTCTTGGAGACACAGAAAAAATTGATGGAGAACACACAGAAGACCGAGGAGTTGGAAGTGGGGCTGGCTGGTCTCATCAGTTAGCCATACCCTTACTGGGATTTGAACCTGGGCTGTTTTTACATGTTAGGCTCTAAGCCACAAGCTCTCCTCCCTTATCAGCTGAGCCAAGGAAATTGTTAGGAGAATTATCCTGATGTTGGGTTGACAATATATATATAAGCCAGGATTATTAAAGGGTATATGTATCTTTAAAGACTATGTGGAATCTGATTGGCTGTGCTTCCCAGCTTAATCATAAAAAGCAGCTGGAAACACAGTTCATTCCTTTTTTGCTTTCCTTGCCTCTTGATTGCCACTGAGGAAGGAGCTGAAACTGAAGACGGAAGAAGAACTATTGTTTTGACTGACTGTAAGATAACGTTTTTTTGGTGAAGGACTGTTTATTGTTAGAGGAGTTAGTATCACTGTTTTGAAGAAATATTTCAGTTTCATCAAGAATAAAGACTATTTATTTTTCTACTATCAGTGTTTGAGAGTTCTTGTGTGGTTTAAGCAACAAATCTCACGCTGTCCGGTGTATTGCACTATTCCGCCTATTTTTTCCATACAGGGGTGTTTTACCCCTAACAGAAATAAGTAAGTGTTATGTCAAAGCACCTGGTCTGCCCAAATATGGGAGGGAGCCTACTGCTTCCCTTTTGCCTTTCAGCTCCACCCTAGGAGCCTTCCAAGCAGAAACATCTGCAGGAAAACCATCAACCGTAACCCTGGAAGGCTCTTATATATATATATAAGATATATACAATGTCCACTATGGTTTCCACTGGTGAACTTGCAGTGCAGCTCTTTGCCGATAAGGAAATGAAGCAAGTAGCTGAACCCAACAATATCACACACATGGACACAACTGAAAAAAAAATATAGCTTTTGACATTGCCAAAAAAGGCAAAGGGAAATTGCTTTTCCCATAGGGTAGAGATAGGTAGAGACTTCCTGCCCTAGAGAAATGGACAGTGGCCCTTATTCATGTTCTTAATCCTGTCTAATCCTAGCATTAATATTTACAGATGTCCTGATACATACATTAACAACAAAGGGTTGAATTTGCACCGCATTTGAGACTAGTGTGCTGGATGCAAGGGTGCCTGGGCAGGGGTAGATGAAGCAAATTGTCAAGATGACAGCTGTATCATTCAAACCTCAGGGCTTTGGGGTTTTTCTAATTGCATATCTATGTGCAATGCAGATAAAAAGGCATGTAAACACACATTGGTAGCACTTGCTTTATCGATTATGAACCCTAACCCTTGCAGATGCTCTAGTTGCTTAGTTTATAGCGCAGTGATTTGTGTTTGCATATCATGCTTATTCATGTTTTATTAGAGCTGATGGAACTAATCCTCATTCTTTGGGTTTGCACACCATTCCAAACAATAAATCAATCGACTGGGGAATCTAAAATTAGAGTTACAAGATTGGGCTGCTAAATCCAGAACAGTAGATGTCTGTGAAGGCTTTGGTTTGGTTTGGGTTAGGTTGGGTTTGTTGCCACCTTCTGATTTCCGGTTCAGGGGTGTTCTGACTTAGGCCTCCCCAGCAGCACGAAGCCACATCCTCATCCCAATAAACCCCTTTTATTTAATTGACAGTGAATTCCTCTCCAGCAAAGTCTTTCCTCTCTCACAGTCTTTCAAGATAGCTTCACAATTACCGACCTTTATCAGGCTTGGAGAGTGGCCAGGCTGATATCTTTCAGACAACGCAATACCTGCCAAGAATGCAGGAATGAATTGATTGTCTCCTGCAAACTCCACTCCCCTTTTGCTCCTCTTTTATTCCTCATGGGAGGGGCCATTCACCATCCACCTGTGGCCTTACTCCCAATTTGACCCTTGTTCCTTAGCTGTTCCCTTCATCTGGCAACTCTGTGCATGCACACACTGGCAACAGGCTCCAGCTGTTCTGCCTCACTGATGTCTGACTCTGAAAGCAGCTGATAACTGGCAGACGGCCCTGGCCCCCTCTCTGCCTCTGACACAGAGCCCTTATCCAAGCCTTCCACAGACTCCAGGACTGGCCCAGGTTCCTCCCCAACCTCCTCACTGTCCAAATCTGCTGCCAGCTCCGTTGACCACTGTTGGGCCACAGCAAGGGGATTAGACCTAGAACAGGGGTCCCCAACCGATGGATGGATGGCATCGCTTGGGGCATGCCAGAAACTGGTCTGTGCAAACAAATGAAGCCCCATCCATGGGATGCAAACAGCACCTGAAACCACAAAACCTCTCCCCATGGAACCAGTCCTTGGTGCCCAAAAGGTTGGGAGACGCTGGACTAAAAGACCTCCAAGGCTCCTTCCCACTCTGTTATTCTCTCTGTTAAACTGATTGTCTAGGTTTTAGCGGTCTAAATTTAGCTAACAAATGATTGGCTAGTTTGTGACTCATTGTGACTGCTGACATTTTGTGTAAGTATTGTTAAGGGGGAAAATATTGTACATTTCATCAGGCAACAAGGTTGGAACAATACTTATTGCTCCTTAATCTTGATTTCAACCTGAGAACTGTTTCCAAATGAAGTCTTTAACCAGCATTTATTCAGTTCAATGTGATTTTCCTGCTTTTTTCAACAGACTGGGTCACAATGCAGTTACACTTGTGGTTATGAAAACACAGTGGCTGTGTTCAGACAACTTGGTTTAAACTAAGTACTGAATTTACCCTTTTCTTTGCAAGTTCAATCCTCAGAGCCTTTTTTAGCCAAATGTCCACACACACAAAATCTAGTCACATTTTAAATTAGCCTGTTTCTTAAGCACACATCTGAATCTAATGTAGGTAATGAAGTTGCCAACTCTTTTATAAAGTTTCTAGTATGTTAATTACTGTTTATGCCACACCATCATACTAAATTGGCAAGATTTGATTGAGGTGTTTATGCAGACTCAGCAAAGAAAGTCATCAAGTTTGATATTAAAAGGCTTATATTCCAAAGAAATATGATGGCAATAAAGCTACAGTGTGTGCCAGGTGGCAAGTCAATACATCATAAACCTAATTAGATAAAAGCAATTGGTTAAATCAATACTGTCTGGTTTTCCCTCTTGTTTTAAGCTCTGTTAAGTAAGGGGCTTTTTAGATGATTGGTTTTCGTTCCTGAAAATATGGAATACTGATATATAAGCAGAATCAAATAAGATTTATATAAAATGCTGATGAGAATCAACTGATGGATCAGGCTGTCTACTTTGAAATGGATCGAGACCACAGCAGCCCTCTTCTGTTTCTCAAGTTGCCACACAACTCAGGAAGGAGGTAGAGGAATGGAATGCGATCTAGCCAAAACAACCTACTATCTCATGAGAACCAAGGTCACTCCCAACAGGTGCTGGCCAGAGACTGAGACTGGTCACCAAGGAGACACCAGAACACCTAATTGGGACAATGTGACCTGTGAGAGTAGGGGAGGCAGGATCTCTAATGTTTAATTATACTGAAACTGTGAGAAATAACCAGAGCTGGTTTTAGGATCATCTGTGCCGAAATGATGTATTCAATAAAGCAGTTCTTTGAGGAAGCTGAAAGTCTTGGAGTGCTGACTCGAAGAAAACCACATGGTCATCCAGCATAAAAAACTATAGTAGAAACCTACCCATCAGTGGTAACATATCTTCTCTCAGAGCTAAGCTAGTGGTTCTCAACCTGTGGCCCACAGACCCCTGGGATGTGTGTTGTCAAAGAGGGTCCACAAAGTGGAAAAAACATGTTATGACTCAAATCTTGAATTAAGTCTTAGGATGGGATCTGTGGCCATGATTCATGGCTACAAAAGGTATTTAAAGAGATTCCGTGGTGGAAAAAAGGTTGAGAACCACTAAGTTAAGCCATTCTTTGATTCCTCTGATTGGTTTAGAGCTTACATTAAGCCATTCACTAGCATCTGTCTGGAGCACTTATGGGTGGTCCCTAATCCTCTCCTTGTCCAGAGAGGAATTACAAAGAACTGACAGTTATAATCTTCAGTCATTTCTTTCCCAAACGTTCTGGAATTTTTCATTGCATTGAAAAGCAGAATGCAACACGTGTCCTTTAACCCAGAGGTATGTGCAGGAAGAAAGAGGGAAGTATATAAAAAAAATCAAGATGGACAGATTAACGAAATTACTTAAAGGGAAAAAGGATTCAGAATTCTATAATTCATGGAAGAGGTAGCATAATTGGATACCGAAACGATGGAATAACAACGACTGAAGCAATAACACAGGCTTAATTTGGATATTGGTGAACTATATTAATAAGAAAATTAATGATGAATAAGAACTGATGAAGTAGTAGGTAATTTATCTAGATGGGTTGCATATAGAGTAAATGCTGGGGTTAAATATTATGCCTACTATTAGGATTTTTATGTTAATTTTCGTTACTTATATGTTTCTTTCGCGCTGTGACGGCAAATATGTTTAAAATTATGGGTTTTTTTACAAGAATAAATAAAAATAAAATTATTAAGAAAATCAAGATGGCACCCTTGGTTGCATGAGTGAAGCCTTGCCCCTTTTTAATGTCTGTCAACATGCATAAAAAGAATGGAGCTTTGATCCTGGGAGCACTGACTTGACTTTTCTGACACTCTGTGGATGCCCCTCAGTGGTGGGATTCCATTTTGTTTTATTACCAGTTTTGAGGATGTGGCATGGCTTGGTGGGCATGGCTTGGTGGGCATGGCAAGGGAAGGATACTGTAAAATCTCCATTCCCTCCCCACCCCACTAAATTGCTTTCCAGCTCCATTCTCCTGTGCAGGGCAACAGAAGAAAACCCAGCTGATCAGCTGGGATTCTGATCAGCTGGGACTCGGGAGGCAGAGAATGGATGGGGGCAAGGCCAGCCAGAGGTGCTATTTGCTGGTTCTCCGGACTACTCAAAACTTCCGCTACCGGTTCACCAGAATTGGTCAGAACCTGATGAATTCCACCTCTGGTGCCCTTGCAACCTCAGCCACATTGGCTCATGAAAAGCCAGAAATGGAGAGGACTCAAATTATAATACTCAGAGCAAAGATCCCAAGACTGTGAGGCCATGAACTACCTGGAAAGGGAGTGTTTCTGACCACAAAGGCAAACCAATCAGTCTCTAGGCCATTTATATTACCACAGAATCCCTTAATTGCTGCAATCATTCACCCAAAACTTTTATATCTAACTTTGCTGCCCGAATGGCTAACTGGTCAACCTGTTATTATAGTGAGGCAGACAAAACACACAAAGAAGAGGGAAAATAGAACCAGATTTTTAGCGTTTGTATACATAAATTTTATTATTTTTTGAAGTTGTTGGTTGTTAGTTAGTTGTCAGTTGCTAAAGATTTTGTTTCTAAACAAAGTTAACCTGATTCTCGTATTTTCTATGCTTCGGAAGGCACTGAGCCATAAATAAATGAAAACGGTCTAAAAAATAGGATACCACACATTATGTAATTTTTAAAAAGCCTTCATCAACATTGGTATAGCACCTTGGGGGCAGCCACCATACTTTTGGGAGTATAAGATGCACCGGAGTATAAGACGCACCAGAATTTTGAAGAGATAAAATTAAAAAAAAGTTTTTGCACTCTGCAGATCTCCCAAACTTTCTGCACGCCTCATTTTTTTTTGCAAAAAATAGGGCATGCAGAGAGTTTGAGAGGCCTACCAAGTGCTCCTGGGGGTGGGGTGGGGGGGACAAACAAGCAAAAAACAGCCTGTTTATCACTCATTTTTGCTCTCCCCAGCCCCCAGGGGCATTTTGCAGGCCTCCCAAACTCACATAATTTCTCAGCTAATATGCTGGACTGGAGAATTCTGAGAATTGAAAGCCAAACTTCTTAAAGTTGATTAAGTTGTTCTAAAGCTTCCTCTTCTTGCACTAATGAGTATTCAATGGTGCTTCTGAGTTGAGACTTGTAAGCAAGGCAAGATTGCACATGTATGACTCCAAGATGCTGATTGTAAGGACTTGCAACGGTGGCAACTTTACAACCAGTGAACTTCAACTCCCAGAATTCCTGAGTCAGCATGGAATTCTGGGAGTTGCTAGCTCTGGTCTAGGCCAAATGTCATTGAGCCAAATATTTCATTGGAATCTGTCTTTCAGAATATGCATTGTATTAATGTGCGTGTTCCATATTTCTGCCAGAAGATGGCAGTACAGTCCTGCTTTCTGTGCTTTGTAACTCTCTGAAGCCTTCATTGGATAATCTATTCTCCCAAAATAAGAAGTTTCAGAAGTTTTTCAGGCAAGAAAATATTCTGAATAGTATAGTACAGGGGTCTGCAAAGTTGGCTCTTTTAAGACTGGTGGACTTCAACTCCCAGAATTCCTCAGCCAGCATGGCTGGCTGAGGAATTCTGGGAGTTGAAGTCCACCAGTCTTAAAAGAGCCAACTTTGCAGACCCCTGGTATAGTAGAAATATGTACTACTTGCATTAACAGAGGGATACAATCAAGATCAAGTGAGGTGCTAATGCCACTCTATAAAGCAGTGGTTCTCAACCTGTGGGTCTGGATCCCTTTGGGTGGGTTGAACGAGCCTTTCCCAGGGGTCGCCTAAGACCATCAGAAAACACATATTTTCAATAGTCTTAAGAACCGAGACACCAATTTTATGTTGGGGGTCACCACAACATGAAGAACTGCATTAAAGGGTCGCGGCATTGGGAAGGTTGAGAACCATTGCTATAAAGCCTTAGTAAGACCCAGTGGTGGGTTCCGGATTTCAGTGCAACCGGTACAGTGCAACAGGGCTGGGCATCTACCACATGAACACACGCAGTGTGCACACACATGTGTAGAGCGTGCACATACGTACTTACTGCCCGTGATGCTCCATGATGCCTTTGAGATGCTCCAGCTGCTTGGTGGAGCATTGCACAGGTGCCATACACTCCCATGTGCATGCACGGAAGGCCAAAAACCTTAAATACCGGTAAGGAGCGTGGGCAGGTGGGTGGGCCCTCTGGATCACCGTACCAGAACGGTACCTGGTGCTCCCGTCAGGCACCCATACGCCTGTACCGAGACGTACCAGTCGAAACCCACCACAGCGAGAGTACAGCATCCAGTTTTGGTCACCACTCTATCAAAAATGAAATTGAGGCTCTAGAAAGAGTGCAGAGAAGAGCAACCAGGATGATTAGGCGGCTGGAGGCTAAAACATATGATGAACGGTTGCAGGAACTGGGCATGGCTAGCCTAGTGAAGAGGAGGACCAGGGGTGACAGGATAGCAGTCTTCCAATATTTGAGGGGCTGTCACAGAGAGGAGGGGATCAAGCTATTGTTCAATGCACTTGAAGGCCTGAGAAGGAATAATGGATGGAAACTGACCAAGGAGAGATTCAACCTGGGAATAAGGAGGAATTTTCTGACCGTGAGAACAATCAACCCATGGAACAGAAGTTGCCTTCGGAAGTTGTGGGAGCTTCATCCCTGGAGGCTTTCAAGAAGAGATTGGACTGAAAATCTGTCAGAAATGGTGTAGGGCAGTAGTGGGTTCCTACCAGTTTGGACCAGTTCGACCATACCGGTAGTGGTTTGGCAGCCTGGGTCGATGGAACCACCAGCAATCCAGGCTTGCCACGCCCCCAAACCAGTTCTCCAGGGGGCGTCATAAGCACCCACTATCTGGTTTATTGGTTTGTGCATGCACAGAACAATTTTAATTGTGTTGCTCATGCGTGCATGGTGCACACATGAGTGAACCAGCAGTAGTGCCTCCCAGAACCCACCCCTGGTGTAGAGCCTCCTGCTTGGGCAGGGTTTTGGACTAGATGACCTACAGGTCCCTTCCAACTCTGTTAATCTGTTTTAAAAAAAGCCCTGCAAATGTGCATCAGCTTCATTTGGGGAAAATATAGCTGGTGTGCAGAATAATAAATGTTTCGTGGCGATCAGTATTACTTACAAAAGTTGAAAAAAACTTTCCTTTCCTTTGGAAAAAAAAGAAATAGCCTTAATGGAAGCCTTGGAGAGCCTGAAAGAAAAGATGGACACTTTTCACAAATTCCTTTATGGCAGTGTTTCTCAACCTTGGCCACTTGAAGATGTCCGGACTTCAACTCCCAGAATTCCCCAGCCAGCGAATGCTGGCTGGGGAATTCTGGGAGTTGAAGTCCGGACATCTTCAAGTGGCCAAGGTTGAGAAACACCGCTTTATGCTCATTTGTTATTCTTATTTTACCACAGGGACAACCACTAGATGGCAATCAATCAATCCATATAGAAAACTCAAACTCAGGCTCTGCTGTCTGATGGCCTCCTAAATCTTTGCCTTCGGTTCCCATCATGACTCATCCGTGGCCCACATAGATTAGGAATGATAAGAACTGAATGCCCAGGGGAGCCCTTTGATTTATGTATAGATTTACTACTTGCCTTTGTTCTGTATAACTCAAGGCAATGGATTCTTTTTATGTTAGAATCAGAATAGAGCTGGAAGGGACCTTGGAGGTCTTCTAGTCCAGCCCCTGGCTCAGGTAGGAGAACCTATACCATCTCAGACAAGTGACTGTCCAATCTCTTCTTAAAATCTTCCAGGATTGGAGAATTGGAGGCAACTTCTGTTCCACTGGTGAATTGTCCTCACTGTTAAGAAGTTTCTCCTTAATTCCAAGTTGCTTTTCTCTTTGATTACTTTCCAACTATTTTTCTTGTTCTGCCTTCCTGTGGCTTGGGAATAATTGCCCTCCCTTCTTTGTAGCAGCCCCTTAAATACTGAAATACTGCTATCATGTCACTGCTAATTCTTCTTTTCTTTAGACTAGCCAGACCACAAATCTGCAGCCGTTCTTCATGTGGTTTAGTCTCCATCTTTGTTGCTCTTCTCTGAACCTTTTCCAAAGTCTCAACATCTTTTTTGTACTGTGGTGACTGTTCTGACCCCCCTTTCTCCAACTAATACAAGACTGGCTGCCTGCCACTAACTCTCTTGGCTGCTTGCCTGAATGACTCTGAACAGATACGAAGCTTCCTAACTCGACTAAACACGAACCTGACAATCAACACAAATAAACACAAACCTAGAAATCCAACGTTGTTCTCTGCAAGAACTTTCTTAGCAAAGATTTCCTTTTAAAACCCTCATTAGGCAGCTGGGACTAATTCAAATCCTCCGAGTTCGCTTATGATGCAATTGAAGCCTTCTTTTTTCAGCCCATCTTAACCTAGCATCAGAGACAAACTGGCCTTGATCCTCCCCACTACTCCAAGACCCAGATACCTCCTGATGACCAGCCTGGCTCTCTGCTTCCTCACAGTCGCCCTCCTCCTCCAGAGCAGACTCATAGGACTCCTCACTAGAGGAGCCCATCAGCAGCTCATCCAGAGCCGGCTGGGCCACAACAGGTGACCATTACTGTTTCTCAACCTTAGGGTTTTAAGATGTTTGCAGTCCAAATCTCAGATTTGGTAGGTTATCAGTGGTGGGATTCAAATAATTTAACAGCCGGTTCTCTGTCCTGGCAAGCAGCAGTCAGCAGAAGTAGCCTGTAGTACTGCGTTCTCACCACTCTGCCACCGCAGCTCCTACCTCAAGTTATTCAATCATTTGTATGCTCCAGACTTTGATTGTGACTTGACAGCCATCAGGGCAGCAAAACTGTATGTCAATAACTATTCCCATGAGTTCTTGTAAGGTCAGTTCGGTGTCTTCAGTCACAGGATCTAGCGGTTTAGTCTTCTGCTGAGCTCCTTGTTGTTTTCAAGCATTGGAGATATCTTCTCTGCCTCTTTCCTTCACAGTGACCCTGTTTTAAGATGTATCGCTGATCTTGCTAAACGCCATCCTTCTTCTTCTTCCTAACTTGGGCCACTGCCAATTGGCTCAAAGCTGTTTCGATCAGAAAGTTATTTTCAAATTATAAGCCCTTTGTAAGTATGCATAGCATGGCTTTCGCTCTGAAAAGACAAATATATCTCCTTTTCACCTGTTTGAGCAGCCTGCAAGGAAGGGCCTCCAACCCACTTCGGAGGTAAAACAATTGGTCCCTTTTTAATAATTTAAACAATACAGCCAAAAGACAAACAGAGGTACTGTGTTTTCCCCAAAAAAAAGACAGGGTCTTGTTTTCTTATGACACCCAAAATAAGCACTTGGCCTTATTTGGGGTGAGGTCTTATTATTTTTGAGGTGCAGGAGGCGGCGAGCGTGGTCACCTCATGGATGCTGCTGTGTTGAAATATTTTTGGGGAGGGCTTATTTTAGTGCATGCACTTAACCCCCCCTCCCGGATTGAGTTTATTATCCAGGGAGGTCTTATATTGGGGAAAACAGGGTAGGTGCAAGCCTTTCGTATTGACTCATCAGTACCTACATTACAATAACACGATTGAAAATCAGCCTCAAATATAAGACCTAGCAAGAGCATTGGTGAAGCCTATAATATATGCAGAGAAACAACCAATCATAACTCTTATAGGCCTCAGTGTGTTTTACCTTTCTTTACTACTTGCATTGTCTCCTCCAGTGTAGTGCAACCTGGTGCCCTCTGAACAATTACATTTGATTCTTATCTCCAGGGAACAAGGAGGTTTTGTTCCATGTGTCTAGGGGAACACAGTTCTCCAACTGGTGGAGCTTTCCAAGGAACTGGTCATTTTCCCTCTGCAATTAGTTAGGCAATTTAGCTAGAAATCCTGGAGAAGGAAGGATTTGATTTGATTTTGATTTGATTGGATTTATATACCGCGTCACTCTCCCAAAAGGGACTCGGGGCGGTGCACAGGAAATTAAAACTCAATAAAAAAATACAAAAAATAAATACATCTATTTATGTATTACATCTAGATACGAAGGAGGAAATATTCCTTCTTATCAAAAAGATTATATAAAAAGGGGGTGTGGTTCAAGTGATTGATGCCAGAGGGAATGTTAGTGTTCTGGGAAGGGGGGAGAGTAAGAATTAAAACAATTGCAGAGGCGGAAGCCTTTCTAAAAAAACATTCCCCAATCCTGGAGGATGAAAATGGGGGAGCGGAGGGGGCCATGGCTCCGCCCACTGGGGGTCAGAGAGAGGAAGATACAATTGCTAAAAGACTTAGATCTCACAAATGACTTTTTTCTATATAGTGTAACCTCTATCTGGATGTTTATAGAATTAATGATTGATTGCATGAATATAAACTGATATATTTGTATCTCTTTCCACTTTGTAGGGAAATGAAAAATGATTTGTATTATCTTATCTTTTTTTTTTGTAAGAAGCCTCGGAGGGGGCCGACACCTCCGACATAGATGTCCTCAAAATATCTTTGTAATACCTTATACCCTTTTCCCATTTTTAAAATTTTTGTAAAAACCAATAAAACTTTTTTCTCACTAAAAAAATAAATAAATAAATAAATACATCCTAGACTGAATAAAATTCTATTAAATTAGAGATGCCTGTGCTAAAATCAATTTAAAACCCTTATTAAAACTTTGTGTAATTTAAAACTAGTCGATGATATAATCTCAGAAGTTAGGCCAGGCCAGCTAAGTGAAAGAAATGCGTCTTTAGGTGTTGGCGGAAGAGGCGGAGGTCCGTGATGTTTCTACGATCAGGAGGTAGATCGTTCCAGAGGGCAGGGCCCGCCACAGAGAAGGCCCTTCCCCTGGGCGTCGCAAGCCGGCATTGTCCGGCCGTTGGCACCCGGAGAAGACCCTCTCTGTGGGAGCGAATCGGTCGAAGGGATGTGTGAGGTAGGAGGCGGTCTCGCAAATAACTAGGACCCGTGCCATGGAGCGCTTTAAAGATGATAATCAACACCTTAAAGCGCACCCGAAAGACCACAGACACTTTCTGCAGGCAAAGATTGTCTCTTGATGAGCTCCAATCTCTTAATCAATCAATCCTGATCCAGATAAATGTTCCCTCTGGCTTCCTTCCTATGTAAATGCTGACCAGCTTGAGACCAAGGCCATGTCTCATTTGATTTTTGATTTTATTTCGATTTATATAACCGCTCCTTCTCCATCGAAATGGACCCAGGGCGGTGCACAGGGAGTTAAAATCAATAAATAACAATAAATACAGAATAATGTCTAAAATAAATTCAACTAAGGACCTGTGCTAAAACATCCCATTAAAATTCTAGAATACATTTACTCGTTGGCTAAAATTGAATTATATCATGAAGACGATTAAAGGTCTGGAGGCTCAAGTGTCCAATAAACAGTCGTGGGAACTAGGCATATCTAGTCCGCAACCTTAAACACTCAAAGAGCCATTTGGACCCACTTCCCACAGAAAAGAAAACACCGGGAGCCACAAAATCTGGGTGGGCGTGGCCAACTCGATGTCACTCACTCCTGAGTCACATGACACCCCACAGACATACCTAACCAGGTTTTGTGGCTAGGTTTTTTTTCTCTATGGGAAACAGGTCTCCCTCTTCCCCCCCCCCCCCCCCATCTCTCTTTCTCCTCCTCCTCCCCCTCCCTCCTCTCCTCTAGGGCTAGGGATGACATGATGGCCGTCTTCCTATATCTAACTAAACTGCTGTCACAGACAAGAGCGGGCTGGCCTATTCTTCAAAGCACCTGCCTGTAGGACACAAAGCAATGGATGGAAGCTTATCAAAGAGAGAGTCAACCTAGAACTAAAGAGAAATTTCCTGACAGTGAGAACAATTGACCAGTGGAACGGCTTGCCTCCAGAGGTTGTGGGCGCTCCATCACTGGAGGATTTTAAAGAAAAGACTGGTCAACCATTGGTCTGGAATAGTATAGGATCTCCTATTGAGCAAGGGGTTGGACTAGAAGACCTCCAAAGTCCCTTCCCACTGTGCTACTGTGTATTCTGCATTGCGTAAGATGACTTGGGGACTGTGGAACTCTCTTTATTTATTTTATTTTTTATTTTATTTTATTAAATTTATACCCCGCCCTTCTCCAAATGGACCCAGGGCGGCGCACAGGAATATTAAAATACTTACAAAAATACATAAAAAATTAAAAAACTTATTCAATAAAAACCCTGCGCTAAAACCAGATTAAAATTCCCAAAATTTAAAACTATCTAAAAGTCATAATGGAGGTTACATTAGGCCGGCTAGATGGAACAAATGTGTCTTTAAGCACTTGCGGAAGAGGCGGAGGTCGGAGATGGTGCGAAGTTCAGAGGGTGAGTCGTTCCAAAGGGCTGGGCCCGCCACAGAGAAGGCTCTCCCCCTGGATGTCGCCAGTCGGTATTGTCCGGCCGACGGCACCCTGAGAAGGCCCTCTCTGTGGGAGCGTATCGGTCTTAGGGATGTATGGGGCAGGGTGAACCAACTCATTTTAAGGTCTGGTGTTCGCCGGAGGATGGACAACAAAGAGAGGTTTGAAGCACATTACAGAGCTTCAGGATGGGTGGCTTCCCTTGATGGAAGTCCCGTCTCTGCCCCCTTTTGGGGGATTCCCCAATCTCTTCTAAAGTGGAAAGATGGCTTTGTTGCTCCTTCGGGTAATCATTGTGATCCCCTCTTCTGTCCCCCTTAGAGAAAGAAGGCCAGCATGGAAATGGGGACACCAAGTGGAATGACCACCTTTCCCTTCATCGTTGGTCAACTGGGAACTCTCGCCACCTTCAAGGAACAGCTGTGATGGACCGTGGCTTGGAATTGCTGCAGGAGCTAAGATGGGCCAAGGTAGCAAAACGATGTCTCTACTGTGGTCTGTATGGCTTTTCTCCTTCTTGCACCACCCCAGTCAATCCCCAGTGACTTTCAGTTGCCCTTGTTAAGACTTGAACCTGAAACCGTTGGCATCCAAACCTTGTGCTCTTACATGAGGCCAGGGATGAGCAAGTCCGAACCTGTGTGTGCCTTCCGCACCTTTTCCTACAGTTTCTCCTTAAGTGAGGACTTCAATGCAACCGATAAGAGGCCTTTTGGACACTGTTCACTGGGGAAAGAAAGGCGAAAGGGTGTTGGTTGCATTCTGGGTAGGATTCATCTAGTACAGGGGTCTCCAACCTTTTCAACTTTAAGTCTGAAGGACTTCAGCAAAACTGGCTGGAGAAGTCTGGGAGCTGAAGTCCTTCAGACTTAAAGTTGAAAAGGTTGGAGACCCCTGATCTAGAAGACAGTTCTGGTTCCACTTCCTTGGATGAGGTGATCTTGGCCTTTGAACAATATGATGTCAGACACCCAACATCATATTGTGAAGAGTGGCCTGCCTTTAATTTGTGGCAGCTCTTGAATGGAAGACTCTTAAGACAGGGGTGTCAAAACTTGATTTCATTGAGAACCACATTAGGGTTGTGTTTGACCTTGGGGGGCCAGGTGGGCATGGCCGGCTCAATGGCACTTTTGTCAGGGGCGCCTGTGGTGGCCTGAGCTCTGTTTTCACCTGCAACAGCCTCTGTTGATTCGGACAGTGAGGAGGTTGAGGAGGAACCTGGGCCAGTCCTGGAGTTTGGGGAAGGCTCTGATGAGGGCTCTGTGTCAGAGGCAGAGAGGAGGCCAGGGCCCTATGCCAGTTATCAGCTGCCTTCGGAGTCAAACATCAGTGAGGCAGATGAACAGCTGGAGCCTATTCCCAGTGTGTGTATGCGCAGAGTTGCCAGCGGAAGGGAAATAGACCAGGGGTTCCCAAACTTGGCAACTTTAAGACTTGTGGACTTCAACTCTCAGAATTCTCCAGCCAGCTATGCTATGCTGGCTGGAGAATTCTGGGAGTTGAAGTCCACAAGTCTTAAAGTTGCCAAGTTTGGGAACCCCTGAAATAGACCAAGGGTTACTTTGGCCCACCCACTCTCTCTCTCTCTCTCACCCCAACTCAATTCACAGGATTGCTGTTGTGGGCAAAATAGGGTGAAAGAATATTAGGTAGGTTCACCAACTTGAGTGATTTCTAAAAATAATAATAATAAAGAGGGGATTTGTATTGGGTTTTATAGTAATTTTAACGGGAAGATTTTAGCACAGGGTGTTAGTTTAATATAGTTTTAAATATTTATGTATTTATTGTGATATATTGTGTTTTTTATATTTCCTGTGCACCGCCCCGAGTCCTTTTGGGGAGAGGGGGCGGTTAATAAGTCGAATTAAAGTAAAGTCAAGTAAGTAAAGGGATACAAGAAAAACTTATTAAAATAAATTAAAACAAGTTGACTGGAAATTTGTAGCTTTCCTGGTTTTGAAAAAAAAAAAAAAAAAGTCCCTCCTAGCCTCCAGGCTTGGGTTACCCCTTTGCTTTTCTCTCTCTTTTTAATGCAATATCTGAATCTCGACCTTGCCAACCAGAAATTCTGGTCACGTGAGGCCTTCTAATCCTTAAATCCACTCCGGTCCTGATAAGGAGAGTGAATCAAGGAAGATAGGAACCACTTCTTACTCTAAAGTCCAGATTAAAATGCAAAGGTGGGGGGTGGGGTGGGGGGAAGGAGTAAGGGGGTATTTGCCTTATTTTAAAAAGAGCTGCCGGGTTCGGTATGGATCGGTCCCAGTCTACAAGCGGGAGGCTGCTTTGAAACACCAGGATGAGACACTGCCCTGAAAGCTCGCCTGTTTAATTAGGAACTGGGTGTATCAGTCCTCTAGGATGACTAATGCTGTATGCATGTAAGGTGCCCTTCAGCTACATATTCCTGAAACAGCTGACCAAGCCTAGCAGCTGTATCTTTAAAGGTGCAGTGTATACTTTGTTTTTTTTTTTTTTAAAAATAAATGTTTGTTTTTACATTAAAGCTGCAACAACTTTCTCTCTGCTGGAACAATGTTGCAGTTGGACATAGCTGGCATTCCAAGTCACAAAACAAAATATTTTCTAAATTAGAAAATATCTAAGTCTCTTTTGGGTTACGGTAGCATGTAAACACGCAGCCTTGCATGCCATGCCTGGTTTTATGCACCATGCACATCAGAAAATGTGGTGGAGGAATCCACGGTGTACTTAGGTGTGTCTTGCACACATTGCCCATGCTTAGAGTGTCTCCTTAGCCACCAGGCCAGATCTGAACTGAAACCAGTGTCTTTCTCTGGACTTGCTCCTTTCAAGCCAAGAACAACACAAGTTTGGAACAGCTTTAGAGTTTTCCCCTACCTTAAAACTATCAGGGAAGGCTCCGTTAACTTTAGACTTTTGGATGGGGAGGATGGGAATTGTAGTTCAAAATATCCCAATTGGAGCAGGGTCCTATATTCCAAACCATCTCAACTTCAGGCCCCTGAAGATGCATGGGCTGCAATTCCCAGAATTCCTGTTGCTGGCTGGGGAATTCTAGGAATTGAAGTCCACACATCTTCAAGGGGCTTCGGTTGAGAAAGGCAGCTCAACAACAAATTTATTTCTCAGGGCAAAATGAATGCAGGTAGTCCTCGACTTACAACCCCAACCGAGTCCATAATTTCCGTTGCTAAGTGAGACCTTTGTTAAGTGAATTGTGCCCCATTTGACAACCTTTCTTGCCACCGTTGTTAAGTGAATCACTGCAGTTAAGTTAATGACAGGGTTGTTAGGGGAATCTGGCTTCCCCATTGACTTTGCCTGTCAGAAGGTGGGGAATCACATGACCATGGCGCACTGCAACCGTCATAAATATGAGTCAGTTGCCCAGCGTCTGAATTTTTCACCACGTGACATGGGGATGTCGCAACGGTCAGAAGTGCGAAAAATGATCATAAGTCAATTTTTTGAATGCCGCTGTAAGTTTGAACGGACGCTCAGTGAACTGTTGTAAGTCGAGGACCACCTGTGCCAGAACCCCTACCAATGGCCATGCGGGTGGTGGAATCCTGGGAGTTGGAATCAAACCTCTGAAAACTACGAAGGTGGAGAAAGAGTCAAGATCAGTCATGAGCTGTAAGGGTGACCATTCCCACTACAGTAAGGATGGTAAAGGGTGGGAGGGGAAAATGCAGTGTGATGTTGAGCGGTCACTAAACGAACTGTTGTAAAGCGAGGACTGCCAATTGATGGCATCGTTTGGAAGGGAAGGACCAGCAGGCTTGGGAGTGGGGGGGGGGAGGGGAAATCCCCCCTCTCCAAAATGGCAAAAATATTGGGGAAGACACGTGAGAGGGGAACCCCAACACACAACACACACGTGCATTAAACACACACACACACACACACACACACACACACACTTCTACGCCGGCAGCTCCTCGGATTAACGTCCGACGCTGGTGCGGACGGACCCACCAAGGCGTCCTGGGCGGCCAAGTCCTTCCCATCCCGGGCAGGGCAAAAGAGCGAGCGAGAGAGCGAGCGAGAGAGGCCGTCGGAGCAGGTGATCCCGCCCGGCGAGAGGCGGAGAGCGCCCGCCCTTTGCTCGTCTGGCTGCCCTCGGCGGGGAAGGCGGGCCGTTGGACTTCCCAAAGCTGCCCGGGCGGCGGCGGCAGCAGCGGCAGCGGCGGCTGGAGAATCAACTCGGGCAGAGCAAGGGGGAAGGCGGCGCTGCGGCGGACCAGCCAGCCAGCACCCGGGTTCCCCGCCCCCCCAACCCCGACTATGGCAGGCGAGCTGGAGGCTCCCGAGGCCGGCGGAGGCTGAAGCGCGCAGCCGGGGCTCGGCCAGCAGCAGCAGCAGCAGCAGGAGGGGCGAGGCTCCCCCCTCCCCTCTTCCAGCCCAGCATCGGCATGGCTCGCTGGATCCCTACCAAGCGGGAGAAATATGGCGTGGGTGAGTCCCCCCCCTCCTCCGCCCCAAACCCCGCACGCCTCCCTCTTTCCCACGTGCAGGATGCGTGTCGCCGGCCCGTCCCTTTGCCCGGAACTTTCCCAGGCAGTCCAGAGATCGTCTGCGGGGCGGATCTCTCTCTCTCTCTCTCTCTCTCTCTCTCTCCCCTTCCTCCCATCAGCTCGCTTCTTTCTCTTCCTTTTCTCTCCTCCTTCCTGCTTGGCCCGCAGAGGCTCAGCTGGGAAGGAGCCCGCCGGTTTTCGGGTGCGAAGCCCAATCGGTTCGCAGCCGGGGGCGGGCGGGGGGGGGGGAATGGGAAACGAGACCCCCACCCTGTTTTTTTTTTCGGTGGCAGAGGGGAAAAAAACTATTTTCTCTTCTCCCCTCCTTCTCCTTCTCCTTTCCGCAGCCTCTCTCTTTTTTCCCCCCAACTTTGCCAAAGCGCCTTCCAGACGGGCAGGTAGAGAGGCATGGGACTGGGAGGGAGGGAACAGTAACAGAGTTGGAAGGGACCTTGGAGGTCATCTAGTCCAACCCCCTGCTCGCGCAGGATGCCTATGCTAGGGATTCGAATCGCCCAACTGTGGCTTGTTAGTTATCCTTCAGGTTCTTTTGATCTGTTGCATCGCTCAGATGGAAGTGGGGGGGAATAGATGCTTTTGTCCATAGAGGGGAATATTTGTAGCTCAGGGTTAAAATTAGGGGGGGTCCTTGGTGCTCTCTGAACTTGGTTGTTTTCTTGCACATTCTAGGTAACATCATCAGTCCATGAAGTTCTGTATAACAGGGTAATGAAACATCTGCAAGCAGACAAGCCCAGAGAGCACAAGGACCCCACAGATCGTTTGGTTGTCCTTCTTGCACCCCCCTAAACCCCCCCCCTCACTCCACCCCATGGGATTTTTAGTGCCAGGGAGCTTGTGAGTCACCTTTGGGGCTGCAAAGGGAATAAAAACAAAAAACAAAAAAGGCCGGGGGTTTGGAATATTGTTTGCCATGGTTTAATTAACCTCCAGTGCAGCCTGATGGGAGGCACTGAAATGGCTGTCAGCCTCCGCCATAAATAGTCAGCCACATCAGATTAATTAATGGGGAGCGCAGAGATGGGCTGGTTTGGGGAGGGGGGGTTTGATGTGAAAGGTTAGGCACTCAAACAATGGACCCTTCACCTTGATGCCTTGCGCAAGGCCATCTTGCCCTCCTAACCAATCCATCAGAATTTAAACCCCACTCTGCGCTGTTTTTCTCCATAAGCCATTTCAGCAGGGTAACAGAGGGACCTTGAGGTCTTCTAGTCCAACCCCCGCTCAAGCAGGAAACCCTATGTATGATTTCAGACAAACGGTGGCTCAATCTCTTCTTCAAAACCTCCAGTGTTGGAGCACCCACAACTTCGGGGCTGGGGAGGGGGAGAAAATCCATTCCACTGAGGAATTATTGTAACCGTCAGTAAAATTCTCCTTGGAGGAATGTTCTCCTTTTGTCCCCTCCTGTTCGAGTGTTTTGTGTGCAGTTCCTGGATCTTCTAGTCCGATGAGCCGTAGTTATCTTGTGTTTTCCCAGAACTCAGGGTCACTTTTAGCCCAAACAAGTCCTGGAAACTCCTCCTCCTATTTTTCTTTCACCGTCACATTGACTTTTTTATATCTGTCCTTTTCTTCTGAGAGCGGATGACTTGGAAATCAGGGTAGGCAGCAACTCAAGGCAGCTAGGCAAAAGCGAAGAAGGTTCAACACATTAACAGAGTTGGAAGGGACCTTATAGGTCATCTAGTCCAACCCCGCCACTCAAGCAGGAGACCCTACACCATTTCTGACAAATGGCAGTCCAATCCAGATGTGTGTCGCCTTCTGGTTCTTTCCTCAAGTAAAAGATCCTGGGCCTTAGGAGTAGTTTCCAAGCCAGTAGCAGCTACTCATTTAATGACTGAGATATTTGCAATGTCAGGAGCTCTTTGATTCACACGTTGTGTAATAATTCCACTGAAAATCATAAATAGGCCTGAAGCTGAATATTTCCCCCACCAAATGTCCCCCCCCCCCCCATGTTTTTAGGAAGCCTGAATTCAGCTTCATAATCACTCAGCCCTTGCTATCTGAGATTGGGCCTTTGCTCTTCTCCAGCCTGATCAACGTTAAAGGGTTACAGTGAAAAAACAGGATTGAAGGAGCTATTATTATTATTTTTGCTATGGTTGTTAAGTGAATCACTGCAATTGTTAGGTGAATCACATGTTTGTTAAGTGAATTCAGTTTCTGCCATTAACTTTCCTTGTCGGAAGTATACCAAGATTGTAAACGGCCGATTGCAAGCATGGTAAATATATGATGGTTGCCAAGCAACCGAATATTGATCATGTGACAATGGGGATGGTGCAACAGTTGTAAGTGTGAGGACTGGTTATAAAGTCCCTTTTTAAAAAACTATCGTTACTTCAAACAGTTGCTAAACAAATAGTTGCAAATTGAAAATTGCCTTCAAGGGACTGAAGGCTAAAACATATAAAGAACAGTTGCTGGAATTGAGTATGTCTAGTCTAATGAAAAGAAGGACTAGGGGAGACATGATAGCAGTGTTCTGATATCTCAGGGGCTGCCCCAAAGAAGAGGGAGTCAAGCTCTCCAGAGCACCTGAAGGCAGGACAAGAAGCAATGGATGGAAAGTAATCAAGGAGAGAAGCAACCTAGACACTAAGGAGAAATTTTCTGACGGAACAATTAATCAGTGGAGCAACTTGCCTTCAGAAGTTGTGGGAAGCTTTTAAGAAGAGATTGGACAACCAGAGTTGGGGATTGGATTAGAACACCTCCAAGGTCTCTTCCAAGTCTGTTATTCTGTTACCTGTATTTTACTCTTTTTTCCAGCATACAATCACTAGTGCTTAACATTCTGTTTATGAAACTTTCAGTCTTATTGATATCATTTCCAGCACTATCCTTTTCCACAACTATCCTTTGATTTCTATGGATCTTAGGGGGGAAAACATATCTTTTAACCTGTGTAGATTTTTGGATGGCTTCACTAAGTAGAGGGGTGTCCAACCTTGGCAACTTTCAGATATATGCATTTCAACTCCCAGAATTCCCCAGGCAGGCAGGCAGGCAGGCAGGCAGGCAGGAATATTCCCTTCCTAGAGAATATTTAATATTCATGACAAAACCGTTAGTTAATTGATTCAAGAAGTGACATAAAATGTATGCTCTATTACTGTTATCTTGATCTGAATATTTTAGAATATTTTGATTATTTGTCTCAGAATATATTAGCGTTACATAGAAAATGTGGGTCGTCGGTGAGCTGTTTAGGAAATTCCCCGTTAGAAATGTTGTTTCCAACAAAACTTTTGCACTTCTGCAATTCTTGTATTTTTCCAAAGAGCTGCTACTTGCATTTCCTCCTTGTATGTGAGCTGGTGCTTTCTTAGCTGCAAAGGAGCAATCTAGCCTGTACCATTTGCATACCCAAAGCAGAAGAAAGGTTGAGTTGCATGGGGAATTGTAGAAAGGGAATATCATCCTGGAATTCTGAGATATCCAATGAGTGACCAAAGTAATTTTGGGTCATAACATGAATTCAAAACAATACTATACAATAGCAGAGTTGGAAGGGAACTTGGAGGTCTCCTAGTCCAACCCCCTGCCTAGGCAGGAAATCCTATACCATTTTAGACAAATGGCTATCCAACATCTTCTTAAAGACTTCCAGTGTTGGAGCATTTACAATTTCTGGAGGCAACTTGCTCCACTGATTAATTGTTTTAACTGTCAGGAAATTTCTCCTCAATTCTAAGTTGCTTCTCTCCCTAATTAGTTTCCATCTATTGCATGGAACATGCAATAGAGACATGATAGCAATAGAGACATGATAGCAGTGTTCCAATATCTCAGGGGGTGCCACAAAGAAGAGGGAGTCAAGCTATTTTCCAAGGCACCCGAGGGTAGAAAAAGACTACCCTCGGGTGCCTTGGAAAATAGCTTGACTCCCTCTTCTTTGTGGCACCCCCTGAGATATTGGAACACTGCTGTCATGTCTCCCCTAGTCCTTCTTTTCTTTAAACTAGACATACCCAGTTCCAGCAACCGTTCCTCATATGATTTAGCCTCCAGTCCCTTAATCATCTTTGTTGCTCTTCTCTGCACTCTTTCTAGAGTCTCAACATCTCTTTTACTTCGTGGTGACCAAAACTGAATGCAGTATTCCAAGTGTGGCCTTACCAAGGCATTTTAAAGTGGTATTAACAAGTGATATTAAAGTAGTATTCCGTTGGGTAACTTATTACCACAAAAAATCTGATGACATGAAGGGATTGATTAGATTCCGTAGGAATCTAAGACAGCAATAGTTACTTTTGATGCTAGTTGAATGGAACTAGCATCAGAGAAGTCTTCTTGAAGACCTTTCGCTTCTCATCCAAGAAGCTTCTTCAGTTCAGAACTGAAGTTGAAAAACCACCTTTGGGGAAACCGTGACCTGGATGACTGAGAATCTCCAGAGTCATTTTTTCTTCTGAACACCTTATCATAAGAAAGGGTAGCTGCAATAGAGTAGAATAGGGCAGGGGTCTGCAAAGTTGGCTCTTTTAAGACTGGTGGACTTCAACTCCCAGAACTCCCCAGCCAGCCAGGCTGGCTGGGGAGTTCTGGGAGTTGAAGTCCACCAGTCTTAAAAGAGCCAACTTTGCAGACCCCTGGAATAGGGTAAATCTATAACTTTTAGGCATTATCCTAAAAAAAAACCTTATTAAGAAAATGCATAGAAAATCAATGAAAAAAAACAATTGTGTAGAACACTTTTCAACAACTAAGCACATTCAAGATTTGCTATTTTGGAGTGAGTGAAACACATCTGGAAATCAAAGGTTCTAGGATAGAGCTCTACAATGTTTCAAGTGGTGGTGGTGTTTTTTAAAGAAAGAAACAGCCATTGCTCTATATTATTTGTAGCAAAAGGCAGCTAACCAATCAAGGTCAATTAAAGAATTAGAAAGTGGTAGCAATAATAGCCTTAAAAGGTTTTCCGACAAATGCTTTGGTGATCTCAGTTAAGAGCAAGCATGTTGACTGATTGAGTGGTAGATCCATTTTATGTCTTAATCTGGTTGATTTAGCTTTGAGAGCTGTGTGTAACTACCTATTGCAGTTTGCAATCTGTGGTTTACAATGTAGGAGGTTGTGCATACCCAGGCAATTCAGTAAAGCAGGTTTAAGCAAACCATGGTTCCATAGATTGTTTGAATTGTATGGGGAAATAAAGAAGCAATAATTTATCATCTTCTTTTAAACACCCTGTAATCCCTTGTGGGGTAGAATCTTGGGCAGCTGAATGGAGCTGAGTGTTTATTGGCCAGATGCCCTTCCTGTCGCCAATGCGGAGTTATATTCAGCAGATATATTCACATTGTGCCCACAGGGAGAAATATCTGCCTCTACCTACGATTGATTGTGAGGTGAGATCTCCACTTCTACGCCACCGCACCACTCAGAGAAGCAATAACTAATGAACGATACAAATTACAGCCAATGCTTGCATGGATATAGGTAGTCCTTATTTTACAACAGTTTCATTTAGTGACACTTCAAAGTTACAAAAGCAGTGGGGGAAAAAGAGTATCCAGTCTGCTTAGCTGGCTGAATAACAGAAGTCCTTCTGAAGTCCCTCCCTCCATTAGTCTTGCCTCAGAAATAGTGTGAAAATTATATATATATTTTAAAGTATCATGTTTAAAAATATGAATTATTTCTCTCCGGTTGTGAAATTTGGGACCAATTGAATCATAGGGTTTTGAGTCAGGCTCATGCTTACGGCAAACACATTGAAATCAGTGTGGTGAATTAGTCATGGCTCATTGAAGTTCCATTGATTTTCAGTGAATACTAAATCTGAACTTCATATAAGGGAACTTTGAAAAAAAGAGGAACTCTTTTTTTTTAATATTTAACCATTATCTCAAATTAATGTAAGAACACATAACAGAGTGTATTTATATATTCTGAAATATTGTACAACTGAAATACATTATTATTTATATCTTCTAGTGCAGGGGTCCCCAACCTTTGCAACTTTAAGTCTGAAGGACTTCAGCTTTGCTGGCTGGAGAATTCTGGGAGCTGAAGTCCTTCAGACTTAAAGTTGCAAAGGTTGGGGACCCCTGCTCTAGTGCAGTGTTTCTCAACCGTGTCAACTTGAAAATGTCTGGACTTCAACTCCCAGAATTCCCCAGCCAGCAAATGCTGGCTGGGGAATTCTGGGAGTTGAAGTCCAGACATCTTCAAGTTGACAAGGTTGAGAAACACTGCTCTAGCGATTAACTGATTGCAGCCCCTTTTTAACTTTGTCTGGAGAAAATGCTATCAAATTCAATGGAATTGCATCTCAATTGATGTCCAGGGAGTCTCCGACTTAGGACCAAAAAGTCCAGCGGCATGCAGTGGGGTCATTAAGCAAGCCTTGTCTAATTTTGTAACCTTTATTACGACAGTTATTAAGCAAATCTAGTTTCCCCTACTGACTTGGCTTGCCAGAAGCCGCCTGGGAAGATGGCAATCACGTGACCTCAGGACACCGAACCCATTGTCAATGCATGCTGATTGCCAAGCATCCAAATTGGATCATTGCTGCAATGGGGTTTTTTTGCAACCATTTTTTTTCCAGCACTCTTCAAACGGCTGTTGAAGAAATGGTCTTCCATTGAGAACTACCTGTCTATAAAACTGCAATCTGTGAGATTTCTTCCTCACTCAAAACTATAATCTCTTAATTATAAGAATGACAAAAATAGAAAAGATGAAATAGATGTTCTGTTAATTCATCTTAAATTTACAGTAGGCTGGGTTTATGCTACACACAAAGAGAAGACAATTGTTTGGTTGGCAAAAGTGTTGTTGTCCAAACAAATAAACCCATATCCTGGATTAATGGAATTGACTAATTGTACAACATGTGAAGACAAAGGCAGAGTTGGGTATGTCTAGTTTGATGAAGAGAAGGACCAGGGCAGGACAAGAAGCAATGGGTGGAAAGTAATCAAGGAGAGAAGCAACCTAGAACTAAGGAGAAATTTCCTGACAGTTAGAACAATTAACCTCTGGAACAGCTTGCCTCCAGAAGTTGTGAATGCCCCAACCCTGGAAGTCTTTAAGAAGATGTTAGGTAGCCATTTGTCTGAAATGGTATAAAGTTCCTGCCCACGCAGGGGGTTGGACTAGAAGACCTCCAAGGTCCCTTCCAACTCTGCTATTGTATTGTATAGTGCCCACTAGATACTAAACTACAAGGTCATTTAAGCCTCGCTCGTATTTGTACAATAACTAGAGATTTTTCAGTATGCTTCAGTTATATTGGAAGTGTGTTATTTCGCAGTGCCTACTCTCCATCGTTTTAAATTGGGTGACTAATAGGAAATTTTGAGTGGAAACTCAGAGTCCTTTAGGGGGGGAAATGAAGAACCTACTGCAAATCCTTGCCCACATAACATACAGGAGGAAAGTTTAAAAGATTACATGCTGCCCTTTAGAATTGTGAGCAGACGGGAAGAGGTAATCTGAGCTGCTTTTGGGGCAGTCCTTGTATTCTTCTAGTTTTGATGATTGACCAAAAAAAGATGAGAAGTTCATTAAGCTTCCTATTACCATTTAATCTACTTCCCCCAGTGGGAGAAGCAAATGGAAAATCCCTTTTTTTTTTCTACCGTGGTGACACAAGACCCTGGTTGACATTTTTTAGTGTGATGTCTGCAGTTATATAAGAACTGCCCAACTTCTGTTGTTGAGGAATATCAACTAGTGAATTAAGGCGAATATACGTGCCCCAGGATAATGTGACATCCCGACTGGACTACTGCAATGCTCTCTACATGGGGCTCCCCTTGAGCTGCACCCGAAGACTTCAGCTTGTCCAGAATGCAGCCGCGCGGGCAGTTATGGGAACCTCTAGGTTTTCCCATGTAACACCGCTCCTGCGCGAGCTGCACTGGCTGCCTGTCGTCTTTCGGGTGCGCTTCAAGGTGTTGGTCATCATCTTCAAAGCGCTCCATGGCACGGGACCTAGCTATCTGCGGGATCGCATCCTGCCCCATACATCCCTGCGGCCGATCCGCTCCCACAGAGAGGGACTTCTCCGGGTGCCGTCCACTAGGCTGTGCCAGCGGGCACCGCCCAGGGGAAGGGCCTTCTCTGTGGCGGGCCCGACCCTCTGGAACGACCTTCCCCCCGAAATCAGAACAACCACGGACCTCCGCTCCTTCCGTCAAAAATTAAAAACACATTTCTTCTGCTTGGCCGGCCTGGGATAACTTAACTGTTTTTAGGGTTTTTTAGGGGTTGTTTTAGTTTTAACATGGGATTTTAGCGCAGGGTTTTAGTTTAATTCTTTTTAATACTGTATTGTTTATGGTTTTTATATGTATTTTTAATTTCCCTGTGCCCCGCCTCGAGTCCCTTTGGGGAGAGAGAGCAGGTTATAAATTAAATTATTATTATTATTATTATTATTATTAATGTGGCAGGGTCCAATTTGCCTAGGTCACCAGGGCCAGAGGTTTTGTCTTCTAAGCTTCGTGCTGAAGCCCATCTTCAGGAAACTTCTGGAGCCCATCTTCAGAAGTTCCCTGAAGATGGGCTCCAGTGCGAGTCTGGAAACAGACAAAACCAACCCAGATTGGACCCTGTAATATAAACTAGCATCACCATCTTCTTTTAACGACCCCATAATCCTTTGCAGGGTGGAGTCTGGGCAACTGAATGGAGCTAGCAGAGTGTTTACTGGCCAGATGCTCCTCCTGTTGCCAGTGCGGAGTTTTGTTGCAAGATGAACTAGTATGCAAGTGAGAAAACCTTTGTTTGCCTTGATCAATCTTTAACTGAATAGTTCAGAGCTAGTAGTCAAATGTTGATGTCCAGCTTTTACTTCAAAATTACCTAAGTCGATATGGGTGAACAGCATAATTTCTCACTTTCTCTGAGCTTTTGTTGATTCTGTAAATTGAGTTGCCTCATTATCAGTTCTGAACGTATTTATGGTGAATACATGAAGATGGCTTGCCGCCTTATCTAAATGGAAACAAAAACCATATTTAATCTCCACACCTTCAAGTTAGTTTCTGGCTTCCAGTGAGTCATTGATGAGTTGGCTTTCCTGTATGGCTTTTCAATTTTAATTAATATTGTTGGTATAATAAGATGCTCTTGAGGCTAAAATATCCCGCCTTGGGCAGGAAGTTGGACTAGAAGACTTCCAAAGACCTTCCACCCGCAGGACTCCCTGAATGCATGAGTGATCTTGCAAAATATCCCAGCTACACTGGTTGTTTATTTGGAAGAACAGGGCAAGAGAAAAAGTGAAAAGCCATGTAGTGACTAAAGTGTGCAGGTAGTCCTTGACTTATAACCACAATTGAGCCCCAAAATATCGTGCAATATCGGATTTTCAATTTCAATCATATAGAATGTAAAGGATGTTATGTTTGTGTTTTTATTTTTATAATTGTAATGTACACTGAAGACGGCATGTAATTTCGTTGTACCATGTGCAACGACAATAAAGTGAAGTGCTAAGTGAGAAATTTGTTAAGTAGGTTTTGCCCCATTTTATGACTTTTCTTGCCACATTTGTTAAGTGAATCACTGCTGTTGTTCAGTTAGTAACACTAACCAGTGATTCTGGAAGCATACTGCTCTTTTCTGCCTTTCGGCTCATCACTAGAGACCATCTAGACAGAAAGTCATGAGTTTCGTTGTGTAATTTTTTTATATGTGTGTTGCGTTTTTTTGAGCTGACTTATTTATTGATCAGCTCAAAAAAAATGTAACACACACACATACATATGTATATGTATATGTATGTGAATGATTTGCTGCTCAGGGACCTCTCAATATAATTCCCACCCTTGAAATTCTGAAATAATAAGGCTACACCTTTCTGGAAGTCATTAATACTTCTAATATTATCATTCACAGCTTTTGACTTGGAAGATTATTGTGACTTTGGTCCATGGAAAAGAGCTCCTCTAACTTAAGACTGTGTTTTAGCTTGGTGGTTCTTAAACTGGAGGTGATTTACCTTAAGAGCATAATTTGTGCATATTCTGTGGGGGATAATGGAGCAATTTGTAATTGCTAGTTTATGAGTTGAGAGTCCCATTTGGAACCGCCACTGCTTAGACGCTTGTGTGAAACAACGATTTCCTCTTTTTAGCGCAAGAATGAAAAACACTCTCAATGTATTCAAGAAGTTTTGCTGCGACATGCTGAATGACGCAATTTTCAATGGCTCTAAATTTATGAGCGAGAACAAAGCTGTTGCCTTGGGGTAAAAGGTGGGAAGTGGCCACACATGGCGGGAAGACAGAGCCTCAAGTTGTGCTTGAGTTTTCTTGAGTTCTCCAAACTACACGTTGTCTTCAACTGCATGGGTGGTTGTTATCCAACCCCGTCTTCAAGAGCTCAGTAGGAGTTTTGTGCATGGAGTAGCAGATTATGGACTCTTGTTCTTTGACATGTAAACAGAAAGTCTAGTATTACAGTATAGAATAGCAGAATAAAGTTGGAAGCGGCCTTGGTGGTTTTCTAGTCTAGTTCAGACAAATGGCTGCCCAGTCTCTTCTTTACATCCTTTACATCCTTCTGAAGGCAAGTTGTTCCACCAAGTGATTGATCTAACTGTCAGGAAATTTCTCCTTATCTCCATCTGTTGCTTCTTGTTCTGCCTTCAGGTGCTCTGGAGAATAGGTTGACCCAGTGGTGAAATGCAATTTGTTTTACTACCGATTCTGTGGGCGTGGCTTGGTGGGCGTGGTGTGGCTTGGTGGGCATGGCAGGGGAAGGATACTTCAAAATCTCCATTCCCACTCCATTCTGGGGCCAGCCAGGAGTCACATTTGCCGGTTCTCCGAACTACTCAAAATTTCCGCTACCGGTTCTCTAGAACCTGTCAGAACCTGCTGGATATCAACCCTGGGTTAATTTAATTTAATTTAATTTAATTTAATTTAATTTAATTTAATTTTATTTAATTTAATTTAATTTAATTTAATTTAATTTAATTTAATTTAATTTAATTTAATTTAATTTAATTTTATTTAATTTAATTTAATTATTTAATTTAATTTAATTTAATTTAATTATTTAATTTAATTATTTAATTTAATTTAATTTAATTTAATTTAATTTAATTTTTTAATTTAATTTAATTTAATTTAATTTAATTTAATTGATTTATAAACCCCCTCTTCTTTCTGGCAGCCCCTTAGATATTGGAACCCTGATATCATATCACCCCTAGTCCTCCTCCTTTTCATTAAAATATATTACATCTATACTAGTCCTCCTATGAGGACTATCCTTGACATAGGACATGTTCTACTTTAAATTTTGGAACCCCTTTCCCCTAGGTCTTTCTGTTGATTGGGGGTGGGTGGGTTAACCTCTTCTCCTCCCACTCCACCCTCCACCATCCACAACCAGAAATCTGACCTTGATGGTATCACTTAAAACCAAGACATAAAGTAGAAAAAGAATATAGACTATGTTATCAGCTTGGGAGTGTTCTTATCTTAAATCAGTGAGTACTTACAATAGTACAATAATACAATAGCAGAGTTGGAAGGGACCTTGGAGGTCTTCTAGTCCAACCCCCTGTGTGGGCAGGAACCTTATACCATTTCAGACAAATGGCTATCTAACATCTTCTTAAAGACTTCCAGGGTTGGGGCATTCACAACTTCTGGAGGCAAGCTGTTCCACTGGTTAATTGTTCTAACTGTCAGGAAATTTCTCCTCAGTTCTAAGTTGCTTACTTGTTTGGTAAGAGTGGATGGAAAAAGAGTGGAGATACCCTTATGTAAGGCAAACAGAAGAGTTCAGCTACAACTAAATTGGAACCCTGGCCGTATGGTTATAATTATCCGGGAGGTTCCCACTGTAGAAGCAGATTCAACCGTAGCTTTGCTCTATATCTTGTTTCATGACCTGCAGCAAAAAAAAAATCTTCTCTTCCAAACATTTCAATATTCTACCTAGGACAGCCTCTCCAACCTCGTTTATTTAATTCATTTATTTAGATTTTTAATCCACCCTTTATTGTTTTTTTTAAATAAAGAATAGCAATAGCATTTAGACTTATATACCGCTCTATAGCAGGGTGGATTTGATTTACAATACAATACAATACAATAGCAGAGTTGGAAGGGACCTTGTAGGTCTTCTAGTCCAACCCCCTGCGTGGGCAGGAACCTTATACCATTTCAGACAAATGGCTATCCAACATCTTCTTAAAGGCGTCCAGGGTTGGGGCATTCATAACTTCTGGAGGCAAGCTGTTCCAGAGGTTAATTGTTCTAACTGTCAGGAAATTTCTCCTTAGTTCTAAGTTGCTTCTCTCCTTGATTAGTTTCCACCCATTGCTTCTTGTCCTGCCCCCAGGTGCCTTGGAGAATAGTTTGACTCCCTCTTCTTTGTGGCAGCCCCTGAGATATTGGAAGACTGCTATCATGTCTCCCCTAGTCCTTCTTTTCATTAAACTAGACATACCCAGCTCCTGCAAATCGAGTCAATTTAAATCGTGATTTAATTCATGATTTAAATCACTCGTAAAAAGGCGCGATTTAAATCAGAGGTTCCCCAACTTGGCAACTTTAAGACTTGTGGACTTCAATTCCCAGAATTCTCCAGCCAGCTATGCTGGCTGGAGAATTCTGGGAGTTGAAGTCCACAAGTCTTAAAGTTGCCAAGTTGGGGAACCTCTGATTTAAATCAACTCAATTTAAATCATATTTTTTAAAGAGCAGCTGTCATCTCTGCCCTGCAGCGGCTTCTCCTCTGACCTGCCGTGGACTCACTGACAATCCCATTCACTTTAATGGGACAGCTGGTGATGTGGCAATAACACAACTTAAAGGTGAGGGACATGGCAGTCAGCAGGTGAGTGGATGCCCGCTGCCATGATGGATCTCAAATGACAGGTGCTCTTTAATATTATATTTATAAGCTGCTTAGATGGTTTCCCTTTCATTTTTACTGCTTGTCCTTCCTCCTCACACTTAGAGCCAGGTGGTCTCTTCAAAGAATCATGCAGTTTGTAGGGTACCTAGATTTGCAAAACAAAGGGATATTCCTGAACTTTGTTTTATGATTTATCTCTCGGTTACTGTGAAATTGTGTGAATGCATCAGTGCGGCGCATGTTTTAAATGGGAATTTTAGCACAGGTTTATTATTTAATTTCTTTTTAACTTTTGTATATTTGTTATTTATTATTGTAGTTTTTAATGTCCTGTGCACCGCCCAGAGTCCGTCTCGACGGAGATTGGTGCGGTTTACAAATCGAATAAATAAATAAATAAACTCAGCTTGCAGAGCCTGGATTCCCTGAAGGAGTTTACAAAAAAATGTAAATATTGCAGAATATACAGCCTCATGCTATATAACTAAACTAAATTATTCATGTAGTTTATTTATTTATTTATTTTATTCAATTTATATCCCGCCCTTCTCCAAAAGGACCCAGGGCGGCGCACAGGAATTTAAAAACAACATACAAAGATAATACAAAACATATAAATTTAAAAATCTATTAAATGGCAACCTGCGCTAAAACCAATTAAAATCCCCCAATTAAAACTATCTAAAATTAATCGCAGTAGAGGCTATCTTAGGCCGGCTTGGTGAAATAAGTGTGTTTTTAAACACTGGCGGAAGAGGTGGAGGTCGGTGATGGTGCGGAGTTCAGGAGTTCAGCTTAAATAGAAAAACGTTTTTGGAGTCCAAATCTATCTTTAGTTTTTACTATCTTTTATCTTTAGATAGATTTGGACTCCAAAAGCTTTTTATTAAAATACATTTGATAAAAATAAAAATAAAATCTGATTTAATTTTTTTTTTAATCATTTTTTAAATTTTTTTTAAAAAAATGATTTTTTAAAATCCACCCTGCTCTATAGCAGTCTCTGAGTCGTTTACAACATCAGCTTCCAACCATCTGGGTCCTCATTTTACTGACTTCGGAAGGTTGGAAGGCTGATTTGAGGAGTGAAGATACCTCATTTTCCTTTCTCTTCCTATTTTCCTCACAACAACAACAACAACAACAACAATAACAACAACCCTGTGAGGTGAGTTGGGCTGTGAGAAAGTAACTGGCCCAAAGTCTCCCCTCAAATGAGGCTAGAACTCACATACTCCTGCTTTCCAGCCTGGCCAACCTTAACCGTTAGACCAAACTGACTGTTTAACATGCCCTTTATTTTTTTTAAAAAGAAGTCGTAGTAATTCAGAATTGAACCCAAGTCCAACCCACGCTGGCTTTTAAGGTTCCTTTCCCCTTGTGCGTTAGAAGTGGGGAGGTTTTGGTTGCCGCGTGAAGTAAAAGATAAGTTTGTGGAGGTAAACATCATTCTCTTCACTTCATTCTACCTCTCTCTCTTTTGAGTCTCTCAATCTTATTTAGACGTTGAGTTGAAGAAATTAATGATAGGGCATGGTAACCTTCCCTCTGGCAGGCAGTTAAATTGTGGTTCTACAGGGTGTTTTGTTATCTCCCAAACTGCTTAACATCTAATGGGCAGTGTTGAATGATTTCATCCAGAGATCTGACTTGTTATTGTTGTTAACATATTGATGTCATTCAATACCACCTTATTTTTTTTAAATTAATCCCTGTAAAGCAATGCATATTCTGAATCAGTGTCTGGGTGGGGCAATCAACTAGATCAATAAACACCTGGGTTTACCTTGGAGAAGATCCCATTGGGATGATCCTTCTCTGCCAAGTTACGTTACCCAGGGCTTTTGCTATGGCTTCATTTGGTTGTTTGGCTTTCGAAGCTTAATTTTTAAAGCCTCTCGCTTATGAAGCAATACCACACTATCTGCAAAGAGGGAGTTCCAGGATTTGTAGAATTGTCTCTTTAAAGAAAAAAAAACTCTTGAAGAGGGGAACTAAAATAGTCATGTTGATTAAGCACAGCTAAAGGTAATAGAATATTGACTTCTTATAATGTGTAGGTAAAGGTTCCTCTCACACATATGTGCTACTCGTTCCTGGCTCTAGAGGGCAGTGCTCATCTCCATTTCAAAGCTGAAGAGCCAGCGCTGTCCGGAGACATCTCCATGGTCATGTGGCCGTCATGACTAAACACCAAAGGCGCATGGAACGCTTCCCACAAAAGGTTCCTATTTTTCTACTTTCGGCAATTCCAAGAAGGCTCCACACCCATTTGCACTCTTCAGGTGACTTTGAGGGTACAGATAAACCTCCAGAGTCCTCAATGACTCTGAGAGAGAGCGCTAATGACCAGATGACTGCAAGAAATATAAATCCTTCCATTCTCCACCATTCAGTCAGAACTGAAGAAGCTTCTTGGATGAGAAGTGGAATGCCTTCAAGGAAAAAACAAAGTCCTGTCGCCTTTTGAAAAGGCACCTTTGGGACGAGGGCAAAGAGAGAGATCTAAAAAATCCAGACAGATACGATCTGCCCTCTGCACTTTAATGACAATAACTTTTCAATTAAACTAAGAAGCCAAATCCTAGAACAGGTTATATCTATTTCCATCAGGTGTTTTTAAAAGTCTTCTTTTAATAATAATAATAATAATAATAATAATCTTTATTGTCATTGTACTTGTTTACAACAAAATTGGTTATTTTATCTGCATATCACTGAAAGCTGAACACTTCATATAAGGGAAAGTAACACTGCCCAGATTCAAGGAAAATGTGCAAGAATTTCGCATAGCTAAAAAAAGTGTAAAAGTAAAGGTTCCCCTTGCACATATGTGCTAGTCGTTCCCGACTCTAGGAGTTGGGTCTCATCTCCGTTTCAAAGCCAAAGAGCCAGCACTGTCCGAAGACTTCTCCAGGGTCATGTGGCCAGCATGACTAAATGCCAAAGGCGCACAGAACATTGTTACCTTCCCACCAAAAGTGGTTGCTATTTTTCTACTTGCATTTTTTACGTGCTTTCAAACTGCTAGGTTGGCAGAAGCTGGATCAAGTAACGGGAGCTCACTCCATTATGCGGTGCTAGGGATTCGAACCGCCGAACTGTTGCCCTTTCTGATGGACAAGCTCAGTGTCTTGGTCAATGAACCACCATGTCTCATGTGAATGATGTGTAAATAGTAAGAAATCTGTTGCAAATCTGAACAATTTTGTTTTGCTCCTGATCGTTTTGTTCGAGGGTCATTACTTTCCCTGTCCTTCTGATTTCCCTCTTTTTTGCTCAGCTACTTTTTGGGAAAAGAGTAACCTGGGGGAAAGCAATGGGGTAGCCTGAAATCCAGAAGTTGAACAACAAAATTATCTTTTTTTTTTTTTTGAAAAAGTTTTATTCACACAGATTTTCCCCCTTTTTACCCCCCCCCCGACATGTAATATAAATCACATACAAATACTATACCCCCCTCACCCCGTCTTAAAATAAGTTTCTCATTCAGATATTATACCCCCTCGCCTCCCAGCAGACACAATATAAGTTTCTCTTAGTATATTAATATCCCATTAACACCATCTTCTAAGTTAATTAAAGATATAAAAAACATAATATAAATTTCTCTTTAAAAAAAAAAAAAAAAGGCATATCCCATTATTCCCCTCTCTAGCTTAATCATACATATATATTACCCCGCCCTCCACCCTAACCCTCCCCCACCTCCCATTCAAACCCACCCCCCTGACTTCCGCTATACACCACTCTAATAATTCCAAGCATCCCAAATATTATTTACTCTATTCACCTATCAATCAAAGCATTCTTAGCTAAAAGCTACATAGTACTTCCTAATCTGATATTTATTTCCATTAGAAACCTTATAACAAGCTCAACATAAACACCCCCTTTTAGTTAAACATTAAAATACATAGAAAATAATTCTTAAGATCTAAATACCATGTCATATAACCTAACACTTATAAAACTTAAACCATATATCCTAGCTCAAGTTTACATCCTTCCTGACAAAATTATCTTGATTGAGAGTGCTGGGAGTTGAAATCCCGTGATCTCCAGAGTATCCAGTTAAGGATAACTGGGCTACATGCAGATGACACCAAAGCAGCTGGAAGCCTGCTCCATTCCTATCTAGACAAAACAAAGCTTTTTTGGTATTTTTCAACCAGGGCAATTTTAAGATGCATGGATTTCAACTTCGAGATTTATATGTTTTGTTTGGGGGGACAAACAGTGTGATTTTTTCCCACATTTTGTCCCCCCACCCCACCCTTGTTCTTACTACTTCTTTGCACTTTTCATTCTACTGGCAGATTGTGGGAAATGAAGCATTTGTGTGAGTTCTATTTATTCAAGGGAAATTGCTGTAGTATTCTTGTTGCACCAAATTCTGTCCCTCTTTGAAGTACTAACAAGGCAGATAAAGACTCTGAATAAAAGGGAGCATTGTTAAACTCAGATATCTAGCTATGGTGGCACCATAGTTTTGCTGGAAATTGCCAATTTTAGGCATGGCAATTTTTAACAATGTGATTTTGCTCCCATTGTTAAATGTCCACCTTCTTCTGGAGGGTATGTGTTTTCGTTGCATCTCCATTATTTGTGGATCTTGGGCTGTTGATTAAATCAGCTTTCTATCAACATACATTGCTAAAACTACTGTGGGAAACTTTGGTTTTACGGTAGCTTCTTGGTGACTTCTTGACCTGCCTTTTTTTATTCCAGATTGTTGGCTGTACTGCAGTTGTCCAGTTTCAGTTTGTGTGCATGTGATATGCCGAGGTGGGTGCAGTGGTTAGAGTGCAGTAGTGCAGGCTACTTTAGCTTGACTGCTAGCTGCAGCTTGGCAGTTCAAATCCCACCCAGCTCAAGGTTGACTCAGCCTTCCATCCTTCCGAGGTGGGTAAAATGAGGTTCCAGATTGTTGGGGGCAAGAGGCGGACTCTATAAACTGCTTAGAGAGGGCTGTAAAGCACTGTGAAGTGGTGTATAAGTCTTAAATGCTATTGCTATTGTGCTCCCTCCCTCTTGTCTGTCTGTCTGTCTGTCTGTCTGTCTGTCTGTCTGTCTGTCTGTCTGTCTGTCTGTCTATCTATCTATCTATCTATCTATCTATCTATCTATCTATCTATCTATCTCAGGTCGACCCAGCCTTTCGTCATTCTGAGGTGGGTCAAATGAGGACCCAGATTGTTGGGGGGCAAGAGGCGGACTCTGTAAACCGCTTAGAGAGGGCTGTAAAAGCACTAGGAAGTGGTACATAAGTCTTAGTGCTATTGCTGTATGCTTCTCTGGAAGGGTATAGCATAAAAACAGGGTGGTGGTAGCTTAAACACCATATATGAAGTGCAGAGATCTGCATTTGCTCCGAAATAAAATATACAGGAAACAAATCATTGCAAGCAAGTTTAAACACAGATCCATGCATGCTGAAAGACATTTAGAAGGTAAATGAAGTATATATGCAAAACTAAGAAAATGAGCTGTTCAGGACGATTGTAGTAAGGAAAATTCATCATCTCTGACAATAGGGTCCATTGATTGGGCATGACAGTTCCTGTAGTCCAGGTTTGGATGTGATTTAGGCAAAGTTTGAAGGCACACTTCATTTCTTGGATGGTGCAAATCCTGGCCACGATGAATGTTTGGTTGCTTAGAAGGTGAGCCAAAATTGGTGGACCTCTCAAAAGGCTAATGAGGCATCACATTCATTTGCTTTGGCCTATTTGGTTTATGAAATGATGCTTTGTGCTTGATCCTGTCCTCATCTCCTTCGCTTCCCTCCATGTAAGGTGTTCTTCCTGGTTATCTGTTTCTCCTTTAAACAGCGCGCAACTTAAGTTTAATTTGGCACCGTTTCAATTATTACTATTTTTTCCTTCCAAATTTGTATTTGGATGCATTAGAGCAGGGGTCTCCAACCTTTGCAACTTTAAGTCTGAAGGACTTCAGCTCCCAGACTTCTCCAGCCAGCAAAGCTGGCTGGAGAAGTCTGGGAGCTGAAGTCCTTCAGACTTAAAGTTGCAAAGGTTGGAGACCCCTGCATTAGAGTATGAATTCAACCGACAGTTGATATTTAGCCTGCACCCCTGCCGAAATTTCTTCGTAATTTGTCGCAAGACCTTTCAAAGACGATACAAAATATTTATCATGAAATAATGTCCCAGATCTATTAAGCTTTCCTCTTGATGGAGGCTGGCGATTTTCTGGAGCCCCATTCTGGGTTCATGGTTAACTGAAGCCTTGCAAGCTAATTTCCTCAATTCAAGTTGAACGCTTTGTCGTATCCATTCACCCCGACCCCCCGGTTAACAATCTTCATTGTCTGCTTCTCTTTGTGGTTTGCTTTTTCTCCTAGACAATGAATTCCCTTTTCAGCTTGCTTTTTTTTTTTTCTTCCTATGCTTGGCATAACTTTGAGCAAAGGGAGGAATGTAGCAAATAAGAGGCTTTTTTGTCTGGGAAATTTCAGCGCTGCCTAAAATATGCTGTTTTCTTCCTTTTTCCTTTGCTTCTTCACAAGATTTCATACTTTGCCGTCCTCATGGCTGGTTTTACTAGCACTGTCATCATAAAATGTCATGCATGGTCTAGGAACCTCTCTTTTCTTCAGTTTAGAAGTTGAACTTTTTGCTGGCATAACCTTTATTTATTTATTTATTTATTTATTTATTTATTTATTTATTTATTTATTTATTTATTTATTTATTTATTTATTTATTTATTTATTTATTTATTAAATTTATATCCCGCCCTTCTCCAAGAGGACCCAGGGCGGCGCACAGGAAATTAAAATACATACAAAAACACAATACAAAATTTAAAAAAACCTATTAAATCCCCATCCTGCGCTAAAACCAATTAAAATCCCCGAATTAAAACTATCTATGGGTAGTCCCAGCGGAGGCTATGTTAGGCCGGCTTGATGGAAAAGGTGTGTTTTTAAACACTGGCGGAAGAGGCGGAGGTCGGTGATGGTACGAAGTTCTGGGGATAGGTCGTTCCACAGGGCAGGGCCTGCCACAGAGAAGGCCCTTCCCCTGGGTGTTGCCAGTCGGCATTGTCCGGCCGACGACACCCTGAGAAGGCCCTCTCTGTGGGAGCGTATCGGTCTAAGGGATGTATGCTAGAGTTAAGTCATAGTTGTCTTTTTCTCAGTGAGAAGGTGATAATTGATCTACAGTATATATAAGATAATATCCAAAATATCAGACTATCAAAAGGTCAGAAAGGTCAGCAGATTGGCGGTTCGAATCCCTAGCGCCACGTAACGGAGTGAGCTCCCGTGACTTGTCCCAGCTTCTGCCAACCTAGCAGTTTGAAAGCATGTTATAAAATGCAAGTAGAAAAATAGGAACCACCTTTGGTGGGAAGGGAACAGCGTTCCGTGCGCCTTCGGTGTTCAGTCATGCCGGCCACAAGATCACAGAGACGTCTTCGGACAGCGCTGGCTCTTCGGCTTTGAAGCAGAGATGAGCACCGCCCTCTAGTGTTGGGAACAACTAGCTCATATGTGCGAGGGGAATCTTGATATATAAGAAAGTATCCAAAATATGTGTGCAACTTAAAGTCTGCCAGCTTTCTGAAATTGTTCTGTAGATTTATTAAAGTTTACACATTAATGCCAAGTGTCGACTGACTAAGCGATTGATCAGTATTATAGGTAAAGAAGGGAGAACTGTGAAACAAGGGCCACGATATGGGAATTGAAAGGAAGGGTAACAGAGCCGCCATGCAAAGTAGCAGCGATAAATCTTTCACAAGAGTAATAATGGAAGGTATTGTATGAGCTTTGATTCTCGTTTTATTACCCTGCGAGGCGGATAAGACAGAAACAAGTAGTGAACTGCTAAATATTGCTAACACTTCTTCTGTACTTGACTTTTGAATTGCATAGCATGCTGGGGCTCCTCTTCCAAAATGCGCAGCCCTTTCCTATCTTGCGCTCTTTGATACGGCTAATATCCAGGCATGGCATCTCAAAACTTCCCCAGAGATCAAAAGGTCTTTGTAGCAGTGAAGGGCCTTCTCTTTGGGCGTGGCTCAAGGGCCCTCTCCTCTTCCCACTTCTTCTCCATAAAGTCCTTCATTGTTTTGCTCCAAGCTCAGCAAGTAGGTCGCATAGCAGCTCTTCCCCCCACCCCCCCCAAAAAAACCCAGCCTAAATACCACTTTTAAGTTGCATGGCTCCGAAGAACGCCATTCTTTATCCCATGCAACCCTTTGTGATTTTCTTTTTCTTTCTTCCCCTCCTTTTCTGTTCTTTCCTTTCCTTTTCTTGCCTGAACCATGTAATAAGGCTGGAGCTGTTTGGTTCAAGGGCAATCAATAAAGCTCTTTGTTCTGCCCAGAAGCTAAGGGGAGGGCCTTCTATCAGGTTACTGGCCTGAGCCAAAATGCCACTAGAGAGGCAGAGTGGCTCGCTTGCTCAGAAAGGAGCTCTTCTTGTCGTTGGCTCAAAGGCTGCAAGGGGGAAGGGAGGGGAAAGAGATTTCTAAGCCAAGTCTAAGTTCATTATTTTAGTCAAAGAGATCCCACAGATTGAATGCATGCAAACATGGTTGAAATCCTCCGGGCTCTACCAAACCCTTAAGGGGATAGAGGTCCTTAAATCTCTGCTTCTAATTGGGGTTGACCACACTCCTTGCTGCTTACGTAAAAGAGAGGAACGAGGAATATATTTTGCTCAACCTAAACACAAACTTTTGAAAAGATGTAAAAGGGTGTTCATGATAAGGGGGGGGAAAATCTTGTGTTCGGGACAGTAAAGGTTTTAGTGGGCATGCGTTGGGAAATGAAGTGAAGTGTTAATGCCACTGAAGTGAAGTGTTAATGCCACTGTATAGTGCCTTGGTAAGGCCACACTTGGAATACTGCATACAGTTTTGGTCGCCACGATGTAGAAAAGACGTGGAGACTCTGGAAAGAGTGTAGAGAAGAGCAACCAAGATGATTAGAGGACTGGAGACTAAGACATATGAAGAACGGCTGCAGGAGCTGGGTATGTCTAGCTTGATGAAGAGAAGGACCAGGGGAGACATGATAGCAGTGTTCCGATATCTCAGAGGGTGCCACAAAGAAGAGGGAGTCAAACTATTCTCCAAGGCACCTGGGGGCAGGACAAGGAGCAATGGGTGGAAACTAATCAAGGAGAGAAGCAACTTAGAACTAAGGAGAAATTTCCTGACAGTAAGAACAATTAACCTCTGGAACAGCTTGCCTCCAGAAGTTGTGAATGCCCCAACCCTGGAAGTCTTTAAAAAGATGTTAGACAGCCATTTGTCTGAAATGGTATAAGGTTCCTGCCCATGCAGGGGATTGGACTAGAAGACCTACAAGGTCCCTTCCAACTCTGCTATTGTATTGTATTGTAAATAATGTATATAAATGTGGAATAAAAAACATGTGTGGAACAAGCCGTTGATTTGCCAGTAGATTGCATTATATCGGAGCATCGTTTCCCTATATTGCGTGATGGCTAACTTTTTTGCCTTCGCATGCCGAAAGTGCACACATGCAATGCAATGCGTGCATGACTGCCCCGCCCCCATGCATGCATGTGCCCTACCACACTCCCCCACCCGCTGCATGCACCCCGCCCCCATGCATGCATGCGCAAACCCTGCACATGCACGCACCTCATGCCCTCCCCCCCTGCCCCTCCGCATGCCTGCATATCTCCTGCATGGGCCCAGCCCCTGCGCATGCTCAGCAGATATTCAACAACTAGCTGGCTGGTGGAAAGCGCATGGGCATGCACGGTGGAGTTGAGCTGGGGCGACTGCTCGTGTGTTCGCAGAGAGGGCTCTGCATGCCACAGGTTCCCCATCATGGCTCTGGGGTATATATGTCATATAAAACAGTGATTGGATCCCTGCTCTGTTATTTTCCATCGGAAGCAGCTGGCTACTGTTTTGCAGCTGGGGTACTTCTGTGTACAGATTTCCATTTTATTCATTTCTTCTGTCTGCAAGAGCCAAAGGGGAGAGAGACAGCAGCAGAGTCCTGTGGCACTGAATGTGTGGTTTCTGGAGGGGTGGGTTCAGTGGTGGGTTTCTGCAGGCTCGCACCTACTCGCGAGAGCCGGTTGGTGAAATTTAGAGAACCGGTGAGAGGGGGTTCCATCGGCGTACCTGGAAGTAAATCTGGCCCGCCGCTGCCAGTGACCCAACGGGAAGGAAAGGAAAGGAAAGGAAAGGAAAGGGAAGGAAGGAAGCAAGGAAAAAAAGAAAGAAAGAAAGAAAGAAAGAAAGAAAGAAAGAAAGAAAGAAAGAAAGAAAGAAAGAAAGAAAGAAAGAAAGAAAATTTATCATCACAATTGAGTCAAAAATTTTGGTTGCTAAGCAAGAGCGTTGTTAAAAGAGTTTCACCATATTTTAAAAGGTGGCCACTCCCACCCTGTCACATGACTGCCAAGCCACGCCCACAAAATAGGCCACACCTACAGAGTAGGCTCTAAAAAATTTGAAACCCACCACTGGGTGGATTGTATTTAAAAAAAAAAGAAAGAAATTGGGAACCTTTAAAAGGCAAAATACTGCATTCAGGAGTCAACCTATTCATTCTGACCCTTATTTTAAAGCAGGGGTCTCCAACTCCCGGGCCGCGGACCGATGCCGGTCCATGGCTTGATAGGAACCAGGCCACAGTGAGCGGTGCAACTCTTAGAAAGGGCCGGAGAGGAGGAGGAGGGAGGAGGGGGCAGCCCCCTGGGCAGAGTGCGTGCTGGAGCAGGAGAGCACAGGCGCAGCCGCTTGCGCCGTTGAAGGCCTGAGAGGGGTGAGTGAGCCAACTCTCTCTCACACACACACACCGCATGCATGCACCACCTGTTCCCCCTCCCCACCCTCCCCCTCTATGCCGGCCGAGCCATAGCCACCGGTCCGCAGAATTTTTTTTAACATGAAACCAGTCCCTGGTGCCAAAAAGGTATGGGACCCCTGTTTTAAAGGATATAAACTGGGAATATGATATCATTAATATAGATTTGTTCTAGGTACGTGAGCAAAATCTTGAGAGACAGGACAAAGAGGTGCTGCCTGGGCAGATAAGAGAGTGCATAGCCCACAGTTACATAACGCGTGGATAATGAGGACCCGTTATGAGCCCAATAGATCAGGGGTCTCCAACCTTTGCAACTTTAAGTCTGAAGGACTTCAGCTCCCAGAGTTCTCCAGCCAGCAAAGCTGGCTGGAGAAGTCTGGAAGCTGAACTCCTTCAGACTTAAAGTTGCAAAGGTTGGAGACCCCTGCAATAGATGGATGGATTGGACTGATAGTTTTCATAGTTAAAACATCTGGAGCAGGGATGAAATGCTCTCGGTTCACCAGTAGTGAAAAATGCTACCGGTTCAGACGAACCGGTATTTTTGACGATAAGCTGTGACACACAATTTATATTAGCTAGAACAGTTGGATTTCCTGCTTTCTTGTTAATCGAAATTAGTGGCACAGCGGATTTCCTCCTCCCCCTCGCTCTTCTACTTTACCTTTACAGACTTGGAAGGCTTCAAAATGTTCCCTTTTGAGCACTGCACAGGCGCTCATGCACATGCTCAGTAGCAGACTCGCCGAACTGGTAGCAGACTTCAGAGGATTACACCACTGATCTGGAGGAGTTTGGGTAAACCATGCATGAAAAGTTGGCAGATTTTGTTGGAAGAGCTGAAAAAAGACAAAATCCTGATCACGACAGCTACCCTGAGTCCTTGGAGTCCTTTTGGGAGGGAACCATTACCAGCATTTGAAGATGCAACCAAAATTAGGGTTCCTGTGCCAAATTTCAAAGTGGGGTGGGTGTAATATTGGTGCTGGAGAAGACAGAGACTGGTGACAGATATAGCTTACCGCTGTACTAGAAAGAGAAGCAGTGACACAATCATGAAGCCTGTTGCTGCAGACTGCTTTTAGGTATGTGGAAATGGCCACGCCATTGTTTGCTTGCTTATTTGTTCACTTAAAAGATCTGAACAGCCGCCCAGCTTATGTGACATAACCCCAGGCAGCTCACAAGAGTAATGAATGAGTAAAAACAGTAACAAGCGTAGGAAACAACAACACAGAACAGATCACATGAGTGTAAGTGATTTTCCCACCCTAAAAAGTAGACCGGCATTTTAGGGGGGTGTTCTGACTCTCTCCCTTCACAAGATGATTAACTAGATGGACTGCTACTTGGCAGCTTGCCTGAACTAACCTGAAACTAGACTGAATGATTACACCACGACTCTGTAGCTTCTCTGTTGTTTCCTGCAAACCTACTCTTCACAGAGGATTTCTTTTAAAGCCTCTTGGGAGGGGCCAGTCAATTAGGCAGCTGATACTGATTATCTCCTCTGGTTGCGTCTTTCTGCTAATTGACGTTGCCTCCTCTCAATCCTTCTTAGCCTGACATCAGGGACAAACTGGGCTTCCTCCTCCCCACTACACCAAGCCCCAGGTGCCTCCTGATGCCTAGCCGAGCTCTCTGCTCTCTCACTCTCGGCCTCCTCCTCTAGAGCAGACTCATAAGACTCCTCACTAGAGGAATCCATCAGCAGCTCATCTGGAGCCGGTTGGGCCACAACAGGGTGTGTGTGGACTTCAACTCCCAGTGAGTCCCATTTTGGGAGATAGGGCGGGATAGAAATCTAATTAAGTAAGTAAGTAAGTAAGTGTTCTTGGGAGTTGAAGTCCCCACATCTTAAAGGTCTTGAGGTTAAAAAGGACTGAGGAGCTTTGGATAGTTAGGGAAACCAAGTTTGCAAAGAGGAGAAAAGGAGAGTCAAAGGAAGAATGCAATCCATACAATCGTATGTACCGTAATCATGTTTCATTTTCCGTTGGGTATTCAGCTGAAGGCTTTCCCTCACCTCTTGCTCATTGGAAGAATTCAAATTAGATCATTTTTGACAGATGCCTGTCTAGACTCCGCTTGAATGAATCTGGTCCCTCTCTGGCTAATTGCTTTGCACTGTTCGATTGCATGTCTTCTTGGAGCATTTTTCCTAACATTTAACAGAGGCATATTTCATTTTCCGAAACATTATTTTGCCTCTGTGATATTTGGCAGAGACGGAAAACCTGAAGTCCATCAGATTATTAGTACATTACAACTCCTCAGGAGGCTGTGATGAACCGTATTACTCCTTACTCCTGCTTGCTTGGGCTCCTGAAATTCAGCAGCGGATTGATGGTTTTCAATAGCGAGATATTTAGGTAATGTGTAAGAACACACCACAGGACAGGTGAATTGTGGGAGAAGAGCTGGGGGGAGAGCGGGCAGAGTTAAATGGACAGTATGAGGCACCAGGACCACCAATCAGGACCACCAATTAGGTTGCAGCACAGATGATTTATTTAAGCCTAAGCACAAAAATTTAGATGCGGTGGCTCAGTGGCTAAGACGCTGAGCTTGTCGATCAGAACAGGTTGGTAGTTCAGCAGTTTGAATCCCTAGCACCGCAGAACGGAGTGAGCTCCCATTACTTGTCCCAGCTTCTGCCAACCTAGCAGTTCGAAAGCACGTAAAAAATGCAAGTAGAAAAATAGGGACCAACTTTGGTGGGAAGGGAACAGCGTTCCGTGCACCTTCGGCGTTGAGTCATGCCGGCCACATGACCACACAGACGTCTTCGGACAGCGCTGGCTCTTTGGCTTTGAAACGGAGATGAGCACTGCCCCCTACTGTCGGGAACTACTAGCACATACGTGCGAGGGGAACCTTTACCTTTAAACACAAGAATCTGATCAACTCAAGTCCAATACTAAATTGGCATCAGATAAGGCCAATGGAATTTAGGAGGGGTAACTGCTAGACCTTCAGATTTCTGCATGGTTTCAGGAAGGGCCAGTAAATGCTCAACTCCATCCAGTCACCCCAACTCTATAAATTAAAGATTATAGGGTTGTAAAAAAGGAAGACTTGGAGCATTTGTGTGGGAAGGCAACGATTCTAACTGATGATACGTTTAACTCTGCCTCCCAGTTTCCTGCTCTTTTCCTACATGAATCAACCCACTAATATCTTTAATATACCGAAAATATTTTACTCAAACTCCAAATCTAAAAAGCTCCCCTAACACACCCAAACTAATTAGAAGTTTATTCTCCAATGAACTAATTTCATTGCTGACCTTTTATATACCTTGGTATATGTACTTTGCTCCTTGCAAAGACTAGTGTTTAGTGACTGATCATAGTCCTTATGATCAGTCCCTTAATGACCAATTGAAGTTACAACAAATCTCCCCATTTATTTACAACCCATTTTCAAAGTTACAATGGCCGCAACCTCTCACAATCACGCAACTTCATTTTGGGCTTGGCAGCTGGCTTACCTTTATGGCCATTGTCACTACCCTAAAGTCACATGGCCATGATTTGCGATCTTTTTGGCCAATTTCTGGTATTTCCTTCCAGTTTTCAGCAAAAAATGCCCATTGGGGAAAAATGGATTTACTTAATAACCACTGTATTTGCTGCAAAAAAAAAGTTGTAAAATCAGGTCTGGTTATAATAATAATAATAATAATAATAAATTTGAATTTATTAACCGCTCCCTCTCCCCACAGGGACCCGGGGCGGTGCACAGGAGGAACTAAAAACAATATAAACAATAAATACAAAAATACATACTTTAAAACACAATTAAACAATATTATCCCATGCTAAAAATAATTAAAAACCCATTAAAATACATTTGAAATCTATAGACAGAGAGACTATCCAAGGCCGGCCAGTCGAAAGAAATGGGTCTTTAATTTCGTACGGAAGGAGCGGAGGTCAGTGGTCGTTCTGATATCGGGGGGAAGGTCGTTCCAGAGGGCCGGGCCCGCCACAGAGAGAGCCCTTCCCCTGGGCGTCGCCCGCTGACAAAGTCTAGTGGACGGCACCCGGAGAAGTCCCTCTCTGTGGGAGCGAATCGGCCGTGAGGATGTATGGGGCAGGATCCGATCCCGCAGATAGCTAGGTCCCGAGCCATGGAGCGCCTTGAAGATGATAATTAGCACCTTGAAGCGCACCCGGAAGACGACAGGCAGCCAGTGCAGCTCGCGCAAGAGCGGTGTAACGTGGGTGAACCTAGTGGTCCCCATAATTGCTCGCGCGGCATTATGTAATGCCTGGTTATGTAAGTGACCTACAACTCTTGAATTTCAGGCTCAATTGTGCTTGCACATTCATAACATTGTTGTTTGTTTATATGATCAAAACCTGAGTTGCTTCCGATACTTGGCACTCAGAAATGTTAGAAGCAAAATGTGGTAACCGTATGAAGATGAGGATTAGATGCTGGCTTTCCGCTGATATCCTGTTATCAAATCCTCTCTAAGAGTTAGTAGTATAGTCTTTATTGTCATTGTACAAAATAAATACAACGGAATTGGTTCGTTGATTTGCTTGTTCCAATTTTTCCATGAAAGAGTATCTTAAGAGAACCTAAAGGGATAGAGCTTCCAAAGTTGGAAGTATAGATTTGAGGCTAGCTTAGCCGCAGATAACTCTTTGCAAATTGTAGAATTGCTAGAAGGAACTAGACATATTTGGTTTGGTCCCACTAAGAAATATGCTTTGACCTGAAGGCTTGTACATTGACTATTTTTTATCTCTTATCACTTCAGAGGTTGCTCCAGTTGTTTTATCGCTGGACCACTGCAACATTTTTCTTCCTTTGACCTGCCCACTCATGTTGTTGTTGCAAAGAGAATATGTGTAATATTTAAATACAATTTTAAACGTTTGTCGGTTAAAGGAATTCAAGCTTGCTGAATCTAGGGTGTAACGCACGTTTTGAATCCCTAGCCTTGCCCAAATTAAATATTAAACCAGTTATACTCTAAGGAGAAGGGTAAAATATTTTCAAGTAAAAACTCAGCAGCTTAGGTATGAACCAGGAAGTTCCTGGCAAAAATTCTCCAAGCTGTCAAGTCAATGGCCATTGAATTTAGGCCACTTGTTGTCCTCATAACTTTCCCTTCCAAGCCAGGTCACAGCAGTGAATGAGTCTGTCAGTTTCACTTTCATGAAGAACTTCATAAATTTGGAAAAGTTTCAGATACAAATGAAAGAAAAGTCTTATCCGTCTGCCAAATTCAGGAGGTATATAAATTCCTTGTGAGGTCAACACCATATTATATTGTTCAAATCTCTTCTCCCAGATGAGCAATTTAACAATTCAGTTTCCTCCTGTGTTTTATGGTCAACACTTTTCTGTCATATATCATCTCCAAAATTTTCTAAGAAACCTGGAATCAGTGTTATCTTCTAAAAAATTCTGTAGGTAGGTGGAGGGACGCCATGGCTCAGTGGCTAAGATGCTGAGGTTGTTGATCAGAAAGCGTGGCAGTTCGGCAGTTCGAATCCCTAGTGCTGCATAATGGAGTGAGCTCTCGTTACTTGTCCCAGCTTCTGCCAATCTAGCAGGTCAAAAGCATGTAAAAATTTAAGTAGAAAATAGGAACCACCTTTGGTGGGAAGGTAACAGTGTTTTGTACGCATTCAGCATTTAGTCATGCTGGTCACGTGACCACGGAGATGTCTTGGACAGCACTGGCTCTTCGGCTTTGAAACGGAGATGAACACTGTCCCCTAGAGTTGGGAAAGACTAGCACATATGTACAATAGGAACCTTTAGCTTTAGGTAGGTGGAGAAAATGAAATTCTTCTGAAGGGGTTCATTCAACGGCATCATAACTGAATGAAGAAAATAGAATAAATACTTGCTTATCTTCTACTTAAATTTGGCTTGCTATCTAGTGTGTCTCCCTGGATCAGGGGTCCCAAACTCCCGATCCGTAGATCAGCACTGGACTATGGCGTGCCAGAAACTGGGCCTTGCAGACACGTTAAGCCCCTTCCACAGGGGTGCAGGCAGCATGTGAAACCACATCCTTTCCACCCACAGAAAAACCTGCCTCCACAGAACCAGTTCCTGGTGCCCAAAACCTGGATGATAAGTTTTCACTTTGCAAAAGTTAAGCCTCTTTGTAATCAAACTGACTTTCGAATTGACTTTTCTTGTTGGTTTAGTAGAACAGTACTTTGATTAAGCTTTGTGTGTTCCCAGGCAGGTTTCTTTCTTTCTTTCTTTTTTGTGTGGCTTGGATATGCCTCAGTAAATGACTACCTCTACCCTTTATGGTACCATCAATGGGATTATTTTAAAGCTGGGACTCTTGAGAACAGGGGTGCCCAACCTTTGCAACTTTAAGTCTGAAGGACTTCAGCTCCCAGAATTCTCCAGCCAGCAAAGCTGGCTGGAGAATTCTGGGAGCTGAAGTCCTTCAGACTTAAAGTTGCAAAGGTTGGGCACCCCTGCTTTAGAAAACGAAAAGACAGTTTTCATTAACAAGGAGGAAGAAGAATATTCTTTTTTTTATTAAAGTTTTTATGTTTAAACAAACATAGATAGACAAAACATGTAACTCAAAACCATCTTCCATTACGTACAGTGTGTCGATTGGTTACAAGGTTTATGTGCATCCTTTCCATAGTCATCACTTGCAATTTATATAAAATCACATATTATCAATTGAATATATTTGTATACATTATTATTATTGTACCTCATTTGTTTGACTATCACTGTTATTTCTTCATTTTAAACGAGATATGCTAAACATGGGCTCATTTATATTATATAGTAACAATTCATTACATCATCTTAGGTATATCCAATAATAAAGTATTTTTATGTCATATTCTGTATCATTCTATTATTCTAGTATTGATAACATTCTCTAATAATTTTCATTTCCATGTTTTTTTTAATGGTGGAGCTCTTGCCTCCCAATCAGGAGGTTGTGAGTTCAATCCTAGGTAGAGGCAGATGTCGGGTCTCCTGCTTGGGCAGGGGGTTGGACTAGATGTATTTATTTATTTTATTTTATTTTATTTATATACAGCCCTCTTTCCCGAATTGGGACTCAGGGCGGTGCACAGGGATAATAAAAAGATAAAATACATATAAGTACAATCAATTCAATAGATTTAAGATTAAATTAAATACGTTTAACCCATGCTAAACTTCAAGGTCCCTTCCAACTCTGTTAATCTGTAAAATCTAATTTACGATAAAATAAATCCCATCTCCTATAAAATTGTATATCTTCTTGTTCTCTAATTTCAAATGTCAATTTATTCATTTCAGCACATTTCATTATTTTGTGAATAACTTCTTCCTGCGTTGGTATTTTCTCATTTTTCCAATTTTTTGCAAATACAATTCTAGCTGCTGTTAACACATTTCCAATCAAATATTTCAAGAAGAATATTCTTGTTACCATGTTGAACAACAAATTGTTTGCTTAATTGGTATAAACGCCTGTTGCAGAAATATCAATGAACCTCAGTTGAGGATGCATTATTCAGAATTCTGAAACAGTAGAATGCACTGCAGCTAGAGTGCCACCTGTTGTTATTTATTTATTTGTCAACAAATTCAAGGAAACAAGTATGAAAACACATGAAAAAATGGCACAAATAAATGGATATAGATAAGCAAAACATAGCCATAAGCACATAAAAAGAGTACATATCAATGGGGACAGTAGGACAGGGATGGTAGACATGCTGGTGTGCTTATGCACGCCCCCTTAGGGACCTCTTAAGAAATGTGTAAGGTCCACGGTAGACAGCTTAAGGTAAAAGGTATGGGGGTTAGAGCAGGGGTCTCCAACCTTTGCAACTTTAAGTCTGAAGGACTTTAGCTCCCAGAATTCTCCAGCCAGCAAAGCTGGCTGGAGACTTCTGGGAGCTGAAGTCCTTCAGACTTAAAGTTGCAAAGGTTGGAGACCCCTAGGTTAGAGGAACTAACAACAGGATCAGGTAGAGTGTTCTACACATTTACTACTCTATTGCTAAAATTGTTTCTCCTGCAATCAAGATTAGAACGGATTACATTTAGTTTGCATCTATTGAGTATTATCTTCTGTGAATATCTACATCTTTTGAACTTCATATCATTCTCTTTAAGACTGACAACCAGATTTCAAGAAAATTGGATGGTACCTGAAGTTAAAATTATGGAGAACCCTGGCTCATCGGGGCAGAGCAGGATCAGAATAACAGAGTTGGAAGGGACCTTGGAGGTTGTTGTCCAATTTCCTGCTCAATCAGGAAACCCTATACCAGTGATGGCGAACCTTTTCAGCTCTGAGTGCTAAAAAGGGAGCACTTCATGCGTGCATGAGCACGTCTGGGCCACGACCAGGAAGAGGAGCTGCCCAGGGGCCATGCGCAACGAACTTCCGGTTTCTGGCACACACATGCATGCCAGAATTACTTTGTCTTTCAATTACTGCTGTGCATGCGCACATGTCAATCACATGGCTGGCACGCATGCTCACGCTGGAAAATGGAAGACTAGCTCTTCTGGTTTCCAGCATTGCCACATGCACAAAGCCAGCTGATTGGTGTGTGTACATGTGCACCAGAAACCCACAAGAAGGACGGGTTATGCCGCGCATGCCAGGCATTCCAGGCACGTGCCACTTTGGGCATGTATACCATAGGTTCGCCCTCATAGCCTTATACCATTTCAGATAAACAGTTGTCAAATTTCTTCTTCAAATCCTCAAGTTTTGGAGCAAGTCATTCCACTGATTTTGTTCCACAGATTAATTGTTCTAACTGTCAGGAAATTTCTCTGCAGTTCTAAGTTGCTTCTCTCCTTGATTAGTTTCCACCCATTGCTTCTTCTTCTGCCCTCAGGTGCTTTAGAGAATAGTTTGACTCCCTCTTCTTTGTGGCACCCCTGAGATATTGGAACACTGCTATCATGTCTCCCCTGGTCCTTCTTTTCATTCAACTAGACATACCCAGTTCCTGCAACTGTTCTTCATGTTTGAGTCCCCTAATCACCTTTGTTGCTCTTCTCTGCACTCTTTCTAGAGTCTCCATGTGTTTTCTACATCGTGGCGACCAAAACTGAATGCCGTATTCCAAGTGTGGCCTTACCAAGGCCTTATAAAGTGGTATTAACGCTTCATGTGATCTTGATTCTATCCCTATTTTCTTTGTGGCAGAAGGAGAATGGGTCAACAAGTAAATGTTGGCCAAACACTTTTGCTTGCTTGTCCCTACCAGCCACTCCAAATAAACAATCCAGGAACTAACTGGGGAAAGGAAGTGCAATATAGTCTTGTGTTTAAACTAGTAAGTCCATACTTGTTGTATTTGGGATATAAGGTAGGACAGTATAATAGAATTTCACCAGAAACAAATTCGGTTCCCATAATTCCAAGTAAAGTGAAAGCAAGTATCAAAATTCTGTTGGCATTCATTGTCCAAAATGTAAGTATTGAGAACAGGGGAGAATATCTGAAACGACAACAACAACAAAAACCCCTCTGCTGAAAGTTTCACCAAACAAAACACAAAACACTCACATGCCTATAAACACACAAAGCATATTGATTTTTAAAGAAAATGATTCTTAAGACATTTTATTAACCAGTTATAGCAGGGGTCTTCAACCTTTGCAACTGTAAGTCTGAAGGACTTCAGCTCCCAGAATTCTCCAGCCAGCAAAGCTGAAGTCCTTCAGACTTAAAGTTGCAAAGGTTGGAGACCCCTGAGTTGTAGGATGAAGTTGTTGTACATAAAGGCTTTGTTATTCAACATTAGGAATGTAAGTAGTTATTTTTTTAAATGATAAAAAGAAACACCTAATTTGAATAGCAAACTGCTAACATTTACAATAAAGCAAATATGATTTGTAGTGATTCTAATCAACCCCAGATCAGAAACAAAGCTTCTTCTTATTTTATTTAGTTCTTCTTATTTAGTTTTAGTTTGTCTGGGAAGCAACAAGCAGGAAATCCCATTTCTATTACAGATTAACAGAGTTGGGAGGGACCATGTAGGTCATCTAATCTGACCCCTACCCAAGCAGGAGAGACTACTCCATTTCTGACAAATGACAGTCTAGTCTTTCCTTGAAAGCTTCCAGTGATGAAGCTGCAATGGTTGATTGCTCTCACTGTCAGAAAGTTCCTCCTTATTTCTAGGTTGAATCTCTCCTTGTTGAGTTTCCATCCATTGTTCCTTGTCTGGCCTTCAGGTGCTTTGGAGAATAGCTTGATCCCTTCCTCTCTGTGGCAGCCTCTCAAATATTGGAAGATGCTATCGTACCTCCCATGGTCCTTCGCTTCACTATGATCCTAAGCATTTTCTTTCAAACTAATTTAGCCTAGTCCTCCTCAATCTCCATGTCCAACTGGAGGACAAACAAATAAGGCTACTAGTCTGTTGATAATCCCCATTGTTACTTAGATTGAGTGAAACAGAATGAAACTACAGTTTAGAGGTTTTAGAGATTTCTACAAGGCTGCAGAACAATTAATCAGTGAAATGACTTTCCTCCAACTCTGGAGGTTTTTAAGAAGAGATTGGACAGCTGCTTGTCTTAAATGGTATAGGACAGGGGTCTCCAACCTTTGCAACTTTAAGTCTGAAGGACTTCAGCTTCCAGAAGTCTGGGAGCTGAAGTCCTTCAGACTTAAAGTTGCAAAGGTTGGGGACCCCTGGTGTAGGGCTTCCAGCCTGAGCAGGAGATTGGACTAGAAGACCTCCGAGATCCCTTCCAACTCTGTTATTCTGCTGTTCCAAGGGACATAACTTTGTGTCTCTTTGCAATATGCAATTGTTTAATGTTTCAACAGACATTCCCCTTGATAAGGAGTTTCCTTGAAATGTGTGGGGGAGCTATATCTCTTGGCACAGCTGACTTTTAAAACTCTCTCCCCTCCTCACGTGGTGGTTATTCACCCCCTGTGTTTGCCTTCTCCTGTGAATCTGCCCCAAGCATATGCTCAGCTGATGATGGATAAGGAAAATAACCACCTGCATGGCTCTTCTCACTCTGACAATATTAATCCCAACTGTAAGAAGAGAGCTAGAAAACTCTTTGTTTAAAAGCTGGGGTTTCAGGAGCGGCAAAGGAGAAGAAGACTTAAAATAGATGTCTGTTCATCCAGCGGCCAGTTCTCAAAATATCCAGTAAACCTTCAAGTTGCCATTTATTGCAGTATTATTTATAGTTGCTAGAGTTGAAAGGGAACATTGCAAGTTTATTATTTCCTGTGTGGTAAACTATGACCACTTTGTTTGCCTTGGCATTAGCCCAGGAAGTAATATACCTAATTATGGATGAATCCAGTGTGTTTCCTGGTTAAGTTCTTATAAGATTACGTCTTCACGCACAGAAGGAAACGTATTTCATGGATGTTCTCAAGCTGGATAGCCAGTGCCATGTTAACATTAACAGAGGATAGAATCAAGATCACGTGAAGTACTGCTTTACAAAGTTTTACCGGTCGTAAGACCACAACTGGAATACTGTGTCCAGTTTTGGTCAGCACCCTATAAAAAAAGATGTTGAGACTTTGAAAAAAGTACAGAGAAGAGCAACAAAGATGGTCAGGGCCCTGGAGACTAAGATATATGAAGAACAGTTGCAGGAATTGGGTAGGGCTGGTCTAGTGAAAAGAAAGAGCAAGGGATACATGATATTAGTGTTCCAATACTTGAAGGGCTACCACAAAGAAGAGGGGGCCCTCTTCTTTTCCAAAGCACCAAAGGCAAGTCAAGAAACTAATCAAAGAGAGATCCAACATTTCCTGACCCGGAGAACAATCAACAGTAGAAGAGTGGAGTAGCCTTCAGCTCCATCACTGGAGGCTTTTAAGAAGACACAAGACAGCTACCTGTGTGAAATGGTCTCCTGCTTGACTGGACTTTAGACTAGAAGAACTCCAAGGTCCCTTCCAATTCTGATATTCAGTGTCTCACCAACAGTCAGAGACAATTCTCACCAATTCCGGTTATTGAGCAGGCTAATAAGAATTGTAGTTCAGAATACTGGCAGATCATTAGGCTCTTTGGCTTTCAAGAGATCCATTGAATGCCAGTTTTTTATTTCTCTTTTCTCCAAGAGTTCTTAACTGCTGATTCGCATTGATTCTCCCATATTGAGGTAGCTCAGTATCTCCCATATACAATACAATACAATACAATACAATACAATACAATACAATACAATACAATACAATACAATACAATACAATACAATAGCAGAGTTGGAAGGGACCTTGTAGGTCTTCTAGTCCAACCCCCTGCGTGGGCAGGAACCTTATACCATTTCAGACAAATGGCTATCTAACATCTTCTTAAAGACTTCCAGGGTTGGGGCATTCACAACTTCTGGAGGCAAGCTGTTCCAGAGGTTAATTGTTCTAACTGTCAGGAAATTTCTCCTTAGTTCTAAGTTGCTTCTCTCCTTGATTAGTTTCCACCCGTTGCTTCTTGTCCTGCCCCCAGGTGCCTTGGAGAATAGTTTGACTCCCTCTTCTTTGTGGCACCCTCTGAGATATCGGAACACTGCTATCATGTCTCCCCTGGTCCTTCTCTTCATCAAACTAGACATACCCAGCTCTTGCTGGGTTAAAATTAAAAGGTTAAAATATTTAGTTTAACCTTTTCACTAATGCACATCATAGGTCCTTGGGGGCTGTCTGTAATCCCGCAAAGTACCTTCTACACCAGGGGTGTCCAACCTTGACAACTTTAAAACCTGCAGATTTAATGCTGGCTGCAGCTCTCTAGGAATTGAAGTTCACAAGTCTTAAAGTTGCCAAGATTGGACACCCCCTGATCTACACTGAGAGATTATTATAAACCCTACACATAAACCTTGGACCATTGTTAACTAGTTTTAATGTACTTTAATCCACTAGTGTAAATTAATGCTTAGGGCCACCTAACTACCCGATATGGACTTTTATTAGCTATAAATTTTAATCAGAGGATTTTAAAATGTTTTTTAGCACGGGGTAACTTAAGTTTAATTGGGTTTTAATAATGGTCTATTTATGTATGTTTTGATTTTTAATTTTCCTGTGCGCCGCCCTGGGTCCTGTTGTAGGAAAAAGGCGGGGTATAAATTTAATAAAATAAAATAAAATAAATAAATAAAATAAAATTCCCTGATGCATTTTTTTAATGGGAGGAGGTGGCTATTATAAGTGTATCTTTTTGAAATTGCATCTGCTTAGGACTCATAATTCTGCTTTGCAAAATATACTACAGTAAGTCTAGCAAGATGTCCCAACACAGACCTTATGTTAAACTTAGATGAAAAGTGAGCACCTTGTACATAACCAAGACATGTTCTTGACTTACCTGTTCTGCTTAAAATTGCCTTTAATTATTTACTTGTTTATTTATAATGTTGTAGCATGACAACTCAGATTAGCTATAGCAATAACACTTAGACTTATATACCTCCCCATAATGGTTTACAGTACGCTCTGGGCAGATTACAATGTTAACATATTGCCCCCAACACTCTGGGTCCTCATTTTACTGACCTTAGATGGATGGAAGGCTGAGTTAACTTTGAGCCCCATTAGGATCAAACTCCAGGCCGTAGGCAGAGTTTGCCTGCAATACTATATGTGCCACTAGATTAACAGGTAGTCTCTGGCTGGGCAACTATCAGCCCAATTAGAAAATGAGATGGGTGATTAGACCAATGGAAAGCATGTCTATTTCATTTTATGCTCTTTCATTCATTATGAATGGGAATGCAAAACATGGCTACTAAATACCTAGGAAGTGGAAGGGAAGGTTTATCTTGCCCACCTTGCTGATGGCAGATTTGGGTGAGTTGCCCAGAAGGATCCTATGTCCTGGGAGTTACTTAAGGGTGGAAGTTGAAGATGCTAGCTTTATTCACAATATGCCGCCTTTAGTTTATGTCTTCTCCATCTGTTGCTTTTGTTTTTCAGCCATCTACAATTACAAAGCGGTCCAGGATGTGGAGGTCTCGTTACAGGTTGGAGATACCGTTCACATCCTGGAGATGTATGAAGGTAAGCAGGCTCTGGATGGCCAAGAGGGAATGGAAAGGGCTCCTAGGTCCGGTGGGAGACACGGGGGTTTTATATTTGAAAGTATGGATCAACAAAATGGAAAGAGACAAAGCAAACAAATCTCCGGTGATGAAACCCAGTTACACAGATTATTGTTGTATCAGTTCCAGAGAGAGGACTCTTAAGATCTGAAGCAGGAATTTCAAATATAAGAAGCTGTGAAGATCGATATTATTTCCCACCGATGGCCACTCAGTTGCTATATGACCCAGCTGCTCCTTTCTGCATCTTCTCTAGCTTGACTGTTGTTTTAAAGTTTCGCTGAGTAGAAATGTACAGGTGCTCCAGTATAATTGGGTTATTTTGGCACGAGTAAAAGATGCATGTAAGAACAACTGCAACAAGGAGAAGTTCTGAATGACTCCCAAGTTCTCTGACTACACAAAGGGAACATTGAGAAGCCCACAAGCAGGTCACGATGGCCACAGACGTATAGTAGGTGCAATTGCATCCGAACATAAAGACCCTGCTTTGCTTTTGCAATTAAATGTAATCTTGAGTCTGACTTCAATTCTGGCATTCTAATGACTGTGATAATCTAGTTTAACCTGAGGCTTTCTCAGCCCAGAATTGTTGGGGAATGATAAGATTAAAATCCAACATACCTGGAAGATGATGCATTGGGTCAATAGGGAAGGCTAAATTGGATCCTCTTAGTGGAATTTTTATTGACGTGCCTGGATTTTTATGGCATAGTGTGGCTTTTGATTGATCTGTAATGGATCCCTTGCTGTACAGCTAACTTTCCCTGCTGCAATGGATGAGCGGCTTCATGTGTGATTCATCCCATGCTTAACTTCCAGTGCATTTCATATACTTCTTGAAAGTTGCTATTTCATTGTTATGCTCCAACAGACCAGAGAATACAATTTGAGCTAATCCACCTTGGCTGAAAAGAGAATTGAGTCACGTGAGGCTTGCAAAGGGTTGCTGAGTCTCCATTTTTATGATGCCCTCCATCCTGTCAGTGTTAAGTTAGGAGCTGCATACCTGGGATTCACCAGCAAGTCCAACCAGCTGCTTAATTAACCCCCTGGTCTAGGCCTTCATTTCATTTTCAGGCTGGCTTGTCCTTGACATCAGAGAATAGCCAGTTAGAGCTCAGGTGCCAGAAAGGTTTTTTGTTGCTGATGCTGTATTGGCGGATGCATTTGAAGGGAGCAGATTCCTTTCTAGTTGTAGATTTAATGCAGCAGAGAACCAAGGCATTGGCTGACCTTGCCTATGGGAAAGAGGGACAGACAAGCAAATGAAACTATTGGTCCCATTCCCCAGGAGTCATTTAAACCAGGGGTCTCCAACCTTTGCAACTTTAAGTCTGAAGGACTTCAGCTCCCAGACTTCTCCAGCCAGCTTTGCTGAAGTCCTTCAGCTGAAGTCCTTCAGACTTAAAGTTGCAAAGGTTGGAGACCCCTGGTTTAAACTACATGGTTAAATCAGAATCAGCATTTCTTATCAGGAAGAACAGTGACAATATTTTCTCCTACCCACACAGCAAAGCAATGTGCTTTTGAGAGAGAGTTTGGTTTAGTGGTTAAGTCACCAAGATAGAAAGCAGGAGATTGTGGGTTCATTCTTAGCCACAAAAGCTGACTGGGTGACTTTGAGCCAGTCATTCTCTTTCTCAACTCTCTGTACCTCACAGGGTTAATTACTGTGGGGAAAATAGGAGTAGGAGTATGTGTTGAGTTATTATCCACTTTGCAAAAATAAAGCTGGGATACTACGTTAATAAAGGTAAAGATAAAAATTTCCCTCACACATATGTGCTGGTCATTCCTGACTCCAGGGGGTGGTGCTCATCTCCATTTCAAAGCCAAAGAGCCAGCGCTGTCTGAAGATGTCTCCGTGGTCATGTAGCCAGCATGACTAAATGCCAAAGGCATACAAAACGCTGTTACCTTCCCACCAAAGTGGTTCCTATTTTTCTACTTGCATTTTTACGTCCTTTCGAATTGCTAGGTTGGCAGAAGCTGGGACAAGTAACAGGAGCTCACTCCGTTATGCAGCGCTAGGGATTCGAACCGCCGGACTTTCTGATAGGCAAGCTCAGCGTCTTAGCCACTGACCCTCCACGTCCCATTACTAAGTTAATAAATAAACCTAATATTAATCCCTGCCTTGAAAACCTGCCCATCAACAACAATCTCAAACTACCACTGGAAAAAAAGTTTGTTTGTTTTTCCTCAAGACAACATACAATATTAGGAGGTCAAGGAGAATGTTCTGTTTCGTTGAAAAAAAGGGAGAGGGTCATTCTTTTAAGGGAAGGGAGAAAGTAACAACATTTCTTTTTTTACTTCATCTCTCTTTTTCATATGCAAGATCAGTTGATCTTCTAGTTCTTGGGCATGTTAAACCTATTGTTAGGAAGTCATTCCTTCCCCTCAACTCAAAGTCTTCAAATGGAACAGCAGTTGCCCAAGACTTCTCCTTGTTTCTCTTTCCTGCAAAGGAAAACTGAACTTTGACTGCAGCTAGTATCAGGATTATATACATCTACCTATAGCTTTCATCGTATGGGAGTCCACTCTTTTGAGTAAAGAAATATTCTCACATATAAGCCTGAATTTTTGATGGGCCTGTTAGAGAAGCAGAGCTGGAAGTCCTCCCTCTAAAGCAGGGGTGTCAAACTCAAGCCCCTGGGGCTCGATCCGGCCCACGAGGTACCTAGATATGGCCTGTGGGACCATCCTGGAAAAAGCAAAGGACCGACCAGCGGTGCTTCTGCCAGTGAAAACAGGCTCCTGAGCTCCGTTTTCGGCTGCCATGGCCTCCTGCAACCTTTTGCCAATGAAAACAGAGGTCGGGAGGGGTCCACAACCATCCCAGCCCCCAAAGGTCAAACCCAACCCTGATGCAGCCCTCAAGGAAATCAAGTTTGATACCCCTGCTCAAAAGCCCTTCCAGGAGAAGGGTAGAAAATCAGTGCATCAAGCTAGGTGTGCTCAGTTCATAATTGAGAATTCGTGGGAATTCATGGGATATGGAACAATCTGAGGAGTTATCTTTAAAGTTTCCACTTTCTTCATTTTATCGAACGGGAAATCTCAGAGGATGGACTGAGTCATTCATTCAAATGAAGAAGGCCAAAGTTCAGAGACCGATTCAAGAATTTGTTTCCTTATTTAGCTGATAGTTGTTGCTGCGATAAGTGTGAAGACCAGGCAGTTAATGGCTGACCTGCTTTAATGCAGGAAAACGGGTCTCCGCGGATTATTTATTATGATTGAATATTCCCAAATTTCGTAGATCCTTATGTCATTGATACAATTTTGGAAGTCCTGCTGTTTGGTTATCATTTGTATCTGCCTGTCTGCAATTGCTTTTTTGGCAAATGTATATATTAATAGGATACATTTTTTTCTAAGAATCCTGATGCAGCCAGATTTATAATATCCACAACTCAGTGGAGGTTTTGGAGATAAGAAGGGAGGGAGAAAGGAAAGGGGAAGGGAGAGGAGAAGAGAGGGGAAGAAAGAGAAGGAGGAGGGAAGGGAAGGAACAGAAGAGGGAAAGGAAGGAATGGAAGAGGGAAGGGAAAGGAAGGAATGGAAGAGGGAAGGAGGAGGGAAGGGAAGGAATGAAAGAGGGAAGGGAAAGGAAGGAATGGGAGAGGGAAGGGAAGGGAAGGAATGAAAGAGGGAAGGGAAAGGAAGGAATGGGAGAGGGAAGGAAAAGGAAGGAATGGAAGAGGGAAGGAGGAGGGAAGGGAAGGAATGAAAGAGGGAAGGGAAAGGAAGGAATGGGAGAGGGAAGGGAAGGGAAGGAATGAAAGAGGGAAGGGAAAGGAAGGAATGGGAGAGGGAAGGGAAAGGAAGGAATGGGAGAGGGAAGGGAAAGGAAGGAATGGAAGAGGGAAGGGAAGGGAAGGAATGGAAGAGGGAAGGAGGAGGGAAGGGAAGAAATGGAAGAGGGAAGGGAAGGAATGGAATGGAAGAGGGAAGGAGGAGGGGAGGGAAGGAATGGAGAATGAAGAGGGAAGGGAAGGGAAGGAATGGGAAAGGGAAGGGAAAGGAAGGAATGGGAGAGGGAAGGGGAAGGAAGGAATGGGAGAGGGAAGGGAAAGGAAGGAATGGAAGAGGGAAGGAGGAGGGAAGGGAAGGAATGGAAGAGGGAAGGGAAGGAATGGAATGGAAGAGGGAAGGAGGAGGGAAAGGAAGGAATGGAAGAGAGAAGGGAAGGGAAGGAATGGAAGAGGGAAGGAGGAGAGAAGGGAAGGAATGGAAGAGGGAAGGGAAAGGAAGGAATGGAAGAGAGAAGGGAAGGGAAGGAATGGAAGAGGGAAGGAGGAGGGAAGGGAAGGAAAAGGAAGGAATGGAAGAGGGAAGGGAAAGGAAGGAATGGAAGAGGGAAGGAAAAGGAAGGAATGGAAGAGGGAAGGGAAAGGAAGGAATAGAAGAGGGAAGGGAAGGAGGAGGGAAGGAAAGGAAAGGAAGAGAGAAGGGAAGGAATGGAAGAGGGAAGGGAAGGAGGAGGGGAGGAACAGAAGAGGGGAGGGGAGAAAGAGGGGAGGAAAGGAAAGGAAGAGGGAAGGGAAGGAATGGAAGAGGGAAGGGAAGGAGGAGGGGAGGAACAGAAGAGGGGAGGGGAGAAAGAGGGGAGGAATGAAAAGGAATGGAAGAGGGGAGGGACGGGAAGGCTTAAGAGAGAAGTTAATGGCTCCAACAAAGAGGCAACTAAAGAAAACATTGAATGCTAAATATCTGAGACCAGATGAGAATCATACCAGAGGAAAGTAATGGAGTCTTTGGAACACACATGGAACCAGCACATCTGGCCAGCTGGAGACCTAAATAAGAACTCCTGATAGCATCTCTAGTTATCACATCTGTTTTATGTCTAACTTGCTGGGTGGAATTCACTGTGTGTGTGTGTGTGTGTGTGTGTGTGTGTGTGTGTGTGTGTGTGTGTGTATCACAATGGCTATTGTGGTCCATGGCAGAATTTATCAAATGAGCTGAAACTGGTACAGTTTGTTCCAGGCTGAAAAAGGGCCGGAGCTGGCATCTGGCTTGTTTATTTCTTAATGACGACTGTTCACAGCAATGACAGCATCCATCTGGGAGACACCACTTGCCTTGTTTAAAGCTTTGCATGGCTTCTTGAATTAAGTTGGATATTCCATGTTGACATCTCCCTCCTCCCGCCTTCCTTCCAGTCCCAGAAACAGCAGTGAAGTGCAGGACCATTTCATACTCTGACTTCATTTTTCTAAAAAGAAAGTATAAACAAAAGCATACCCAAGACACCAGCAGATTATATTACACCAGCAGAGTGTAGCACAATTCTTTTTAAGGGATGCAGTGGCTCAGTGACTAAGACACTGAGCTTGTCGATCAGTACGGTTGGCAGTTCAACGGTTCGAATCCTTACCGCTGCACAACGAAGTGAGCTCCCACTATTTGTCCCAGCTTCCGTCAACCTAGCAGTTCGAAAGCACGTATAAATGCAAATAGAAAAAATAGGAACCATCTTTGGGGGGAAGGTTCTGTGCGCCTTCGACATTTAGTCATGCCGGCCACATGACCACGGAGACGTCTTCGGACACCGTTGGCTCTTCGGCTTTGAAATGGAGATGAGCATCGCCCCCTAGAATCGGGAACGACTAGCACATATGTGTGAGGGGAACCCTTACCTTTAGCGCAAATGTATATATAGTGTGCCTTTCTCCCAAAAAATTGTGCTTCTCTCTGGGTTATGGGAAGTCATGGGAATAGCTTTATAGTATCTCAAAGGCTCCTTTAGTACAGGGGTCTCCAACCTTTGCAACTTTAAGTCTGAAGGACTTCAGCTCCCAGAGTTCTCCAGCCAGCTTGCTGGCTGGAGAACTCTGGGAGCTGAAGTCCTTCAGACTTAAAGTTGCAAAGGTTGGAGACCCCGGCTTTAGTATATTTTCCTCCCCTTACAACTTTGGATGTTCCTAGTTTACAGTATTGATTGTTCCAGCAATGCTCGATTTATCCCTGTTCTTTTAGTGTCCATTCAAAGTTACAACAGCACTGAAAAAAGAGACTTCTTATTGTTTTTCACACTTACAACCGTTGCAGCATCCCCATGGCTCCATGATTGACATTCAGATGCTTGACAACTGGTTCATATTTATGTCGGCTTGCAGTTTCCCAAGTTCATGTGATCCCCTTTTACGACCGCCTGACAAGCAAAGTCAACGGGGAAGCCAGATTCCCTCAACAACTTTGTTACTAACTTAACAACTAAAGTGATGCATTTGGTAATTCTGGCAAGCAAGGTCGTAAAATGGGGGGAAACTCACTTAACAAAATTCTCACTTCACCCCAGAAATTTTGGGCTCAATTGCGGTTGTAAACTGAGGACTACCTGTACGGCATTTTTCTATTTTAAGACATATTCACAATTGCTTAAGAATTCTTTCTGTGTTTTATCTTCATATGCAGTTTAAACTACTTTAAATGGGGTTAAAAACAGCCCGTATGCTATTTCATCACCAATTGTTTGGGTTTGTTCTAATTTCGCTAATCTCAGGAGATTAGTGATCAACAAGGTGTTTTATTTCAGTAGACTCCTAATTAAGAGGTTTTCATTTCAGGTATTTTTGTCTTCTTGACTAGTGAATTGGATCTTTGAGACTGCAAACATCTGATTAGTGTTCTCCAAACTGGGATCCTCTGGATAGATTGAATGACAGCCACCATAATCCCCAGCCAACATCTAAATCATTAGGGATGTAGCCCAAAGTTTATAAACAGTCACAGAAAAGTTCCGTACATGACTTTTTAAGTAATTGAATTCAAACATGTGTAAATTTCAGCTTAAATTGCAGTGTAAATTGAATTTTGGCTGCAATTTAAATAACTTGCCTGCAAGAAATTTTAACTGAGTGTCGTTGAAATGAGTTCCACGCTTAAAAAGTACATCTTTGTAGAATCATCCTACTAAATTCTGAAAATAATTTATGATTGTGAAATCATTTTTGTGTATGTTTTCTTCTCCCTTGACAGACTGGTACAGAGGCTATAGTCTTCGAAATAAATCCAAAAAGGTAACAGCGGCTCCAAATATTTTTCCCCTTGTGTCTATACATTGCTTCCTCTGAATCTTTGCTCTTAAATTTTATTTGGCATTCCTGATGCAACTTCATCTTCCATCAGTCTTCTATCGCCTCTCCTTTCTCTCAAGCTTTTCCTAAATTGTGTTTTAAAAAGAATATTTTGGGGCTTTATGCATTCTACATTTCTGTGATCTTGCTGCCTATCTAACAGTTTTTCAATCAGTATCGGAAACCTCTCAGCACTTAGCCATGCAATAATTCAATATTATGAGGAGGAGAGTTGGTTTCCGAACGTTTCATTACCAGGCTAGGTAACATCTTCAGTGGGTGCCGCCTACTAGAACTAGGCCATGAAACTTTTGATAGCTAGACCTCAAACAAATAAGAGGAAGTACTTTTTCACCCAGAGGATCACTGGTCTATGGAACTCCCTGCCAGAAGAAATGGTAACAGCTGTCAGCCTCGACACCTTTAAGAAAGGATGAGAGGAGTTCATGGAGAACAAGGGTATCCATGGCTATCATTATGGATGCCTAAGGACACCCTCCGGGTTGGAGAGATAGGCAGGATATCTGTCAATGCCATTTGCAGGGAATCATAAACAGATGAAGACATCTGCTTGGGAAGACCCTGAAGCAAATGGGGAGCCACTGTGGGAGACAGAAGGCTGGACTGGATGGGCTGTGGCCTGTTCCAGCAAGGCTGTTCTTATGTTCTTATGAGTTTAGGGGATGTCAGTGTTTGGTGTTTCTCTGTTTATAGGGACTTCAGGTGTGGGTGTGTCAAGTGGAGGTCTTGTGATGGGACAGCCGTGAGTAATCAGTGAGTCTTGTGATGGTTCTTGTGATGGAACGAAATGTTCAGAAACCAACCCACAAGGGCTGAGAACAAACCCTCACCCTATACCCAAGCTACAGATATTCGCCACTATTGCAATTAAATATTAATTAAGCAGAAGGGAAATAAAATAGATCATTGTGTTGCTGGCCTTTATGATTTAAAAAGCTGGCTTGCTGAGGCCCCGAGGACACTGTTTGGTGAAAGAAGCAAGAAAAGGATCAAGAAGGCATACCAAGAGTTAATACATGAGATGGGAACATTTTCTGGTTTCTCAGATGCCTTAAAGAGTGGTAGGAGTCAACAGATTATGAAAAAATGAGGATACGATGAAACTATCCTGAAAGATAGAATAGAATAGAGTAGAGTAGAGTAGAGTAGAGTAGAGTAGAGTAGAGTAGAATAGAATAGAATAGAATAGAATAGAATTCTTTATTGCCAAGTGTGATTGGACACACAAGGAATTTGTCTAGTGCAGATGCTCTCAGTATACATAAAAAGACAAGATACATTCAATAGAAATAGGAATTAGGGATAGGATAGGGATAGGGATAGGGAAGAATAGAATAGAATAGAATAGAATTCTTTACTGGTCAAGTGTGATTGGACACACAAGGAATTTGTCTTTGGTGCAGATGCTCTCAGTATACATAAAAAGACAAGATACATTCAATAGGAATAGGAAAGAATAGAATAGAATAGAATAGAATAGAATAGAATAGAATAGAATAGAATTCTTTATTGGCCAGGTGTGATTGGACACACAAGGAAAATTTGTCTTTGGTGCAGATGCTCTCAGTGGACATAAAGAAAAATAAAATAGAATACATTCATCAAGAATCATAAGATACAATACTTAGCGATAACCGTAGGTTCCTAATAAGCAATCAAATCATACTAGGAAACAAAACAATATAAATTGCAAAGATTTTTTTTTTTTATTAAATTTATATCCCGCCCTTCTCCAAACGGACCCAGACCCAGATACAAGCAACATGGTTATAATCGTAAGTGGGAAGAGATAGGTCCTAGGAAAGATGAGAATAATAATAGGAATACAGTCTTAGTAAATAATTTGAGTATTGTGGGAATTAGTTGTTAAGCAGAGTGCTGGCATTTGGGGGGGAAAACTGTCCTTGTGTCTAGTTGTTCTGGTGCGCAGTGTCGTTTTGAGGATAGAAGTTGAAGCAAGTTGAGTTGAGAGTTAAATCTTGTTAATAGTGTGACAATCTAACAGCAAGCTCTTTTACCAGGAGCACACTTCAAAACAGGTGTGCAAACAGCAAAAGCCTGGATTAGAAATAGAACCAGTTTGTGGATAATTGGATTATGAGGAATGTTTGCAGCATTCCGTTTATGGGTGACATGCAACCAAATGTTGAGGTCACAGTTCAGTTAACTACTTTGGTGGCTAAGGACTATGGAGCAGGGGTCTCCAACCTTTGCAACTTTAAGTCTGAAGGACTTCAGCTCCCAAAGACAACTGAAGTCCTTCAGACTTAAAGTTGCAAAGGTTGGGGACCCCTGCTATGGAGGATGTGGGTGTGTTTAAGTAAATCACTGTAACTGATTTTAAAAAATTATGACACACAATAAGCAAATGAGTTCATATTTGTGTCACCTCGATTATGAAAAATTCAATGTTGCATGATGCAAAATTCATTTTGATTCCTTCCATCTTCTTAAGGCAAAGAGTGAAAAGTTCTCCCAGTGAGGTATTCTATACAGAATGCAGAAAGGGAATAAGACTTAGTCAGACAAAATAACTGAATGACGTGAGAGAGAGAAAATGTCGCTAAATCTAGTTGTTGTCAAAACCGCTCACTAAACTTCTCTAGATCTTACACTCTTTGCACAGGGTCTGCGCTTCTTCCATGACCCTTGCCATTTCCACCTTTAAATTTCTCACTTAGAAGATCTCATCGGCTTCAGTCAGCCCAACCTTTTTCAATGTTCTTGGTCTTTCCCTTTCTCTTGAGCAGAGGTCTCCAACCTTGGCAACTTTAAGCCTGAAGGACTTCAACTCCCAGAATTCCCCCAGCCAGCAAGGCAAAGCTGACTGGGGAATTCTGGGAATTGAAGTCCTCCAGGCTTAAAGTTGCCAAGGTTGGAGACCCCTGCTTTTGAGCCATGCTCCTCACCTTGGTAGGGTGCAGTATGTGCCGGGTGTTGTCACAATTCCAAAAATGACCCCCGTCCCCAAATACTGCCTGCTGTTTTAATGCTGATGCAACAATTTTCAGCACTGGTCCTACTGAATGATGGGGTGGCCTACAAGGGTATGGAAAAAAGAGGAACTCTGAGCCACAGATTGCCAACTGCATTGTAGGAGTTCTGTTCAGTTAATACGAGTTCTGGACTCAATAATGAGTTCACTCAAATTTTGACAAGTTTCTTTCTGACAGATCCATAGGGTTTCCCTTCCCATCCCATCGCATTCATAATTACTTGAATTATGATTTTTTTTCCTGGATTCAGTACAATATTTAGGGCACCATTCCAATTTCCTATTGAATACAATTCACTTTGGGAGATGTGATAGAACTGGTTTTCTGTTTTCCCAAATTCCTTTTCTTTGAACTATATCCAGATCCTGTCCAGACTGGAGAGGTGCCTTTAGACTTCCCTGGCAGGCAAGCAAGCCAGAATCTAACTACAGTAGCTACTTTGCATTCTTGGATATTCTCCATTCTATCACAGTGGGATAATCAAAGCTTTAAACTGCCTTGGAGCCATTTCCATATCGATGCTCTGTGTGAAATGCATTAGTGACACTGAGCCTGCCTTGATCTGCGGAAATTATTCACCACAGCAAAGTAAGCTTTGCAAGAGGTTGGGGATCTCATTCGCAATGTTTTCCTCAGATCTTTCAACCACAGCTCATTTATCTTCCTGGAAAGACTTTCTTTTTGAGGGAGGAATGGTCTTCCCCATTTAGTCTTTCAGCTGTTGATGTGCATAAACAGTTTCCCCACTCACAGAAATGATACTTAGCTGGGATACCAGAATGAGGGTTCACTGGAGCCCTTTTAAAAACATGGCAGCCCATCTTTTTCTGATGGGGGCCAAAACAGACTAAGAAGCATTATGGAGAGGTGGATCTGAAACATTCAATTTTGGGGAAGGAGCAGAGGTGGGTTCCTGCCAGTTCTAGCCTCTAGAAGAGGTCCCACAAATCTACAGTGCCATTTAGAACCGATTCCAGCTTCTTCCCCCAACCTGTCCGCACATCATCAAGATGAAGAGCGAGAGGAGGAATTCTGTGAGTTGAAGTCCACAAGTCTTAAAGCTGTCAAGTTTGAACACCCCTGAGGTTTTTTAATAAAAAAATAATAATAATAAAACTGAATTTATTAACCGCTCCCTCTCCCCACAGGGACTCGGGGCGGTGCACAGGGAGAATAAAAACCATACATATACAAAAATACATACAATTTAAAACATATTAAACAAACTCCTGTGCTAAAATCCCATTAACTAAAAATCCCCACTCAATATAAATAAACAATTAAAAAACCCATAGAGAGAGAGACTACCCTAGGCCGGCCAGGCGGAAAAGATGTGTCTTTAGTTTCAGGCGGAAGGAGCGGAGGTCCGTGGTCGTTCTAATATCGGGGGGAAGGTCGTTCCAGAGGGCCGGGCCCGCCACAGAGAGAGCCCTTCCCCTGGGCGTCGCCCGCTGACAAAGTCTAGTGGACGGCACCCGGAGAAGTCCCTCTCTGTGGGAGCGAATCGGCCGTGAGGATGTGTGAGGCAGGATCCGATCCCGCAGGTAGCTAGGTCCCGAGCCATGGAGCGCTTTTTCCCCTAAAGGGTTAGGGGTGCCAGGCTCTTGTAACTTGACAGCTTTAAGACTTGTGTGCTTCAATGCCAGAGTTCCTGAGCCAACATTTTGGTTGCTAAGGAAGAGCGTTGTTAAGTGAGTTTCACCACATTTTACAAATTGGCCACGCCCACCCAGTTATATGACTGCCAAGCCACTCCCACCTGGTCACATGGCTGGCAAGCCACAACCACAAAGCAGGCCACACCTAAGGAAGATAGTCTAAAAAAATTTGAACCCCCCCCCCCACTGGGAAGGAGGTAGATTTTCCAAAACTGACATTATTCAAAGAAACATGCCAAGTTATGTAAGGACACATTGATCAGCTTTGTGTGTTATTTATGCCCCTAAAAGTTGAAAAGTTGTCCTGTTTGGCTTCTAGCAGGCTTTTGGGAAGGATTGTAACCTTAATTCGTATCTCTTGATGTATCTGGAACAAAGCATATACCAATGGGAGTCACTGAGAGTGATTTGGGTGGCCATATATTTTTTCTTAAATAAATGCTGTATATTAATACAAAGGAACAGTTGTTTGCCTACTTTTGCCATTGGCTTTAGAGCTAAAAAATATAATAATTTTCAGTCTATATTTGGACATCAAATTGAAGCATGAACATTGATCTTGTAAAAAGTAGAAGTTGGTTGATTTGAATAATTGATGCAATCTACAAGGAAGGGGACTTTCTCTGTGATTAGAATGTGTAGAAAACTAATGAAAAATTGGAGGCAGAGTTAATTAGAGGAAGGGATGGGGAAACTTCATGTTTTGGTTGTTTATTAGCGTTTTCTGCTTATGAATATAACTACTTTCTCTAGAACTGACTTACCACCTGTATAAAATTAAGACCAGCAGTGAGAACTGGAATTCTCTTGTGCTTTAAGAGGAGAGGATTTCTTCTCTTAACCTTCTTCTTCTTTTACAAATTATCATATTTATTAGCATGATCCTTACATTAGAGGAATTCTTCCTGGATTAAAACTGCTGGCACAGCCTCCTGGAGTATAATTCTAAAAGCTACCAGTGATAATCAATTAAGATTGGATTGAAAGGAGTTCTTTACAGAAATATGCCCCCTTTCCCTGCCAGAATGTAAATGAATATAAAACCATCCCACAATGTTTTTTATTGGGGTTTTGAGTTACTCAGTGATGCTAGCTTTCCCACAAAACACTTTCAGGATGATTAGGACATCAAAAGGGGACAGGTTTAATATCTCTTGTACCTCTCATGCTTTAGATCCTAAATGTAAGGAAGATAGCATCATATAGGTATTGCAAGGCAGTCCTAGTGTTAGGACTAACAAGAGGAGGGGGGCGGGAAGCAAAGGTTTGGAAGGATACGTAAAGAAGGAAATGGTATAACAGATAAGATTCCTGCCCATGCAGGGGGTTGGACTAGAAGACCTACAAGGTCCCTTCCAACTCTGCTATTGTATTGTATTGTATTGTATAACAGATTAACAGAGTTGGAAGGGACTTTATAGGTCATCTAACCCAACCCCCCACTCAAGCAGGAGACCTTACACCATTTCTGACAAATTGCAGTCCAATCTCTTCTTGAAAGCCTCCAGTGATGAAGCTCCCACAACTTCCGAAGGCAACTTCTGTTCCATTGGTTGATTGTTCTCGTTGTCAGAAAATTCCTCCTTATTTCTAGGCTGAATCTCTCCTTGTTCAGTTTCCATCCATTATTCCTTGTCTGGCCTTTAGGGCTGCTTGGGAAAATAGCATGACCCCTTCCTCTCTGTGGCAGCCCCTCAAATATTGGAAGACTCCTATCATGTCTCCCCTGGTCCATCTCTTCACTAGACTAGTCATGCCCGGTTTCTGCAACCGTTCTTCATATGTTTTAGCCTCCAGTCCCCTAATCCTCCTGGTTGCTCTTCTCTGCACTTTTTCTAGAATCTCAACATCTTTTTTTATAGTGTGTTGACCAAAACTCTTTGTCTCTGATGGTTCAGAGAACTTCACATAACCAATATTACAGTAGCAATAGAGCAGGTTATTCGTGGCTGAGAGTTGAAAGGTGGGGTCCTTGCGGCTCTCTGAGTTTGTAATTTTCTTGCGCTTATGACTTGTCACTCACTTTTCTTCCTTGTAGCAGTAGAGGAAGTAATTGATCAACCATCTTTGACTTATTATAGGAAATAGTAATCATTTTGCTATCCATGATGGTTGGGCAAGAGTTCCTGCAGTGATAGAAGCTTGAACCTCAGATTCTTGGCTTTCATAATTCTCTACACATTTGGAAAAGTCATAGATTGTTTTCTCTTTTGTTTAGGGTATCTTCCCATCAACCTACATTCATCTCAAGGAGGCAACGGTGCAAGATGGTGGGTGAGTAGCCAAGATCATTTAAAAAATTTTTTTGCAACAAATCCTAGAATTCTATTTTTTTTTGTAATTACACAGGTTCCATTCTGTGAATTGAGTTCTGCAAACAGTTGTCTGCATTATTTCATACGCTATTCACGTTTTATTTATACAGAATAGTTGAGAACTGATATGAAATAGTGTCTAGGAGATGGACAGGTGAGACTAAGGAATGCTTCCTTTCATTAGCCCCAGACCAAATGCAGAATGAGCCAAGTTAAACTTTGGGAGCTTTTTTTAAAGCAAGAATAGAAGAATAGCAATAGCACTTAGACTCATATACTACTTCATAGTCCTTTTCTCTCTCGCAGTTTACAGAGCCAGCATATTGCCCCCAACAATTTGGGCCCTTATTTTACCCACCTCGGAAAGATGGAAGGCTGAGTCAACCTTGAGCCTGGTGGTGTTTGAACTGCCAAATTGCAAGCAGCCAGGAGTCAGCAGAAGTAGCCTGCAGTACTGCACTCTAACCACTGCAGCATCGTGGCATCTTTCATCTATCTATCTATCTATCTATCTATCTATCTATCTATCTATCTATCTATCTATCTATCTATCTATCTATCTATCTATCTATCATCTATCTCAATAGCACTTAGACTTCATATATTGCTTCATGGTGCTTTACAGCCCTCTCTAAGCAGAGTCAGCATATTTGCCCCCAACAATCTGGGTCCTCATTTTACCCACCTCGGAATGATGAAAGGCTGCGTCAACCTTGAGATTTGTAGGCAGTCAGCAGTCAGCAGAAGCAGCCAATTGTAGGCAGCCAGCAGTCAGCAGAAGCAGCCTGCAGTACTGCACTCTAACCATTGCGCCACTGAAGCTCAGAATATTAATAAATAAGACATGCAAACATACCATGTATATATGTAAATCTAGTAAGTCCTAAAAACAGTTTGTTCAGCAGACCTTAAATTGCCAACAATAATTTCAACCACTTTTCCATAGAGAAAATGAGACAGTAATTCCTAGTGAACTTCCATTGGTCCAAGAACTCACCTCTACTTTGCGAGAATGGGTGGTGATCTGGCATAGGCTGTATGTGGTAAGTACTAATTCTCTTTACTGGGCCACCCTAAGTTCTTTCCCAAAGCAAATGACGGGTTCAGGTGGGTAAGCTTTATGGGCTATTATAACCATAGGAACAGTTTTTAGAAACCAGAAAGAGGTGGTGGTTACACTTTGCATTATGTCCTGCCTTTCCTTCAGAAACTCAAGCTGGCATGCATAGATCTATGTCCATGTTTTTCCTTTAACAACCTTGCAAGGTAAACAATGCTGGCTGAAAGTTACCAAGTCTACTTCCACTGTGGAGTGAGAACTTGGGAAGATACAGTACATTGGGTCCTAACAAGGAGAAGGGCGGGATATAAATTTAATAAAATAAATAAAAAATAAAAATTGGAAAGGCAGGAAGATATAACCAAATACATCCTATCATTGATCTAATGAATAGGTCAGTGATGGCGAACCTATGGCACACGTGCCTTCAGGTGGCACACGGAGCCATTTGTCAGGGCATGCAAAGACTAAAAACGGCCCTACGAGCAAACCGGAAGTCACTTCCAGTTTGACCGTAGGGGCGGTTTTTTGCGCTCCGGAGGCTTCAGGGAAGCTCTTGAAGCCTCCGGAGGGCCTATGGAGGGTGGGTGGGGCAAGGGAGGCTGTTTTCGCCCTCCCCAGGCTCCTATAAAGCCTCTGGAGCCTGGGGAGGGAGAAAAAATCATGCAAAAAGGGGGGGGTGCCTGTTATGCACACATGCGCATTGGGGGTTGTTGTGCATTGCATTATGGGTACGACACGCCAGCGCACGACCCCCCTGCGCTTCCCCTGCTTATGGCACGCGAGCCCAAAAAGGTTCGCCATCACTGGTATAGGTGATTCATTTGGATTCTGTTCTGACCGAGGCCTCCCAAGAGCATGAAGCTGACTCCTCGTCTTGATGTAACCTCTTTTATTTAGGTTAAAGGGAACTCCTCTCCAGCAAAGTCCCAGCTGACAGTCTTTCATAAGATTTCACAACTACAGACTTTGATCAGGCTTGGGGAGCTGCCAGACTGATATCTTCCAAACGCCACTCTGTAGCAGACAATACTTGGCAAGAAGCCAGGAGCAGATCTTCACCCTCATGAATTGAACTAATTGTCTCCTGCAAACTCCCCTCCCCTTTTGCTCCTCTTTATTCCCTAGGGGAGGGACCATTCACCGTCCACCTGTGCCTTTACTCCCAAGTCGGCCCTTGTTGCTTAGCTGTTCTTTTTTCCTAGCAGCTCTGCACATGCGCACATCGGGAACAGGCTCCAGCTGTTCTCTTGCCCCACTGATATCTCACTCTGAAGGCAGCTGATAACTGTTGGACCGCCCTGGCCCCATCTCTACCTCCGATGCAGGGCACTCATCAGAGCCTTCCCCAGACTTCAGGACTGGCCCATGTTCCTCTCCTACCTCCTTACTCTCTGAGTCTGCCACCAGCTCTGCTGGCTGCTTGCAGGCCACTACAGATTCAGTCTAACCCTTTGGGAAATGAATAAGTGGAAGGCCACCAGTTTCCTGTGGGGAAACTTTTGAGCTTGGTTGTTTCTTGCAAACGTTTCATTACCCAAGTAGGTAACATCATTAGTTCTAGAAGGTGAATAATTATCTGCTTATTAAAAAAGTTGCTTGCCCTGACAATGTTGGTAGGAGTGTCCTTGGTTCCTTGATTAGGCTGTTTACTGTTTGTTTGTTTGTTTGTTTGTTGTTTGTTTGTTTGTTTGTTTGAGTTGGTGTTTCCTTTGGGGTATTCCTTACCGTTTGATTGTTGGTCTGGTATTAATCCTGTGTTAATCTGTTTATGTAGGATGCTGTGGCTCAGTGGCTAATATGCTGAGCTTGTCGATCAAAGGTTCGGCAGTTCAAATCCCTAGTACTGGGTAACGGAGTGAGCTCCCATTACTTGTCCCAGCTTCTGCCAACCTAGCAGTTCGAAAGCATGTAGAAATGCAAGTAGAAAAGTAGGGACCATTTTGGTGGGAAGGGAACCCCATTCCGTGTACCTTTGGCATTTAGTCATGCTGGTCACATGACCACAGAGACGTCTTTGGACAGCGCTGGCTCTTCGGCGTTGAAATGGAGAGGAACACCACCCCCTAGGGTCAGGAACAACTAGCACATATGTACAAGGAGAACCTTTACCTTTACCTAACCTACTTATCTGGGTGTTGATTTTTGATGTCTGCAAAAAAACAACCAAACTCAGAGGGCATCAAGGACCCCACAGTTCAACCATGAGCTACACATGTTCTCTTCTAATGGTATGAGTTTCCTATTAGTATAGGACAGGGGTCTGAAAAGTTGGCTCTTTTAAGACTGGTGGACTTCAACTCCCAGAGTTCCCCAGCCAGCATAGCTGGCTGGGGAATTCTGGGAGTTGAAGTCCACCAGTCTTAAAAGAGCCGACTTTGCAGACCCCTGGTATAGGAGGCCTTTGTTGTGTTATTTGTTTAATTTTCTGTTTCTCATTTCTTGTCTGCTCTAGGAGAACAGAAGCTCCCTCTTTCGCACTGTACAACAAATGACCTACAGTCTGATTGAATGGCGATCCCAGATCCTATCAGGCACTCTCCCCAAGGATGAGTTGGCTGAACTCAAGAAGAAAGTCACGGCCAAAATCGATTATGGCAACAGGTAACATGGACTGTCTTTCTCAGACCAGCTTGTTGACATCAGAATCTCCTTGATCTCATGAGCCCATCTCTAAAATTTGAGTTTATGGACTTAGTTTTTAAAAAAGGTGGACTTTGGATTCAGCCATGATAAACAGGTAGCCTTGACTTACAACAGTTTGTTTAGTAACCGTTCCAAGTTGCAACAGCACTAGAAAAATGGACTTATGGCCATTTTTTGCAATTACAACCTTTGGAGCTGTCCCCATGGTCACATGATCAAAATCCAGATATTTGACAACTGGTTCATATTTAGGATGATCGCAGTGTCCCATGGTCATGTGATTCCCCTTTTGTGACCTTCTGACAAGCAAAGTCAATAGGGAAGCCAGGTTCACTTAACAACCAGGTTACTAGCTTATCAAGTTAGTAATTCACTTGAATTATATGCAGCAATTCACTTAACAACCATGGCAAGGAAGTTCGTAAAATGGGGCAAAACTCACTTAACAAATGTCTCACCATAACAATGGAAATGTGGGGCTCAATTGGGGTCGTAAGTCAAGGACTACTTGTATAGAGCAATCTATAGAGTATTGTGTACAGTTCTGGTCACCATACCTTCAGAAGGATATTATGGAAATGGAAAAGGTGCAGAGGAGGGCAACCAGAATGAGGAAGGGGCTGGAACACCTTCCTTACCATTTGAGGCTGCAACGGCTGGGCCTCTTCACTCTTGAACGACAGCACCTGAGAGGTGACCTGATTGAAGTCTATAAAATCATGCACGGTGTGGACAAAGTAGAAAAGGAAAAACTGTTTTCCCTATCGCACAACACTAGAACTAGGGGGCACTCCATGAAACTTTTGATAGCTAGACCTCAAACAAATAAGAGGAAGTACTTTTTCACCCAGAGGATCACTGGTCTATGGAACTCCCTGCCAGAAGAAGGGGTGACAGCTGTCAGCCTCGACACCTTTAAGAAAGGATTAGACGAGTTCACGGAGAACAAGGGTATCAATGGCTATCATTATGGATGCCTAAGGACACCCTCCGGGTTGGAGAGATAGGCAGGATATTTCTCAATGCCATTTGCAGGGAATCATAAGCAGGTGAAGACATCTGCTTCGGAACACCCTGAAGCAAATGGTGAGCCACTGTGTGAGACAGAATTCTGGACTGGATGGGCTGTGGCCTGTTCCAGCAAGGCTATTCTTATGTTCTTATGTTCTTACTAGCTGTACCCGCCACGCGTTGCTGTGGCCAAATTTGGTTAAATGAAAAAGTTTCCGCTCATAGACCCTCTCAGCGACCCCCTTCCTTCTCTGCCTTGGTTTCCCCTGCCTCTCCCTCCCCTCCCTCTCTTACTCTACCTACATACCTACCTACTGTATGTCTCCCTCTCTCTCTCCCTCTACCTACCTATCTACCTACTGTATTTCTCCTTTTCTCTCTCTACCTCCCTCGCTACCTACTGTATTTCACCCTCTCTCTATCCCTCTAGCTACCTACCTATCTACCTACCTACCTACTGTACTTCTCCCTCTCTCTCTACCTACCTACCTACTGTGTTTCTCTCCATCTCCCTCTCTCTCTACCTCTCACCCTACCTACTGTATTTCTCCCTCCCCCCTCTCTCTCCCTACCTACTATATTTCTCTCTCTATATATTCCTCTACCTACCTCTCCACCTAGAGAGAGGAGAGAGAGGCCGCTTACTTGGCAGCTGCCTTGAGGGGGGGGATGTTGGCAGAGGGGGGGGCGCCGGCGCCAGCGTTGCAAGCGTTTCGAGGTGGGTGGGGGCGGAAGGGGGCGGAGGGCATGGCGGCGCTGGTGGCAGCATTGTGAGGGTTGGGAGGTGAGAGTGGCGGAAGGAGGCAAAAAGCATGGCGGCACCGGCACCAGCATTGCAAGCATTGAGAGGTGGGAGGGGTGGGAGGAGGGGGGGGGGTGAGTTGAGCTGCAGAAGAGCTGCAGTTGTACATTTGTGTGGCGTGTACCTGGCACCGGTGTGCCATCCACAAAATTTGTACGTATCATTGGTGCTGCACTTGTAAGGAACGTTGTGTGAAGATTTGGTGACGATTGGCGCAGTAGTTTCTGAGATTTGCAGTTTTGAACAAACTCATAGTTAACTTTTTATTTATATAGATGTACTTACTTGAGTATATTTTGTTGACTTTTTTCCATTTGTTTTCTTGTTTTGGCTATTTGTTCATTTACTGTTATGCTCATATTGTCAGCTCCCATTATTCATCTCATAAAGGCTAAATGTCTAATGGTGGCTGCAGAATACGCCCTCAGCCACCAACTAAAATCCGTCTCTGCTCTTGACAGCTGTGGATGCCAGCAGTGTGCTGGATATCTGAAACTGTATGTTTTCAGTCAAGGTTCATGGCAGAGATTTTTCACCACCTCCTCCCCGCTTTACACACAGCATATGTTTGCATGCAGGATCTTCCAGCTACCTAAAGTCACAAATATTATTTCGAATAAAAACACGTCTATTTCCATCAAGCTGTGAATCCCACTTCTGTGTGTGCAACACTTTGTTTTCTATTTCCATTTCATTTTGGATCCTACTTTTCTTTGTTCTCCTGCCCTTTTCCAAAGGCTTCTTTATAGTTGATACGCCAAGCCTGATTTCACAGTAGATTATGGGACAAGTGACACATTGAGTGAATAAGCACAGTGTTGGGCAGATGCCAGAGCTAGTTCTTGAGGAACAGGTGCTGGAGATGTTGATTCTAAAGAGCTCTAGAGGATGGAGATACCTCCAAATCCACCAGACACCTATTTTCCCTTGTGCACAACAAACATCCTCCAATAGCTTGGCACTTTTCACTTTTTAAATATGTTAGACTTCATAACTAAAAGGAGTAGGGGTGTGAACTTGCAGCCACAACTCAATTCCTCTAGTCTGCACACCTATCCTATCCATTCATTCTTTTATTCATTCATTCATACATAAAAGTAAATGTAAAGGTTTCCCTTGTACATATGTGCTAGTCGTTCCTGACTCTAGAGGGCGGTGCTCATCTCCATTTCAAAGCCAAAGAGCCAGTACTCTCTGAAGATGTCTCCATGGTCATGTGGCTGGCATGACACAACATCAAAGGCACACGGAGCGCTGTTACCTTCCCACCAAAGGGAGTTCCTATTTTAATACTTGCATTTTCACATGCTTTCGAACTGCTAGGTTGATAGAAGCTAGGACAAGTAATGGGAGCTCACTCCATTACGCGGCACTAGGGATCCGAACCGCTGAACTGCTGACCTTCTGATCAACAAGATGAAGAGCGAGAGAAGGAATTCTGGGAGTTGAAGTCCACAAGTCTTAAAGCTGTCAAGTTTTGTCAAACACCCCTGGGGTTTTTTTTCTAAAGGGTTAGGAGTAAAGGGTTAGGAGTGCAAGGTGTTGTGTCCTCGACCTGCGACTGGTCTCGACTTACAACCAGCCGCAGGTCTTCCGGTCTGCCGGATAGAACCTTGGCAACAGGCTGTAGCAAGCCTGTAAACCGCCAGTCGCGCCTGATTGGCCAAGACGTGACTGGCGGGAAAGCTGGTCCTGCCGCGGCCTGATTGGCTCCCCGTTTGACAGCTCGCATATAAGTAGCTGTCAAACGCGGGAGCCCCTGTCTACCGCGCCTATCATTTCTGTAAAGTTTTCCTACTTTTTCTCGCACTGCCAATAAACGCCTGTTTTTCTTCGCTAGCCTGGTCTGGACTCCCTCATTTACGAAACTTAACACAAGGGTCTTATAACTTTAAGCTTTAAGACTTGGGTGCCTCAAATGCCAGAGTTTCTGAGCCAACATTTTGGTTTTTAAGCAAGAGCATTGTTAAGTGAGTTTCACCATATTTTACAAGTTGGCCACATGACTGTCAAGCCACTTCCACCCAGTCACATGGCCAGCAAGCCTCTCCCACAAAGCAGGCCACACCTACAGAAGAGGTTCTAAAAAAATTTGAAACTCCCCACTGATACATACATACATACTTACATTTATTCATTCATGCATATGTTTGTGTGCAAGGGAGAGAGAAAGAGAGACTTGGAAATTAAGCAGAATCAGGTTTGATTATAGTTGGATGGCAACTACCATGAAATGTCACAGTTTTGGACCGTGCTGGAAAGTTGCAGAACTTCCTAGCAATGTCAATAACAAACTACTTCCATGTGGCTGCCAACAATATTGCAAGGTTGTCAAGCTTTCCTTGACTGATACTAGATTAAAAGTCCTTCAGGCAGGGTTTCCAGGATGCATGTACAGTAACTCTTTTGGTAAACTGGTCTGTTATAATAACTAGGAAAGCTTTTCAGGAGTAAATCCAGCAACTGCAAAGTATAAAGTGTCAATTCTCTTTAAAGTAGAAGCAAACTTCCCATTTTGCACATCCTCCTCTACTGGGATGGTGCAGTAGGCTAAGAATCTCCAAGTGTTTGGATGTGAGGAGTGGTGGCCATCCGGGTCGTGTTATAGCCATGCATCATTCTGGTCTTTGGCTATTGCCCACCTTGAGCGATCCAGCCCTCATATAGATTGGCTCTAGAAAGATCCGACATTTGGATCCCATGTAGGTAAGGATACTTTGCATCCTACACTAGCAATATCCAGATTTTGTGCAACATTCAGTTACTGCAGGTGTTAATGCCCATCCAAATCAGATACTCTGGATGTTTAGTTTATGTGGGGTCCTTGATGCTTTCAGAGCTTGGTTGTTTTCATTAACAAACCAGATAACATCTTCACTGCTTCATTCTCTTCCATTTAGTTTATGTCATGTTTTGGTTTGGTTCATGTTCACTGTTTTGTTTTGTTCGCTGCTTAGAGTTGACTACAAGTGAGGCAGAATAAGTGGATTAAAGAAATAAAATGTAAAAGAAACCTTTAGATCAGGAGTGTCCAACTTTGGCAGCTTTAAGATCTGTGGACTTCTTCAATTCCCAGTATTCCCCTGGGAGTTGATGTCCGTAGGTCTTAAAGTTGGCAGGGTGGACACCCCTGCCTTAAATATTAAATTTATTTGTAGCCAGAATGTTGCTTCGGCAGCAGCATTTACTGAGCATTTCAGTTCTTGTTTGAAGCTTCCTAAAAGATCCTAGAACTGCATAGAGGAAAGTTTGGATAACTCATGGATACAGCTACCCTTAAAGTGGGATCTCTGCAGTGGGGAACTTCATACTTCCTGTTCCAGATTTTGTTTATAATTTATAATTCATAATTTATGAAATTATTAAAGTATGTGTACAGTTTACACATACATACATACATGTATATATTGAGTGGTGGTTCAAGAGATGTAGTGGCTCAGTGACTAAGACACTGAGCTTGTCGATCAGACGTTCAGCGGTTCAAATCCCTAGTGCCACATAATGGAATGAGCTCCCGTTACTTGATCCAGCTTCTGCCAACCTAGCAGTTTGAAAGCACGTAAAAAATGCAAGTAGAAAAATAGCAACCACTTTTGGTGGGAAGGTAACAATGTTCTGTGCGCCTCTGGCATTTGGTCGTGCTGGCCACATGACCCTGGAGATGTGTTCGGACAGTGCTGGCTCTTTGGCTTTGAAACGGAGATGAGACCCAACTCCTAGAGTCGGGAACGACTAGCACATATGTGCAAGGGGAACCTTTACTTTTACACTTTTTTTAGCTATGCGAAATTCTTGCACATTTTCCTTGAATCTGGGCAGTGTTACTTTCCCTTATATGAAGTGTTCAGTTAGCTTTCAGTGATATGCAGATAAAATAACCAATTTTGTTGTAAACAAGTACAAGTACAATAAAGATTATTATTATTATTAAAAGAAGACTTTTAAAAACACCTGCTGGAAATAGATATAACCTGTTCTAGGATTTGGCTTCTTAGTTTAATTGAAAAGTTATTGTCATTAAAGTGCAGAGGGCAGATATTATCTGTCTGGATTTTTTAGGTCTCTCTCTTTGCCCTCGTCCCAAAGGTGCCTTTTCAAAAGGCGACAGAACTTTGTTTTTTCCTTGAAGGCATTCCACTTCTCATCCAAGAAGCTTCTTCAGTTCTGACTGAATGGTGAAGAATGGAAGGATTTATATTTCTTGCAGTCATCTGGTCATTAGCGCTCTCTCTCAGAGTCATTGAGGACACTTGGAGGTTTATCTGTGCCCTCAAAGTCACCTGAAGAGTGCAAATGGGTGTGGAGCCTTCTTGGAATTGCTGAAAGGACTGTGTTGCAAACAGGAGAGAGGGGGTGATATATCCTCCCCCTTCGTTGAGAGAGGGCTGTACAATGTTAACATAGATGTCCACTTTGACCCCTCTTTTAAACCAGCACTGTCCAGAATGTGGACTTTGCTGTCTTCAAATGCAGATGAACTGCTGAATTTTGTCCTGATGAGTTTGTTCTCCTGAGTCGTTCTTCTATGTCTCCTCTTTGCTCTCGATGACCTCCTTGTTTTTCTGGATTATTTGCAAGGATTTTGGGACTGGACCTGGTGGTGCGTGACGATAATGGGAACATACTGGATCCAGATGTTACCAGCATGATTTCACTCTTTAAAACACATGAGACAGCATCCAAAAGAATTGATGACAGGATCCAAGAAGAAAAGGTACGGTTTTTTTTTTTTTTAGCATATTGTTTCCTGATCAGGAAGTTGGCCAGAAATAACATTATGCAAGAATGAAGCCCAAAAGAGATTCACAGTGGTATAACATGATGTAAGTGTGTGGTGAGGCTATGCTTTGAACAAACAGAATTTGTACTTCCTCCTCAACATTTCAATATCGCTACAATCAATAATTTGCTGTGCTTTTTTTAGGGATGGTGAGCTTGCCTAGGCTTAACCTGGAAATTTTACAAGTACCGTATTTTTCGGCGAATAAGACACACTTTGCCCCCCAAAAAGAGGGTGAAAATTTGGGTGCGTCTTATACACTGAATGTATAAGTCCCACCCACCAGCCCCCACCCTTTGGCCTCTGCCTCCCAGCAATTTGCCTCCTTGCAGCAAAGAGCCAATTTCAGCTTCAGCACAGCCTGATTAACACAAGCAGCTGATTGTCAGTTGGATTGGCATCCTGGCCATCAGCTGTTTCAGGCTGCAGGGATTGCCACTGCCTATTGCTGCCTCCGTACGCCCCATTTTTGGCCTCTTGAGTTTGCATCCCATTTTTTGGCCTGTGGGTGCCCCATTTTCCTCCCATTCTGATCTCTGCCACCTGGAACAGGTGAAAAATGGGGCCCGCAGAGGCTGAAAATGGGGCATGCAGAGGGTGGAAATGGGCCAAATGGGGTGCGTGGAGGCAGAAATACGCTATGGCAATCCCCGCAGCATAAAACAGCTGATTGTTGGGAGACCGATCCAACCGACAATCAGCTGCTTGTGCTAATCAGGCTGTGCTGAAACTGAAACGGGCTGTTTGCTGCAAGAAGGCAGATTGCTGGGAAGCAGAGGCATATTTTTTTTCTTGTGCTAATCAGGCTGCGCTGAAATTGAAACTGAAACAAGCTGTTTGCTGCAAAGAGGCAAATTGCAAGGAGGCAGAGGTAGTTTTTTTTTTCTTGTTTTCCTCCCCAAAAGGTAGGTGCATCTTATACCTCAGGACGTCTTACACTCTGAAAAATACGATACGTTATTTTTAAAAGGAGAAGAACTGGAATCACCTTCCGGCCTAAATGAACCTTTCACCAGTGGTAACACTTTGAAGGAGTCCCTTCGGTGAAAAAACCAGAAAGAAATTCAGTGATTTATTTGGAGTGCAGTTTAAGGGATGAACTATTGTGTAGTGGGGGAAATTACATGTTGAACATGCATTCACTAATGACAGAGAAAGGATTAACTTGCTCAGATTTTTCCTGTTGTATAACCATCTTCCTGAGTCCTGTTGAACCCTGATTGCTGGTTTAATTCAGCCTTTTTACATGTACCTTAGACTGGATTTGAAGCCCAGCAGATTTAATTCATCAAACAGCAAAAGGGAAATGAGGATATTTGCTTCATGTTGCAAGCATAAATAAGACAGAGTTGGGTTTAATGCAGGTTAATAAAACAACCATGCTGTTTTAGCATTGCTAATAACCCATGGAAGAAAGTTGAATTAAACTCCCATGTGATGAGATAAAAACTTCATTCTTTCTGGGAGTTTTGTTTGATTAACCTCTTGATTTAAATATACAGGTAGAATAATACTTTGGAAGGAGAAAGTGGGTGTGTACTTAGAAACATAGAAAACTGATGGTTAAAAAAAGACAGTGGTTTGGCTTTCTTTCTTTCTCTCTTTCTTTCTTTCTCTCTTCCTCACTCTTTCTTTCCTTCTTTCTTTCTTTCTTTCTCTCTCCTCCTTCCCCTCTTATTTTTTCTCTCCCTCTCCCCCTCCCTCTCTTTCTCCCTCTTTCTTTCTTTCTTTCTTTCTTTCTTTCTTTCCTTCCTTCCTTCCCTTCTTTTCATTTTTCTATTTAATTTACTTTAATTTATTTATTTATTTTTGTTGGATGATTGTCATGTTATCTCAATTAGTGCACTACATCCACTGGAAGTTGGTTCCAAGCTTTCACTACTCTTCCTATGAAGTACTGTTTTCTAAACCTCCTTTTGAATTTCCAATTTACATTATGGTTGATATGTTGTGGTGCCTGGCATCATTTTAGAACTGAGAAAAGAAAGTGTTTCTTTATAAGATGATGCTTGCTAGCTCCAGCTTTTAGAAGTAGAATTTGAATTGCAGTAAATGTATTTATTTGTTTGTTTGTTTGTTTAAAATAGTTCCAGCTTTTATAAGTAGAATTTCAATTGTAGGCCACCCAGAGTCATTGGGTTGAGTTGGGTGGCTATAGAATTTGAATGAATGAACGAATGAATGAATGAATGAATTAATTAATTAATGAAAATGCATTGGCTACTGAAGGTACAGTATGAGTGTGTATTTAGATATTTTGATCTTCTTTTAGTTGATCACAAAATTCATTTAATAGCCCTGATTCTGCATGCATGTTACCATGTTGTGTGAGCAGGCCACACTTGAAGTATTAACACGTGAAGTGTCAATACAACTTTATAATTGGTAAGGCCACACTTGTAATACTGCATTCAGTTTTGGTTGCCATGATGTAAAAAAGATGTGGAGACCCTAGAAAGAGTGCAGAGAAGAGCAATGAAGAGGATTAAGGGACTGGAGACTAAAACATATGAGGAACGGTTGCAGGAACTGGGTATGTCTAGTTTATTGAAAAGAAGGACTAGGGGAGACATGATGGCAGTGTTCCAATATCTCAGGGGCTGCCCCAAAGAAGAGGGAGTCAAACTATTCTCAAAAGCACCTGAGGGTAGAACAAGAAGCAATGGGTGGAAACTAACCAAGGAGAGAAGCAACTTAGAACTGAGGAGAAATTTCCTGAGAGTTAGAACAATTAATCAGTGGAACAGAAGTTGCCTCCAGAAGTTGGGAATGCCCCAACACTGGAAGTCTTTAAGAAGATGTTGGATAGCCATTTGTCCGAAATGGTATAGGGCTTCCTGCCTAGGCAGGGGGTTGGACTAGAAGATCTCCAAGGTCCCTTCCAACTCTGCTATTGTATTGTATTATTGTACTTTTCAGTTTTAGGGAAACTAAAATAGTCTTACTTAGATCATGGCTGGAAAAACAGAGAGTTGTATTGGATAATTTAGCTCTTCCTACATTCTCACATCTCCTTTAATCTCTTATTCCCAACAAGTCTCTTCAACAGAATGTAGACCGACGAGGACAGTCTATCTTTAATAATACCCACACGTATAGCCTGTACATCAATTTCAAGAATTTTGTCTGCAATATTGGTGAGGACGCAGAACTGCTTATGAGCCTTTATGATCCAGACCAATCCAAATTTATTAGGTATGTTGCTAGTAAAAAATCTTTTTTCTAAAACCTGTCTTAGGGAATGTGAGTTGTATGTTGCGGTATGGCGGCTCTAATCACCACGATTTATTATGACTTTGATGCTTAACAGTACAGGTAGTCCTTGACAACCACAATGGAGTCCAAAATTCCTAAGGGAGTTTTGCCCCATTTAATGACCTTTCTTGCCACAGTTGTTAAGTCAATCGCTGCGGTTGTTAAATGAATCTGGCTTCCCCATTAACTTTGCTTGTCAGAAGGTTGCAAAGGCCAATCACATGACCCTGGGATGCTGCGACCATCATAAATATAAGGCATCTGATTTTTGATCATGTGATCATCTCTTCGGCCGATCCGCTCCCACAGAGAGGGCCTTCTCAGGGTGCCGTCGGCCGGACAATGCCGACTGGCGATGCCCAGGGGAAGAGCCTTCTCTGTGGCGGGCCCAGCCCTTTGGAACGACCTACCCCCTGAATTACGCACCATCACCGACCTCCACCTCTTCCGCCAATGTCTAAAGACACATCTTTTCCAACAAGCCGGCCTAGCCTAACCTCCCACGGGGACGTTTTAGAAAGTTTAAATTGGGTATTTTAAAATTTGGTTTTAGCATAGGATTAGGATAGTTTAATATATTTTAAATTATGTATGTATTTTTGTATGTTTTTAAATTCCTGTGCACCGCCCTGGGTCCTTTGTGGAGAAGGGCGGGATATAAATATAAATAAATTCAAAATTCAAATCATGGGGATGTTGCAACGGCCATGTTGAAAATGGTCCCAGGTTGTTGTTTTTTCCAGTGCCATTGTGACTTTGAATAGTCACTAAATGAACTATTGTAAGTCGAGGGCCACTTGTATCTCATACAGGCCTGCTATGAAGAGGAAAAGCTGATTTTCAGTTTGAAGGAAACGACTGTTCCCTTTTATTACAAAAAAAAAACCTGTGCCTTAGCAATTATAATGAAATAATATGGGAAATTTTTGTTGCAAACAATATACAAGTGCTTTAGATCTCTCTCTCTTCTATCATTTTCCCCTTTGTTGATCTTATTCCTAAGGGGGAAAAATCTCAAACACTATAATTTCCATTTAAGGCAATTCTTCATTCCCCTTATTTTCTCACTCTCTTTTTTTTCTTTTGGAGACTGGCTCATAATATGCTGCAATTTAGAATCAGAAGAACTTCCTTGCTTCATTTCTATAAAAGCCAAAGGCACCTGAAAAATCTGTTTCCCTTTGACATTCCCCTTGGACATAACATTGCCTTGGCATTCTTTTAATGCTGGGCAAAGTGATTTGCATGTCCTGAACAGCGTGGCTATTGCCCATTTTTATGGTTCATCACACAGTCAGCCAGATGTTCGGACAGGATTTGGCAGTTTCATCCACCTCCTAGCTGATAACCCAGCATTGCTTGGGTATTTATTTATAGGGGGAAAATGTCCAGACCAAACATAATTTCTAATGTTGGATTTTCCTCCTTCCCAGAGGGATTCCCCTTGTGGAGTACTGTGAAGCCATTATCATGGCAACTCCACTGCGCTGTACAGTTGAAACCATTTTACAGCAGTACAGTCAAGACCATTTTAAGGCACAACAGGCTACATCTTAACACACACCCCGAGGGGTGCTAGGGGTGTCTTACCCCTCATAGTATTTTTTTTCCAGAGTCATCTGTCTAACAAGTTTGGTTGAAATTGCTCGAAGCGTTCCAGAGTTATGCTGGAACATACACACACACACACACACACACACACACACACAGAGCGAGAGAGCCATTTTTATATATATAAGAAGATTGAGTCTTTACCAAGGACCTGGGACAGGCAGATGCAGATGTTTGATAGACCAATGGTAATTTTGTCACTTCTAATGGTGTTCAGTTGGTGCTCCAGTTGTTTTGGGATTGTGCCCAAAGCACCTACAATATTACTATTTGCAATATTAAAAGTACCACCTTTGCTTTCTTTTGCAACAGTCATTCTATTTGTAGGTCTTTTATTATTATATTATTGCTATTATTATAGTGAAAACTACTTGGTTCGCTGGGGAAGCAATGGAATGCCGAAGGAAATTGAAAAGCTTAACAACCTTCAAGCTGTCTTTACGGTAAATTTTCTCTTTGCCTTTTGGGTTGTACTGACTGGCAGATAACTTCATTTTTGTAACTGTGTTCCTTTGTTGTACGTTTGTGGTGATAGCGTCATTGGGCAAGGAGCCATGCTGTGAATGGGAAGGGCCAACATAATCTATTTCATTGTCTAACAAGCACAATGGTTTGGAAAGATGTCTCGGATTTATCTCTATAACAAAGCCAACTAACTTTTTTTAAAGGTCATTTTGACATCCAACCTGTACCTGGCTGCTTTGATTCTCAGCCATACCTTGGATAAGAGATCTTTCCAACCAGTCGGCCACCCAATTGCTGATCTCTGATTTTAGTGTGTTCCTTACTGTGTATCTCAGGGTTTTCCAAAGTGGTTAATATTGAATCCCAAAAGTTAATTGGATTCTCCACTGCTGTTATTCAGGGTATTGTTAGCTAAAGTAGAATGACCTACCCACCGACCTACGCATGATCACAGACCTGCGCCTCTTCCGTCGGGCTTTGAAGACCTATCTATTTCGTGCGGCTGGCCTGGTGTAATTTTTAAAATGGTTTTAGTAGGTTTTATTAATGGTTTTAGAACAGGCATTTTATTTAATATATTTTTAAATATATATTTTATGTATTTTTTATATTTTATATCACTGATTTTATTGCTGCCTGTACACCGCCCTGAGTCCCGGAAGGGAGAAGGGCGGTATAGAAATTTAATAAATTAAATTAAATTAAAGTAAGGTAAAGGTAAAGTTCCCCTCACACATATGTGCTAGTCATTCCTGACTCTAGGGGGCAGTATTCATCTCTGTTTCAAAGCCGAAGAGCCAGCACTGCCCGAAGACGTCTCGGTGGTCATGTGGCCAGCATGACTAAATGCCAAAGGTGCACAGAACTCTGTTACCTTCCCACCAAAGTGGTTCCTATTTTTCTACTTGCATTTTTATATGCTTTCGAATTGCTAGGTTGGCAGAAGCTGGGACAAGTAACGGGAGCTCACTCTGTTACACGGTGCTATGGATTCAAACCGCCAAACTGCCGAACTTTCTCATCGACACTGTGCCCCCTATTTAGTTAAAGCAGCATTTATTAAATGGTTTTAATATAATAAATCTTTGGGAGTTGAACATACATAAAGGGGCCGAGGAGCAGAAGAATTTTGGTACCCCTGGTATATAGGCTGGGATATTTGGTCTGTTTTCTCCCTTAATCTTTCAATTTTGGGGAGAAAAGCTTACCTAAGATCTTGAAGAATTGCCCCCAGTCATAGCCAATAAGGCTTATGGTTAAGGGTTGGAAAATGTAATCACTTTAAAAGCTAGTGTGTATACGAGGCTTAAAAAATATGGGTGTTCAATGATGTATAACTATGTAATAGTATTATAAGGATAGCTGGAAACCTGAACCCGGCACACACTTCAGCCAAAAAAGAGGTTATTTGGGGGGAGGGGAATAAATGGAACCTGTATATAAGTATACTTTTAAAAGGAGGAAGTATGTAAAATTAGCAATATGGACAATATTTTCTGGAATATAATTATTAATGCCACTAATATTAAATGGAGCTTGCTCAGATGCTGAAATACACCATACAAATTATAGAGTGGAAGAGAGGGAAAGAGAAGGAGAGAGGGAAGGTGTGGAAAGAGGGGAGAGGAGAGGGAGAGAGCAAGGGGAAGTAGAGAAGAGAGAGACGGCAGAGGGAAGAAAGGAGGTAAGGAGGAGGAGAGAGAGGGAGGAGAAAGGTTGAAGATGAAACAGACTATAATACGGTGTATGGGAAGCAGAAGAGCAAATGAAAGTTGATGTGGCTTGATGGTAAGAGGAATTGATATATTGAATTTTTTTTTTAAATCTTTGTTAAGATGTAATGGTATACTTTGGATTATATGCGTGTTAAAAAATTTTTTAAAAAAACTTTTTTTTTTTTACAAAAAACCAAAAACAAAGGAACGGTTGCAGGAACTGGGGATGTCTAGTTTAATGAAAAGAAGGACCAGGGGAGACAGGATAGCAATTCCTGCAACAACAGGCCAACAATATCCTGCAACAATATCTCAGGGGCTGCCACAAAGAAGAGGAAGTCAAACTATTCTCCAAGGCACCTGAGGGTAGAACAAGAAGCAATGGGTGGAAACTAATCAAGGAGAGAAGCAACTTAGAACTGAGGAGGAATTTCCTTACAGTTAGAACAGGGGTCTGCAAAGTTGGCTCTTTTAAGACTGGTGGACTTCAACTCTGGCTGGGGAACTCTGGGAGTTGAAGTCCACCAGTCTTAAAAGAGCTGACTTTGCAGACCCCTGAGTTAGAACAATTCATCAGTGGAACAGCTTCCCTCCAGAAGTTGTGAATGCCCCAACATTGGAAGTCTTTAAGAAGGTGTTGGATTTCAGACATTTGTCTGAAATAGTATAGGCAGGGGGTTGGACTAGAAGACCTCCAAGATCCCTTCCCACTCTGCTATTGTATTGTATTGTAAAGCTAGTGTGTATAGTCATGTAATCATTAGGCAAGATTCTGCATTCTAAAGTTAGTTTTAATGATCACATCAACAGGACTGGGTAATGAGCATTCTTAACATCTGCCAAATAATGCAGCCTTCCCTAGAGGAGAAAATAAAAGATTACAGATAGTCCTTCACTTACAACAATTCATTTAGCGACCATTGGACGTTACAATGGCACTGTGACAAGCAACTTTTGACCATGTTTCATATTTGCAACTGCTGTAGCCTCACGTGATCAATATTTGGATGTTTGCAAACTGGTTTATGTTTAGGATGGTTGTGGTCATCTGATCACCTTTTGCGACCTTCTGACAAGCCAGTCCACGGGGAAGCCAGATTCACTTAACAACCGTGATTCACTTAACAACGATGGCGAGGAAAGTCATAAAATGGGGCAAAACTCGCTTCACAAATGTTTCATTTATCAGCAGGAATTTTGGGCATAAGTCGAAAGCTACCTGTACCAATTTAGCCCAATTTATTTGGGGCATCTTGGCCCAATTAACCCAAGCTTCTTTCCATCCATGGAGCTCTGGGGCAGGGGTCTGCAAAGTCGGCTCTTTTAAGACTGGTGGACTTCAACTCCCAGAGTTCTCCAGCCATGCTGGCTGGGGAACTCTGGGAGTTGAAGTCCACCAGTCTTAAAAGAGCCGACTTTGCAGACTCCTGCTCTGGGGGAATTGATATTGCTTCACAGTTGTTGGAACAACATCCATTCCTGTTTTCAATTTCACTTTGGCAGAAAGTCCAAGAAACAGAGGTATTTCCGTTCTAGCAAGCAGGAGGAGGAGTGATTTTACCTAATCCAACTAATAAAGATGGCAAACCTAGAGTAGAAGCTCATTCTGCTGATTCATTTCCCCTTGGCACACACACACACACAAATACTCCTTGCATAAATGCTGGTCATTTGAACACTCCTAATAGAAATTGGCATAAGAGCCCGGTTGGCATAATGGTTAAGGCTGCAGTCTAGAAACCAGGAAACCACAAGTGTTAGCCTTAGTCCTGCCTTAGGCACAAAACCAGCTGAGTGACCTTGTCCCAGCCCAGCCCTGGGAAGGAGGTAAGCCACTTCTGAAATCTTGCCAAGAAAATTGTGGCGACTTGTCCAGGCAATCACCAGGAGTCAAAGCTGACATGGAGGCAAAGAAAGAAAGAAAGAAAGAAAGAAAGAAAGAAAGAAAGAAAGAAAGAAAGAAAGAAAGAAGGAAGGAAGGAAGGAAGGAAGGAAGGAAGGAAGGAAGGAAGGAAGGAAGGAAGGAAGGAGAGATAGAAGGAAGGAAGGAAAGAGAAAGAAAGAAAGAAAGAAAGAAAGAAAGAAAGAAAGAAAGAAAGAAAGAAAGAAAGAAAGAAAGAAAGAAAGAAAGAAAGAAAGAAAGAAAGAAAGCTACCGGTACATACATTCATGGGTTTTGGACCATATAATATAGAGATAGATATATAGACAGACAGACAGACAGGCAGGCAGGCAGGCAGGCAGGCAGGCAGGCAGGCAGGCAGGCAGGCAGATGATGGATGGATAGTTGAATAGAGAGTGGAAGAGGGGGAGGGAGGGAGGAAGAGAGAGAGAGAGAGAGACTTTCTCTATAAGAGAACCAGTTTGATCTAATGATAAAAGCATCAGGCTAGAAAGCAGAAGACCATGAGTTCTAATCCTGCCTTATTATTGAAAGCCAGCTGGGTGACTTTGGGCTGGTCCCTCTTTTTCAGCCCAACTCACCTCAGAGGGTTGTTGTTGTGGGGAAAAGAAGGATGTTGGATATGTTCGCCGCCCTATATTATAAAAATAATAAAGGGATATAAATAAAGAAGCGAGATTCTTTCCAGGTGTTCCTAGGCCAATTCAATATGGCCCAAGTTCTTTTATACTCCAATGATCATTTTTGTTGCCCCACCAGGATCTCAGCAGTTCGGACCTGATCCGGCCTCGGGTCAGCCTAGTGTGTCAAATAGTACGAGTTGGCCACATGGAGTTGAAAGAAGGCAAGAAGCATACTTGCGGCCTCCGGAGACCTTTTGGAGTAGCAGGTACGAGGACTTGGTGGTGGTGGTGGTGCTAAGCTCTTCTTTTTAAGAAAGATGTACTGGAAAAGATGTTCTGGGCTCCGTTCTTCACCCGGCCATTTGCATTGCTGAGGTTCAACGCAATAAGAAGATGGAAGCTAGATGAAGGCCCTTTCTCTGCTGCAGAGTTGAAGTGGTCTTCCTCATCCTTGGTCCTTCAGGAAATTCCAGTGACATGGGAAATAGCTGTCCCTAACTTGCTTCTGATTCTTCTGTTCCCCATTGTTGCAATCTGTTCTGACCTAGGCTTTTATCGTCCTGATCAAACCCCTTTTATTTAGGTTAAAGGGAATTCCTCTCCAGCAAAGTCCCAGCCAATAGTCTTTCATGAGATTTCACAACTACAGACCTTGATCAGGCTTGGAGAGTTGCCAGGCTAATATCTTCCACTCTGTAGGAGACAATACTTGGCAAGAAGTCAGGAGCAGATCTTCACCCTAATGAATTGAACTAATTGTCCTTCTGCAAACTCCCCTCCCCTTTCGCTCCTCTTTATTCCCTATGGGAGGGGCCATTCACCGTCCACCTGTGGCTTAGCTCCTGAGTCGACCCTTGTTCCTTAGCTGTTCCCTTCTCCTGGCACCTCTGTGCATGTGCACAATGAGAACAGGCTCAAGCTGTTCTTCTGCCCCACTGATGTCTGACTCCAAAGGCAGCTGATTACTGTCGGATTGCCCTGGTCCCATTTCTGCCTCCGACGCAGAGCCCTCATCCGAGTCTTTCCCAGACTCCAGGACGGGCCCATGTTCTTCCCCAACCTCTTCACTGTCCAACTCTACTGCCAGCTCCGCCGGCCACCGGTGGACCACAACACCTCCCCAGACCCCAGTACTGGCCCATGATCCTCCCTAACCTCCTCACTGTCCGAATCCGCTACCAAGTCCGCTGGCTGCTGGCAGGCCACCACACAATCATCTGAGTTTCCCTCAAGGAATGGAAGACAAAGACAGATTTGGGGCACATTGAGGTGGCTTTTAGATGATATCAGAATTGCAGGACAAATACTACTTCGATCTTGGTGTGTATAAGGACAAGTTCCAGTTGCCTCTCAAATGAGCTGTGGGTGTGATTAAGAGGTCATGAGGACACGGCCAGGGTTTAAAATGTTCTTAGGGCAAGTCAGCAAGTTATTGCTTGTCCTGATACCTGTCTTTTCCTATGTCCTCTAAAACAGGGGTCCCCAACCTTTGCAACTTTAAGTCTGAAGGACTTCAGCTCCCAGAATTCTCCAGCCAGCAAAGCTGGCTGGAGAATTCTGGGAGCTGACGTCCTTCAGACTTAAAGTTGCAAAGGTTGGGGACCCCTGCTCTAAAAGTATCTTCTGGGCCCAAAAAAGAGAGTCATAATATAAGCAGGAACCTACTTTGTAAAGCCGTTCCAAATATAAAAGTGCTAGTATGCCTATAATAAATTAAAAGATGCTAAGTCATTGCTCCCTAATAATTTATTCTAAATCTTTCATGCTAAGAGAAGATCTTGAATGGGAGTTTATAGATGGTCTGAATCTCACTATCCTTTTTATAACTGGTCAAGAGATCAGATCAACCTTTTGTGTAGGTCAGGGATGTCCAAACTTGGGAACTTTAAGATTTGTGGACTTCAACTCCCAGAATTCCCCAGCCAGCATAGCTGGCTGGGGAATTCTGGGAGTTGAAGTCCACAAGTCTTAAAGTTCCCAAGTTTGGACATCCCTGGTGTAGGTTGTTTAGTTTTGGTTTTCTGTTCTCCATGTAAAGTTGCTGCTGTGAGATTGGTGGCCAGATTAATCACTTAATCCAGGAGTCGGCAACCTTAAACACTCAAAGAGCCATTTGGATCTGTTTCCCACAGAAAAGAAAACACAGGGAGCCACGAAACCTACCAAGGGGTTGAAAAGCTCAATAAATCATGTGCTGGCAGGTGTTGCACATTGACAGTCATGACACATATTTTGAGTGACAGGGAGTCACAGCAGAAAGATGAAAGAGCCACAGGTTGCCGACTCCTGACTCACTTTAATCACTTAAATGAAAAAATGAAGGAACTAACCAGTAGGATATGCTCCGTACTTTGTGTGAATTATTTCCAAAGCACTGCAAAAGGTAGTTCTATATCTTTTTGCATGATTGATAGATGGTCAACCAGCCAATGTTTTTCCTGAGTTTGGTTTAAGTCTTGATTTCAACTAGCATTTGTGATCTTAGGCACATTGGAGCTTTAGAATTCCTAGCCAACAGTGGTTTTGATAATGTTGATTTGATTTCTGGAAATTAATGAACCAGTACATCTGGAAGATATGAGTTTTCTTTTTACAAATTTGAAATTTATATCAAAAGTTACCAGACTATTAAGACATTTTTGCTGTAATCAGTAAAAGCTTGTTTTTTCCCCCCCTTTAGTGATGGATGTTACAGATATCATTCACGGGAAGGTGGACGATGAAGAGAAGCAGCATTTTGTTCCCTTTCAGCAGTAAGTAGTTAAAATTCTTTTAAAAAATGTACAATTTGGGGGGAGCTGGTGGTCATCATTTCAGCCCTCAACTCAAGCACTCGTGACGTCCCACCAGACTATTGTAACGCTCTCTACATGGGGCTTCCCTTGAGGTGCATCCGGAGGCTCCAGTTGGTGCAGAATGCAGCCGCACGGGGGATTCTGGGAGTTTCTCGATACTCCCACGTAACACCTCTCCTGCGCGAGCTGCACTGGCTACCGGTGGCCTTCCGGGTGCGCTTCAAGGTGCTTGTTACCATCTTTAAATCGCTCCATGGCTCAAGGCCTAGTTACTTGCGGGACCGTCTCCTGCCACATACCTCCCTTCGACCGATTCGCTCCCACAGGGAGGGCCTACTCAGGGTGCCAACCGCTGGTCAATGCCGGCTAGCGGTGCCCAGGGGTAGGGCCTTCTCTGGAACGACCTACCCCCCGAACTTCGTACTATCACGGACCTTCCCCTCTTTCGCCACTCACTCAAGACATACTTTTTCCAGCAAGCTGGCCTAGCTTAGAGTTCAGACCTTAGACGCGACACAGCTCCTGCCAATTAGTAAATGGATGTTGGGTTTTTATTAAGGGAATTTTAGCACAGGCTCTTAATTTAATTCTTTTTAATGATGTTATTGTATTTGTTGTTATTTATTGTGGTTTTTAATTTCCTGTGCCCATCTTGATGGAGATAGGCGCGGTATACAAATCGAAATAAATTGAAAATTGAAATTGAAAATTTCGAAAGACCGAAGCCCCAGAGCTCATTGTAACAACATTGCCAAAAAGGCATCCAGAGTTGTCAACCTTATTTCACGTAGTTTTATTTCTGGTAACGCTGTGCTGCTAACTAAGGGCCTACAAAAACTTTGGCAGACCTATCCTTGAATACGGCTTACCTGCCTGGAACCCACACTGCCTTTCAGACATTAAAAGTTTAGAGAAGGTCCAGAGGTATTTTACAAGAAGAGGACTCAACTCCTCTGCTCATAATAAAATTCCGAATACCACCAGGATTGAAATTTTAGGTCTGGATAACCTTGAACTACGCTGTCTACATTCCTACCTAAGTTTAGGGCACAAGATAATCTGCCATAACATCCTACCTGTTAATGGCTACTTTCACTTCAACCGCAATAACACAAGGGCTATCAATAGATACAAACTATTTACAAACAAAAATGTAATCTGTTCTAATCTTGATTGCAGGAAAAACGATTTCAGCAATAGAATAGTAAATGTGTGGAATACCCTAACCCTGTGATGGCGAACCTATGGCACGCGTGCCACAGGTGGCACGCGAAGCCATTTCTGAGGGCACGCAAGGTGTTGCCCTGTCAGCTCAAGCACGCATGCACCCACTGGCCAGCTGATTTTCGGCCTTGATTTTCAGCAGTTTTTTGTCCTCTGGACGCTTCAGGAAAGCCTCCTGAAGCCTCCAGAGAGCGAAAAATGGACTTACCAGGCTCACCGGAAGTTGGAAAATGGGCTGTTTCTGGCCTCCGGAGGGCTTCTGGGAGGGGGGGGGTTCACCTCCCCAGGCTCCAAGAAAGTTGTGCATGCATGCGTGGAGCAGCAGGGTGGGATGTCATGTACACATGCGCAGGGGACATGGCACGGGGGGGGATTAAATTATGGGGGTGGGCACCTGAGTGCATACAATGGTGTGCAAGTGCATGCTTTTGGCACCCGAGGCAAAAAACGTTCGCCATCACTGCCCTACCCAATTCTGTTGTTAGTACCTCTAACCCCTCATACCTTTTACTTTAAGCTGTCTACCATGGACCTTACACATTTCTTAAGAGGTCCCTAAGGGGGCGTGCATAAACACACCAGTGTGCCTACTGTTCCTGTCCTACTGTCCCATTTATATGTATCGTATTTTTCACAGTATAAGACACACCAAGATTTTGAAGAGGCAATTTTTTTCAAAAAAGGTTTAGCACACTGCAGACCTGCCCATTTTATTTGTCAAAAAAGGGCATGAATAGCCTTTAGGAGGCTTGTAGAGTGCTCCTGGGGGTTGGGGGGCAAAAACAAGCAAAAAATGGCCCGTTTGTCACTCCTTTTTGTCCTCCGCAGCCCCCAGGAGCACTCTGGGAGCCGCCTAAAGGCTATGCACTGCCATTTTTGCAAAGGGGGAGGGGGTTCGGGAGGCCAAAAATGGTGTATTCAGTGTATAAGACGCACCCAGATTTTCACCCTCTTTTTTTGAGGGAAAAAAGCACATCTTATACTCCGAAAAACACGGTACTCTTTTTATGTGTTTATGGCTATGTTTTGCTTATTTTTATCTATTTATTTGTGCCATTTTTTCATGTGTTTTTCCTACTTGTTTCCTTGTACTTGTTGACAAATTCAAATAAATAAATAAAATAAATGTTTACATGCTTTCCAGAAAGTGGGCGGGTCCAAGTCAAGAAGTGGGATAAGCCAAGACAAAGCCTGTAAATTCAATTGAAGCAGTGAATGCGACTTATCAGAGGCGATCCCAGGGAGCTTCTGCCACAGGCCTATACAGTATCACTTCCTTACTTGATTGGAACTACACATAATCAGAATTCTCCGCATGAAATGAGATGTATTTTAGGATTCAGATTGGCATGCATGTAACTCATGGTTAGACATTCCTGTTAGGAATATAATCCTAGTGTTGGGTTGACAATATATATAAGCCATGATTGGAATTAGTATCTGTAACTTTAAATGCTACAGTGAAATGTAATTGGCTGCTGCTTCCTCAATCAGCCATAAGAGGGAGTCAGAAGCACTGTTAGATGCTGATCATTTTGAATCGAGACTCTGAATATCGGAGTTAGTTCAGCAGAGCAAGGAGAATCATGGATTGGGCAACTGTAAGCCAACTGTTTTGAGTTATAGACTGTATTTTGATTCAAGACTAACTATCACTTGTTTGTGAAGAAGTAGCTTACTTTATTTTCCACCACAAGTAAACGTCTGCTTGTTTTTACCATTGGTGTCTGTGACTAATAGTGTGAATATCTAGCAACATATCTCTTGCTGCAATTCCGTTGCACATCTCTCGATCTCCTAACGGAGATATCCTCAACACTTCCCTGCATGGAACAGGATTGAAATAAAGAGGGATAAAATAATGGAGGGGTTTCAAGTGCAGAAACACAGGAAGTGGCACACAAGTAATTACAGCTCTGTCCCTACCCCCCAATATGGCTTTCATCCTCAACCATTCATATGAATTAACAAATTATGTTTATTATGAGACTAAATAGTTTTGCCAATCAGCTTGAAGAGTTCTACCAGCTATTCCTATCCATCCGGTCCCTGCAACATTTGAACAATGGATGGATGGATGGATGGATGGATGGATGGATGGATGGATGGATGGATGGAGTGCCATCAACTTGTTAGGTGATATCTCTGTTGGGAGACAGCAGAGGGTGTGCAGCGGAGTATGCAGCTAGAAGAATGTTGCTAATATACACACAATTAGTATACCAGACACTGTTTAAGTAAAATAAAATAGCTTTTACTGAGGTTGTAAAAACTACTAAACTAAACTACTGCTCAACAAGCAGTGATGTTAAACGAGTCAAAAACAAAGTCTCAACAAATATCAAATATTGCTTACAGCCAGCAAACACAATCTTCCATCTTCTTCTTCAGTAATTCACAGTTCACGACACAATTCGGTTATCCAACAGCAAGTCCAGCAGAGAGAGAGATATGCGCTCTCCTGGCTTTCTCTTCTTGTTGGAGATAATTGCACTTCCTAATTGCACTCTAACATTCCAACATTCTTAAAGTTACAATGACCATATTTTCATTATGGTATTATATATTGTCTACCCAACTATAGGAGTCTACTCCTAACATAACTCATCATTTTACTCTTAAGTGACCACATCGATAGGGTCAGACTGGAAGATGTGTTCCTAACGCGGCCTTTCAGATCTTCCTCCTTCAAGAGGAATCTTATTTTTTTTTAAATTCATAATCTGATAATGTTGACAATCTGGAAATGTGCCACTTCTTTTTCTCCTCCTTTCCTCTTTCCTCTTCAGGATCGCCATGGAAACATACATCAGGCAGCGGCAGTTAATCATGGCCCCATTAATAACGTCTCACGTGATTGGAGAGAATGAGCCCCTCACATTGGTCTTCAACAAAGTGATTGCGGCCAAGGAAGTGAATCATAAAGGGCAAGGTACACACTGGAAAGATGGCTCCTGGAAGCATTGGAAAGAGGGGAGGGGAGGAGGGAGGGACATTCCTTTGAGGTGAAAACTCATTCATGGCTTCGGATGGTTCACTGGTCAAGGACATTGACGTGGGCTCCTTCCTGCACGATTGCTCAGAAAATCTTTCATCCATTTGATTCAGTTTTCCTGATGAATGGGGAGAGCCGCACAATTTTAGATGGCACACTGATGATGTGTAGATAACAAACTACAATAAAATTATGTTAGTGGGCACTTGCAAGAGGGGATGGAAGCATGGCCTGAAAGAAACAATGTTCTCAAAGGGAAAAAAAATGTGAAAAGAGATCCCTAAATCGATCCTGTTTGATATGAGCAAGAGGGACAACTTTTTTTTGCCACCAAATCCCCAAAAGTCTAAATAAAACACAGAGGAACCTACGTGGCTAGGTATGTTGCCATCCTGTAAAGTTCTACAGTTTAATGAAAAGAAGAACTAGGGGAGACATGATAGCAGTCTTCCGATATCTAAGGGGCTGCCGCAAAGAAGAGGAGTCAACTTATTTTCCAAGGCACCTGAGGGCAGAACAAGAAGCAATGGGTGGAAACTAATCAAGGAGAGAAGCAACTTAGAACTAAGGAGAAATTTCCTGACATTTACGTAGAACAATTAATCAGTGGAACAGCTTGCCTCCAGAAGTTGTGAATGCTCCAACACTGGAAGTCTTTAAGAAGATATTGGATATCCATTTGTGTGAAGTGGTGTAGAATTTCCTGCCTAAGCAGGGGATTGGACTAGGACCTCCAAGGTCCCTTCCAACTCTGTTATTCTATTCTATTCTATTCTATTTGAAGTTGGTGTATTTCTCTTATTGGTTCTCTTCTGTGCATGGATGATGCCATTTGCGATACGTAAGCACTTGAACTTTGAAAATCCTAAGAACAATCCTTAAGTACCAACCCCACTGGAGCCCTTTTCAAAGTAGGGGATTGAATTTATTGAGGAAGAGGAGAAAAGTTCAAATCATGTCCTGTGAAAATTGCCAGGTGCACATGAGCTGGAAAAGTCTTAAGCGCAACACTAATTTTTATAAAAACAGCCCCGATGGTTATTATGCCTCCCCCCCCCCAAAAAAAGTGGAAAAAAAGCCCTAGTAAAGAAAAAAAACATTTTGATTTTAATCTCCACTCACTTGGGAAAGTCACAATTCTCTTTCCTTATCAAATCTGCAGGGGTTGGCACTTTTTTCCAATAGCACTAATGCTGCTTTTTTTTAAAAAAAATATTTTTTTAATAAAACAAAAATACAGAAAGGAAAAACCCTCATTCTACATTGTATCTAATGTACTAATGCTGCTTTTTGTTCTATTCTTTGCTCTCTGTCCCCTGTTAGGCCTCTGGGTTTCTCTAAAACTGCTGCCTGGTGATTTAGCTCAAGTTCAGAAGGATTTTTCTCATCTCATTGACAGATCGACAGCTGTTGCCCGCAAAATGGGATTCCCAGAGATTATATTGCCTGGTGAGAAATTCAAGGGAAGACAAGAATGAGATTGCATCTTTTTTTTTTTAAAGAAATAATTGAGTCCAGATGTCTTCCAAATTGGGGTGGGTGGGGGGGGGGGCAATTCCTAGAGTAAAAAGTAAGCTTGTATTCCAATTTCCACGTTGGGCCAAATAGGGTTCTTATAATTCCCTATTTAAATTTGCAGGTGAAGTTCGGAATGATATCTACGTCACTCTGATGCACGGAGAGTTTGACAAAGGGAAGAAGAAGACTCCTAAGAATGTTGAGGTTACCATGTCTGTTCATGATGAAGATGGAAACATTTTAGAGGTAGGAAGGGGTTTGCCAGAATAGTAAGTTGGTGATAAACCAAAGAAATGAGTAGATGTCCTGTATCTCTCCCCAAAGTTGGGAACATTTTGGGATCTTCTTACCAATCCTTGGGACAAAGTCCTTAGAATGTGGGTTTTTTTTAGCAGGCCTGGGATCATCTGGTAACAGACACCCCATGCACTGGCTGCATCATGTATAATATTCTAATGCATTCCATCATGGAATGGAATGGAATGGAATAGAATAGAATAGAATAGAATAGAATAGAATAGTTGGAAGGGGCCTTGGAGGACTTCTACTCCAACCTCAGTTAGGAAACCCTACACCACTTCAGACAAATGGTTATCCAACATCTTCTTAAAAACTTAAAAGCGTTGGGGCATTCACAACTTCTGTTCCACTGATTAATTGTTCTCACTGTCAGGAATTTTCTCCTTAGTTCTAGGTTGCTTCTCTCCTTGATTAATTTCCATCCATTGCTTCTTGTCCTGCCTTCAGCTGCTTTGGAGAATAGGTTGATCCCCCTCTTCTTTGTTGTGACCCCTGAGATATTGGAATAGGGCTATCATGTCTCCCCTAGTCCTTCTTTTCATTAGGGTCTTGTGATATTTCCATTGATCTGTGTCTTGTAGAAAGTTTTCATTGCTGGCTTTATTATGTGCTGCCCAGAATCGCTTTGTAAATTGGACCCCCCAAAAAGAAAGAAATATTGTGCAGGAACTATTGCAAGTTGATGCTTTAACCCAGGGGTCCCCAACCTTTGCAACTTTAAGTCTGAAGGACTTAGCTGGCTGGAGAATTCTGGGAGCTGAAGTCCTTCAGACTTAAAGTTGCAAAGGTTGGGGACCCCTGCTTTAGTGTACATTACGTAGTTTGAAAGGACTTTTACAATTTGTGGAATAGTTTGGCCCCTCTTTGGAAGTTATTTGTTTTAGAGCTGGAAGGTTCTTTCTCCCGTCACTGATTAAGTCTCATTTTCTGTCATGTCTTCCTTTTGCTTTTTGTTTCCAATGTGCTCCAAAGAAAGCTATCCATCCAGGTGCTGGTTATGAAGGTATTTCAGAATACAAATCAGTCGTCTACTACCAAGTCAAGCAACCTTGCTGGTATGAAACTGTAAAGGTGAGATTATCTAATGGGAAATTGACTTGGTTTGGATACATCCTTATATTGCTGCAGGTGTGAGATATACCGTATTTTTCTGAGTATAAGACATACTTCCCAACTCCCCCCCCCAAAAGAGGGTGAAAATTTAGAAGCGTCTTATGCACCAAATGTAGCCCCACCCACCCGCCGGCCCCCACCTTTTGGCCTCCCAGAAATTTGCCTCCTTGCAGCAAACAGCAAACAGCCTGCTTCAGCACAGCTTGATTAGCACAAGCAGCTATTGTTGGCTGGATCGGCCTTCCGACCATCAGCTGTTTCAGGCTGCAGGAATTGTCATTGCCTATTGCCTCTTCCGCACAACCCACTTTTGCCCTCTGCGCACCCCCTTTTCTGCCCATTTCAATTCCCGCTTCCTGAAACGGGCAGAAAATGGGGCATGCAGAGGCCAAAGACAGGGCATGTGGAGGCTGATAATGGGGGCGCGGAGGTGAAAATAGACAATGGCAATCCCTACAGCCTGAAACAGCTGATCATAGGGAAGCTGAGCCAACCAACAATCAGCTGCTTGTGTTAATCAGGCTGTGCTGAAATTGAAACACGCTGTTTGCTGTTTGCTGCAAGGAGGCAAATTGCTTGGTTGGAAGGGATCTTGGAGGTCTTTGAATCTATCCCCTGGCCACGGTAGATCATATATTTTATTTTCAGTATACCATGTTAGAAGTATACCAAACTTCTGGTAGTAGACTTGAAGGGAAGCAACTAAATCCCCCCAAAAAATCTAAATTCATATTTATGCATAATAAAATACTTTGCCAAGAAAATTTAAACAAATCAACCTGTAGCGAATTTGTGCCCACCTAAATGTATGGGATCTTTTAAAATATGCTTTATGTAGGTCGCTAAGATTTTTTTTTAAGTGACTGAGGTTTTTTCTACTGGGGTAAGATTAATTTTCCTTAAGTTGGTCTTCTGTTTATATCCCATAACTTTTATATAATGGGGGGGGGGGAGTATGTCCTGAATTCCTGATGTTAAACAGACTATGACTAAAGAAATGCTTATGGTCAAGTCAACTTTGCTATCTTATTTTATTTTTGTTTAAAAAGTTGGAAATCACATCTTGCATTTAAGCAGAATGGCTTCAGGTTGCTGTAAATCACTAATATCTAGAGAACAATCTCCCACAAATCTTGTCAAGTTTTTAGCAGGCAATTTAAAATGTGCTACAGTCAGTTTTAAAAGTTCCAAGGAAAATTAGGCAAGTATTTTAATGAAGGAATTAATTGAAATTCCATAGCTGAAAACCTAGGCTAGGGGGTTGGGAGAGTGAGGAATTGGGTTTTTTTATGATAAGGATCTAAGAAATTTGGTTTTTCTAGTCAGTGTAGGAACACCTATCCTTCATTCATGCAAAGTAGTTACCTTGAATACTGCATGCATAGCCTTTAGGAGGTTTATAGAGTACTCCTGGGGGCTGGGGGGCAAAAATAAGCAAATAACGACCTGTTTTTCATTCATTTCTGCCCTCCCCAGCCCCCAGGAGCTCTCTGAAAGCCTCCTACAGGCTCTGCATGGCCATTTTGGCAAAGGGGGCCGGGTTTTGGGAGCCAAAAAATCCTGTATTCAGTGTATAAGACGCACCAAGATTTTCAGCCTCTTTTTTGAGGGAAAAAGGTGCGTCTTATACTCTGAAAAATACGGTAGGTTTAAAAACAGTTTCTATCCTTGGGCTGTTAGACTCTTAAACACAACCACAATCACTCCACACACACCCGGAAATGTATGACTAATTTTTCTTTTTCCTTCTTTTTCTTTTCCTAATTACTTGCATAGGGATTATTCTTTATACTATTTACGTTGTTTGTATCTGTTGTCATGGATTGCACCAGTGAGGCTAAAACCTTCAATTTCATTGTATCCATGATATACAAGGACAATAAAGGCTATACTTACACTATCAAATAAACGGGGAAAAGAGAGGGGAAAATTGTTTAACTCAGATGCATCTGAATTCTACACATTTTACTATTCACAACGCTTGTTACTGCTCATCATTTCTACAAAACTATTACTTATTTTCTTAATCACATGCAGGTCTCCATAGAAATAAAAGAGGTTGGCCGCTACCATTTAAGGTTTACTTTTCGTCACCGTTCATCACAGGAATGTAAGCATGAAAGAAGGACAATATCTTTTTGGTTTAGAAGCACAAAAAGGGGTTGGAGGAAAAGCAAAAGGAAAGAATAGATTGCGGACTTTGGATTATTCTTCACCTTTCCACCCCAAATTGAACCATTTGTTTGCAAATGTCTACGGAGGTTATCAGTCATCCAGGTCATGGTTGTCTCAAAGGTCCCTTTCCAAAAAGCAACTGCACTTTCTCGATTTGTTTTTCCTTGAAAACGTTTCGGTTCTCATCCAAGGAGCTTCTTCAGTTCTGAGAATTGAAGAAGCTTCTTGGCAGAGAGGTTTTCAAGGTGGCAAAAAAGCAAGGAAGTCCCGTTGCCTTTTGGAAAAGCACCTTTGGAAATGTCATTGACAAAGAAACTCTTTATTTAATGCAAGCAACCATCAACCTAATTCAGCTCCCTGTAGGTGTGCACAACATTGTTAAATCCTGAGATGATGTCAGCACATCTTTAAAAAGCAAAGCAAATCACGTTGTATCTCAATTTTGATTAAAAAAAAGAAAATTAAAAATTCCAAATAACTTATGGTGTGAAGTTGCATTTGGCTGTTCTCTTTGAAATCTCTCAAATCAGCTAACAGCTCCAAAGATGCTCACCCTATTTTTTATCAAAACTCTCTTCGAATAGACAGATGACAGCATAAACCTTTTCAATTTTGACATGTAACTTGCAAACACCTTTCCTTGATGCAATAGTATTATCCACACAAGGGAGAGGTATTTAGAGGTTCCCATCAGAAAAAGCAATAATCCAGGGAGGTGAGGATGTCCTCTAGCCACAGTTGCCACTCTGAACTCCTGCACAAAAGGAAAAATCGAAATTAAATAAATAAAAGGAATCCCTGTGGATTTTACCCCACTAATCATTGCTGGCTTTATTGGGTGGTGCTCATCTCTGTTTCAAGGCCATTGAGCCAGCACTGTCTGAAGACATTTCCACAGTCAAGTGTCCAGCATGACATCACAGAGCACTGTAAGCTTCTCACCAAAGTGGTACCTGTTTATCTACTTGCATTTGCATGCTTTCGAACTGCCAGGTTGGCAGAGGCTGGGGCAAGGATGGGAGACCACCCTAATGCATGGCACTCAGGTCTAGAACCTGGGTTCCCGGGTTTCCATCCAACAACCCAGCATCTTAACCATTGAGCCACTGCGCTTCCCCCCGCCCCCCTAAATTAAATAAATACAGGTGTGTAAATGTTTATGATGGGTTTTGCAATGGGACAGTGCAAAAGCATTTTAGAAATTACCTAAGCAGCAGCAGACTACAATGGGGTTTTGTAGCTTCATGTAAATCAGAGGTCTCATTCTCGCGGCCCGCAGGCCAATTGTGGCCCGCAGGATGGTATCTTGTGGCCCCCACCGTGATATGAAAGTATAATATTAGTATTAATATTAGTATTAATATTAATATAAGGAATCCCTTATGCGGCCCAGCCTCACCCAGACTCTGTCTCCAGCAGCCCCCAGGTAAATTGAGTTTGAGACCCCTGAAGTAGATGAAGATAGAATCCTCACTGCTGCCCTAATGCCTTTTGTACAGGAGAAAATATCTGCCGTAAGATTTCTGGGTGCATCATGCAGTGGGGGGAAAAAAGCACTAGCGGGAGATTTCTACTGATGTTTGTTTCTCTGCAGCAAGAGATAAATCCGAACGGGCTTTTGGGATGGCCTTCCTGAAGCTGATGAATGTAGATGGTACCACTCTGCAGGATGGCAGGCATAATTTAGTAGTGTACAAGGTATGGTTCTCTTTATTTTCTTTCTTTCTTTGCTTGCTTATTTTAGAAGATCTTGATTCTTTGATCCATTCAAGTCTCTTTGTGAGAGACAGGCTGCCTACAAAATAGCCAACACCTAGACTGCTGGTGTCCTCTCCGTTTAAGACCTGTTCTTGGCTAGCCCAGCAATGTATGGCTATAACAGTTGAGCACTCAGGCAGCTGGGGGTGATAGTGTTGGAGCGATTGTGTTAGTGTTTGAAAGAGTGGGAAGTGTAAAACAGTCTGACCCAGCCTAAAAGGAGAGAGAGAGAGAGAGAGAGAGAGAGAGAGAGAGAGAGAGAGAGAGAGAGAGAGAGAGAGAGAGAGAGAGGGAGGTTTTATTTCAGTAGGACTGAAAGCAGTAGGACCTCATAAGAAATAGAAGTTGGAAGAGCTGTAGGTGATGATGGAGTAGGACTGGGGAGAAAATGAAGTAATGAGCAATGTGTACTAGCCTTGAATGCTTGTGTGTCTGTTGTATAGAGCATATATTATTGTGTTTTTTCCCTTGAGTTTCAGAGTTGGGTACACGTAACTGACTTGGGTATTTATAAAAGAAGCCTTGATATTCTTTCTTACATTATCCTTCCTTTAAAAAATAGCAATAACCAACTTATATACTGCTTCATAGTTCTTTACAGCCCACTCACTCTAAGTGGTTTACAGAGTCAGCATTTTGTCCCCCAACAATCTGGGTCCTCATTTTACCCACCTCAGAAGGATGGAAGGCTAAAAAAAAACCTTAAACTGAGTAGAGTTGAACTCCTGCAAGTGAGCAGTGAGTTAGCTGACAATTATGCAATCCATCCACTGTGCCACCATGGCTCTTGCAGTTGATGCTGGACTATTAATGGTTAATAATCAATACTATTAGAGTTTTGGCAGTGTGACTATTATTATGAGATAAACCCAGGAGAAAAACAAAGCACACAGCACATAGAGCCTTTAGACAATTAATAGTGGTTTATATATACATATATGTAGACGTACACATTGGTAGATAAATCCCTTACCACTCAGCTAGGGACACAAGGAGAGAAATGAGATACAAGATGAGAGAGAGAAATGCCCTCTAATGGGCATATATATATATAGAGAGACACCTCTTAAAAAAGGTAAATGCCTTGTGTGGACCTCATCAGAGTCTTTTTTTTTAATGCAAAAAAGGTTTTTTTGGTTTTAACAATTTTTTTACAGGGAAAAGGTATATAGGGTGTTTTTAAAGAAATGTCTGTATATATTTATTGTTTTTTATTCTTCCTGTGCACCGCCCCGAGTCCCTATGGGGAGAGGGAGCGGTTTACAAATATTAAATATTATTATTATTATTATTAAAAGAACATTTTAGAGGCATCCATATCGGAGGTGCAGGCCGCCTCCAAGGCTTCATACAAAGATTAATTATTTTTCTATTTAAGGTGGCAGGAGTTACATATGTATCATTTCATAAAATTCATGCATTCAATAAATTGTTTCTACAAAACATCCGAAAGAAAAAGTTACAGTATATTAAAGGAAATCATTTTTGTAATCTGAGTCTTGTAAATATTGTATCCTCATCCTCCCTCCCACCAGTGGGTGGTGCCATGGCCCCTCCCGTTCCCCCATTTTCTTCCTCCAGGATTGAGGCATATTATTTTTTTGAAAAAGAAAAAGGCTTGCGACTCTTCAATTGTTTTAATTTTTACTCTCCCCCCCCTCCCAGAGCACCAACATTCCTTCAGACATCAACCATCTGTCGCAGATCCCATTTTTATATAGTAATTTTTTTTCCAATAAGAAGGAATAATTCTTATTGTCTGGTATATTTTCCGAGACCTGTTTCAGACTGGCAAGTTCTTTCAGCTCATATATCAATAAACTATTGCGCCGTGCTCTCGGGGTCTCTTCCCTTGTCAGCCCTCTTACATGTTTAATATATATCTCTCTGGATACATCATTTGTTCTGGCATATGCTAAATTGTTAGGCATTCTTTCGACCTCATCAGAGTCTTAAAGAGGCTATGCCTGTATTGCTGAATTGTATTGCATTGCATCAGCTTACAGCCTTACATCAGCTGGCAGTTATTAAATCCTCATCACCTGACAAATGCTTAATAATTAATGCCATTTTTGATGTCTCTTGTTTCCTGTTGTCAGGGTGAGAACAAAAAAATGGAAGATGCTAAGTTTTACTTGACGCATCCCAGCACAAAGTTGGAAGTGGAAGACAGAGATGGAGTTGCATCCAAGCAACACACGGCCAATTTTACTCTGAACAAAGATAGCACCAAGGACAGCTTTCAGATTGCAACACTCATCTGCTCGACAAAACTAACACAAAACGGTAGGTTCAGCTGTGGGGAAATTGGAAAAGTGGTAGGCAAGTTGTGATGGGACATCTTGAACGATCCCATGAAACAGCTATAACATAATTGCTCTCTGTGTTTTCTGTAATTCTGGCCATATGTGTTTCGAAGCGGTGACCACTACTACTCTTTGTGGCAGCTAAGTTCATTTTTAGTGTTGTGCTGTGCAAAGATCTACTTTTTGTTAGTCTGAAATATTATATGACAGAGATGGCAGTGCGTGCGCGCAACCCAGAAGAGGAGCTGCCCAGGGGGCATGCGTGCTGAAAAATGAATTTCTGGGAGGGAATGGAGATTTTGCAGTACCCTTCCCCCAGGAGTGGGGAGGGAATAGGGATTTTGCAATACCCTTCCCCTGCCACACCCACCAAGTCACACCATGCCTACTAAGCCATGCCCATAGAACTGGTAGTAAAAAAAGTTGAATCCCACCACTGGTTTCGCTTCTCATCCAAGAAGCTTCTTCAGTTCTGAAGCTCACCTTTCGAACACCTTTGGGAGAACTATGACCTGGATGACTGAGAATCTCCATAGATGCTTAGCAATCCAAAGTGGTGATTCTCAGAAATTCTAGTTTACAGCACTAAAGTTTGTGTCTCTTTTCCAAAAATGCTGTTCAATACCGTGTTTCCCCGAAAATAAGTCAGGGTCTTATTTTCTTTTGAACTCCGAAATAAGCGCTTGGCCTTATTTTCAGGGAGGTCTTATTATTTTTTGAGGTGCAGGAGGTGGCGAGCATGGTCACCTCAGGGTTGCTGCTGTGGTGCAATATTTTCAGGGAGGACTTATTTTCGGGGGAGAGCTTATTTTAGCGCATGTGCTCAAAAGCCCAATTGGGCTTATTATCTGGGGAGGTCTTATTTTCAGAACAAGTCAAAACAAGTCTCATGTGGGTACTTCTTCTTAAATAAGACCATTGCTGCTCCGATACCTGTTCTTTATTGTGGTCTGACATTTGCTACTTTGCCTTTGCCAGTTGACTTGCTAGGATTGTTGAATTGGCGTTCAAACTCTCAGAATATAGGACACAACCTAAAGAAGCTGATGGACGTAGAAGGAGGAGAAATTGTTAAGGTACAAAGGGGCCACATGGGAGCAAACCTTTGGGTTGGATAAGTCTTTAAGGACCGGGGTCCCATTTAATATATTTTGGGAGAGCAAGATGAAACAAAGTAAATTGTAGTATTTTTCTTAACTAAACCTATTTTCATCCCACAATTTTTTCTATGTTACTCATATCAACATTTTTTTTTTAGTATTGATGTGATATTTCTCTAGTATCAATCACAACTGAAAAAAAAAAGGCAAGGAACAATACTCTTGAGCTCGTTAATAAAATTGATTAGAAAAAAAAATTGAAGAGGTAAGCAAGAATTCCAGCAGGTCACTTAAATCTTTTCTTCGTCTTCAACTCCCTTCTTATTCTTTCTTCTAGTTTCTACAAGATACACTCGATGCACTTTTCAGTATAATGATGGAGATGTCTGACAATGAATCCTACGATTTTCTTGTATTTGATGCATTGGTAAGTTTTCCGTCTATCTGGATGCCCCTCATCATGTCTTTATTAACCAGCAGTAGCCTAGTGTCAATTCAGACATTTGACCTCATCACTTTCCCTCTCATCTTCTATATTAAGTGTTTGCTTTAAACAAGTGCTCTATTGATGTCTTTCATTGATAGAGACTCAAGGGCCCTATCCATCAGACCTTTCCCTAATTTTAGGCCATTAAAACAACTGTGCCATTAAAACAAACAAACTGAGATTGAATTGATAGGAAGAGTGATTAGGCCAAAGTTACTCATTGAGAATCAATGAGGCTTGACTCTGGAGCTCATTTGTTCAAATCCAGTATCCCAGCCACTCCATACACTGCCCATCGTCTTATTCTCAACAACTTTAAGATATGTGGACTTCAACTCCCAGAATTTCCTAACTAGCATGGTTGAGATCTATGAGAGAAAGATGTATTTATTTGATCCCATCTATAAATGTTTCTGCAACTCAGATAAACAATTAAGAGACAGTGATGGTATTCAGCCAGTTCGAACCGGTTCAGGCAAACTGGTAGTGGCAACCTGCAGGTGAGCGGTGCTATGCCATCCTATTTAGCCACGTTTTCTAAGCCATGCACATGTGTGCAAGCCACAAAGCACATGAACGGAAGACCACGTGCATGCGTGGAAGGTGCGTGTGTTTGCATATGCTCATATTTTTGATGTGCTGCAAACCGGTGGTAAAATTATTGGAAACCCATCTCTGCTTTAGTATTATGAATATTTGAATCATCTATCAGTCATTTGACGATCACTAACTGTTCTGACTTCCTCCCTTCACAAGATAATTAACTGGACGGACTGCTACTTGGCAGCTTGCCTGAACTAACCTGAACTAGACTGAAAGATTACACGACACAATTCTCCGACTCTGTAGCTTCTCTGTTGTTTCCTGCAAACCTACTCTTCACAGAGGATTTCTTTTAAAGCCTCTTGGGAAGGGCCAGGCAATTAGGCAGCTGATACTGATTATCTCCGATCGTGTCGTTCTGCTAATTGCCTCCTCTCAATCCTTAGCCTGACAGCCGGGACAAACTGGGTTTCCTCCTCTAGAGCCGACTCATAGGACTCCTCACTAGAGGAATCCATCAGCAGCTCATCAGGAGCCGGCTGGGCCACAACACTAACATATTAGGAACTTGTGCTTTCTTGAGCTACAGTATAGGGCCATTCAGGACCATTCTCATCTGTGAAAACAAACTGGTAATTTCGATTCAATTGGACATGTTCTCTCTTTCAGTCCAACGCATCTCATAGGACTGTGAGAACAAACTAAGTAAAATTCCCATATGCTGCCTTGAGCCCCTGGAGAAAAGGTGGGATATAAAATCTAGATGATGATAATGATGATGATAAGGATGATGGTGATAAAAGTGTAATTTAAAAAGTGGATAGATTATGCTCTCAAAGAGTATTACTGGGAAAGGGGGATAGCTCACCACTTCTGTAATGCTCACACTTGGTATTGTGCAACCACACAAACATTTTATTCCCCTAACGTTTAGGCACGAGAACTATGCCTCAAAACACATAGTGCAACAAGTTAAGGCAGCTCTCTCTTTGCACACTGGATTTCTGAGTGTTACTATTGCTCAGGGCACAAATACAGAGTTTCAGCAACCCCTAGATAATCCTGAATCCAGCTGCTTCAAGCAGTTCAGAAAGGATAAAGCCCTTTGTCCTTGGCACTGAGAGAAAAGAAACCGAAATCAAATATAGCGTAGCTGTTTTGCTGGGTGAAATCATTTATGAATTCTATTTGTCTTTTCTTTTTGTAATTAGGTATTTATTATTTCCCTGATTGGAGATATCAAGTTTCAGCATTTCAATCCTGTACTGGAAACTTACATTTATAAACACTTTAGCGCCACCTTGGCCTACGTGTAAGTATAGTGTTTCATGAATGGCTATATTTTGGACCCCAGCAAGAGTCATTTAGTGCTTACCATTCTTTCAGCCTCTTGATGAATAAGTTAAAATGTTCTTACATGTGAAGGTTCTGTTACAAATGCATTCACACTGAATGCAGAGTAATCTTACTTATGGTGAGCAAACCAAGTTTGTGTGGGGCCCGCCAGCAGCCAGTGGAGCTGGCAGCCGGTTTGGACAGAGATTGGGGAGGAACCTGGGCCAGCCCTGGAGTCTGGGGAAGGCTCTTAGGAGGGCTCTGTGTCAGAGGCAGAGAGGGGGCCAGGGCCGTATGCCAGTTATCAGCTGCCTTCAGAGTCAGACATCAGTGAGGCCGACAAATAGCTGGAGCCTGTTCCCAGTGTGTGCATGCACAGAGTTGCCAGACGAAGGGAACAGCTAAAGAACAGGGGTCGACTTGGGAGTAAGGCCACAGGTGGACGATGAATGGCCCCTCCCAGAGGAAATAAAAGAGGAGAGAAAGGGGAAGTGGAGTTTGCAGGGGACAATTAGTTCAATTAATTGGTTTGAGACTCTCCAAGTCTCCTTGCCAAGTTTTGCAGATATCGGCCTGGCAGCTCTCCAAGCCAGATAAGGTCTGTGACTGTAAATCCTCATTTGAAAGACTTTGTTGGATGTGAATGAGAAGAATTCACTGTAAATTATTAAAAAGGTTTTTTGTTGGGACAAGGAGTTTGCTTCATGCTCTTCGGAAGCCTCGGTCAGAATAGCAGTGTGCAGCAGCTGCCAAAAAAGCCAACACAGTTCTAGGCTGCATAATCAGAGGGATAGAATCTAGATCACGTGAAGTGTTAATGCCACTGTATAGTGCCTTGTAAGGCCACACTTGGAATACTGCATACAGTTTTGGTCACCACGATGTAGAAAAGACGTGGAGACTCTGGAAAGAGTGCAGAGAAGAGCAACCAAGATGATTAGGGGACTGGAGACTAAAACATATGAAGAACGGTTGCAGGAGCTGGGTATATCTAGTTTGATGAAGAGAAGGACCAGGGGAGACATGATAGCAGTGTTCCAATGTCTCAGAGGGTGCCACAAAGAAGAAGGAGTCAAACTATTCTCCAAGGCACCTGGAGGCAGGACAAGAAGCAATGGGTGGAAACTAATCAAGGAGAGAAGCAACTTAGAACTAAGGAGAAATTTCCTGACAGTTAGAACAATTAACCTCTGAAACAGCTTGCCTCCAGAAGTTGTGAATGCCCCAACCCTGGAAGTCTTTAAGAAGATGTTAGATAGCCATTTGTCTGAAATGGTATAAGGTTCCTGCCCACGCAGGGGGTTGGACTAGAAGACCTACAAGGTCCCTTCCAACTCTGCTATTGTATTGTATTGTATAGAATAGTTTGTTCAAATTCCTCTGATCCTTGTATCCCCCCACTTTGAATGCCCTTTGGGATGGAAAGGTAAGAGAATAAACCCCAGAAGTAAAGAGGGGGCATAAGTGCAAGGATTGCTTTGCAACACCCTTCCTTTGCACCTTCTTGAAGACTTGCGCCCAGGGAATAATTTCTAAGGCACTCCCAATAAAGCTTGATGGTCCCTCTGCCAAATAAATATTTGTTGATGTTCTAGTTTAAAGGTGTCAAACTGGCAGTCCATGCACCGGTGTGTCATGCACAGGCCACACACTCCCCGTCTCTGTGAAGGCAAAAAAAGTTGCAATACATAACATGACATCTACGTGATCCAGCGAGTTTGACACCCATGTTGTAGTTTGAGTTCCACATGCTGACTTACCTGCCCGATGAGAAAGATGCTATTATTCACCTGTAACCTATCTAGTCTTGTAGGCAATAGGGATCCAGGGTAGTACCAAGGAGATGAAGAAGAAGGACCCAAGTTCTGACGATGAATTTATAATTTCCCTTTGTCTTTCTCTCTTTCTCATTAGGAAACTCACCAAGGTTCTGAATTTCTATGTTGGAAATGCAGATGATTCTACCAAGACAGATTTGCTGTTTGCTGCTCTGAAAGCTTTGAAATACCTCTTCAGGTTCATAGTACAATCAAGAGTTCTTTACTTAGGGTAAGTGAAAAAACAACAACAGCCCAACAGACTCCATTCAAATGCTTCCTTTCAGCTACAAGGCAACCATTATTAATTTGGATAAAAAGCTAAAAAAGATAAAGGTTTCCCCTGTCCAGTCATGTGTGACTCTTAAGAGGTAGTGCTGATCTCCATTTCCTAGTTAAGGGAGCCAGCTTTGTCTGAAGACGTTTCCATGGTCATTTGGTCAGTATGACTATATGCTGTGGCTCACCAAATGCTATTACATTCTCACCAAAGTGCTAGCTATTTATCTACTCGCATTTGCATGCTTTCAAATTGCTACCTGTTTCCCCAAAAATAAGACCTACCCGGATAATAACCTCCAATTGGGCTTTTGAGTGCATGCACTAAAATAAGCCCTCCCCAAAAAATATTGCAACATGGCAGCAGCCATGAGGTGACCGCGCTCGCCGCCTCTTGCACCTCAAAAATAATAAGACCTCCCTGAAAATAATAAGGCCAAGTGCTTATTTTAGGGGTCAAAAGAAAATAAGACCCTGTCTTATTTTTGGGGAGACACGGGTAGATGGGCAAAACTAGGGCAAGAATGGGAGCTCACCCTGTCATGGGGTGCTTGGGTCTCAAATGGACAACCTTCTGGTTGACAAGCCCACAATGTTAACTGCTTTGTGACACCTCCTCCCTATTAATTTAGATGTTCTGACGATATTATTTAAATGGAGAAATGCACACTGCATCCAAAAAGAATTTTATGCCAAATTTGATTTTACCACTCAATTTAACAACTTTTGTTGTTACTGCCATTGCTTTGGGGTCTGAAATTAGGCTTAACAGTGATGATTACAGTCAATGGCATGGGGCCTAGTTATGTGCGAGACCGTCTCTTGCCTCATACATCCCTTCGACCGGTTCGCTCCCAGAGAGAGGGCCTTCTCCGGGTGCCGTCGGCCGGGCAATGCCGGTTGGCGACCCCCAGGGGAAGGGCCTTCTCTGTGGCGGGCCCAGCCCTCTGGAACGACCTTCCCACCGAACTCAGGACCATCTCGGACCTCCGCCTCTTCCGCCAGTGGCTGAAGACACACCTATTCCATCTAGCCGGCCTGGCCTAGTCCCTGAGCCCATTGTATATAGACTGCGTTAAATTAATTTGGGTGAGGTTTTAATTAGGGGTTTTTATTAATTTTTAGCACAGGGCTTATTACATTTAATTAGTTTTATTGCGGCATATTTTGTCTATTTATATTGTTTTAATTTCCTGTGCACCGCCCTGAGTCCCTTCGGGGAGATAGGCTGCGGTATATAAATCCAATAAAATCAAAATCAAATCAAACAATTGAGAGATATAGAAAACACAGGATGGTTCAGCATGAATTGAGGTGGTGTGCGGGCCAATCCTATCATTAATTTGCTTGACAAATGGCTGCTTGAGCCATGTGACATTGGCCATTGTTGAAAGGGAAGGATATTATTTAATGTATGGTCATTGAATTGTTACAGCTGCAGAGACTGAGGAGGTACTTTAGGTATTATTTTCATGTCTTCAAATTCTCATCGCTTTCAGCCTCAAGACTCTGGCAACTAAAATAAATGAGCAGTGCAAAAATAAATAGATGTGAGCTGCAAGTTGATATTCTTACTCTTTAATTTATAAATTAGATAAAGGGATTTGATACACTGTTGTGGCCCAGCCGGCTCCGGATGAACTGCTGATGGACTATGAGTCTGCCCTGGAGGAGGAGGGAGACCTTGAGGAAGCAGAGAGTCTAGTTGGCCACCAGGAGGTGCCTGGGTCATGGAGCAGTGGGGAGGATCAGGGGCAATTTGTCCCTAATGCTAGATTATGCAGGGCTGAGAAAAGGAGGTAACAGTTACGTAAGAGGCAAGCTCGGAGGCCCTGAATTGGCCTCAGCTGGTTGATGAGTGGCCCCTCTCAAGAGAGCTTATAGGGAAGGCTTTGGGGAGGGGTCATTTGCAGGGAACAACGTTGATAACTCCTCCTTGGAAATTCTGGTCAGTCGCATCTGTAATTCTCTGTTTGTCTCTGTTACATGAGTCCGGTCTCGCAGCCAAGGAGATAGTGGCAAGCAGCCAAACTCGTGTGTGTGTGTGTGTGTGTGTGTGTGTGTGTGTGTGTGTGTGTGTCCATCTGTGGGGGCAGAACATACACTGTCTTTATATCAGCATAATTTCCCAAAACATGATTAGAATAGGGTCAAATCAGATACGGAAAGAAGCCAGAAAAAGAAGAATCAAGATCAAAATTAGACCAGATTCACCTGAAATCTACAAAGGAGGGGGGACACCCACTCATGCACCCCCAATCCGCTTAGTGCATCCCTGTGAAAAAGGCAATTGAACCGCAGTTTGGATGTTAGTAGTTGCCCTAATCTAAATCCCATTCTCTAATGTGACCCAAAGTGGCTCAATGGCTAAGATGCTGAGCTTGTCGATCAGAAAGGTTGGGGGTTCGAATCCCTAGTGCCGCATAAGGGAGTGAGCTCCCATTACTTGTCCCAACTAACAGTTCAAAAGCATGTTAAAAAATACAAGTAGAAAAATAGGAACCACGCTTGGTGGGAAGGTCACAGTGTTCCGTGCGCCTCTCCATTTAGTCATGCTGGCCACATGACCACAGAGATGTCTTCAGATAGCGCTGGCTCTTTGGCTTTGAAACGGAGATGAGCACCGCCCCCTAGAGTCGGGAACGACTCGCACATACATGCAAAGGGAACTTTTATCTTCAATGCAACCCAGACTTCAGCTTATGCAGCCTGCCCTATTCTCCCAGCTTCACTTACACTGAGAAATGTTTAAACCTCTGCTGGTAAAGGGGTCAAAAGGAATTTCAAAAGCCATGGCCTGCCTACTTTCCTTACCTTTTTTTTTTTGCAGATTTTATGGCAAAAGTGAAGATGGGGATGAGTTTAACAATGCCATTCGCAAGCTATTCCTCTCCTTTAACGTCCTCATGGATCGACCGCTTGAAGAAGCCGTCAAAATCAAGGTGGGTTCAATCCACTTGTCTGACTTTATTGTGGCAGGGACAGCTCTTCTCTTGGAGGGAGAAGGAAAGGGGGAACTGCTTCAGGCTGAAGGTTAGGATGCATGGAAAAAGAGAGCCCACGTCTTCCCCTGTTGTTTTGCTTGGATCTACTCGGAACAGCCATTCCACCACAATTAAGACACATGGGTCTCTGTAGCCTCTTAACGACAGAGTCCATTGTTCCACACTCTGAAGGGATCTTCAGAGGAACACTAATGGAGCATAGGTATAGATCTTAATTTTAGAAGCAGACCCATAGTACCATATTTTTTGGAGTATAAGACGCTTGGAGTGTAAGATGCTCCTTAGTTTTGGGGGAGGAAAACAAGGGGAAAAAATTCTGCCTCTGTCTACCAGCATCCATTGCTATTCATCTGGCTAGCATCCTTGCAGCAAACAGCCTGCTTAGCTTTGGCACATTATCGCAGCCTGATTCAGCATGAGCAGCTGATTGAAGGGTGGACAAGCCTCCCGGAATACCCCAAACAGCTGTTCCAGGCTATATAGGAATTGCCACACACCATCACCGCCTCTGTGCCTCGCGTTTTTGACTTCTGCATATGTTGTGTTGCGCCCCCTATTGAGGGAACGCGGTACTACAGAAGGTGGGCAGCTCGACTCCGGTGAAAGAGAAAATGAATACCAAAACGTGGAGGGGTTTTCTCAGGATGAGCGCGCCGACTAGCTCGGTGTGGGCCCTTTTATTAGGTACAAAAGTGAAACTTACCTTCTAGTATAGTTTGATTGGTTCATACAGTTGCTTGGTAAAATATGCTTAGTCAGGATACAGTTGTTTGGTGAAACGCATACAATAGCCTGGGAAAATACATTCAGCTATCTAGCAAAATACATTTAGTTACATTTTGTGTATTGCTTGGTATATTGGATACGTGCTAAAAGAATTGGGTGATGGTACACACTAGCCTTTGTTAGCCTTTGTCAGGCGAGATGACGTGTGCTTCCTAGGTTCAGGGTTCATTCAGTGGCCTAACAATGGTTTAAAGCTTATTAAGGTAAAATCTACTTAATTAAAACCTACTGAACTGCCAAAACCTGGAATGATAATCGCAACATGCATATTGTGTATTTGGGTGATTCCAGGGGGCGGGGATTGCTGCCACCGCTGATCCCTGCTGCCTGGAACTGCTAGAAAAAAATGACGTGTGGAGGCAAAAAACTGGGTGTGCGAAGGATGAAAACATGATACGCAGAGACCAAAAACGCAATGCAAAGAGGCTGAAAATGTAATGGAGGGAGGCCGAAAACGCGATCCATGGAGGTGGTGATCGGCGGCAATGTGCTGTGGCGATCGTTGCAGCCTGGAATGGGTCTAAAACGGAGTATTCAGAGGCCAGAAATGTGACGCATTTAAGCCGAAAACACGAGGCACAGCAGCAGCAATGCGCTGTGGCAATCCCCACAGGCTGGAACAGGTCTAAAACAGCATGTGGAGGCTGAAAACACAACACACCGAGGCCAAAAACAGGCAAAAGGTGGAGGCCGGCAGGTGGGCTGGGCTACATTTGGTGTATAAGATGCACCCAAATGTTTACCCTCTTTGTGTGTGTGTGTGTGTGTGTGTGTGTGTGTGTGTGTGTGTGTGTCTTATTACTCCAAAAAATACGATATGCAAGACCCATAGCCTGAATTCCTACCCTTGATCTAATTCATTCTTACAGCCTTCTCCATCCATGGACATCTCCAACATGTTGGGCTTACCAGTCTCAGAATTCTCAGTTGGTAGGACCATACATCCCTTCGACCGACTCGCTCCCAGGGAGAGGGTCTTCTCCGGGTGCCGTCGACCGGACAATGCCGGTTGGCGGCTCCCAGGGGAAGGGCCTTCTCTGTGGTGGGCCCTACCCTCTGGAATGGCCTACCTCCCGACCTCCGTTCCATCACAGACCTCCGCTTGTTTCGCCGGCACCTAAAAACTTATTATTTTCATCTGGCCGGCCTAGCATGATCTACTCCACACCCATTATTTTATAACAAATCAAAATTGGAATTTGGGTTTTAAATTTAAACTTATTTTAAGCAGGGTATTGATTTAATTTCGTTATTATTTAATAATATTTTGTATTTATGTATAATTGATTTTAAATCTCTGTTCACCACCCCGAGTCCCTTTGTGGTGAGATGGGTGCGGGTTATAAATGTGAAAAAAAAAATACTGCTGGAAGTTCTGAGGGTTGAGGTTCTAAAGTATTTCAGGGCACTGGGTTCAGAGAGCCAGGTCCAGAGTTTTACAACATAGGAGCCTTTTGAGTTCATAGAATTCTCATCAGGGTCTACATGGCAGAAAAGTCCACACGTCTAAAGAATCCTTTCTTGGAGAAGGATTAAGTTTTTTAGAATGGAGATCTCAATCTTAATTTGCTTTCTTTTTGCCTGTTCCAGGGGGCTGCCTTGAAGTATTTGCCAAGCATTATTAATGATGTCAAACTAGTCTTTGATCCAGTGGAACTCAGGTACTGTATTTCCCACCCTTCATCGATGACAAGTAGATATCAAATTGATTGAATGAGTTGCTGCAAAAAGCTCACAATTAACAGTTGTGCCGTACTGTAATTTTCTTTTCTTATTGGAGGGGGAAGGGCACAACGTTTTGGAAATGGGAAGATGAAATTCAGTCAGGATGTTTGATTAAGGAATCCCTATGGGCAAGGGCATCCATGGGGAAGAGGAGACAAAGAGAAACCAATGACAAGTGTACCATGACATCACTGTTTAAAGCTGTGATGGTAAACCTATGACATGTGCCACAGGTGGCATGCGGAGCCATCTCTGCGGGCACGCCAACCGTTGCCCAAACTCAGCTCCATTGTATATGCATGCACGTCGCCCGCCAGCCAGCTGGTCTTCTGGTCTCTGCTATGCATGTGGAGGGGTTGGGGTGCATGTAGGAGATGTGCATGTGCATGCACGGGGGGGTGTGGCGCATGCGCAGGGCACACTTGCATTGCATTTTGGGGCCTTGCACAGTGCCCCCGCATCCTGATTTGGCTTCCAGGTTGGTACAGGAGGCCTCCCAGGCCCAAAACGGGGTGTAGGGGGACTTCGTGCAGCACCCCCGCGCCCCATTTTGGGCCTTGAAAGCCTCCTGCAGCAACCTGGAAGCCAGAAATGGGCGAGCGGGGATGCCCAGGGAGGTCATGCACACATGCGTGGGGTGCACATGATGTGTGTCGCACAATGCATTGTGAGTGTGGGCACGCACGCGCTTTTGGCACTCAACGACAAAAAGGTTAGCCATCACTGGTTTAATGGATACAACTTGCATACTTTGAGAAGAGAGGGCTCATTGGGAAAGACCGTGACGTTGGGAAAGATTGAAGGCCAATGGAGAAGGGGACGGCAGAGGGTGAGATGGTTAGATAGTATCATCGACACAATGAACATGAACTTGGGCAAACCTTGGGAGACAAGTAGAGCAGGGGTCTCCAACCTTTGCAACTTTAAGTCTGAAGGACTTCAGCTCCCAGCAAAACTGACTGGAGATGTCTGGGAGCTGAAGTCCTTCAGACTTAAAGTTGCAAAGGTTGGAGACCCCTGAAGTAGAGGACAGGAGAGCCTAGCATGCTACGATCCATGGGGTTGTGAAGAATGAAGCTTGATTTAGCGATTGAACAACAAGAACATAGTTACATCAGATGTCACGACATCATCATTCCACCATTTGTGTGACAATACCACAATGCACCTGTTTTTATGGGAATTTATTTCACAGCTGTGTCAGGTGACTGCCTTCTATAACTGTTAACTAAACTAGTATCCAGAATATTAATGGAATGAAATATTCTTTCTACCCCCATTCCCTATCCCATATTCTTTCTACCCCCATTATTTCAGCGTCCTTTTTAGCAAATTTATTCAAAGCATCCCTGATAATCAGCTTGTCCGTCAGAAGCTCAATTGTATGACCAAGATTGTGGACAGTGACCTCTTCCGTCAGTCTGGTGAGTTAGGTCTTGTTCTCTTCTTCTCTGTCTTTCTCTCTCTCTCTTTCCCATTTTCAGTTACTGAACTCTCATCATGCCAATTGCTCCACAACAGAGGTGGCAAACTAGATTTCAATAAGGGCCACGTCAGGGTTGTATTTGACCTCGGGGGGCTGGGTGGGTGTGGCTGGGGTAGGTGTGGCCAGCTTGACATCATTTGTGTTGTGGACACCCCTCCCATGCTCCGTTTTCAGCTGCGACAGCCTCCTGCAGCACTCTGCCAGCAAAAGGGGTGCTCAGGAGAGTCGTGCACGGCCTTCTTGAGCTCTGTTTTTGCTGCCATAGCGTTGCAGGAGGCCATTGCAGAACTTGGGAAGGTCACACACGGATCTCGGGAGGGCCACACACAGTCCTCCTAAGCTCCATTTTCTCTGGCAGAGCCACTGTGGACCAGTCCTTCACTGTTTCCCTGTGGGCTAGACCTAAGCATCCTGTGGGCCAGGCCTTGAGTTTGGCACCCCTGCTCTACAAACTCAGTGGGCATCATGGCATCTTCTACTATGGATCATAGATAAGTCACTGCAGGCCGCTGGAGTCTGTGGAGCTGTGGACTGACAGTTGAAGGTGTTGGGGATCTCTCCTTTAGGAGACAGAAAGTTGTGCAGCGGAATGTGCAGCTAGAGAAATGTTGCTAGTAGACACATGAATAGAGCCTCAGACACTGCTAGTAAAAACAAGTAGCTTTACTTGTGATGTAAAACTAAACTACTGCTTCACAAGCAGTGATAGTATATCGAATCAAATAGCAATTGCTTACAGTTGCAAGCCACGATTTTTCCTTGTTCAGTCAGTCAATCAGTCACAGAGAGAGAGAGAGAGCTCCTGGCTTCCTCTTATTGCTGAGATAATTACAGCTGCTAATTACATTCAAACATTTAAAGTAACAAAGACCATTTTTATCATGGCTTATATATATCTTGCCTACCCAACATTAGGATTATACTCCTAACAGAAGGATTGCACTATTTCTTTGTATATTTACCCCACCTTCTAAGTGGTTTAAGTGAAGGGGTAAAATACAGCTTTCCATATCATAAGGATGTTTAAAATTACACCTCAGTACTTTTTAGAGATCTACGTTTTTCCTCTATTCCTGAATTATGGGCAAAATGTTGATTCTGTTTTTGTTGTTGGGATTTTTATATTAAAATGGAAATCAGAACCGGAGTCATTTCAAGTACAGTCAGGTCTTATTCCCATATTTCTTCTTCATTCTGTATCCCAGAATGCCGTGATATTCTTCTCCCCCTGCTGGTAGACCAGCTCAGTGGACAACTGGATGATAATTCTCACAAACCTGACCATGAAGCCTGCTCACAGTTGCTTAGCAATATTCTTGAGGTACTCGATCGGAAAGAGGTGGTAAGTACCTGTTGTTTTCTTCTATCCTTCCTCGAGAGTAACATTGTCTATAACTCTGTAGAGCAGCTGTTTTGGAAATGAAAATGAACTGTTGCAGGATGGATGGATGGATGGATGGATGGATGGATGGATGGATGGATGGATGGATTGGATGGATGGATGGATGGATGGATGGATAATGGGATGGATGGATGGATGGAATAGATTGGATGGATGGACAGATGGTTGGATGGATGATGGAATGGATGGATGGAATAGACTGGATGGATGAAAGGAAGGAAGGGATGGATGGGATGGATGGATGGCTCTTGACTTTGGTGACTTAAATCAATTCATTTACTATATATGGTTTAATTTTAATACAATTGCACCAGTTTTTGCTTCTCCAGAATATATTGCTGACTTCTAGTTTGCATCCCCAGACTTTTCAAATGTACATTTTTCACATCAAAATATACATAATGTTGACATATTACTTCCCAAGGAAAAACTAGGGTTATGACATGAAGGGCATTTATTAGTTTGATATTTTTATAAATGGTTTTTAAAAACCATCTCCGCCACTCTTGCAATGTTGACTGTCATTGCTTTTCTTTCTTTCTTTTCTTAATTTCAGCACTTACAAATAAATCAATTCAAAAAGCATAAAGCCTTCCCATGTAAACAGATAGTTTGGATGTGATGTTTTGAGGCTGGTTTTGAACTCTGAAAATTATACGGAACTGAAAATTGCAGGAGGGCTCTTAAAAAATTTAGCAGCAAGGGAAATGTTAGGCAAGATGGCAAACAGCTGGAAGATGTTTACATATAACCATACAATGACACATCTTCTCTTGCTGTGTAGCTCCCTAGTCAATGTGGGAGGGAATTCTTTAGAATACTCAAAAAAGACAAAATAACCAAAATTTAGAGTAATTTGGTCTCAATGTCACAAGAGATTTTATAGGCTATCCTGGGAAAACTTTTGTTCTGAAAGGGATTCATCATGGAATAGGGAAGGATTTGCTTAGCAAGTGTGGAATGCCAAAGAAAGAGACATTCAGAGAAAGGGACTCCTCCCTTCGCCTTTCAGTCTAATTGCATAATGTTGGGGGTTGTCTTGCACCCCAAGAACTTTGCCGGAACCTCTTGTGACAAGGCTGGGAGAATCCCTGTGATAAGAACTCATCTACCTTATCGTATTTTTGGAGTATAAAACGCACCTTCCCTTCCCCAAAAGAGGGTGAAAATTTGGGTGCATCTTATAAACCAGGGGTCCCCAACCTTTGCAACTTTAAGTCTGAAGGACTTCAGCTCCCAGAATTCTCCAGCCAGCAAAGCTGGCTGGAGAATTCTAGGAGCTGAAGTCCTTCAGACTTAAAGTTGCAAAGGTTGAAGACCCCTGTTATAAATCAAATGTAGACCCACCCACACACCTCCACACTTTGGCCTCTGCTTCCCAGCAATTTAACTCCTTGCAGCAAATGAAGAAAACGGGGCTTGTGGAGGTGGCAATCGGCTATGGCAATCCCTGCGGGCTGAGGCCCATGCTTAAACTGAAAGTGAAACTTGCTGTTTGCTGCAAGAAGGCAAATTGCTGGGAGGCTTTTTCCTTCTAATCAGGCTAAACTGAAACAGGCTGTTTGCTGCAAGGAGCTAAGTCAATACCTGTAAATGCCTACCGTGTTTACCCAAAAATAAGACAGGGTCTTATTTTCTTTTGACCCCTGAAACAAGCGCTTGGCCTTCTTTTCGGGGTGGTCTTATTATTTTTGAGGTCCAGGAGGCGGCAGGTGTGGTCACCTCATGGCTGCTGCTGTGTTGCAATATTTTCAGAGAGGGTTTATTTTCGGGGGAGGGCTTATTATAACGCATGCGCTCAAAAGCCCAATTGGGCTTATTATCTGAGGAGGTCTTATTTTTGGGGAAACAGGTATATGACGTTCACATTATTATATTTATTTTTTTAAAGACTACTTTATTATTGTTCTAGACAACTTAACAAAATGAAGAAGCTTTTTAAAATAAACGCTTGATCTGAAGAGGCCCTGTGCTATTGTATCTTCTTCTAAATAGCAGAGAATAAAGTATACTTCCAGAAAGCCACATCCATTTTAACACCATCTGGACAAGTATAGTCTGAAATGTAACACCACAAATGGTGTATATCTTCTGTACTGTTTGCTACAAGGAGGCAAATTGCTAGGAGGCAGAGGCAGATTCCTCCTCCCCACCCCTTGTTTTCCTCCCCAAAAGCTAGGTGCATCTTATACTCTGAAAAATACAGTACTTTCCATGTCTTTGGTTCCTTCAGGGTCCAACCGCAGATCATATCCAGTTGATTATGGAGCGGCTACTGAGGAGGATAAACCGGACCGTAATTGGAATGGGAAGACAGGCTACACACATTGTGAGAGCAATTTCCTTGATTCTTGTGCAATTTCCTCGATCCTTGATTTATGTTCCCATAGTTTTGGGGGTATGTGTCCCTCGTTTGGAGACTTCTGCCATAGATTCTTCGCACGAGCTGGCACATTGGAGAGTGGTCTTTCTCCCATCTCTTGACACTTGATGGGCAATGTATCAAATGCACAGAGGCATTTTCCCCGGGGCCTAAACATGGGGATTCTTTTGACATGGACAAGAGATGGAAGATCTTCTTTATCTCAACTTCATCCTTCAGTGCCTGGAGGCAACAGGAGCGAGGATAGACAACTGTCATCACATTTCTGGATGGGGGCAGGAGAAAAATCCTTTTTTTAAACTTTTGTTGGAAAAACAAAAGTTAGAAAATTGTTGTAACTTTCTAAAATAAGAATATATTGATATATAGGATCAGCTACTAGATAGTTGTAGTTGAATATTTTATAGTTGAATATTTTGTCTCCCACCCAAGCATATCTTGTTTGGGCTTTGAACACTAGTCTCTCAAGACTGATCATCCTATAAATGACTAAAGATCTCTTGTGATCCACCTTGTCTAGATCCAAAATTTCACAAGGGCCAACTAGTTGCCTTTTAAGAAACCCACAAGGACAATATTAAGATATACATCCTCTCCAGGGCTCATGGATTTATTTATTTAGCATATGGCATAACATGGAGTCAGTTGCCCAAACTCTACCTTGCAAGGATTATGGGGTCATTAAAAAGATGATCATCATCATCATCATCATCATCATCATCACATGCATGTACTTACAATATATATAAGGTTCATGAAAAGCTTAAATGACAATGGGTTTTTTCCCTCCATCTTTTTCTAGGGTAGTTTTGTATCCTGCATGACAGCTATCTTGAGGCAGATGGATGATTCCCATTATAATTACTACATCAGTACTTTCAAAACCAGACAGGATCTTATTGTAAGTCTGATTGGATTTTTTATTATTATGGTTAGTCTCAAAATCAGCCAGATATTCAAACTGGACTTTCCATTTTTATCCACCTACTAGCTATACCCGGCCATGCGTTGCTGTGGCCCAGTCTGGTTAAATGGCCAACCAATCTGTGTGTAGATCTACACCTGCACACATACACACAACCACCGTATAACCCCCAACCTACCTACCTACTGTATTTCTCCCTATCTATCCCTCTATCTACCTACCTACCTATTGTATTTCTCCCTATCTATCCCTCTACCTACCTACCTACCTACCTACCTACCTACCTACTGTATTTTTCCCAGTGGTGCTCCAGATGTTTCAGATTGAACCCAAGGTGCCTCTTGCTATTGGTGCTTTCTTTACTATGATTATTAGCATGTGTTTAACCTTTGGTCATATAGACAGTAGACAGGTATGTTTATGACATGAATCCCAAAGAGCAGAAAAACTCTTGAATGCATCTTCTTAAGAAGTTCAGATTCAGTTGCAAAACAAATATTTCTTTGGTTGCTTGCATTGCTTGAAATGTAATGAGCGATCCTTAATTCCATCTCAGAATTCAGAAAGATGGTTAGAAGGTAGGCCTTTCTCCTACATTGAGTTGAACTGCTCTCTGGCATTCTTGGAGTTGGCAGAAACTATACTGGCATGACATCTGCTCTCTGCATTTCTGATCCTTTATCTGGTTCTCTTCTCTGACACTGTAGTTCCCTAATTTATTTCCAAGGTGATTGGGAAGAAAGCCTAACAGATTTTGAGATACCTTGAGGTCTGTCCGTGGATGATAAATATCAGAATATCTAAGGATGGTCTTGCTTATATGTTGGTGATGAAATGAAGGCAGAGAAGCATAAGAGAAAAATATTGGACCCATGACTGAATGGAGATGGTGCATGCCCAGGGCATGTATGAGCCTTGATTAGGTGCAAGTCTTGTAGAAGAGCAGTTGCAGTACTCCACATAAGTAAAAGGACTACTGGTAGCACAGTGTTAGAATGCAGTATTGCAGACTGACAATGCCCACAGTCTGAAGTTTAATCCTGATGGGCTCAAAGTTGACTCAGCCTTCCATCCTTCCAAAGGCAATAAAATGAGGGCCCAAATTATTGGGGACAATATAAAGAGAGCAGGTTAAACACTATGGGGTAGTATATAAGTCTAAGTTCTATTGCTGTTTCTAAAAGATTATTAATTAATAGTTATGAACATGGTTTGCAAAAGCCTCGAACGGAATCCTAGCGCTTAACTTTGGTAGCTTTCATTGCCCTCTGCCTGAAGCTCTGTTGAGTTATTGTAAATTGAAAATGACAATATTGGAATAGATTTACGAATCTGATATAATCCAGATTTCCTTCATTACTTCAGGGGAGATACTTGGTGGCCCCATTGGCAGAACACCAACTTTACATGCAGGTTCCGTTCCTCTGGTTGGAAGTAATGAGATAGATTTCTTCCCTCAGTCTATTCCTGTTTTATTCAGAACCTTTAAGCACTGGGTATGCTCAGTTGGGGGGTTCTTCCTTCCTTCTTATTCTCCTCTTTGGGGACGTCATGAATCTGCATTTGGCTGACTTAAGGCGTGAGTAATTAAGGCCAACTTTGTGACATGGAAGAATCTGTAAGGGTTGCCCAGCACAGCAGTTTGTGGAGCCTGGCATTTGTTTAACTTGCTGTTAGAGAAAAGAAGTAAGATTGTGATGTTCTTTGCTATGGATTTCTGCCAAGGCGTTTTGAAGTCTCTGCATGGCATATTGGGAAGCTGGCAATGGTGAACTATTGGGACAGGCTTCCAGAAATGCCAATTTTGTATGTCTGCACATACGTGTGTGTGTGTGTTTAAGTAAAACTATTTGCAGCCAAACCCTCGGGCCCTTCAGATTGTATAAAACGTGTCTTTTTGAGGTTTTCATTCCGAAGTTTCCATACCCTGGGATTGATTTACTCAAACGCCTCTTTGGTGTGGATGCTCTTACTCAAGAGTGGGATGTGTTAGCTTTGGAAGAGGTGCCAAGAGTTGGGTTTATGCAGTCCTTTTGCAAGATGCCAATGATCTTGACCCTACCCCTTGCTGTTCTTGTGGGCTCAGATGCCAGTTCCAACCTCACGCATACAATCCTCTTTCAAGCAGCCTTTCCTAACCTCAGTAGCTACTCATATCACTGTCTGACTGGTAGTCCCAAGGGCGCTTCTTCAAGGGGCGACTGGACTTTCTTGGTTTTGAAGATGTTTCACCCCTCATCCAAAAAAGCTTTTTTCAGTTTTGACTGAATGGTAGTGAATGGAAGGATTTGCAGTCATCTGGTCATTAGTACTCTTTCTAAGAGTCATTGAGGCCACTTGGAGATTTATCTGTGCCCTCTAGTTCACCTGAATAGTGCAAATGGATGTGGAACCTTCTTGGAACTGCTGAAAGGACTACGTTGTAAACAGGAATATAGAGGAATATAAATCCACTCTCCAGCATTCAGTCAGAAGTGATGAAGATTCTTGGATGAGAAGTGAAATGTTTTCAAGGGAAAACAACCAAAGAAAGCCCAGTTGCCTTTTGAAAAAGCAACTTTGGGATAACCATGACCTGGATGACTGAGAATCTTCATAGACTGATTGATAAATGGTGGACGCATCCTTGACGGTGAAAAGCTTGAGGTACCCATACATCAAAGGGTAGTCAACATGAGGATAGTTTTTCCATTCAAAACCTTACATTCAAAAGTCTTACCTTTGAGCATGATGTCGATTTCCTAGTATCCAAATAAGTATTTATTAGGGATTAGCAGGCGGATCGAGTTGCGTGTCCTGGGAATCCCATCACAGGCATTTTGTAAATGTTCCCACCATATAGGGCTCAGTGGCCAAGATACTGAGCTTGTCGATCAGAAAGGTCGGTGGTTTGAATCCCTAGTGCCGCTTAACGGAGTGAGCTCCCGTGACTTGTCCCAACTTCTGCCAACCTAGCAGTTCGAAAGCATGTTAAAAATGCAAGTAGAAAAATAGGAACCACCTTTGGTGGGAAGGGAACAGTGTTCTGTGCTCCTTTAGCGTTTAGTCATGCCAGTCACATGATCACGGAGATGTCTTCGGACAGCGCTTGCTCTTCGGCTTTGAAACAGAGATTAGCAGCACTTCTTAGAGTCGGGAATGACTAGCACATATGTGCGAGGGGAACCTTTACCCCACCATATAGTCTGAAAGATTTCAATAATAAAATCTGAAGAATAGAGGCATGCCTTGATGTCTTCCCAAAGGCACAATCAAGTAGCCATATGAATTGATTGTAGAGCCTTCTTTGGATTCTCTCATTATGAAATATTAATCTTAATAATCAATACATTATGAGTATATATAAACTAAATGGATGTTCCCTTCTCTCCTTTGTGGTCCAGACATCATATCTGCCAAGCAATTTGGACTAATGTCATTAAGTTGGTCGTTCTTATCTTGACAGTGCTTCCATCTTCTCTACTAGAATTATATCATTTAAGGGCCGATTTAATTATGCCTGATCCTATTTTCTTTAGCAAATAGCCATAGCCATGTCTCCTTCTGTAGTCTTCTAGTCATGCCCAGCTATGCATCTTGCTGTATTTTTAAATATGAAAGCGACCTTTTATGTGGTGTTCTTAGCTGGAAAATCATCCATTGTCTTGGCTGTTCCTGCTTGATCAAATAAAGACATGTTTATTTGAGCTTCTCTGAAAAGTTGAAAGAAAATCCATATAACTATCTCCTGCCATCCCAAAAAGGATGCCTTCATCATATGCTGGCTGCATACCCCTTGCATTTAATGCTTGATTGTAGTTAATGTATGGGTTGTAGAATTTATTTTTGTAAAAATAAGAGCCCTGTCCCTGAAAATAGCTAGCAAATAATACGTCGGAATGGAGATCATTCTTTCAGCTTGACTATTATGCAAGGGATCTTGTCAATAAGGAAAGGTCCAAAAATTAAAATGGTGACTGCTGTTACAGGTAACCTTGACTTACAGCTGCTCACTTAGCGACCGTTTGAAGTATGGAAGAAGCTACTTGGTGGGGTTCTTATGACCTGGAGTTGAAATTCTAACGGGCGACCACCTCCATAGTCATGTGACTGCACTTCAGGCACTCAGTACACAGGTTGCATTTATGACTGCTTGCAGTGTCCTGAAGTCACATGCATTTTAAGGCAGCTTTGCTGAAAAAATTATTTTATTTATTTTTATTTAATTTAATTTATATACCGCGCCTCTCTCCCCGGAGGGACTCAGGGCGGTGCACAGGAAATTAAAACAGAATGCAAACAAGCAATAAAACGGACATATAATAAATACGATTACAAAATAAAATCTAATTAAATTTGAGTGCCCTGTGCTAAAAATTCCCTAAAAACATTGCCCACACATTAAAACCCTCAACATAATTTACTGTTCAGTCTACTAAAGTGGTCTCGGGGACTAGGCTAGGCCGGCTAGTTGGAAAAGATGAGTCTTCAAGTGTTGGCGGAAGAGACGGAGGTCCGTGGTAGTCCGGAGTTCGGGGGGGAGGTCATTCCAGAGTGTTGGGCCCGCCACAGAGAAGACCCTCCCCCTGGGGGTTACCAACCGGCATTGCCTGGCAGACGGCACCCGGAGAAGACCCTCTCTGTGGGAGCGAATCGGCCGAAGGGATGTATGAGGCAGAATATGGTCTTGCAAATAACTAGGCCCCGTGCCATGGAGCGTTTTAAAGATGGTTATCAACACCTTGAAGCGCACCCGAAAGACCACAGGCAGCCAGTGCAGCTCGCGCAAGAAAGGTGTTACATGGGAATGCCGTGAGGCTCCCAAAATCCCCCGCGCAGCCGCATTCTGCACTAGCTGTAGTCTTCGGGTGCACCTCAGGGGGAGCCCCATGTAGAGAGCATTGCAGTAGTCTAGACGGGATGTCACGAGCAGTTACTTCTGGTTTTCAGCAAAAGTGCTGTCAGACCGTAATCCTCTAGATGAGGGGTGTCAAACTCAAATGTCACAGACCGGATCCAGCCCATGCTTAGATCTGGTCTGTGAGGGCCACCCTGGAAACAGCAAAGGACTGGCCTGTGGTGCCTCTGCCAGTGAAAATAGAGCTCGGGGAAACACCCACTCCAGGGTCAAACACAACCCTGATGCGACCCTCAATGCAATTAAGTTCGACACCCCAACTCTAGAGAAAAGCGATCCTTGGCTCCATTTGTTGAGAAAGCTATAGTTTTATCAGAAGTCAAGTGCATTGCAGTGTTTCAAAGCCAGAACTGAGAATCAGGCTCCAAAATCTTTAAAGTTCTTCTTTTCCCTCCCTTAACTGACTCTAATTGCCCTCTCCTGCGCAACCAATCAGATTCCGCAAGACGTTTTTATAATGGTCAGCGCAAGCATATTTCTCTATGCAATTCTCTCCTTCTTGCAGCTGGGGGGACCTTTTTTTTTTTTTAAAAAAAATTAAATTTATATCCCGCCCTTCTCCACAGAGGACCCAGGGCGGCGCACAGGAAATTTAAAAACATACAAAATACAATAAATATAATTTAAAAACTATTAAATAAACCAATCCTGTGCTAAAACCAAATTTTAAAAACCCAATTTAAAACTATCTAAAAGTCCCCATGGGAGGTTAGGCTAGGCCGGCTTGTTGAAACAAATATGTCTTGAGACATTGGCGGAAGAGGCGGAGGTCGGTGATGGTACGTAATTCAGGGGGTAGGTCATTCCAGAGGGCTGGCCCCGCCACAGAGAAGGCTCTTCCCCTGGGGGTCGCCAGCTCTCTGTGGGAGCGGATCGGTCTAAGGGATGTATGGGGCAGGAGGCGGTCTCGCATATAACTAGGCCCCGAGCCATGGAGCGCTTTAAAGATAGTTGTCAGAACCTTGAGGCGCACTCGAAAGGCCACAGGAAGCCAATGCAGCTCGCGCAGGATCGGTGTTATGTGGGAGCATCTAGTGGCTCCCATAATCACCCGCGCGGCTGCGTTTTGGACTAGCTGTAGCTTTCGAGTGCACCTCAAGGGAAGCCCCATGTAGAGAGCATTACAATAGTCGAGTCGGGACGTCACGAGAGCTTGAGTGACTGTGCAAAGGGCAGCCCGGTCCAGTAAGGGGCGCAATTGGCGCATCAGGCGTACCTGATGAAACGCCCCCCTGGCCACGGCCGCCACATGGTCCTCCATGGACAGCCGGGAATCCAGGAGGACACCCAAATTGCGCGCCCTCTCCACGGGGGCCAGTGTTTCGCCCCCAATGGCCAGAGTTGGAGTAATCTTGCTGAACCGGGGTGCCGGAAACCACAGCCACTCAGTCTTGGCAGGGTTGAGCTTGAGTTTGTTACCACCCATCCAGATCCGTACGGCTTCCAAACACCGGGACAGCACTTCGGCGGCATCGTTGGGGTGGTTTGGGGTGGATATGTACAACTGAGTGTCATCAGCATACAGGTGGTACTCCACCCCAAAACCACGGATGATCTCACCCAGCGGCTTCATATATGTGTTGAAAAGGAGAGGCGAGAGGACCGACCCCTGAGGAACCCCACATAAGAGAGGCCTCGAGGTCGACCTCTGCCCTCCCTTGAGGCAACATCTCGAGAAGATACAGAAGTTATTTTCATTTCCCCAAGCAACCCCCTCCCTTCTCTACCGTTCATGTCAGCCTGTCACCACATAGCACAAACAAGCATAAGGGGGTAGCTGACAACCTAAGAAACAATTGTTCCCTTAATGACTGCAGAGTTCGCTTAGCAACCTCTGCAAAAAAGGTCATAGAATCATCACGGTCACATTACAGATCCATTTTACGATAGTCATGAATCACAGGTTCCATTACAGTGGTAACTTGCAGACTGTATGAGATCAAATCCCTTTTTGCATGTGGCATATGCACAAGGCACATTTAAAAAAAATGAAGTTTCAATCCCATGGCTACATCTCAATATTTTTCACCATCCTCCAGCTTGACCTTTCTTAATTGCACTCCATAAAAAGGCATGATAAAGGGCATCAACAAAGTAAAATAACTATTTTTTTTAAGCCTTGCACCAATGATAGAAAAATATTTAAGGGAAAAAAACCAGTATGGTTAGACTTTTGGACTCATAGGTCCTGATTGCAAAAATAAAAGTTCCAACTTCAAGTACTGCCAGGAGGGTGAGGCCATTCTGGATTTCACAGCAAAACCTAAATCTGTCATTCTCTCTAGAAGCAGTTCTGTTTGAAAGAAAAATGCAAATAACACATTTGAGGAAAAGATCTGTTTTTCACTGGAATTCTGAAAGGGAGGGGAAAGCACTAAATGAGCCCTTTCCTTAACAACAAAAGGAAATGATTTGCAGCTTTTTCAATCATTCTAGAGCTGCTGCACTAGGTATGAAAGCTAATTTGGTCTAGTGTTGAAGACAGCAGGCCACAAAATCAGGTGACAGTGAATTCCAGTCCTGCCTTAAGCATGAAGCCAGCTGGGTGACCTTGGGCCAACCACTTCTTCTCAGCTTTAGCAAGGAGTCAATGGCAAACCACTCCTAAAAAAACAGAATAACAGAATAATAAAATTGGAAAGGACGTTGAAAGTCTTCTAGTCCAAGGATTGGGCTAGAAGACCTCTAAGGTCCCTTCCAAATCTGTTATTCTGTTAGTCTAACTCCCTGTCTAAGCAGGAAACCCTATACCATTTCAGAAAAATAGTTTTCAAATCTCTTTTTATAAATCATGCCATGAAAACTGCAAATATTTGTCCAGACTGTCACCAAGAATCAGACAGGGTTGAATGGAAATAAAACAACAACAAATGCAAACAAAGGAGATTGAAACAATAATAGTAAAATAATATCTAGATATGGTGTGAGTATGAGTGTCTATACATGAATTAAAATGGGTGGAAAAGATAATATTCTTGACATGATGCAGAAGAGGAAGATATTGTGTGAGGCTAAGACTGTTGAGGGCCAGCTTTGAGCTGATTTTCACTCATGAAACCCAGAGTGACTTTAGACCAGTCTCGGCTATACATCTATGTGTAGCAATAACACTTAGACTTACATACCACTTCACAGTGCTTTTACAGACCTCTCTAAGCGGTTTACAGAGCCAGCATATTGCCCTCAACAAACTGGGTCCTCATTTTACCGACCTTGGAAAGGTGGAAGTTTGAGCCAACCTTGAGCTGGTCAGAATCGAACTGTCAACAGTCAGCAGAATTAGCCTGCAGTACTGCATTCTAACCACTGTGCCACTATGGCTCTACATGTACATAACTTCCATGGTTATGGTGTTTTGGTGGGGAGAATTTTTATGGATCTAAGTACACTATTTTGGGTTTTTTTTGTTTTTTTTATTTTTTTAATAAAACAAAAATAAAAATCATCATTCTACATTGAATCCTTTGGAAAGTATGTCGACTGGTTACACATAACTCTTGTGCATTTCTAGAACCATTATTACTCATGAATAATCTCATTTTATAGATTTTAAATCAAAAGATTCATTATATATCTTAATATCATTACACCAGAATTCTCCTCTAATATTCCATATTTGGTCTATCTTCTTCAGACAAGTCAAACATAACCACATAATGGCATCCACTATTTTGGTATAAACTCTCTTGGTGTATTTATTTGTTTGTTTGTTTGTTTGTTTGTTTATTTATTTATTTAATTCGATTTGTAAACTGCACCAATCTCCGTCGAGACGGACTCTGGGCGGTGCACAAGACATTAAAATCTACAATAATAAATAACAAATATACAAAAGTTAAAAAGAAATTAAATAATAAACCTGTGCTAAAATTCCCAAATTGACGGCACCCGGAGAAGACCCTCTCTGTGGGAGCGAATCGGCCGAAGGGATGTATGAGGCAGAATACGGTCTTGCAAATAACTAGGCCCCGTGCCATGGAGCGTTTTAAAGATGGTTATCAACACCTTGAAGCGCACCCGAAAGACGACAGGCAGCCAGTGCAGCTCGCGCAGGAGCGGTGTTACATGGGAGAACCTAGAGGCTCCCATAACTGCCCGCGCGGCTGCATTCTGGACTAGCTGAAGCCTTCGGGTGCACCTCAAGGGGAGCCCCATGTAGAGAGAGTTGAAGTAGTCCAGCCGGGATGTCACGAGGGCATGAGTGACTGTGCAAAGGGCACCCTGATCCAATAGGGGACGCAACTGGTGGCATACCTTTGGGAGGAAATCTGGTTGTTAGGTAGTATTTCTTAGACTTCCTTAAATCTTCTTTTCCTTGAGCTGTATAGGATTGAGGTATCAAATGGAATTGTAATTGAAATATACTTTATTGACCAAGTGTGACTGGACACCCAAGGAATTTGTCTCCAATGCATAAGCTCTTGGGATATATGCAAACAGCAAAGTGATAAGTCATAGATTATAAATTGTAAGATACAATCATAAATCATAAGATACCAATAGGAGAAGGTAGTAAGAAAGATGAGAAGATGAGAAGGATAATAGCAATACAGTCAATGTAGCCTAACATGAGATTCTCAGTTGCCATTTAAGTAGTAAGACTTTGGGTCTAACTCCAAAAAGAAAAGTCCCTACTAGAACAAAGGTTTAGGTTTAATTGCGTGGTTGACACATGTATTCAAAGAGTTTCTATTTGTACCATTCTTAAGAAAAAGTTTTTATTGGCTGTGTTAGCAGATAGAGGGTGGGGCACATAGGAAGCCATGGAAGATTATAGTCTGGTGATCTCCTGAAGGATTGGAAAGACAGTTCCAAGAATTCCCAATTAGTATGGCCAATTCTGGGAAGTAGAGCCCAAGAACATCTGGAGAACATTATACTTGGAAGACTGATCTATAAGCTAATATAAATCTGGTCACTCTCCTTCCTTCTGATTTGTAACCTTCTCTGTAGGATTTTCTGATGGAAACTTTCATCATGTTTAAAGACCTGATTGGGAAAAATGTCTATGCAAGTGACTGGATGGTGATGAACATGATGCAGAGCAGGTAAAAAGTCTCATTGTCTGTAGGCCAGAATATTTCCCCTCTCCAATTCTTTGTATCTTTTTCCACATTTTTTTTTAGCACAGTGTATCAATCAATGGGCATTGTTTCAGGATCCTTGAAGTCTGGCCTGGATTAAAAATAAATGCGATTGAGAGATTCCCTACTGGATTGCTCAGCTATTCATAGTGGTTTTTATTTCTCTGCCTTTAGGAGCCTGCTAACTTGTAAATTCTCTTGACTGTGGTTGCTTAGAACCTTCTAAATCAAACCTTTCAATTTGAGAAGGCAGACATTTATATGAAAATTGGCACCATTGCTTTAAGAGCAGTGAAAATATAAATGATGCCAAAGGACTTGTGAACACACAGCAGGCACTTCCTGTGGTTTTGATGGGACAAGGAGGTGCTTTTAGCCTGTGCCTGTTGTTGTTTTTTAATGGCTTTTTCTCCCTGCACTTTTCCAGGATTTTCCTTCGAGCCATCAATCAGTATGCCTCTGTGCTCAATCGCTTCTTCTTGGATCAGGCAAGCTTTGAGCTTCAGGTAAGAGAGAACAGCCACACTCCCTTGAATCACAAGGAGCTGGTGGTTACCTGGAAGGGGAGTCTTTACCATTTGCCAGATTTTTAAAACAAGACATCATGGCCAATGGAAACGAGAATGCCCATTTCTTTAAAAAGGCTTATCAAATTTGAGAACTTGCTTGGAGAAGTCAAGAGGTAGCCAAGGGATCCTGTTTAACATGTTTAAGGCATTGGAAATCATGGCAGGTAGGGCCATATAACACATCACATTTTCTTCTCCCTTAAATACTGAAGCATGTAAGTCAGGGATGTCCAAACTTGGGAACTTTAAGACTTGTGGACTTCAACTCCCAGAATTCCCCAGCCAGCTATGCTGGCTGGGGAATTCTGGGAGTTGAAGTCCACAAGTCTTAAAGTTCCCAAGTTTGGACATCCCTGATGTAAGTCATTCCTTTGTCTTTTAGCTACAGTATATTGAAATCTTATCCTCCATATTGCCCTCGACGTACGATCATAATGGAGTTTCCCCCATCATAATGATAAGTCATGAAAGTCATAAATCAGATCACTCACGTGACCGATCCAATTTTATGGTCTTTTTTGCAGCAGTTGTTAGCCATGAAATGAATCAATGGTTCCTGTGGGCCAGTTTTGCCAAAATGCCTAATTTTTTTATTTTTATTTTTGCAAAACCACCATAAAATGTGGTCATTACTGGGCATTGCAAACAGCTGTAAATGCAAGCCGATTGTTGAGCATTCAGTATGCACATGACCCCATTGGAAGGGGTGACCAGTTTGGAACCTCATTGTAAGTACCCCCAAGTGAGGTTTGCTGTAATTTCGAATAGTCGCTCAGGGACTGCTTATGATTTGAGGACTTACCTGTACAATATCATATTAACAGATGCATTATGGTGACAGGGACTGGAGAGTGGGGAAAACCTTTTTCAAGAGATTCCATAAAACACTTGGATTTCAGATTGCTTATCTCTGACTGAGGACAGTACAATCGTGTCAAGACCATTCTTACATGCTTCAAGGCATAGAGGATAATTAAAATCCTAGTGTAGGAGAAGGAGAAACAAAGCCTAGAGTTCTTACCTTCCCATAAGCAGTCTAGGTCCAACCCCTTCTGGAATTTGTTAACTCTTTTCTAGCACCAATTTAATGTTTGCCATTAGTTAGATCCTTGTGTATAGACATGGACAATAAATCAGCTTGACTGGACCTTAACAAGTGGTCCTGTTTCTGCCTGCCTGACACTGGTTGTCAAATTCTATGGTTTTTCTTCTAGGAACGAGATGGTGAACCTATGTCACGCATTCCAAAGTGGTACACGGAGCCATGTCGCTTGGCACATGCGGCATCACCCATTCCTCTTCTGGGTTTCTAGCATTCATGCGCATGTGATGATCAGCTGGCCTTCGTGCGTGCAGCAGTGCTCGAAACTGGAAGAAGAGCTGGTCTTCCATTTTCCAGTGTGAACATGCACACCAGCCAGCTGATCGTTGCATGCACATGCTCGCCAGTAACCAGAAGTCTAGCTGGCTGGCGTGCATGCGCCCACCAGAAACCAGAAGTGCATTTTCCGGCATGCCCCCTGGGCAGCTCCTCTTCTGGGTTGCATTCCAGACGAGCGCGCATATGCACTCCCTTTTCAGCACTCGGTGCCGAAAAGGTTCGCCATCATTGTCCTAGGACAGGGGTCTGCAAAGTCGGCTCTTTTAAGACTGGTGGACTTCAAATCCCAGAATTCCCCAGCCAGCATAGCTAGGACTCCTGTCCTAGGACAATGATGGCGAACTGATCATCACATGCGCAGCTGATCATCACATGCGCATGAATGCCAGAAACCCAGAAGAGGAATGGGTGACGCTGCATGTGCCAAGCGACATGGTTCCGTGTGCCACTTTGGAATGCGTGACATAGGTTCACCATCTCGTTCCTAGAAGAAAAACCATAGAATTTGACAACCAGTGTCAGGCAGGCAGAAACAGGACCACTTGTTAAGGTCCAGTCAAGCTGATTTATTGTCCATGTCTATACACAAGGATCTAACTAATGGCAAACATTAAATTGGTGCTAGAAAAGAGTTAACAAATTCCAGAAGGGGTTGGACCTAGACTGCTTATGGGAAGGTAAGAACTCTAGGCTTTGTTTCTCCTTCTCCTACACTAGGGTTTTAATTATCCTCTATGCCTTGAAGCATGTAAGAATGGTCTTGACACGATTGCACTGGCCTCAGTCAGAGATAAGCAATCTGAAATGCCCCCTGGGCAGCTCCTCTTCTGGGTTTCATTCCAGACGAGCGTGCATGTGCACTCCCTTTTCAGCACTCGGTGCCGAAAAGGTTCGCCATCATTGTCCTAGGACAGGGGTCTGCAAAGTCGGCTCTTTTAAGACTGGTGGACTTCAACTCCCAGAATTCCCCAGCCAGCTGGCTGGGGAATTCTGGAAGTTGAAGTCCACCAGTCTTAAAAGAGCCGACTTTGCAGACCCCTGTCCTAGGATATCTTGCCTGTCCAATAATTTAGCAAGGGGGTAGATACCTAATACCTGGATTGATGAACGCTAGTTGCACTAAACTATAATTTGTTGAATAGTTCAACCAATGCTTAACGTATTATATGGAGTCAAGCCTTAAAGATTCAGAAGCACACTTAGATCCAGCAGGCAGCTTTTCAAGTTCTTGTTGGAGCAGATGTTTTGAGAACACAAAATGTAATGGTTCTCCTATCTTACACGCCATTGTATGATTTTATCTTACTTTAGGATTAGTTTGATCTGATTTTTCTCTCTCCTCCATACTCCCATAGCTATGGAATAATTACTTCCATTTGGCAGTGGCCTTTCTTACTCACGAATCCCTTCAACTAGAGACTTTCTCCCAGGCGAAACGGAACAAGATAATGAAGAAGTAAGTTTTAACCTGAGTTTTTAATTTTCACTTAAGTTCTCCCACCACGCACAAGTAAGTATTTCAATTACTTCTGTACCATCACATTTTCCTAAATGGATGATACTGAAAATCTGAAGGACGGGTATATCTAAAACATGCATTAATGTTATTTCAGCCCATAAAGCTTGGTTGATTAACATTCTGATTCTAATGCACATTCTGGTTTTTCTCTGGGAATCAAAAGAAGTATAGGTAGTGCTCTTAGCCCCAATTTATCCTCCAACAATGAACCTGTCAAGGATGTTGACTAGCAAGAGAGTAGCCATATGTAATAGTTGCTTTCCTAGTTGATTTGGAACTAGGAGATAGTTATGCAAAGTCTGTACCAATCTTATCCTTTCCTATGATATGGTCTTCTTATCATATCACAGGAAATTGTTAGAATGATCAGAAATTCTTCCTCTTAATATACACAAAAATATATTGTCTCTATAGGTACGTTGGTTATTTTTATCCTGTTCAGTTCAATAAATACCACTAAAGAGTCCTTATGTAACAATAGTCTGTGGAACAGACTCAGCATTGGTTTTAGGAAGTTGCTAAAGAACATGACACCTAGAAATCTGATGAGCCTCCATAATTAAGGAGCTATTTAAACTTGAATATTTTCAGTCCTGCTTCAACATCTGTAACAGCTGCATCCCATAGACCAGGGCAGTGGTGGGTTTCAAATTTTTTAGAACCTACTCTGTAGGTGTGGCCTATTTTGTGGGCGTGGCTTGGCAGTCATGTGACAGAGTGGGAGTGGCCACCTTTTAAAATGTGGTGAAACTCATTTATTTATTTTATCCAATTTATATCCCGCCCTTCTCCAAAAGGACCCAGGACGCTCTTGCTTAGCAACCAAAATTTTGGATTCAATTGTGATGATAAAATTCTTTCTTTTTTCTTTCCTTTCTTCCTTCCTTTCCTTTCCTTTCCTTCCCATTGGGTCACTGGCAGCGGCGGGCCAGATTTACTTCCAGGTACGCCGGTGGAACCCCCTCTCACCGGTTCTCTAAATTTCACCAACCGGCTCTCGCGAGTAGGTGCGAGCCTGCAGAAACCCACCACTGGACCAGGATCTCCAACCTTTGCAACTTTAAGTCTGAAGGACTACAGCTCCCAGGCTTCTCCAGCAAAGCTGGCTGGAGAAGTCTGGGAGCTGAAGTCCTTCAGACTTAAAGTTGCAAAGGTTGGAGACCCCTGCCATAGACTTCCATACTTTTATACAAACAACTCCAGCTTTGTGGCAGTTGCCATCAACTTTAATCACTTATTGATGTGTTACTGATTGCTGCTGTTGACATGTTTCTCGGTGAGTGGAATTGTTATTCATCCTTGGACACCAGAGGTAACAAGAGTGGTATGTGGTGGTTTATTAGGTTTTTTTCATCTTGATAAGCTACCAGAATCACTTGAGTGATTAGTTGGCTATATAAATCCTTTAAATAAACAAGCAAATAAAGCATTCGTTACAATAATATGAATGCTTGTTCGAAAGGAGGTTTCAGACTTCATCCCAAAGATGATCCTTGGAACAATAATTCATTTTGTTCCCAGAGATTTAAGCAAAATCATTGAATGCTTTCTCTCTCTTTTCTCTCCCCTCTTGTAGATATGGAGATATGAGGAAGGAAATTGGCTTCCAGATAAGGGACATGTGGTACAACCTTGGTAATTTATTTATTTTATTTTATTTTATTAAATTTATACCGTGCCCTTCTCCTAAAAAAGGACCCAGGGCGGCGCACAGGTATCATTAAAAAACATACACAGTACAAAAGACCAAAATTTTAAAAACTAATTAAATAATTCCCTGTGCTAAAATACTAACGCTCTAAAATTTAAAATTATCCCTATAAAATCAGAAACGGGGTTATGCTAGGCCGGCTTGTTGGAATAAGTAGGTTTTAAGACGTTGGCGGAAAAGGCGGAGGTCCACGATGGTGCGTAGATCGGGGGGAAGGTCATTCCAGAGGGCAGGGCCCGCCACAGAGAAGGCTCTTCCCCTGGGCACCGCCAACCGGCATTGCCCGGCCGACGATACCCTGAGAAGGCCCTCTCTGTGGGAGCGGATCGGTCGAAAGGATGTATGGGGCAAGAGGCGGTCGCGGATATAGCTAGGCCCCGAGCCATGGAGCGCTTTGAAGATGGTCGTCAGCACCTTGAGTAAGCAGTGAAGCAAATTGAAAGAACAAATTGGCTTCCAAAGTTGGACTCTTGGATACCGAAAGAATAATTGGGAACATCAGCTCTTTTCTTTGTGTCAAAAGAAGGGAACACTAATCGCTACCCACAAGGAGGGGCCCAGAATTTTCTAACTAGCATGGTTGAGATCTATGAGAGAAAGATGTATTTATTTGATCCCATCTCCAAATGTTTCTGCAACCTCAGATAAACAATTAAGAGACAGTGATGGTATTCAGCCGGTTTGGACCGGTTCAGGCAAACTGGTAGTGGCGACCTGCAGGTGAGCGGTGCTATGCCATCCTATTTAGCCAAGTTTTCTAAGCCACGCACATGTGTGCAAGCCACAAAGCACATGAACGGAAGACCACGTGCATGAGTGGAAGGGGCGTGTGTTTGCATATGCTCACATTTTTTTTTTTTAATTGAAAAAGTTTTATTGGTTTTACATTTTTTAACAGGATAGGGTAATGGTTACAAAGAAATTTTGAGAGCATTCACGTTAGAGTCGTCGGACCTTCCGAGACCTCAAAATACACAATAAAAAAGTTATCATAGAAAGCATTTTCCATACCACTACAAGATGAAAGCAAGTATATTTGCCTAAATTCTCCGTTCCATGCTGTCAGACATTTACAAAAAGTCCAGATAGAAATATTATGCAAAATTGTTCAAGAAAAATCAAGGCAAAGTTATTTTTTTGATCTAAGTCTTTTGGCTATTGTATCTTCTTTCTCTCCTCCCTGGCCCCCCGTGGGCGGGGCCGTGGCCCCCTCCGTCCCCCCTGGATCTTCCCCCAGGACAGAGGAATGTTTTTTAAAAAAGGCTTCCGCCTCAGCAACTGTTTTAATCCTCACTCTTCCTCCTTCCCAGAACACCAGCATCCCTTCAGGCGTCATCCACTTGAACCAAATCCCGTGATCAAACAAGGTTTTAGACAAGAAGGAAAATTTCCTTCTTAAATCTCTAATTTTTCTAGGGATCTGCTTCAAGATAGTGACCGTTTCTCGTTGATAAGTTAAAGGTTTCTCTCTCTGCGCTTTCAGGATTTCCTCTCTGGTTGACCTTCTAACAAATTTCACATGTATCTCTCTAGGCACTTCATTTATCCTGGCATATGCTGAGTTAATTCTGTAGGCTAGGTCAATGTCCCCCCTGATCTCATCCTTAGGTTTTTGTAAATAGTCTGCTAAAATTGTGCTCATAAGATCAGAGAGGCATTCACCAGATTCCTCAGAAACATTTTGAAATCTCAAAAAGTATGTCATTCTTTCCATATCCATCCTAGACACATGCCCATTTATTTCCACAACCTCATTAGTAACATTTTTAATTTCCCCCTTGGCCCCCTCCAACCCCCCTTCCAGTTCTTTATTCTTCTGTGTGTTATCCAGCACTTGTCTTCTTGTATCCAACAACTCCTTCTTGAAGATAATATTTTCAGCCCTCTGGGCCTTTATTTCTGATATCAAAGTTAGCATAGAGGTTTCAAGAGAAGCCATCCTTTGTTCCAAATTTACAAGTGCTGCTTCTTGTGCCATGGTTAAAAGTTAGAGTCACTGCCACCAAGATGGCGTTTTCCGGGTGGGGCTGGTGGGGCAAACCAGGAGCTCAGTTCAGTTCAGGGCTGTGAAGTTGCAAACAATTCAGAAACCAAAAGAGACACAATTTCCCAGGTCAGCAATAGTAATAACGAAGGTATTCCAGAGAAGAAGTCACAAATCCATCAAAAGAATTTTTTTTTCAAAAATCCAGAGAGAGTCCTGCTTTCAAAGAGACGCTGGAAATTTTCCTTAGTTAAAATAGTCAGGCAGGGACAAAGAGAAGCCACTTCCACCGCCCATCTCAGAGCCAGAGGGAGAGAGTAGCAAAATAAGAATTTTTTTTAAAACCAACCAGACCTAGAAACAATGTTGCAAAGAATCGCATTCCACTTTCCCTTGTTAAAGACAGTCCGGAGTGAAAGTTTCCACTTTCTCTTTGCAGAGAAGCCATTTTAACGTGCCGCTTAAATCCGAGGGTTTTTTTTTTAGAAATAAACACCCCCCTCCCAGTCCGTTCAGCCTGGCTGGCAGCAAGGGAAAAAAAAGGTGTTCTTTTAAACTCACTCTCCCTCGCAGCTGAAGCCTCGGCGATCCGCCCGATCTCTCCGTTCAGCCCTCTCCATTAAAGCGAATGGCACCGACAGCCGTTGGAGAAGGAAAAAAACCCCGCAGCATGTTCCTCTCCACCTAGGTCGCAGAGAGGAGCGCCCTCCCCACCGCCGTGACGAGGGACGCTCCCTCTGAGCCGACCCTACGGGAAACCTCCGGTAACCGGAGAGTTTCGCCCCCGTGGGGGGGCAGAAAAGGCAACAAAGCGGCGAGCGAGCCCTAGGCTCGCCCGTCTCCGCTGGAGCCGGATACCGGAAGTCATATGCTCACATTTTTGATGTGCGGCAAACCGGTGGTAAAATTATTGGAAACCCACCTCTGCTTTAGTATTATGAATATTTGAATCATCTATCAGTCATTTGACGATCACTAACTGTTCTGACTCCCTCCCTTCACAAGATAATTAACTGGACGGACTGCTACTTGGCAGCTTGCCTGAACTAACCTCAACTAGATTGAAAGATTACACGGCACAATTCTCCGACTCTGAAGCTTCTCTGTTGTTTCCTGCAAACCTACTCTTCACAGAGGATTTCTTTTAAAGCCTCTTGGGAAGGGCCAGGCAATTAGGCAGCTGATATTGATTATCTCTGTCGTTCTGCTAATTGCCTCCTCTCAATCCTTAGCCTGACATCCGGGACAAACTGGGTTTCCTCCTCTAGAGCCAACTCAAACGACTCCTCACTAGAGGAATCCATCAGCAGCTCATCTGGAGCCGGCTGGGCCACAACTTATTGGTATGATGGTAAATCCCTACAGAATTTCATAGGAATCTTGGAGAAAGGAGGATGAGGTGTCAGAAGGTCTCTGTTGGACTGTTTGCGTATGAAAGACTTCAAAAAATGAGTTGAAAGGGATTTGTGGCTCAACAACAGCTGCTGCGTTAGACGAAGTAGCCCATCCGTTTGATCTTCACTCCTCTTTCCTCCTTCCCTTTTCTGTTTTCTCAGGACCTCATAAGATCAGGTTCATCCCTTCCATGGTGGGCCCAATCCTGGAGGTGACCTTGACGCCAGAGCCTGAGCTGCGGAAAGCAACCATCCCTATCTTTTTCGACATGATGCAATGCGAATTCAACTTCAGTGGGGGCAGAAATTTCCGTATGGTACAGAATTGGCTTATAGAGCATGGGGAAAGTTTGAGAATTAGCTGCAAGGACTTATGAATAAACCGATGAGACTTGCAAGGGGGAGACACCTGAAGGCAAACCCCTGGTTTGTTCTTTAGGACAATTCTTTGGCATATGTGAACAAACTTCAGAAGTTGGCTTGGCTAAATCAATATCAAACCATGATTGCCGAAAATGAATTGTTATTTGGCTTCCAATAGGTCTGGCTTATCTAAAATGACTGACAGAGATAAAAATAGGACTGATTGATCCATCTATCTTAGGGCTCCTCAAAATAATATCATGGGTCAATAGGACTATCCAAGGGTCAATAAATTGAGGTTAAAAGGAATCAGTAAATGTCTGGGGGTTAATAGATGGTTGACAAATGATGAAGGGTCAATTGGTGTCAGTTGATCTTCTGGGAACATCTGTAGAACTTCATACCAATCTCTAGTCTGCATGGAAGGTAGCTAGCAGTGGGACAGTGGTACCAAGGATTGGGTGGTCAGCACAGCAATAAACAGCCTTGAATTGTCTCTCTTATTATTATTTTTAGTACTGCACTATTACTTAAAAGTCATATTTATTCAATTATTTTCATATTAAACGGAGGGAGGGTCAAGGAACAATCTGAAATTTCTTGAAGTCAAATCATGGTTTGATATTGAAATCGATGGACCGAAGAGTTTGGGAACCTTCTTGTTTTCTGATTTTTTTTTTTTAAAGTATTTAATGGAAACTCTTTAAGTAATGATCCCCCCCACCATCACCTTTTGGTCTTTAACTTGCAGTTTGAAAATGAGCTGATCACTAAATTAGATCAAGAAGTGGAAGGAGGTCGGGGAGATGAGCCTTACAAGATCCTGCTGGAGAAACTGTAAGTGTGTGAGTGTTCTTGATTATCTTCCAGGTCCCGTTGTGTCATGTAGTGTTGCTTTCTCACATTACTCACTGGCTGCCTGTGGCTTTCCGGGTGCGCTTCAAGGTGCTAGTAACCATCTTCAAAGCGCTCCATGGCAAGGGTCCTGGTTATTTGCAAGACTGCCTCCTGCTACCAAATACCTCCCACCGACCAGTTCGCTCCCACAGACTAGGCCTCCTCAGGGTGCCGTCAGCCAAACAATACCGCCTGGCGACCCCCAGGGGGAGAGCCTTCTCTGTGGCAGTCCCTGCCCTCTGGAACGACCTACCCCCCCCCCGACCTATGTACGACCACTGACCTACGCCTCTTCCTTCAGGCCTTGAAAACGCATTTATTCCATGCGGCCGGCCTGGCGTAGTAGCTTTTAATTGGTTTAATTGGTTTTATTTAAGAGTTTGTATCTGGATTTTAGAATGAGCCCCAATTTAATATTATTTTATAGTATTTTATGTATCGATGTCTTTTGTATGTCTTTATTGATGCCTGTTCACCGCCCTGAGTCCCGCAAAGGAGAAGGGCGGTATACAAATGTAATAATAATAATAATAATAATAATAATAATAATAATAATAATAATAATAATAATAATAATAATAATAATAATAATAATAATAATAATAATAATAATAATAATAATAATAATAATAATAATAATAATTCAATTGCACAGGGAACGTGTCAGCTTCCCAAGCAGGCCATGCACATTTATCACACGAGCAAATGACAGATATTCCTTTTAGTCTCCAGCATGAACATTTTAATGACACACATAGACACATTCATGGAATGGATGCACGCACATTCATTGGAAGTTAATCTGTGTGTTGACTGAGTTTTCATATAGGTGTGAGCATTCAGTCTGAAACAAAAGTATTTATTTATTTATGTGAGTTACAGAACCATAGCCTTGGAAGGGGCCATTTAGAGGTCAGCCATCCAGTGAGGAATTTAAACCACAGCATTTTTGATAGGTAGCATTTATTTGAACCCAACTCACAAAAGAGGAGCTTATCTCCTCCATCGGTAACTCATTCTGTTGTCAAACAGGTTTTAGGAAGGATGCTCGATTTTCGAATACTCAGCCGGAATTTTAGCATAGCATTTTCATATTTACTAGCTGGGTTTGCTAGCAAGCTTTAAGCTTCTATTGGCAAAACACAGTAGGTCTGTTCACACAACCTGCGATACCCATGCAGCTAATCCTTGACTTAGACTACCGTTGGCATGAGAATTTCCACTGCTAAGCAAGGCAGTTGTTAAATGAGCCATGCCATATTTTGTGAGCTTTTTGTCACAGTTGTTAAGCAAAGTCACCAGATATTAAGTGAATCATGTGGTCACTAAGTGAATCTGGCTTCCCCCGTTGACTTTCCCTGTCTGAGAAGGTCACAAATGGTGGTCATATGACCCCAGGGTGCTGTAAGCATCATAAATAAATGCCAAGTTGTTAAGCATCCGAATTGTGATCATGGGGATGCTGCAATGCTTGTGTAAAAGCAAGGATTGCTCAAACTTCACTTTCTCCAGTGCCGCCATAATTTTGAATGGTCACTAAATAAATGTCTGTAAGTTGAGGACCATCTGTGCAAATAGTCACATTATAGTTTCAAGTGAGTGACCTATTTTCCACACCATGCTAAGACAATGACTAGCAATATTTCAGTTGAGCCAGAAGGATTCCGTGTGGATCGACCACAGTGTATTTATTTGTTTGTTTATTTGTTTGTGTGTATGCATACATCCTTCTATTCTTACTTTCTCCTTTGAACTCATATACTAAGTATAGCTTAGAAATAAAATAAAAATCAATCAGTAATATCCAAAAAGGGACGTGGTGGCCCAGTGGTTAAGATGCTGAGCTGGTTGATTAGAACGGGTTGGTAGTTCGGCAGTTTGAATCCCTAGCACCCCGTAACAGAGTGAGCTCCCGTTACTTGTCCCAGATCCTGCCAATCTAGCAGTTCAAAAACATGTAAAAATGCAAGTAGAAAAATAGGAGCCACCTTTTGGTGGGAAGGGAACAGCGTTCCATGTGCGTTTGGCATCTTTGGATAGTGCTGGCTCTTCAGTTTTGAAACAGAGATGAGCACCGCCCCCTAGAGTCAGGAACAACTAGTACATATTTATTTATTTATTTATTTAGATTTGTAAATCGCGCCTATCTCCATCGAAATGGACTCAGGGCGGTGTACCGATAAATCTACCATAATAAATAATAACATATACAATAAAAGAATTAAAATTAATTAAATTAACTTGTACTAAAATTCCCATTAACCTATTAACCATTTATTAGTTTGGTTGGAGTTTTGGCGTATATGAGGTCTAAAATTCTAGGCTAGTCCAGCTTGCTGGAAGAAATGAGTCTTGAGTGAGCGGCGAAAGAGGGGAAGGTCCGTGATAGTGCGAAGGTCGGGGGGCAGGTCATTCCAGAGGGTGGGCCCTGCCACAGAGAAGGCCCTACCCCTGGATGCCGACAGCCGGCATTGACCGGCGGTCGGCACCCTGAGGAGGCCCTCCCCCTGGGAGCGAATTGGTCGGTGGGAGGTATGTGGTAGGAGACGGTTCCGAAGTAAGTAGGCCCCGAGCCATGGAGCGATTTAAAGATGGTGACAAGCACCTTGAAGTGAGAGGAACCTTTACCTTTTAATATCCAAAACTTTAATGCAGTTTTGCAGTTTAACTTTAATGACCAGTCATAATATTTCTCTTCCCTATAAGCTTTCTACTTCTACATCTTTGGATCTAACCCTACGCATTATTTAAAATCAGGTGCTGTCATTTTCTCTTTTTATTCATCTCTCTGTTTTTCTTTTTTCTCCTCTTTTTTGATCCCATCAATGGAAATGTCCGCAGCCTCCTGGAGCACTGCCGGAAGCATAAATACCTGTCGAGCTCAGGCGAAGTCTTTGCCCTGTTGGTTAGCAGCCTGCTTGAGAACCTCTTGGATTACCGAGCGATTATGCATGATGGGAGCAAGGAGAACCGCATGAGTTGCACTGTCAACTTACTGGTATGGGGAGAATGTAGAGACGGTTGCAAATCTTGGTTCCTAAGGAACGACTTTGGACCTGCTGCATTAGACCTGCTGCATTAGAAACTCAGGAGCTTATATGGGCTTAGCATGATCTTTTCTCATTAGCAAAGTGCCTATAATCTTTGCTCACTATCATGCAAGGCAGGTCACTCTTGTTCCCATAATACAGGTTGGGCACTGAAACTACAAAAGTGTTGTGACCTGCGAGTGGCAGCAGAGTCAGACAGTGAGGAGGTTGGGGAAGAGCATGGGCCAGTCCTGGAGTCTGGGGAAGGCTCAGACAAGGGCTCTGCATCAGAGGCAGAGACGGGGCCGAGGCCATCTGGCAGTGATCAGGTGCCTATGGAGCAAGACAGCAGTGAGGCAGAGGAGCAGCTGTAGCATGTTCCCTGTGTGCGCATGCGCAGAGCTGCCAGAAGAAAAGAACAGCTAAGAAATCAGGGTTGACTTGGGAGCAAAGTCACAAGTGGAAGGTGATTGGGCCCTCCCATTGGAAATAAAAGAGGAGCGAAAGGGGAGGGGACTTTTGCAGGAAACAATTTGTTCCTTCGGTTGTTAGATTTGTTTCAGGAGTATGAAGATCTGTCCATGAATCTCAGAGACTCTGTGCCTAATCTTTCCTTGCACAGCATCTCATTTAGAAAACATTTACATAGCATCTTTCCAAGGTAGATAAGGTCTGTAGTCATAATTACCCCTTTGAAAGATTGTTTGCCAGGCCTTGCTGAATGTGAATGAGAGGAATTCACATTTGTTTAATAAAAGAGGTTTTGTCGGGACCAGGACTCTGCTTCGTGGTTTTTGGGAAAGCCTAGGTCAGAACAAAAAGAAGGGTTTCCACGCAGCCACCCAGTGAGTTCGTTGTGAGATCCCTTGTCACCATTGTCACCACAAAACCACATTGGCTTGGGTGTGACTTCCATTGTTATTACATCTGCAGCACCTCTCACAGAACAAGTGCATCAAGATCCATCTGGATCTTGAGCCTATCATCTAAGGCAGAGATGGCGAACGTTTTTCGCCTCAGGTGCCTAAAGCACACACACTCGTGCTATTGTGCACACTCTTCTGCCCACCTCCATAATTTATTGCCTCCCATGCCGTGCCCCCTGAGAATACATGTGTGATACCCTCTGCTGTCCAGGCACATGTACACACAGCTTTTTTGGAGCCTGGGGAGGGCAAAAATGGCCTCCCCCAGAGGCCAGAAACAGCGCATTTTCTGACTTCCGGTGGGCCTGGTAGTCCATTTTTCGCCCTCCCAAGGCTCCAGAGGCTTTCTGGGAACCTGGGGAGGGCAAAAAAAGGCCCAACACACAAACCAGAAGTTCAGGAATGGACTCCCAGGTTGCCCGTTGGGCCATTTTTCTCCCTCTGGAGGCTTCAGGAGGGCAAAAAATGGCCGAAAATCAAGGCCGAAAATCAGCTGGCCAGCATGCTCATGGGCGCTGGAGCTGACAGGGCAATGCCTCGCGTGCCCTCAGAAATGGCTTTGCGTGCCACCTGTGCCACCTGTGCCATACGTTCGCCATCATGCATCTAAGGTGTTAGCTATTCCTGCCTGCTTAGTATCATCTGCCAATTTGGTAAATTCCCCTTCCATTTCCTCATCTAAGTCCTTTATGAAAATATTGAAGAGTACTGGGCCTAAGACGGAACCTTGTGGTACCCCACTGCTTACTTCCCTCCATGTAGACCAGGGATGTCCAAACTTGGGAACTTTAAGACTTGTGGACTTCAACTCCCAGAATTCCCCAGCCAGCATAGCTGGCTGGGGAATTCTGGGAGTTGAAGTCCACAGGTCTTAAAGTTCCCAAGTTTGGACATCCCTGATGTAGACTCTATATGTAGAATCAGTTGAAGCATTACATCAAACCATAGGTATAGAGACTGAACTATAATGTAGTTGTCTAAGTTGGCAAACAATATTTTTCTCAGTGTGATTTAAGTCAACTACAGTTTGAAAATCCACAGCTTTTGAGCCTGTGAATACAGGCTCAAAAGCTTACTTTAGAATCTCAACTGAGAAACTTAAGGTGATGTCCGAACTGGATCAAAAGTTGTACATTTTTTACATTCTATTACTGAAATCATTTGGTTAGTCCCAAACTTTTTTTTTCCTTTTGCAGAATTTTTATAAAGAAAAGAAAAGAGAAGATATCTACATCAGGTAACCTCAGTAGGTCTTCAGACTTCTGAATAAACTGTTACAAAATAGTATAGTACTGCTGATTCTCAGAGAGTTTGTTTTCTAGGTACTTATATAAGCTCCGAGATTTGCACACTGATTCCGAGAGCTATACTGAGGCAGCTTACACACTCCTGCTTCATGCAGAGTTACTTCAGGTAAGTGTGGGAGTTCTTGAATATTTATTTTTGATTTGATTTATAAACCGTCCCCTCTCCCCGAAGGGACTCGGGGCGGTGCACAGGAAATTTAAAAACCATCTAAACGTAACAATACAAATGTTTAAAACCGAATTAAATAAATTAACCCTGCGCTAAAATTTTAAAATCTTAAAAACCTTAAAACTATTCCTTAAAATCCCAATTAACAATTTAAAATTTCCCTACAGTTAGGTTGGATAAAATTAGGCTAGGCCGGCCTGATGGAAGAGGTAAGTCTTTAGCTTTTGGCGGAAGGAGCGGAGGTCTGTAGTTGTTCTAAGTTCGGGGGGTAGGTCGTTCCAGAGGGTTGGGCCCACCACAGAGAAGGCCCTTCCCCTGGGCGTCACCCGCTGGCATTGCCTAGTGGACAGCACCCGAAGAAGTCCCTCTCTGTGGGAGCGAATCGGCCGAAGGGACGTATGAGGCAGGAGGCGATCCCGCAAATAACTAGGTCCCGTGCCATGGAGCGCTTTAAAGATGGTGGTCAGCACCTTGAAGCGCACCCGAAAGGCCACAGGCAGCCAGTGCAGCTCGCGCAGGAGCAGTGTTACATGGGAGAACCTCGGGGCTCCCAAAACTGCCCGCGCGGCTGCATTCTGGACTAGCTGTAGTCTTCGGGTGCACCTCAAGGGGTGCCCCATGTAGACTAGTAATAGTATGTTCATGTATAGTAGGTCCATGTACGGCACTTTGCAGTAATCAAATTTAAAACCTGTCCAAAACAAGTGGAATCTTGCCTCTTTGGCCAAACACTTAGTACAAATACTTCAACTTGTCTAGGTTGTTATTATGTTTTCAAATTACAATTGACATGCTGCTGAGATGGATAGTCAAAGCATCAGCAGCAACCAAGGAACCGTGGAAGATAAAGAAATCACCCTGTTCTTCATCTACCAGAAGAACACTTTTTGAGTCTTCAGGTCCTTAACCTGATGGAACCTCCTCTTGTAGAAGAAGAGCTGGAACAAAGTTGCCTACGATGTCCTTAATTCCATCTGGCCTTTCTTTTATCCCAGTGGTCTGATCAGCCATGTGTTCAGCATCTGCTTCAGAGGGACAGCTATTATGTCTATTCACAACAGGAACTCAAGGAGAAGCTTTACCAAGAAATCATCGTCTTCTTCGACAGGGGCAAAGTGAGTCTGTCACGGGCATCCTCACCCTTGACAGGGATGGGGTGGACATGATTCCTGTGTTACTTATTTATTTATTTATTTATTTATTTATTTATTTATTTATTTATTTATTTCATTAAATTTATAGACCGCCCCCTCTCCCCAAGGGGACTCGGGGCGGTGCACAGGAAATTAAAAATCATATAATTACAGCAATATACAAAATATTAAAACCGAATTAAATTACCCCTGTGCTAAAATATCAACATTAAAACCCTTAAAACCCTAAAAACTGTATCCCTTAAAATCCCAATTAAATAATTTATTTCTGCAGGCTAGGTATGAAAGGCCACTTAGTTTGGTCTTGGTGGAATTTCCAATTAATAGGGTGGCTTCTCTTGAATTATTTGTTTTCGCATTTGTTTTTACAACTATTTATTCATAATGATAAGTATTGTCAAGTCATACTCAACTCCCAGTGACCACATAGAGCCTTCTCCAAAGAGCTATCCTGTTTCCCTAAAAGCCCAATTGGGCTTTTGAGCACAGGCACTAAAATAAGCCCTCCCCTGAAAATAAGCCCTCCCCGAAAGTATTGCAACGCAGCAGCAGTCATGAGGTGGCTACGCTTTCATCTTTTTTTTTTTCAATTCACGAAGGCCTTTCTGATCCTAGGTTCTTTACTCTTGGATAGATAAAGTTGTGTGTGTGTGTGTGTGTGTGTGTGTGTATCTCAACACCCTGGTAAGCCCCAATTAAGGGAGGAAGCCAGCTGCTTTCCTTTTCTGTCTTTCGGCTCATCACAAGAGACCATGCAGACAGGAAGCTATTTGCTTCGTTGCCTTTTGTTTCCATTTGTGTTTCCATTTGTGCTGATAAATAAATAAACAAGGGAGACTAGTATAGATCTATTTCAAGCTATTTAGCTCTCATCAGCTAGCCATACCCTTACTGGGATTCGAACCAGGGAAGTATTACATGTGAGGCAGTTGTAATTGCCACTAGACCACTGGTTCTACTCCCGATCAGCTGAGCCAAGAGAATAAGTATATACTTGTGTCACAACATCCTGGTAAGCCCCAATTAAGGGAGGAAGCAAGCAGCTTTCCTTTTCTGTCTTTCGGCTCATCACAAGAGACCATGCAGACAGAAAACTATTTGTTTCGTTGCCTCCACACAAATGGAAACATTAGAACAAAATTCTAATGCATATGCCATCCATACAAAGGCTTCAGTTAAATGTACATGGCCATCCAGGAGCACAAAGGTGGACCACACAAGGTTCAATGGAAAAATGAAGGAAAGGCAGTTTCAGCACTTAAAACCGACCAGAATCAACTTAGAAGATCACAAACAGTATTAAAGTAGAAGATCAGAAATAGTATGGTGCAGCCATATGGAATATACTTTAATGCATTCCTTTTCATGAATGAATGATCTCTTTTATCTCTTTTCCTTTTAACTCCTTGAAGATGTGGGAAAAAGCCATCCAGCTAAGCAAAGAATTGGCTGACATGTACGAGAACAAAGTCTTTGACTATGAGAGCCTTGGAAATCTCCTGGTAAGAGAAGGAGGTCTTTAATTGTCTACTGGGTGAGAGGAATGTCAATTGTATGGATCCCAAAGGCATTTTTTAATGTTCCTGATTGAGAGACAAGCCATACATTACAAAGCTTGGGAAGAAAGTAGTACAAATGGGTGTTTGGCATGAAGAAACGTTAAAAAAAAAAAAATCATTGCCCAATCTACTCTTCTTCTTTTTAACATGTATGTGCAGAAAAAACGGGCCACCTTCTATGAGAACATCATGAAAGCAATGAGGCCTCAACCAGAATATTTTGCTGTTGGATATTTTGGCCATGGATTTCCTTCCTTTCTTCGGGTAAGGATGCTAAGTGGGTTTCGGTGATGGTCCTGAATAACCCTGGGATGTAGCCTACAATCCTGTAGGCGTTAATCTACATTTCTTTAATCAAAATGGACAGAAGAATGTTTGATTTGGGGTAATCCAAAGCTTCATCTCTGAATAAGCAGCCTCGTCCCATGAAGAAAGGGTTAACTAAAATGCCATTATCTAGTAATGCATTTAGGTGAGTGTTGCTGCAAGTACCAGCAAGTTTTGCTTTCACCGTTCATCCAAACTCCTTGTTATTTTCCTGTTAGCCACAGAGAAATGGTTGTGGCTTTCTCAGAATATGCGTATGTATTGTACAATATATACACAACCCTTCCTTAATGGCCTTAGAAGTAATACAGACTAGATCAATGTTGGCGAACCTTTTCAGCACCAAGTGCCTAAATGGGGGCTTGTGCGTGCCAGAAACTGGAAGAGCAGGCACCCGGTGTACATGCGTGTGCCAGGCGATGCTCTTATGGATTTGGATTGGCTTTGGATTTATTGGATGTATATGCCGCCCTTCTCCCAAAGGACTCAGGGCGGCATACAACATAAGAAACACATAGTACAAAAGTTAAAAAGAGATTAAATAAATCTCTTTAGTACAAAAGTTAAAAAGAGATTAAATAAGCAATAAATTAATTAACAATTTACGCATGATTTAAAATAAATTAAATTTGGAATTAAAATTAAAAAGTTATTTTGTTCCGGCCAGGCAGGCTTGCTGAAAAAGCCAGCTTTTTAGGGCGCGCCAGAAGGACGGGAGGTCGGGAATTATGCGAAGCTCCGGGGGCAGCTCATTCCAAAGGGAAGGTGCTCCCACAGAGAAGGCTCTCCCCCTGGAGGTCGCCAGCCGACACTGTCTGGCTGATGGCATCCTGAGAAGGCCGACTCTGTGGGATTGTACTGGACGATGGGAGGCTACTGGTGGCAGTAGGTGGTTACGGAAGTAACCTGGGGCTAAGCCATGGAGCGCTTTAAAGGTCATAATTAGTACCTTGAATCGCACCCGGAAAACAACCAGCAACCAGTGCAAGCCACCTAAAAGGGGTGTAACATGGGCGCACCTAGGTACCCCCATGATAACCCGCGCAGCCGCATTCTGGACCAGCTGAAGCCTCCGCGTGCTCTTCAAGGGCACCCCATGTAGAGAGCGTTATGGTTTCCGGAGTGTACATGCGCACCAGACACCTGGTCTTTTGATTTCCGGCATGCATGTGTACTCAAAAACTATCTAGTCAGTGTGTATGCACACACTGGAAACCGGAAGAGCAGCCTCCCAGCACACACATGGGCACTGAGTGTCTGCTCTTCCGGTTTCTGGAGCTCCAGTATGCGTGAAGACCAGCTGGCCAGCCCACCGGAACCCGGAAGAGTAATGGGCAATGGTTCATGTGCTTGGAAAGATGGCATGACTCTGCGTGCCACTTCTGGTCTAGTCATGGGACTAGACTGAAAACAGAGAAATGCTAGTACCGCATAGTCTTTGATTTGTTTATTGACTGTTCAATGTTACGACAACACTGAAAAAAGTGACTTACAACTGTTTTTCACACTTTTCACGACTGCTGCAACATCCCCCTGGTCATTTGATCAAAATTCAGGTGCTTGGCAGCTGTTACATACTTACGACAGTTGCAGTGTCCCAGGGTCATGTGAGGAAATTAAACAACTGTAGCAGGAAAGGTTGCAAAATGGGGCAAAGCTCACTTAACAACTGTCTTGTTTAGCAACAGAAATGTTGGGCTCAGTTGTGGTTATAAGTTGAGGGCTGCCTTGGTATATACCAGGGGTCTGCAAAGTCGGCTCTTTTAAGACTGGTGGACTTCAACTCCCAGAATTCCCCAGCCAGCCTGGCTGGCTGGGGAATTCTGGGAGTTGAAGTCCACCAGTCTTAAAAGAGCCGACTTTGCAGACCCCTGGTATATACCTTTGAACGATTGGAGACCTTTGAACGATTGGAGACTCAAGCCAGCCCAAACTGAACAGTTTTGCCCACAAAACTCCATTGCTTGAAGTGCCCCATTCTGTTTTCCTCTTGTCCCCAATGCTGAGAATGTTGTGGTTCTCCCAGTTTAATTTCTAACCTTTGCCCCTTTTAGAACAAGATGTTCATCTACCGTGGAAAGGAATACGAAAGGAGGGAAGACTTCATCGTGAAACTGCTCACCCAGTTTCCAAATGCTGAGAAAATGAGCAGCACCGCCCCACCAACAGAAGATATCAAAGCTTCTCTTAAGCAATGTATCTTTTGGAAAGGAAGAGAGTTTAGGACAGGGATGGGCAAACTTTGCAACTTTAAGTCTGAAGGACTTCAGCTCCCAGACTTCTCCAGCCAGCTTTGCTGCCTGGGGAATTCTGGGAGCTGAAGTCCTTCAGACTTAAAGTTGCAAAGTTTGCCCACCCCTAGTTTAGGAGCTAACTGTTTGTTTGTTTGTTTGTTTGTTTGTTTGTTTGTTTGTTTAATTAATTTAGCTTCTCAAACATGTATAAGATAACCAGTATAAGTATAAACATGGAGAGGAACAAAGGAAAGGAATACAAGTAAATGGGGACAGTAGGACAGGGATGGTAGGCAGGCTGGTGCGCTTATGCACGCCCCCTTTACGGACCTCTTAGGAATGGGGTGAGGCCCACGGTAGACAGTTTGAGGTGGAAGCTGTGGGGGTTGGAGGATGTAACAATAGAGTCAGGTAGAGCATCCCAGGCGTTGACCACTCTGTTGCTGAAGTCGTATTTTCTGCAATCGGGTTTGGAGCGGTTTCCCTTGAGTTTTTAATCTATTGTTTGCCCGAGTATTATTGAGGTTAAAGCTGAAATAGTCGTTCGACAGGTAGGACATTGTAGCAGGCAATTTTGTGTACTATGCTTAGGTCAGACTGGAGGCGGTGTAGTTCCAGGCTGTCCAAGCCCAAAATTTTGAGACTGGTGTCATAAGGGATTCTATTGTGAGCAGAGGAGTGGAGGACTCTTCTTGTGAGATAACTCTGGACCTGCTCAATTGTATTAATGTCCGATAAACAGTGTGGATTCCAGGCAGACGAGCTGTATTCGAGAATTGATCTGGCAAAGGATTTGAATGCCCTATAGATAACAAAGTTGATACGGAGAGTAGAAAACTGGCAAAGTTAATAATGGGAGGGTTGAACCAGTCCTGGCTCACGTCTGGTATCAGAAATGGACTATACAGTGTATCTAGCTGGTCTATTTGCCATTGAGATCCAAATGGTTTGCCTGAAGTCCAGCATAAACTAAGCATTACAGACAGAAGTTGGATGCCTGGATCCAAAGCAACTTGGAAACCAGCTGTAAACCAATTTGGATTTTATTTAGATTCCCTGCTAAGTTCTGAGAATTTGAAAAATAAGTCCAATTTCCATTCTGTTGCTCAAAACAGATTAATGTCATAGATTTCATCATTGGGTTTTTATATAACCAACTTGTGGGTTATTATTATTATTTTCAAATGTCTGACTTTCCCTCTCCATTTCCCCAAGGTTGACTTACTTGAATTGTCATTTAGGTTGTTTATTCTGCAAGTTGGTTGATATTTTACTATTACAGTTATTTTACTATTTTAGCATTACATCTATCCCAAATGAGATCTGGAAGTGCTCATATTGGATAAAGATACTCAACATCAATGTCAATATGTCAGGCTGTATTCACACAAAAAGCTTAACCTAGTTACCCAGGTTCTGCAATGGCTAACTAGCTATTAGCCTGGATTCACACAATATTCTAAAATAACCATAGTTGAAATTTATCAAGCTTAGCATGTCTGAATGCCACCACTTACTTGGTTTAGTGCAGGGGGTCTGCAAAGTCGGCTCTTTGAAGACTGGTGGACTTCAACTCCCAGAATTCCCCAGCCAGCATGGCTGGCTGGGGAATTCTGGGAGTTGAAGTCCACCAGTCTTCAAAGAGCCGACTTTGCAGACCCCTGGTTAGTGCATGGCGTAAAACAGTTGATGTGATTGTAGCCTCCTAATTCTTCATTTTTTTCTTAATGAGGAACAGATCATAGGACCTTCTTGTCCATCTTCTGGTCACCTGCTTGTTCCTTTTTTTCCTTAATTTGTACATACAGACATACAGTGTTTCCTAGTGAAGCCTGTCATGAACCTTCCTCCAAGCTACAAAGACAAGCCTGTTCCAGAGCAGATTCTAAAGTAAGGATACACCTCCAATTTATCTCTCTGCATTTAGACACAAATTACTTCGCTAAGGGCTGCTTTACTCTGTTTTCATAAAGACCAAATGCAGGAAGACTGACTTCTACATTCTTGACTGTTGAAGGCATGAATTAACCTATCCCCATCGTAGAAGGCAGATCTAGTTGTTACATAGGGATGTGTCTGAAACTACGATTTTGAAATGTTTAGATCAGGGGGTCACCAACCTTTTGGACCTCAGGGACCACTAAATTCATAATTTTAAATCCCGCGGACCACTAATATGAACTGCCTAATGACCGGCTTGATGGGCGTGGCTAGGTGGTCATGTGACTGGGTTGGCATGGCCAACTTGATGTCACTCATGTCAAGAGGCCCTTCAATGGCTTCTACTTACCCCTCCCTTCCCAGCCACTCCTCACCTGTCTGTCTGGGCTCCTTAGGGCCCCAATAGGAAGCAGTTGTTAGAGCTAAGCAGCCCCCACGAGAAAGAGTTGGCAAAACAGCTCCGTTGCAGGAGAAAACCGCCCAGATACAGAGTGAGCTAGCCCCCATTCATGGCCCAGTGGGATGCCACGAGAGAGATCTTGTTTGGGAGGAGTTTGACCCCGTTACTTCCGAGGATATGGACAGGCTACGTGGGCGACTGCGAGCCACCACATGTTTATTGGACCCGTGCCCCTCCTGGCTTGTACTGGCATCCTGGGAGGTGACACGAGGCTGGCTCCAAGAGGTTGTCAACGCATCCTTGAGTGAGGGTTCCTTGCCTGCCTCCCTAAAAGAGGCGATGGTGAGGCCCCTCCTCAAGAAGCCCTCTTTGGACCCAGCTCTTTTAAACAACTACCGTCCAGTCTCCAACCTTCCCTTTTTGGCGAAGGTTGTCGAGAGTGTGGTGGCACAACAGTTTCCCCGTAACCTGGAGGAAGTTGACTATCTAGATCCGCGCCAGTCCGGCTTTCGGCCCGGGCATAGCACCGAGACGGCATTGGTCGCGTTGGTAGATGATCTCTGGAGGGCCAGAGATGGGGGATGTTCCTCCATCCTGGTCCTATTAGACCTCTCGGCGGCTTTCGATACCATCGACCATGGTATCCTATTGCATCGGCTGGGGGGGTTGGGGGTGGGAGGCACCGTTTTACGGTGGTTCTCCTCCTACCTCTCTGGCCGATCGCAATTTGTGCGGGCAGGAGAGCAGAGGTCGACCCCGAGACCCCTCACATGTGGGGTGCCTCAGGGGTCGGTCCTCTCGCCTCTCCTGTTTAATGCATACATGAAGCCGCTGGGTGAGATCATCCGTGGTTTTGGGGTAGAGTACCACCTGTACGCTGATGACACCCAGCTGTACATATCTACCCCAAACCACCCCAACGATGCCGTAGCGGTGATGTGCCAGTGCCTGGAAGCCGTGCGGATCTGGATGGGAAGTAACGGACTTAGGCTCAACCCGACCAAGACCGAGTGGCTGTGGTTTCCGGCTGCCCGATTCAACCAGCTCTCTCCAACGCTGGCCATAGGGGGCGAACATCTTGCCCCTGTGGATGGGGCGCGCAATTTGGGTGTCCTCCTGGATACCCGGCTGTCTATGGAAGAGCAAGTGACAGCCGTGGCCAGGAGGGCGTTTTACCAGGTTCGCCTGGTTCGCCAATTGCGCCCCCTATTGGATCGGGACGCCCTTCGCACAGTCACTCATGCCCTCGTGACATCCCGACTGGACTACTGTAACTCTCTCTACATGGGGCTCCCCTTGAGGTGCACCCGGAGGCTTCAGTTAGTTCAGAATGCAGCCGCGCGAGCAATTATGGGGACCACCAGGTTTACCCACGTTACACCGCTCTTGCGCGAGCTGCACTGGCTACCTGTCGTCTTCCGGGTGCGCTTCAAGGTGCTAATTATCATCTTCAAAGCGCTCCATGGCTCGGGACCTAGCTATCTGCGAGATCGGATCCTGCCCCATACATCCTCACGACCGATTCGCTCCCACAGAGAGGGACTTCTCCGGGTGCCGTCCACTAGACTTTGTCAGCGGGCGGCGCCCAGGGGAAGGGCTCTCTCTGTGGCGGGCCCGGCCCTCTGGAACGACCTTCCCCCCGACATCAGAACGACCACTGACCTCCGCTCCTTCCGTACGAAATTGAAGACCTATTTCTTTCGACTGGCCGGCCTTGAATAATTCTCTCTGTCTATTGATTCCAAATGCATTTTAATGGGTTCTTAATCATTTTTAGCACGGGTAACATTGTTTAATTATGTTTTAAAGTATGTATTTTGTATTTATTGTATATTGTTTTTAGTTTCTCCTGTGCACCGCCCCGGGTCCCGAATTTGATTTGATTTTGATTGGGTTCTAATTGGATCTGACCAAGAAGGAGGCTCAGCAGAAGCACCTCAATGAGGACTAGGAGCATAGGCTTTCCAAGCAGGGGGGAAGACCTACGGGAGGGCAAGGCCAGGTGCCGGCGCCCGGACGCTCAGCGGCCTGAGATAATCAGCCAATTCCAAAACATGATATAGTCCCACGAGGCCCTCCGGCTCTTTGTCCCCAGCAGCACTTCCCTCCAGCCTTCGCCCAAAGCCCCCCACCAGGAGACTGAAGCAGGCCCCAAGTCGGAATTTCTGCCCCCCTCCAATCTGCATAAAAAGACCCCGAAGGGAGAGACTCTCTGCAGCAATACAAGCATTCATTGCACGAATCCGTCCCAGGAGCCGTAGTTTGAAGATCCCTGATTTAGTGCAATATAAAAAGTGCAAACAATTTTTCTGCAGACCACCAAAATTTTCTCATGGACCACCAGTTGGTGACCGCTGGTTTACATGGAGCATTATATCAGATCACTTAAATAACCTGATTCTTATATGCCACTAAGCCATAGTTCAGCTTTTTGTTGAATGAAATGCAGTCGTTTGGCCAAAATTGAACAAACTCACAGTCATGTAGGAAATTGAATGAAGTATCTGTTTAGCGTGCATTCTACTGCTTTCAATATCCACTCACCTGGATTGTTACAGCATCTGATATCAGACTTAGATTTTGGGTGTTTGCTGAGATTTTAATTTGTTTTCATCGGCTGCTTTAGCTTTTATAGATCCAACGAAGTGCAACAGTTCCAACACTCGAGGCCCTTCAGGAAAGGAGAAAAAGATCCCGAGAATGAATTTGCAGTGAGTCATGTCTTCTCTGCCCTCCCTGTCATTTTTTTTCCTTTTGTGACCTGACACACCGTGTGTCATAAATGTGAGGACTTTTCATATGTTGACTTTTTTTAAACTTGATTCTTTGGTTCCTCAATTTGGGAGGATTAAATTCTTACATTTTGCTGCAAAACACATAGCAAGCAATGGGACATCATTATCAACCATTATACAAGCACTAAAATCTTTACTCGTACAAAGCCCTTTGTCCAGGGATGGAACACAAGTCTGGGTTATTTTTGTTGGTAGGGTTGCATCCTTTGGGACCTTAATAAAAATTAAATGCTATGATAGTAAAGTGAATGGAAAATAGATAATACTATAGTTTAACACCCCCCCTCCAAATATAATGATCTCTCTAACTTCAATTTCAGAAGAATGGATGGGGGGAGTCTTATTTTAAATCATGTATGAAATGCGATCTCCTTATTCTTTGACTACAACAAATTGTTCAGCTTCAGTTTTGCTTAATATTGCCTGTGCTAATTAGCAGTTGGTCTTGTGCAGCTCTTATTTCAAATGAAAAACTTTAGAGAACTTTAAAATACAACTTTCACTACGTCACTTGACCTAGTTAAGGGGACATAGAAAATTGGTGGTATAAACAGAGGTGGGTTTCTCCCGGTTTTACTAGCAGTTTGCTTCGCACATGCACAGAACAATTTACAGTGAACTGCACACACGCTCACTACTAAATAACATGCCAGCAGCGTTGACCGGAGAACTGGATCGGGGGCATGGCCAGCCTGGGTCACTGCCAGTTCTGTGACCGAGGCCAAAATACCACTGCCAGTTCGGCTACCCGGACCTAACCAGAAGCAACCCACCTCTGGGGTATAATGTAGGTGGTCCTTTCGTGTATTCAAGATCAAGGCATTAGGATGTCTAGGTGATTGAAAAACAAATTGGAACAATCTTTTTTCCAATGGACCTGATCTCAATCTAGGCTAGGTCTTTACTTGAAGGCCACCCAACTCCTTGCTGTTCCTGATTTCATTTTATTTTTAGGTTCTTTGAATCAAATAATGAATGTGCAACTAGGTGCAGATATAAGCAGTAAAGATATAAGGACTCCAATGACTTCTTTAGGCATTGGGTAGAACCCCTCGGTCCTGAGGTATTTTTGGAAAAAGGAAAAAAGATAAGATAGTAGACAGCAACCTAGAGACTAAGCAGTTGTTCCATTTTCTTCTGAATAAATATTGGTGTGAATGACTGAACCCAACTTGGCAGTCAATGTTGGTGAAAGCATCATCCCCTGATTGTCAACAAATTTGACAATCCCTGGCCTCCAATAATGCTGTCATGTCAGATTATGAGTCAAGCTAACAAAATGGCATTGTTGCATACTGTATAGGTAGTCCTTGACTTACAACAGTTCATTTAGTGATGGTTCAAAGTGACAACATTACTGAAAAAAGTGATTAATGACCATTTTTCACACTGATGACTGTTGCAGGTCATGTGATCAAAATTCAGACTGTTGGCAACTGACTCATATTTATGACTTCTGCAATGTCCTGGGGTCATGTGATTCTCTTTTGTGACCTTCTGACAAGCAAAGTCAACGGGGAAGCCAGATTCAACAGTGCTACTTACTTAACAACTGCAGTGGTTCACTTAACAGCTGTGGCAAGAAAGGTCATAAAATGGAGCAAAACCCGTTTAACAAATGCCTCACTTGGCAACACAAATGTTGGGCTCAGTTGTGGTCTTAATTTGAGGAGTACTTGTACTCCAACAAGCCATGTTATGACCTCATCTGATGACCTAGTTCCCACTACAACATGAGCCACATATTCAATTTTAGCCTAGACCAGGGGTCTGCAAAGTTGGCTCTTTTAAGACTGGTGGACTTCAACTCCCAGAATTCCCCAGCCAGCCATGCTGGCTGGGGAATTTTGGGAGTTGAAGTCCACCAGTCTTAAAAGAGCCAACTTTGCAGACCCCTGGCCTAGATTAACATAGTGTATGAATCCAGACATAAATTCATGCATTAGATTGATTTGGGGGGAAATAAGCTTCTGATTCTTGGCCCATCGTTCTGCTGAGGAAGGGCTAAGAGAGAACATCCCTTGCATAGGTATAATATAAAATGTACATTTTTGTTTGTTTTTTCTTTTTTTAGACTATGTGGATAGAACGTACCACCTATACAACAGCCTATTCTTTCCCTGGAATCCTCAAATGGTTTGAAGTCAAGCAAGTCACTGTGGTGAGAAGCTTTCATTGCCATCTCTAATTCAGCCTCCCCAACTTCGTAGCCTTTAGATGTCTTGAGTTTTCAGCTAATCTTTGTGGGTTTGTGAGCTAAGAATCTGTAGAAGCCCACCAGCGGTCAGTGGAGCTGGCAGCAGATTCGGACAGTGAGGAGGTTGGGGAGGAACATGGGCCAGTCCTGGAGTCTGATGAGGGCTGTGTCAAAGGCAGAGAGGGAGCCAAGGCCATCTGACAGTTATCAGCTGCCTTCAGAGTCAGACATCAGTAAGGCAGACAAACAGCTGGAGCCTGTTCCCAGTGTGCACGAGCACAGAGTTGCCAAACAAAGGGAACAGCTAGAGAACAGGGGTCGACGTGGGAGTAAAGCCACAGATGGATGATGAATGGCCCTCCCAGAGGAAATAAAAGAGGAACGAAAGGGGAGTGGAGTTTGCAGGAGACAATTAGTTCAATTAATTGGTTTGTGACTCTCCGAGACTCCTTGCTAAGTTTTGCAGATATCGGCTTGTTTATTTATTTTATTTTATTAAATTTATACCCCGCCCTTCTCCAAAAGGACCCAGGGCGGCTCTCCAAGCCAGCTCTCCAAGCCAGATAAGGTCTGTGATTGTAAATCCTCCCTTGAAAGAAATTTGGATGTCAATGAGCAGAATTCACAGTAAATTAATGAAAGGGTTTTTTGTCGGGACAAGGAGTTTGCTTCATGCTCTTGGGAACAGAATCCAACATTTCTTGAGATTGACAGACTAGGGAAGGCTTGATTTATTGTAACATTTTTTTTCTTCTACATCAGGGGTAGGCAAACTTTGCAACTTTAAGTCTGAAGGACTTCAGCTCCCAGACTTCTCCAGCCAGCAAAGTCTGGGAGCTGAAGTCCTTCAGACTTAAAGTTGTAAAGTTTGCTCACTCCTGTATCTACATCAATTTCTTACCCACCTTCCCAAATGTAACCTCTCTATGTGCCCATGAGGAAGTGCTTATGAATAAAGAAGCATTCAAGGACAGTTGGATACACAACCCTGCTTTGCTTTTAGCACCAGTTTTGTGCTGTCCCCTTTCTGAACGAACAGCTGGGGTAATCAGTAATTAAAGGAAACAAATTGCATGCAACGTTTGCTAAGCTGGTCTTTCTTTCCTCTCCCCACTCCCTTCTACATTTAATCTTTAATGTCAGTTTGGCAATAAAGTGAGATTTTCTAACTCAGAAATGGGAATCTGCTACCTTCCAATCCCACAGGGCAAGCCACAGCTTATTTACTGTATTTATTACAGTTTATTTCTCTCCCTTCCCTAAATGTCGATTTATTTTGGACCTTCCTCTAAGTTTCTGTATAGTATCACAATCCTTCAAGGAATCTGATTTGAGCTAAGGTCACTCCAATGACCATAGGGAGGGTTACCATCATTGCCCAGAGGATCATTGGTTGTCCTCTGCCCTCTTTGGAGGAGCTTTATAGTACCTGCTGCCTTAAGAAAGTTCAAAACATTCTTTCTTTGTTTGTTTTTTGTTTGTTTGTTTGTTTGTTTGTTTGTTTATTTATTTATTTATTTATTTTATTGGATTTATATACCATGCCACTCTCCCAAAAGGGACTCGGGGCGGGCCACAGGAAATTAAAACACAATAAAACAATACAAAAGAATAAATACATCCTAGACTAAATAAAATCCTATTAAATTAGAGATGCCTGTGCTAAAATTAGTTTAAAACCCTTATTAAAACTTTGTGTAATTTAAAACCAGTCGATGATATAATCTCAGAAGTTAGGCCAGGCCAGCTAAGTGAAAGAAATGCGTCTTTAGGTGTTGGCGGAAGAGGCGGAGTTCCGTGATGTTTCTAAGATCAGGGGGTAGATCGCTCCAGAGGGCAGGGCCCGCCACAGAGAAGGCCCTTCCCCTGGGCGTCGCAAGCTGGCATTGCCCAGCCGTTGGCACCCGGAGAAGACCCTCTCTGTGGGAGCGAATCGGTCGAAGGGATGTGTGAGGTAGGAGGCGATCTCGCAAATAACTAGTACCCGTGCCATGGAGCGCTTTAAAGATGATAATCAACACCTTAAAGTGCACCCGAAAGACCACAGGCAGCCAGTGCAGCTCGCGCAGGAGCGGTGTTATATGGGAATGCCGTGAGGCTCCCAAGATCCCCCGCGCGGCCGCATTCTGCACTAACTGTAGTCTTGACGGTACAGGATAATGTTTATGTTTATTGAATTTGTATACCGCCCTTCTCCCTTGTGGGACTCAGGGCGGTGAACAGGCATAATAAAAGCAACAAAGGAATAATGCAATATCGGGTTTTCAATTTCAATTGCGCAGAATGTGGAGGATGTGTTTGTGTTTTTATGTTTACAGTTATAATGTACCCTGAAGATGGCATTTAATTTCATTGTACAATGTGCAATGAAGTAAACTAAACTAACCTAATAGGCTTTGGCTGTGCAGTAGCTTAACCCAGGTTTGTGCAGACTTGTTTTGTTACATTGAGCACAGAAACTGCTACTCTCTTACTCATAGTTTAAGTCTTTTATAATTGATGGCCGATTTATATGTATATATTTAAAAGGGAAACTAGGAGTAATTTGTTCAAGCTGTTTCCTGAAAATGGCTGTTGACAAGAAAAGAAAAGGGGACGACAGAAAATATGATGAGATTTTGGTTAGCATCGCCTGTGACAGTGATGGCGAACCTTTTTCGCCTCGGGTGCCAAAAGCACACACGCTTGCGCTATTGTGCCCGCTCATGTGCCCACCCATAACTTAATGCCTTCCATGCGGTACCCCCTGAGCATGCACGCTTTATACCCCCTGCTGCCCCGTGCATGTTCACACGGCTTTTTTGGAGTCTGGAGGGGACAAAAATGGCTTCCCCCGCACCCCCAGAGGCCTGTTTTCTGACTTCCGGTGGGCCTGGTAGGTCCATTTTAGCCCTCCCAAGGCTCCAGAGGCTTTCTAGGAGCCTGGGGAGGGCGTAAAAAGGCCCAACACACAAACTGGAAGTTCAGGAATGGACTTCCAGTTTGTGTGTTGGGCCATTTTTCTCCCTCTGGAGGCTTCAGGAGGGCAAAAAATGGCCGAAAATCAAGGCCGAAAATCAGCTGGCCAGCATGGTCATGGGCGCTGGAGCTGACAGGGCAACTCCTCGCATGCCCTCAGAAATGGCTTCGTGTGCCACCTTTGGCTCCCGTGCCATAGGTTCGCCATCAAGTAGAGTCCCTACTTGACCTTTCAAGGTTGGGTGAATGACCAGGATCTAACTGTGAACGTTGCCCAGTGAAGTATTCGGAGTGGGCAAAGTGGGTTTTCTGCTGAAACTTTCATTGCTTAGCATCCATTATTTCATTGTAGCCTTGACCATAACTCATTTTTGTGATGCTTTCCAGGAGGAAATCAGCCCCTTAGAGAACGCCATTGAAACCATGGAGCGGACAAATGAGAAGATCAGTAACTGCGTGCAACAACATGCTTGGGACCGAGCCCTGCCTGTCCATCCCCTCTCCATGCTCTTGAATGGCATTGTGGATCCAGCAGTAATGGGGGGTTATACCAACTATGAGAAGGTTGGTTGTTTCCTTGCTCTCTGTTGCAGGCCACACAAGAATCTCGGGAATGGTACACTTGGGTCAGTTTCCTAAAGCAGGGAGGCAGAGTGATAGAATCTAGCTGCATGGACAGTACTATAGATATCAAAGAATTGGGGGGGAACGGGAACCTTGCAGCAGCTGGCACTAAATTTAAGGGTGGAAGTCAAAGGATTTGGTTTCCATTCATTAAAGCATTCCTTTTCTGTAGTAATAAGTACATTTTGGTGAGCTATTTGATCTCATTCGTTTTATAATAATAACTTAGTAAACTTAATTAGAGAGTGGTTGACATTCTGGAATGTTAATTTAGAATGAAAAGGAACAAGGGAAGGGATAGACAGTAGGCAAAGATGAACTATAAAGGAAAAGGACAGGTATAGGAGGTTTTGTCTAATCTGCCCTGCTCCATTTTCTCTCTTTTCTGAAATTTCACCAAATGCTGCCCATTCAGACATTATATAGATCACGAATGGTTAACCTTTTTGGCACCTAGTGGCCAAACTGGAGCATGCATGCACCAGAATGCCAGAACCTGGAAGAAAGCAGCTGGCTGCCATGCGCATGCGCACCGGCCATCTGCTGTCTTCTGGGTTCCACCGCTAGCTACTTTTCTAGGTCCCGTCACACACATGCATGCTGGCCAGCTGGTTCATCATGCATGCACACTGGCCAGCTGCTCTCTTTTGGGTTCTGGTGCATGCATATAGATCAGCCAGCTGGTCTGGCATGCATGCGCGTGATGAAACCTGGAAGAACACCTGGCAACGGCATGCAACTCGCATACCTGACATAGGACACCTATGTGCATGCATGCATATAGATCAGCCAGCTGGTCTGGCATGCATGCGCGTGATGAAACCTGGAAGAACACCTGGCAACGGCATGCAACTCGCACACATGACATAGGTTCGCCATCACGGTTATAGATAGTGTCCCAAAGGTGCTTTTTCAAAAGGCAACTGGACTTTCTTTGTTCTTCCTTGAAGATGTTTCACTTCTCATCCAAGGAACTTCTTCATTTCTCAACTTCTTGCATGAGAAGTGAAACATCTTCAGGGAAGAACAAAGAAAGTCCAGTTGCCTTTTGAAAAAGCACCTTTGGGACAACCATGACCTTGGATGACTGAGAATCTACATAGATGTATATAGATAGTGATAATCTATTGCAGATTATCTGCTCACAATAGAAATGGCAATCTTTTGATGTACTTAATGTATTCTGGGGAGGAATAAGAAGTCCTGCATTTTACACCCATCTTAAGTTTCCAGGTACTTTTCAGTTGCACACATTATGAAGCCCACTTAATCTTAAACTTACATTCATTTAGCAACTATTTGAAGTTATAATGGCATTGAAAAAGGCGATTTACAACTGGTCCTCACACTTACGACCATCGTGCCATCCCCATGCTAACAGGATCAAAATTATGACAGTTCCTGTGTCTCAGGGTCATGTGATCACCAGTTGCAACTTTCCCAGCTAGAAATGACCATGTGATACACTTAATAACTGCAATGATTAAAAAACCGCATGATTTAACAACCATGACAGCACAGGTCATACAATCGGGCACAATTCATTTAACAACTGCCATTGTTCCATTGTTTAGCAACGGAAATTCAGCCAGCTGTGGTTGTAGGACAAGAATTACCTGTACACATATTTTATATCACCATCCTATCCAATCCAATTCAAAATTCAATTCAATCCAAACCTTTATTATCAAGAGTACGACATGTGCATGGTCAGATTGGCCAACATTAGGATTATACTCCTAACAAGGAGGAAACTCTCCTTCGCTATCTAGAATCAAAGTCTTTTTCCTCCTTGGGAGTTCAGTTATGGATAGGAAGGCAATGCCAAATGGGCTTCCAGAAAACAGGATTTTTAGTTGATTTTGGGGTTAGAGGTGTAAAGGTCATTGCAAACCTCTGTGCACATCTGGAAGTTGGGGATGAGTGGTCCAGCTTAACATCTTGTGTCTCCCTGCTACCACCCAAGCAAGCAAGGCTTACTTCTAGCTAGAACGTATTACAATCACTTTGATGCACAGTGGGTACCTTTAGTGTGGAAATCTTTGTGATACAGGCAGCCAGCAAATGCTGCAATTGTGGCATGGACAAAGGAGCCAAGGAAATACTTTGAGCTCCCGCTTCTCTATTTTCGGTGCTAAAGTTAGATTCTGCAAAAATGGAAATGCTGTCAGGGCTTCCTGCAAATGGGGCTGCCACATCTGAAAGCTATCAGCCTTTTATTTTTATTTTTGCTCACTTTTTCCTCTCCCTGACTCAGCTGGGGTAGGGAGTTGGGCTTTTGTGGGCACTTAATAATAATAATCTAAATCTTTCTTTCACATTAAAAACCAGAAATCAATGTCCTGCACAAATCATTTGGCCTCCCTTGTTTGGCTTTGTGGTTTTCTGACGAGGCTCAGCACTTCGGCTTCTAGCTGATGGAATTTTGTGGGTTTTATCCTGTTGCCACAATACCTTCTCCCCTGCTAGTCAGGGTTTTACTTATTTATTTTTAAAGACGAAAACGGCTTCACAGTTTAGTTTTCTGCTCCAAACAGGGTTAAAACTTGCTTATATATTATCCTGTACTGTGGTATGCTTCTGGGTAGGACTGGAGAAGACGTAATCTTGCAGATGTTCTTAAATTATCCCCAGTATGCCCATTGATGGGGAAAGAATAACAGAGTTGAAAGGGACCTTGGAGGTCTTCTAGTCCAACCCCTTGCTTGAATTTCTAGCATTAATGTCAAGCATTAGGGAAATCAGGAGATTCAGGCAGTTCGAATAAGTGTAAAGATTTGTTGCAAGCTTAAGCTCTCTATAAGAATCTGAACTACTAATGGTCAAGGGAAATTAGCGGGAGTTAAGAAAGGAATTCAAGGTGGGCTGGACTTACATCTCTTGTGAGCACTCAGGGATTCTTGACTGATTCTTTGACCCTTCCCTCGGACTCAGCCTTGTCATCTCCTATAATTATAAGATTCTAGGAAAGTTAGTATTATAATTCTGCAACATTTGTAAAGCTGCACATTGCCCATACCTGCCTTTGAGAATCAGTTCTGCTCCTATTTCTGCCCCTCTAGCCCAAGTATTATTTCTTTCTTTAATAACCTTATGGAAATGGGCTTTGTTGAGCCTAGTAGTTGTTTTGGCTGCTCATCGGTTGATGTAAAAGGATGTTTCTGCCATGTTAGATCTGACCAAGGACACCATTAAAATTGTGTTTTATTTGCCAGCTTTGTGTTTTTCTCACATCCATCCACCCTGCTCCTTTTCTCATCCTCTCTGTGATCATAACTTAGATTAGAAAGACAACCTCCAAGCTGAATTGTGGGACTAAACTTGATTCGTCATTGTCAAAGGATATTGTGCTGCCTTTCTTTCTTTCTTTCTTTCTCTTTCTTTCTTTCTTTCTTTCTTTCTTTCTTTCTTTCTTTCTTTTTCTTCCCTTCAATCGTGTCCAATTCTGGACAAGTCCCTGCAGATTTCAGTTGAGATGCTACACTCATGTCACAAGCACCGAAGCCAGACGTGGTATTCAGCCGGTTCGGACTGGTTCAGGCGAGCCCGTAGTGGAAATTTTGAGTAGTTCGGAGAACTGGCAAATACTATCTCTGGTTGGCCCCGCCCTCTCACTGTCATTCCCTGTCCTCTATTCCCTTGTTTTTCTAGCTCAGCTGATTCACGTGGCAGAACGGATTGCCATCCCTCAGCTGAGCTAAAAAACAGCTCAGCTCACCAGCGCTGACACCAAAGGTGGTGTTTGAGTGCTTCACGCGAAGCCCTCACACGACGTATGCTCTCATAGAACCGGTAGGAAAAGATTTGGAATCTCACCACTGACTGAGGTCCAGTTGGGGATTCCTTTAATGCACTAAAGCACCTTTAATGTCCCCATCAGGAGCTGGAGTGAAGGATGAGCGCTCATCCCTGGCCCACACAGCTCTCCGGTCTCTCTAACCCCCTGCCCAGCATTCCACCTGTGAAGCCCCTGTGCTTCTTTTCAGTAGAGATGAATCTGGAGGACTATGAATAGTTGCTGTGTGATTCCAGCCTACAGCATTTCCAAGGAGCAGGTTGTCGCTCTTGTTGTTTTAAAGATAACATGACGTTTATTATGATGGTGTTCAAAAATTCCAGAAACAGAAATTCAGGCGCTGAAGGAAAATAATGAGTAAGCGTCTTGAATACAAAAATAAGAAATGTGTTGTTTCCATGGAAAGGGTGGGATGTTTGCACATAATATTTTCTTTGATTTTCTTTTCAGCTATATTATGCTGTGGCTGACTTTTTGTTTCCATTTAAAGCTCATCCTTCTACGAGGAAGTCAGGCAGCATTCCTAGTACTCCTTATCCTTACTTTATGTCTTGTTTCAGGAGAGAATGGTTGAGTGTAGAATATTGGGGTGTGGATTAGGAATGCCAGAACCCCCAAATAGTAGCATATTGTCCTGTATTTCCTGAAAGAACATAGGGGACCAGATCAACTATAAGACAATTTTTAAAAAAATGTTACTGTGTTGTTTAAGTACAAGGATTGAAACTTTTCAAGGCTCAAGAACCATTACTTACTCATTCCTTAGGAGCTAGCTATCCCTTCCTGCTTATCCTCAGAAATCAGAGTTGAAAGAATGCAGTGAGATAGGTTTTGCATAGCATTAAAATAAAAAAATACATAAGATTCTATCCTGTGCCTTTAGCTTTCTTGTTTTAAAAAAAACCTGGTTTATTCATAGTAGGAAGTTTCTGTAGAATCATTATTAAGTTGGAGAGGACAACAGGAATAATCTAATGATCCAATTTACTGCTGGAAAACCAGCTAAATTAACCTTGAAAGACAACTGTCCAACTGCTTCTTAAAAGCTTCCAGAGATGGAGAACTTTAAATCTTCATAGACAGAGACTTCTCTCTCTCTCTCTCTCTCTCTCTCTCTCTCTCTCTCTCTCTCTCTCTCTCTCTCTCTCTCTCGTTAAAAGTTTTAAAAAGAAGATAAAAACTAACAGACACTGATACTGAATAAAGAAAACAAAGACAGAAAAAGAAAGTAGAAAAGAAAAAGTGCAGAAAAAAGATAGAAATAAATAGAAAGAAGCTTTCAATTTCCTTTACAGCAAATACTAGTATTACAAAGTTATCTCTTATACGATGGTTACAAAAAATCCCTCACTCTTTGTATTACCTATTTTTCACCCCAAATGTTAACTCTGTTTTGTTCTAGATCATGAAAAAAGGAGAAAGCTGTGTGTCTTCTAATCAGCCATAATTTATCATATTTTTCCTAATCAAGAAAGTCAATTTAGCCATCTCTGAAGTTTCATCATCTTCACTAATCATTCCTTGTTGAGGATATGTTAAACCATTTCACTTTTGAGCATTGATTTATCTTGATGGATTATATATAAAAAGAACCTTTAAGATGTTTTTTCTTGATGTTCATGTAGCTTAATTTGATTCTTTTCATTATAGGATCAAACATTTAGCCTGTCTTCTGTTTTTTCATTTCATCTCTGCAGGCCTTTTTCACTGAGAAATATGTTCAGGAACACTCTGAAGATCAAGAAAAGATTGAATTACTCAAGCAACTAATTGCCCTACAGGTACCTTCAGGAATGCAGATAATGTAAAAAGATGTCCATAGGCTGTTTTGCAGAAGCAATATTGTCATTGCAGTGTAACCTTTCCTGAAATAGCATCTTGCAGATGTTGGGATGTCACCTGGCCAGGATTCTACCGTCTATTACTGTATGACAGACAACTTATACTTCCCATAAAAAAAGCATTAGTAGTTGGGTGCAATGGTTAAGGCATCAAGCTAGAAACCAGGAGACTGTGAGTTCTAGTCCCATGATACAAAACCAGCTGGATTACCTTAGATCAGTCATTTTGTGCTGGCGCAGTGGTTAGAATGCAGTACTGCATGCTACTTCTGCTGACTGCCAGCTGCCTGCAATTTGGCAGTTCAAATCTCACCAAGGCTCAAGGTTGACTCAGCCTTCCATCCTCCGGAGTGGGTAAAATGAAGTCTCAGATGGCTGGGGGCAAGAGGTTGACTCTGTAAACCGCTTAGAGAGGGTTGTAGAAGCACTGTAAAGCGGTCTATAAATCTTATTGCTATTGCTATTCTCTCTCAGCCCTAGGAAAGAAGTAATGACAAACCACTTCCAAAATGTTGCCAAGAAAACTTCAGGGACTAATCTAGGCAGTCACAGAGCCAATAATGATTCGGAAGCACATACGCACACAACACTAAAATGCTTCCCAACGCATAACAACTAAGCACAGCAATGCAACTTAAGATATAGAAATGCATCGGTTTTTGGCATATTTGGCATAATGTATTGGTTAAGCTAGAAGTAATCACAAAAGTGCTACGGAAATCATTGAATGTAATCTTATTAAGGGGCAGAAATAATGCTCAGTGAAAAAGCATGACCTCTGCAAGCAAAATATTTAAGTTCTGGCTAAAAGAACAACATGGTGCTTCAAGGTTATAGGCCAAAGGTGCTTTGAAATAAATATGGGCATGCACATATCACTTGTGTGCAACTTCGTAAACCTAATGGTTTTTTTTCTCAGAATTATGCAATCCAGCTAAGTTTAAGGAGTTGCAGACAGCTGCTGTATTCACACCCCCACAGACCCTTCAAGCATCTTTTTATGCCCTTAAAGCCAAAGTTTTGCACAATACTAATAACCAGCAGCATTGATTTAGAAATCTAGGCAGCAAGGTAAAAGTAAACATTCAAGATGTTTGATTCTTGATAGGGACTATATAAGCATGTCTATGTTAAAAGAGTGATACAAAGAGGGTCAGCATTGGCTTTCTCTGGAATTCTTCTTTTATTCCCAGTCTAATATGTCTTGGTGATTTGTGGTTAAAGTGCTAGTGAAGTCCAAGAATGCCTAACCTTTTCACTTAAGAAAAATATGAAGACAGCCACAGTCAGTTGCTGACCAACAGACTAAATCAGAGATTTGATCCATATCACATTAAGCCCCAATGAAGTTTGTTTGGGTTTGACTTATAATTTGCCATGGTCTAGAGCTTCTCATGTTGGGTGAACTTGGTCAGTTATGCTTCATTGATGTTTATTTAGAACACATTTTATCTTGCTGATGGTTAAACATAACCCCATGGTTAAACATAGCTCCCAACCAGGATACAAATAAACAAAACATGAAACCATAGATCAGGATTGTGACAAAAAATGGAGTTGAAATGGCATTGGGATTCAAACCCATCTTCAACCATGGAAATGTGGGAGAGAACACGTAAGAAGAGTGCTAGATAAATTCAATTGAACTGGAGGAAAGGTGAGATATAAGAACACTCCCATCAACATTAACAAGACAAGCCACTTGTATGTAAACAAACAAACCCCACTCCCAGCATTGATGAGGTTACCTAGTTGGGTAATGAAATATCTGCAATAAAACGACCAAGCTCAAGGACTCCAAATTATTTAAGTTTACTCAAATAAACATGATGTATAATCTGTAAGGGGCGTGGTGGCTCAGGGGCTAAGACACTGAGCTTGTCGATCAGAAGGTCGGGAGTTCAGCAGTTCGAATCCTTAGCGCCGCGAAACAGAGTGAGCTCCTGTTACTTGTCCCAGCTTCTGCCAATTTAGCAGCTCAAAAGCATGTAAAAATGCAAATAGAAAAATAGGAACCATCTTTGGTGGGAAGGTAATGGTGCTCCATGAGCCCTTGGTCATGCTGGCCACATGACCATGGAGATGTCTTCAAACAGTGCTGGCTCTTCAGCTTTGCAACAGAGGAGTACTGCCCCCTAGAGTCAGGAACGACTACCATGCATGTGCAGGGGAACCTTTACCTATAACCTAGATATGCCTAAGCCTGGCTTGACCTCACTGGTAAGCTAAGCCGAGAAATACCCAAATATTAGAAATATTTTCCAAATTTCATTTGAAACTACAGTGGTACCTCAGTACCCATCTGCAATTAGTTCCAGAAAACGTGCCGAATACTAAAACCAACAAGTAGTGAGAAAACCACATGATTTACCACGTGACCTGCTATTTTGGCCAGAAGAAATAGCGAGTCACAAGGCAATCGACGTCAGCAAGTTCTTCCTTGTGTGTTTATTTATTTATTTATTTTATTAAATTTATACCCCACCCTTCTCCAAATGGACCCAGGGCGGCGCACAGGAATTTTAAAATACATACAAAATCAATAAAAAATTAAAAAACTTATTTAGTAACCGTCCTGTGCTAAAACCAAATTAAAATCCCCAAAAATTTAAAACTGTCTAAAATAGTCAATTGCAGAGGTTACGCTAGGCCGGCTAGATGAAAGAAATGTGTCTTTAGACACTGGCGGAAGAGGCGGAGGTCGGAGATGGTGCGAAGTTCAGGGGGAAGGTCGTTCCAAAGGGCAGGGCCCACCACAGAGAAGGCGCTTCCCCTGGGTGTCGCCAGACGGCATTGTCCGGCCGACGGCACCCTGAGAAGGCCCTCTCTGTGGGAGCATATCGGTCTAAGGGATGTATGTTGATTATTGGGAGAAAGATGAGTCCCGGAACAAGATTTCTGCTTCCAAATGAGTTGAATACTGAATTCGACAAGTTTCGAAGCAGCCAAGTGCCATGGTGTCAACGGTCTACCTCTGTGCTTCCTTAACCTTCTGATCTGGCTTGCCTCTTGCAGATGCCTTTGCTGGCTGAAGGGATTAGAATCCATGGGAAGAAACTGACCGAGCAATTGAAGCCTCTTCATGACAGGCTAACCTCTTGCTTCAAGGAGCTGAGAGAGAAAGTGGAGAAGCTCTACGGTGTGATCACCCTGGTATATATGCCTGAGTCTTGCTTATGAAAAGTCAATAGGAATGAGATCATTATAGCAAGGACAAGGGGATAAGCAAATCTGTGAATTTTCATTTCTTCCAGTTCCTCATTTGGGTGAATATGCCAAGTTCTATTTATCCAAATTGATTTTTTTTTTTAAAAAAATTATATTAAAGCATAATTAAATGCATATTTCTCCAAAGGTAAGCATTTCTGTAGGTACGTCTAATTAATGCATGCAGTTTTTGCAAAACCGTGCTCCTAATGCAAGGCACATTTTTATGATTTTCGTGAGTGTATTCACTAATGCACCAGAGACTTTTCCATGCGTGTGCAATAACGTAAACATTTCTTTTTGTCAAACTGCATTGCAAACTTTGAGGAACTGGGAATTTCAAATGAGAATTATGTTTTGTTTTAAATATTGGGAGTTGGCAGAGACAAACCAACTACATAGTTGGTTGTTTTAAGTTAGGTGAAGAAATTCAGCCATTTTTTTTCTCCTGTGGTGATGTGATCAGCTATGGTGGGAAACAGTTGTTCTTCCTTAATGAAGAACTGGCATTTTCTTGATCCTAGAATAACTTGAAGGCATATACAACCACAAATGAAAACACCAGTCAAGGAAGAAATGTCTGGCTTTGTGCCCAGGCCTAAAGCCCCACATATGTGTGTGGGGACCCCTTTTTTTGGTTTTATTAGTGACTAGCTGATAACCCGGCATTACCTGGGTATTTATTTATAGGGGGGAAATGTCCAGACTAAATGTAATTTCCAATGTTGTATTTTCCCCCTTACCAGAGGGAGCCCCCTCGTGGGGTACTGTGAAGCCGTTATCATGGCAACTCCATTGCGCTGTACAGTAGAAGCCAGTATGGCAGTACAGCACAACAGGCTGTATCGTAACAGAACACACACACCGCGGGGTTTTAGAGGTTTCTTACCCCCACAGTGTTTGTCTCCAGAGTCATCTGTGTACCAAGTTTGGTTGAAATTGCTCAAGGCATTTTAGAGTTATGCTGGACAGTTGTTTTTATATATATAGAAGATTATGGGATAGGATATTTTCTCAGCTGCTATGTATTTTAACTTTTGCATTGTTGTGGAAGGAAGGAGGGAGGGAGGGAGGGAGGGAAGGAAGGAAGGAAGGAAGGAAGGAAGGAAGGAAGGAAGGAAGGAAGGAAGGAAGGAAGGAAGGAAGGAAGTTAGTCAGTTAATAAAACCCAACCAGTGACACCCATATTTAATCCACTCATTAAAATTTTAAAGGGGGACAGCTTGGGTGTCACCAACCCCTTTTTCCAAGTGAATTCCAGATAACAATATATGAATGATTTTTATTTTTTATTTATTTATTTAAATTTATACCCCGCCCTTCTCCTAAAAAAGGACCCAGGGCGGCGCACAGGCATTATTAAAACCATACAAAAATACATAATTATTAAAAACTATTAAACTTTCCCTGTGCTAAAACTAATAAAACTAATAAAAAATTTAAGTTTTTCCCTATAAAAGTCAGAAACGGGGGTTATGCTAGGCCGGCTTGTTGGAATAAATGAGTTTTAAGACGTTGGCGGAAGAGGCGGAGGTCCTCGATGGTGCGTAAATCGGGGGGTAGGTCGTTCCAGAGGGCAGGGCCCGCCACAGAGAAGGCTCTTCCCCTGGGCGTCACCAACCGGCATTGCCCGGCCGACGGTACCCAGAGAAGGCCCTCTCTGTGGGAGCGGATCGGTCGAAGGGATGTATGGGGCAGGAGGCGGTCGTGTATATAGCTAGGCCCCGAGCCATGGAGCGCTGAATGATGGGATAACTCACAAAATATTCTCCAGTGATTTTAGCTATCACATGAGCCTATACTGGAAAAAGCAATTTGCCAGATAATTTGCTTATAGGGTTCATATTGAAGCTGGCTTGGAGCTAATGGCCACCTTTAATGTAGCCAAAAGACCTTCAGCCAAAGAGATGACTGCAAACGAGCAAAGCTCCTCCTGAAACTGTGGAGATCACCAGATCAGACTCCATTGCTTCAATCGGGCTCCTTATTCCAGAGTTACGTGACCAGCAAGGGGTGGGGACTTCAAATGAAATTTCAGAACTTCCATCTCTTCAAAAATAGTTTGGGAGAAGAACCTCTAAAGTTTCAGAAGATGTAGGTGTTCTTCTCCGGATGAACAAATGCCTTGGATTTCTTTCACAACCTTCTTTGTATTCTAACAACAGCCTTCCTCACTGACGGAGAGAAAGCAGAGCCGGTCCGGTTCAGTGGTTTTGCCCTACATCATGTCCTCCACATTGAGAAGGCTGTCAGTTACTTCTGTCACTTCTTCAGTCGGATCAACTTCGTCTGCATCATCTGACAGTGTTTCCTCCAGACCAGGATCTGATGGGTAAGTTGATGGGAAGGATTGAAAGGGATTTTTTGATAGAAAGGAGTCTGTGAGAGAAATGCAAACAGGAGAATTTCCATTATCTTGAACTATTTGATGTTTTCATCTGTTTTTCCAGGTTTTTTTTTTATACCACCGTTAGTGTTGGGTGGCTAATACAGGTAGTCCTCAACCTCTGACTATAATTGAGCCCTAAATTCCTGTTGTTAAGTGAGTTTTGCCCCATTTTACCCCCTTTCTTGACACAGTTGTGCAGTGAATCACTGCACATGTTAAATTAGTAACTGGATCTGGTGTTCCCCCTTGGCTTTGCTTGTTGGAAGGTCGCAAAAGGGGATGACATGCCCCCGGGACTGTGCAACCGTCATAAATATGAACCAATTGCCAAACATCCCAATTTTGATCATATGACCATAGAGATGCTACCATGGTCGTAAGTCTGAAAAACGGCCAATAGTCACTTCTTTCAGTGCTGTTGTAACTTTGAATGGTCACTAAATGAATGGTTGTAAGTCGAGGACTGCCTGCAAAGTCAAGGAAACCGATAAATCACAGGAGGCAATCACGGAGAAAATAATCTCTCGCCAGATTACTTCACATCTCCGGAAAACAAGAAATATTGTTTTTTTCAGGCTGGCCAGAAGAGACAGGGTATAATTCTTTATGACAGTATTTCTGTGTGGGCTACAGATCTATTCTTGAGCCACTGGTGGAAAGGAGAAGTTCGGCAGCCTCTAGGATGGAAGAGCAGCCTGCCAAAGATGATGCAGACAACCGGGCTAATAAATTCCGCCGGAAAGACTGGAGTCTCAGTAAATCTCAGGTTATTGCAGAGAAGGCGCCAGAAGCTGAGTTGGCTTTCAAAACGGTAATAAATGCATCAGAGTGATGAATTTCCCCTGGGAACTCATGTCGTTTTTTTTCTCCTAGCTGTGTAAGCTTATTCACATCATTGTTAAAAGAGAGGTTGGGAGGGATTCAACTAGCAGAACATTTGATCATCACCTCAAGGGGTATCTGTGTCAATCTAGGTCAGGAGTCGGCAACCTTAAACACTCAAAGAGCCATTTGGACCTGTTTCCCGCCGAAAAGAAAACACTGGGAACCACAAAACCAGAGGTGGTATTCAGCAGGTTCTGACCAGTTCCCTGGAGAATCGATAGTGGAAATTTTGAGTAGTTCAGAGAACTGGTAAATACCACCTCTGACTGGCCACACCCCCAGCTGATCAGGAGGGAATGGGGATTTTGCAGTAATCTTCCCCTGGTGTGGGGAGGGAATAGAGATTTTACAGTATCCTTACCCTGCCGTGCCCACCAAACCACACCCACAGAACCGGTAGTAAAAAAAATTGAATCCCACCACTGCACAAAACCCTTCCCGTGCCTGACTATTTCCTGAACGGACACAAAACTAGCATATGTAGTTGAATTAAATGTTCTGTTTTCTTCTGAAGCTTTTCTTCTCTTGGATTGATCCATGGTTGGCCTACTGGGGGTTGGAAAGCTCAATAAATCGCATATTGCAGATTGGTGGTTGTGACACACATTATGAGTGACAGGGAGCCACAGCAGAGAGAAGAAAGAGCCACATGCGGCTCCAGAGCCACGGGTTGCTGACCCCTGATCTAGGTGGACCTCTTCTTAATTCCTCCAAACTCTCAGTTGCAAGTATAATCATAACCCATGTTCCAAGTCTCTCTAAATCTCTACTAATTGTTAAACCCATTTACGTTTTAGAGTTTCACTTGGGCTTCCATTTGGGTTGGACTGTATTTATCATCAATTCCGGTAATATATGAAGGAATTATAGTATAATCAACACAACTAGAGGCCATCAGATTGGTGAGGGCTTCCCTAAAAGATGATGGATTTTAATTCTCCTTCATATCCTTATCTTTCATTGAAGGCCTGTTTTGTTTCATTGTTTGAGCGTTTTTCCCCCTACACAAAACGCTTCTAAAAGTGCTTTAGTTAAATTTTCAGGAAAGTAGCTGATTTATAGTGTAATGTCCAGGGTGGCATCACAAATCACCTCAGTAAACGTTTGTTCCTTTTCTGCTCTACAGAACGCAGCAGGGAAAGCACCGAGGCCAAAGAGCCTGCAGCTGGGAGAAAGCAAACTGACTCTGCTTCAGAACTCATCCCTTCAACAAGCTGGAGCCCTCAGCCCACCACCAATCACTCCCAAAACACCGAGAACTCAAAGTATGTTGAGCAACCTCTCCGATTTCCTATTCTTTTAAAGCAAGGGTAGGGAGTTTGTTAGGGATATCTCCTTTAGGACAGGGGTCCCCAACCTTTGCAACTTTAAGTCTGAAGGACTTCAGCTCCCAGAATTCTCCAGCCAGCTTTGCTTTGCTGGCTGGAGAAGTCTGGGAACTGAAGTCCTTCAGACTTAAAGTTGCAAAGGTTGGAGACCCCTGCTTTAGGAGACAGAAAGTTGTGCAGCGGAATGTGCAGCTAGAGAAACGTTGCTAGTAGACACACGAATAGAGTCTCAGACACTGCTAGTAAAAACAAGTAGCTTTACTCGTGATGGAAAACTAAACTACTGCTTCACAAGCAGCGATAGTAGATATTAAATCAAATACAGTCCTTAACTCACAAACAATTGCTTACAGTTGCAATCCACGATTCTTCCTTGTTCAGTCAGTCAGTCAATCAGTCAGTCACAGCTAGCAGAGAGAGAGAGAGAGCAGCACTCCTGGCTTCTTCTTATTGCTGAGTTAATTACAGCTGCTAATTACATTCAAGCATTTAAAGTAACAAAGACCATTTGTCATCATAGCTTATATATGTTGCCTACCCATCACTAGGATTATACTCCTAACAGAGTTGATTTTCTCAAGGAGAAACTGGCATTGTGGTGGAGGGCCAAACCAATGTTACCTGATTTGTTGTTCTCAGACTCTGCCACCTCAACTCCTCAGGCTGCTCCAGGTGGGTGAGCACTGTGTCCAGGGGCAGAAAGGTTTCTCTCCTCACCCACCATTAGCCACCGGCCGGGTAAAGAAGCAAACAGCAATCATTCACAGCCAGGCCCAGCTCAGCTTCTTCTCCCAAAGGTGTTTTTTTTTCAAGAGGCTACTGGATGTTCTTGTTCTTCTTTGAAGATGTTTTGCTTCTCATCCAAGAAACTTCTCCAGTTCTGAGTAGATGGTGGGGAATGGAAGGATTTATATTGCTTGAAGACAGCTGGTCAGAGGTGGTATTCAGCCAGTTCAGATTGGTTCGCCTAAACCGGTAGTGGAAATTGTTGGTGGGCCAGCCCACCCACCCTGGTCCTATTTAGGCACATTTTCAAACCGTGCAAATGTATGCAAGCCACAAGTGCGATCAAAGCACATGCACAGAAGACTGAGCATATGCATGGATGGGGCGTGTGTGAGTGAAGCTAGTGCGCACGCTCTCACCTTTGTGAACCGGTAGGGAAAGTAAGGGAATACCACTCCTGCAGCTGGTCCTTTTGCATCCTTTTTAGAGGGTTGTTGAGGCCACTTGGAAGTTTATCTGTGTCCTCAGGGTCACCTGAGTAGTGCAAATGGGTGTGGAGTCTCTTGGATGACAAGTGAAACGTCTTCCAAGAAGAACAAGAGAGTCCATTTGCCTCTTGAAAAAGCAGCTTTGGGACAACGATGACCTGGGTGACCTAGAATCTCCCTAGATAACTCAGCTTCTTCTTCTGTTCCATGTGGCACGCTGATTTACGTTTAATTTCTGATTGACCTCACATGGGCCAGACAGAGACCGCCAAAGGGCTGGATATGGCCCAGGGGGCATAAAATGCCCATATTTGTGTTTATGTGTTGACAGAAAAAGTTAGTCTAGCCTTCACCAAATTGCCATCCTCAAGATGGGTGGGGATACCTGCCAACTTGGAATTTCATTATACATTTTTCTTTGAAATCTCTCCATTCTCCAAATTCAACATAATTTGACCAAACTTGGTGGTGGTCCATAAAATAGCAGTTCTGGGGGGTTTGGTAAAAAAACAGTTTTCGTCAAGTCGGAGAGGGTAAACATCTCCTGTGTGAGTCGATTACATTCATATTGGACATTTTAATAGATCCAAAGTAGTAAGTCTTGTATGTATCTCGATGCTTCTTAGAATCTATCAGGATTTATCTGGATCCAATTCAAGCCTAGACATGGTTTCCTGAATATGTTATAAATCAGGGGTTGGAATTTAGAATTTAGAATAGAATTGAGCTGGAAGGGACCTTGGGGGTCTTCCAGTCCAGCCCGCTGCTCAAGCAGGAGAACCTAAACCATTTCAGACAAGTGACTCTCTAGTCTCTTCTTAAAATCCTCCAGTGATGGGATGTCAAACTCAAGGTCCCAGGGGCTGGATCTGGCCCATGGGATGCTTAGATCTGGCCTGTGGGTCCACCCTGAAAATAGTGAAGGACCGGCCTGTGGTGCCTTTGCCAAACAAAACCAGAGCTCGGGAGGGTCACGTGCTCCATTTTCACTGGCAGAGGGTTGCAGGAGGCTGTCCCAGCCAAAAACGGAGCTCGGGAGGCCATTTTCACTGGCAGAGCGCTTGGGCCACCATAGGCGCTCCTGACAGTGACATCACGGTGGCCACGCCCCCTGCCCCTCCCCGCCGAGGTCAAACACAACCCTGATGCAGCCCTCAATGAAATCGAGTTTCATATCCCTGTTATAAATGAAGGCTGAATATTTCATTTTAATTGAGATTTTATAAAAGATGGCTGTGCTTATTTTGGGCTGAAATTTAAAATATGAATATTGTTTCTTTCAAATATTTAGAGTTATGTTTGTGTGTGTGTGTGTGCACCCATATAGAGAGAAACACACAGATACACATGTACATGCACACATTTTCAAGTGGAAATTGATCTCAGCACAAATTTTACCCTTTTCAACAACCACAGGAAATTAGGAAAGTTGCTCATGGATTCTCCAACCCTGTGTCTGGCCAGATCCTTCACAAAGATTGAGCGACAGATATATTCCAAATGTAATTTTAAAAAGAAACACTCACGCTAAAAGGAACCTGAAAGAGGACTGGTTTATATTTTCCTGTTAATGCTAAGGCCGTTCACCTCCAAGTTCATGAGAAGTTTGGGTGGCTTGCCTCCTCCTCTTCCTCTCGCGAGAGAGTTCTGGAGACTGCAACGGATAAAGTCCAATGTGAAAGCAAAGCCCACAGAGCCCGTCTGGTGTCATTCTGGATTTTGTTTTTCCTGGTCCCCAGGCGTGCGTTTTTCACATGTGCTTAGGTTCATTGGCTGTGCGTGGACGAAGCTTCTGCGATAGCAGGGCCTGGGGAACGGCAAGTGGGATTCCAGATTGACACATCTGCTCACAATCAACCGCTAAAAGAAGCAGGCAGGCCCCCCAAAGTAGCGGTGATGCAAGTATGCTTCTGTTAGAAATTGTCTCTCTCCCCCCCACACTAACCATGGCTACCATCTGTCTTTCTTCTCATCTCTACCACACCAGGTTTCCCTTCCTTGCAAGCAGATGGATTAACAACCGTTAACTTGCAGAATTCTCCTCCCCCACCGCCGCCCAAATGCAAACCCTATGAGAATAACAGCTCCAGAAACTCCGCAGAGGTACCGAGACGACATTTGGATCCTATTACCTGAGACAGGAGCTCCATTGCAGATATTCCCAGGGGCTTCTCAGGGTTGTACCTTGTTGTTGTTTTGTTGTTGTTTTTAAAAGTATTTGGTTAGTTTAATGGCTTTCTCCCTGAAACTGCCAGAAAGAAAACCATGTTTCCCCCCCCTCCCTAAATGAAAGCGAGGGGGGAGGAGACACACAATGCAGAAGTAATGTAAAATGTTCCTTCTGTGACTGTTGGGGCCGACTTCCTAACTCTTGCTGGGAAGATTCGCTAATTTTTGTTTTTTAAAAAATCTTTGGTTGGTTTGTTTATCAGTTTTATTGCATTTTATTACAAGGTAAAAATGCAGAAAAAACAAAAGTTAGAAAACTGAAAAAAGAGAGAGAAAAGAACAGAGAGAGAGGGGGGGTGGGAAAGGTGGTGTCTTCTGGAATTTTTCAATGCAGTAATATACAAATATATAATACAGCCTCCACCTTTTGCTTTACATTTCACAACCTTCCAAGCCATCTGTATGATAACAATCATTCCAATGTTCCAATCATCAAAACCTAAAAACAAAAGTTTAATTTCCTCCCCCCCCCCTCCCCGATTTGGAGACTGGGGGGGTTTCAATTAAAGAGAAGAATTTTATCTAGTTTTGTGTCTTGTTTCTTTAAATCTGGAGCTTTTGCCCGGGGGTCTTCCTCAGTGCAAAGTCCGTCACAGATGTTCACAAGACAAAAGGCTCTTTGTGACATCCCTGGGACGCGCCAGTTGCCTTGGCACTCTATCAAATGATATCACTGGTCCTGCTCTAAAAGAGATGATTGTAGGTCCTGCCTTTCCCATTCTCTCTATCACTGGAGTTGTATTTTACTTAGGAGTCCAACTGTGTCTTTCTTACGTTTGCATTATTGTAGGTGGCTCCACTTCTGCCCACCAGGCGAGAAACCAAGCCGCCGCCGCCTCCTCCTAAAGCTAGGAAATCTGGTGTCCTTTCTTTAGAGCCAGATCTACAATGAGGGCTCTGCATCATCTTGTCTCTTTGCATCTGGAACTGAACATCTGGTGCTTTGTGGACGTATCTAGTTCTCCAGAACGTCTCAGCATTGGCTTCTTCCTGCGGGACAGCTTCGCCCCTCCATTCCTGCACAAAGTTTGGGGATGTGAACAAAAATCAGCTGCTAGAAATTTTGGCAAAGCTGCTGCTTTGGCTTTCCTGGCTTCTGATTCTCCTACTGTTGTCCCAAGACGTATCTTCTGATCATCTATGGTGTATCAAGGCTTCTGCAAGTCTAAAGAAACCACATTCTGTCATCCATCAGTCCTTGTTCCACCACGGATAAAACACCGGCAGTGCGGAAATTCTCTCAGGGGAATCGATCTCCTAACAACTAAGATCTTCCTTGGTCTTCAAACAGCTAAGTGCCACACTGAAAACACACACTTGCCGCTAGAGTGGATATACGTGACAAATTCAAACCCACTTTGTTGCACCTGGACAATGAGGATATGGTTTCCATCAGTCTCTCTGGCCAGCAGTAGAGACCTTGAAATGGGACAAGCCTGGTTTAAGGGAAAGGATTCTTTGGCCTGTTTAGCATAGACCCTCTTAGCCTATTTATTCCAAACATGCAACAAAAACCTAATTCCCAGGGCCTCTGTTGGAATATATGGATTTTTTTTTTATATGGCCAATAGGCTAATCAATAAAGCTAAGCTAATCTAACATATGGATTTGTATATGACAGCCCAGAGCATTGGACAGACCCGTAGATTCCATAATGTTGAGATATTACTTTATATCTACATATTTTCCTTTTCCAGCAACGTGAAGGTGGATTAAAAAGAAAGAAAACTGGCATCTGCCTATTTTCTTAGTTGACCAACTGTGCCCTTGAAAGTCTTAGGGTCTCCTCCTCTTCCAAGTGTGTGCAAACACTATCAAATACACCACCAATTCCTTCTGTTGTTGCCATTGTTCCAAAGTTTTGCATACAAACGGAGTGGCCTATACTACTGTACCTTTGGAGACTCATTTAACTGAGTTCTGGATGTATTTTTTTTTCTTTATGCAATAATGTGTTGATAATACATAAAGGTGTAATTATCCTTGGAAATTTGAAGAATGGACTACCTATTGAAAGTGCTTCCAAACAAGAACTGATAAACTAGGACTGGACAGCAACTTAAATGTCTTATTGAACTCTTTGCTAAAATGCAAATGGCTGTATATCTGCCCGTTGAATTCTAGATTCTTACTGTATCTCCCTTTGTATGTCTTATTGTTAAATGCTGCCTCTGTGTTTACTTGTTTATAACAGAAACTCAGGGCTCAGCCCCCATGGGACTCAAATTAGATAGTTCACATAATTGAATTATGCTATCTCTGTCCATCTTTGGTCATGGATTGAAATTATGGGTAGGTCCACATATCACATGATGCCATGCTTTGCTTTAACAATTATTTCCAAACCATTCTGTTTGACCACATAAGAGGTTTACCAAATATCAACTTACTGTATTATCTGCTTAGCATGGTGCATGAATCCAGCCACAAGGTAGATATTTATTCACAGAGTAAATGCATTGCGCAAGACCCTTTTCTAATGGTGGGTAGTTGGACATCTTTGCCCATAGATTATGATTTGGTTGTATCGATCATTGATGAATAGCCACCTGTCCAAGTGCTTCAGAAGATGTTCTTTGACAGTTAACATTTAAGGTTGCATCATGCCTTCCAAGTAGAAAGTTTATACACTGATTTTTTAAAAGAATATAGAACATCTGTGGTTGGGAGGGAAAACCCTGAGAGGCATGGCTTCTGTTGAAGCAGAGAGCACAGTCTTTGAATTAGCAGACTGCAGCTGTTGAGATTAGCCTATGGATTAACATTATAGGGGGGGGATCCAAACTATTTAATTGATATACGAGAGAAAAGATGCATTTATAGAGAAATGCATGGCTCTGTTTGTCATTCCTCAAACGTGTGCACTGTCTGTTCAAAGAAACCACCAGCAGAAATTTATTGCGCGCAGTGGTAAAGCTAACTTTGTTTACTGAACCCAGCATTTTGTATATATTTTAACAGCATCTCAGTAATTCAGGTGTATTTGCCTTTGGCAAAATGTCTAGCCAGAAAGCTGAGGTTCATATTTTAATGTTGTACATAGTTCTTTTCTTCTTTTAAAAACCCTCTGTCTCACCTTATTAGTTCTACTTTTATTTTGACCATCATTGCTCTCTCTGATCATTTTCAACTATTTCTTAGCATTCCAGGCTGACAAAGGCTGTAGTGTACGCAGTTAAAAGATTTCCTCATTTTTATGACTCGCAACACTCAAACGTTATTAAGCCTCTCTTGGCCAATGTTCCAACTAGAACCCCCAGAGGCAGTGATTCAAGAATACAGTTCTTTGGGAGAATGTTTATTGCAAGAACTAAGAAATCCCTTATTCGGGCAACTGTCAAGAGTGAGATTCAAACCCTATTTATAGTATAAGCAAGGTTCTGGGATGACCTCCTCCCCACAGTGCAGCCCACAGAAGGCAAAGTCATTGAATTACAGCTGTTGAAATTTGTTTGCTGTTTGAGACTGAATGCCAAAAGATTAGCATTATTGTGTGGATCCAACTGTTTAATTGGCCAATGCAGAGGCAGAAGGGGGTGGGGATGCATTCAAAAGAACCAAGAAGCTTGTTTGGCTTGTTCACAAAGCAACTGTCCTTCAGAGATAAAATGCACACTTTGCCTGTAGATGGTCAGAGATTAGGTCCACCACGGTGTTTTGTAGAAGAATAGGGAATGCCCCTGAAAGACAGAAGGAAGAGCCCCTACCAAGGCAATAGTCAGATAAGGAGTTTGAGCTTTAGGTCAGACATAGTGAGAGAGGGGAAAATACACTATATTGCCAAAAGTATTCACTCACCTGCCTTTACTCGCATATGAACGTACAGTAAGTGACATCCCATTCCTAATCCATAGGGTTCAATATGACGTTGGTCCACTGCCCACTGTTCTTGAGCTAATCTGAAGGCCACATGAAGTTTGGAGGTCTGTAGCGATTGACTCTACAGAACCTTGGTGACCTCTTCGCACTATGCCCCTCAGCATCTGCTGACCCTGCTCCGTCCGTTTACGTGGCCTACCCCTTTGTGGCTGAGTTGCTGTCATTCCCAAACGCTTCCACCTTCTTATAATACAGCTGACAGTTGACTGCGGAATATTTAGGAGCAAGGAAATTTCATGACTGGATTTGTTGCACAGGTGGCCTCCTATCCCAGTTCCACACTGAGCTCCTGAGAGCGACCCATTCTTTCACAAATGTTTGTAACAACAGTCTGCATGCCTAGGTATTTGATTTGATACACCTGTGGCCATGGAAGTGATTGGAACACCTGATTGATTATTTGGATGGGTGAGCAAATATTTTTGGCAATATAGTATACATTGCAAGATTGTTACTATAGATGTGACGTTAAAAGTACTCCTGACATCCATGGCATTGATTTCTTGGTTTTATCTACCAGTGCATTGTTGTCCTGACATAATTCTGAATGAATTACTGATCTCCATGACAAGGTAGCGGAGAAACACAACTCCCGGGGTCCTAGTCATAAGCTTTAGTGGCAAATTAGCAAGTTACCAAGTTCAACTTCTGGTCTCACCCTTTTGAAGAACCAAGTGGCAGATGATGTAGCTTGAGATCAAGAGTTGAAACCTTGTAGGGTGTAGACCATGGTAGGCTAGATAGAGAAGCAACTTTCTGTGTCCTTGTCCCAAAGATGCTTTTTCCAAAGGCAACTGGGTTTTCTTTGTTTTTCCTTGAAGACATTTCAGTCAGAACTGAAGAAGTTTCTTGGATGAGAAGTGAAACATCTTCAGGGAAGAACAAAGTTCAGTTGCCTTTGGAAAAATACACCTTTGGGACAACCATGACCTGGATGACTGAGAATCTCCCTTGACATTTCTGTGTCCTGATAGAATTCCCATTTCTAAATGGGCAATAATTGTTGAGGTCCTGGAATTAGATTCAGGCATTTGGGATGTTGCCTGGGCCATAAGTAATCCTCTCCTCAGGCACAAATCAGTCAGATTAACAGATTAACAGTTGGAAGGGACCTTATAGGTCATCTAGTCCAACCATGCCCCACTCAAGCAGGGGACCCTACACCATTTCTGACAAATGGCAGTCCAAAAGTCTCAAGTGATGAAGCCCCCACAACTTCTGAAGGCAACTTCTGTTCCATGGGTTGATTGTTCTCACTGTCAGAAAATTTCTCCTTATTTCCAAATTGAATCTCCCCTTGCTCAGTTTCCATCCATTTCTTGTCTGGCCTTCAGTTGCCTTGGAAAATAGCTTGACCCCTTCCTCTCTGCGGCAGCCCCTCAAATATTGGAAGACTGCTATCCTGTCTCCCCTGGCCCTTCTCTTCACTAGACTAGCCATGCCCAGTTCCTGCAACCGTTCTTTATATGTTTTAGTCTCCAGTCCCTTAATCATCCTGTCATCTTAGGAAGGTTTGTTGAAATGAAAGAGTTGAGGTTACAAAAATTTGAGCAACTTGGCTATTTCTCATTTAGAACTGATTTATATCTTAAGACAATTGAATGGAGCATTTTGTCATTTTCTGATGACATGAGTTTGAAGTCTTTTGACTTCACTGAGCAAGTGTATTTATGAATATTGCTGTACAGCTGTACAGTTATTCAATCCAGTTCAACTATAGAGCTAAGATAGACAACCTTGGCTATCCAGGTTTGCTGAACCAAGTTGTCTGTATATCATGGCCAATTATGAAACTGACACTCCTACTATTTCTAGTACACCGCACTGTGTACAGGTAGTCCTTGACTTACAATCACAACTGAGCCCACATTTTTGCTGTTAAGTGAATTTGGCCCATTTTATTACCTTTCTTGCCACAACTTAATTGTTCAGTGAATCACTGCACTTCTTAAGTTAATAACACGGTTGTGGAGCGAATGTGGCTTCCCCCATGGACTTTGCTTTTCTAAAAGTCACGAAGGGTGATCACATGACCCCAGGACACTGTAGCCATCCTAAATATGAGTCCGTTGCCAAGCATCTGACTTTTTGATCACAGAACTGACTTTTTGATCACAGAACTGACTTTTTGATCATGAGGATGCTGCAACAGTCATAAGTGTGAAAAACAGTCATAAGTCACTTTTTCAGTGCTGTTGTTACTTCAAACAATCACTTAATGCAGGGGTCTCCAACCTTTGCAACTTTAAGTCTGAAGGATTTCAGCTCCCAGACTTCTCCAGCCAGCTTTGCTGGCTGGAGAATTCTGGGAGCTGAAGTCCTTCAGACTTAAAGTTGCAAAGGTTGGAGACCCCTGACTTAATGTACTGTTGTAGTCAAGGGCTACCTACATGTTAAATCAGCAGTGCATTAGTTTTCATGTTTGGAGCAAGCAATGCTTTGTCCCTTTTTTTGGTTGTTGTGCTAAAAATATTTGCAGATTATTTTTCCCTTTAGCTGCAAAATGTAGTGTTCATCTCCTTTTTCTGTAAAATGTTTATATATCCAAAGCCATAAGATGGCAGTATTTTTTGCAGAATCTTCTCCCTGATTGAGCTTGGCATCTCTTCTCTTTGCCAGTCCCTTTCTTCAGGTTTTTTTTCCTCTGAATTTGGAACAAATTCTACCTGTCTTTTGTTTGCTTTCGGGAAACAGATCATCTATGCACTGAGAAGGCTGGATGGGTTGGCGGGAAATCTGGGTGGGCATATTTGAATCTCACTGGAAAAAAATTCTCAGCTTTGCTCTGGCTTCCACTTCCAGCTGTGCTAGTTACCAGAGAAGATACAAATGTCTTAAAAACGGTGGTTTTCCTCTCTGCCCATCCCAGGAAGACATGGGGAACTCCTCCAGAACAACTTTCATTATCCTCCCTTTTAAAGCTCCTGGAAGATGATACCACCTCCTGATTGCTTCTGCCTGGAGATGAATTTGTGACTTAAAACCATCTGTTTTTCGATGGTTGTCTTCTAGAATTTCTCTGGGTGATGACAAGTATTCCCAAAACGGGCATGAGAAAATAGCTAATCTGGGTAGAGCTGCCTGTCAGGTTTCCGAAAGATACCCTAGTTAACTTATGAGCCTCGAGCTTTTACAAGTTGACATTGCCACTTCCAATTCTTTTACCCAATTTCCCTTTGTATGATAAGGCACTAGACCAGTGGTTCTCAACCTGTGGTTAAACCTGTGGGCCATGACGTCATCAAAGAAGGTCCATAAAGGCTTGAAGAAAGGTTATGATTTAAATCTTGTGTAAAGTCTTGGGGATCTGTGGCCATGGCCTCAAATGGTATTTAAAGGGGCTCCGTGGTGAAGAAAAAAATGAGAACCACAGCACTAGGCTAACCAAAAGGATGAGCAGAATCTGGCAGGACAGGGTCTCAGGCCAATGATGAAAGAGACTTGCTGAGGTTTTAAGCAGGTTATGATCTGGTTAGATAACCACCTGGGACCTCATGCCTGAGCTTTCTAGAGGTCTAAGAGGACATGAATGAAGTTTTAAAATATAGTTCTCCAAGGAATATCTACCAGCTGCCCTCAGTGTTTTTCCTGTTGATAGTTTTAACAACTATGTAGGAAAATAATCACTGTGCAAGCAGCTGATCTGTGCAGCGTATGACTTATAAGTCCACACTCCTTTTGTATCCCAAGTCTGAGAACATTACTAAAGCCTTTCTCAAACCTGGCATCCTGTAGGTGCATATTACCTCCTGAACTGTTGTATTTGTGGTCTTTGTTTGGCAATGTAGACAATAATTCCACACACAAGAATAAGTGTGGAAGGTTAATGGTTTGTTAGCTAACAGCTTCCTTAGAGAAAAAGGTTTTTTTTCCCTGTGATCCAAAGGACACATCCAAAGATTTGGTAATGTTTGAAGCATGAGATCTTAGATCTGGCTGGTTTTATAGCACCATGACATTGTTGTGCCTATTGACTGACCACTACATTAAAATGTTATTTTCAGTACAGGATTTATTGCAGCAGACTTGCCTTATTTATTTTTATAATTGTAAATGAAAATATTAAAAAAAATATGATTCTATGTTTGTTGGCCTCTCTTTGTATAGGTACACCTCCATTCAAAGAATTTATTGTAGAATTGCCTGCATCTGCATTTTAATAAGGAAGCAGCGATTGGTGAAAGTAGAGTAATTGTTTTAGTGGAGCATCTTTTTTTCATGCAGTTCATGCCAAGTAACGTATCCATCAGTTTTGGATTTGACTTTAAAAAAAAATAGTTTGGCCTTCTTTATAAAAATAAAAACTGCTTCCTGTTATGATGTAGCTATTATGTGAGAGCAATAGCGCTTAGACTTATATACCGCTTAATGGTACCTTTTACAGCTCTCTCAGCAGTTTATAGAGTTAACCTTTTGCTCCCAACAATCTGGGTCCTCATTTTACCCAACTCGAAAGGATGGAAGGCTGAGTCAACCTTGAGCAGGTGAGATTTGAACTGCCAAATTGCAGGCAGCCGGCAGAAGTAGCCACTGTGCCACCTTGGCTCTTATACATGATAGCTGCATGAATCAAAACTCTATGATTCTGAAGGTTAACATTTTAAAATAGTTTGCTTCCATCAAATTATTTGTCTATTCTTACGTTTCAAGACAACCCAGCATTAAAGGGAGTGATTTAAAATAATAATAATCTAGAATTTGAGTTTAAGCAGTCATTCTTAAATGCCTGAATGAGCATGGGATTCTAGGCAATAAGATTAAGAGGTCTTGAAGGGAGAACAATCTGATATTGCTAATTCTGAAAAAAAAAATCTACAAAGGCAACATCTTTTTATTAGACAACCTAATAAGCTTTTTTTGATTTATTAAAACTCTTCATCGACTAATTAATTAATAGTGTGAGAAGAGAGTTGGGGATTCTTGCTGAATTGACCTGCCATTTCTATATCATTGTGTTCTTGAGTGAGAGAAGGGCTGCAAGGAATGAAAGTGAATATTAATGGGTTTGGGCTGTTTTCGAGTGGGATTGAATTACTGCAAAGATGTTAGAAGACAGTGGCCCAAAGCTTTTGACTGTGCAGCTAGCAGCCCAAAACCATGTTTTCCCCATGTTCTATCAAATATAGAAGTTCATTGGTAGTAGAAAAGAGAATAGGAATCAACCAAGTAAAACCTATATTTTCTTGTTGTGTGATGTATATCAGCAGAGATGAGAAGGACCAATCATGGCATGTTCAGTGATGCCGTTGGTATGCCTGACTTTTGAGAGAACAACCTAAGGGCAATAACCCAAAATTTCTTGGACTTTCTTGAACCATCACCCATTGTTAGGATATTGCGCCTGTTTTCTAGATCAGGGGTCTGCAACCTTGGCAACCTCATGACTTGTGGACTTCTGCCCCATACATCCCTTCGTCCGCTCCGCTCCCACAGAGAGGGTCTTCTCCGGGTACCGTCGGCCGGGCAATGCCGGTTGGCGACACCCAGGGGAAGGGCCTTCTCTGTGGTGGGCCCGGCCCTCTGGAACGACCTACCCCCCGACCTTCGCACTACCTCGGACCTCCGCCTCTTCCGCCAACGTCTTAAGACGTATCTATTCCAACAAACCGGCCTAGCGTAGCCCCCCGTTTCTGACTCTTATCTATAAATTTTAATTTTCAGGGTTTTAAATGGGTTTTTAGCACGGGTTTTAATTTAATTTAATATGTTTTAATAGTGTATATTGTCTTTTGTTATGGTTTTAATAATGCCTGTGCGCCGCCCTGAGTCCTAACAAGGAGAAGGGCGGGGTATAAATTCAAAAAAATAATAATAATAATAATAATAATAATAATAATAATAATAACACCCAGAATTCCAGCAAAGCTGGCTGAGGAATTCTGGGAATTGAAGTCCACAAGTCGTAAAGTCGCCAAAGTTGCAAACCCTTGTTCTAGATCAAATAAGCAAAGTGCTCTGCAAGCAATGTTTGACTCAACCAAAGCAGCAGAGGTGTGTTTACATTTCCCAAGAGAGAATCGCAGCCTGTTGACAGGTAGCTTAAGGATATTTTATTTGAAGCTCAATAACACAATGGCAAACTAGATTTTTTCCCCCTCTTGGATTAGTTTACTGCATACTTAAGTCAGATGTTGCAGTTAAATGTTTCCTTCGCAAAGGTTCCATTTTGCTTCATTTTTCATCTAGATTTGCATAGCTTTGCATCTTCTATTGTCCCTTTTCTCCTTCAATTAGACTTGCCTGAAATACACATCGATGACAATTTAAAAGAGATACGTTTTAAAATCTTTTAAACGTTTAAAGTCTTTTTTCCCAATACTATTCAACACTTCAAAATTATTTTAATTGAAGTACATTGTTTTGAACTTTTAATATTATAGTGAAGCACCGATGGTTTTCTCAGCATTGTAAAGCTATTACAACTCAGTGTTGACAGACTCAGAACAGAAACAGATACAAAAAGGAAGGAGAAAAAGTAACAAGGAAATAAAAAGTAAATCAAGCAATGGCATCTCCTTCCCGATCTGACATAATGTCCAGGTAGGTCTGTCTTTTATCAGAATCCTTAGGAGGCAGGATCCAAAAAAAAGTAGGATTTTTTTCTGAGCTTTGAAAGAATCACCATTTTTCACATTAGTCTGTAAGTTGTCCCATCATGCTCAGTGGTTACTTGAATAACTTTTTTTTTTAAGGTAAAGGTTTCCACTGCCTAGTTGTGTCTGACTGTAGGGTGGTGCTCATCTCTCTTTCCTAGCCAAGGAAGCCAGCATTGTCCGAAGACCAGTGGTGGGTTTCAAATTTTTTAGAACCTACTCTGTAGGTGTGGCCTATTTTGTGGGCGTGGCTTGGTAGTCATGTGACAGGGTGGGAGTGGCCACCTTTTAAAATGTGGTGAAACTCATTTAACAACGCTCTTGCTTAGCAACCAAAATTTTGGACTCAATTGTGATGATAAATTCTTTCTTTCCTTCTTTCTTTCTTTCCTTCCTTCCTTCCTTCCTTCCTTCCTTCCTTCCTTCCTTCCTTTCTTTCTTTCTTTCCTTTCTTTCCTTTCTTCCTTCCTTTCCTTTCCTTCCCGTTGGGTCACTGGCAGCAGCGGGCCAGATTTACTTCCAGGTGCACCAGTGGAACTCCCTCTCACCGGTTCTCTAAATTTCACCAACCGGCTCTCGCGAGTAGGTTCGAGCCTGCAGAAACCCACCACTGCCGAAGACGCTTCCATCGTCATGTGGCCACCATGACTATATGCCCGTGATGGCAAACCTATGGCCTGTGTGCCAGAAGTGGTACGCAGAACCATTTCTCCGGGCATGCGCGCCATTGCCTGTTGTTCTTCCAGGTTCTGGCATGCTAGCCAGCTGGTCTTCATGCACACAGGAGTGCCAAAACCGGAAGAGTAGCCGCCCAGCATCCATGCACATGTCGGGAAGATGATCTTCCAGTTTCTGGTTTGTGTATGCGCATGCCAGCTGGTCTTTGTGCATGCATCCATGCCAGAAACCAGAAGGTGGCTGGTGTATATGTGTGTGGCAGAAACTGGAAGGACATCTTCCCGGCACGCATATGCGCACTGGGCAAATGTTCTTCTGGTTTCCAGCATGCACACGTGCACCAGCCAGGTAGTCTTTGTGTGCGCATGCATGCCAGAAGCAGGAAGACCAAGTGGCGAATGCCCATGCATGCACCAGAAAACGGAAGATCACCTTCCCAGCGTATGGATGTATATAAGGCGGCTGTGCTTCTGGTTTCCAGCGCACACTCCCATTTCAGCACTTGGTGCCGTATCCTGGACCATGGTGCCGCCCAGTATCTTAGTCTAAACCTTTGGAATGGGTGGAAAAAAGTTTTTAAAGTAAAAAGCGATGGACTGCAAGAGAAGCAGTAGCAGATGGTTTTTGAAGGGCTAGATAATGATATAAATGAAGTTGCCTTCATTTATATGAAGGCCCCCAGAGAAGATTATGCTGCTGTGCATGGCAGTTGAGAGCAAAAGACAAAGGTTGAATTCACTAGAGTTGGTTTAGGTATATTCAAGTCTTACAATATTTGTGTCCTATATGTTTACTCTGATTCCAAAGCGGAGATGCCAGCTTGTTCAAAATCATTTACAACAAATGTAATGTTAAGTGTAAACCCAGACCACTGATTTACCCTGTGAACTACATTCAGATATATGGCTGGATGCATATATCTCACTAAACAATAAAACTAGCTATTGTTTAGTGAGATATATGCATCCAGACATATTAACTGACTGGACCTTGGAAAATTTTGTTTTTCAGGAGCAAAACACTGAAAGATATTAAAACTATTAAATACAGTAGCTACCGAAAGTGGGAAAGGACCAAATTGCTGCAGGAAGACCATTATGAAAAGTGGGCTATGAAGCCAGCCCTCACCTAAGGCTGAAATATTTCAATCCACCTTCTTAAAATAAAAGATAACCTCCAGTTCTCCCATCCACCTTAAAAAAGATTTAATTAACATTCTCCTTAGCAATATTTTCAGCTTCAGATTACTGCAGAGAGTAAGGAAGATGACCTTGGTGGAGAGAGACTAGCTCCATTAGCAAAAGAACAAAAAGGGGAAAACCTGCCAGGTCCACCACAAATAGATAATATTCAGAAGGGATTCAGACATGCATCTCACTACTTCACAAGAGTATAAGCAGGGGAAGGGGATGTAACACAATCAGATTTGCAAGGTTTGGCTTCTATAGTCCATCTCAATAAAGGTAGTTTTAGCCTTCCTGTGGTGGTGATTTCCTGGCCTGATTGACCTGATGGGGCTGACAATTACATCCTCCTGTTGTTAAATCACTGGAACAGAAAATACTGCAAAGTTGAAAATAACGTTTAAAAGAGAGCTCACCTGTAAGGACACCTTTCAGTCCTCTGAGTGTGAAATGCTGGCGTGGCACACTGCATTCAATGGGCTGCAGTTCCCCAGCTTTGTCCATCTCATTTTCAATCTGCATTGGGGGGAAAAAAGACTCAAGCAATGGTCTGGAATTATGGAAAGTCAATTTTGGGTTGGAAACTTCAGAGGCTGTGCAGTGGAATTGTTTAGTGCAGGGGTCTCCAACCTTTGCAACTTTAAATCTGAAGGACTTCAGCTCCCAGACTTCTCCAGCCAGCTTTGCTGGGAGCTGAAGTCCTTCAGACTTAAAGTTGCAAAGGTTGGAGACCCCTGGTTTAGTGCAAGGGTCTTCAACTTTGGCAACTTTAAGACTTGTGGACTTCAACTCCCAGAGTTCCTCACGCAGCTGGCTGAGGAACTCTGGGAATTGAAGTCCACAAGACTTAAAATTGCCAAGATTGGAGACCCTTGGTTTAGTGTCTTCTCCACATATGGAAAATAATCAGTGGGACATGCTCTGGTGCTCCAAGTACCTTCCAACAGTAACATGTAAGAAACATCTCCTATCCTGACAAGAGTTTCCAAAGGAGAAAGCTCATAGAAAAAAATGGGTGTTTAGTTGCCCTATTCCACAAACTGGACTTCTCCCATAGAAAGTATTCCTAGATGGAAGGCACTGGCTCATGTTGTTAGGTGCCCCCTCCATCTAATCCTTATAAATTAGTACCTGAAGCTCCCCTGGGCTTCAGGGAAAAGAAACATCCAGCTTTATCATGTGATGGGTCCAACACATACAAATAAAAATAATGGGACAACCTGAAACTACACTGCCTATGGTATAACCTAACTATAGTACACAAAATTGTCTGCTACAACCTCCACCTGTCAACAACTACTTCAGCTCCAACTTCAATAATACTCGGGCAAACAATAGATACAAACGCAAGGTAAATTGCTCCAAACCGGTTGCAGAAAATACCTGGAATGCTTTACCTGACTCCATTATTACATCCTCTAACCCAGGGGTCTCCAACCTTTGCAACTTTAAGTCTGAAGGACTTCAGCTCCCAGACTTCTCCAGCCAGCAAAGCTGATTTAACATGTAGGTAGCCCTTGACTTACAACAGTACATTAAGTCAGGGGTCTCCAACCTTTGCAACTTTAAGTCTGAAGGACTTCAGCTCCCAGACTTCTCCAGCCAGCAAAGCTGATTTAACATGTAGGTAGCCCTTGACTTACAACAGTACATTAAGTCAGGGGTCTCCGACCTTTGCAACTTTAAGTCTGAAGGACTTCAGCTCCCAGACTTCTCCAGCCAGCAAAGCTGATTTAACATGTAGGTAGCCCTTGACTTACAACAGTACATTAAGTCAGGGGTCTCCAACCTTTGCAACTTTAAGTCTGAAGGACTTCAGCTCCCAGACTTCTCCAGCCAGCAAAGCTGATTTAACATGTAGGTAGCCCTTGACTTACAACAGTACATTAAGTCAGGGGTCTCCAACCTTTGCAACTTTAAGTCTGAAGGACTTCAGCTCCCAGACTTCTCCAGCCAGCAAAGCTGATTTAACATGTAGGTAGCCCTTGACTTACAACAGTACATTAAGTCAGGGGTCTCCAACCTTTGCAACTTTAAGTCTGAAGGACTTCAGCTCCCAGACTTCTCCAGCCAGCAAAGCTGATTTAACATGTAGGTAGCCCTTGACTTACAACAGTACATTAAGTCAGGGGTCTCCAACCTTTGCAACTTTAAGTCTGAAGGACTTCAGCTCCCAGACTTCTCCAGCCAGGAAAGCTGGCTGGAGAAGTCTGGGAGCTGAAGTCCTTCAGACTTAAAGTTGCAAAGGTTGGAGACCCCTGCTCTAACCCTCACAGCTTCAACCTTAAACTGTCTACCATGGACCTCACCCCATTCCTAAGAGAGTAATGCATAAGCACATCAGCGTGCTTACCATCCCTGTCCTATTGTCCCCATTTAATTGTACTCATTTCCCTTGTTCATGTTTATACTTATACCTGTTATCTTGTACATGTTTGACAAACTAAATAAAATCCAATCAACAAAATAAAAAAATAGGGGGAGGAAAAGAGGAAGGGAGAAAGAAAGAAAAAAGCATTCGTTTCTGACTCCTTTTGACATAGTAGAATAAGGTAATAACATACAATCTTGAATTTTTACTTTTACATAATATATATTAGTCATTTCTATAACAACTAATCTATCCAATCCGCAAAACCAAAAATCAATGTTTCATTTTTTTTCCACCTCAAGCACAAAGTCCCAAAGTGGTTTCCAATTAGAAACAAAATTACTTGTATTCTTTTCTTTAATCAAAGCAAGTCAATTAAGCCATCTCTGGTAGCTCCATTAACTTTTGCAGTCATTCATCCATTGTTGCAATCAAAGTATCCTTCCATTTTTGTGCACAAAGTATGCTTCCTGTTGCCTACATATATAACGTCAAAATGCCAGATTTTTTCCCCCAGGTCCTTTATCCATTGAAGTTTCTCAATCTATTTTTATATTCACTTTAAGAATCTTCTGTATTAAGATGTGAATCCTACTCCAATATTTCTTTGCTTTGTCACAAGACCACCATAAATGGCAAAACATTGCACCATAATGTGGTTGAAATTGCCAAAAGCTAACTTACCTCTTGGAAGGAGTCTCTTTGGTTTTCCACATTTCTCTTCCCACCAGGTTGGAAGCCATATGACCAATGCTGGGCAAAGCAGGTTGATAAAGAGATGAGCAACAGGAAGAAGCTTGTCTTCTGCATTTTGTCACAGTCTGGAGACCAAGGAGGAGCTCTGCTAATGCAGAAGAAATGAAATAAAGAAAAATCTGAACATGTTTCTCTGAATAGTTATTATTGAAGATGTCAACATGCATTGTGCATATCCTACAGCTATGTTACCTGATTGATGGTCAAAGATGGAAATGGTTCCTCTGAGACTTTCCTAGGTGTGGGATAAGGTGCGTCCTTGCCTTATAAATATTCCGCTTCTCCATCCTTGACGCATTTGCCCCAGGCAGCCCCATTCATAACTGTCTCACGCTGACTGTAATTGTGGCCTTGTTTAAGTCATAATGAGAAGAAAGGATTTGGATATCCTTCCTGGCTATCTGGTAAACAAAGCTGATCTTTTCTCTTTAAAAGCCGAAGAACCTTTCTGGAAAATGAGTCATGGCAACTGGATTTCTTTTCTCTTTTGGTTTGAAACATTGCACTGCTTATCCAAATAACTTCTTCAGACTGGTTGAACTTCTAGACAACTCTATCTAGATGACCGAGAATCTTCACGGCAAACTGAGATGTGCTAAGTCCAGATGATTTTAGTATTCTAATGAGCAACTGGTTGGTTTCAAGAGTCTTGGTCTTCTCCTCTATCTGTTCAAAAGATTGGGAAGGAACGATAGATGCAGTTGTGCTTTCACAGTTGGGTATCAAAAGTAGACCCTTTGAGTCCAGGGGTGCAGGAGAAAAACTTTCTCAGAAGCATTCTCAAAGATCCTACCATCATCTTCTGTTCCTATCTTATGTGTTGTATTTTTATATCTGTTGCATGATTTCTACTCTACCTTTTCCTCATTCCTTTTTGTTTCTCTGTGGTAACCCTATGTGGTACATTTAGCAACACAATGGGAGTGTGGAACCGGCTGAAAGCAGGGGTGAAATTTAGCAGGTTCTGACAGGTTCTGGAGAACCGGTAGCAGAAATTTTGAATAGTTCAGAGAACTGGCAAATACCACCTTCGACTGGCCCCCAAGTTGGGTAGGAATGTAGATTTTGCAGTATCCTTCCCCCAGGAGTGGGGTGAGAATGTAGATTTTGCAGTATCCTTCCCCTGCCATGCCCACCAAGCCACGCCCACAGAACCAGTAGTAAAAAAAACAACCCTGAATTTCACCACTGGCTAAAAGACATCTCTTGAGATTCCATGGTCAAAATTGGACCTGCGCCTGACTCTTCTCAGTCTTACTCCAATACCTTAAGCGCTCCACCATGTTAGATGATCTGCATCTAGATAAGCTGTTAGGAAAACAGATAAATAGAAACCTTTGAGGACGATCAGTCCCACCTAAGCACTTAAGGCATTTTTCATATGATGACCATGCCATAAAGATGGCAAAAACTGATTATAGTATGTTGGGGACCAACATACCAAATAGGAACCAATTGGAGGCGGTACAAGACCCCCTGATTGCAAGAGGTATGCTAGGGACAGTCAGCATCTTTATGAAAGAATTAGAGTCCAATATTGAAAGGATAAAACAGACTTTTAGGAACCTAATTCATAAAAGAATGAAATAAGATGCAAGAAGAGAGTATAACCATAGTGACCCAGTGGTCAGAGTGCAGTACTGCAGGCTAATTGTACTGACTGCTGACTGCCTGCAATTTGGCAGCTTGAATCTCACTGGCTCAAGGTTGACTAAGCCTTCCATCCTTTTGAGGTGGGTAAAATGAGGACCCAGATTGTTGGGGGCAATAGGCTGGCTTTGTAAACCCCTTAGGACTGTAAAGCACTGTGAAGCGGTATATAAGTCTAAGTGCTATTGCTATTGTTATAACATTAGAAAGGTCAGGCTCAACTACTGGAGAACTGATTTTTCACATAGTGAAAAGTTCCTCACTCAAGAAAATAAACCATAGACCAATATGGATAACCATATGGCTGGAGTTTCCAAATTCTGAAACACAGAACTATTTATTCCCTAGGTAAAATTTATCCAATGGCTTACAAAGTCCAGAATACCCACTATGGAGGAGGCAGCCCTGGATCACCAATCAGTCCAGTTGATATAATGATGAAATTGGATGCTTCACTGAATGATTACTAATAGAAGGGAGTAGTTGTAGCTTGGGATCCTTGGTGCGCTATGTTTAATTACTGAACTAGGTAACATCACCAGTGCTAGTCAAGAATGGGGTTTACTCAAGCACTGATGATCTTACTTAGTTTGGGTATTGTTGTGGCTCAGCCGGCTCCGGATGAGCTGCTGACAGACTCTTCTAGCAAAGAGTCCTATGAGTCTGCCCTGGAAGATGAGGAAAACCTTGGGCAGGGTTCAGAGGCAGAACAGGAAGCAGAGAGGCTGGTTGGCCACCAGGAGGCGCCTGAGGCATGGAGTAGTGGGGAGGATCAGGGGCAGTTTGTCCCTGACACTAGATTACGCAGGGCTGAGAGATGGAGGCAGCAATTACATCAGAGGCAGGCTTGCAGGAGATAATTGGTTACCAGATGGTTGTTGATTGGCCCCTCCCAAGAGAGTTTATAGGGAAGGCTTTGGGAAGGGCCACTTGCAGGAAACAACCGTTCAAAATCCTAGTCAAAAATATCTGTGCATTCCAGTCGTGTCCGTTTGAGAACCTCTGTGTGAAAAGGTGCTGCAGAGTGTAACATGAGTTATCTGGGCTCACAGCCAAGGAATTCCTAATCTCAGCAATTAAACAGTGGCAAGCAGCCAAGCCTGTGCTTAGATTCTTCACAGGCCACGGGGTCAGAACAGGTATTGAAACATCTGCAAGAAAACACTCAAGCTCAGAGAACACCAAGGATCCAACATGATATATGACTGAATTTCCAAGTATGACCAAGGATCCTGATGAGCTCTGGTTTATGTAGGTTATATTTATTGATATGTACTGTATTAGAGAAAGGGGATGCGGTGGTTCAGTGGCTAAGACGCTGAGCTAGTTGATCAGAAGGTCAGCAGTTCAGTGGTTCAAATCCCTAGTGCTGCGTAACAGAGTGAGCTCCCGTTACTTGTCCCAGCTTCTGCCAACCTAGTCGTTCGAAAGCACGTAAAAATGCAAGTAGAAAAATAGGAACCACCCTTGGTGAGAAAGTAACAGAGTTCCGTGCGCCTTTGGCATTTAGTCATGGTGGCCACATGACCACAGAGACATCTTTGGACAGCCCTGGCTCTTTGGCTTAGAAACGGAGATGAGCATGCTCCCTAGAGCCAGAACCAAGTAGCACATATGTGCAAGGGGAATCTTTATTTATGACTTCCCCAGGCCTTACTGCGAGAACCACTGTGATAGGCAAAACCATACTGAATGCATCTATCATCCAAAGAGCAAAGAGCCATATTGAGGTTCAACTGCTTGAAGCCAGGACAGCCTCCACCCAGACCACCGTCTAGAAGAAGCTAAAGATCACGTCTCATTTTCACTTTTTTGATTAATCAATGCCACCCTCTATTTAAGAAAAAGATCATTGCAAAGTTAAGATGTGTCCTTTGTTGTTGTTGTTGTTGTTGTTTGGTAAGTACATCCACAGTTAGATTGCAAAGTCAACTTACTGCCATTCTGCTATCCGCATACTCACAAATGCTAGTATTTACTCCCCCACCCCCTTTTCTTTTCTTTTTTGCCTTCCCCCCCCAAAAAGAAATAGAACTGGGTGGACTGGGCTCTTTTTCCTGTGTTGAAAGAGGGTATATATATCAAGAAGCAGGTATATTCAATCTCCAGTTAAGTCTGCACATACAAATGTAATTATGTTCATTGTGCATATATTATACAATGAGCACAACTAATGTAAGTATAAGAAACCCCTTATTATTGTTCATAGGCAAAATGTTCATATCTCATTTCTTTTATATCATGTTATAAATAAATGTTGATGTTCTAAAAGAAGGAGAAGGAGAAGGAGGAGAAGAAGAAGAAGAAGAAAAAGGAGGAGGAGGAGGAGGAGGAGGAGGAGGAGAAGAAGAAGAAGAAGAAGAAGAAGAAGAAGAAGAAGAAGAAGAAGAAGAAGAAGAAGAAGAAGAAGAAGAAGAAGAAGAAGAAGAGTTAAGTCTTCCAGAAGGTGTTAGGGCCATCACACCAGGTGTGAACTAACAAATAAATGAAAAATAATTATGGAGCTATAATCAACTACTGTAGAGTGTTGAAGAGAATTAGCTTCTAAAATATTGTCAACTGCCTCTTAGATGGGAGCAAGACTACTGCACTCCACACCTCTGAGATTTGATAATGGTTTACTGTAATTTACTTCAGCGTTTCCCTCCTGTTTCCTCGGGCTGTTAATGGATAAGTGTAATTTGCAGAAAATATTTCATGAGGATTTGTTAAAGGTTAATGTATTTTTTCCCTTCAATTTCACTGCGTTGGCAAGGACTCCTGTAGAACTCTTACAGGGACAGTGAAAATTCAAGCTGTGAAAGCCGTTTATTTGCAATTAAAAAACAAATGGGCTGTCGTAAGCAAGTCGGATATGTGTTGCATAATGCTCTGTGTGTATTTTGGCTGAATTGGTTGGGTGGCCAGGTGAGTTTTCCAATGATATAGAAACTCTGGCTACATTTGCTAGCTCCATTCCACTGCTGAAGGGGTTCCTTGTCTCAATCAGACAGATTTATAACTTGTTTGCTTAGATCCTGCCTTTACTATTTTTATTATTATTTTTAGAAATAACTCAAGGTGGAGAACACATCCAACACACTTGGATTAAACTTGAACAAAAGTTCAAAATAACTAAAATTTGAAAGAGATACTGGAAATGTTTCTTGAGAAACTGGAGTAAAAAGAATAAACTTTGAATTTTTATATTGGAAAAATATATTTATAATGTATTTTAAAAATACTCCAATATTTGCAAGATCACAGGAAACTATTGCCAAGTTTTATAATTCCAGGAACCCCCTCAACACCCACCCCTCTTAGAAGAAGGAAATATTTTAGGAAATTTTAAAAAGGCAGAATATTATAATTTTCCCTAAAGGAGAAAATGTTTCTAAAGACAGAAAGTCAGAGCCTCAGCTCTCTGCCCCAAGAAGAAACTAAGGGGCCAACTGTTAGAAATGCAGATTGGTAATGCATTCACAAGAAAAAAACCACAAGAAAACCAGGATCTAGGATTAATTCCATTGGTTAAACAAGATTAAAAAACCCAACTCATTGTTCCTATCACCCATCTCCTCCCACTTATGACTGTATGACTGTAATTTTGTTGCTTGTATCCTTATGATTTATATTGTTTCCTGATTGCTTATTTGTACTCTATAACTATCATTAAGTATTGTATCTTATTATTCTTGATGAATGTATCTTGTCTTTTTATGTACACTGAGAGCATCTGCACCAAAGACAAATTCCTTGTGTGTCCAAACACACTTGGCCAGTAAAGAATTCTATTCTATTCCTATTCCTATTGAATGTATCGTCTTTTTATGTACACTGAGAGCATCTGCACCAAAGACAAATTCCTTGTGCGTCCAATCACACTTGGCCAGTAAAGAATTCTGTTGTATTCTATTCTATTGTATTGCATTCTATTGTATTGTATTGTATTCTATTCTTATTCCTATTGAATGTATCTTGTCTTTTTATGTACACTAAGAGCATCTGCACCAAAGACAAATTCCTTGTGTCCAATCACACTTGGCCATTACAGAATTCTGTTGTATTCTATATTCTATTCTATTCACAGCCCGCATGGCTTCCCCAAGTCTGTGAAGATTCCGACAGATGTCTGCTCAAGTTGCCACCGTCTTTCAAGGTAATGTTGATCAGCACCCACCTTTATCTCGCTTGAAAGGCTGCCAGAGGCCAATTAGTTTTACAAGGCCAAACTTGCAAAAGTCAAATGGAACTTCTCAAAACTTGAACCGACCAGATGAACTAATTGCTTCCTGCAAAGGCTCATATCCATTTGCTTATCTTTTATGTCTTATGGGAGAGGCCAATAATCTCCAAGCCTTACTCCCAAGTCACCTTTTTAAAAAATTGTTCTTACATTCTGGCAGCTCTGCGCATGCGCACACTGGGAACAGGCTCCCACTTTTCCTCTGCCTCGCTGATTTCAGATTCTGGAGGCAGCACATAACTCCCAGATGGCCCTGGCCCCCACTCTGCCTTTGATGCAGAGCTCTCATCAGAGGCCCATGTTCCTCCCCAACCTCCTCACTGTCCGAATCTGCTGCCGGTTTCACAGGTTGGCAGTGGGCCACAACATCAGTTAGACACCATACAGTAGACACCCTGTCTACTGTAATGCTCTCTACATGGGGCTTCCCTTGAGGTGCACCCGAAGACTACAGTTAGTTCAGAAAATTCCCCGTGCGGGGAATTTTGGGAGCCCCAAGGCATTCCCACATAACACCGCTCCTGCACGAGCTGCACTGGCTACCTGTGGCCTTTTGGGTGCGCTTTAAGGTGTTGATTACTATCTTCAAAGCGCTCCATGGCACAGGACCTAGCTATCTCCGGGATCGTATCCTACCTCATACATCCCTTCGGCCGATCCGCTCCCACAGAGGGACTTCTCCAGGTGCCGTCCACTAGGCAGTGCCAGTGGGCAACGCCCAGGGGAAGGGCCTTCTCTGTGGCGGGCCCAACCCTCTGGAACGACCTTCCCCCCGAACTTAGAACTATCATGGACTTCCGCTCCTTCCGCCAAAGTTTGAAGACGCACTTCTTCCATCTCGCCGGCCTGGCCTAATCCCCACCATCAAGTTGTAGACTGACGCTCAAATTGTTTTAATTCAGATTTTAAGGGGTAGAGGTTTAGGATTTTAAGGTTTTAGGATTTTTAGCACAGGGTATTGGGATTTAATCTATTTTTAGTATTATTGTTATGTTTTGTATTTTTCTATTTTAATTTCCTGTGCACCGTCCCGAGTCCCTTTGGGAGAGTGGCGCGGTTTATAAATTTAATAAATAAAATAAATAAATAAAACCAGCTGCCATGTTTCCAGTGTCTTTCCTCCCCACTTGGAACTGAACCCAGATAGACATTTCTTCCCACACCCTTAACTACAAAAGATCAAATTATTTTTATATCCAAGAACTAATTGATTAAGCTTCCCAACCTCAGCTTAAATAGTGTTATTTTCCAAATTCATAGACAAACGCTTGCAAGTTTCTGATGTTCTTTATTTATACTGAGTGTATTCCATGATTTGATCAAGGAAGTCATGAAAGTCTCTTATGCATAGGTGAACATATTGTGATGAAGACAAACAAGCTTCAACAAAACGGATAAAACTTACACACACAGAATTAAGAAAATAGAATTCTTCAATAGATCTAATTCCTTTCTGAGATACATGTGTTTAATAGAAAGGCAGGGGAGGAGAAATATAGCTAAATCGGTTTCTTCATCAATTTAGCATTGATCAATATCAAATCACCGTAAATCTGATTTCTCCAAACTTGAAAATCCTTATTATATATTCTTGCATAAATTTGGTATCCTTGAAACAATGTCATTCTTTCTCTCCCCACGCTTTTTTTTTTAAAAAAAAAACTTTGGTGAAATTATAAGCACCAAGGGTTTTTGTTGTTATTATAATAATATCCTATAATAGCCAGACCAACCCAGTTCAAAAAAACCCCACTCAAAATAACTAAAGCAAAGTTTCCACTGTATGGAAGACTGAGAATTCATAATAGACCCTTTGCTATTAGCTTTTCATTCAAGGGTCACAAAAGTACGGTTCCTCTACTTCACGGGTGTGAAACTCGTGGTCCATGGGCTGGATGCATCACACACTGGCCACGCCTCTCCCTGTTTTAGCGAAAGGGGGGGGGGAAAGGTCATGATGTCACATGACGTGATGATGCGAGTTTCACACCCCTGCGCTAAGCATTACCAATTTAATCATTTCCCTTGGGGGGGGGGTGAATTGGATGAGAGGCACCATTCAGCATGGACTGTCCAGTCAGCTTCCATTTGTGGCTTAGGATGAAAAAGGACTTATTCACATTCCCATCGTCAGATAACACAAGCTTTTCCCAGTTTTTAATGCATGCCTAAATAAAGCACCCATGTAATGAAAAGCCGATGTCTATTCCAACCTCTTGATTCCATTTGGCTAGGGTACTCCCATGCTCCCCAGCCTGGTTCTCTTCCCCATCCAGAAGCTGAATGAAAAACTACGTTAAGTACAATGGATTCTTCCTGCAGGCATGTATCACCTGATGTCCAGACCAGATGATTAGTGTCCATGAGCCTCACCCAGCCAGGAACTTACAGGCCAATGCCTCCAAATGCAACTACAGTGGAGAAGTATAGATTTTAGTCCCTTTCTAGGATGTAATTCTGGAGCCATTACCTCATTCGTTGGAAATTTCCTTCAATCTCTACATTTTGATGTTGATTTTAGCTCTGAATCTAAGGTAAGCGCTCATCCAATTTCATTGTGAGCTATAGGCCCACAGGCACAAAGAGCGTTGAAACGTTCTGTATTGATATCGCAGGAATTTGTAAGCCACGACCTGGTTTGCGTGACTTGAGCGTGTTATACAAATTCTCCAATTCGGGCCGAGTTGCAAGCCCTCCGTTTAGCATGATTTGTGGCCCCAATCACATTTTCTAAGCCCGTTTAAATCATGTTCGCTCTGGTTACTTTTAACAGGAAGATCCACTACTTCTGTTTCTGTAACTCAGCTAGAAATGTGCACAGGTTAAGGGGTTTGCATACAGCCGCATGCTGCCGTGGGGCTTATGAGACTTACAGGGTATCCAGAGAGATCAGATTCCCTAATTATATTCTAGCAGGAAAAATATAGCTGGAATCTTATTTCTGTTGCAGCTGAAACTTGTTTATCTATAAGGCCAGATTTATATAGGTGGTATTAAATTACCTTTCCCAACAGACCCAGTGAGTTGGCTAATGACAATGAATGATGAGAACGGCAACTTGAGCATGTAACACCAGTTCCAGATTTATAGGCTGATGAAACATCAGTTTCCATTTGCAATTTTAAACAAAAGCCTTATTCCTTGATTTCCCCCACCGCCCCATAAAACTAGGAAGATGGTTCATGTTTTTATTTGCATAGGCACATCAAAAGGATGGGGAGTGAGTTAGGGAAGGGCCTTTAAGATCAAACCTTAACATTGTGATCTCTGGATTGGGTTAAATTAAATTCACCCTGTTTTGTTTCTTGGCCTGGAGCGCTGCTGAGGTGTTCCTTGTCTCGTACTGGCATAACTGGAATGCCAGAGCTGAATGTTTTGACTGCTTTTTGGACACTTTGTAGAATTATTTTTCCATTTTTTTAAAAAAAAGAAAAGAAAAAAAATGCAAGAGTGGTGATAGTTGCATTAACACAGTATGTGACTTATAGGGACTTTCTTTTTTTTGTAACATTTCAAAATTGCTCTAGGCATCTTTTGGCTGTGTATGTTCCTAGCCCTTTATTTCCTAGTACTGACAGAAGAGAATACTAACTGTGGGGTCCTTGGTGCTTTCTGAGCTTGGTTGTAATCTTATGGATGTTTCATTACAAAACTAGCTTCACATCACTACGTAAAGTAACCCGAACTATTTCTGATTGCTCCCTACTTTATCCAGTGGTGGGATTCAGCCAGTTCGCGCCTATTCGGGAGAACCGGGTGTTAATTTTCTAAAGCAGTTCGGAGAACCGGTTGTTGAAAGAAATCTTTTGTTTTTTTCCGGGCTAATCCTGTAAGGAAGGCAGGAAGGAAACATTCTGGTATTGTTTGCAGCCTCATCTTGATTGCCCTGCTTACAGAAACGTATTAACCCTTATTATACTGTAACAGTTATGGCAAAGCGCCCATCGACATGAGTGACGTTGAGTTGGCCCTGCCCACCCAGTCAGATGAACACCGAGCCCCTCCTTACCCATCTGGTCATTAGGGCAGAGAACCGGTTGTTAAATTCTTTGAATCCCATCACTGGGTATATCACTCAATTTTTGACCAAGAGAATTCAACGGCAGGGTCATTATTCACTGTGATGGAAGCCTGTAATAATACCAGCCTATTAAAATGTTCAGGATGTACTTCCCCAATGCTGAGGTAAGAGCAATTGGTTCACTTCTAATGTCTCTAGTCCACAAGGCTTATAGGTCCAGTGACAATTTAAAAAAAGGTACAACTTAGCAATTTAGGGCTCACGGGAGCCTCTGTATTTCATGTGCACCTTCAATTCCTGATTATTAGGCATGAGCAGCTGATGTTCAAAATGAGCATTCCCCTTTTGCAATTAATGTTCATGACACTGTTCTAAGACAAGGAACCCACACATACGGCATTCCCAGCCCAGCTATTTCAAATTAGTGCATAACAGGCTTAAAATAAGACCCCAAGTGTATCCATCCATGACTCTTTTTAAGAAATACAGCTATTTCTGTTTTGCCAAGAAGATCTAAATCTGGATACCTTTCGATCTTCCAATTCCTCCCACTACCACATTTAATAAGCCACTTTAAATAAAAGTTCATCAATGCAGGCTGAAAGCCCAGGAGTTTGCTACTGTGTGTGAACCAATCATGTTTTTAAAACCCTCGTTGGAAGTTGAATAAATATAAATTGCATATATTGTGCTTTCATAAATATTTTTTTTTCTAGAGGAGCATTCTAAAGCAAAGTAGGGCCAAGATAGCAATGTCTTTGGGAGTTATGAGCAAGCTTCTTGTCCCAACTGGATTCAATAGCTATTCCTATACCTAAGACAAGAGAAGGTCCTTCTCTCCATCCAGCAGCAGCTTCTCAGATACCCCCGAGAAAGGCATGCTGTGGAAGGAACGTCATTCCTCCATTGAGCACCAAGAGTCTTCAGCAGGGCAACCTATCTGACGCTCTGAGACATGTGCAATGGTGTCAGCATCTCTTCAAAGATGGCTCCTTTCACATTCGACCCTCTCAGGTTGGCCTCTTGTAGATCACAGCCTGACAGGTCACAGTTCTGAAACAACAGAGGAAGTTATTAGCAGAAGTCTAGACAATGGATGACTTGCCTACCAAGCAGCATGGCTATTAAAGTTGGAAGGAAAGCTCCCAATGAACTCCTTGTTTTAACTCTGTGGAGGGTCCATCCAAAATCAGAAGATGGAGATTGTTCGGAATAGACTCCTAGAGTTGGGTAGGCAATATATAATACCATGATGACAAATGGTCATTGTGGCTTTAAGGATGTTGGAATGTTAGAGACTGTAATTAGACAATGTAATTATCTTCAACTATAAGAAGCCAGCAGAACGCATGCTCTCTCTCTCTCTGCCGGATCTGCTCCATAACTGACTGTTTGTGTGACTGACTGTGTTTGAAGAAGGAAGTATTGTGGTTTACTGACTGTAAGCAAAAATGCTATTTGATAAGACTTTGTTTGACTCACTTTACCATCACTGCTTGTGAAGCAGTTTAGTTTTACAACACCAGTAAAGCTATTTTTGTTTTTACTAACAGTGTCTGGTCTACTATTGGTGTGTTTACTAGCAACGATTCTCTAGCTGCACGTTGCGCTACACAATTTTTCTGTCTCCCAACGGAGATATCCCCCAATAGAGATCTCACCTCCAAATCAGTTCCTGCCAAGGTTGCTCCTCTCAAGTTGCAGTTTTTCAATTTTGCATTCTTTAGAGTTGCAACTCGAAGATTGATGCCCGTCATCTGACTTCCTTCCATATCAACACCTTTCAAGTTAGCACCTGTAGCCACAAAGTTCAAGCCCATCAAAAAAAAAAGAGGTAAAATTTTCATTTCACTCTCACTGGTCCCTTTGTTACAAGATATAGCAGATGATGCTGACTTTTATGTTGATTGAACCTGTTGTGGCCCAGCCGGCTCCGGATGAGCTGCTGATGGATTCCTCTAGTGAGGAGTCCTATGAGTCGGCTCTAGAGGAGGAAACCCAGTTTGTCCCGTATGTCAGGCTAAGGATTGAGAGGAGGCAATTAGCAGAACGACGCCATCGGAGATAATCAGTATCAGCTGCCTAATTGCCTGGCCCTTCCCAAGAGGCTTTAAAAGAAATCCTCTGTGAAGAGTAGGTTTGCAGGAAACAACAGAAAAGCTACAGAGTCGGAGAATTGTGTCGTGTAATCTTTCAGTCTAGTTCAGGTTAGTTCAGCCAAGCTGCCAAGTAGCAGTCTATCTAGTTAATTATCTTGTGAAGGGAGGGAGTCAGAACAGAACCATTGGAAATATTGTACACACACTAAATTCTATCATGCTCGTCTTTCTTTTCCAGTAAACAACAATCATAAAAACCTTAGGCCATCATTATGCATTAACAAAGGCATCCAAATATAAAAAAATTGCCATATTTTATATTTCTGTTTTATTTTATTGTCATTTATTTAGTTAATATTGTGAGCCACCCAGAGTCATTGAGAGCCAGATGGCATAGAAATTTAATCAATTATTATAGTTGGTCGGACAATCAGCCTGATGTTTGGATTGGATTTGGCATTTTTATTCACCTAGCAAGTCTTTCCCAAGAGCTGGGATAGACAGATATCGTTAGTATTATTATTGCTCGTTACACAAATGGATGCTAGGACTGGATTTAACATTTTTGCCTGCCTATCAAATCCTTCCCAAGGACCTGGGATGGCCTATGTGGATGTTTGATGGTGTTATGGGTATCACTGCAGGATGGAAGCTATTTTGAGTATAGCTGCCTTTTGCAATTGACTGATGGTGAATTTGTCAATGCCGATGGTGTTCAGGTTGTGCTCCAGTTGGTTTAGGATTGTACCAGGGGTGGGTTGCTGCCGGCATTACTGCCGGTTCAGCGCACAAAATTTTTTGTGCATGCACACACGCTTCACTCACACACATGCCACGCGGGCGCACATTTGCCCCTAAAAAGACCTGCGCATGCACACAATGTTACAAAAGGAAAATTAAATTTCTGCAATGAAGATTGTTCTGCGCATGTGCAGAACCGAAAATCAAGATGGCGGCACCGCCGATAGAACCGGTTCAGGGCACGTGGCAGGCCGAATTGGCAGGAACCCACCTCTGGATTGTAGTACTATATTTACTTTCTTTGGTCACAGTAGTTCTATTTCTATTTGCAAGTCTTTATGTTTTATTATCTGCCTCAGTTCCTTCTCTTCTCTTCTGCAGCCTCCAGGCCCTGCCTTATTATTAATCTAAGTGCAAGTGTATAAGTAATGGAAGTCATAGCCCTTCAGAAATGGTTGAAGAGGCTATGAATTGAAACAATACATGTTATGCTGCCTGTGTGTTTAATCAATATTTGTGAATTGGGTTTTATTGCTTTTTCTTCTTAAAATCTACTTGTCCTTGGGGGTCAAAAGTGGGATAGAGCTGCGAAAACCTAGAAGTTGTGACAGCCAAACCATATTGTCAGTTTGTGAAGCATCTCTATGAATACCATCAAACTGCCCTAGAGAGTGGAGAATTCCAAACATACCTGTGGTCAAAAAGGAATCTCAATCTGGCCTGTGAATGCACATGTCTAAACTACCATCTCTCATTGGCTGTGATTTATGACGAAGGCTGAGGGGAGGACAGTAATGCGGGCAAAGTTCAGAAACAGATAAAGAAAGAAAAAAAGATGGCAGCAAATAAGAAACGCCTGATGAGGAATGCCTAATGAAGCTGTTAATAAATCATTGCTTTTTGGATTCTAATATTGGGTCGTTTATTATGAAGCAGGCATCGTTAGGGTACTTGACACATATACCATGCAACATGCTGAGTCATTTAATTATTAAATATGTGTAAGCTGTGTTGGATTTCAACTAGAATTGTTTTCCTTCTCTGCTTCCTGTTCATTTAAACTGGACCTTTTATCTACATAGCAGATGCTCTGAGTTACTTCTCTGCTCTGAAAGCAACTTTTCTTCATCATGTTATTCGTTGATCTGATTAATATTTCCTTTTGGTTTTAACGATCAATTTTTAATGATAAAAAAACCCACACACATCCAGTCATTTCCTGAATGACACAGACGGCATTACACAGAAAGAAAAGGCTCGACGGGTGGAGTTTACCTTCCAAATTAGCTTTAAGGCCAGACGGATCTTCAAAATTGCAGCTTTTCAGGGAGGCTCCTTCTGCATTTGAGCACAACATCTTTACACCTTGGAGGTTGGCATACTGCCAGAAAAAAGAGGAAAACAAAAATCTCAGATGAAAAAGAGGCCACACTTCCTCTGATCTAGAAATCTTCAGGCTACATTTGACAGGTGTTGGACTGATGATATTTGCTTAAAATGCTAGGAAGGAAATCCCACAGCCTTTGTTAGCAGAATCTGCCGGTGTCAAATCACAGTGCTTTCCCTAAACCTAAAGGACTTCACTTTGACCTCAACGCTTAAAATTTGCCTCTTGATTCATTTCATGGGTAATAAGCTCTTTCGTCTTTTCAAGTCCATCAGAACAAGTCCTGATCAAGTAGCGCATGGGCATCACACTCGATTTCATTGAGGGCCGCATCAGGGTTGTGTTTGATCTCAGGGGACCAGGTGGGCGTGGCGAGGGTAGAGTCCCCTGCAGCCTCTTGTAGCTGCCAGTGAAAATGGAGCATCCCCACTGGGCTCCATTTTCGACTGCGACAGTCTCCTGTAGCCCTCCCTCTGCCAAGGAAAACAGAGCATGGCTTCCCCGAGCTCCTTTTTCGCTTGGTAGAGGGCTGCAGGAGGCTGTCGCGGCTGAAAACGGAGCCCAGGGGGGCTGTTCTGTTTTTGCTGGCAGAGGCACCGTGGACCAATCCTTTGCTGTTTTCAGGGTACCTCCATAGGTCAGATCTAAGTACCCCACGGGCCGGATCTGGCCTGCGGGCTTTGAATTTGAAACCCCTGAATTACAGTATGTTCCATCTCTTCCGTATCTTGGTATTTCTTTGCAAATAAATCCAAATTAATAGAGAGTCATGGAGCATTTATAAAGCTAGAAGCTGTCACCAGGTAGATAACGAGACATTGTTCTAGTTATGCTAGACACAGCATTGTCCACACTGATGGGTAGGGCATTTGCTGTGATTGACAAGGGTCATTACTACTCATATCTTAAGATTTATTTCTAGGCCATGCACGCTCCATAGGGCAGCTATTCTGCAGAGCCCATCTTTTTCAAACGGGGTGATGCTGCATTTTTCAGAGCATAAGAGGCACCCTTTTCCCTCAAAAAAGTGGCTGAAAATCTGGGTGCGTCTTATATGCTGAATGTAGCACTTTTTTGCCTCCAGAAACCCTGCCCTCTTCACCAAAATGGCAATGCAAAATGGCCTTTAGGAGGCTTTCAGAGAGATCTTGGGGGCTGGGGAGGGCAGAAATGAATCAATTTGCCTCCCCCCCCCCGCCCCCAGGAGCACTCTATAACCCTCCTAAAGGCTATGCATGCCATTTGGGGGGGAGGGGCGGCGGTGGAGAAATGGGCCGTTTTTGGGAGGTTTGCAGAGTGCAAAACTTTTTTTTCTTTTTTCATTTTGCCTCTTCAAAATCTTGGTGCGTCTTATACTCCGGTGCGTCTTATACTCCGAAAAGTACGGTAACTATTTTATGCACACTGCTATGGGACAAAGCTAACCACTCATCAGATGGAGAGGTTAATCCGTTTTGCCTAAAGTTTGCAAGTGTGCTTTATTCTTAGGCCTTATCCAAATAACACCCACATCTAGAACAGATCCGGAGAGATCAGCCCGTTCAAGATTTGCGCAGCAGAGGTTCGCGTGGGCCAGGTTGCATCGGCTCAAGTTGGCCATCTTGAAGTTGATGTACCGGAGATCTAAACGGGAGAGGTCTGCTCCGCTAAAATTTAACCCCTGGATAGAGAAGAGAGCAGCGGTCAGGTTACCTAATCCACAAAGAATCTGAGTTCAAAACAGCTGTTTCAGTCCTGCCATGGTTAGATCAAGCTCAAAACAACCTTTCTGGAAGCGAAACTTTGGGGTTACCTATTATCTACCTTTTGCAACCACTATGGCAAAATCCAGCTGAGAGATCCAAACTCAATTGCTTTGAAGACAAAGTGTCTAACCTAACCCAGAGGAGGGGTGCACTCAACGTTTATTTACTTGTTCAATTCCCAGTGCCACCCATCCCAGTGAATGACTCTGGGAGGATTACATTTCGAAGCATATATTGCAATTAAAAATACAATTACAGATTAACAGAGTGGGAAGGCATTTTGTAAGTCATCTAGTCCAACCCCCTACCCAAACAGGAGACCATTTCTACATCAGTTCTGACAGATGGCAGTCCAATCTCCCCTTAAAAGCCTCCAGGGATGAAGCTCCCACAACTTCCGAAGGCAACTTCTGTTCCATGGGTTGATTGTTCTCACTGTCAGGAAATTCCTCCTTATTTCTAGGTTGAATCTCTCCTTGTTCGGTTTCCATCCATTATTCCTTGTCTGGCCTTCAGGTGCTTTGGAAAATAGCTTGACCCCCTCCTCTCTGTGGCAGCCCCTCAAATATTGGAAGAGGCTCTCCTGTCTCCCCTGGTCCTTCTCTTCACTAGACTAGCCATGCCCAGTTCCTGCAAGTGTTCATTATATGTTTTAGCCTCCAGTTCCCTAATCATCCTGGTTGCTCTTCTCCTGCACTCTTTCTAGAGTCTCAACATCTTATAAAAACATTTTAAAACAATAAAAACATCAAAACATCCCATTCAAGATACATAAGAACATGTGATCCAGATTCCTTTAAAGCAAGGGTCCATGGACCACCTCTGGTCCTTGGTATGCCAGATATTGGGCTGCGCAAAGAAGTGATGCCCCATCCGTGGGATGCAGGCAGCATGCAAAATCATGCCTCCCTCTGCTCTGCAGAGAAACCTCTCTCCACTGAAGTGGTTCCTGATCCCCAAAAGCTGGCTGGAGAAGTCTGGGAGCTGAAGTCCTTCAGACTTAAAGTTGCAAAGGTTGGGGACCCCTGCTCTAAAGCATGCTTAATCCCACATTTTGTTCCCCCTGAGGTGCATCAAATAAAGTGGAATGGACGACATATAAAATATATAACATAGTTAATGTATATAAGCAAGCTTTTCTTAATTTTCCAATATTTTTATTATCTTGTGGGATCACATTGCTAGCTATCCAGGACTGCATGCTGCCGGTGAAGATTTTTAATGTAGCAGAGGGACCTTTGAAGCAAACCCCTGGTCCTGACAAAAAAGACCCTTTTATTAATTGACTGTGGATTCTGCTCATTCACATACAGCAAAGTCTTCCCGATTTATAGTCGCACACTTTATCAGGATTGGAGAACCAGGCCGCGCTGGGTCCTCTTTGGAGAAGGGTGGGATATAAATCTAATAAAATAAAAAAATAAACTGTCAGGCCGATATCTGCAAAACTTGGCAAAGGAGTCTCGGAGAGTCACGAATCAAGGAAGCGAATTAATTGTCTCCTGCAAACTCCACTCCCCTTTCACTCCTCTTTTATTTCCCCTGGGAGGGGTCATTCATTGTCCACCTGTGGCCGTACTACCAAGTCGACCCCTGTTCTTTAGCTATTTCCTTAGTCTGGCCACTCTGCGCATGCGCACACTGGGCACAGGCTCCAGCTGTTCATCTGCCTCACTGATGTTTGACTCTGAAGGCAGCTGATAACTGGCATATGGCTGTGGCCCCCTCTCTGCCTCCGACCCAGAGCCCTCATCAGGGCCTTCCCCAGACTCCAGGACTGGGCCAGGTTCCTCCCCGACCTCCTCACTGTCCGAATCTGCTGCCACCTTCACTGGCGGGACACAACAAACAACTCCCCAAAAGACGTCCTTGTTTTGTTTTGTTTTAATTTCAGTGACAATCATATTACCTGACAGCGAAGCTCAGACTTGGTTGAGGTTGCAAGGAGGAACCTGACAAATTCCTTTCGGGAAATCGGGGAGTGGTCCTCTGCAGGTTGGGAATTCTGTCAAGGAAGGGAAGAAGCGCTTAGGCCCAAACAATACAATATGGAATATCTCACACTGGGCGATATACAGCAGTGTGGGAATGTTTGAGGCATTTTCAAGAATGGTATTTACTATGCATGGAAAAGCTGTTGGGGATGTTGACATTGTAGGCTTGTTACATCTAAGTCTGCTTCTTTCCTCTAAACCAGGGGTCTCCAACCTTTGCAACTTTAAGTCTGAAGGACTTCAGCTCCCAGACTTCTCCAGCCAGCAAAGCTGAAGCAAAGCTGAAGTCCTTCAGACTTAAAGTTGCAAAGGTTGGAGACCCCTGGGTTAGAGGATGTAATAATGGAGTCAGGTAAAGCATTCCAGGTGTTGACCACTCTGTTGCTGAAGTTGTATTTTCTGCAACCGGGTTTGGAGCAGTTTACCTTGCGTTTGTATCTATTGTTTGCCCGAGTATTACTGAAGTTGGAGCTGAAGTAGTTTTTGACAGCTGGAGGTTGTAGCAGACAATTTTGTGTACTATAGTTAGGTTATACCATAGGCAGTGTAGTTTCAGGTTGTCCCATTATTTTTATTTGTATGTGTTGGACCCATCACATGATAAAGCTGGATGTTTCTTTTCCCTGAAGCCCAGGGGAGCTTCAGGTACTAATTTATAAGGATTAGGTGGAGGGGGCACCTAACAACATGAGCCAGTGCCTTCCATCTAGGAATACTTCTATGGGAGAAGTCCAGTTTGTGGAATAGGGCAACAAAACACCCATTTTTTTCTATAAGCTTTCTCCTTTGGAAACTCTTGTCAGGATAGGAGATGTTTCTTACATGTTACTGTTGGAAGGTACTTGGAGCACCAGAGCATGTCCCACTGATTATTTTCCATATGTGGAGAAGACACTAAACCAAGGGTCTCCAATCTTGGCAACTTTAAGTCTTTTGGACTTCAATTCCCAGAGTTCCTCAGCCAGCTGCGTGAGGAACTCTGGGAGTTGAAGTCCACAAGTCTTAAAGTTGCCAAAGTTGAAGACCCTTGCACTAAACCAGGGGTCTCCAACCTTTGCAACTTTAAGTCTGAAGGACTTCAGCTCCCAGCAAAGCTGGCTGGAGAAGTCTGGGAGCTGAAGTCCTTCAGACTTAAAGTTGCAAAGGTTGGAGACCCCTGCTCTAAACCACATCTAGAAATCATTGGTTTTTGATTATTTACGTCTTCTGGCTACACTGTATGGCTGAGCCCAATAATGTCTATGTCTGAAGAACAAAGCAATATGCATCCTTGGCATGCTAAGTTACTGTGGTCCCGCAATTTGAAAGTGCTCTTTATGATATACAAGAAAATTAGGTTGAAATTAAGCTAAGCTAACCTCAGCACATATGCACCTCTTTGAAAATAACTACCGTATTTATTCGAGTATAACGCGCACACGTGTATAACCCCTAATTTTCGATTAAAAATCGGTATTAAAAAAATGTGTTTTTTTTCTTCCCCCTCGCGTACAGTGAGCGGCTGCAGCCCGGAAAAGGCGCAGTGCGAACTCACAATTCGCCTGCGCCCTCAATGGACCGGCCCCCGTTTATAACGCGCACCCAAACTTTGATTTCTTTTTTTGGTAGAAAATTTTGCGCGTTATACTCGAATAAATACGGTAACTTGACTGGGATCCACTCAGAATGGTGTCAATTAAATGTTACTAGCTTTTGTCCACTTTTTTCATGCTTTTTAATTAGGGGGAGGGGGTCTAACAATGCTAAAAGATAATACCATGTAATATCCAAAAGAAAGAAAGACAATTACAAAGTGCAAAAAAAAAAATCTTTATCTGAAAAACGTCTTCAAAATGTTTTTGTTTTTAAGATAGAGAAACATTTCCATGGCACAACCTTAACAGAAAAACCGAAAGAAAGGCGAATGATCAGAAAGGAAGGCGATACAAAAATTAGCATTACCTTAATTGCTACTTCAAGGTGTTCAATTAGTGAGTCAATTCCAAAGAACCTCGCTTCCTCTAAGATACCTAGCATAAGAGGAGCGATACAATACAAGCTAGCAATGGTTAGGAATAATAACAAGATTCACCACTCAAGCTTCCTGCTCTCTAATGCAGGTTAGAGGTGCACAGTGATCCATGCACAGGATCAGACACTTTCATTGGGCCAAGATCCTTTGCCAGGAATGGTTTCAATCATAATTAATATTAGAGATCAACCATGATTTAGTACTTAAGAGAAACAATGGTTTGAAGATGAATTGTAAGCCACGATTCCCCAGCTTCATGCGCTCATCCTCATCCTCATTTAACGACCCCATAATCCCTTGGGGGGTGGAGTCTTGGCAACTGAATGGAGCTACGTTTTTACTGGCCAGATGCCCTTCTTGTCGCCAATGTGGAGTTCTTTTTAGCAGCTATATTCTCATATCCCACCGCCCCGAGTCCCTTTGGGGAGAGGGGGCGGTTTATAAATATAATAAATTATTATTATTATTGTGCCTAGAGAGGGAAATCTCTGCCTCTACCTAGGATTGAACTGACAGCCTCCTGATTATGAAGCAAAAGCTCCACCTCTAGGTCACCGCCCCACTCCCACACCTTCATGCGGTATGCTGTTTTAGTGCAAACCAGGTCAGCAAAGGGATTAATTTTAAATCCCTTTCCCAGATCTGTTTGATTAAAAATCCCACAATCTCTGTTTACCCATGTGTTGACTGATGGGATTAATCCTACCTTTCCTCCGAAGAGTTCAAGAGGCTGTTTACTTAATACTTGTTCCTCCAATTTTGTCCCACAAGAGCAACCCTATCAGTTTGGGCAAAGAATGAATGACCGGCCCAAATCATTCAGTGACATGAACAAGTGTAGTATATATGTGCCGGTTATGGCGTTGGGCTAGGACTGGAGAAACCCAAGATTGTATCAAAACTCCAAAAGCTTGAGTGAGATTTTCACCTCCTTGGTTCTATTTAGGAAGCTTGGCTTTAGAACGGTCTGAGAACAAGCATGGTTGTAACAAAGGCAACAAAATGTTTTATACATCTTGGTACATACCTAACAAATTAATGCCATCGTTCACAATCAGTTGTCCATGTCGCAAATAGTTTAAGATCGGTTCAAAGTACTCCGGACTTCGGTCAATCAGAAAAGCACCGCTGGGATCTCTCTTGTTTCCCCAAGCATCTGTTACAGATGGACACATTTCTTTAAAAAAAAATGCTTTCCTTAACCTGTCCTGAGGTAAGACTTTCTCCTCATGCTCCCTGTCTCACCTTCCTTCTCACCCTCCCCGTCTCCATCTGTCGCCAGCAGCTAAAATGGATCATCTGCATCCACATTTAGAAATTAGACCTAAGTGCCACTGGTTGCCATCACAAATTTAGAATGGGGACATAGTAAATAAGGAGGAAGTGACATTCTCTTAAACTGGAAATACATGTTCTGTTGGCTCGCTGGTGATTCTGCTATATTTACCTTCTAAAAGCAGGCAGAACCAGGATAATGAGATGGTAAGTCATGGTTTTAAGAAGTGAACTGAATACTACTCCAATTCCATGCAACGGGACAATATTTTTGGCCCCAGTCTCAACAGGTGCTCTGGAGGCTGCCGAAAAGGTTCTAAGGCACTATTTAGAATCTGACCAAAACTTTCTTTTCTGCTTTATAAGCATCTCCACATGGATGGACTTCAATTTTTAGAATTCCCCACTGAGCGTGGAGACTGCTAAGAATTCAGGGAATTGAAACCCACTTACAGTATGTGGAGGGCCATCTGTTGGGAAAGGCTAATCTAAAATATAGTCAAATATAGTTGAATATAGTTCCAGAACTTGCATTCCAAGAATGTTGGAAGATGTAGGTTCTCCACCCTGTATGATCCAGGAAGGAACTTGTTTACATGTGGTATGTAAAGATACTAGTAACTATGTTCTTCTTTTGTGGCACTTCTGTAGCCCATGGCCAACAAAATAGCCTGAAAATCATTCCCGACTCACCATTCCTTTCTTCTACGCCCATCTTTGGACATGCTCCTCAAGAAGAGCTAGCTAGACAATGCTGCAAGCCCAAACGCTCATCCTTGTTTATAGACACAAATCTAAAGAGAGACACTGGGGTCTGTATAGTTTCCTCAGAATCATCTACATCAAGCCTTACTTTGCAACGAAGAACAGTTTACATGACATGGATTTGCAAAATGGGTACTGGATAGAGCTTTCAAATAAGTATCTCAAGTCATACCAACCTTTATCTTTAAACATGTGGGCCAGCATGCTCTCAGGTTCTTTACTAACCAAAGTGCTCCTATGAAAGAATTGTAGAGAAATTAATGAATAAATTGGCCACTCTGGCATTTGGAATAGCATGGGGATTAAATAAAATACACCTGGCTTACTTATTATCTATTTCTATTTTATGTTTATTTATTTTCTTTTTATGTCCACAGAAAGAAGTGACAATAAATGTTATCTTATATTTATCAGCAAGTTAGGTCCCAATATTGACTTAAATAATGGGAAATATAGTTCAACACCAGATTGATAAATGTTAGTTGAATCTTTAATTTATGGAATTGCTTATTTTTTTAAAAAAAAATAGAGAAAGCCAAGTCAATGTTAGATTAAACTAGCAATTTAAAATCATGGATGTTTGAAAAATCATTTGGTCTGGGTTGTACATAATAATAATAGTAATAACTAACAACTGCATTCACATATCATGCTACACAAACAGCCCTATAGATTAGCATGAAGGCTGAATCCAACCACTGTAACTAAAAGTTATCAACAGCTTTATTAATAACCAATGCATTTAACCCTTATCTTATTTTATCGTATTTTATTGATTAGCTCTTGGGCCATATCAAAGTGCAGAGTTCCAGACACAAATTATTACTAAAATCTGATAAAAAACAGTTTAAAGGGGAATTGGATAAAGCACAATCTAAAATGAAATTGGAATAAAATACAATAATAGAAAATATAAATAAAATATGATAAAATTATATTTCAGTATCAATTTACCCCAATTAGTCCCACATGCCGATCTCAACCGAACATTTAACCCTTAGCAATATTATCTTTGTAATGTTGAATTTCCCAATAAGGAAACAGACTCATACCGGGTAGTTGTGAAGTACCGCCCTCCTACATTGAGGGTTATCCAGTCTGAATGAGATCCTGTTAATGTTTCTAGAGAGTTGATGTCATTCTGGGGATCTATGAACATGGAAAGCATATCAACATACAGTAACAGCTTTAGACTTCCAGTTCTTCAGGAGGAAAACAACTTGGTGTACTTACCAATGAAGGGCTCATCTTCACATGCAAAAAGAACGTCATCATCTCTATAGATTGAAGGAAATGAGAAAGAAAACCAGGGATTCAGAATAAGAAGAAATATTTTCTTATAGTTATTTGCGGGACCGCCTCCTGCCACATACCTCCCACCGACCGATTTGCTCCCACAGAGAGGGCCTCCTCAGGGTGCCGACTGCCAGTCAATGCCGGCTAGCGATGCCCAGGAGTAGGGCCTTCTTTGTGGCAGGGCCCGCCCTCTGGAACGACCTCCCCCCCGAACTTCGCACTATCACGGACCTTCCCCTCTTCCGCCACTCACTTAAGACACATCTCTTTCAGCAAGCTGGACTAGCATAGAATTTAAATCTAGGAACGATAGAGCCTCAGCTAAATTAGATAGGTTTTAATGGGAATTTTAGCACAGGTTTATTATTTAATTTCTTTTTAACTTTTGTATATTGTTATTTATTTATTGTAGATTTTAATGTCCTGTGCACCGCCCAGAGTCCGTCTCGACGGAGATTGGTGCGGTTTACAAATCGAATTAAATAAATAAATAAATAAATAAATAAATAAATAAATAAATAAATAAATAGGCTCTGAAATGCAGGGTTTAAGCAATAAAAGTTTAAAGAAATGTGAAATCACCAAGACTGTGTTTTTTCCTTTCTTTTCAAAAGAGGAAATGAGCACCACTATCTAAAACCATCCCTTTTCAGAGTTTGATTTTTGTTTTCCTACATTCCACTGCTTCAGTGTCAGGAAAATAAAAAATACATTGATAAATCAACAAACTCTCCATGTTCTAAATTCAATTGCTTTTGCAGATGGTTTTGATCCAAATTCATTAAATGCAATTGACATTCATGTTTGGGAAAGTGGGAGAGTTAAGAGTGAAGCTAGAGAGTTACAGTCATATTTATGCAAAGATGCTTTGTTTACAGCGTACTTCCCAACAAATTCAATAAGCGTAGGACTCATGGAACAAACAAGATAATTTAATAATTTTACTAGAAATTATTTGTTAGAAGGCAAACTATAGGATGGGATAGCAATTCTCTGGCCAAGAGAGTTGGAATGCAAACCTATTTGTAACCATTACACAATGGAATTCACATGCAATCCTGTCCCTGTTGAAAAGCTATATAAATCATATAATTTGACTCCGGAGCTCAGACTTTTCCTTCTTCTGCTTTTTCATTTATTGTAATCAGAGTGTGCAACAAGGATAAATGCTTGATGCCCTCCAGATGCTTTGGACTACAGCTCTCACCATGTCCAACCAGCATGAAAATTATATTTCTGGACATCTGGAAGACATCAGGTTGCCTACTCTTAGTTCACAATAATTTTGAATTCTTCACTGACTTGTTAGCTCATCTTGGGTCATTTCCAAATCAGAATCATAGCATGGCTTGAATGGGACTGGGGTTATGGTTTAGTGGGCTGAAAAGTGGGCTTTTCAAATCTCAGAATAGATCCATGCTTTGCACTAAGCCACTGTCGTGGATTATTTAGATTTGGCTTTGGGCATGGCATTCAATTAAGCCAGGACAACCACATTTTATTGCTGAATATTGTGTGAAATGAGACACAGTGATGTGCTCAACAAACTGTTATTTAAACTGGGGTGGCCAACATTTTGGTTGCTAAAGGCAATACTTAGTGTTTTTCAGGATGGAGGTCTGCAAAGCGGCCATATCACATAAGCAAGAAGGGATAGGGGGGAAGAGTGGAAATGGAAGAATACAGAATAACTGGGTTGGAAGGGACCTTGGAGGTTATCTAGTCCAACACTCTGTTTAGACAGGAGGCCGAATTCCACCAGTCTCTTCTTGAAAACCTCCAGTTATGGAACACCCACAACTTCTGAAGGCAAGTTGTCCCATGGGTTAATTCTGATTGTTAGGAAATGTCTCCTTGGTTCTAGGTTTGATAGCCTTCCATCTGCCACAGAAGAAGATGGAGCTATAAGGTATTCTCTATAAAATAATCCCTGTTGATAGGAGTGGTGTGGCATATCTACAGTTTTGGTCACCACAATGTAGAAAAGACGTGGAGACTCTGGAAAGAGTGCAGAGAAGAGCAACAAAGATGATGAGGGGACTGGAGACTAAAACATATGAAGAACGGTTGCTGGAACTGGGTATGTCTAGTTTAATGAAAAGAAGGACCAGGGGAGACATGATAGCAGTGTTCCAATATCTCAGGGGTTGCCACAAAGAAGAGGGAGTCAAACTATTCTCCAAGGCATCTGAGGGCAGAAGAAGAAGCAATGGGTGGAAACTAATCAAGGAGAGAAGCAACTTAGAACTGAGAAGAAATTTCCTGACAATTAGAACAATTAATCAGTGGAACAGCTTGCCTCCAGAAGTTGTGAATGCCCCAACATTGCAAGTCTTTAAGAAGATGTTGGATAGCCATTTGTCTGAAATGGTATAGGGCTTCCTGCCTGGGCAGGGAGTTGGACTAGATGACCTCCAAGGTGCCTTCCAACTCTGCTATTGTATTGTATATCCACACTTCATTTATTTTTAATACACGTGTTTGGTGGAAAAATCCATCTGAGTTCCTTAAGGTTTATTCCCAAATATCTCCACCTAGAGGTGGAGCTCTCACCTAACAATCAGGAGGCTGCGAATTTGATCCTAGGTGAAGGCAGATATTTCTCTCTCTGGGCACAATGAGAATATATCTGCTGAACAAATCTCTATATTGGCATCAGGAAGGGCACCTGGCCAGTAAACACTCTGCTAACTTCATTCAGTTGCCCAGACTCCAACCTGCACGGGATTATGGGGTTGTTAAATGCTGATGAAAATAATCCCCGTTGATGGCTTTGTAGGAAAGAGGTTCATGGCCATTTCAATATCAACACTAAAGTATGCTATTGTAGTCCAATAAATACGGTATTCCAGAATCAGCTTTTATGCCACCTTCCAAGAAGTTCTCGCGCTTGTTAGGCTTATTCAAAAGGGCTCTAATGAACACGTTTCCAACACAGGGTGATCTTACCTAATTAAGGCAATGTCATCAATAAGTCCACCTCTTCCATTGTAGACACTGGTTGCTTTTATTCCCAGCTTATTGCTTGCGACAGAAAGCAAATCAGACAGCGTTCCATAAACAGCCACAACCTAGGAGAGAAAGTTAGTCTTTTAATTCAGGACCCACAGTTAGCTGCTCCAGAGTTTTTCATCCTTTTATATTTTGTATACTAGTATGCAAATCCATGCGCAGTGCAGCGCTCTTGATCTGCTTCGGAGGCAGCCGGAGATAAATTGCACCATTTCCCCCCCTGAAGAAGTAGATCAGCCTTAGAAAATCGGTGCTTCTTTCTCCTTCCCAGTTTCCACAATGTCGATTGCAACAAGGAAATAGTTTTATCTACACTTGAGATCTAATATGCTTAAGGCATTTGAGAGAACAGCCATGCTATCAATTCCTTTTCCATTAAATGAAGTCAATTTCTAGATTCGTATTGGATCCAAACAGCGTCACGGTATTATCCTGCAGAATTAAGGGGCTAAGTTTGTGCCACCACAATGTGGTTTATTTATTTCAGTTTTCAGTAATAAGCCACAATTGGTTGGGTTTGTGTAAACCATCCTAATCCTTGTTTAGTGTCTGCAACTGGAACTGGCAACTTGGTTGTTTAAGCAAAGCAGTAACGAAGTGAAATGCAACTCTGCTTATGATCTTATTTCAGCTTTCCCAGATCTGCCCAGGTGATAAATGCGAGGATTGTTCATAATCCTGCCTCCCGATCTCCGTACCATCTCAGACCTCCGCTTGTTCCGCTGGCACTTAAAAACTTACTATTTTCATTTGGCCGGCCTAGCATGATCTACTCCGCACCCTACTGTCTTATAATCAAATCAAAGTTTAATTTATGGGTTTTTAAATTTATTTTAAGCAGGGTATTGATTTAATTTAGTTATTATTTAGTAATATTTTGTATTTATGTATATTCATTTTAAATCTCTGTTCGCCGCCCCGAGTCCCTTTGTGGTGAGATGGGTGGGGGTTACAAATGTGAATAATAATAATAAAAATAAAAAAATAAAATAATAATAATAATAATAATAATAATAATAATAATGATGATGATGATGTTACTTTTTCATCACTGATATAACTTCAAATGGTCACTAAATGAGGCAGTCACTAAACAAGGACTACCTGTATTTCAATGTGGCTTGTTTAGTTTTGATACAGCATCAGCTGCAAACTGAGTGATTTATCTTTTTTATGTAAATGTGCATAGAACTATACCTTAAAACCAGAATCTCAGCGATGGCGGAAATGTGACTGTGTGAGTGTATATATACATACATTCATGCATACATATGATTGTATCAGCGGTGGGATTCAAAATATTTTACTACCGGTTCTGTGGGCATGGCTTGGTAGGGGTGGCAAGGGAAGGATTTTAATAATGATAATGATAATAATAATAATAATAATCTTTTTTGTCATTGTAATAAGATTGTAATAAAATTACAATGAGATTGGTTATTTCAGAACAATCCCATTATTAATTGAAGGAAGCCGGGCCAACTAAACAATCAGAAGACAAAATGATTTCAAAACTGTTAAGAGGCCACATCGATATTAGATGGTGATAGATTTAATCACCTCATGTAGAATTTTCCAGCTTTATCACTGGAGATAATTTTCTCTCTCTCTCTTTTATTCTTAAACGTTTACGTCTTTCAATATTTATGTTTATAACTTCGCTGCCTGCTAGAATGCAAGGAAGTCTCCCGCGGCAGATGGAGGAGAGCTCCTGTTTTATTTTGGGTGTCTCTCAACCCCAGATGGGAAACCACATCCTGCCCTTGTCATTTGTTTTCCATTCCCAACGAGGTATAAAGCACAGATTCGTATGTCAAAGGCCATCATTTTAAAACGCCAGTCACTTCATAAACCCAGAGCAACAGGGTTCCACAGGTGCTGGCTGATCTGATGCACGAAATTTAAAAAATAAAATAAAAATCAAAAATCCCCAGCCATCCGCTGTTTATAATCCAGAGTTTCCATACCTGTTCCCCATCATAGCCCTGCCACCTGTTGTTAAGAGTGAGCAGAAACAGCAGTTAAGAAAAACTTTTGATCGGTCCAAACGTCATCCCACCGTTTCCTAGCCAGCCCTCCAGGGTCCACACTCCATCAAAACGAGCAAACGTCAACCGAGAGGAATATCTGGGAAATTTCAAGTGGCAAAGTTCTCCAGAAGTTCCGCGCCTGTCCTAAACATCGATCAGGGGGCTCGGGCTGTGCATTATCTCAATGGCAAACAGGACGCTGTTTCTCTTTAGCTGGTGTAAAGCATAGCTGAATTGAAATATTTCTTAAGGAAAGGAAAGCTACAAATAACCTAACACCCCCCCACCCCCCAAAATAAAGCTTTTTTTTTAAAAAAAAAATATTTTATGGAATGAACCTTACTGCTAAAGTTGTTTTTTTTAAAATAATGGAAATCTTATATTGTAAGACATTACAATTTAATATGTTTTCACACAATTACCTAATTCACGTGAGGCACTAAACATGTGATTGGTCACCACACTATAAAAAAAGATGTTGAGACTCTAGAAAAAGTGCAGAGAAGAGCAACCAAGATGATTAGGAGACTGGAGACTAAAACATATGAAGAACAGTTGCAGGAACTGGGTATGTCTAGTTTGATGAAGAGAAGGACCAGGGTAGACAGGATAGTTCCAATATTTGAGGACCTGTCACAGAGAGGAAGGGGTCAAGCTATTTTCCAAGGCACCCGAAGGCCAGACAAGGAATAATGGATGGAAACTGACCAAGGAGAGATTCAACCTAGAAGGAGAAACTTTCTGAGCGTGAGAGCAATCAACCCATGGAACAGAAGTTGCCTTCGGAAGTTTTGGGAGCTCCATCACTGGAGGCTTTCAAGAAGAGATTGGACTGCCATTTGACAGAAATGGTGTAGGGTCTCCTGCTTCAGCGGGGGTTGGACTAGATGACCTATAAGGTCCCTTCCAACTCTGTTAATCTGTTAATTTATTACATTGTGAATCATAAGAGAGTGAGTGGAAGGAATGAAATTTAGACAAATTTAGAAAGCTGTTTCCAAATAAATAGTCCTTGATGCATAACACCAGAAAAAGAATTTGTGGGAAAGAATCCTGTAACAACAAAGCACTGGAAATAACAAAGACAAATGCTGTTTTGCGTTCAGATCTTAACCCTCCATACAATATTGTTTTTCTCATTCCTGCTTGTTGAGTTATTATTAGATTAACAGCAAAGAAGCAAATCTTATGGGTTACTTATACTCCAGGAACAACTCAAGAGTTCCTAGGACAGATTCTTGTATACCAGGGGTCGGCAATCTGTGGCTCCGGAGCCGCATGTGGCTCATTCATCCTTCTGCTGCAGCTCCCTGTTGCTGGTCGGCTCCACAATTGATAGGGCTTTCGGTTAAGACAGGTAGAGGAAAAAAGACGCCATGCTAGGAGGAAACTCTATGGTGGGGGAAGCGGACTTCCGGTCGGCTGCAGAATTGAACAAGGGGCTTCCAGTTAGGACCTTTGTGGCTCTTTTGAGAGTTTAAAGTTGCTGACCCCTGTTGTGCTGACCTGTAATATGGTTTGGTTGGTTGCATATCGGCATATGATCTCAATCATTATGACTTGTTAATCAGGGAGTTATGATTTAGCATCTTGGGGGAAATCCAACCATGTATTACCCAACAAACTGAAGCCAAAAGAATTCCAGTATTTAGCACGGTAAGAATGAAAAGGCTGGAGATCAAAATGACAACCATTTGTGGGGACTGAAGGCAAATGGGTGTGTCCCCGGATTCATATTGCGGGATCCAATCTGGTTTGGGCACTGGGACCAGAGGTTTAGTTTTCTGAGCTTTCAGACTCTTGCTGAAGCCCATCTTCAGGACACCTCTCTCTAACAGTTTGTCTTTCGCCGTTCACTTAAAACATACTTTTTTCAGCAAGCTGGTCTTGCTTAATGGTTTAGACTCTTTGTAATATAGCTTCTGCCAAACACGTAAACGGATGTTAGATTTTTAGGGGGAATTTTAGCACAGGCACTGATTTAATTCTTTTTACCTATTTATTGTATTTATTGTATTTTATTATTGTTGGTTTTAAATTCCTGTGCACCGCCCTGGGTCCATTTCGATGGAGAAGGCGCGGTATATAAATTGAAATAAATTAAATTAAATTAAATTATGATATTCTCTGTGTGACATTTATATGGTGCCTGGTCTGGGGCTGTGTGGCTTTTTAGTTGTCAATGGGGTATTGATGACTGTCTTTTAAGCTGTTGGCTGTTATTTCCTTGTGCACAAGGAGACAACAGCTAACCAACAACAGCCCAATCAACAACTAAAAAACCACACACAACCAGACATTATATAAATACCACACAAAGAATAGCCCAAAACACACGCTTTGCTAGAGAGAAATTTCCTGAGGATGGGCTCCAGCATCGAAAGCTCAGAAGACCAAATGTCTGGTCCCGGTGACCGACTCAAATCATATCCTACAATTTGTTGCGATTATAATTTACTGAACCAGCCACAGCATTAATACATAACACCAATCATGTGATTGTAAAAGAAAAATACTGCAGGAAAACAGACAGTTGATTGAGTAAGTTTGCCAGACTAATTCAAGTGCGACTAAAGATCATAACTCAGTTCACACATCCTGCTAAGCCAAAATCTAACCACAACATCCTGTGATGTGAGAACTCAACCATACTCTCAAGGAATCTGGCAAGAGAGTTTGCTGCTACAATAAAGCCACAACATATTCCATGTATGCCCAAGCTATACACGGGTAAATGAGTACAACTATTGCAAAATGATGTAGCTATTGTGGAAAAAGAAAAAACCCATCTTCGTATATTCTAGACTTTTGGAATTTTTTACTGCACTGGGAAGATGGAGCAAAGCATCACAATATTGTTTGAATACGGAACTGCATTTTTCTCCTTAAAAACAGTGTGCGGAAGAAGAAGAAATAATTAGGGAGGAAGCCTAACTCCATTTTATCAAAATAAACCTACCCAGGTTATTTGTACAGCTGGGTGCTGAGACAGATCTTTTAAAGACTAAGTCCTGAAAAAACCGCATGTCTCCAAACAGATTTATAAGTGTACGACATTCCTTAATTTATGCCTGTTCCTTGGTCCAGGAAAAAGTGATGCAAAGCTTGCATTTTCATTAATGTGAAAGGGACTTTTACTGGCACACAACCAGCCAAGTCACTGGCTAATTTCATACATAGTTCTAAAACATAATTGGCTAATCTGGAATTTGCTGTTAGGAAATTGTCCTAAATAAATGAACTTGAGACCAATTTGTCCCTCATCCTACTGCAATTCCTACTGCTCCCTTTTTCTAATTCATGGCCCTGTATTAATTAAAGATATGATAATTCAATGCAGTCTTTATAATCCTGTACAGTGCATTTAATCCAGCAGCGCTTAGGGAATGCGGGTAGGCAAACAAGGGAAGGAACAGCTGCATGAGGGCTCAACTCTGGCTAAGGTTACAAAATAGCCCTAACTAGGAGAATGAGAAGATGTAGTGGCTGTATCTGCACAATACATTATGCTTAAGCTAGGATTTCTGTGGCTCTGTGATTTGCATGCACCAGTCCATTTAATTTATGCATTGTGAAAATGCAGAAAAAGCCATTAACAGGTTAAGAGTGTTGTGCGAATGCAAACTTTATTCCTTTTGCAATAATTGGCATTAAATTACAGTGATCCCTCGTTTTTCGCGGCTTCATGTTTCGCGGCTTCAGTGCGTCGCGGGTTTTTCAAAAATACAATAGAAAAAAAATGCATTGGTAGGAGGCAAGCGCCCCCTAGTGCTTGCTTTAAACGATGTCCACCAACTCAAGTTTCCGGTATAGTGTATTGCGAATCCTACTTCGCGGTTTTTCAGTTTTCGCGGAAGGTTCCGGTCCCCATTAACCGCGAAAAACGAGGGATTACTGTACTGAGCACCCACGAGGTAGAAGGGCAAACTTTAAATTAAACTGTTAACAATCAGCACCTTTGGGGGAAGAAAGAGGTTTTAATCAAAAAGTTGACACTATTGTACATCACAGTTCGGATGATTTGCATTTTTTAGCAAAGCGATCATTTATTTTGTGGATTTCATGTAACATGATGTTCTACAGCACTGAGCATCAAAAATGCTTTAAATACTTATTTCTAATCTGAAGGTCATCGCCGAGTGAAATACAATGCAATCACCAGAAAAGGAATAGGATAAGTACCCATTACTTTATTGTGGGTGAAACATCAAATTGCAATGAAACCTACTAATAAGACTATACATAGCTGGTCTGAAAAGGTGAGGACCGGAATTAGATGGCTTGCAAAGAGTTTTATTTCCTTTAGGTGCGCTTTCAGATTTTTGCAGGTCAGATACGCTAGCCCAGGGGTCTGCAAAGTCGGCTCTTTTAAGACTGGTGGACTTCAACTCCCAGAATTCCCCAGCCAGCTATGCTGGCTGGGGAACTCTGGGAGTTGAAATCTACCAGTCTTAAAAGAGCCGACTTTGCAGACCCCTGCGCTAGCCAATATACAGCCAACGCCTCTATTCTCACGTCCTTCAGATCTGTCAAACAATGCAGTTCATCACTCTTCATAGGAGTGAAACCAGGAATGGGAGTGCCAAATCCTGCCAAATTAGGTGGTTGCCCTCATCTGATTAATCCTGAATACCAAACAGGATGAGAGCTGGTAAAATCCTTGGGGGGGTGGGGGGGAAGGGGGGAGATAGGAGACCACCAGGAAATCCTAAGGCTGTAGCCAAGATCAGAAAGTTAAAAAAACAAAGGCAGTCACCTCCACCTCCCCCCAAAAAAACCTACATAGATTTCTCTTCTGCAAAGAGAGACTTCCTCATCCCCTTTCTGGGAAGGTGGCCAGCTCAGAGAAGGGTGGGGTGGAATTCCAGGCAACTCTGGAGGAAGTAGCTCAAAAATTCTGGGGGGGGAGAAGAATTCCACAGAAAGCTAAAAGTAGACATTGCTGGGTTGCAAACCTTTTCATATCAGCTGAGAGCTGGAAAGGACTATGCCAAGAGGGTCCACACCTTTGGCAACTTTAAGATTAGGTAAAGGTAAAGGTTCCCCTTGAACATATGTGCTAGTCGTTCCCGACTCTAGGGGGCGGTGCTCATCTCCGTTTCAAAGCCGAAGAGCCAGCGCTGTCCAAAGACGTCTCCGTGGTTATGTGGCCGGCATGACTCAACGCCGAAGGAGCATGGGACGCTGTGACCTTCCCACCAAAAGTGGTCCCTATTTTTCTACTTGCATTTTTTACATGCTTTCGAACTGCTGGGTTGGTTAAAAACTGGGACAAGTAGGGAGCTCACTCCGTTACGTGGCGCTAGGGATTCGAACCGCTGAACTGCCGACCTTTCTGATTGACAAGCTCAGTGCATTAGCCACTGAGCCACCGTGTCCCATAACTACAAGATTAGTGGACTTCAATTCCCACAATTCTCCAGCCAGCCATGGCTGGCTGGGGAATTCTGGGAATTGAAGTCCACGAGTCTTAAAGTTGCCCAGTTGCCCTCTGAGCGCTTCCAATCTCATCAAATCCAATGGGACTTGCTCCCCCTAGGAAGCTACCACGGGATTCCCGGGGGGGACGACGACAAGACTTCCATCTGCGGCTCCATCAGCTTCCCTGCCCGGCTGTTTCCCCCTCTTGGAGACTGCAGAGACCTCGTGGTGTCCCCGATGCCCCCCGGATCAAAGAGGGAGGGCCGGCCAGTCCCGTTGCAAAAAGCCACGCTGGGGCTTCTTCCCCCCCCCCCCCCGCCCCATCCAAGAGAAATCGGCCGGCTTACCTTCCCATTTCTGGGGCTGCCATTAACAAACAGGGTGACTCTCTTCATGTCCTCCCGCCGGAGCTGCTGTACCAGCCTGGCTACAAACCCGGAAGAGTTGGCTTCCTTAACCAACAGGCCCACCCACCAATCCGCCCCCGGCTCTTTCTCTCCTTTGCCCAATCGGATTCGAAGGAAGCGAAGGGGGGGCGGGACTTTTAAGCTGGGAAGGCGTCGGTCCGGGCGATTTGCTTTTCAAAGAAGCAGAAAGGGTGGGGCTTGCGGAGAAGGGCGGGGCCGACTCTCATCTTTTCACGCCTCCTCTCCGAAAGGCGACCTCATTGGCCAGGCTGGTATCACGTGATCTCTCATCAACCGTTCTTTCCTCGTTCTGAAGGAGCAACCCATCCGCTGGGCCGGGATTTCTTCCAAGGGAGGGAGGAAAAAAAAATAGTCCGCGATTGGCCTCACTGATTTGTCTCCTCCAAGCAGCGGAGGAGAGGGCAGGCATCCCCAGTGGCTTCCGTACCTGAGGCCGGTTGGCCGTCTTGGACTCCGTTTGAGTGGCGAGCAGGAGCCGCCTCCGCCTCCTGTGGCGGAGGGATACACGGCTCTGGCAAAAGCGGTGAGAAGAAAAAATTTGAACGGAGGGCGCGAGCGGAGGTCCGCTGGCGGCCGTTCGTCGGAGCGGTCGGTTCGCGTTGCTTTAGCGCATCCTTTTGCATTTACGGTAAGCCCAACAGCAGCCCTGAGAGCTTCGAAGGATTACAGTTATGGTAGCGAAGCGGTGGACGTGTTTTTTCAAGCTTGGTCACTTTAAGAGGGATGGACTTCAACTCCCAGAATCCCCCAGCCAGCAAAGCTGGCTGGGGGATTCTGGGAGTTGAAGTCCATCGCTCTTAAAGTGGCCAAGCTTGACATCCATAAGTCTAGTGGGGCATGCCTTGCATATGTCAGATAATCCCTAAGGAGGAGAAAGCAAAACGCCTTCCCTTCTTTGGGAATGCATGTTTCCCATTGATGGGGAGTTTAAGGAGAGATGTCCTGGCAGTTAGAACAAATAACCAGAAATGAATAGATTAACCTTAAAAATTAAAGATAAAGAAGACTGGAAATATTATAGGACATGGGATAAATTGTATGAATGGACAGAGGGGACGGGTGGAAATAAGAGGGAAGTGTACGAATGTCAATAATTGTAAGTTGGGAAAACAAAGACGTATAAAACTCTGGATATAATATGGAAAAATTGTAAATAAGCTGTGAAGGTGCGTAGGCGTGCATGCACATACATAAATTGTAAAAAAGTCACCTGCAAAATGAACAACACGGTTGTACTGCGTGCATGATAGTTGCACTTATTTACGGTTGATTTCTCATTTCCAAATAACTTCATGTGGGCCAGACAGGAACAGCCAAAGGGCTGGATATGGCTTGTGAGACATAAAATGTCCCAGTCTGGTATGGGAGGCAGGAGGAATTGCTGCAGACAAAATAATTGTCATGCAAAAGGGATCTTTGCCCATAGACTGAAGGAGGGCATTGGAAACTGACCCTCCCTGGGGAGGTTTTCTGGAGAGTAAAAGGGGAATTGTGCTTATTCTATGCAAAATTTTCTTGTTGAACTCTGTTGAATTTTTGTGTTGAACTTTGACTTCCTAAGCCTGAGAAGCCTGAAGACTATTAATCATGGAGCAGATCATGTGCTATATAGGTAACCAGGCCAAGGACTAGTTATTTGCCTTGTTTAACTATCCTTTTTAATTTTTTTCAAAAGAAAGATATCCAGACTTCTGTACTACAATATTGCTTAAAAGTCCCACTCTAAAGACTGAACTATTTCTCAAGAAAGCCGCAATATCACTGATGAGTTGGCAGCAGCAAAGGCATTTCCGATGGAGAATCAGAATACTAAAACAGTACTTTCCGAATGTTGCAATACACAACACAATTTGTATTTGAGGTGTGGCAACCCAATCAATAGCATGGAGAAGATGGACTCTCTCTTCACAAGTGTTTCAGCAGATGCTCCAGCAGCAAATTTGTGTACAAGCACTGCCGTCTCCGAGAATTTGGGAAGCGCCCTGATCAACAATCACCCTATGGTCATGAATGATCCAGATGATTTAACAACTCCCAGGAGAAAATTGGAAAAGAATACAAATGTTGAGATTGCAAACAACCAAATTACACCATCTAGAGGCTTCTCTGACAGGATGGCAGTTGATTATAATATTACGCCAGAGTTTTTTACAAGCCAGAATAAAGGTAAGAATTATCACCGTCAGGGATGGTTAGGAAAAATGCCATCAAGCAGCTGGCATTCTGACGAATAGTATGTTCATAACGTACCTCTGCCATACAGCGGAATTAGAATTCCAAGATAGAAAAGAATATTTGATTCAGTGATGAACTGTGGGATGCTGCCTGAGCTTGGTTGCTTGCTTGCAGATGTTTTACTACGCAACTGGGTAATGTCATCAGTGCGAGTGAGTGTGGAGTCTGCTGCCTTTTTAAATTCAACAGCATTCCCTGCCAGTGAGGGTGCATTTTCTTTCTTCTCAATTCCTTGAGTAGAGGATAGTTTTCTGCTTGATTGTCTGGTGCAGATCCCTAATCTGATTCTGGAGGGGATGTTGTCTAATTGTTTTGTTTCTTTCCTAGGTATTTTAACTCCCTTTTGAATTTGGTGTGAACGCGGTTTATCTGTGTCTACTGTTTTGATCTGTCTATACCAGGGGTCTGCAAAGTTGGCTCTTTTAAGACTGGTGGACTTCAACTCCCAGAGTTCCCCAGCCAGCATAGCTGGCTGGGGAATTCTGCGAGTTGAAGTCCACCAGTCTTAAAAGAGCCAACTTTGCAGACCCCTGGTCTATACTAAGCTTCCACTTACCATGATGGCGAACCTATTTTATTTTATTGAATTTCTATCCCGCACCTTCTCCTCTATAAGGACCCAGGGCGGCGCACAGGCAATTAAAAAGAAAAACATATATACAAAAACATCAAATACTAAAACCCATATTAAACTAGTTACCCTGTGCTAAAAATTTTAAAATCCCCCAAATTAAAATTTACAGCTAATAAAAACCCATATCAGGTGACTATGCTAGGCCGGCTTGCTGAAATAGGTGCGTTTTAAGACGCTGGCGGAAAAGGCGGAGATCCGAGGTGGTGCGCAGTTCGGGGGGCAGGTCGTTCCAGAGGGTAGGGCCCACCACAGAAAAGGCCCTTCCCCTGGGTGTCACCAACCGCCATTGCCCGGCCGACGGCACCCTGAGAAGGCCTTCTCTGTGAGAGCGAATTGGTCGAAGGGAAGTATGGGGCAAGAGGCAGTCTCGCATGTAGATGGCACGCGGAACCATTTCTTAGGGCATGCAAGGCGTTATCCTGTCAGCTCCAGTGCATATGTGTGCGCTGGCCAGCTGATTTAGGCCTTCTTTTGAGGCCGTTTTTTGCCCTCTGGAGTCTTCAGAGAAACTCCTGAAGCCTCTGGAGGTGTGGGGGAGGCTGTTTTCATCCTCCCCAGTCTCCTAGAAAGCCTCTGAAGCCTGGGGAGGGCAAAAAAAGTGTGCCAAAAGCAGGGGGTTGCGTACATAGCATTATGGGTGTGGCACGCCCACGCACGACCCTCCTGCGCTCCCCCCGTGAGCCAAAAAAGGTTAGCCATCAATGCTCTAGTAGTTTGGCTTGATTTAAGATGGGGCTTGGTCTAAGATGCTAATAGTTGCCCAGTTGAAATTCTGACTGAGTCTGTCGAGAGTTAATCCTAATCTAACTGGCAGGATGAGCTTTTAAAACGCCTGCAAACAAACACCTAAATTCAGAGTGCATCACAGCATAAGGATTGACTGAAGTAAGAAAATTAGTAAAAACTTGTTGTTGTGGGTTTTGAAATGGCTTTTTCTGTGTTATCTTCATTGGGTGTTTCAACAAAGCCTGCCTTTGTTTTAGAGGAATTCAACCATATATTGAAAAAATTAAAACGGCGGTCTACAATTGGCGCACGAGGTTCTCCAGAAAATAATTCTCTCATCCAGTATATTGCTCTGCAAAGGAGAATGAAGGTGCAAGAAACTTTGACACAAGTAAGTGTGGTGGAACTCAGAGTAGGAGCAAAACTTTTTTTCCCCCCAACAGGACACAAAAATGTCTCAGGTCAAAATGAGCAAAGATTAATATCTGGGATGCAAAACTCCAGATAACTGCTAGATAGGAAAGGAAAAGGAAATAGATTTTTGTAGCCCAGGTCAGGTAACTCCATCCATGTTGGACGTTGGATGATAGAAGCGGATCCAGTTGAGGAAAAAAAAATAGTTTTGACTATTTCAACAAAAATAGTTTTGGAAGCCTGTGTTTTCAAAGAAGTGTTGATTAATTTCTGAAATCTAACATAGGCCTGTGCTGAGAAGGTCATGCTTTGAAGATTCAATTGCTGCCTTTAACAGGAATCTCTTTTGGAGTTTTGATTTAAGAGGCAAGATGAGATATTGGTGGATTATTAAACTGTCAGTTTGCCACTGGGTGGCGATGGTGTATTTGCTTCCATGCAGGAGGTCTTCCCCCTATTCCCTTTTCCAAGGAGGTGCTGACAGGAGTTAATCCCTTGTTGCTCTGAAACGGAAAGGCATTTCAGAAGTCCTGAAGTCCATAACGGCATTTTATGCTTCACTGGCTGGATTTGGGTTTTGTACTATAAGCCATAACTTGATTTGTTCAATTTTCCTTTAGGATAGCATATCAATCTAATCCTAGAGATCCGTATATCATGGATTACAATTTAATGTTGTAGATGAAGCCAACAAAATGTATAAATAAATAAATGCATGACATATAATTTAATGTTGCAGATCAGAGGTCTCCAACCTTTCCTGCTTGTAGGACCAGCGGGGGTAGGATGAGGAATGGGGACAGTTTTGCACACATGCACACATCGCTATCACAAATGCAGCTTTGTACGTGTGGTCTCCCACCACTTCTGCAACTCGGTTCTGAATGGCTGCGGCCCAGCACTAGGCCATGGGCCTGGGAATCCCTGTTGTAGATGAAGCCAGCACAACAATGTAGCTTATTCAATCAACAGTTGTTTAAAATCTATCACACACACACATGTAAGTATGCATACATACATACATGCATGCACACACACATATGTATATAAAACAGACTTTGAGTAAGTAATGTGACATACTGAAATGAAACTTAAATATTTGAATTAGTTGTGTATAGTGCAAACCATTTATATGATGATTCAACATAAACAAATTTGTTTAGAGATTTCTCAAGTTTGCCATGACATGGATAAGTAGAGGGGGGGGAAACTATTTTGTAATAATACTATTTGGATATTTTCTTGTATTTTGAGCAGTCCAGCCCTTGTCAACATCGGAATACGTTGCTAAAAGACAAAATAGCTGCCTTCCAATCCTCATTTAAAGCCCTTGAAGAAACTGAGGAAAAGGCAGTCCATGTTCCTCCTACTTGTAAGTAGCCCACATCTAATTTTAATTTTTACCTGTACACCGCCCCGAGTCCCTTCGGGGAGAGGGGGCGGTCTAGAAATCCAATAAATAATAATAATAATAAAAAAAAATAATCTCAGTTATAAGAAGCATTTTATTATTGAACAAAGAAGATTTGTTAAAGAAGTACAGAATATTTTAACCAAAACGTGTTTTTTTTCTTACTTAAATTATGAGGGGTCTTTTTTTGGAGGTGAAGAATATTGCAGTGAGAGAAACTGAAGGATGAGTTGTGTTGTAGAAGCTTGTATCGCTGAAAAACCTCAGTCCTTTAAAATGAGTATTATTTAGCATTCAATCTGTGTTGAATGCAGCAAACACAAGACTGCATGAGCAATCAACGTTGAGCCAGACATGGTCCCCGGAGGATACGAATAATGCTTTTGAAGAAAAATTAAATAATAAATTTATGAACGGAGATGGTATATCAGAAGATAGCCAGATGCACAGTCCCAGATTTCCATCACAGAAGCCTCTTCTGTCTGGCGCAAATGTTATGCCGAAGGTATGAATGATAGATATCTGTATAGAGTTAAGTAACATTGTATGACTTTGCCAACTCTGCTCCCTATATAATATGGTATAGATAGACCAATGTCTCTCAGCCTTGGGAACTTTAAGATATGTGGCCTTCAACTCCCAGAATTCCCCAGCCGGTTATGCTGCTTGGGGAATTCTGGGAATTGAAGTCCACATGCCTTAAAGTTCCCAACGTATAGACCAGTGGGAGTCAACCTGGTCCCTACTGCCCACTAGTGGGCGTTCCAGCTTTCATGGTGGGCGGTAGGGGTTTTGTCCGATACTGAAGCACTTTCCTTTTTTAAAATTTAATTGACTTCCCTACTTCATAAATCGCCATTACTGTGAAACCGTAGAAAATGTTACTACTAGCAGAGATACAAAAGTGGGCGGTAGGTATAAAAAGGTTGACTACCCCTGGTATAGACTCCTCAGTAGCTTCAGACTATATAAAAGAGTAGTTGATAGATATAATTGTTTGCTTTTTAATTCATACAATGCACCTTGTGAAGGTCATTCATAGGGGTTGATTCCTGCTCATTCTTGACATCTGTTGAACAGAGCGCCGACAGTGTTTCTTTTCAGCCCATTAAAGATAGTCTCAGTTGTTCCATGGAAGAGAAGTGTAGGAAATTAATCCGATTTTAATTTCCTTTCCTAAAATTTTCCTTTGGCCTTCATCTTAGAAGCCAAACAGCGAGGGGATGGATTGTTAGCACAGCAGCCTTTTCTATTTCCCTACTCCCAAGAATTTTTCTGCATTGCTTTGAATGGCTACATCCCCAAACACCAAAGCTGGCCGTTCATCATCTATTAAAACTAAAATAATGTGTCAGTATAGAAACTTGACTTGTGTGTTCCCAGGCCGTTCTGGTCTCTCCAGCGAATGCTGTGGAAACGACACGTCAATCTTTGGTTGCTACTCCAAATACGGGCATATCAAAGAATGAAAGGGGTAAGAATGCATTTGCATGTCAAGGCTTGATTTTAATACAAAAAGGTGTGGAGATTTTCTTTCTGATTGAAAGCAAAGACAACAATAGTTTTGATGCTGATTGATTTTATAGCTAGTCTCATTAATTGTGTTTTTGTAATATTGGCCACAAATATGAAAGTGGTACACAAATAGTTTTGAATGGTGACTTATCTTTGCAAGTTAATGCAAGTCCCGATTCTCAGAAACAATCCACTTTCCAAATATATTCAACAACATCTGCAGTTGTTCCTATCTGTATCTTCAGTGGTGCCTGATTAGAAATGGCTGCTTAATAACAATGAATTAATTAAGTTCAATGTTTGTGTACAGATCATCTTCAACTTATAACCCAATTGAGTCCAAAATTTACTTTGCTAAGCAAGGCATTTTGTTACATGAGTTTTGCTCCATTTTATGACTTTTGCCACATTTGTTAAGTGAGTCACTGCAGTTGTTAAGTTAGTAACACGGTTGTTAAGTGAATCTGGCTTCCCCATTGACTTGGCTTATCAGAAGGTTGCAAAAAGGGATCCCATGACCCTGGGATGCTACAACTATCATAAATATGAGTCAGTTGCCAAGCACCTGAATTTTTGATCACCTAGGGATGCTGGCCGTAAGTCACTTTTTTCAGTGTCACAACTTCAAAAGTGTCCGTGTTCCAAGTAATACACTCATGGAAAGCAGAATCCTGACGCAGGCAAGTTTTGGTCACCACGATGTAGAAAAGATGTGGAGACTCTAGAAAGAGTGCAGAGAAGAGCAACAAAGATGATGAGGGGACTGGAGGCTAAAACATGAGGAACGGTTGCAGGAACTGGGTAGGTCTAGTTTAATGAAAAGAAGGACTAGGGGAGACATGATAGCCGTCTTCCAATATCTCAGGGGTTGCCACAAAGAAGAGGGAGTCAATCTATTCTCCAAGGCACCTGAAGGTAGAACAAGAAGCAATGGGTGGAAATTAATCAAGGAGAGAAGCAACTCAGAACTGAGAAGGAATTTCCTGACAGTTAGAACAATTAATCAGTGGAACAGCTTTCCTCCAGAAGTTGTGACTGCCCCAACACTGCACGAAGATGTTGGATAGCCATTTGTCTGAAACGGTATAGGGTTTCCTGCCTAGGCAGGGAGTTGGACTAGATGACCTCCAAGGTCCCTTCCAACTCTGCTATTGTTTAAGTTCTTCAAAGAACAGTTTATTGGATACATCATATTGACACAACTGGTGAAAGCTGACTTTGAAATTGCCCATGGCTTTCACCTAATTAAAAGTAAAAGTTTCCCCTCTCCCCCCAAGTCACTGGTCATGCTGCCCAATCCAACTGCTGACTGGTCGCTTAGTTACTTGCTCCTCCTCTGGCCAGCCGCCTGTGCGAATGTCCTTGGTTCCCATAGGAAAACGATTGTTTTGGCTACAAAACTCCATCTAGCTACGTCCCTCCTCCCACCATTGTGTGGCAACCCTGAAGCCTCCAAGATGGCCTCAGCCAGGTTCACTTCAGGGTTGACAAAAAGTTCATTAAACAGATGGCTGAAGGTCGAGGACTACTCTGCAGTGATGGAAGCTTCATAATAACTTCTAGTCACCTCGAGTCCAAAAGTTGTTCACTGCTATTTAATTTAAATGCAGCATGAATTTAAATTTAAATCGCACAGTCACTCACGCGCTTGTGACATCCCGGCTAGACTACTGTAATGCTCTCTACATGGGGCTCCCCTTGGCGTGCACCCGAAGACTGCAGCTGGTCCAGAATGCAGCCGCATGGGCGATCTTGGGAACGTCTAGATATTCCCATGTAACACCGCTCCTGCGCGAGCTGCACTGGTTACCTGTGGTCTTTCGGGTGCGCTTCAAGGTGTTGATCACCATCTTTAAAGCGCTCCATGGCTCGGGACCAAGCTACCTGCGAGACCGCATCCTACCTCATACATCCCTGCGGCCGATTCGCTCCCACAGAGAGGGACTTCTCCGGGTGCCGTCCACCAGGCAATGCCAGCGGGCGACGCCCAGGGGAAGGGCCTTCTCTGTGGTGGGCCCAACCCTCTGGAACGACCTACCCCCCGACCTCAGAACAACCACGGACCTCCGCACCTTCCGCCAGAAATTAAAGACACTCCTGTTCCATCAGGCCGGTTTGGCCTAAGTTATTTACCTAGCCTTCAGTCTGTATTATAAATTGTTTTAATTGGGTTTTTAATGGATTATGTTTTAACTTTTTAAATTTTAGCACAGGGATAACCTATTTAATTCGATATTAATTATTTATATTTTATATTGTTTGTTTTAACTTCCTGTGCACCGCCCCGGGTCCCTTCGGGGAGAGGGTGCGGTTATATAAATTTGACTAATAAATAATAAATAATAAATAAATGAAGGCCAATCACAAATTTTTAAGCACATGGTGGCTTATAAGCTGCAGAGGGTGGGGGGGGGGGGACCTTATTTTGGCGATGTTCTATGGAGTTATTTCTGGCTTATCACTGAATAAGTGTTGTCATAATTGCTTGTAATGTGGTTTTTGTTGTACTGTGGAGGTGAAGACAAAGAATTGAGCAGAAGCGACACGTCACAATCTGGCAGTAAGAAGGTTCGGTTTTCAGACAAGCAGAGATTGCAAATCTTTGATGAAAGCAAACCCCCCATTACGCCTGTGGGGAAAGGCCCTTCATTTCCAAATTCCCTTCGTTCTGCTCTGAAGAAAACACCAGTCAAAATCTCATCAGAAGGCTTGAAGGTTGGTGTTTAAATGCTAACTATACTAGGGGTCAGCAACCCCCGGCTCTGGAACCACATGCGGCTCTTTCATCTCTGCTGCGGCTCCCTGTCGCCAGTCAGCACCACAATATTGAGAGGAGCTTCTGGTTGGTGGGTGGGGGGAAGCAGGATGTGCCAAGAGGAGACGCTATAGCAGTGATGGTGAAACATGCGGAAATATCGCTCGTCAGGGCCGTGCTCCGGAAAAGCTGAATTTCCGGGTTGCAGTGTGCACGCACATCTGACGATCGGCTAGCCAGCGCACATGCGCAGGGCAGTTTTCAGTACTGCCACACACACGAAGGGATCACGCTCCGGAAAAGCCGATTTTCTGGGTTTTGGTGCACATGCGCACCTGACAATCAGCTGGCTGGTGTGCATGCATGCACTGGTTTTTGGCACTGCCATGTGTGTGAAGGACAGCTGATAGTCACACGCACATGCGTGCCAGAAACCTGGAAGACAAACAGGCACGGCCGCGCGTGCTGGGTGACATGGCTCCGCATGCCATAGGTTCACCATCGTGGCTCTATAGCAAGGGGAGGGTTTTCCGGTCAGCTCCACAATTGATGGGGCTTCCGGTTAGAACAGGTAGAGGAAAAAGGATGCCGTGCTAGAAGGAGACTCTATGGTGGGGAAAATGGGCTTTCGGTTGGCTCCAGAACTGAATCGGGGGAGGGGGCTGCGGCTTCCGTTTAGGACCTTTGTGGCTCTTTGAGTGTTTAAGGTTGCTGACCCCTGAACGATGCATTTATTTTCTCTTGCAAATCTTCAACAAATACCTTGAATTCAATTAAAGAACTTTCTCCAGGTCTTTCAAGAACTTCATGCTTGAAATGTTGCTTTCTTGTTAAAGGACCTTCAAGGATCATCAGAGGAAACGGCCACGCCGATATCTACTGGATCTTTTGACCCTGAAGGTGAAGATGTGCTCCTATATTTTTTTTTACAACTTGTATTTTAGCATCTGTCTGCTAAAGCAGGGGTCTCCAACCTTTGCAACTTTAAGTCTGAAGGACTTTAGCTCCCAGACTTCTCCAGCCAGCTTTGCTGGCTGGAGAAGTCTGGAAGCTGAAGTCCTTCAGACTTAAAGTGTCAAACCCCTGTGCTAAAGGATCAGACTCTAGATATTAGTGTTAATATATAAAACCCTAAACAGCATAGGATCATGTTCCCTCAGAGTGTTTTTATTTTATTTTTTATTATTGCATACTCCCTGGAATTCCTTTGGCAATTGAAATGGTTAAATGGTTGATTAAAGTCCGTTAAATAAATAAATAAATAAAATTAAATAGATAACTCTATCAGCCTACCAGGGAACCTGCCCTCTGCACAATAACTTAGAAACTGCTTTTGGTGTTGATGTAGAAATAGTTTAGCAGCGATACTTGCCTCGCAGAATAGCCTCTGCTTTGTGTTCTGCTGGACCATGTGCATACAGTATGGGCCGTGTGCGTTTGTGTGCATCTACAAGTCACTTTTGACCATCTGACAAAATTCTGTAGTTTTCTTAGCCAGATTTCAGAAGTGGTTTGCCATTGCCTTTTTCCTAGAGCTCAGAAAGAGCGATTGGCCCACCATCACCCAAATGGCTGCATGTCTAAAGGGGAAGTAGAACTCACAACTTCTAGTCTGGTGCTTTAACCATTAGCCCATACTGCCCCTCATGTATGCCTTAGGCATCTTTGAAAGCTTATCTTCTTATGGTGTTCTTTCCTAGCCATTATCGCCTTGTAATTTTTGCATTCTTTGATCTCCTTATTTAAAATATATTTTATTTCAAACTGCTCTTAGATTTTTAAAGTAGTACATGCTTCTGATAAAGCAAACCATACATGTTCCTGAAATATCAGCCAAAGATTTGTGCCTAATTTAACTTTTGTTCCAACTTTAGAAAGAAAAAGTAATTCTCCTGACCATCAGGATCCTTTGATTAAAACCACTCGAAACTCTGCTAAAAGGAAGGTATAAATAAAAAGGAATGTTTCATAAATTGATTAACAGGCATAAATGAACCGCTTTGCTGGAAGTTTCCATTCGCTTTACAGATACCTGCTTTTGAAATCGTTATTTTTCACTATTTGGCAAATGCTTAATAGATGAGAATATGAGATCTATTGCATATCTCTTCTGCTTTGAAAATTCCAAGTTGCGTGTAACTATTTCTTTGCACATTCCTGTTTTTATAGTTCCGTATGTAAGATATAGTTTTCATAAGGTACTAGGCCCTGTGTTTTAATACAGATATTTCCCAATGTGTAGTGTGTAGTGGAAGCAGAAGAAAAAAATCTTGCAATCAAAATGGAAGCCCAGAATCAGCTCAACCAATTGCAGAAAGCCAAAACTTCAACCAAATCCAAAAAAACGCCAGTAAGTAACTCCCGTTATAGGTGTATGTAGTTTATAATCATTTATTTATTTGTTTGTTTCTTTAACTTATTTGTTGTCCCTCTTGCTTCAAGACAAATCTCCTAGTGGTATTTATGGTGGTTGGCTTCACACATTGTCTTAGGTCAGAATTTTTTTTTTAAATAAATTTGTTAAACACTTTATTGATTATTTGTTTGTTTACATCCCACCTTTATCATTTTCGTAAGTAACTCAAGGCAGCAAACATACCTCACACCCCTTCCTGTTTTCTCCTCAACAACAAACTTGTGAGGTGAATTGGGCTGAGGGTCACCCAGCCAGCTTTCATGCCTAAGAACTGGAACTCTCAGTCTCCTGGTTTCTACCTTTAACCACAAGACCAAGCTGGCTCTGAAAAATATCGCACTATCTATATACCTGATCAGTTAGCAACCATTTAAAGCCACAGTGGACAGCACCCCCACCCTGCAAGCTACTGTATTTTTCGGAGTATAAGACGCACCAAGGTTTTAAAGAGGCAAAAAAAAAAAGTTTTTGCACTCTACAGACCTCCCAAAAATGGACATTTTGCAAAAATGCCCCCCCCCCCCAAAGAAAGGCATGAATAATCTTTAGGGGGCTTGTAGAGTGCTCCTGGGTGGTGCCCCCCCCCAAAACAAGCAAAAAACAGCCAATTTTTACCCAAAACGGCCCTGTTTTTTGTCAAATAAATTGTACGCATAGCCTTTAGGAGGCTTATAGAGTATTCCTGGGGGGGGGGGCAAAACTGAGCAAAAAATGGCACATTTCTCGCTCATTTCTACCCTCCCCAGCCCCCAGGAGCTCTCTGAAAGCCTAAAAGCTATGCACGGCCATTTTGGTGAATGGGGTGCGGTTTGGGGAGGCAAAAAACGCTGAATTCAGTGTATAAGACACTGCCAGATTTCAGTCTCTTTTTTGAGGGAAAAAGGTGCATCTTATACTCTGAAAAATATGGTACTTATGACCTAGTTTCAAAGTTCTGACATTGGGGAGGGGAACCCATATGGTCACTTGACTGCATTTTGGGCACCCTGTAATTGGCCCATATTTATGGCCGTTTGTAGTGCCCTGCAGTCCCTTGACCACGATTTAAAAACCACCAGCTACTTCCGATTTAGCAAAAACCAGTAAGCATAGCAAATAAGGGGTTCACTTTATGACTGCCACATTCATTTAACAACCACCATTTTTAAAAAAAGGTCATAATAATTGCCAGGCTCAATTATAATTGTAAGTGGAGAACTACCTGTATTATCTACAATAAATATTCATTATCTTCTGTTATGATCTACTATATATCTTTTGCTACAATTCAAGTCAACAATTCAAGTGTTGGGGAGACAGAAAGTTGTGCAGCGGAATGTGTAGCTAGAGAAACGTTGCTAGTAAACACACAAATAGTATCTCAAACACTGCTAGTAAAAACAAGTAGCTTTACTGGTGTTGTAAAACTAAACTACTGCTTCACAAGCAGTGATAGTAGATAGTGAGTCAAACAAAATCCTTAACAAATAAACAATTGCTTACAGTCGCAATTCATGATTCTTCCTTCTTCAAACAGTCAGTCATGGTCGAGCAATCAGGGAGCAATGAAGTAGAGAGCAATCAGCAGAGAGAGAGAATGCGCTCTCCTGACTTTCTCTTATTGCCAAGATAATTACAGCTTCTAATTGCATTCAAACATCTTAAAGCAACAAAGATCATTTGTCATCATGGTATTATATATTGCTTACCCAACACTAGGAGTCTACTCCTAACAAATAGGACTGTATGTTCTATTAATCCTTAGTGGCATAATGTTAAGCAAAAAGCAGGATAAAAAGCCAAACCACTTCATGGCATGATTTCATATGTAAATTTGTTGTTTGTTCGGTTCCTAAAAATATTGGCAATCTTTAGCACAGAGTTAATGGGGTGCCTTCCCATTTATTTTCAGGCTGCCCGACCCAAAGTGGCAGGGAAAAGGAGGGGGAGGGGGAAGAAGAAACAGGAGCCGAAAGTATTTTATGGGCCACGCGAGAGAGTGTCGAAGAAACCTCTCCTAAGTCCAATTCTAGAAATAACAGAAAATGCCTTCTTTTGTTCCTCTTACCCAAATACACCAACGTTCAACGTTTCCACTTCAGGTATGTAAAATTACAAGCTGCCTTCCTTCATCTTTTCTTTAACTAGTGGATTAACAAGGCTCCTTCCCTTTGCTAGGTTGAAATAGATCACAGACAGGGTTAAAATAATGAAATGTCAGAAGCAAGAACTAGAATTCTGTCCAACGTGGGTGGACTTTATAATTCATTGCAATTGCAATAGAAACTATGACTGACGATGGTTTAGATATACAATAAATAGTAATATCTATGTTGTTGGTGTTGTCTATCTTTACTTTGGAGCAGAGTATTTTTCAAAACACATCTTCTTTCCTTAAGCATCATGGGTTTGTTTCGTTTAGCAATGAAAAGGAAAACAAGCAAACATGAATTATATGCATAGGTGTTGTGGCCCAGCCAGCTCCGGATGAGCTGCTGATGGACCCCTCTAGTGAAGAGTCCTATGAGTCTGCTCTGGAGGAGGAGGGCGACGTTGAGAGAACAGAGAGCCCAGTTGGTCATCAGGAGGCACCTGGGTCTTGGAGTAGTGGGGAGGATCAAGGCCAGTTTGTCCCTGATGCTAGAGTGAGAAGGGCTGAAAAAAGGAGGCTTCAATTGCATCAGAAGCGAACTCGTAGGATTTTAATTAGTCCCAGCTGCCTAATGACTGGCCTCTCCCAAGAGGATTTAAAAGGAAGTCTTTGCTAAGAAAGTCTTTGCAGAGAACAAGGTTGGATTTCTAGGTTCACGTTTATTCGTGTTGATTTTCAGGTTCGTGTTTAGTCGAGTTAGGAAGCTTCGTATCTGTTCAGAGTCATTCAGGAAAGCAGCCAAGAGAGTTAGTGGCAGGCAGCGAGTCAGAGAAAGGGAGGGTCAGAACACATAGGTAATGGAGATTTCATAATATAAGCAAATTTGTTTCCACCAACCAAATAGCTTAGCCATATGCGTTACAGGTAGATCTTGACTGACCACCGCAATTAGAACTAGAACTTCTGTATCCTTAAGTGATGCAGTTCTAAAAGAGTTCTCACCTGGCCAAGCCTGATTTTACTGCTCTTTTTTGATGTGGTCGTTAAGCAGATTTGGCTTCCTCTATTGATATTACTTGTGTGGAAGCTGTGTGGCAAAGGTCTGTGACAATGTTTCTCAACCTTGGCGACTTTAAATCCTGTGGACTTCAACTCCCAGAATCCCCCAGCCAGCTGTGCAGTGCAGTCGCCAAGGTTGAGAAACACTGGTCTATGACACTTTGCTGCGGCCAACTTGCCACGGCCAACTCACTGTGGGACAGGAGTTATGCTAATATCAAAGAAATGGCAGAATAGAATCATTTTAAAAAGGATGCAAAAAGGAGGGACAGAATAAAATGTGAATGACTATATATAAAAATAATTAAATGGAATTGTTAAATTGTCCCACAGCGAGCTGGCCCATGGCGTGTTGGCTGTGACAATTGTCCCATTCCGGTCTGGGAAGGTTGCAAATGGCTATTGTGGAACCCCCCTGCAACTCTCACAAATACACGCCAGTTGCCAAGAGTCACAAGCGCATGACTGTAAGGACAAAGTCATAAGTGTGAGAACTGAGTTTAAGCATCTTTTTTTCAGTGCCCTTGTATCTTTGAATGGTCGCTAAAGATGGGGTTATAAGTCAAGGACTCCCAATAATAATCATAATCATAATAATCATAATCTTTATTGTCATTGTAATAAAAATAAAATATTACAATGAAATTGGTTATATCTATATACTTTATATTCCGCAGTAAATGAACGTAAAGTACTGAATGACCCAGGACTAGGATAATAAAATATTTCAAAAAGAGGCAAAGTAAACAGGGAAGACATAAGTCAGGAAGCTATTTCAAAACGAGGGACCCATTGCAATGAACTGGTTTTGGTAAAAGAACAAGACTGTATAGCACAGGGATGGCGAACCTATGGCACGCGTGCCACAGGTGGCACACAGAGCCATTTGTCAGGGCACATGATATATTACTCATTTTAAAGCCATTTTTCACCCTCCCCAGTCTTCAGAGGCTTTATAGGAGCCTGGGGAGGGCGAAAAGAGCCCCCCCCCCACCGCGCGCCCTCCAGAGCCTTCATGAGCTTCCCTGAAGCCTCCGGAGCGCTCAAAACGACCCTCCGATCAAACCGGAAGTCACTTCCAGTTTGCTCGTATGGTCTTTTTTTGCCCTCCGGAGAGTTCAGGGAAGCCTCCTGAAGGTCCCTGGGGTAGCCTCCGGAGGGCCTCTGGGGGAGGCTGTTTTTGCCCTCCCCAGGCTCCTATAAAGCCTCTGGAGCCTGGGGAGGGTGAAAAAAGCATGCAAAAAATGGGGGGGGGGGTCGTGCCTGTAGTGTGCACATGCACACTGGGGGTGTGTGTGTCACGTATTGCATTATGGGTGCGGCACGCCCGTGCACCCCCCCCCCCCCCCGCGCTCCTCCCACATGGCACGTGAGCTAAAAAAGGTTCGCCATTGCTGGTATGACATGTTAAACTGCAATTTCTTAGAAGTAGGAAAATCGTGGTGAAAATAGTCAGAAGGAGGGTATTATAAGACAAAATGTCTTTAAAGCAATGGGGTTGAGTACCTTGTACCAAATCCAGATTGCCACAACTAGATGAAATCACATTCTGACTTGTTCATTTGAATCTTTGTTTTAGATGATTCTTTAAGCGACCTGCATGCTAAGTTTATCGATGAAACGGCTGAAGACAAAAAGAGTCTACTGCCTTGTGCCGTAGGAGTAGACAGCCATGATCAACAATCTAGCCCTCAGGAAGAAGATGGCTCAGCTGGTTCCTTCGTGCAGCTTCCAGAACTTACTCTGAGCAATAGAAAACGATGCCTTCCTGGCTACGTGCCCGAAAAAATCTCTCCTGAAAAACTGAAGAGTTCTTTAAATGGAAATGAACAGGTGGTCGGAAGGGACTGTCTGTCAAGTAGGACAGAAATGCAGCTGGTGGAGTTACGGAACATCTGTGGACCTAGTAAAAATATCAAGGCTAAAGAAAATTCATTTTTCACCGTCGATTTTGCACCGGAGGTAAAGAGTGAAAGCAACGGGGTGAACTTTGAAAGGAACTCAGGAAACAGCAGAAGATCGACAGAAGACCTTCTGAGCACCCAGGCCACCGAGTCAAAAAGTCCTGGAAACAGCACCGGTGTTCCTGGGGGAAACCTGGGCGGGTTACCGCCTTGTTCTTGGACAGCCGATGACATCGCACTTTTAAACCATTTGGAGGACAACAGGAATGTAACCAAAAAAGTAAGGCGCAGCATGAGGGGTCAGAAAGATGCAGAAGGAGAGGGCCTTGCCTGGGTTGAGATCCCTTGCAAAGTCCCCCAAAGACTGTCGTTGGCTGGTCCTCAAGGATCAAAGCATGCTGTGAGTAGCCCCAATGGACCAAGAAGAAGAAGAAGGAGCCTCTGCACATTGGATGTGGAAAAAGATCAAGGTGTCCCCTTCAACATGCCAAGGAATAGAAGAGCCAGTCTGGGTTACAAAAGTGACCGCAGCTATCGAAAAACCTTTGAAATGAGTACATTCTTGGAGGATCAACCTACTCATTAAATTAAGATTAAGATGCTGTCCGAAAGGGGAATGTGTGAAATATTTCGCTTCAGCCATTCAAGTTAGGCAGAGCTTCCACATGTCTTCATATTTTTTTAAGACTGCATAGACCTGCGATGGTGAACCTTTTCAGCACTGAGTGCTCAACCTGGAACATGCACACGTGCTGGAGTGCCAAAACGCCGGAGTGTTGGAAACCCAAAGACCAGCTGGCCAGTGTGCATGCGCGCGCCAGCCACCTGGTCTTCGGGTTTCTGGCACTCCAGAACGCACGAAGACCAGCTGGCTGGCAAAACCTTTGACTTCTTCCTTTTCCATTGCTTTTTTCCCCAAAAAGAAGTAAAGAGAAAAACTAAGGGAACTAAAAAAAGAAACGGAGAAAGAGATGGCAATCGAATAGGTTCTACTCAGAAGTAAATTGACATTTAATACTGCCCACTAGCTGTCAAAACTGATCCGTTGTAACAAATGTGCAAATGCCGACTGTTGAGTGCACATTTCCACCAGAAATGTGAATAAAAGTTAAAACCAAGCACATATCACTGGAAACAAGTCTCCAAACATTTTGAAGTAGACATCATTAAAATACTAAAAGAAGAACATTTTGGGTGCCACAACTCTTGGGTGGCAAGGAAGCCCCAAGTGTTCCGTCTTCCTCCTTTCTCAAGATGTATAGCTGTGCATGAGTTTTATGCATCTGTAGTAACTGGGGTGTTTCTAAACACTTTTTAAAAAGTGATTTGCACCTTTAATTTTGTGAAAAGCACCGTATGTCACCATGCTGGAAGTTTTGTTTCTGCTTAAAAAAGTAGTAATGAAGTGACAACATTCAGATGAATACAGATGTATTTTAATCCTTTTTCCAAGCAGGGCAAATCTATGGCACTCAAGATTGTTCTAATTGTCTTTACAATCAATTACAGAAATTAAACTTCCCACTTAATGCTACTGTTGACTTAGTAGGCATCTAAGAAGAAAGACATCAATTGGGTTGAATTACATCTAGACTGATGTACAAGCTAAAGTGTGATGAAGTATTTTCTGGCTAAGATAGAATGAAAACCAGCAGGGACCTGCTTAGAGGAGAAATCAATTTATACTTTCTGAGCTGATCATTGGTTATAGATGAGTTTAGCTATGCCATTTCCCCCCACTATTTTGGTGTATTCTTGTTTCCTTTTCTCCCCCCCATCACATAGAATTTTTATTTATTTTATTTAATTTATTAGATTTCTATCTCGCCCTATCTCCCCAAAATGGAACTCAGGGCGGCGCACAGGAATTAAAAATCTAAAAATGCAACAATCCAAAATTCTACAAAAGTTAAAACTAACATTAAATAATTTAGCCCATGCTAAAAGAACAATTTAATTTAAAACCCAACTGTAAAAATAGCATAGCTATAGCAGCTATGCCAGGCCGGCCATATGGAAGAAATATGTTTTCAGTGTCCGGCGGAAGAGGCGAAGGTCGGTGATAGTATGAAGGTCAGGGGGGAGGTCATTCCAGAGGGCGGGGCCTGCCACAGAGAAGGCTCTTCCCCTGGGCGTCACCAGCCAGCATTGTCTGGCAGACGGCACCCTAAGGAGGCCCTCCCTGTGGGAGCGGACAGGTCGAATGGAGGTATGTGGTAGTAGGCGGTCCTGCAAATAACCAGGCCCGCTGCCATGGAGCGCTTTAAAGATGGTCACTAAAACCTTGAAACGCACCCGGAAGGCTACCGGCAGTCAGTGCAGCTCGCGCAGGAGAGGTGTTACATGGGAGTATTTTGAAACTCCCAAGATCCCCCACGCGGTCGCATTCTGCACCAACTGGAGCCTCCAGGTGCATCTCAAGGGAAGCCCCATGTAGAGAGCATTGCAATAGTCCAGGCGAGAAATGACAAGAGCTTGAGTGACTGTATGTAGGGCGCCATGATCCAGAAAGGGGAGCAACTGGCATATCAGGTGAACCTGATAGAAGGCCCCCCTGGCCAATAACCCCAAGGCTATTTCTAGATGGAGAATTTTGATTATACAGACAATGCATTGAGAAATAAAATAGCCAGATTGGCATTGGGCCTCGATTCAGCAAGATCTGTACGCAGCTCGCTCGGGTTTTAAAAAGTAACAAGCAACCTTTAGTTTATTAGATCCTGGTTTCTTTTTGCCTATCTTGCTATATCAATGAGATTTTCTCTTGATGCCTACCATTGAATATGAAGAAATACAAATAAAATCCACATAATCCTTATTTCTTTGGGGGGAGGGGGAACAGTGGCAAGAAGAAATTTCTGCTGGAATTTCTAAGGATACTTTTTGGAACCATCTACATGCAAAGGACATTGAAAGTGTACACAGAATGTTTTATATTCCTAATGTCACTGCGTATGGCTGCAGTATAACAGAAGAGCAGGCAACTTGTAACCACCCGAGGCTTTGGATCAATGCTTCTCAACCGTAGGCATTGTAAGATGTGTAGACTTCTGTTCCCAGAATTCTTCAGTCAGCATGCTGGCTGGAGAATTCTGGGAGTCCACACATCTTAAACTCGCTAAAGCTGAAAAATACTGCTTTTGATTATGTTTCCCGTAAGCCTTAAATAGCATACCCAGTGGGATAGACCTAACAATTGCTGGGAACATTGGACATGTTGCTTTGTCTATAACAGGGATGGCGAACCTTTTTAGGCTCACGTGCCATAAGGGTCGGGGAGCGCAGGGAGGTTGTGCGTGGTGTGCTGCAACCATAATCCAATGGGCGCCCCCCAGTGCGCATGCATGCATGACACACGCTCCCCCCCCCCCATTTTTTACATGCTTCTGGTTTAATAATAATAATAATAATTTATTATATTTATAAACCGTCCCCTCTCCCCAGAGGGACTCGGGGCGGTGTACAGGAAAATTAAAAACCATCTAAAAACATACCATACATAAAATTAAAAACGAATTAAATTAGCCTATACTAAAATTTTAAAACAGTTAAAATAGCAACCCATTAAAACCAAATAAAACAATTTGAAAATACAGACTGGGGCGAGAAGTATAATTTAGGCCAAGCTGGCCTGATGGAACAAATGAGTTTTTAATTTTAGGCGGAAAGCACGGAGGTCTGTAGTCGTTCTAATATCCGGGGGTAGGTCGTTCCAGAGGGTCGGGCCCACCACAAAGAAGGCCCTTCCCCTGGGCGTCGCCCGCTGGCATTGCCTAGTGGACGGCACCCGGAGAAGTCCCTCTCTGTGTGAGCGAATCGGCCGAAGGGATGTATGGGACAGGATACTTTGCTCGCAGCATTCTTTTTAGTTCTCCGGAAGCTTCAGGGAAGCTCCTGAAGACTCTGGGGGGGGCTGTTTTCGCCTTCCCCAGGCTCATATAAAGCCTGGGGAGGACAAAAAATGACTTTAAAAATGGCTGAATCAGCTGGCCAGCACGCGCATGCACACTGCCCAGCTGACAGGGCAATGCCTCACGTGCCCTGCCAAATGGCTCCAAGTGCCACCAGTGGCACGCATGCCATAGGTTCGCCATCCCTGGTCTATAACGTTAACAAAGATATGGCTCCACAATTGCCTGTAGAGAGTATGTCTTCTCTTGCTCTAGAGGTGATATGAGGCCATTTTTGTAACACTTCTGATCAAAGTTCTTCCATCTGCCACCATCTCATCGCCACCCTGATTCACTCCACTTGTACACACAGTTGAATGGGCTACTGTTTTTTATTCACCTGTCCAGGAAGTTGGGTGGTGCTTGGAGTGGAGCTGCCTTTGTAATCAAACCACAGCTCTGATTTGTAATTTCTGGTTTTGTGGGGGATCTCGTTTTGACGTTTCCACTTCAGAAGACTTGGGTAGGATATTTGTCTTTATAAAAAAAAGAAAAAAAAAGTTTCTGCATATTTTACTTTCGTAGGTTAAGCAGTCAATGACCCCAGAGCCTTTTATTGCTACCAGAAGACAGAAAATAAATAACATTGCATTTCAAAAACGTGGCGTTTGGATGGCCTGAAATGCGCATTACCTTAAATCATTTCACCTTTTGCGCTTCAATTTTATCGATGCTGCGAAGCGCTCTTGACTGAGGAGCAGTAGGTAAAATGGGTGGGTGGGGAAGAGGGAGGCTCACACTGTGTATACATGATTGAATGATAGATTGGGATCCATCTCTCACTCTTGGTTTGCTTCTACGGTACACTTACCTTTGGCATCAAAAGACAGTTGGCTAATATATCAAGGAAGGTTGAGTGCAAATAATAAAGCAGTGAACCCAAGATGACTCGGGGGTTGTTAACAGCTATTGTTTAGCCTTTCAGTCCAAGTAATAATTGAAAGGTAGACATTGTAACCTGAGCAAAATTGGGACTTGAAGCGTAAGTTAAAGAGTAAAGTAAATCTCAGTGAAACACTTTAGCAAACTTGCTCCCTACATCTTTGGGACCTTTGATTTGACAATTGGCAAGAGGTTCTTCACTTCTGAACTATGTAAAACACTTCATCCAGTGACTGTAAGCCTCTGCATCTGAGGAACAAAGACTAGCATATTTTAGAGCAGGGTTTCTCAAACTTAACTTTTAAGACCAGTGGACTTCAACTCCCAGAATTCCCCAGCCGGCATGCCGGCTGGGGAATTCTGGGAGCTGAAGTCTACTTGTCTTAAAGTTGCCAAGGTTGTGAAACACTGCTTTACAGCTTCTGGAGGCTTTCAGCTCCCTGTTGTGGGTTTGGAGTCAAACACATCTGCCTCCCATTTGGAAAACCTGGACGAATGCCAGAAGGGCAACATGAATTTTGAACATTAACTGTTTCAAGTGCAGTTTCGTTTTTCCTCTACTGGGAGATAGATTGAAATGCAGGGAAATTTGCATTGTACTACTTAGCAAAAGTCACTAGCCGCAGGGTCACAAAGGCTAAATTCAGTGAACAATGCACAATTGAAATATTCACATAACATGTTGACGTGCAAACAATATATATTGACCGCAGGAAGCCAAATCACAGTATACCAAATAGCTTTGTTCCCACATCAAACTGAATTATCCAGCCCTCGAGTTAGTCTAATCTTACACGGATGAGTTTAGCCTATCAGTGGCTTTACAAATAAAGTTTGTTTTAATCCTATTTTTGATCAGTGCTGTGATCTTGGGGAGAGCAATTGTTCATGTGTGGTTAGACATCCTTGCTTTATTCAAAAGACTTCTCTCTATATATTTTTTAATAAATAGAGATGGGCTGAGGGCTATTTTTTTTTCCTAACTTCAGTTGTCTCCTGTGCACAGAACTGTAGTGCTTCTCAAAACAGATAACCTCCGGATTACAGTTTGCATTTCTAGAAAAATCTATGGTACCAGAAGTATCTTGGTGTGTTCTTTCTGATGCTCAGCTAAATAAAGATGTGAAAAAATTCTTCGCCGTGCTACATTATTTCTTGAGACAATATTTTCTTTGATTACAGGTAGTCAGTGACTTTGGTTAGTGACTGTTTAAAGTTACAGTAGCACGGAATAAAGTAGTTATGGCTGGTCCTGACACTTAACTTTGCAACATCCTCAGCCACGTGATCTAAATTTGGCCAAACTTTTATAGTGATGACCACGTCTCAAGGTCATGTGATTGCCCTTTGCGACCTTCCTAGCCGGCTTTTGACAAGCAAAGTCAATGGAAGAAGCTGCATTCGCTTAATGACTGCATATTTCATTTAACAAACGTAGTCATTTGCGTAGTGACCATCACAAAAAAATGAAATTTGACTTGACTCATTTAACTCCCTTGCTCAGCAACAGGAAATTCTGGTTCCGATTGTGGTTGTTGTAAGTTAAGGACTATCTCTATGTATATGCAAGCTTTCTTCCTTACAGTTGATCAAGTGTTTTTTCTGTATTGTACAGAAGGTCTCTGGTTTTATTATTAGCATCTTCCATTAAAGATATTGATAGAGATGGGACTATCTGCTATGGAATATTTGGACTGGAAATAATTCATTAGAGCATTAAGAACAATTTCCCCTTCTATTCTGTCTTTTGCCTTTTATCCTTTTAGATGCTAGCAGTTGAACCTGAGACTTTGATAAATGAAACATTTCACTATGAAACTCTGCTCCCCTAAGATTCTCTCTCATATATATAAACACTTTAACTCTGTTTGTGTCTAAGTATGTGTGACTAAATAGGACAGCTTGGTAACTCCAATCAGTGAATTGAACAGAACATTATATTTATATGTTGGGTTTAGTATGAAATCCATAGCCCGCCAACCCAGGTGCTCTTACAAATTATACCAGCTAGACTTTATTTGTCTAAATCTAAATGTGTTCAGATTAACTTTTTATTAAAATGTGTAGAAAATAAATTCCACTGTATGTTTTTATCAGCTTGGAAATAGTTGTCATTCCGATTAGACAAATACTGAGGAGGTGATTTCAAAAGGAGGATGGGCAGAATCCATTGTTGCTTCTGTAATTCTGAGATGCACCCATTTAAACCTACTACTCTTCTTTCCCCGCAAAAAGAAGGCGCAACTGGAAAATAAGCCCGAGGATGATTTTTCAAGATGCTCGGAATATAAGCCCTAGGTCAGTCAGACGGATGAATTTAGTACCGTATTTCCCCCAAAATAAGACCTAACTGGAAAGTAAGCCCTAATGCATCTTTTGGAGCAAAAATTAATATAGGATCTGATCTTATTTTCGGGAAAAACACAGTGTAGTTCAAAGTCTATGCCAGGGGTGTCCAAACTTGGGAACTTTAAGACTTGTGGACTTCAACTCCCAGAATTCCCCAGCCAGCATAGCTGGCTGGGGAATTCTGGGAGTTGAAGTCCACAAGTCTTAAAGTTCCCAAGTTTGGACACCCCTGGTCTTTGCAAAGAAAAACACTGGTGATGTAGAAAAAGCTAGCAGGTTTTCAACATACACATTCTCTGTATATGTTGTTATTTAGCAAGCCAATTTGGCATAACCAGAGTCCAACTTCTTGGGATTTGTTACTTCAAGTCTTTCTTAATTTATACCTGCAGTTGTTAAACAGGTCAGCAAAAGAGAGACCAAAGACCAACCTCCACTCTGCGCCTAAACACGTGTGACTTTAGTTCCGTCCCTTTCTCTCGAGTCAACCTACCCAACAGGACTCTTGGTTCCAAAATGAGTTGGAAACCTTTGCGTATCTACTTGATACCCCCAAGAGGATGCAGGAAAGAAATGTCATCATGATTAAATAATTCCAAAGTTCTTTCTCTCCCTCCGTGTTTTGTACAGACCTCTTGTCTTTTCCAATGTCAGAATTCGCACTCACGCTGATGTCTGAAGACTGCTATAACTGCCCCACAGGGCTTAGGGGAAGGCATAACTTTGCTTTTGACACTTAGACCAGAAGGTTAATGTATTAGTTTTGTAATTAAACCTTGTAAATTGTGCATAACAGAGCAATTAACTACTTGAGCTAGTCTTGGGAGAACTCAAGGGAAATCTAGTATGTGATGGAAATAAAAATATGAAACATATTCCCTAACCGAGACCCAGAAGGGGGAAAAGAAAATTCTCAGTGTTGGTCTATTTCCAATGACCTCTTGCCTCCTCACTTCCTGCCCCCTGCATGGATTTGAAACTGGTCAGCCATTTTTCTGTTTTGTTTTCTTTTTTTCAGAAAGCCAAGAAGACAGTTATAATGAATGACTTTTATTGTGCAATATTTCAATAGCATTTGACTGCTTTCGGATGGAATGGAAACCGTTTCTACCCTCCGAGGCTGCCAAAACAAACAAAACTGTGTTTCCCCCAACCCTCGATGTGTCCTTCACTCAAACTGGCAGGAGTTACAGTTCTACACTCAGACTAGATTCGGTGTTGGACATTCTCAGCCCCCGTACATTAAAGCCAAAGAAAATAGAGGGCGGGAGGGAGAGATTATATTTATCCTCTGCAGGTGAAACTCAGATAAGATCAGGACGCATAAAGTGCTTTTTGGAATACTTTCAATTTGTAAGGTTTACTGAAACGAAAGCTCAGAAGGTGATTCTTTCCTAAAACACAGTTTCGAACGTCGCTCCTTGATGGGCGATAAAGCCGAGCAGAGAATCAAAAGTTTTTAAATTTTAGGGAGCACTTATGCAGCCAAAATTTCCATACACGTTTTAAGCTGGGCAGATTTTTACAGTTAAACACTCTGACGGCAATCAAATCCCCTGATAGACACTTTCTCTGGACTAGTTTCCAAGTTCTGCTTGGTTTTAAAATGCCCTCCTTGTGAATAGTCGTTAAGGCTCTTTCTGCCAGCATCAATCACTTTGGTGAAGAACGTCTATGGTTCAATAATCATAAAAAGGTATCGCGCAATGCAACATCGGGTTTTATGGCATAACAACTGTATTTATTAATAAAAACTTGTAACTTTTTGGCAGGGAGCCTACAAGGGCATTTAGGCACTGTAAAAAAAGAGGTGAGCTGAAAACTGTCCACGTTTTAGGTAAATGTGGTGTTTCTAAGACTAATAGCTCAGCTTCCTGATAAAATCTCCGTGGACAAATAAAAAAAATAAAGCAATCTAAACAATACTAACCAAGAAAAAGCATCTTAATTTCACTTAATAATTTAATCTCCAGATTTGTTGGCTTTGTTCAACTGTATGATGGAAGGTAATGTAGGAGATGATCAGGCTGAACCTGAGGGAGGGGTCAAATGCGTCATCAGTCATGAGTCCTTTTGCAACCACAAGAGATCTAAATCCAGACCATCTTGAATTCCTTTCTATTCTTAACTCCTAATTTCCCTTGACCGTTAGTAGTTCAGATTCTTGTAGAGGGCTTAAGCTTGCAATAAATCTTTATATTCATTTGAAGTGCCTGTGCCTCCTGATTTCCCTGGTGCTTGACAGGCAGCGCAAGCAAGTAAAGGCATTTCTTCAGAACCTAGCCTATTCTGAATGTTTGGAAATTCCCCTTCAAGTCCGGGTAAGTTTAATTTCCATGGCCAATTTGAAAAGGGGGCATTATTATTTCTCTAAATGCTCATGGGAACTTGCATATTTATAAGTAGACGAATTCAATCTATGTATAGAAAGAAACGCATGGACACGTGGAGAGCTTATGCAAGCATGTCCAATCTTGGTTTAGCAACTGCCTTTAGCAACCATTTTCAGGTAGGATGGAGATGGAAAAGTAACTTTGTGATCAGTTCTTGCATTTATGACCTTGACAGGTGTGTAAAACTAAGAAAAGCTAAAGCAAGACTGTAAGCATAGTCATGATTTTCACATAACAACTATTTTGCTTAATGACCAAATTGTCAGTCCCAATTGTGGTCATTAAACATTGACTACCTGTAAGAGCATATACACATCATTACAACATCTCTCACTGCAGAGGAACCCTGGTTTTATATACTATACTTTTCGGAGTATAAGACGCACCAGAGTATAAGACACACCAAGGTTTTGAAAAGGCAATTTAAAAAAAAAGTTTTTGCACTATGGAAACCTCCCCAAAACGGACCGTGTTTTGCAAAAATGGCCCCTTTTTTGTAAAAAAAATAAAAATAAAAATAAAATAAATAAATAAATAATTTAATTTATAACCCGCTCTCTCTCCCCGAAGGGACTCGAGGCGGGGCACAGGGAAATTAAAAAATACATATAAAACCACAAACAATACAGTATTAAAAGGAATTAAACTAAACCCTGCGCTAAAATCCCATGTTAAAACTAAAACAAGCCCTTAAAAAACCCCTAAAAATAGTTAAGTTATCCCAAGCCAGCCAAGCAAAAGAAATGTGTTTTAAATTTCTGACGGAAGGAGCGGAGGTCCGTAGTTGTTCTAATATCGGGGGGAAGGTCGTTCCAGAGGGTCGGGCCCGCCACAGAGAAGGCCCTTCCCCTGAGCGTCGCTCGCTGGCACAGCCTAGTGGACGGCACCCAGAGAAGTCCCTCTCTGTGGGAGCGAATCGGCCGTAGGGATGTATGGGGCAGGATGCAATCCCGCAGATAACTAGGTCCCGTGCCTTGGAGCGCTTTAAAGATGATAACCAACACCTTGAAGCACACCCAAAAGACGACAGGCAGCCAATGCAGCTCGCGCAGGAGCGGTGTTACATGGGAAAACCTAGAAGTTCCCATAACTGCCCACGCGGCTGCATTCTGGACAAGCTGAAGCCTTCGGGTGCACCTCAAGGGGAGCCCCATGTAGAGAGAATTGCAGTAGTCCAGTCGGGATGTCACGAGAGCATGAGTGACTGTACAAAGGGCATGGATAGCCTTTAGGAGGCTCATAGAGTGTTCCTGGGGGCTGGGGGGCAAAACTGAGCAAAAAAAGGCCCGTTTGTTGCTCATTTCTGCCCTCCCCAGCCCCCAGGAGCTCTCTGAAAGCCTCCTAAAGCAGGGGTCCCCAACCTTTTTGGCACCAGGGACCGGTTTCATGTTAAAAAACATCCATGGACCAGTGGCCATGGCTCGGCCGGCGTAGAGGGGGAGGGGGGGAGGGGGAAACAGACGGCGCATGCATGCACGGGGGGTGAGTTGGCTCCCTCGCCCCTCTCAGGCCCCCAACGGCGCGAGTAGCCGCACCTGCGCTCTCCTGCCCCCGGCACGTCCTCTGCCCATGGGGCTGCCCTCTCCTCCCTCCTCCTCTCCGGTCTTTTCTAAGTGTTGCGCCACTCACTGTGGCCTGGTTCCTATCAAGCCACGGACTGGCACCGGTCCACGGACCGGAGGTTGGGGACCCCTGTCCTAAAGGCTCTGCACGGCCATTTTGGTGAAGGGAGTGGGGTTTCGGGAGGCAAAAAATGCTGTATTTAGTGTATAAGATGCACCCAGGTTTCCAGCCTCTTTTTTGAGGGAAAAAGGTGCATCTTATAGTCAGAAAAACAAGGTAATTGCATGTAGATAACTTACCGAAACAATTATCTGCCACTATTATATTATGCCACTAAAATCCAACCAAGATTCTTGATTGCTATTAACAATTACTACAGCATCAAGAACGTTGGTTGAGTTTAGGTCACAGAATATAAATTTGTTTATGTAGTAGGAGTCAGTTACTGCAGGGGTCTCCAACCTTTGCAACTTTAAGTCTGAAGGGCTTCAACTCCCAGAATTTTAACTTTAAGTCTGGGAGCTGAAGTCCTTCAGACTTAAAGTTGCAAAGATTGGAGACCCCTGAGTTACTGTATACTCACTGTTCTTCATGTTAAGCAGCGTCAAAACGACCCTGCTTTTCATTTTCATTTGTGCTTCCTTTGATATTCCCACACATTTTGATGAGAAAGAAAGTGCCTTCATCCCCTTAACGCCACCCCCCAAAAGAAAAGTTTTGCAGTGAAATTTTCATGGTTGGCATGTCGTATTTTTGTGCTTATTACATCCCAAGCATGGGAGGACACAAGGGTCAAATATCCCGTTATTCAATGTTTAATCTTATCTCTCAATAAAGGAGAATATTTGTAGCTCAGGGTTCAAATGAGGAGTCCTTGGTGCTCTCTGAGTTTGCTTGCTTTGTTGCAGACGTTTCGTTACCCAAACTAGGTAACATCATCAGGCCTAATGAGTCAGCAAGTGTCATTTTGCCTCTTTATAAATCTATGGTGAGGCCCCATCTGGAGTATTGTGTACAGTTCTGGTCACCAGACCTTCAGAAGGATATGATGGAAATGGAAAAGGTGCAGAGGAGGGCAACCAGAATGATGAGGGGGCTGGAACACCTTCCTTACCATCTGAGGCTGCAACGGCTGGGCCTCTTCACTCTAGAACGACGGCGCCTGAGAGGTGACCTGATTGAAGTCTATAAAATCATGCACGGTGTGGACAAAGTAGAAAAGGAAAAACTGTTTTCCCTATCGCACAACACTAGAACTAGGGGGCTCTCCATGAAACTTTTGGAAGCTAGACCTCAAACAAATAAGAGGAAGGACTTTTTCACCCAGAGGATCACTGGTCTATGGAACTCCCTGCCAGAAGAAGTGGTGACAGCTGTCAGCCTCGACACCTTTAAGAAAGGATTAGACAAGTTCATGGAGAACAAGGGTATCAATGGCTATCATTATGGATATCTAAGGACACCCTCGGGTTGGAGAGATAGGCAGGATATTTCTCAATGCCATTTGCAGGGACTCATAAGCAGGTGAAGACATCTGCTTGGGAAGACCCTGAAGCAAATGGGGAGCCACTGTGGGAGACAGAATGCTGGACTGGATGGGCTGTGGCCTCTTCCAGCAAGGCTCTTCTTATGTTCTTATGAAGAATGAAACATCTGCAAGAAAACAAGAAAGCTCAGGGAGCACCAAGGACCTCTCAGTCTTCTCTCTGGGGTGCAGCCTCCCCTGATCTCTCATAGTTTCAGTGGAAGAATTGGAAGGAAATCCATTTGCCCTCCTCCTAGTTTCCATCCTTACCCTCTCCAATCTTCTCATCTTCCCCACCATGAATCAAAACGTTTAAGAAGCCAAGAAAGCTGTTGAATTCTACAATGATGGGCAATTAGACAACACTTTCTTTGGCCACACAACGAGTCAGCCAGAACAGCACCATCAGGAAAAAAGAAAAAGAAAAGTCTGTAACCCCTAGAGAATGAGTAAGAAAAACAGATCAGTTTGGTACACTGCCTTAAACGGAAACAATGCCTTCATTCAACTAGTCACTTCAAAATTTGTATCTCTGCTGGATATGTCTGGACATCTTGCAGACTCCCAGAAAGCGTTCTTGTTCATTCTCCCTCTTTCTCTCTCCCCCACACTTTTCCCCTTTCACTAATATTCCCCTTGTTTCCTTTTACTAATATCATAATGTTGGTGCTCTGTTAGCAGATGCTGCCTAAATTCTGTTGATGGTCAGTGAAGTGCAAACACAGGTTGGTTAATTGGAAGAAAAGGGGTGCTTAGAAACATCATTCCTGACCAAGAGTTTCTCTTCTGCTAGGTTGTTGTTGTGGTTGTTGTTGTTGTTTTTATTATTTTACATCACAAGCTTGTTAGCAGTACCTCTATTTGTTTAATAAATCAGAAAACTGAAAAGCTAGTAGTCATCGCAATTCTTAGCTTAGGCTACATCTTGAGTGTATAAACAGTTGTATATGTGTGCAATCACACACACACACACACACACACACACACACACACACACACACACAAAGAGGCCAAGCATTCTTTTTCTTGCTAATGTTCCTATTGCCTTTAGATCAGTGATGAAATTCATTTTTTTTTTACTACTGGTTCTGTGGCCATGGCTTGGTGGGTGTGGCAAGAGGTTACTGCAAAATCACCATTCCCTCCCCACTCCAGGGGAAGGATACTGCAAAATCTCCATTCCCATCCCACTCTGGGACCAGCCAGAGGTGGTATTTGCCAGTTTTCTGAACTACCCAAAATTTCCGCTACCGGTTCTCCAGAACCTGTCAGAATCTGCTGTATTTCACTCTTGCTTTAGATTTAGAAAACTATGATTCAACTCTATGAATCAGAGTCCTTGTTAGAATCAAAGATCTTTTTCATAAGCGCATCTCATTTTTCCATAAAATTATTCAGTTTTGTAATAATAATATGAACAATAAGTTGAAGAAACAATGGTCCACCTACTTAACTGCTGCAAAAAAATCACACTGACTGATTACAAACAATGGCATGATAAAGTAGCAACAAAGGTGTGTTGGAAGATCTGCAAGAAATAACATTTGTCTGCAAGCAAGAACAAGAGTGGTGGGACCACAAATAGGCAAAATGATAAAAAATAAAGAAGTTAAAGTACTACAGGGTTTTAGAATTCGGGCCCAGCCCTTTGGAACGACTTACCCCCTGAACTTCGCACCATCTCTGACCTCCGCCTCTTCCGCAAATGTTTAAAGACACACTTGTTCCATCTAACCGGCCTAGCGTAACCCCAAAATGACTCTTAGATAGTTTTAAATTTCGGGAATTTTAATTTGGTTTTAGCACAGGGTTTTATCGAATAAGTTTTTAAAAAAATTTATGTATTTTGTATGTTTTTTAGTATTCCTGTGCGCCGCCCTGGGCCCGTTTGGAGAAGGTTGGGGTATAAATTTAATAAAATAAATAGAATTCAAACAGGCAGACAAACGCCTGCCACTTAATACCCAAGACTTTACAACAGTTGATATAAAAAACAAAAGGTGGCTAGTGGATGTAGCTGAACCTGGACACCACAGAAGAGAAAAGAAAGAATTGGAGAAGATAATGAAATATAAAGACCTGCAAATAGAAGTAGAATGGCTATAGGTAAAAAAAGCAAAGATAGTCCCAATTGTAATAGTAATAGGTGGCTTGGATGTAATCCTAAAACAACTAGACTAGAGCATCACTTGAACAGCATCAGCATTGACAAAACCAATCAATTGCAAAAGGCAGCTTTACTCATTATTTAGCCCCATCAAATAACATCTGCCTGTCCTGATCCTTGGGAAGGACTCAATAGGTGGATACAAATACCAAATCTATTCTAAACATCTGTCTGACTCTGCAACCAGCCATAATAATAAGAATGCACATACATTCAAATGCATTGTCTCATGCACTTCTGACATATTCTTCTGCATTGCTTCTCCACGCACACATTTTGCAAACAGGTTTTGAATTGGCAAATAAATTGTCCTTATGTTAGTTCTCCCCCCCCACCCCTTGCACATCTGTATTATTTTTCTCCTATCACCCCAGCTGTCAACTGGTAATAAAAAAAAAGGCAGCTGAGATTCCAAGAACATTGTTTAAAACTTTCAAGTACCTAAGTAAAGTCAAGAATAAGATTTTAAATAGGTTTCTGCTCTGTGATACACAAAATAATTGATACAGCCAACAAAGGTAAAGATGTTTTCACCACAGAGCAGTGACAACTCTAGTAGTTAAACCAAATATACAATGCAGAGTACAATATGTCATAAAGCTAAATACAATACACAATTAAAACCAAATTATTCTTCACTACAAAACTGCAATTAGTCAGGTTTCATAAGCCAAAAGCTAACTGGGCCAGTGTCCTTAATTATGTATCACATGTAATAATATATATGCAAATAAAATTAACAGCTATCATAATACAGATTAAAAGAACTTCATTCTTCATTAGCTTCTACAATATTGTTAAAAATGACTCAATGATATTATTAAATCATATTAAATCACTATAAATAGTTGAGTGTCCTTCCACTATAGTGGAGCATATAATAACAGGTTTTAACCTCTTGATATGTGATTCTGTCAGGTTTTAGCTGAAGGACAAGAGACAAACAGTTTCAGAAAACCAGCACTTTTCCACCCTTCTCCACTTAATAATCATGTCTGTAGTTTTCCTGCTCACTGACTGGACAAGTTGTTCAGTCACATGAAAGTAAAGGTTCCCCTTGCACAGATGTGCTAGTCGTTCCTGACTCTAGGGGGAGATGCACCTCTCCGTTTCAAAGCCGAAGAGCCAGTGCTGTCAAAAGATGTCTCTGTAGTCATGTGACTAAATGCGGAAGGAGCCCGGAATGCTGTTACCTTCCCACCAAAGGTGGTTCCTGTTTTTTCTACTTGCATTTTTACATGCTTTCGAATTGCTAGGTTGGGACAAGTAACGGGAGCGCTAGGGATTTGAACCGCCGAACTGCCAACCTTTCTGACTGACAAGCTCAGCATCTTAGCCACTTACAATAATACAATAGCAGAGTTGGAGGGGACCTTGGAGGTCATCTAGTTCAACTCCCTGCCTAGGCGGGAAACCCTATACCATTTCAGACAAATGGCTATCCAACATCTTCTTGAAGACTTGCAGTGTTGGGGCATTCATAACTTCTGGAGGCAACTTCTGTTCCACTGATTAATTGTCCTAACTGTCAGGAAATTTCTCCTCAGTTCTAAGTTGCTTCTCTCCTTGATTAGTTTCCACCCATTGCTTCTTGTTCTGCCCTCAGGTGCTTTGGAGAATAGTTTGACTTCCTCTTCTTTGTGGCACCCTCTGAGATATTGGAACATTGCTATCATGTCTCCCCTGGTCCTTCTTTTCATTAAACTAGACATACCCAGTTCCTGCAACCGTTCTTCATATGTTTTAGTCTCTAGTCCCCTAATCACCTTTGTTGCTCTTCTCTGCACTCTTTCCAGAGTCTCCACGTCTTTTCTACATCGTGGTGACCAAAACTGTATGCAGTATTCCAAGTGTGGCCTTACCAAGGCATTATAAAGTGGTATTAATACTTCACGTGATCTTGACTCTATCCCACTGAGCCACTGCATCCCATTTTCAGTCACATAAGAAATTAATAAAAGGGAGAGACTGGATTGGGAGCTAAGGAAGAAACTGCATCTGAAGAGCAATTTTAAAAAAAATGGATAGGTTTCAACAGCCTAATAATACTCCTTGAGCCTGAAAAAGTAACTGAAGTGTGGAGGATGGAGCCTCAAAACACAGGTTACAAGGTACTTTGGATGTCCCATACAAAATGAAGAACCTGTTTTTGTAATCTTTGTAGAAGTTCTCTAAGGTCTTACCTTAACCAAAGACAGACTTCAGGAGGATTGAGGAGGGATAAGGAGGCTGGAGAAAGCCAATGTGGTATAGTAGTTAAAGGCATTGGACTAGAACAGGGGTGGGTAGCTATGATAACTTTATGACTTGCGGACTTCAATTCCCAGAGCTCCTGAGTCAGCTGGTTCAGGAATTCTGGAAGTTGAAGTCTACAAGTCATACATTTGCAATAGTTGTCCACTCCTGGGCTAGAAGTTGGAAACTGTGAATTCTAATCCTGCTTTAGATGTGAAAGCAGGTGGCTTTTGGCCAGTCCCACTTTCTCATCCCTAGGGAGAAGGTAAGAGCAAACCAGCCACTTCCACAAATGTTGCCCTAGAAACTATATGGACTTGTAAGTCAACAAGAGTCAAGACTGACTTCAACACACACGCACAAAGTTTGGTGATGAGGTTGGTTGAAACTAGTTCTGATGTATAGATTAGAGGGATATTACTAGGAATGGCTTTTGAATATTTTTAATCAGGATTAATCTGACTAGTCTTGCACCATCGTCTTCAAAGTGAGAAGGAGTGCAGATTAATTTTACTCCTTCCTTTCTCCCTCCCTCTCGCCTCCTATTGATCTAAGAACAGTGAGTCAAAGAGCATGATCCCAAAAATAGGTTTGACCACGACAGAAACAAATTTGACTTAATTCATTTGCATTTTAAAATATTTGCACCTGGCTGAAAATTACATTTTTATTATTGAAAAAGTTTTATTGAGTTTTACAAATTTTTATACAAATAAGGCAAGGTAAATAAGGTATTAGAAAGACATTGTGAGAACCTCCATGTCAGAGTCATTGGCCCCAGCCGAGGCTTCATAAAAGAATATATAATTAATACAATAAATTTTCATTTGTACTACAAAGTAGAAAGAGATACAAATATATCATTTTAAAATCTATGCTAACAATCATGTATAAACATCCAAATAAAAGTTGTACAATACAAAAATAAAGTCACTTTTGAGATCTAAGTCTTTTGGCAATTGTGTCTTCCTCTCCCTGACCTCCAGTGGGCGGGCCGCAGCACCCTCCGTTCTCCCATTTTCATCCTCCAGGATTGAGGAATGTTTTTTAAGAAAGGCTTCCGCCTCTGCAATTGTTTTAATTCTCACCCTTCCTCCCTCCCAGAACACCAACATCCCCTCTGGCATCACCCACTTGAACCAAATCCCCTTTTTAAATAATCTTTTGGACAAGAAGGAATACTTCCTTCTTATCTCTCTAATCTTTTTCGGGACCTGCTTCAATATGGCAATCTCATTCTGCTGGTAAATTAAAGGACTGTCTCTCTGCGCCCTCAGGATCCTTTCCCTTGTTGACCTCCTTACAAATTTAATATGGATCTCTCTGGGTACTTCATTTATCCTGGCTTATGCTGAATTTATTCTATATATCAGATCAATGTCCCCCCTAATATCTTCTTTGCTCTTTTGTATATAATCTGCTAAAATTGTACACATTAAATCAGTCAAATCTTCATCAGGTGACTCAGGGACATCCTGAAATCTTAAAAAATATGACCAGTTAAATCCCCTATTTCATTAGTAAAACTTTTAAGCTCTTCCCTTGTCCCAGGCAACCCCAGCTCCAGACCATCAATCTTTTGTGTATTTTCCATCAATTTCTTCTGTGTCTCCAAAAGTTCTAATTTGGAACTGACATGGTCCTTCCGCATTTCTTTAATTTCTTTCATGATGTTCTGAAGAGTTTCATCCATTGCTGATAATTTAGCGTCCACATCTGTTTTTTCTGGTAACATCGAAGTGATCTTGGTTTGATGCATCTGCTTTTTTGAAGCCATAATGAAAGATTTAAGTCTTTGTCAGTAAAATGGTGTCTGCTGGAGAGGAGTCTGTGAGTCAAGGTGGGAGCAGATTTCAGTGACCAGAGTCACAGTGTCATTTAATTATAATCCAGAGAGAAACCAAATTCTTAAAAACAATCAGGTAAAAAGAAAAAAAGAAGGCACTTCAGGGAAAGGTCCAATTAATCCATTACATGCAATCGTTAGTGAAAAGAGAAAGGCAGTCCCGAACACAAGGGAATGTCAGCAGTTTTCCAAGAAAAGTATGTCTCCTGAGAACAAAGGAACGCCATCTTCCCCTGCCCATCTGGAAGCCGCTGGGAGTTAACAAGCAATAAATTGTCTCATTGTTACCAGACTTCGATACTAAGTATCCAAAGGTAATACAGGAAAGACTTTCACTTATAGTTTAAGAAAATCGGATGTTGATTTCTCCGCTTCCCCAAGCCTGGGGAGCATTTTTAAATGCCACTTTTTTTCCATTCCGAGGGGGGATATTACAAACTCCCCCCTCCATCCTCTTTCAAGCTGAAAGTTGCAAGCATTGAAATAAGATCACTCACAGTCCACTTTGCAGCCAGAGCCTCGGTGTTGCCTCCAACTCCGGCGTTTCAGCTCTTCGTGAAAGCGGCTAGATATTCCGGTCCTCCATCGGCAAAGGGGATGATGCCCCCCCGTGACTCGTTCCCCTACGCCTAGGTCGAAGCGGGGACCACCACCCTGACCGCCGTCGGGGTAGGGGGATTCCCCGCAAGCCACCCGTACAGCAGGAGTCCTTTCAAAGAACTCCCTGCCCCTTGGGGGGCCGTAGAGGCAACCAAGTGGCGGACGAGCCCTAAGACTCGACCGTCGCCTCCGGCCAACCGGAAGGAAAATTACATTTTTAATGACAGCATTTTGAAAGATTGCAGGGGGCCACATGATGGTGAACCTATGGCACACATGCCAGAAGTGGCATGCAGAGCCATCTCTCCAGGCATGCGAGTTGTCACCCATTGCTTTTTTTTGGGTGCTGGCGCGCCAGCCAGCTGGTCTTCATGCATGCGGGAGCACCAGAGACTGGAAGAGCAGCCGCCTGATGTGCTTGCACATGCCAGGTAACTGCTCTTCCAATGTCTGGTGCATGCATGCACACCGGACAGCTGCTCTTTGTGTGTTCATGCACACCAAAAACCAGAAGACCAGGCGGCTGGTGTGCATGCGCATGCTGGAAACCGGAAGATCATCTTCTCAGCGCACATATGCAAGCCGGGCTGCTGCTCTTCTGGTTCCTCACACACACACACACACACACACACACACACACACACACACACTCCTGTTTCAACACGTTGTGCCGAAAATATTCCCCAACACTGCCCGTTCTTAGGGTCCACAAATAATCTAGAAGTCTTAGATTGTGCAACATGGTTGTCCTCATTCAGGAGCTCCTTTTCAGTTTTTTTCAGGTTTCACAATTCAAAGACACCAGCTAGCAAACACCCAGGCTGATTTAAGCAACATTAAGATGTTTAGCCCAGTCTTCTCCCTAGAAAGGCACACTTTTCAGAGGAATGCCTTCCCCTGAGCATTACATCACGGGCTGGTTCAGTTCTCAGAGTGAGAAATTGGACCAAATGGTGGAGGAGATCTCCTGGGGAAGCATACTTCTGCCGTTAAGTATTCCCATCAGAAAACTTTAGAAACTGCTTACATATTACTATTCGGTCCACATTTAGCCTTTCACATTACTGCAGCTGAAGACGCAATTTCCCCACCCCCCTTCTCCTTTTCCAAAAGAAACTCAAACTTCTTTGCTGCCCTTCGCTGTTTTCATCCCTTTTCACATCTTGACAGTTAAGCTGAAACGAAACTAGAATCTTAAGAGGAACGTCGTAGTTAGATGGGTTCTCTTGGACGGGGCTGATTGTTAATGAAATTACAATTACAAAACGGTCATTCCTTGGGAATAGGGGACTGCCTGAGTTGTGTGTGTTCTTTCCCAACCGTTCTGCCTGGGGTGGGAGAGAGGGGTGGGCTTAGAGCATGGATTGAAGAGGATTTATGGAACAGCCAATATATAAAAACAGACTGAAACTTGCTTACGCCATCCCCTTCCAGAGGAAACAGATCGGGGTTTCCCCCCCCCCCCCCATCTCATTAATTTGAGAAATTGCACTGTATATCTTACCCAGGTGAAATCGTATTTTAACGTGAAAACTTCCAACTGGGAACATGATGTAGTGATGTAGCGAAGACTAACCCAATCAATGAATAGTTTGCAAGAATTACTGGCTTAAAAAAAAAAAACCCAACCCTTAGAGTTACTTGCTCCTTGCTTCTCTGAGCACTGCAAAATTCCAGAGGCAGTACTAACAAAACTTGGCTTCCTTTCGGCAGAGAGCTCTCTTGAGACTAGTGGCATGTTTTGTAATATTTAATCTTAGATCAGCTTCCCTTTTTAGCTGGGATTGGGGTAGATGAGTCACCTTCTCTAAATGGATGGATCTCTGAGTCACATTCCGTGGCAATCCCTGTATTTCCCCCATCAGTGAGTCGCCATCTATAATCCAATTGGAGATGCTAACTCAACTTTTATGCTAAATAATGATCTCCCTGTCAACAGGGAGCTGGTTTCAGTAATAACTAAGGACTTCCCTTTCATTCTCTTTCTGTTGGATTTCTAAATGAGATACAGATTTGAGTCAACTATCGTGATAAGCTTGAGTTTGCTTAAGAAGGCTCTGTTAAATAAACCATAATTAGTTGGGTTTGCACAATATGACAAAATATGGTTTGTAAAATATAGTCGTGGAGCCCATTCCTTTTCTAATATCTCAACTGGGAATGGGTACTCATGGACCTCATGAAGTAATAGTCAGTTTTGGGAAGGAACTGGTTTTTTCCCCAACTAAACTCCTTAAGAATTTTTGAAACTATAGTTTCCAGAAATCCCAGCTGGTGGGGAACTCTAGGCATTATGGTCCAAATTCTTCAGGAGGGAGTAGGACTTTGGGAAAATTGGATTTATTTAATTTAGAATTGCATGTCATATAACACGTGTGACCAATGGACTAGGAATAGGATTTTTTGCATATAAATGGAAAAGGATGGAGAAACAATGTGGATAAGGAGGAGAGTAAGGAAGAGAATAAAGCATCTGGAGTTTTGAAAGGATTAGGTGAGTTCACGGAGAACAAGGGTATCAATGGCTATCATATCCTACCTATCTCTCCGGGATGGAGAGATAGGTAGGATATTTCTCAGTGCCATTTGCAGGGAATCATAAGCAGGTGAAGACATCTGCTTGGGAAGACCCTGAAGCAAATGGGGAGCCACTGTGTGAGACAGAATGCTGGACTGGATGGGCTGTGGCCTGTTCCAGCAAGGATGTTCTTATGTTCTTATGTTCTTATGTTGTGGTTTAGTACTGTAAGGGCACGGTCCTCTTCTTCGTTTCTTGGCTGTGGGAGCCAGTGTTGCCCAAAGACAATTCCGTGGCCATGTGGCCAACATGGCTATATACGCCAGAAATGCACAGAACAGCTTCCCACTGAAGTGGCACCTATTTATCTACTCGCATTTGCATGCTTTCCAACTGCTAGGTGAGCTGGAGTTGAGCAAGTTGCAGAAGTTCACCCCATCACATGGTCCTGGGGTCTGAAACCCAGCTGGCAAGCTCAGTGTTTTTTAATCACGTTCATCAGATACAGACGCTGAAATTATTATTAATAGATGATAGATAAAGAGGAGTTGCTCGGTTGGGTTGGATGGGAAAATGGAGACTTTCCTTGATAGTGAGATTGATTTGAAAGATTGATCGAAAACTTCTCCTTGATTTTCTTTTCCTTTTTTTTGCCTGCTCTTTCTCAGGAACACCAGAGGTACCAAACGAAAGTTTATAGACAAAGCCTCACGCACCCACGTATTTTGCTGCTGTGTTACCGGAACCAATATAAAACTCGGGTTTTGCCTTTCGAAAGATGATAAAATATCTGAAGGGCTCAGCTACCTGTCAAGGGTGATATTCTGCCTGCTCTGCACATGAATTTTTCTTTATGGAGAGATGCTTTGCCTGCAACACACGTCCTTCAATGGTTTCAAGAATTCCTTTCTACCTGAAATGATGATGAGCAGCTCCATCCTCACGGAGGTTTTTTTTTTAAATAGTTGTATTTTATTTTATTTTATTTTATTTTATTTTAATAAAAACAATCTGTTTTCTATTAAACAGCGTATCATCTGGCTACAAATATCTTGTAGATATTTAACAATTAGAATTTACAACCATACTCATTCATTATTTATGTGCTCATGACTTAATACTGAGATACATAACCTATCTGATACTATAACAAATCCTCTTCTTAAATTATTTAATTCTATTAATACATTTTCTATATTTTGCTAATCTACTTCCATTTCTAACTTTCATATTTGTTCTCTAACCATCGGTAGAATGGTTCCCATATGCTATAATATTCTGTTTGCTCCTTCTCTTTAATTGCAAGGGTTAACCTATTCATTTCTGCACATTCTAAGATTTTCCTAATCACATTCTCATCTGTAGGAATCTCTTCACTTTTCCAGTGTTCTGCAAATACAGTCCTGGCTGGTGTTATTACATAGATAATCAAATATACATTTTCTTTACTGTAGAACTGCAGAAAAAACAATTATGACTAACCAGTCTTCCATTGAAGACCAGTATATTGCACGAGTGAAAAAGAGGGCTGTGAAAATATCTACAGACACCTCACATCCTGGACATAAACTGTTTCAACTCTTAACCTCAAAATGAAGCTATAGAGCACTGCACACCAGAACAACTAGACACAAGGACAGTTTTTTTCCTGAATGCCATCACTCTGCTAAATAAATAATTGAGTTGATTGCTTATTTATACCCTATGACTATCATTAAGTGCTGTACCTTATGATTCTTGATGAATGTATCTTGTCTTTTATGTCCACTGAGAGCATCTGCACCAAAGACAAATTCCTTGTGTGTCCAATCACACTTGGCCAATAAAGAATTGAATTGAATTCTATTCTATTCTATTCTATTCTATTCTATTCTATTCTAGTCTAGTCTAGTCTAGTCTAGTCTAGTCTAGTCTATTCCTATTCCTATTCCTATTCCTATTCCTATTCCTATTCCTATTCCTATTCCTATTCCTTTTCCTATTCCTATTCCTATTCCTATTCCTATTGAATGTATCTTGCCTTTTTATGTCCACTGAGAGCATCTGCACCAAAGACAAATTCCTTGTGTGTCCAATCACACTTGGCCAATAAAGAATTCTATTCTATTCTATTCTATTCTATTCTATTCTATTCTATTCTATTCTATTCTATTCTGTACACTGAGAGCATCTGCACCAAAGACAAATTCCTTGTGTGTCCAATCACACTTGGCCAATAAAGAATTCTATTCTATTCTATTCTATTCTATTCTATTCTATTCTATTCTATTCTATACACTGAGAGCATCTGCACCAAAGACAAATTCCTTGTGTGTCCAATCACACTTGGCCAATAAAGAATTCTATTCTATTCTATTCTATTCCATTCCATTCCATTCCATTCCATTCCATTCCATTCCATTCCATTCCATTCCAGTTTCTGGAAAAATCCCCAACAAAAATATTTCGGGTTTCACATCAATGTGTTGTTGTATCATCTTCTCCAACTCGCTGAGTTTTAACAGGATAAGGTAGGGGAAGAAATCTCTTGCCACCGCAGGAAGTCTCTATGGCTGGTGGGTCACCGTTGGAGAGCTGGCATCAGGATCATTTCGGCATGGCCCTCCCTGGAAACAAAAAAGGCTTTCCCCTTGACGTTTAAGACGCAGGTGGTGCTATTGAGGAACAAGTCTGCCCCCCCAAAAAAAAGCCTCTTGTAGCTCTGATTGATTTATTTGATCGTGGCGCAGTTGGCAGCAGGACCTGAAATATAACATAAGCACTTCCTGAGATGTCAGGACCGCAGCGTTCCTGGTCTGAACAAGGATGTAATTCATATCTGCAGGTGCTTATTCTGGTATCAAAACATTTCAGTAACATCATGCTTGTGGAATTCAGAGCTCCCCGTGGCCTCATTTTGTATTCCGGGTTGCCCAAGCCTCTGTGTGTTTGCCTTTCTTAAGGAGCTCTCATTTCCTTCAATAGGATATGTTTTATTTCATCCTCTTTCCTGCATTCACTCATATTAATGTCACCGCGTGCCCTGGTAATGACTGGGTTTGGAAATAGCCCGTAGATCCCTACAAACACACAGCCTGAAATGTAATGCGGGCCGAGGGGCAAAGGGTGGGGGGTGGGGGGGCGGGCGAGGAAGATCATTAAGAAAGAACGGCTTGGCCAAGAGGGAGAGGCAATCCGTTTTCCTTAGGATTGTAAGTAGCAGCCCAAGCAAATTGGAAGTCATCCTGGGAAGATCGTTTCTGGTCCTTGGCGTTGTCCTGCTTTGCTCATTTGCACAGTGTTACAGGGGGGAAAAAACCACCCCTGTGTCTATTGTCTTCTCAGGCTGCTTGAGAAGGACTTTGGAAGTTCTTGGGGGTTGCTGATTTTATTTGTCAGGAAGGTTTTCCATTTCCCATTATTTTTCCTTGCTTCGGACGCTCTCTGGATGCTTACAACATTTCTCAACCTGCCCAGAGGAGACATTTTTAAAGAGGCTTCCTCTGGGGATGGAATGGGAACGTGTGAAGCTGCCTGTGTTGGCTGCCAAAAAAGCCAACACAGTTCTAGGCTGCATAAACAGAGGGATAGAATCAAGATCACATGAAGCGTTAATACCACTTTATAAGGCCTTGGTAAGGCCACACTTGGAATACTGCATTCAGTTTTGGTTGCCATGATGTAGAAAAGATGTGGAGACTCTAGAAAGAGTGTAGAGAAGAGCAACAAAGATGATTAATGGACTAGAGACTAAAACATATGAAGAACAGTTGCAGGAACTGGGTATGTCTAGTTTAATGAAAAGAAGGACTAGGGGAGAAATGGTAGCAGTGTTCCAGTATCTCAGGGGTTGCCACAAATAAGAGGGTGTCAAACTATTCTCCAAAGCACCTGAGGGCAGAACAAGAAGCAATGGATGGAAACTAATCAAGGAGAGAAGCAACTTAGAACTGAGGAGAAATTTCCTGACAGTTAGGACAATTAATCAGTGGAACAGAAGTTGCCTCCAGAAGTTGTGAATGCCCCAACACTGCAAGTTTTCAAGAAGATGTTGGATAGCCATTTGTCTGAAATGGTATAGGGTTTCCTGCCTAGGCAGGGAGTTGGACTAGATTGACCTCCAAGCTCCCTTCCAACTCTTCCATTGTATTGTAAGCCAGGAAAGTTGAAGACCCCTGCAGAGAGGAGGTGGCCCTAACCAGCCAAACCACATCAACATCAACAATATAATTTATTTCTTTTTTGCAATTTTTATTTCATTAAACTGGATGGGGAATGGGTAGATGCTCCCCACTCAGCACAACACCAGTCTCTGGTGGAAAAAATACCATGCAGGTAGCTCTCAACTTATGATCACGACGGGAGCCCAACACTTTGTTGCTAAGCGATGCATATGTTAAATAAGTGCTGCCCCATTTTACAACCTTTTTGGCCACACTTGTTCATCCCTGCAGTTGTTAAGTTAGTAACACTGTTGTTCAGTGAATCCAGCTTCCCCATTGACTTTACTTGTCAGAAGTTTGCAAAAAGGGATCACATGATCCTGGGGCCCTGCAACGGTCATAAGTATGAGTTAGTTGCCAAGTGCCTGAATTTTCTTCACATGACCACGAGGATGCTGCAAGGGTCGTAAGTGTGAAAAACAGTCCCAAGTCACTTTTTTTCAATGCTGTTGTAACTTTGATTGGTCACTACATGAACTGTTGTAAGTCATGGACCACTTACCGTATTTTTCGGAGTATAAAACGCACCTCCCCCCCCCCCAAAGAGAGTGAAAATCTGGGTGCATCTTACACATTGAATACAGCATTTTTAGCCTCCTGAAACCTTGCCCCGTGCATCCTATTTCTTGCAAAAATGGATATGCAGAGGGCTTGGGAGGCCTGCAAAGTGCAGAGGGCAAAAACGAGGAAAAATTCGGCTGGGTTTTTTTGCTCATTTTTGCCCCTCCCCCCCAGCCCCTAGGAGCACTTTGCAGGCCTCCCAAACCCTCTGCATGTCCCATTTTTCACAAAAAACAAGACATACAGAGGGTTTGGGAGGCCTGCAGAGTGCAGAACCTTTTTTTAAAAAATTACCTCTTCAAAATCTTGGTGCGTCTTATATTCCGCTGCATCTTATAGTATGAACAATATGGTATATTCCAAAGTTTTCTTGCTTCTAGTCATGTTAACAATATTGTGAGTGGTGCTGCTGGGTGTAAGATTTCTATTTAAAGCCCATTTCTAGGGGAATCCCCATTGCATTTCTTGCTCCAATGTCTTCCCCACTTTACTCTAGCACAGAGGTCTTCAAACTTGGCAACTTTAAGACTTGTGGATTCTGGGAGTTGAAGTCCACAAGTCTTAAAGTTGCCAGGTTTGGGGACCCCTGCTCTAGCACTTACTCAAGCATTATGTACAGTGGTGATCACAGGCCCCAGGACTCTGCAATCGTCATAAATATGAACCACTTGTCAAGCATCTGAATGGGAATCACGTGACCATGGGGATGCTGCAAGGGTGTTAAGTGTGAAAAACGGACGTTAGTAACTATTTTCAGTGATGTTGCAACTTCGAACGGTCACTAAATGAATTTTTGTAAGTCGAGGACCATCTGTAGTCCAGTGAGATGATTCACTCTTTTTTTGTGCTGTTCTCGGTTCACTCAGCCTGTCTGAAATTCTTTTCTCCTTAATCCTTCAGGCGTTTTTACGAAGGGCTGGCTTGTTTTCTTAGGCAAAGATGATCCAGTTTTGAAATGGTCATAGGCTTACTGCATGTAATATGAAATAGAGCAGGGGTGTCAAACTCAAGGCCTGTGGGCCGATCTGGCCTGCGGGGTGTTTAGATCTGGTCCACTGGGCTTTTCTGGAAATAGCAAAGGTGCCTCAGCCAGAGAAGATGGAGCGTGCGGCTCTCTCAAGCTCCATTTTCACTGGCATGGAATTGCAGGAGGCCATCGTGGCTCAAAACAGAGCTTGGGAGCCCATTTTCGTTGGCCCAGTGCTCAGGCCATCACAGGTGCCCCCGACACGAGTGATGTTGGGCTGGCCACCCCCCCTAGCCATGCCCCCCCCCAAGGTCAAACACAACCCTGATGTGGCTCTCAGTGACATCAAGTTTGACACCCCTGAAATAGAAGGACGGAAGGTTTTGAGATCTGAGCTGCAAATATATAGATGGCCACTAGATGGCAGCAAAGAGCCAAACTGTTTGGTATCTTTTGAGTGCCACCTATCGATTTTTTGCAGTCCTGATACCGTAAGCCCTAAATAATTGCATTTTCTAGTCAGATCACTTTGTGCTTTCTAATCTAAAAATAAGGTCTAAGAATTGGGGATGTAACAAAGAGAGACAAAGAGAGCAAACAGAGGACAAACAAGAGATACACTATGCAATTATGTAAATTAAATGTCTGTAGCTAGTACAGTACAATATGCAGATGAGGGGATCTTTCTTTCTGCAAGTGGATGCATTTCTTTTAGAATATAATATATCTAACATCAGCACTACAAAAAGTTTGATCTTTTGCAGTCCCAAAAGATTTAGAGAGAGCCCCAATTTGGGAATAGCAAGTATGCATTTCTTCCTAAATTTAAACTCTCTGTAGACCATTAATTGAAGCTCCTAGAATTAGACCATTCAGTAAGGTGTAAGGAACAGAAAGATTGATTAAAAAGAGAATGTTTTCCTGTTTTTAGTTTTAACTCCTCCAGAAGCTTCTCACTATTGTATTTCTTCAGATAGTTGATATAATATAACCTCAACCGCGGCCATTCCCTCAATAGGCATCCGCAAAATAGAAGTAATATACGGTTAAGATTTTCTTGAAGTTCTTTCAATCTGTAGGTTGTTTGTTGTGGACCAGCATTATTAAGCAATAGATTTATTTCTCCTTTAAGTTAAACTTCTGATAGAAACTACGGAATGTATTCATATACAGAGAACAAATTCCATGTTGTTCTGCTTCTTAAAACAACTTCTAAACTCATTAAAAAGGGTCTTATACCTGAATACTCAAAGGACTCTTTTGAACATGCTATGTCTTTCACTTCTGGTTCTGCTTTTGATGCATCTCTAAGGTTCCAGCAAACGCAAGCAAGCAAACATCCCTAAATAGCTCTCATTAGTATGAAATCTATACACAGCCCCTGACATCTAATGGAATGATTTGTTGAAACTGCATCTGCTCTTATCATAGAAATTTGGCAAGTGCTTAACTCCGCATTGATCTTGGACACAAAATAAACCTTAGCTTATTTTCTGATTTCTTTTTCCCAAGAGTAACTAAGCATCAAGAGAAGCTACTTGGATAAACAGTGAAAGGCTTCGAAATAACAAGAAGTCCAGCAATCATGATTTGACTCCCAGGTTCCTTGATTGGAGTGTGGTTAACTTCTTGATTGTTAGTCTAGTGTTGATCTTGGTGTTAGGCTCTGCTCATCTGGGTGCTGATTGCTGGTGAAGAGGGGTTTGCGTCTATTTGTTTCCTTTTTGGCTTTTGGATTGTCTCTCTTGAGTAGTATGTAGAGTATGCAAATTATTTTCTACAATGTTAATGGACAGATGTTTGTAGTTACCCTGTTTCCCTGAAAATAAGGCCTCCCCGGATAATAAGCCCGATCGGGCTTTTGAGTGCATGTGCTAAAATAAGCCCGTCCCAAAAAATATTGCAACACAGCAGCAGCCATGAGGTGACCACACTCACCACCTCCTGCACCTTAAAAATAATAAGACCTCCTTGAAAATAAGACAAGTGTGTATTTCAGGGCTCAAAAGAAAATAAGACCCTGTCTTATTTATGGGGAAACATGGTACTTTTTTGGAATGGGAAGTAGGACAAGGTAACAGCGACACACTTTACTTTTTGTATTTTGCAAGGGTTTCCAACCTACTGCCATTCTGAAGTATCTTGTAACCAGTGGTAGATTTCCATTTTTTTTGCTACCGGTTTGCTCAGGCATGCGCAGAAGCGTTTGGGCGGGTGGGTGGAGCCTTCTGCCACCGTCACTACCGTTTCGCGCAATCTGGGCCGAACCGGGAGCAATCCTTCTCTGCTTGCAACTTTATAAGGAAATGGCAAGGAAAATAAGGAAAACCCACAAAGATACACACAGGCACATACAAAGGTATCTTTCCTACACAAGCCAAAACTACTTATCTACATGCAGTATTCATATCTTGTTAAAGAATTAAATTATTAACATTTAAGCCATTTCACATAAGATAAGGAGAGGCATGAAAATGATTTCCCATGCACATTCTAATTATTGTAGATAGGAAATTAAGATAAGATTGCAGACCTAAGCACCCTTGTGGATGTTAGCTGGATTCTTAATGCACTGTTTCTTACAAGAAAGGACATTTAAATGTAAGTGGAACACATCTCTTTATTCCTTTTACAAATATCTATCATAGATTGCACTTCATTCCTCACTGTGCTTCTTCAAATTTATTTGTTTATTATTTACTTATGTATTGATTTCCTGCAATTATTATTTTTACAAATAACTCAAAGCAACAAATATACCTAACACTCCTTCCTCTTTCTATTTCCCCCCACAACAGCAACCCTCTGAGGTGAGTTTGGTTTGCTGGGGGGGGGGAGGAAGGAGAGAGAAAGAGGGAGGGAGAGAGAGGAAGTGGCAGGGAGAGAGGAAATAAAAGAGAGAGAGAGAGAGAGAGAGAGAGAGAGAAGAAGAAGAAGAAGAAGAAGTTGTAAGGAGAGAGGGAGGGAGAGAGAGAAGGAAAGGGAGAGAGGAAAGGAGACAGATGGAAGGAGTGGTAGAGAGGGAGGGAGGGAGAGAGAAAGAGGGAGGGAGAGAGAAGAAGTGGCAGGGAGAGAGGAAATAAAGAGAGAGAGAGAGAAGAAGAAGAAGTTGTAAGGAGAGAGGGAGGGAGAGAGAGAAGGAGAGGGAGAGAGGAAAGGAGACAGATGGAAGGAGTGGTAGAGAGGGAGGGAGGGAGGGAGAGAGAAAGAGGGAGGGAGAGAGAGGAAGTGGCAGGGAGAGAGGAAATAAAAGAGAGAGAGAGAGAAGAAGAAGAAGAAGTTGTAAGGAGAGAGGGAGGGAGAGAGAGAAGGAGAGGGAGAGAGGAAAGGAGACAGATGGAAGGAGTGGTAGATGGGGTGGGCGTTGTTGGGGAAAGGGGGTTGGACATATATTGATATGTATGATTTCGCGCGCTTGGGTCTCAGACCTTGCTTTACCTCGCTGCTATCTTTTCATAACCAGTAAAAGTACTCTTAATTCTTTCAAAATGGAGTTGAGTGGATTCTTTCTTGGTTATCGTTAGAGGCAGTCCTGACAATAAGCAAGGTCTGAGACCCAAGCCCGCGAAATCATACATATCAATATATGTCCAACCCCCTTTCCCCAACAACCCCCACCCCATTGTCCAATGCGCAATCCCCTTAGACGTCATGTGGGTTGCATCTCCAGGAGCATCATCAGGATGGCATGCAAGACCGTTGACCTTGACCACCGCATGGCTCCAGCCACTGGTATGCAAAGTAGATGGTGAGAACATACTCCCTTCTCCAAATCTCCCTCCTGCACCATACAGTCCCATTCCCAATTACCAAAGCCCCTCCCTCCCCGTTTCAATGGCAGCCGAAGCAAGCAACAAAGCGGAGGCTGACAGACTTTCTCCAACTCGCAAATCCTGAGCTTAATTGGCTAAGTGGCTCAGAGGTGGGTTTCTGCCAGGTCACCCTGGATTGGGCGAACTGGTAGTGGCAGGAGACTCCGTCCACCTGTCCAGGCGCTTCTGTGCATGCATATAAGGATTGCACAAGCGTGCGTGCACAAGTGAACTGGTAGTCAAAATAAATTGAAACCCACCACTGACGTGGCCCTATTAATCCATAGAACACTTACTCCATTCTCATGAACCAAAGTATTTCAAAATGTAACCTCTAACTTATCTATAGGATATTTTTAGTGGATTGGTTGAGATTTTAATATTTTAGTTTAATTTTTAGCACAGCTTATTCTAATTTAATCGTATTTTATTATTGTACTGTATTCATTGTTGTTGTGGTGGTATTTTATTTCCCTGTGCACCCCCCTGAGTCCATCTGGAGACAGGAGCGGTATACAAATCCAATAAACTCTAAACTGTAAACTGTAAACTATAACTTCATACCTTACAAAACTGACTATGTATTTCCATCGTCTGTGTACCATTGTTGTATTTGCTCCTTTTACATATATTTTTACTACTGTTACCCGTGTACTCTATGTCATAACTTAAATAACTAAATCCCTTTTGCTGCTGACCTTTAATCTGTTCCAGCAGATTCAGGTCCAGTCATGTGAGTAGCTCAACCTATGACCATAATGACCAATGACTGGAAATCAGTTTCCAATTGTGGGTATAAGTTGAGGACTACCTGTAGGAGAGTTTTAAAAAGCATGTTCAGGAGTGGAATGGGACAACTTGCCAAGGCCAGCTCACTGTGGCCAAATCACCACAGCTAGCTCACTGTGGCCAGCTTGCCACATCCAACTAGCCATAGGCCAACTCACTGCAGGACATTCCAGTAATTCAATTTAAATTAATTAACTTGCTTATTTATCATTCACGCTTCACTTTGTTCCTCCTTTTGCATCCTTTCTTTAATGATTCTATTCCACCATTTCTTCAATATCAACGTAACTTTAGTTCCATGGCAAGTTGGCCGCAGTGAATTTTCCTGTGGCAAGTTGGCAAATGGCAAAGCTTCCTACAGGTAGTTGTCCTAGACCAGGGGTCTGCAAAGTTGGCTCTTTTAAGACTGGTGGACTTCAAATTCCCAGAATTCCCCAGCCAGCCTTGCTGGCTGGGGAATTTTGGGAATTGAAGTCCATCAGTCTTAAAAGAGCCAACTTTGCAGACCCCTGTCCTAGACCCATTCAGGAATGGATTCATCAGGAAACATGGAGACAAGTTAAGGATTGTTGCCAGCGTCGGGCATTCTGTTTCCCCAACCACTATGTAAATACTAAAGGATGAAAAAAAAAATATCAAAGTGCTGAGGAATCCCAATGGAGAGATAGGAGTTGAAATACCCATTTGGACCATTTTTAAAACTGCGCATTCCTTGTGATGGATTTATGTTGCTGGGGCTTGGGAGCAAATATTAATGTGCAAGGGGGTGCATTTTACTTTATGGTTCTTTCAGTTTGTCAATCTCTGGGTAGGGTACTCAGGAGTAAAAGCTAATTATGAAAGTTCTTGCTTTAATTTGAAATGGAAAATTAGATGAAGATCACCCCCTCGCCTCCATCTTTCCTGGTTTCCTCTCACCCCTTTTTTTTCCTTTTCGTTTCTGCCTTTCTTCTCTACTTCCTCATTGTGCAGTGCCTTCAATTATCTTCTTTTGATTGGCTTCTCATGCAGTGAAAAAAAACCCGACTCCTTATAACCCAAGCAAACTAAATGTTTGCATTCCGTGTGTGGATAAATAAATAGCTGTCCGGGGGAAAATAGGATTATAAACCTAATTTAATGGTCAAAGAAATATAAAACTTTTGGCTATAATAAGCCAAGTCCAAAATTCATCCATCCGTGGTTTCGCATGCTGCCTGCATCCCATGGATGGGGCTTCCTTTGCTAATGCAGCCCAGTTTCTGGCATGCCAGGGACTGGTGCTGGTCCCTCAGTGGTGGGTTTCAAATTTTTTAGAACCTACTCTGTAGGCGTGGCCTATTTTGTGGGCGTGGCTTGGCAGTCATGTGACAGGGTGGGAGTGGCCACCTTTTAAAATGTGGTGAAACTCATTTCACAACGCTCTTGCTTAGCAACCAAAATTTTGGACTCAATTATGATGATAAATTCTTTCTTTCTTTCTTTCTTTCTTTCTTTCTTTCTTTCTTTCTTTCTTTCTTTCTTTCTTTCTTTCTTTCTTTCTTTCTTTCTTTCTTTCTTTCTCTCTTTCCTTTCCTTTCCTTCCCGTTGGGTCACTGGCAGCGGTGGGCCAAATTTACTTCCAGGTACGCCGGTGGAACCCCCTCTCACCGGTTCTCTAAATTTCACCAACCGGCTCTCGCAAGTAGGTGAGAGCCTGCAGGAACCCACCACTGTGGTCCCTGGACCAGGGTTGGGGACCTCTGATCTAGGGGTGGGTTGCTGCCAGTATTACTGCTGGTTTGGCACACTTCACTCGCGTGCACACCAAATGTGTGCGACATTTTTGTAATGAACATTGTTCTGTGCATCCACAGAACCGAAAATCAAGATGGCACTGACGATGGTAAAACCGGTTCAGGGGCGTGGCAGGCTAAGTTACTAGCTACTTGGCATCACCGGTCTGAACCAGTAGGAACCCACCTCTGCCCTGACATAATCAAAACTGTATTAGAAGAGGGTTACCATGGGGAAAGTAGCTCATAGTATGAACATTTGAAGTCACCTAAGAAAGTGGAGAGATAGGAAATTTGGGACAGATAAAAAGAAACATTTCAAGTATGGTGTAATTCAAAAAAAAAAGTCACTGCCAGCTGGTGCAATGATTTTCATCAACACAAGAGTTTTTAGAAAGGGGTATATAATTTTGTGAAGGTTGAGACTATGGTGGCCAAAGATTATATCCATGGGAAATGGAAGGTGGGATTGCTCTTTGCAGCTAGACTGAGCTTGGAATTAGCCCTCACGAGGACAGAAATCTGCAGGGGTTGGTTTTCAATCTGGTTCAACAGAATTTTGCTCCTCCTGCATTCCATGAATTTGTCTTTTCCCCCCTCTCAAATCTTTAAAATTGGTTCCTCACCAGCAGAGTTTTGCAGGAATGACCCACAAAATATTGCTTATGGGTAACGTATTTCCCTAAGAACCTTATCGTAGCTATGAAATAGTAGCAAAAATAACACATGTGTATATTTTAAAATCTATTAGGCAACACATTTGAATTCACTTGAATCTATTCGGCAATACACTTGAATTCACCTGTATCTAATATTTTATTTCCTCCACTTCCAATGAGAAGATTCATAGATTGCTTTTTAATTACCCCCCCCCACCCAAATCTTGGATGTTTGGTTAAGTTATTCAGATTCTAGTTTTCCCAGTCATGTGTATCCCTACCATTTAAGAATGCAGTTCAGGAGGCTGAAATCAGAGGACCAAGAGGGATGAAGGAACACCTTGACTCTTTTTCTAGGTTTCTGATGTTCTAAGGACAGATGGAGATCTCTATTTCCTTCTGAAGAAAACAATAGCTTCCATGGTAAGATAGAAGTGAGTCCCTATTTAACTGACTGTAAGAGAACAAACTCTACTTCTGTTTGAAGGACTACCTCTTCCAAATCCAATTTCAATAGCAGAAATCATATCATTGCCTTAGACTTGGACAACTGATAGAAACAGCAACCATAGAGGTCATCTGCTTGCAATCTTCTGCACGTCTTGCATTTCAAACGGAGCATCCCTACATTATCCTATGCAATCTTCATGTAACTATCAATCCTTCTGGATTTGTTTTGGTACAATGTCTTCTCCAATAATTCATCACACTACTGGTAGGAGGGGGCAATTGTAAGTAGATCAGTAGTTAGCTTGAAGAAAGTACAACAGATCATTTGCCTCCCCATCTCAATGATCCCAGGAAATGTCACTCTTCAAATATATAGTATATTTAATTGCATTATTTGGCCCTGATTATAACTTGGTTTCTCCCACAATCCCATGTGGGTTTTTCTTTTAAAGAAATTGATTAGAACACCCAGAAGTAGCTTCCCATTTCTTAATCCCTGTCTAGATTGGTCTGATATCTTTAAGAGAACTTGGAGATAAGTTTGGAAAAAGATAACCTAAAGTCTCGGAAACTCCTACGCTATGTTATTCTTCTTCCCCTTGCAGCAACCTTTTCCCTCCTGGTTTATGTCACTGAAAAAAATTAACAGGACTGAATGGGGATCGTCCAGCCACCCATATATACTGCAGTTTCTCAGGCAAACATTCTGCAAAAAATTTAAAAAAGCAAACCATATATTGCAGCTCAGGAATATGTAACTGACATTCTCTGGGCCATACGAAACATCTGTGCCCTTTCGCAGAGGTCATCCCGGTAATCATGTTACTCTTTACTTTTAAAGAAATGTCAGGCCATTTTTTACCCAAGACTTATGACAGGGTGCTGTTTATTGTATCACAAAGCCACTATAACTCCACCATAAGGAAACGACTATTATTTGGAGAATATATATCTTTCTGACTAGCAATAAAGATGAAAATTAAGAAGAGGTTTTTCCACGGAGGTCAAGAGTGTCTCCTTTAATAATTCTGACATCTTCTGCAAAGCTGAAACCAGAGAGAGTTTCCTCGGGGCCTCTGGTCAAACCAATTAAAACTTCAGGACTTTTAACAGCAAAGAACAGGTCTCAAACAAAGCCTACATTAAAAGGTGACCCGTGCAGGCTTTGGGAAGGTGGAAATCAGAATGCAGATATGGGTTTACTCACTGATCTTGGGCAGTTGGACATTCAGGAACAAAAAACAGGTATCCGGAGTCCTCGAGATGTCAAAGATGAAAGTGACGTGTTGGATGAATTCAGCTCTAAGGATTTTAGAGTTCATTTGACCGTTGGACCTGAGTAAAAATGGGATTGCATCGGAACGAGGAGCTGGCAGAAGCAGAACCTGGATCCTTTGGTTTGGATGGGAAGAGTTTCATGGTGCAGCTTGCTTCTCTCTTCCCAAGTTAAAAGTAAGTCAGTTAAACCTACCAAAAGAGGTTGAAGAACAAACGAGGAAACCCTGAATTGAAAAGTCATTTTTGAAAACGCCACCTAAGCTTCTTGTCTGAAATGCCAGCCTTTCAGGGAAGTCCAGGTGAGAAGCACAAACCATGAATACTAACACTATATCAGGATAACAGAGTTGGAAGGGACCTTGGAGGGCTTCTATTCCAACCTCCTATTCCAACCCTATACCACTTCAGACAAATGGTAGTCCAAACTCCTCTTAAACCCCTCCAGCGTTGGAGAACTTATAACTTCTGGAGGCAAGTTGTTCAGGGATTAATTGTTCTCACTGTCAGGAAATTTCTCCTTAGTTCTAAGTTGCTTCTCTCCTTGATTAGTTTCCATCCTTTGCTTCTTGTCCTGCCTTCAGGTGCTTTGGAGAATAGTTTGACTCCCTCTTCTTTGTGGCAACCCCTGAGATACTGGAACATTGCTATCATGTCTCCCCTGGTCCTTCTTTTCATTAAACTAGACATACCCAGTTCCTGCAACCGTTCTTCATATGTTTTAGCCTGCAGTCCCCTAGTCATCTTTGTTGCTCTTCTCTGCACTCTTTCTAGAGTCTCCACATCTTTTCTACATCGTGGTGACCAAAACTGAATGCAGTATTCCAAGTGTGGCCTTACCAAGGGATTATAAAGTGGTATTAACACCTCATGTGATCTTGATTCTATCTTTATTGTAAGATTACAGTAACAGAATCTTGCAAGTCTGAAAGCATTTCCTCTTCCTTAATTTTTCCTTTTCCGAAAAGTAGCATGGGTCTATTCTGAAATGCTTCCTACATCCTCTTCTGCTTCTGTGGTCTGAAATATTTTTTGGTTTTCTAGATTGAAAAGGACCTGGTGGTTAAGATGCTGAGTTTGTCAATCAGAAAGGCCAGCAGTCCAGTGGTTTGAATCCCTAGCGCCACGTAACAGAGTGAGTTCCCGTTACTTCTCCCAGCTTCTGCCAACCTAGCAGTTGGAAATCACGTAAAAATGCAAGTGGAAAAACAGGAACCACCTTTTGGTGGGAAGGTAACAGTGTTCTGTGCACCTTTGGCGTTTAGTCATGCTGACCACACAAGCACAGAGAGACATCTTCAGACAGCGCTGGCTCTTTGGCGTTGAAACAACGATGAGCACCACCCCCTAGAGCAGGGGTCTCCAACCTTTGCAACTTTAAGTCTGAAGGACTTCAGCTCCCAGACTTCTCCAGCCAGCAAAGCTGGCTGGAGAAGTCTGGAAGCTGAAGTCCTTCAGACTTAAAGTTGCAAAGGTTGGGGACCCCTGCCCTAGAGTCAGGAACAACTAGCACGCATGTGTGAGGGGAAGCTTTACTTTTCTAGATGGAAGCTCTTCCTCCTGTTTTCCAAAGTTGCTCCTACAGCCCATTACATCATTCTTATTTTTAATTTGAGTTTTATTCATTCATTTATGTTTATTTACATTCTGTCTCCTTTCACAATCATTTAAAAAAAAGAAAGAAAATATGTTCCCATATTTGCATAATTGTTTTTTCCCCAATCTGTGTTCTCACCTCAAATGAGATTGGCAAGATGGAACTCTAAAAGAAGCTTTCTCACTGACAGCCCAAATATTATGGGATATTTTGTTCCCCAAATCCCAAAGGTCTTTTTTCCCCAAAAGGCAACTGGACTGTATGTATGTATGTATTTTTGTGTGTATGTATGTATGTATTTGGTTTGTCAAACATGTACAAGATAACAGGTATACGTGTAAACATGGATATGAATGAAAGAAATGAATACAAATAGATGGGGGCAGCAGGACAGGGACAGGAGGCACACTGGCACACTTATGCACGCCCCCCTTTAAAGACCTCTTAGGAATGGGGTGAGGTCCATGGTAGACAGTTTAAGATTGAAGCTATGAGGGTTTGAGGATGTAACAATGGAGTCAGGTAGAGCATTCCAGGGGTTGACCACTCTGTTGCTGAAGTTGTATTTCTGCAACTGAGTTTGGAGTGGTTTATCTTGAGTTTGTATCTATTGTTTGCCCGTGTATTATTGTGGTTGAAGCTGAAGAAGTCATTGACAGGTAGGACATTGTAGCGGACCATTTTAATACAATACAATAGCAGAGTTGGAAGGGACTTTGGAGGTCATCTAGTCCAACTCCCGGCCTAGACAGGAAGCCCTATACCGTTTCAGACAAATGGCTATCCAACATCTTCTTGAAGACTTGTAGTGTTGGGGCATTCACAACTTCTGGAGGCAACTTCTGTTCCACTGATTAATTGTCCTAACTGTTAGGAAATTTCTCCTCAGTTCTAAGTTGCTTCTCTCCTTGATTAGTTTCCACCCATTGCTTCTTGTTCTGCCCTCAGGTGCTTTGGAGAATAGTTTGACTCCCTCTTCTTTGTGGCAACCTCTGAGATATTGGAAGACTGCTATCATGTCTCCCCTAGTTCTTCTTTTCATTAAACTAGACCTACCCAGTTCCTGCAACCGTTCCTCATATGTTTTAGTCTCCAGTCCCCTCATCCTCTTTGTTGCTCTTCTCTGCACTCTTTCTAGAGTCTCCACATCTTTTCTACATCCTGGCAACCAAAACTGGATGGCGTATTCCACGTGTGGCCTTACCAAGGCCTTATAAAATGGTATTGACACTTCACATGATCTTGATTCTCTCCCTGGATCACGGGAAGTGCTAATACCACTTTATAATGCCTTGGTAAGGCCACACTTGGAATACGCCATCCAGTTTTGTGTACTCTGCTTTGGTCAGACCGTAGGCACCATAGTTCCAGGTTGTCCAGGCCTAAAATTTTGAGCCTGATGGCATAAGGCAGGGGTCTCCAACCTTTGCAACTTTAAGTCTGAAGGAGGTCAGCTCCCAGACTTCTCCAGCCAGCAAAGCTGGCTGGAGAAGTCTGGGAGCTGACGTCCTTCAGACTTAAAGTTGCAAAGGTTGGAGACCCCTGGCATAAGGGATTCTATTGTGAGCAGAGGAGTGGAGGACTTTCTTCTTCTTCTCCTTTGAAAATGTTCCACTTGTCATCCAAGAAGCTTCTTAGTTGGATGAGAAGTGAAATGGTTTCAAAGGGAAAACCCCCCCAAAAAACTCCAGTTGCCTTTTGGAAAAACGCTTTTGGAACAACCATGACCTGGATGACTGAGAATCTCCATAGACATTTTTCTCCCTGAGGTAAGGAAAACCTCCCACTTTTTTGCAAAGCAGTGAAAACTCTCTTGTTCAGGAAGAAAGTAGATTGAGCTTTCATTTGCAATTTTATTTTGTGCGTTTTGTAAACTACCACATGTTGTACGAAGCAGAGTGATATAGAAACGGTATAACTAGATAATGCAATTTCCATTGATAGATCTGTAATGGCAAGAAAGAATAACTTTGAAAAACAAAAGGAAGAGCTCCACCAATTCAACTGTTAGATAAAAGAAATCTGAGTCCCATGTAGAAATGTAATTTAAGAAAATGTCTCAGACATGACCTTCCTTTTCATAAAGACAAAGAGAGGAGGGAACATATTCAGACGTGCAAGATTCTGTTACTTGCAAGATTCTATTACAAGATTCTGTAACCTCTCAATATATATAAATGGTATTGTGTGTGTGTGTGTGTGTGTGTTTGTGTGTTTGTGTATGTGTGTGTTTGTGTGTTTGTGTATGTTACAGCATAACTCTGGAATGCCTTGAGTAATTTCAACCAAATGTTGTACACAAATTACTTACTCTGAAAACAAACACTGTGGGAGTAAGACAACCCTAATACCCCTTGGCGTGTGTGTTCTGTTAAGATACAGCCTGTTGTAACTTTAAAAGGCTTCTACCGTACTGCTGTAAAATGGCTTCTACTGTACAGCGCAGTGGAGTTGCCATGGTAATGGCTTCACAGTACTCCATAAGGGCGTTCCCTCTGGTAAGGGGGAAAATCCAACATTAGAAATTACCTTTGGTCCGGGATTATTTTTGAGGACAAATCTATGGATTAGGATAAATAAATACCCAGGCAACACCAGGTTATCAGCTGGTCTTAAGATAAAAGTATTTTTAGCATTCATAACTTCAGCTTCCTAGCCTGGTCAGACTTGAAGGGTTGACAATATCATACATTCTTTCATCTTGAAACACAGTCCAGGAGAATCCTTATTTACATTCCACCTTTCTCTCACTTTTCTCCTCCCTTAGTGACAATTAGATCTGAAGGGAGAGGGAGTCCTGAGAGCTTCCCTTCCTGGAACTGAGTCTGGTTCAACCTTCTTCCTCTCAGCTCCCAGAGGACAACCCTCCTCTAGACTCTCCTCTTCCAATGTCATAATCTACAAGAGCCCTAGAAAGAAGGGGCAGCTTTCTTTTGCAACCAATGGACCCGCTCATCTCCTGGTCCTCACTCAGATGTTGGCTTCCACTTGGCTAATAATGTTAGCACATTTCTATAATTTAACATTGATGTTTGAGTGTACGATGAAGGAAGCTGAGAACACAGTTAACATATGCTGTACTCTCTGTTGAGGGCAACGCTTAATTTCCCAAAGGATACCTTTTTATTTTTTTTAATGTTAAGCGACAGCATGTGGGCTTCTTTATTTGTGGAGGGGGGGTGGGTGGAGGGGGGGGGAAAGAAACTAGTTATTGCTCCTTCTTTTTATTTAAAGCACCCATTGATGTCTCTATCCAAACACATCTGCTGTTTGACAGATTGCCCAATGCCTGGCAGAACATCAGCTCTGAGCTGGCTGGCAGGGGGAGAGAGATACTGTTGCTATTTTGAGTCTTCTCCATTTTTGTGCCCTTCGCCATTCCTTCTCAGCAGAACCAAATTTATAATCCAGGCTGGTGAAGCATATGCTTTCCTGACATTTGTTCAGTAGGACAAGGAACATTCCCTGACATGATAACCGTATCCCATGAAGGAGCCACCAACCCAGACAAGCAACCAAACAGTGAACGACAGCCTAATCCAGGAACCACCAAGTAGAAAACAACCCTTCCCCCCACACGGATAAGGCAAGCCACTTCTCTATAAACAGACAGCAAATCCCACTCCCTTCCAGCACTGATGATATTACCTAGTTGGATAACGAAACATCTGGAAGAAAACAATCTTTTCAGAGTGCATCAAGGACTCCATAATAGCTATTGCTATTATCCACCAAGGGTTGAATCATCTCTTGGGGATGGGGACTCCCAAAGACTGCAGAACTTTTCAACCTTTGAGGTTGCAATCCAAAGCAAAATACCACGAACAGATTTGTTTAACAAATGCACCCTCTTCCTCCTGACCACTGAACTCAGCTACAGGGATACATATCTTTTAATATATTTGTCAAAAAACCAAAACGTATCTATATTTGAAAACAGAGGATTTGCTCCGGGTCTCCTGATCATTTAAATTGCTACTTTCTACATCTTTCCTATTTCTTCCAAATTATTTATATTCCGACTCAGTGGTTAAGTTACAAGTTATTTTCAGAGGCAAAAGTTTGGAAACATGATTATTCTTTATAGACATGCTGTGAAAATCCAATTTGTCTGGTTATTATTGTGAGGAACCCAGTAAGTGATATAAAGTAAGTGATATAAATCTAAAGAACTAGATTTAGCAGGCTGTGTGACTATAGCAGGATGTCTTTGAGTACTGTTTGTTGGAAGAACAAATCAAAAAGTACTGTTTTATATCTTGCTTGAGGACTTTCCGGAAACATCCACCTAGCCACTATGAAAAAGAAGACACCTAAATAAAAACATGGGACATGATGAACTCAATGGCTAAGACACTGAGCTTGTCAATCAGAAAGGTAGGCAGTTTGGTAGCTCGAATTCCTAGCGCTGTGTAACGGAGTGAGCTCTCATTACTTGTCCCAGCTTCTGTCAACCTAGCAGTTCGAAAGCATGTAAAAATGCAAGTAGAAAAAATAGGGACCACTTTGGTGGGAAGGTAACAGCGTTTTGTGCACCTTCGGCCTTTAGTCATGCCAGCCACATGACCACAGAGACGTCTTTGGACAGCGCTGGCTCTTCGGCTTTGAAACGGAGATGAGCACTGCTCCCTAGAGTCGGGAATGACTAGCACATGTGTGCGTGTGGAACTTCTACCTTTTTAAATAAGAACATAAGCAGTCATTGAGGGATCAGACCCCTGGCCCCATCTAATCCACCCGCCTGTTCTTCCAGTGACCAATTAAACACACAAAGAAGTCTCCCACCAGATGGCCTTCAGAAGCAGTCAACTGTCATCAATTTGAGCTTTCCAACACTATAATTAAATAAACTAATAGTTGGATCTTTAAAGGCAATAACCCTTCCTGTTGATTCTACCCAAGAACCAATGTTGAAAACAAGGTAGCTTTTAACCCAAAGGATGCATGCAGCATTCTATGGCTAGATACTTCATTAAATTTGACTATCTTGTGTTACACACAAGTTCCCAGGTTCAGTTTAGGGTCATTCACTCATACACTCACAACCCTGGAAAGTTGTCACACTCAAATCACTTTCAACCAAACATTAAGGTACAAATGGTTCTTTGTAATACACAGAGACTCAGTGAATGTAAAATAACAGCAAACTTTACTAGTTACAGTTTATATCTATTTGCTCTTGATACAATATTTGCTCTTTCACACAAGCGTACACACACACACACATCTACAATTATCCACATCCTCAACTAAACTGGTACGGACTAGTCAGAGATATGGAAGCCGCCACATCTGAATCCAAAGATGATTCAAAGAGTAGGTGGACTTCAGGACCTCTTTTATCTCCCAGAGTCCATGCTGTTGCCTAATGCAGGTGACATTTTTTCTTTTGTTTCCTTAACGACTTGGTTCCTTCTTAACACCTTTCCTTGAGGAGCTTTTCCTGGCTTTTGTCCACCCTGCTTACATGCTTGCTTCATCTTTAGGCAGGGCGAGCTTCAGCCAAGCCTTACACCTGTTTTTGGAAGCTCTTCAAGGTAGAGAGAGCATCACCATATATCATTGCCTAACATCTGCCCATTTCTTTTCTTTGTACTGGGTGAAAGAGTCTTGATAAAGACTCTGCTCGTGGGACAGCAACCTTTGGGTCTCGTGGTAAGATTTGCTTATTGAAATGTTTTGATTTCTGGGGCTGGTGGTGAACAAACCACTCTTGATTTGAGAGGGCGAATTGAAAAAATTGGGCCATTATCCATGTCTCCTCCTAGGCAACAGTTATTTATCCTGATTTAAAACCCACAATTTCATAGACTTTTCCATTGAAAATGTCTCCTTTCTTCAAAAGTGGTGGCATTTTTCAATTCTATGTAAAATTACACTTGAGTCCACTTTGATTCCTGGAGACGTCTTGGATCATTCTATTCAACTATGTTTACAATAATATCAATGAAAGTTGCCTTCTTAGATTTTATGTTTATTTACTTCCCAATCTACATGACACCCTAAGCTTTCTTGGTGTTCTCACGCCAAGGACTAATGAAAACTGACCATGCTTATCTTTTCATGGATACTCAAGTTGATTAGGTGGTCCACAGTAGCCTCTTTGAGATGTACTACCAGAATTATATACACTCTGTATTCATCTATAAATATACACATTCTGTATTCCAAGCATGGCTGTATGATTTATGAATGTATACAAATGTATGCACAGTTTGCTAGGGTTACCTCATCTTAGCTGTAATAGTGTTGGGTTACAGCAAAAAGATACAGAAAATTATCTTTGCTTCCATTTAGCAGATGTCTAGATTTCTACTGAGAAGGAAAGACTCACTGGAGAGGAGCCCAATGCTGGGAAAGATTGAAGGCCAAAAAGGAAAAGGAGACGACAGAAAATGAGGTGAATGGATGGAGTCACTGATACAGTAGGTGTGAGCTTAAATGGACTCCAGAGGATGGCAGAGGACAGGAAGGCCTGGAGGAATGTTGTCCATGGGGTTGCAATGGGTCGGACATGACTTTGCAACTAACAACAACAACGAGAAGATTTCCACCTCCTGGATCTAGTATACTAAATTTATGAAAATAAATTAAAAAGTGTAAATCTGCAATGTTGGAGAGAATGATTCCATGTGCAGTGCATGCAATTAACACTATATCAAATATATATTTGGCATTACACTCTTCTACAATTAAACTGCAATGCTCCAACTTCAGAGTTCAACAGAAATCAGCTTTCTCGAGTAAGATATTTTGGGTTCTATCCCAAATGGAACAAAACAATTTAGATTTCTATTTGTTCTTGCATTCAAGTGTAGCAAAAATCTATTTTTCACCACTACAACATGTGAGATAAGTTGTTCAGCAAGAGAGAGAGATTAACTCCAGGTCAGCCAGGGACAATCTGTCGCTAGAGGTTGGTTAGAATCTGGTATTCCCCACTTAATATCTAATATTTCAGTAACTTCCTTACTGGGACTCTCATGTTTCTCATTGGGTTTGAACTAGTCATATTCTACATGCCAAGCAAGTGTTACAGCCACTATGGTATTGAAACTCTTATATTTGAGGAATGTGAAATCTGTCATCATCTCGCCTAGGCCAATTCCACTCTCATTCAGAGTTTCTAATATCGCACAAATCACAATATGAAAACTAGAAATATTGAATTGGAAAGCAAAGAAAGAGATCTGAAGTGAGGTGCTATTTTATCCCTGCATGCATATACTTATCTCTATAACATAATGCTTCCTCTTTTGTCATCCATCCAATTGTTTCTCATTTAATCTTTGAAATAAGATACTCTCTTGATCAGTGTTTCTCAGTCTTGGCAACTTTAAGACATCTGGATTTCAACACTTAAAATTTCCAAGCCATCCAACTCACTGAGAAATTCTGGGTGTTGAAGTCCACACATCTTAAAATTGCCAAAGTTGAGAAACATCACTCTGGATGATTGTTTTGCCATGATAAAAACAATCACTAGCAATAACAACTGTGGTGGCATTGCAAATTTTATTAAGCTGTCCTGTGTCCTACATTATCCAGATTGCAAACTTTTCCTTTTGCTTGAAGTGACCTGGTTTTTAAGTACACTTTTAAAAATATTTGCTTTTATTATTAGCTGATTTCCCCAAGATGTTTTCCCTTCAGAAGAACCTAGCATTCCTACAGGGCTTGTTGTAACTGTGCCGTGTCTTGTGCACCTAGCACAGGAGTCTGCAAAGTTGGCTCTTTTAAGCCGGGTGGACTTCAACTCCCAGAATACCCCAGCCACTCCAATTCTGGGAGTTGAAGTCCATCCGGCTTAAAAGAGCCAACTTTGCAGACCCCTGACCTAGCACAATGGAAATACTTTCTAGGTTATGCCAAGAATTAACTTACAACTGATTGAAATTGTCCATTTCTTTTAGATGGTCTATCCAATCCGACTTGACAATCTGATGCTTTGATTCAAAGTGTCAAATTCAGTTATCCATTTTCCCAGTTCATTTGTAAAAAAAAAAGAAATTCTGCATGCATATTGAGTCAGCAACATCTGATTCCATCTGCAGTGTATGATAGATCCCATTCATAAAGTCAGTTTGGTTCAAAGAGTCTAGAACTGCCTTCAAATTGAATATCTAAATCAAAGCTTCTAACAACTTCTATGTGGTGTAAATACAGAAAGCAAAAAAGCCCAGCTAGCATAGCCAAAATACAGTTGACCTCCTAGCACTTTTAAAGATACCAGTTCCAATATTCTTATAAAGGGCTTTCAAATAGATTTCCTATTTTCTGAGCTAGTGCAATAAGATTTCCATAGGATGGCACCAGAGAGCTGCTTACTAATGTTCTCATTCTTATAATTAAGGGTGAACTTCAACAGGGAAAAAGTTGACTTGCATTTAAAGGTGCAATCTTATCACTGACACTTTGAAGTGGTATCAGTCAAACATAATAGAATTCTGTTGCTGTCCAAACGATGTTCTCTTTTACGTTAAATAAAATGGAAATAAACACCTACGGATGTAAATAGATTGAAAGTCTATACCTGGGACAACTTTGGTGGGTCCTTATCTTGCTTCAGTCCCAGAATTGCATGAGATTCTACAAAGTCTTTGGTGTGGGCTTCAAAGACCTCCAGAATTTATTTTTAATGGAATTGAAAGAAGGTGATACGAAATTCATGACTGAAAAATGTTCATATCAGCTGAATTTAATAAAAAGCAAAAGTGAATTAAATTTAGGTTTTGTCCTGAGTTAATTTTAGAATAGAATAGAACAGAATACAATACAATACAATACAATACAATACAATACAATACAATACAATGCAGAGTTGGAAGGGACCTTGGAGGTCTTCTAGTCCAACCCCCTGCTTAGGCAGGAAACCCTACACCATTTCAGACAAATGGTTATCCAACATCTTCTTAAAAACTTGTAGTTGGAGCATCCACAAATTCTAGAGGAAAGTTGTTCCACTGATTAATTGTCAGGAAATTTCTACTTAGTTCTATGTTGCTTCTCTCCTTGACTAATTTACACCCATTGTTTCTTGTTCTGCCCTCAGGTGCTTTGGAGAATAGCCTGGCTCCCTCTTCCTTATGGCAGCCCCTGAGATATTGGAAGGCTGCTATCATGTCTCCCCTAGTCCTCCTTTTCATTAAACTAGACATACCCAGTTCCTGCAACCGTTCTTCATATGTTTTAGCCTCCAGTCTCCTCATCCTCTTTGTTGCTCTTCTCTGCACTCTTTCTAGAGTCTCCACATCTTTTTTACATTGTGGCGACCAAAACTGAATGCCGTATTCCAAGTGTGGCCTTACTAAGACATTATAAAGTGGAATGAACCCTTCACGTGATCTTGATTCTATCCCTCTGTTCACGCAGCCTAGAACTGTGTTGGCTTTTTTGGCAGCTGTTCATATTTAAATAATAGTAGTTTTAGGAGTACAGCTTCAGAATTTCATTCAAAAGCCAACTGTTGTGTCCACAATATTTCGCTAGTCTACTAATTTAGTTATTTACATAATACAATACAGTATACTATTCATGTATTTAATACTTATATAATACTAATTTAGTGATTTGGAAGTTTGTTCTCTGCTGTTCTCGTTCATGTCCTGACACAACCCTCTTGCCAATCCAACATCTCTCTCTCCTTCTCTCTCCATCCCTCTCTCTCCCCCTCTCTCCTTCTCTCTCCCTCTCTTTCTTTTCCTAGGCAATTAATTGTATTTCCACCCAAAGCTTCAAGCCCCTAGTCCAGTGGTGGGCAAACTTATTAGTCAAGAGAGCCAAATATCAACAGTACCACGATTGAAATTTCTTTTGAGAGCCGGAAGGTGTGGCCTGTTTTGTGGGAGTGGTTCAGCGGTCATGTGACCGGGTGGGCGTGGCCAACTTGGAAAATGTGGTGAAACTCACTTAACGACGGTCCTGCTTAGCATCCAAAATTCTTTCTTTTTCTTTCTTTCTTTCTCTCTCTCTACCACTTTCTTTTTCTTTCTATTTTTCTTTCTCTCTTTCTCTTTTTGTCTCTGTCTATCTCTCACACTTTATCTGTCTCTCTCTCCTCCCTCCACCCATCTGTCATTCTGTGTGTGTGTGTGTGTGTGTCTCTTTCCCTCTCTCTGATTCCCTCTCTCCCTCCCTCTCTCTCTGTGTCTCTCTGTTTGTCTCTTCCTCCCTCCCCCTTCCTCTCTCTCTGTATGTCACATTTTTCCCAGGTTGCTCATGTTTTTGACGTTTCTTGCCATTTTGTTAGTATTTTTAAGGTCTTAGATGTCTAAAAGATATGAAATATTATGCGTTCAACTTCTCAGTATAATGAATAGTAATGGAATCTGCCCTCTGACATAAAGGCACATAAACGCACCTGAAAAAATAGGAAAATTCAATGTTGATTTTGATTAAGTGGTGTGTTATATTATTTTCTATGGTATAATTCATTTTTAAAAAAACCCGGCTCCTTGGCTTTTCATAGCAGGACAGGTTATTCTAAAGTGAGGAGGTTAAAAAAAAAGTATTATATGTAGTTTGCTTCTGTGTGAAGTGGAGGAATCAGTCTCATTGAATATACCGTATTTTTTGGACTATAAGACGCAGCAAGGTTTTGAAGAGGAAATTTTTAAAAAAAGTTTTTGCAGTCTGCAAACCTCTCAAAAACGGCCCGTTTTTTTGTGAAAACAGGCCCGCTTCCCCCCCCCCGAAAAAAGAGCATGAATAGCCTTTAGGAGGCTTGTAGAGTGCTCTGGGAGGGGGCGCAAAAACGAGCAAAAATGACTGTGATAGAAATAAATGGCAATTACCGTATTTTTCAGAGTATAAGATGCACCGGAGTATAAGACACCCCGATATTAAAGAGGCAAATAAAAAAAAAAGTTTTTGCACACTGCAGACCTCCCCAAAAAAACGGGCCTGTTTTTTTTTTTTTTGGTCAAAAAAAAGGGCATGGATAGCCTTTAGGAAGCTTAGGGCTGGGGGGGGGGGCGCAAACAAATGGGCCATTGTTTGCTCATTTCTTCCCTATGCTATGCTGGCTGGAAGATTCTGAGAATTGAAGTCCATAGGGCTTAAAGTCGCCAAGGTTGAGAAACACTGATATAGGATCTCCTGCCTGAGCAGGGGGTTGGACTAGAAGACCCTTCCTACACTGTTCAATTTACTAAGGCAGCCCACTCCATCAGACTCTGAGTAGCTTCATCCCAGAAAATACAAAATCTGACTGAGATTTTTGTCATCAGTATTGTATTGGGTGGAGATGTATTATTTTCCTTTAAGACCTACTAGACTCAGTAACATTTTATGGAATCCTGACCAGTTCAATGGGGCACTGTTTTGTTTAGGCTACAACCCTGTCCCAATCCATCAATTTTCCCAGTATAGAATCTGTTCCAGCAGAGAAGAATCTTGAAGGAAATGCTTAGTTGCCTTCACAAGAATAGAGCAAGATGTCGCAGCCTTATAATTCATGGGAGGTTTTTTTCTGAATCACTTAAGGGTTGTATTATTCTTACTATCACTGGTAAAGCTGATCTCTTATTGTTTATTCTATGAGGTTCTCCTTCCTGAGGTTGTTCAGAATCTAACATGTGTGATCTATCTGTGGCCCTCAGTGTTCCTCTTAGAGCTTTTCTGAACATTGCATTGGAGAATATGACAATAGGAAATAAATGGACACCCAAGGTATTATATTCATATTAATTAAAATTTAGGGTTTTAAAATGTCTGGCCAAGCTATCCCTTTCTTCTGGATTCACATACTTTGGCAAGCTCTAGCAAGCTACTTAAGGACAGTCCTCAATCTAAACAATAGAATCAAGATCATGTGAAGGGTCCATTCCATTTTATAATGCCTTGGTAAGGCCACACTTGGAATACTGCATTTAGTTTTGGTCACCACAATGTAAAAAAGATGTGGAGACTCTAGAAAGAGTCAGAGAAGAGCAACAAAGATGATTAGGGGACTGGGGACTAAAACATATGAAGAACGGTTGCAGGAACTGGGTATGTTTAGTTTAATGAAAAGAAGGACTAGGGGTGACATGATAGCAGTGTTCCAATATCTCAGGGGTTGCCACAAAGAAGAGGGAGTCAAACTATTCTCCAAAGCACCTGAAGATAGAAAAAGAAACAATGGGTAGAAACTAATCAAGGAGAGAAGCAACTGAGAACTAAGGAGAAATTTCTTGACAGTTAGAATAATTAATCAGTGGAACAACTTGGCCTCCAGAAGTTGTGAATGCTCCAACACTGGAAGTTTTTAAGAAGATGTTGGATAGTCATTTGTCTGAAGTGGTATAGGGTTTCCTGCCTGAGCAGGGGGTTGGACTAGAACACCTCCAAGGTCCCTTCCAACTCTGTTATCCTACGCTACGCTACGCTACGCTACGCTACCCTACCCTACCCTACCCTACCCTACCCTATTCAGATTGGAAATCTTGATTCTACTTAAGGAAAATCACAGAGAAAACTAACCGATTGACTTTTTTACTTAGGATATTTTCTTAGTGGGTAATGCATTTTAATCCAAGGGCCAAATTTAGCTACTGATCCTGCCTCCTGTAGGTTCAAAGGCTGGCTTTCATGAAAGTGGGTGCAAGTTGAGGAATCATAGCACGGAGGACCAGTGGCTTGGAAAGGCTTCAGTGAGCACAGAGAAGGAGAGGGCCTACAGTTTGTGTGTGGGTGAGTGTGTCTACTTCTACGTATGTGCGATCTTCAGCTAAGGAGAGCAAGATGTGTAGTTTACAAGCAAGAGAAAATCACCCATATTTTCTGGGCACATGGCTGTATTGTCTATCTGACAGAAGGAGGGGTTGCTAGCATCACCATTTACTTAGGTGCCGATGAAAAGTGTGAGGCTGTAGACCATATGCACTGCAATAGCACATCGGAATTGCTTGTCTTGCTGGTGGCATGATTGGGAAAATGTGTAGCTTCTTCTCTGTTTACAGCAACACTGTTAACTGACTGCAAGCCAAACACTTCAGATTCTGCCTTTCTTGGGGATTGGTGAAGAGATGCCAAGAGATGTTTTCTTATTTGGTTTCTTCAATATCTCATAAAATTATTTCTGTAGGTGTCATGCAGGGTACTTAAGGAGGAGGGGGGGAAGGGGGAGGGAGCAATAGCAACCCAATCCAGCCCTACTCCAAAAAAATGAAGAAAAGATCCCAAATACTGGACTGTTATGAGAAGATCTGATTTTGCATGATAGATTTTAATTATATAAATACTAGCTGATAACCCGGTGTTGCCCGGGTATTTATTAATCCTAATCCTGTATTAGACAGGAAAAGCTCTGATTTCATCAACAATTTAATTAATTAGCAATGTTTTCCCTGTGCCCCCAGAAGCATCAAGAAGCATCAAGAAAACACTTTGTTGTTTTGCTAGCTGACCCGTGATCATTTGGTATGTTTAATAATCAAAGCCTTGTTGAAATGTTCAGACCAAATGTAATTTCTAATGTTGGATTTTCTCCCTTGTCAGAGAGAGCCCCTGCCAGGGTTCCAAAGAGCATCCAAAATTAAATCAGAGTCCAACGCAAAGTATTGCTCAAAGTTTCAATGTATTAAGAGACCCACGTTGGCACATCTGGGAAAACCCGAATCTGAACTTCCTGGGTTTTCCCCACCCAGTTGAAAGTTCATGATTTTGCCCCCACACCCACAGGTCCATCACATGGTCCGATCTTCCACTGCCACACTGGCACTTCCACCCATCTAGTTCCGGTCAGGTGCAGAGATGCAAAGACAAAGGATGACCTTGGACTCTAGAAAGGGATTTTATTCTGATAACATCACTTACTCTTCCCCCTCCCAATTCCCCACTAATAAAACATCATAGTAGAATAGAATATTAGTGTAGCAGGCCAAAGATCCCAAAAGGAACTGGCTCCAAGCCTGACAGCCCCATTGTGGAATTCTGTAAAGCCATTACCATGGCAACTCCACTGCGCTGTACAGTAGAGGCCATTTTAAGGCACAACAGTCTGTATCTTAACGGAACATACACACCGAGGGATGTTAGGGGTGTCTTACCCCCACAGTATTTGTTTCCAAGAGTAAGTCATCTGTGCACCAAGTTTGGTTGAAATTACTCGAGGCGTTCCAAAGGATAAAATAGTAAAAAGACCAGGGGAAAGAGAATGAAAATGTTTCTTCTCTTGGGACCAGAAATACCTACTATTTTATGATAGTGGAAAAGATTCTTTTATTAAAAAATTTTTTGAAAGAAGATTAAAATGATGGGTGGCAAGAAGGATTCTATTGGGATTCTACAAAGAAAACATCTCTCCATTTTTTGTGGTCCCCTTTTGAACATGAGAAGAACAAAGCATTTCAGGAAGGGCTCTTAAGATTCTGGCAGATACAATATGGGAGAAAGGAGTTCACACATCCAAGGCTAACACATAAACTGGGTTAAATGAATGGGAAATCACAGCTTGTAAACAGAATAGCATGAGTGGGCTTCAGATGAAATTGGGTTTCATTGTGTTTGTGGAACAGAATGCAAAATAGGCTAGAAAAGAACAGGTAGTATTCTTAAAATTAGCACGGAATGGTGACTATGGCACTGAAATGACTAAAATTGTTAACCTAGGCTTTTGTTTCTATGATTTAATGGACAAAATTTATATAACAGCTCTGCTTCACTAAAGCCATTCTGGGTAGTGGATGCTAATATTTATGGCCCCATCTTGAAGTTATCATGATATATGGAATATTTATTTATTTAGTCATTATTTTTATAAATAACAAGGTAGTGAACATGCCTATTATGACTAGGACTGTAAGAGACACAAAAATGTAATGAACACAAACTGATAATAAAACAAATGAAAGAAAAATAAATATGTTATAGGCTTATGAAGTTTAAAAAATCTGGGAAGAGTATAATACATTTGAATGAGGGTGGTAAGATATTGTGGAGAGAGTTAATGGATGCATGTAAGAAAGTGAAAATATAAGTTCAGTTGGGAATAAATGTATATTAAAAATTGGTGTTATCTACTGTAGATTGTGGTGAATATGTCTGAAAATAGGAATTAATAACTTGATGGTAGTTCAGAGGTGGGTTCCTACTGGTTTGGACTGGTTCGGCTGAACCGGTAGTAACTTGGTGGCCTGGGTCGCTAGAACTGGCAACGCCCCAGCCCTGCCATGCCCCCAAACCAGTTCCCCTCTGGGGCGCCATATTGATTTTCGGTTCTGCGCATGCGCAGAACAATTTTGAGGAAAAAACTGCACAATATTTTTAAAAGGTAATCTCGCCAAAAAAAATAATATTTGGAATGAGATGAGAGTACAGAAAAAGCATTTGGAACATCCAGAAACCCAAGAAAGAATGAAATGAGGATGATTTCATCCTGCCACATACCTCCCTCCGACTGATTCGTTCGCACAAGGAGGGCCTCCTCAGGGTGCCGACCGCCGGTCAATGCCGGCTGGCGACGCCCAGGGGTAGGGCCTTCTCTGTGGCAGGACCCGCCCTCTGGAACGACCTGCCCCCCCCGAACTTTGCACCATCACAGACCTTCCCCTCTTCCGCCACTCACTCAAGACATACTTCTTTCAGCAAGCTGGACTAGCTTAGAATTTAGACCTAGGTACGATAGAGCTTCAGCTAAATTAGAAAATGGTGACAGGTTTTTAATGGGAATTTTAGCACAGGTTTGTAATTTAATTTCTTTTTAACTTTTGTATTGTTGTTATTTATTTATTGTGGTCTTAATTTCCTGTGCACCGCCCAGAGTCTGTCTCGACGGAGATTGGCGCAGTTTACAAATCGAATAAAATTCAAATTCAAATTCAAATTCATGAGCATTTGCTTAGAAAATGTTCTGTTTGTTTTAAGCACAGTTTAAACACAAATCCACGGAGGTGCAGATAACAGAAGACTGAATAAAAGTCTAAAACACGATTTGTCCCTGTCTGATAAGCAGTGATCGGTTAGAAAGGGGTACAAGGCTAATGCAAAATTCTGAATGTGAGACAGAGGGTTTTTTAAAAAAAATAGTTTCAAGAGTAGAAGGTTTGAAAAAATGGACATGGAGAAGAAGAATAAAGTGAAACTAAAATGATAACAGGACAAGCTTGTACGAGGCCTATAGGGAAAAAATGAAGATAATTTAATTTCCCTATTGGATAAATGGAAAGGGGGCCTAAGGAAAGAGGATGGAGAAGGGTGATTACAGAATGCCACCAAAGAGTAGGGACTAAGCTAATGAATGGTGCATGGTGGAAGGATGAATTGAACAAGCCATGGGTGAGAAAAAACAATTATAGAAAAGTACCAATAGAAGAAAATATCTGTAGTTTAGGATTGAACTGTAAGGTTTGTGGTGCCCTCTGGGCTCGATTGTTTCATTATTCAATTATGTAATATTATCTGAGCACTGATGATGTTATCTAGTTAAGTAATGAAATGTCAGCAAGGAACTCTCCAAGCTCAGAGAAAATATGGAAGAAAGTTGCAGAAATAAGTCTGAAAGAGATCACATTTCGAAAGAAAAAACAAAAGCTTCCAAGAATATCACGAATAAGAACAGGAAACTGTTAAGGTTAAAAAAAGCCCAAGAAAAGAATCATTTTCATTTATTTGTTTTTTGGGATGGAAATGCAAAGATATTTTGGGACTGTGAGAAGAAATCACCCGCTGAACGAGTGGAATTAAAAATCAGAGGGATGAAATCATGTAGGAAGAAGCTGACAGGAGACAAAGTTGGAAGGAGATTTATATGGGAGTGATTGTGGATGCTAAAGAGAGGAACAGAAAGAAATGCTATAAATGCAGCCATCCAGAACAATATGAAGAATACGAAATCGTAAATGCTGTGAGAAAGTTGACAAGCGGTAGGTTTTCAAGGAACAGATGATGTAACCAGAGAACGATTCAAATATGGATGTGGTTTCCTTATGGCAGGGGTGTTCAAACTTGGGAACTTTAAGACTTCTGGACTGCTGGCTGGGGAATTCTGGGAGTTGAAGTCCACAAGTCTTAAAGTTCCCAGGTTTGGACACCCCTGCCTTATGGAGTGGCTGTCCGACTTGTTCAACATTACAACGTATTATGCCTGACAGTCGGAAAAATGCTGTTACTGTTGCACTATATCAAGAAAAGATAGCAAGAATGAAGACAAAATACGAGGCGGCTATCTTCTTAAGAGACCCTGGGAATGCTTTTGACAGAATTTGGATTCAAAGTCTCGAGGTGACAGTAAGAAAACTTTGGGACATAGTTTTATGCAGGGGTGGGATCCTACCGGTTTAACATTGGGGGCGAAACACTGGCCCCCGTGGAGAGGGCGCGCAATTTGGGTGTCCTCCTGGATTCCCGGCTGTCCATGGAGGACCATGTGGCGGCCGTGGCCAGGGGGGCGTTTCATCAGGTACGCCTGATGCGCCAATTGCGCCCCTTACTGGACCGGGCTGCCCTTCGCACAGTCACTCAAGCTCTCGTGACGTCCCGACTCGACTACTGTAATGCTCTCTACATGGGGCTTCCCTTGAGGTGCACTCGAAAGCTACAGCTAGTCCAAAACGCAGCCGCGCGGGTGATTATGGGAGCCACTAGATGCTCCCACATAACACCGATCCTGCGCGAGCTGCATTGGCTTCCTGTGGTTTTTCGAGTGCGCTTCAAGGTTCTGACAACTATCTTTAAAGCGCTCCATGGCTCGGGGCCTAGTTATATGCGAGACCGCCTCCTGCCCCATACATCCCTTAGACCGATACGCTCCCACAGAGAGGGCCTTCTCAGGGTGCCGTCGGCCGGACAATGCCGACTGGCGACACCCAGGGGAAGAGCCTTCTCTGTGGCGGGCCCAGCCCTTTGGAATGACCTACCCCCTGAATTACGTACCATCACCGACCTCCGCCTCTTCCGCCAATGTCTTAAGACATATTTGTTTCAACAAGCCGGCCTAGCCTAACCTCCCATGGGGACTTTTAGGTAGTTTTAAATTGGGTTTTTAAAATTTGGTTTTAGCGCAGGATAGGTTATTTAATAGTTTCTTAAATTATATTTATTGTATTTTGTATGTTTTTAAATTTTCCTGTGCGCCGCCCTGGGTCCTTCGTGGAGAAGGGCGGGATATAAATTTAAATAAATAAATAAATAAATAAATAAATAAATAAATAAAACAACTGGTTTGCTGAGCTTGTGCCTGCACAGTTTACAGAAAACTCAACTTTGGCATTACTACTGGCGAGGAAAACAGCTGAGATGCAGCAATCTACTCTGCCACGCCGATCAGGTGGGCTTCGGAAAAGGAAATATAGGTGAGTTAAGCACAGGGGCGGGCAGGTGAGCCCACTTCAAAGTCAGAGAGGACTGGTTCGCTCCCAGCTGATAGTTGGAGCTACCGGTTCGCCCAAACTGGTCTGAACTGGTAGAATCCCAACCCTGGCTTTATGTGAAGCAGGAGATGCAGATCTGATTTTTGATCTTCAGTAATCCATTGAGAAATACACAAATATAATAACGTTTATTGTGTATTTATTAATTCAGAAAAAAGCAGATGGTAAGTATGGAATTAAAGGCAGGTTACTGAATGTGACATATGTGGTATATACTGCAAAGGAAATAGAGCAAGTGTGAGCATGCATTAAATGCTTAACAAATGATGCAAAAGTAAGCAGTGACTAAGACAAGGATGTGCGATATTCTCTTTGTTGTTTACTACGTTCATAGATAAATGTGTCAGCTGTGGTTATTTATTGCTTGTTTCTTTATTTCTTTATTAAATTTGTTTGCTGCCCTTCTCGTCACAAGGTGAGTCTGGATGTTAGAGGTAAGAAAGGTGTGTTGCTTGGAGATGTGAATGTGTTTGTATGTTTACAGGCAGACAATGCCATGATGTCAGCTGAGGTTCCAAATGAGTTTCAGTCAGTATTCTACATGCAGTGAAGAATATGCATTGTGTTTGTGCGTGTGTGTGTGTGTATGTATGTATGTTACGTTTGTGCTGATAAATAAATCCCTTTATTTATTTATCTATCAGCACAAATGCGTATATATATATATATATGTGGAGTATGGCCAGCTGAAGAAGGCTAATAAGCCTCTTTATTTTCAGCCCTTAAAAAATCTAACACATATCTAAAAAATGTCACATAGCAGTAATCTAATTAGGTTCTCTGTCTGGATGATCTCTAGGTTGAGTCGAAGGGCAGAGAGGGATGACGTTGAGTCTCCTCCCCTTAAAGGGACCTCTGAACAGGAGCTGTGATAATTATCTCTCATATATATATGTATGTATGTATGTATGTATGTATGTATGTATGTATGTATGTATGTAGATTTTGGTTTATTCGGGTCTTTTCCCGTGTAAAATTAAAGGTGTTTTTGCAACGTTTCGATGGGATCACCCCCATCATCATCAGGCTTCGGCCTTGGCTTTCTTTCTTTTTGTAAGAAAGCCAAGGCCGAAGCCTGATGATGATGGGGGTGATCCCATCGAAACGTTGCAAAAACACCTTTAATTTTACACGGGAAAAGACCCGAATAAACCAAAATCTACATACATACATACATACATACATACATACATACATACATACATACATACATACATACATATATATATACCAACTTCTTCCCTGGTCCAACACCTCAAAGCCACAGGACATGATATAGACTTTAAAAAGATCAGAACTATTGCCAAAATTGAACACTTTAACAACAGAATAATCAGAGAAGCTATTGAGATAGAAAAACGGCCACACAGCATGAATAAACGAGATGATACCTCCCGCCTACCAGCCATTTGGAAACCCGCCCTCACTGACAAATGAGTCCCTAACACTAAGAATGATACCAGACCCACACTCACGAAAACCACACAGGATGTCACTATCACACATCCACGCAAAAAGCAAGCCCAAACCCACACCGATGATGACCACAAACCAGAAGCCCGACCACAGCTACATTATTAGCCACTTTAAACCCCTCCAATCCATACATGAAGCAAACTGATGCCCACCATGGAGATGTGGCATGATCACAAACGCGAAGCCAAACCACAGTAACGCAGCTCACCAGGTCAAATCCCTCTGCAACTCGGACTAACACAAGCACAACCAGGCCCCCACCCAAACAGAACACGCCCCCATCCAATCAGAGCACAGCCAAACTCCCATCCAATCAGAGCACAGCCAAACCCCCTACCAATCAGAACACACCTCCACCCAATCAGAATGCAGCCAAGTTCCCACCCAATCAGGTCACACCCCCACTGGCAGTTAAAAAGAGGAACCAGCTGAGATCTCACATTGCTCCTGGAAGCACCAAGCCGGAAGCACCAGCCTGAAGATGGTGAATGAGACTTCATTGAAACGTCGTGAAGATACTTCCAATTCTACGTGGGAGAAAACCCGAACAACCAAAGACCTACATACAAACACCCGCGAAAACCTCAGAAAACAAATATATATATGTTTCGACAAGATCTCACTTGTCATCATCAGGCAGGCTTGTGTCTGTGACTGTCAGTTGAAGGAGTATGGCCAGCTGAAGAAGGCTAATAAGCCTATGGATCCATCCTGGTCTCTTTATTTTCAGCCCTTGAAAATCATATATATATATGTTAGATTTTTAAGGGCTGAAAATAAAGAGACCAGGATGGATCCATTTCAGGCTTATTAGCCTTCTTCAGCTGGCCATACTCCTTCTACTGGGATTTGAACCGTTGCTTTCCAGCATATGAGGCAAGCCTTTCTATGCCTTGAGCTATCCGGTATCCCTGATACATCAGCCAATTTACAGGACTTATCAATGAGAGAATACTTTCACAGCTCCTGTGGCCAGCTGAAGAAGGCTAATATATATATGATATATTATGATAATTAGTCTTCATTTAAGAGTCCTGTAAATTGGCTGATATATCAGGGATACCAGATAGCTCAAGGCATAGAGAGCTTGCCTCAAATGCTGGAAAGCCCTGGTTCAAATCCCAGTAGAAGGAGTATGGCCAGCTGAAGAAGGCTAATAAGCCTGAAATGGATCCATCCTGGTCTCTTTATTTTCAGCCCTTAAAAAATCTAACACATATCTAAAAAATGTCACACAGCAGTAATCTAATTTGGTTCTCTGTCTGGATGACTCTGGGTTGAGTCGAAGGGCAGAGAGGGATGACGTTGAGTCTCCTCCCCTTAAAGGGACCTCTTCACAGGAGCTGTGATAATTAGCCTTCATTTAAGAGTCCTGTAAATTGGCTGATATATCAGGGATACCAGATAGCTCAAGGCATAGAGAGCTTGCCTCAAATGCTGGAAAGCCCTGGTTCAAATCCCAGTAGAAGGAGTATGGCCAGCTGAAGAAGGCTAATAAGCCTGAAATGGATCCATCCTGGTCTCTTTATTTTCAGCCCTTAAAAAATCTAACATATATATATATATAATTGGTTCTCTGTCTAGATGGTCTCTGGTGATGAGCCGACAGGCAGAGAGGGAAACAGCATGTCTCCTCCCTTAATTGGGGCCCTTACAGGAAGTTGTGGTAACAATTATATATATATATATATATATATATATATATATGTATGTATATGTTTTCTGAGGTTTTCGCGGGTGTTTGTATGTAGGTCTTTGGTTGTTCGGGTTTTCTCCCGCGTAGAATTGGAAGTATCTTCACGACGTTTCGATGAAATCTCATTCATCATCTTCAGGCTGGTGCTTCGGGCTTGGTGCTTCCAGGAGGCACCAAGCCCGAAGCACCAGCCTGAAGATGATGAATGAGATTTCATCGAAACATCGTGAAGATACTTCCAATTCTACGCGGGAGAAAACCCGAACAACCAAAGACCTATATATATATATATATATATATATATATATATATATATATATATATATATATATATATATATGTGTGTGTGTGTGTGTGTGTGTGTGTGTTAAATTTCTTTTAAGGGATGATTAAGAGACCAGGATGGATCCATTTCGGGCTCCTTAGCCCTCGTCAGCTGGCCATACTTCCCTACAGGGATTTGAACTGGTGCTCTCCAGCATTCGAAGCAGGCTTCTCTATGCCTTGAGCTAACCAGTTTCCCTGATTACATCATCCTTTCTACAGGACTTTATTGATGAAGTGGATATATTGTTACAGCTTCCTGTTTAGGCCTATTCAAGGGAGGAGACAAACTTGTCATCCTTCTCTGTCATTCGACTCAACCTAGAGACCATCCAGACAGAGACCTATTAAATTGCTGCTGTCTTTTTAGATATGTGTTAAATTTCTTTTAAGGGATGATTAATAATAATTAATTAAGAGACCAGGATGGATCCATTTCGGGCTCCTTAGCCCTCGTCAGCTGGCCATACTTCCCTACAGGGATTTGAACTGGTGCTCTCCAGCATTCGAAGCAGGCTTCTCTATGCCTTGAGCTAACCAGTTTCCCTGATTACATCATCCTTTCTACAGGACTTTATTGATGAAGTGGATATATTGTTACAGCTTCCTGTTTAGGCCTATTCAAGGGAGGAGACAAACTTGTCATATATATATATATATATATATATATATATATATATATATATATATATATATATATATATATATATATATATATATATATATATATATATATATATATATATATATATATATATATATATGTTTTCGTAGGTTTTCACGGGTATAGGTATGTAGATTTTGGTTTATTCGGGTCTTTTCCCGTGTAAAATTAAAGGTGTTTTTGCAACGTTTCGATGGGATCACCCCCATCATCATCAGGCTTTGGCTTCTGCCTTTTGCAAATGAACTGCATTTGAAATGGCAGTTTTTCTGTAAGTGGAGGTGGGAGGGGTTGGAATGTTGGCTCTGCTACTTTTAAACCGATTGGTTGGCTGATTTGCCACATCCTGATTGGTAGCTGGAGTTTGTTGAGAGTGATTGATGATGGTGTCAGTGTTTGTGGCCGGGACTTGTTTAGTGGCTGGGACTCGTTTAGTGGCCAGGGTTTGTTTAGTGGCCGGGACTCGTTTAGTGGCCAGAGCTGGTTTCCAGATGTCTGGCAGGCGGGAGGCATCATCGCGTCTGTTCATATTTTGGGGATGTTTTTCTATTTCAATAGCTTCCATAATCATTCTCCTGTTGGAGTGTTCAGTCCTGGAGAGCAATTTGGTTTTTTCAAAGTCAATTTGATGACCTGTTGCTTGGAAGTGCTGGAAGAGGGAGGAAGTATTTACTTGTCTTTTAACAGAATTCTTATGCTCTGAGATACGTGCACTAATTCTCCTATTAGTTTGTCCAATGTATGTGGACGAGCAGACTTTGCATGGTATTTCATAGACTCCTTGGTTTTCTAGCTGGATTTTGTCTTTGGGGTTCCTTAAAATTTTTGACTTTGAAAAAACCAAATTGCTCTCCAGGACTGAACACTCCAACAGGAGAATGATTATGGAAGCTATTGAAATAGAAAAACATCCCCAAAATATGAACAGACGCGATGATGCCTCCCGCCTGCCAGACATCTGGAAACCAGCTCTGGCCACTAAACGAGTCCCGGCCACTAAACAAACCCTGGCCACTAAACGAGTCCCAGCCACTAAACAAGTCCCGGCCACAAACACTGACACCATCATCAATCACTCTCAACAAACTCCAGCTACCAATCAGGATGTGGCAAATCAGCCAACCAATCGGTTTAAAAGTAGCAGAGCCAACATTCCAACCCCTCCCACCTCCACTTACAGAAAAACTGCCATTTCAAATGCAGTTCATTTGCAAAAGGCAGAAGCCAAAGCCTGATGATGATGGGGGTGATCCCATCGAAACGTTGCAAAAACACCTTTAATTTTACACGGGAAAAGACCCGAATAAACCAAAATCTACATATATATATATATATATATATATATATATATATATATATATATATATATATATATATATATATATATATATATATATATATATATATATATATATATATATATATATATATATATATATATACATACATACATCTATCATCTATTTACCTACCTACCTACCTACCTAACATATCTACCTATCTATCTATCTATCTATCTATCTATCTATCTATCTATCTATCTATCTATCTATCTATCTATCTATCTATCTATCTATCTATCATCTATCTATCTCTATCATCTAACATCATCTATTGAGTGATGGTTCATCCTTTTGATAATAACAATGTTACTATGCCCAATGCAAACTTAAATTTTATCTATTTAAAATGGTTCAGAAGTTCCATTTCACCAACAGGAAATACATTTTCTGCAGAATGGATTGCCCACAACATCGGGTGGTGTCATTTCACCTTTCTGCTCTCCTGCCCCTTTTCTTCTTCTTTAGCCAGGCGTGAGGCTGGAGTGGAACTCAACCAACTCTTAGGATTGTCACTTCTTCAGAAAAGTGTTGTTTTTGCATGCCTTTTGCATTATTGCAACTGACGAGTCGAAGACACTGTCTGATGTTAATTCTGCGCCTGGCTGCCAATTATAATCAGAGCTAGTCAAAATAAACAAATTAAACAAATAAATATGTCAAAACAGCTCAGACGTAGCTAAGAAAGAAGCCAAGACTGCAATCGGTGTGGCAGGAGAAACGTTAGGGCTGCGTAGTGTAAAATGATCTGTTGCATTCCTCACCTTTGTCAAGAAAAAGGGAAGGAAAGTGATCGCGAGTAGAGCTGACTTTCTTTCTTTTTCTGCTCCTTTACCTCATAGGGATATTATATTACCAAAGATGGAACAAAGATGATGTATCTACAAATAGAAGAATGGATCTTGAAACTAATGGATTAGCAGAGATGACAAAATGGAGTGCTTTGCATAGAGACAATAACTGGCTAAATTTTTTGCAACTTCATGATCATTGTTGGATTTTATTGGTGTCATATTATAGTTATTACTCTGTTGGTTTGCATGTACATTGAGAGTTTCTGTACTGGAGACAAATTTTTTGTGTATCTAATCACACCAAATAAATTCTATTCTATTCTATTCTATTCTATTCTATTCTACTCTACTCTACTCTACTCTACTCTACTCTACTCTACTCTACTCTACTCTACTCTACTCTACTCTACTCTACTCTATTTTGTGTTTTTTAAAAAAAATATGGTTATTCATATTTATCCATTTATTACGTGTTAGGTTAAAATTAAGAGAAGAATATGTGAATATTGAGTTTTAAGAATGTTATTATTTTAAGATAGTTGAAACAGTTGTGATTTCAATTTGAGAGAGTTAGATATATTGTACTACGATCTCTGTATTGAAATAAGTTAAAGGTCACTTTTGTTGTATATTTGTTTAGTGATTCTATTCTATTCTATTCTATTCTATTCTATTCTATTCTATTCTAGGTTGTGCTATTCTTAGAATTAAGGTACACCTAACTCTAATCTTGTGTTAGATCCAGCATTCTCTTGGAACAGAATGCTGGATTCATAGAACATAGAACATAGAATAATAGGGATCAAGCAGGAGACCCTATGTCATTCTGGACCAATTGGGCAGTCTCTTCTTGAAAACCTGTACTGGTGGACCATTCACAACTTCTGAAGATAAGTCATTCCACTGAATCAGTAAGTCTTTGTCTTATTAATACTAATTAATATTAGTAGTCATAAGTAACAAATACAATAAAGTAAACTGAATAAAATAAATTAATAAACAATTATAAGCCAACTAAGTATTTGGTTTATTTCACTGATTCAGTGAAATCTTTGGTTGAAACAGCACAGTATTTATCTCCTTGCTTTCAGTTAAAAAAACGAAAAGCAAAAATCTTACAGTTTGCTAACTCCTTGATTTTGTTGTCTGCCCAAAATGAAATAAGGACAATGTTGTATCCTGCTTTTCCCTATTATTTTGGACCTCTCACCCACCTCCTGCGCAATCGTGATGTCCTATACATCGTAATCCAGTCCACCCTGCCAGGATGAAGGGTTTGATAGCTAGTGTGAACAGTCTTGATATGACTTGAACCTCTGCCCCAAATGAAGGTAACTGAAATATTATCCAGTCTCAGCTGATCAAGGAAATACAAATCTATACAAAATAGACTACCAATAAGGGTTTAGGATTATTTTAAACAGGCAGGACACTTGGGCGGAGGCAATCTTAAAAACTGGGGAAGGGAAACCCCACTTCTCTCCTGCTTTTTTTTTTAAAGTGGTATATTAACTTTAAAAATATGTTCCGAAGTTAAAGGAACAAGCTGTCATTTTGGACAGGTGGTTCTCGTAAAGAGGCAATCCTTTACAGTGGAGTCTCAAAATGTCAAAAACTGCATGTCTCAGTGGAGATAAAGCTATAACGCAGGTTCATTGCACCATTTCTTCTGTTCTTTTTCAGAGACTTTCAAACTCTCCAGTCCAAGGGTAGGATTTGGAAGGACTGAAAGATTAAGGAGTCCAGGCCATCCTTAAGTATTATTTTACAGAGCTAGAATGCCTGTGCAAACTCAGTTTTACAAAGGTGCCTTTTTCCTGTGGAAAAACCGTGTAGAATTCCGCATAAAGGTTGTGCGTCATACCAATCCAAGACTCCACCTGACTGTCCAAAAGCAAGACTCCTGAACTTTAATCAAAGCTTTAATCTTGCTCTCTGAGATCTGTGTTTCATAGTTGAGGTTAAGGAACTTTCCATTTAAAAGAGGAACAAATATCTGCAGTTAATGTCATGTTGTGGTTAAGAATATTTTTTATTGTGTAGAAGGAACTCAATGGGTCCAAGTAAGTCTATATATGACTAGCATATGTACAGGTAAATCATGGATTAGGAATGTAACTGTAGGCGATGACCAGGCTGAGCTCGAAGGATGGGGGTCAAGCACGTCATCAGTCATAAGTCCCTTTGTGCCCACAAGAGATCTAAGTCCACCCCACCTTGAATTCTTTTCACTCTTATCTACCACCAATTTCCCTTATTATTTGCCTTATTATTATTGTATTAATACAATACAATAGCAGAGTTGGAAGGGACCTTGGCGGTCATCTAGTCCAACTCCCTGCCTAGACAGGAAGCCCTATACCATTTCAGACAAATGGTTATCCAACATCTTCTTAAAGATTTCCAGGGTTGGGGCATTCACAACTTCTGGAGGCAAGCTCCTTGACTGCTAGTAGTTCAGATTCTTGTAGAGAGTTTAAGCTTGCTATAAATCTTTCCACTCACTTGAACTACCTGGATTTTCTGATTTTCATGAACACATGAAACTGCCTTCTCCAATTTGGCTAGAGTCCCAGACTGTCCATTTTGATAGCCAACATCTTTTCCCAAAATTGCTGTTTAATTAATTCAAAGGACAATGACCTTTGGGGGTCTAATGAATTTTTGGAATTCTGGGAATTTGTCATGGTTGCTCTCACATCCACGACTTATAATAGCTTAGAATAGCTACTATAAATCTAGCAAGGAACATAAGATGTACTTACTAGAAGTCAAACTGAGGACTTTATTCTTCCCTCTCTCTAGCCCAGATTCTGTTCTTGCTTTTATCACGGAGTCTTTTCTCCTTCTGAAGAAATGTTTTATGATCACTATTATTTTTTTAAAGTTACCTCATGAACTCTTTAAATTAGTTAGTTGTTTCACCTGGGATGTTTCTCAACCATGTTGGTGATCAAGATGAGAACTGAAGATCAATGAATTGAGAGAGAAGCTACAGTGAGCGTCCAACATTAATTTTAGCAATACATTTTGATTTCACCACTGCCTGAGACTGTAACACACTAAACCCAACTGGCAGTGAAAGAATGCAGAAACTCCACAATGTTGTAAGTAGGTAAGTACCCAATTTATCTGCACTTGTTTTTCTGGCCTCATTTAAACCAATCAGTCCTTATCCCTCCATGTAAGTTGCTCTAACTGAACCTGAGAAGTGTCTTGGTTGAGGTAAAAACTCCTTCAAGTCAAGCTTCATTCCTGGTAACTACACATCCATGTAATCCATCCATCTTGGCAACAATACGCTTTCTTCTGGGAAGGCTTTCCAATTTCCCAATCTAGTTTATAATCCAAGAATTCTTGGCAGTCTCCCATTCATGTGCTAATCCTAACCTCATTTTAAAAAAAAGATTGTCACAGTATCCCATGCTGCCATCTGCTGTGATCTTATAAATAAAGATGATGCTAATAGCAAATGAGTTTCCTCTACCTACATTGTAAGTTACCGTCAGACACAGACAATAGCCTGGCAAATGGTAACAAAGCTATTCTTAGGTACTCTGGTTGCTTATCTGTTTCTAATTGGGAATATCTAGATATCATCCAAAATCTATCACTGTACAGAAATGATGTCCCAGGACTTAATTTCACAGCATCCATTTAAAAAAAAAGGATCTTGGCAGTTGATTTGAATTCTTCTTAAAAGGCCTTGAAACTTTGGCTATTTTTTGTTTTGGTTTTAGCTCTTTGCAGTTTAAATTATTTTCTCAGCATAGACTTGAAGCTGGAATTACACAGGCAGCAGTGATGTGTATTGTTACCTTGATTTTCAGATGGAAGTTGCAGAGGACAATGCCTGGATAATCCCGCCAGTTCTTCTGTTCCTTGCAGTTCTGTGGTTGATCAGAAAATCCCGTGAAAACATTTGGTGTGAATTAGCCTCAACCTGCTATTGATTTATGTCAGGCCTTGTCTTAAGATTTGCCTTGGGAAGGTGATGCTGAGCTCCACCTACCGAGACCCTCTTGGATTATTACTATTGTTGATGCCTTTCCAAATACAGAGCGCTGACGAATGAGCCAGGAAAATCTTTCAACCAACGTACAGCCTCTTCTGGTTACAAATTACATTTCCTCCAGAAGAATACTTGAAGCCAACCTCTTAGTTCAAGTAGTTTTAATCAATTAGCCCATCCTAATCAATTAATTGTAGGGGGTTTTCTTAAATCGGCATAAATTGGCGGTGAGCGAAACACCAGTTCTAATCAGTTGTTCTTAAAAGGTTTGCAATCAGTGTCTTCAGCCATTCCCCCCACCCCCCAGTTCCCAGAAAAAGCTTGATAAATTTTTCACACAGGCATTCCCGTGAGATAGACTTCTTTGTGTGCAGTTCTCTCTACGTATTTTCCCACAATTCCTCCTAATATGTACATTTTTACATATATTTGTCATAGGTACTCTACTTTGCAAAATTCACCAAAATATGGATTTCATCATACAATTGTATTTCAATTCAGCTCTAGGGTTTTGGAAGTGAGAACGGTTGCAATACCAGGGTAATGTAACCAGGAACTGACAAGATGTTGACTCCATAAACTGTTAGAGAGGACTGTTAAAAGTACTGTGAAGCAGTCATATAAGTTTAAGTGCTATTGCAATATTGGTTATCCTATTGGTGTATTTATTCTTCTTGGGGTTCTTTGTCATGGTTTATTTTAGTGGTCTGTTAATTTATTTCTGTTCTATTTACATGCCTTTCAGTTTTCTTTTTATTATTGTAAAATGCCTAGAGTAACCCAGTGGTGAGATAGGCAGCAAATACATTTAACAAGATGATAGATGATAGATAAATAGATAGATAGATAGAAAATAAATAAGAGTAATACAGTTATCATTATTACCTTGTTAAATCCACACACATAACCACACACAATCGTCTGTGTCTCTCCCTCCCCCCTCTCCCTCCTCTCTCTCCCTTTCCCACTTCCACTCTATCTCCCTCTTTATTTTTCCCACCCACCCCACCAGTGGTGGGATTCAAATAATTTAACAACTGGTTCTCTGCCCTAATGATTTCTTCCAACCACCAGTTGACCAAACTGCTCAGAAAGTTAACAACCGGTTCTCCTGTAGTGGTGCGAACTGGCTGAATCCCACCACCGCACCCCCTCTCCCACTCCCCTCTCTTTCTTTCTCTCTTTCTCTATCTCTCCCTCTCCTTCCCTGTCTCTAAATTTACAAAACTTCTCAAAACAGAAGGAGGGAGTTGTAAGGCATAGTAACAGAAGGAGGGAAGCAGGTGACCTAATTCCATTGAGTCTTGTTTTGGCTCACCCACCATCAGTTCCAATGCGTCACTCTACCAAAATGAAGTTCCTAGACCATTATCCATTGATTGATTTATCCAGGCCGTTTCTTATTAGTTGGGTTTTACAGGGACTGACTTATCTCTGAGGGTTTCATTGGGCAAAGTTGAGGGCCATTCAGATGTTTTTTCCTGACCTATCTGCCTTTCTTGGGATATCAAAAATGGGTTGCATGTGTGGTTAACCATGCCATGGAGAAAATGAGAGTGATCCATGTGACAAACGAAACTTGTACTTCAGAAGTGCCATTCCTGACATGCCTTGCAGATAAACTACCACCTAAGACAGGGATGTCCAAACTTGGGAACTTTAAGACTTGTGGACTTCAACTCCCAGATTTCCCCAGCCAGCTATGCTGGCTGGGGAATTCTGGGAGTTGAAGTCCACAAGTCTTAAAGTTCCCAAGTTTGGACATCCCTGACCTAAGAGATGAATTGTGAAGGTGGAATCATGCCTGATTTCACTGTAAATGTACTTGGTTTTTCAAAGTGATTTAAACCGGTGATCAGCATTAACTTGACACTGCAAGTTGCATCAATGATACACATCAGATTGGCGATATAATAACATGCACATCCTTGCTGCAAAATCTTCTCTCTGCCTTCTGTGTTTCAAATAGGCCTGCCCTTGGATAAACTATTAACTCCGCCATTCCAACCTTATTGGCAGTCCAAATTGTCCACAATGGAAGACTACATAAAATCACTGTTTAGGTATACAGTACTTGTCAATTACAAAATGAAATCAATAACTGATGGATTTAAAAAAAAAAAAAATTCTGACCGCTGAAACACCTGTTAAGATTCCTTGTAGTTTGAGATGTTAATGACCACCTGGACCACCTCCAATACATTTATGAGGACTAGAAACTTTAGAACAAGGAATTCTTGTTTTGCTCAGGAATAAAAGAATGCCAAGCCCATAAGGATTGTTTGTGTTTTATCTCAGCACATATGCACCTCCTCGAAAATATATAGACTTTTTAAATACAGCTCCGTCTTTCTCCCTTGTTTCTCCATCGATAGACATACGGGCTTGGGGAGAAAAGAAAGAATTGCAGTTTTGCCGAACACCATCTCTATAATCTACATTATTAACAAGACAATTATTTTTGGCGCAGCCTCTGCGGAGGCAACCTCTTCGAATCAAGCTCATTTATTCTGTGTTTCACTGTCCTGCCATTTCCTGCAGGGAGACAGGAAAAGTGAAACCACATGTTTGGAGGAGCAATATAGGAAATCCCACCGAAGACAAACGGCTGCTCCTTTCCCCTGGCAATTAGTCAAACCTGGGCTGGATGCCAGCCCAGGTGTTTCTGACTGCGTATAAATTTGCCCAGAAACAATGAAAATAGCAGTTGATTGTACCGGCAGACTCTTGGGCTAATTTCCGGGTGTTTGGCATTGTTTGGTGACTTCCTCACAAATCGCCATTCCGGGCCCACTCCGAGACCTTGAAACTGAGCTGCTTGACCTGGAAGTCAAGGCACTGTGTGTACGCGCCAGTGTGTGTGGGTGTGCATATAAATGTGCGTGTGTCTCTCCTGTCCACTTCTGCAACGTGCTTCCATCCCTAAAGCCCAGAATCCCAGATGTTCAAACTGCAAAATTCATATTTTAATGAGCCAGAATTGGAAAACTATTTGCACCTGCATCGGCTAAAGTTTCTTGGCAATGCATGGAACAAGATTATTATTGTTGTTTGCCAGAATGCACGCTCATACATACTTGGTCTGCAAACCCTGGAACTTGGAGACTTTTCCTCACATATCTTCCCCTGTCTTTGGAATTGAATCTGGCCAACTGGCTGCTTGTAGAGAGCATCTGGAGTTTCTCTCCCTTTCCCCTTTTCTTTTTCTCCTGTGCTTCCAAACCGATCCCTGTGTAAAATGTCAGACTGGCTACAAAACGCCAAAAGCTTCTAAGTGCAGGGCACAAAAGAAATGGGGTTCAATGTTCATTTTAATGCAAGTTTACAACATTTCATACCCCATTTGTAGCGGTGCAGAAACAGCTGCTTTTAAGATGTAGACGTTCCCAAATAACTTGAAGGATGTTTGAGGCAAAACCCACCTACATAAATGTAACAATGAGGGGAAAAATGTGGACGGATGGATGAACGAAGCACAAACAAATTCTATGGAGATGCTCAGTCATCCAGGTCATGGTTTGTCCCAAAGGTGCCTTTTTCAAGAGGCAGCTGGATTTCTGGTTTTTCTTTGAAGACGTTTTGCTTCTCATTCCAGAAGCATCTTCAAAGTAAAATCAGAAAGTCCAGTTGCCTCTTGAAAAAAAAACACCTTTGGTATATAAACAGATTCCAAATACATATGCAGTTCCCCAGTGCAAGCAGATTCATAAAGTCAGTTAAAGTGCATATAAGTTTAATGGATGAGTATAGAAAGTCAGCTGCAGTTTTAATGGATGGTTGATAAAGCCAGAGGGGAAATATCCAAGGGTAAATATTAAAAATGTGCTAAATCCTAAAAATAATCTACAAATTTGTGAGAGAATTGAGAGAATATGCTGAAAAAAGTGATGTATTATGTATTACGAACTGAGTAGACACGTGCACCTTAATTGTCTTACAAACTGTAAAATACTTATTCTCTGATTCGGGCAGTGGGAGGACAGGAAGCAAATTTTAAAAACCTGAGGGGAGAAAAAGAGAAATTTGATACTGACCAATTCATCTTTGAGTGTTGGCAAACTCTTACTTTCACTTGGCAAACCTACAGCAAACTCAAGTTTTCTCAAATGTTTCCTGATTTATTCTTTTAAATTCCTAACAGTCAGTAAGGAGGTTAGAAGCAGATTTTCCCTTGCTGATTTCTAATCTGTTGATTGTTGTTTTGTCATTTTGATCGCATAATACCTCCTTCCTCAAAAATAACTGTTTTTATTCAGTTAACCCTAAAATACACAAATGTGCATGCTATCTATTTAATGTGCAACGTGTCTATTGACCTGTCCATTGACCCTGAATATAATACATATTAATTGACTGGCAGCTTCTCACTTCAAAGCATAGCCATCATAGATGCCAATAACAGAGCCATCCATGGCTGGTGTGTTACTGTGTCATGTACCAGGGAAATCATAAGATCCAGGCAGTTCAGATGGGTTGTAGCTGTAGGTAAGAGTCAAAGAAGTTCAAGGTGGGCTGGACTTAGATCTCTGGTGGGCATGAAGAGACTCATGACTGATGACGTGTTTGATCCTTCCCTCAGGCTCAGCCTGGTCTTCTCCGACATCACCAGGAAAATAATAGGACTCACAGTTACACCAGACATCATGGCATAATAGCATAATTACACAATGACACCATGTTGCTTTTCACATGACATTATGGCTTATCATGGACTGCTGTGGCCATCAACTGGACACTTTAAGAAAGCCCTTTCCAAATCATAAAGGCAACAACACAACATCAAGTCAAACTTGATTCCTGGAATTCATCTTCCAGCCCTGGAATTTCGATCAGATCCTCCATCTGAATCATAGCTGGGCCTGATCTAAGACTTGACATGGTTAGTTAGATGTGCCCACCTGCTGAATAGTCCTTCCATTGCTTGTCAGAAACTGACAGTCCAATCCTCACACATCCATCCTCTTACTGAGACAGATTGTTCTACTTCTTTCTTTATCATTGTTTTTCTGTGTTACGTTTTTGGGGGGACTTTTTTTTCTTCCTACTTTCCATTTTCGCACCTCCTGATTATCATGGCAACATCTGGTAATGTGATTTGCATGCAGGTTTTTTTTTTAATAGTTTAAAAAAAAAACCTGAATGAGGTGCATTCAGTTTCCGAGAAACTTAATATTTGTATTTTATTTCTTTAAGAAAAGAAAGAAAAAGGGCAAAACTTTTTTAGCTTGCCTTCATGTGGTAACTTTGGTGCATCACTGTTACTGCTCCTAAAATCTTTGGAGGTAATTAAGAAAACCGCTTCCCTTGAAAATTGCTGCCAATTCCTGATTTATTATCCACTTTTTCTTTAAGGGCACACTTGGTTCCTCCCATTGTATTGTGCAAACCAGCAAATGGTTCAAAATCAGTTAAAATGTGTGGCAAGACCATTGTCAATGTGTAGCAATGAATTATTGTAATCAATTGTGCATTATCTGAATAAGTCCTTCCTTCCTTCCTTCCTTCCTTCCTTCCTTCCTTCCTTCCTTCCTTCCTTCCTTCCTTCCTTCCTTCCTTCCTTCCTCTCTTGGCATTTGCAATGAAAAGAAAACTTGAATTAAAACCATATCTGTCTGTCTGTCTGTCTGTCTGTCTGTCTGTCTGTCTGTCTGTCTGTCTGTCTGTCTGTCTGTCTGTCTGTCTATCTATCTATCTATCTATCTATCTATCTATCTATCTATCTATCTATCTATCTATTATATTTATATTTATTAAATTTCTACCCCGCCCTATCTCCCAAAAAGGGACTCAGGGTGGCGCACAGGAACTTAAAATCCAACAATACAAATAATACAAATTCTACAAAATTTAAAACTACTATTAAACGATTTAACCCGTTCTAAAAAGGAAACAGTTAATTTAAAACCCAAATCTATCTATCTATCTATCTATCTATCTATCTATCTATCTATCTATCTATCTATCTATCTATCTATCTATCTATCTATCTATGTATCTATCTATCTATCTATCTATCTATCTATCTATCTATCTATCTATCTATCTATCTATCTATCTATCTATCTATCTATCTATCTATCTATCTATCTATCTATCTATCATAATTAAACTGGAAACAATTGCAAGTTTTCTTTACCGGATATGTTTTAAAGGCCTACTTAAACAATTGATCTAAATGTTAATCTCCTCAACTCAGCAAGAAATTTAGCCCATACCGGCTTCCAACTGTCCGACAATCAGTTCCACTGAATGAATTGGGAACCCAGGAGAAACAAACACACCATCAGGCTACCTTCCTTGCCATTTAGATCAGAAAGAGTTAATCCAAGCAATAAGGTTTCTGATTACTTGTATTTATTAGTCGGAAGGTTAAGGTTGCAACACAAGAATTCCAGCAAGTGCCCTACCTTCAAATGAGACACGTTTATATAAGCAATTTATGGAGGGAAAACTCTTGTCTGTTTCCTCCCACGTTTTCTATGAAGAGGGCTGGGAACTTGTCTCTTCTGTGAAGGAGGGCAGTCTACACCAGTCCACTGTTTTGATAACTGTTATTTCAATCAACGGTGAACGGTAACTCTCCCACCAACATTTTCAATTTACTTTCTCCAGAGAATGCATAATTTCATAAACTGCTGTCTGTGGTAGACAGCTTTTGCTTTCTGGAGGTCTTCAAGCTGAGGTTGGCTGGGCGGTGATTAGGTCTACTCTTATTCTGGGTTTTCTGCATCAAGAAGGAGAAATGGCTTCTGGAATTCTATATCTGCTGTCAAAATATCATGAACCCAAGCTAAATAGGTAAAAAGCAAATTGCAGGATCCAATCTGAGTCAGTCAACAGGACCAAGCTTTTGGACTCATTTTGGAGCCCATCCTCGGGGAAATTCTCTCTCATAAAGATGCATTTTTTTGTTTGTTTTATATCCAACTAGCTGATAACCTGGTGTTGCCCAGGTATTTATTTATAGGGGGAAATTGTCCCAACCAAACATAATTTCTAATGTTGGACTTTCCCCCTTAGCAGAGGGAGCCCCCTTGTGAACTACTGTAAAGCGGCTACCATGGAAACTCCACTGTGCTGTACAGTAGAATCCATTTTACAGCAGAACAGTAGAAACCATTTTAGGGCACAACAGTCTTATCTTAACAGAACACACACCGCGAGGGGTGAGTAAGCCATCTGTGTACCAGGTTTGGTTGAAATTGCTTGAGGCGTTCCAGACTTATACTGGAACACACGCACACGCACACGCACACACATGCACACACACACAGACAGACAGATATATATATATATATATATATATATGTAGATTTTGGTTTATTCGGGTCTTTTCCCGTGTAAAATTAAAGGTGTTTTTGCAACGTTTCGATGGGATCACCCCCATCATCATCAGGCTTTGGCTTCTGCCTTTTGCAAAAGGCAGAAGCCAAAGCCTGATGATGATGGGGGTGATCCCATCGAAACGTTGCAAAAACACCTTTAATTTTACACGGGAAAAGACCCGAATAAACCAAAATCTACATACCTATACCCGTGAAAACCTACGAAAACAAATATATATATATATAGAAGCCTGTCTCATATGCTGGAAAGCACCAGTTCAAATCCCAGTAGAAGGAGTATGGCCAGCTGAAGAAGGCTAATAAGCCTGAAATGGATCCATCCTGGTCTCTTTATTTTCAGCCCTTAATAAGCTAACACATATCTAAAAAATGTCACACAGCAGTAATCTAATTAGGTTCTCTGTCTGGATGATCTCTAGGATGAGTCGAAGGGCAGAGAGGGATGACGTTGAGTCTCCTCCCCTTAAAGGGACCTCTGAACAGGAGCTGTGATAATTATCTCTCATATATATAATATATATATATATATATATATATATATATATATATATATATATATATATATATATATATATATATATATATATATATATATATATATATATTATTTTTTTTGCAAGAAAGCCAAGGCCTAAGCCTGATGATGATGGAGGTGCTTTCGTAGATTTTCACAGGTGTAGGTATGCTGGCATTGCTTGCTTCGGGTATTTTCCCGTGTATAAGGCATGGAAATGTTATTGCAATTGTCGAAACGTTGCAATAACATTTCCATGCCTTATACACGGGAAAATACCCGAAGCAAGCAATGACAGCATATATATAATTGTTTCCACAACACTGATCAGCTCAAAAATGTAACACACACACACACACACACACACACACACATATATAAATACAGAGAGAGAGATTATGATTTGCAAAATTGTTTTGAAAAATATTTAATAGCCAGTTTTCCATTCTGAATTGCCACCCTATTTAAAGGTTCAATGCAGAGAAGAAGATGGCCAAAATTGGAATGAAGGCACTTGTCCTGCATTTATACATCGATAAAATATGGCAACTGTTCATTTAGAAAAAAAAATGAACAGATTTTTCTCTGAAATGTGTGTTCTTGCAAGCAATTCCCCCCCCTTGCCTTCTGTAACTTGAAGCAGATGTGTGTAGGAGGCATTCTACTAAAAATGTTCATGCATTTTTCTGTCCTTTCTCCTTTTCGAGGTAGGCAAGGAACAAACAAGTATATGGGCCAATGATCAAAATCTCAGGTAGGTCAACCCAATATTATGGATTTCTAGAAATTTAAGAGATTATTCAGAGATCATCAAGAACACGAGACCCCTTCCTGCAATTTAAATAGCTCAAGATGCTATTACTGCAGCCCAGAGCGATAGTAGCGGAGTTTTGTGTGTGCTGCTTTGAAAGAGAACCCAACCAATTGATGAAGCTTCCAGTAAAAGCCTGGGAACAGCCCTTGCTAATTGAAAAGTTGTCATTAATCTGGGACATAACACCATATTAGAGTGGTGAGAAATCACTTCCCCTGATTTTTCAGTTGGCAACCGGATGAATTGAACTCTGTAGGAGAAAACAAGAAAAAGAACGCGTTAATAAAAATTACGGTGAAAAAATCAGAAGCAAGGGAGTTGTGCTACTTCAACAAAGAATTTGTTAAATTCTAACCTTTGTTGGAGAAGACCATCTCCTCGAAGGTTTCCACAGGCTTAATGTAAACCTAGTCATTGATTGCATAGCAGATTTTGCAACACATTAAAGATAAAGGTTTCCTTGTCAGTCATGCCCAATTCTAGGTATTCACAGTAATCATTTCCATGTCTTGGGCGAGGAAGTCAGCAGTGTCCAAAGTCATTTCTGTGGTCATGTGGCCAGCATAACGATATGGTGAGACACATGGAATGCTGTTACCTTCCCACCAAAATGGTACCTATTTATCGACTCATATTTGCATCAGGTGTGAAATCCCGCAGGTTCTGACATGTTCTGGAGAACCGGTAGCAGAAAATTTGAGTAGGTTGGAGAACCAGTAGCGGAAATTTTGAGTAGTTCAGAGAACCGGCAAATGCCACCTCTGGATGGCCCCAGAGTGGGGTGGGGATGGAGATTTTGCATAACCCTTCCCCTGAAGTGGGGAGGGAATGGAGATTTTACAGTATCCTTCTCCTGGAGTGGGGAGGGAATGGAGATTTTGCAGAACCCTTCCCCTGAAGTGGGGAGGGAATGGAGATTTTGCAGTATCCTTCTCCTGGAGTGGGGTGGGAATGGAGATTTTGCAGTATCCTTCCCCTGGAGTAGTGAGGGAATGGAGATTTTGCAGTATCCTTGCCCTGGAGTAGGGAGGGAATGGGGATTTTGCAATATCCTTCCCCTGGAGTGGGGAGGGAATGGGGATTTTGCAATATCCTTCCCCTGGAGTGGGGAGGGAATGGAGATTTTGCAGTATCCTTCCTCTGCCATGTCCACCAAGCCACACCCACCAAGCCACGCCCAAAGAACTGGTAGTAAAAAAAAAAGAATTTTACCACTGATTTGCATACTTCAAACTGTTAGATGGACAGGAGCGGGGGCAAGTAATGGGAGCTCCCCCTGTTTTTTATTTTTTTGGAGTAGTATCTTTAACCATCATTCCCCATAACCTGATATCTTCATCTCAACACATTACTGGCTGATAAATAGCCATTCGCGTAACTGTCAATGTTCATATTAATAATAGCCATGCAAACGCTAAACTCTATTATTAGGACATTACTTATAGCTCAACCTTCTATATTCATTTACTTTATAAAAGAGAGAAGAGATTTCAGGCCCTCCAGATATTGCTGCATTTTCAACTCCTCACATCCTTCAACACTGGCCATGCTGGCTGGAGAGTGCTGGGAATGTCAGGTCAACTCCAACACTTGGAGCACTAAGTGTTCCACACCACTGCTTGAAAAACAGCAATTTTGGGTCGATTGGTTGATAAATAATGCATTAGAACATCTTGTTTATTTTTTTCTCAGCAGGACTGTGGTCCTCCATCAGGAAGAACTGTGATGGATTATCTCTGAATGTATACCATTACTGCACCATCATACAAGTTGGTTCATGATGCTTAAGGTTTATCATTGCTTTTAGACAGTTAGGCAATAGACACACAGTACAACCATTACTAACCCTAATTTTTTTCATTTCTAAATGCTCTGGGGAGATGCTGGATACTGAACATTCATTCATGACTACAACATATTAACAACATATTTTGCAAAAGGCAAATCCAGGAACAAAATAATAATTTTTAAATACATTTTGTTAAGGTAAGGTGCTTAAAATACAGTCTAAATGGCATAGACTTGAAAGCAGGGGAGGGTTTCACATTTTTTTACTACCGGTTCAATGGGCGTGGCTAGATTGGGTGGGGCATGTGACTGAGTGGATGTGACCAATATAATGTCACTCACACACATTCAGTCACATGACCCCCCCCCCCCCCCCGTCACCAAGCCATGCCCACCAAAATGGTGGCAAAAAGTTTTGATGGAGGGCGGGCTCCAGCTTTGCTAGAGCTAAGGGAGTGGCTGCAAACTTACTGCAAACAATAAGAAAACAAGTTTTTGTCTTCCATGGCCCCCAGAAACACTCTGCAGGCTTCAGCAGGGCTGGGGGAAGGAAAAGACACCCTCGTTTTTGTGAAAAAGAGGCAGAAAACATGTCGTTTTTGCAAAAATGGACGCATTTTCCCCTTCCCCCAGCCTTGCTGAAACCTGCAGAGTGCTTCTGGAGGCTGGGGGAAGGCAAAAACGCCTCCATTTTTGCAAAAAAATGGCCCATCTCTGGGACCTCTCTGGGACTGGCATGCGCACACCATTAAAAAACAGGGGAAATAACATTTTTTTAAAATGAAGATTATTCTGCACATATGCAGAATAGAAAATAAAGATGGCGGCACCCAGGATAAAACTGATTTGGTCACGTGTCTGGCCGAGTTACTACCTATTCAGCCGAACCAGTCCGAACTGGTAGGAATGCACCTCTGCTTGGAAAGAACCTTAGAGTCATCTAGTCCAACCCTCTGCTTAAGCAGGAGATCCTATACCATTCAGACAAGTGGCGTCCAATCTCTTCTTAAATACCTCCAGTGTTAGAGCACCCACAACTTCTGAAGGTCAGCCATTCTACTGATTAATTCTTCTCACTGTTAGTGAATTTTTGGTTGGATCTCCCTTGGGTTTCCAGCTGTTACTTGTTGTCTGTCCTTGGATGCTTTAGAGAAGTTGTCTCTCTTTATTTTTTGAGACTCCCTCAAATATTGAAGAGTGCTTAGATTAGGACCTTTCTTCTCTCTGAGCATGCAGGACATTGAAAAAAAGAAAACATTAGCAAAGAACTTCAGAGCTGGATCCTGATGATTCTAGAAAGCGCCATATCAATTTTCTTTGTATTGCCCTTGCTCTCTTGCAGATGTTCCTGTTCCAGGATTTCTTTTCCTGAAATGAGGGATTGTATAATATGATCCTGTTGGAGTTGGAGTTGATCTGCCTATAAATATAGGTCAGGAAGGTGAGTTGATGGAAAGATAGAATATCTGATTTACTGATCAACTTTCCTTAAATGTCCTTAATTCAGATAAATTCTTGTGCTCAATTTGCCACCAGATGTCCGAGTTGCAGCCCTTTGAAGAGTAGGACGATCCTAGGCAGTGGTGGCATTCAAAATGTTTTACTACCGATTGTGTGGGTGTGGCACAGCTTGGTGGGCATGGCAGGGGAAGAATACTGCAAAATCTCCATTCCCACCTAACTCCTGGAGAAGGATACTGTAACATCTTCATTCCCTCCCCACCCCACCAACCTGCTTTACAGCTCCGTTCTCCTGTGCAGGGCAACAAAAGAAGACCTAGCCAATCAGTTGGGACTTGGGAGGCAGCAAATAGATGGTGGAGCCAGCCAAAGGAGGTATTTGCTGGTTCTCTGAACTACTCAAAATTCCCGTTACCAGTTCGCCAAAACCAGTCAGAATTGCATGGATACCACCTCTGATCCTGCGGGATTAGAGAAGACTGGGAAAAGGGTAAGGTGAAGGATTTCACTTAACCTGTATTTTGGTCAAAGACCATAATAAAGGTTTAACTACTTAACCTGTAAGTATGAGACATTGCCAAGTAGAACAAGAATGCTACAGAGATTATTGACTCAAATAGGGATCAGATCCAGAGAAAGAAATATGCCTGTGATGTCTCCTGGTGACCTCAAGCTAAATCCGCTCCCACAGAGAGGGACTTCTCCGGGTGCCGTCCACTAGGCAATGCCAGCGGGCGACACCCAGGGGAAGGGCCTTCTCTGTGGTGGGCCCGACCCTCTGGAATGACCTTCCCCCTGACATTATACATCCTCATACATCCTCACGGCCGATTCGCTCCCACAGAGAGGGGCTTCTCCGGGTGCCGTCCACTAGACTGTGTCAGCGGGCGACACCCAGGGGAAGGGCGCTCTCTGTGGCGGGCCCGGCCCTCTGGAACGACCTTCCCCCCGACATCAGGACAACTACGGACCTCCGCTCCTTCCGTCTTAAATTAAAAACTTACTTTTTCCGTCTGGCCGGCCTGGGATAGCCTCCTTGCCTTGGGATTTTATAGAATAGGTTTTAGTTTAATTGGGATTTTAGCACAGGGTTTATTTAATTGGTTCTTAAATTTTGTTGGTATATTTATTGTTGTTTGTTATTTATTGCTTTTATGCTACCTGTGCACCGCCCCGAGTCCCCATGGGGAGAGGGGGCGGTCTAGAAATAATAAATTTCATTTCAATTTCAAAAATTTCATTTCATTAGAATGACCACGGACCTCCGCTCCTTCCGCCAGAAACTCAAAACCCACCTGTTTCATCTAGCCGGCCTGGGCTAATTCCATGCTTCCCGCCTCAGTTTGTAATTTTAAATTATGTGATTAGGTTTTAAGGTCAAGTTTTTAATTTTTATAAATTTGTACAGGGGATTATTTAATTCGATTTTAGTTTATATGTAATGTTGATGTCACTTTTTAATTTTTTACCTGTACACCGCCCCGAGTCCCTTCGGGGAGAGGGGGCGGTCTGGAAATCTAATAAAATCAAAATCAAAATCAAATATTACAACCCAGTTTGGAAAACACCAGAGTTATTTTCACATGAACAAATAATTGGAAGAACATTAAGGACAAATAATCCATAACTTCCACAAATAATCCATTTCTTTAACCCCATTCTTGGAAACAAGGTGTAAGTACTGCATACAGGAGTAGGTCATGGGGCAATTTCCATAATTTAATTTGTGTATATAATTTTTGTGTATTTTCTACAGAAACTCTGAAGAACTAGATGTCTCAGAAAAGAGGAATAAATTGTGCTTGGCAACATCACAATGCTGGTCCTAATTACTTTCTCACTGAAAGGATAAGGAAGACGTCCAAACACAATTGAAATGATATTTTTTTAAAATGATATTGTATTAAAGATTAATAACCCTCCTGGATATAGCAGAACCACAACAACACCTTCCATCCCTGACATAATGCTCCAGAACGAGGAGTGAGTCAAGACAGGTTGTCATCAAAAGCTGAGGCAGTGATAAATACTGTGGGAACCCTGGATGTGGTCCTTAAAGTGGGTCAAACTCAAAACATTCTCCATGCCATACAATCTATTCAGCCTAGAGACCATCTGGCCTGAGGAAGTAGAGAAATTGTATTAATAAAATAAGTTCACAAATGTGTGTGAATGGGACCTTTGGGGACAATGGCTTTTGGGTTGTGTCTCCTCTACCTCTTTCATCAAAACAAGAAAGTCAATTACTTTGTAAATCAGGTGGACAAGCTGCTGCAAAACAAATAAATATAGGGTGTGAGTTAGGCACTGCAACGATTCATCACACTGACCCTTGCATTGAAGGATGCCATGCCTCTGCATCCTTCAAGAGTGTAAGATTCTAGTAACAACATCATATCAACATTAAACATCATTATTCTCACCATACACATACTAACAGTTTTCATCTTATTTATCTCTCTATCTAAGTGTATTATCTACTTTTTTTTTAGCTTTCTTCATTTCCAAACGCCCTTTTCTCTCTCTAGCCATTAGTAAAATCAAATGAAATCAAATCAAATCAAATTTTATTTGTATACCGCATCCTCTCCCCAAGGGGACTCGGAGCGGTGCACAGGGAAAAATTTAAAATACTATAAAAAATACATACATAGAATAAATATGATGGGTAAAAACGAATTAAATTAAGATTATCCCTGCGCTAAAATCCCCAAGTTATAACGCTAAAATTCCCTAACACCCTAAAGGTAAAGACTAACCTAGGCCGGCCAAGCAGAAAAAGTGTGTTTTGAGTTTTTGATGGAAGGAGCGGAGGTCCGTAGTTGTTCTGATGTCGGGGGGAAGGTCGTTCCAGAGGGCTGGGCTCGCCACAGAGAAGGCCCTTCCCCTGGGCGTCGCCCGCTGACAAAGTCTAGTGGACGGCACCCGGAGAAGTCCCTCTCTGTGGGAGCGAATCGGCCGTGAGGATGTGTGGGGCAGGATCCGATCCCGCAGATAGCTAGGTCCCATGCCATGGAGCACTTTAAAGATGACAACTGGCACCTTGAAGCGCACCCGAAAGACGACAGGCAGCCAGTGCAGCTCGCGCAAGAGTGGTGTTATATGGGTGAACCTAGAGGTCCCCATTATTGCTCGCGCGGCTGCATTCTGGACCAGCTGCAGTCTTCGGGTGCACCTCAGGGGGAGCCCCATGTAGAGAGAGTTACAATAGTCCAGTCAAAATACTTCCCAAATTATATAATATTCCGTTTGCTCTTTCTCTTTCATTGCTAATGATAAACTGCTCATTTCTGCACAGTCTAATATTTTCCTTATCACCTTCTCATCAATAGTAGAAGAAAAATGGGGAGTTGTATAAGGCTTCAATGCTCAATATATCATCATACTACACTTAGGGAAATAATGTCAATATGAATGTGAAAGTTGTGGCAAAAGAGGAACAATGTTGCACAGAGAAGTTTGTACCCAAACGACACATTGCATAAGGAAAGATGGAATGTTTATTTTTGTAATTAAAAAATAAATCTTTTTTTTTAAAAGAGTGTAAGAGTTGGTGATCAGTAAAATTGCAGCTTTTGTTCTTTTTTTAAAAAAATGCAAAAAGGGATGAATAGATAAGTGTGAAAAGCAATGCAACCCCTTTCCAGATGTTAGATCTGTACACAACAAGAAAACCACAATGAATGTGATGTGAAGCCATACATGCCTTCTAGCAACTCATAGGAATGCTTATATGTTTTGTTCACACAGGCTCTCACATAAGCAACATGGCTTAGCTGGCCTCCTCCTCCTTCTCTCTCTCTCATTGAAAACTACATTCTCTTTCCCTCCAGGAATCTGGTTTTTCGTAAGATCCTTTTTGAAAAGTGGTCTACTTTTCCAGCCAAAGGGTTGTTGGAAGAAATCTCCCTCTGGGTTCAGTTCCAAGTGGGGAAAAAGACACTGGAAATATGGAGGCTGCTTAGAAAGATGGTTTTATGGTGGACAGGACCGCATGGCTTGAGGTCCTGGGGAAAAGGTGATCACATGCTTCCAGGTGTTGGGTGAGGAAGAAAGGGTGAGGGAGGGGCTTGCAGGGTCTTTTAGAATCTGTTTGGCCCCACCTATCTGTTTCCTGTTCCTGTGTAAGAAATGTATTCTGATTGGCCATCAGTCTCACATGGGGCCATGTAGGGGCAACTCTCTAGGCTGAGTCTAGGTTTGGTTGACTTCTCAGATGCCACGTGGTCAGTAAAGGGCTAATGCTAGCATGCCTTGATTCCATCACTCTGGAGCTTGTTATGTGAATTAACTGGCTTGGCCTCTTAGAGGCCTATTGACAAAAGATGGGGTAGGCAGGAAGCTGCAGGAATTAAAACATGTTTCTCCCTTTTCACATCCAGGGAAATGTAATATTCTGCCTTTTCAATATTTCCTAGGACATCAAATTTTTCTAGGAGAGGGGCGAGTTTTAACTTCCTACAGGGTGATTCAGTCCAAAGTTCCATCTGTCCAAATCTCCTTGAAATAGCAAACTTGGGGGTAAGTTTGGAGAGGGGTGTTACCCCAATTGTACCACCACCAAAAAAAAGAGAGAGAACTTTATGGCATGCTTCAGGGAGATATGAAGTTTGCAGCAGTACTAAAAATGATGCAACACACATACAGAAAGAGAGAGAAAGTAGAAGGATTTGGGAAAAGACTGCAAAGAAAAAAGCATTGACTGAAACTGTTGCTAGGGTAGAGTGCTAATGTTAGAATTACAAGACTAGCACATCAAATTTTTAGACAGGCACAAGACGTCAGCAAACCTAGAGTTTCTGTTATCTCTCTGTTGCAATCTAAAGATTATTTGGATGTTTGCAGCCAGGTAAGATATATTTATTTTAAAGAATGGGGACTTTATTCTTTTTATCTTGAGGACTTTGCATTTTGAATAAAAATATTTTTTACCTGTTTTGAGGTATTTCCCCCTCCAGTGACTGCTTAGGTAGTGATTTCATGTTTTGTTTTGACTGGAATATTAGACAGGTAATTCTTAGAAGGTAATTCTAGGAGTCCCATTTGCCTATATAATTCCTTTGGTGCAAATATATCTGAGACGTTGAATTTTCAAAAAAAGAGACTTATAGGATGCATATACAAAAGGGAAACAGTGGGCTCTCTCGACTCTCTAATTCTCTATCTCTCATTTAGCTGTCTCTCATTTTTCTAACCTCCTTCTCCTCCATTTTCTTCTTCTTTTCTTCTTCTTCTTTGCTGTAACATTACACACACACACACCAAGCCCAAATCTCTATTTCCCATTTGGGGAGTCAGAACGCGCGATCCTAATAAGAGAAACTGAAAACAGGGAAATTCAAAGCATAAACACATCATTTAAGAGAGAGAAAAAAATCCATCTCCCAGAGCAAATGATAAAAAACGCTTTTGTTTTTAATTCATTTAAAATTCAGGAAGAGAACGGTAACTTGGGAGAGTGCACTTTAATCCCTTTTCCATTTTTTAAAAATAAATCTTTTGCTATTAAATAAAATACACCTATGGGCAACACTGCTTGGAATATTGGAAATGGAAGGAATGTCTGATGGAGGAATGACTTCCAATGTCAGGTCTGCTTCACCGATAACCAAGAAAGAAACCTCTCGACTCCATTATTAGTGGAATTAAAAGTACTTTTACTGGTTAAGGAATGAATAGCATACCAGCGACATGGGAGTGGGGGAGAAATGTGGCACCTTCCTCCTTATGAACTTTTCAAATATTTATCTTTCTTCACTTCTTTCCTAAAAAGGGGATGGTTTTGAAATAGATTTATCAGTCCACAGTTGCCTCGATGCCCACAGACCTTCATACGCTTAAGATTCCTAAATCACAGTGTAAACAATTCAATAACATCTGGAAAAAAAGGCATACTGAGGAACTGACTGGGTTCACTCATTATGCTGTGCCATCCTGCTTTGATTTGACAGAATATGTTGTCTGAACTCATCATGTAATGAAGATTTAATATAATAAACAGGTCAACTTTGTATTTGCTAAGTCCCTCAGATCAGGGGTCTCCAACCTTTGCAACTTTAAGTCTGAAGGACTTCAGCTCCCAAAATTCTGGGAGCTGAGGTCCTTCAGACTTAAAGTTGCAAAGGTTGGAGACCCCTGTCTCAGATGATAATAATGATGATTTTGGGATGATTTCACTTTGAGTTTTGCTGTTCTGTTCACTTTTAATTCTTTTTTTAAAGACATTGGTATGGGTGTAGGCAGAGTAATGATTCAGATGGTCAGAGGCATGTGAGGTTAAAAAAAAAAGGGTGTGTGTGATCACTATTCCCTGGTTGAATCCATACCACCTTTTAACAAGAAAAAAGTGGCTTTATCAGCAGATGCTCCTTTTTAGTTGGACACATTTATACAAAGTCCTAGTGGACATTCCTCCCAATCAGGAGGTTGTGAGTTCAATCCTAGGTAGAGGCAGATGTAGGATCTCCTGCTTGGGCAGGGGTTGGACTAGATGACCTGCAAGGTCCCTTCCAACTCTGTTAATCTGTTAAATATGAGCCAGCCATGTGCTGCAGCTGCCAAAAATACCAACAAAGTCCTAGGCTACATAAACCGAGGGACAGAATCAAGATCACCTGGAGTGTTAATATCACTTTATAAGGCGTTGGTAAGGCCACACTTGGAATACTGCATCCAATTTTGGTCACCATGATGTTAAAAAAATGTGGAGACTCTAGAAAGAGTGCAGAGAAGAGCAACAAAGATGATGAGGGGACTGGAGGCTAAAACATATGAGGAACGGTTGCAGGAACTGGGTATGTCTAGTTTAATGAAAAGAAGGACTAGGGGAGACATGATAGCAGTCTTCCAATATCTCAAGGGTTGCCACAAAGAAGAGGGAGTCAAGCTATTCTCCAAAGCACCTGAGGGCAGAACAAGAAGCAATGGGTGGAAACTGATCAAGGAGAGAAGCAACTTAGAACTGAGGAGAAATTTCCTGACAGTTAGAACAATTAATCAGTGGAACAGAAGTTGCCTCCAGAAGTTGTGAATGCCCCAACACTGCAAGTGTTCAAGAAGATGTTGGACAGCCATTTGTCTGAAATGGTATAGGGCTTCCTGCCTAGGCAGGGAGTTGGACTAGATGACCTCCAAGGTCCCTTCCAACTCTGTTATTCTATTCTATTCTATGTCAAAAGTCTATTGGTAGAGCATCTTTGATGCCCAGGGAAATTTTGAGGTTCTATTCTCATATACTCGATCTGAAAAAACTAACCTCCTAGGTTACTGTTGAGCTACAATTAGTTGGCTTTGACAATGGACCCATTCAGGCTTTAGAGAAGGTGGGAAGCTGGACTTTCAGCCGCTGATTGAGGATGATGTATGTTAACATAGACCTGGTTAAGGTGGACCAGGGGACTGACACAGTGAAAGGCAGCTTTCTTTCCTTGAATTTATATCACAGCCATATGGACAGCCATAACCATTTGCATGACTGATGTCGGCGAATGACAACCATGGAAATTGCTGGGCTGTGAGTTAGATCACATGCTGCTCAAGAGACAGAGGTTATTTATAAGCTGGGGGAGGGGGGGAGAGAGTCAGAAATGTGGCAGAAATGGAAAACTGGTGATTAACGTCAGACCCATGACAATAGACATAATTCTTGATCAGCTGCCAAAGCTCCAGCACCACGTTGATTCTATTCTAAAACCTGAATTGGGTTATGAAATGTGGCCAAGATTGGGAGTCACCAACAATTATTTCCCCGGAGTGATACAGGCAGGGCAAAGGACTTATGGGATATTAAATGGGTGCCCCCACAATCCAGTGCTGATTCAGAATAATGCTCCGATCAAATGCAGAATCGGCTCTGTTTAAACTGGCTTTTTGGGACTTTTGAAGACCATTGTGAACAGTTACCTCTTGACATGTTCCTGGATTGATAAATGCTCTACAATGCTTTTCTAGAATTTGGTGTTCCATCTTGCTTACTTGCAGAGTATACTATAAAAACAAAATTCTCTAGCCAGTATATTTGCAAGAAGGCACATCTGGATCTGCCCTAGTTCTTTCCATAAAGATTTCTGCCTTCTTGAAAAGCGACATATTGGGGGCATTTCTTAAGCACAGAAATGGGCTTACTATTTTTGGCATGGATGTTACATTTTAAAGCTGGCGGTTTGCATGCTACTTCCAGCATAAATACGTATATTTCCCAAATATTTATTTGGTATACCAGTTTAAACACAACAGACCAACTGGTCTGCTTTGGCACATTGAACCAGGATGTTTTCATCCATTTCCATTCTGTGTGATGCTCCAAATTTTTTCCATAGCCCGTAATTATTGGATTGAAGACAAGTTAGAGAATTAGTTAAATGCGTGATTCATGTATCAGCACCTGCTTGGGTTTTGGCTGTCAAGGTTTCAGATCAGGTTTATTTTCACAGTCTTGCTGTATAATATCAATAGAAAATTTCCCAAAGATTCTATAGCAATAGTTACAGGTTTATATACTGCTTCACAGTGCTTTACAGCCATCTCTAAGCAATTTGCATAGTCAGCATATTGAAACCAACAATCTGGGTCCTTACTTACTGGAAGGATGGAAGGCTGAGTGAACCTTGAGCCAATGAGAATCGAACTGCTGGCATTAAGCCATCGTTGGCAGAATTAGCCTGCAATACTGCCTTCTAACCACTGCACCACATGGCTCTTATTCTATACGCTTCCTGAAATTACTGCTATTAGTATGGATAGCTTTCTTTTTGTCCCTGCTGTCATCTATGGCTTTTCTGAAGGGTCCTCTTCTTCAGAGAATATCCCTGGATTAAGTTGCTGATCTAATCCCGTAGATTAGCTATCCGAAGGTTTCTCCTGGAAGCACTGATGTATTAAAAAGTATTTCCTTCGCTGGGCATCCCTTTGGTTTCCCCTCTTAGAATACAAGGGGAAGAGTTGCCAAAAGGTAGAAATTCAGTAGAGAAGCAGGTGAAGGATTGTCAGTCTGAGAGCCAGAACTCTTTAGAGCAGGGGTGTCAAACTCCTGTTGTCACGTTGGCATCACGTGATGCAGTGGTGGGTTTCTGCAGGTTCGCACCTACTCGCAAGAGCCGGTTAGTGAAATTTAGAGAACCGGTGAGAGGAGGTTCCACCGGCGTACCTGGAAGTAAATGTGGCCCGCCGCTGCCAGTGACCCAACGAGAAGGAAAGGAAGAAAAGAAGAAAGAAAGAAAGAATTAAAGAAAGAATTAAAGAAAGAATTAAAGAAAGAATTTATCATCAGAATTGAGTCCAAAATTTTGGTTGCTAAGCAAGAGCATTGTTAAATGAGTTTCACCACATTTTAAAAGGTGGCCACTCCCACCCTGTCACATGACTGCCAAGCCACGCCCACAAAATAGGCCACACCTACAGAGTAGGTTCTAATGAGATTCGGAATGGATTCGGAATGAGCTACCCTCCATCGACAGTGGTCCTGTGGGACTGTCCGAGACTAGTCTTGAGGTTCCTTCTTGGGAGGAGTTTGACTTTGTTACCACCGAGGATATGGACAGGTTGTCAAGGAAACTTAGGGCGACCACATGTTTATTGGACCCGTGTCCCTCCTGGCTTGTACTGGCATCCTGGGAGACGACACGAGGCTGGCTCCAGGGCATTGTCAACGCATCTTTGAGTGAGGGGTCCTTGCCTGCCGTCTTGAAACAGGCGGTAGTGAGGCCCCTCCTCAAGAAGCCGTCCCTGGACCCAGCTTTATTAGAGAACTATCGTCCGGTCTCCAACCTTCACTTTTTGGTGAAGGTTGTCGAGAGTGTGGTAGCCCAACAGTTTCCGCGACACCTGGAGGAAGTTGATTATCTAGACCCGCGCCAGTCCGGCTTCCGACCCGGTCACAGCACCGAGACGGCATTGGTCGCGTTGGTTGATGATCTCTGGAGGGCGCGGGATAGAGGTTATTCCTCTATCCTAGTCCTATTAGACCTCTCGGCGGCTTTTGATACCATCGACCATGGTATCCTATTGCACCGACTGGGGGGGTTGGGGCTGGGAGGCACCGTTTTGCGGTGGTTCTCATCCTACCTCTCTGGTCGGTCGCAATATGTGTTGACGGGAGGGCAGAGGTCGACCTCGAGGCCTCTCTTATGTGGGGTTCCTCAGGGGTCGGTCCTCTCGCCCCTCCTTTTCAACACATATATGAAGCCGCTGGGTGAGATCATCCGTGGTTTTGGGGTGGAGTACCACCTGTACGCTGATGACACCCAGCTGTACATATCCACCCCAAACCACTCCAACGATGCCGCCGAAGTGCTGTCCCGGTGTTTGGAGGCCGTACGGATCTGGATGGGTGGTAACAAACTCAAGCTCAACCCTGCCAAGACTGAGTGGCTGTGGTTTCCGGCACCCCGGTTCAGCCAGATTACACCAACTCTGGCCATTGGGGGCGAAACACTGGCCCCCGTGGAGAGGGCGCGCAATTTGGGTGTCCTCCTGGATTCCCGGCTGTCCATGGAGGACCATGTGGCGGCCGTGGCCAGGGGGGCATTTCATCAGGTACGCCTGATGCGCCAATTGCGCCCCTTACTGGACCGGGCTGCCCTTCGCACAGTCACTCAAGCTCTCGTGACGTCCCGACTCGACTACTGTAATGCTCTCTACATGGGGCTTCCCTTGAGGTGCACTCGAAAGCTACAGCTAGTCCAAAACGCAGCCGCGCGGGTGATTATGGGAGCCACTAGATGCTCCCACATAACACCGATCCTGCGCGAGCTGCATTGGCTTCCTGTGGTTTTTCGAGTGCGCTTCAAGGTTTTGACAACTATCTTTAAAGCGCTCCATGGCTCGGGGCCTAGTTATATGCGAGACCGCCTCCTGCCCCATACATCCCTTAGACCGATACGCTCCCACAGAGAGGGCCTTCTCAGGGTGCCGTCGGCCGGACAATGCCGACTGGCGACACCCAGGGGAAGAGCCTTCTCTGTGGCGGGCCCAGCCCTTTGGAATGACCTACCCCCTGAATTACGTACCATCACCGACCTCCGCCTCTTCCGCCAATGTCTTAAGACATATTTGTTCCAACAAGCCGGCCTAGCCTAACCTCCCATGGGGACTTTTCGGTAGTTTTAAATTGGGTTTTTAAAATTTGGTTTTAGCGCAGGATAGGTTTATTTAATAGTTTTTTAAATTATATTTATTGTATTTTGTATGTTTTTAAATTTTCCTGTGCGCCGCCCTGGGTCCTTTGTGGAGAAGGGCGGGATATAAATTTAAATAAATAAAAAATAAAAAAAATAAAAAAAAATTGAAACCCACCACTGACATGATGTATCAGGATTCCCCCTTCCCCCTTTGCTGAACATGGGTGTGGCTGGTGTGTGATGCATCCATGGGCCAGGACCTCAGCAGCTCTGCTTTAGAGTAATACACTACTCACAAGTACAAACACACCAAAGAAATCTCAGTCTACCAGCTGCACCTGGATAAATTTTGGTGAACCTGGTGGTAAATTGTCTGGAGATTAAACCATATAATGGATGATTGAGGGAACTAGGCTACTGAAGAAAAGGACTATAAATGTTATGAGTGCAGTTTTCCAGTACTGGAAGATCATTAAAGACAGCTCCAACTAGAACTAAAGAGAATTTTCCTGACCATGAGAACAATTAATTAGTGGAATGGCTCATCTCCAGAAGTCATAGCTGCTCCATCACTGGGGTGGGGGGGTTGCAAAAAGAGACTGGACAGTCATTTGTCCAGAGTGGTATAGCGTCTCCTGCTTGAGCAGGGGATTGAACTAGAAGACCTCCAATGTCCCTTTGAACAATTATTTTATGTTCTCACTCATTTCAAAACCATTTGATGTCAAAAGGGTTAGCATAAGCATGTTTATTGTTCTTCTCTAATCAGTTAAGTCGGTTCTGCGGTCAGTTTCTTACTGGTTTTGTTTCTGTTCATTAACTATGGTCAGATGGATATCTGGTCAGGACAGTGTAAAGCCAACCATAGTTTAGCCTAGCATAACCAGCCTTTATTTTTAATTCTATTTCTTTGAGCCAGCTCTGAAAAGATAAGGAAGTATTCGGAGATTTTCTTGGTGTTGACTTGGAAATTGCCATACTTGAATATTGACTAAGATGATTGGATGGATTGCCCCATGTTCAAAACAGTTTTAGTCAATGTGTTGATTCAGAGATGATTCACACCCTGGTCAGAGTCTCTTCACACTTCGACCATCGGGCAGAAGACATTAAAGCATAGCCAGCTGAACAAATAGGTTTAAAAATAGTTTCTATCCTTGGGCTGTCAAACTCTTAAACACAACCACAATCACTCCACACACAAACGGACACGCACGACTAGTTTTCTTTTTCTTTCTCCCCGCTCCCCCCAAATACTTGCACAGGGATTATTCTTTATATTCTTTATATTGTTTGTATTTGTTGTCATGGATTACATCAGTGAGGCTAAAACCAATTTCGTTGTATACATGATGTACAATGACAATAAAAGCTATCCTATCCCTATCCCTATGACTATGGCTATGACTATGACTATGACTATGACTATAACATGCTCTACTCTAGTCTACTCTAGTCTACTCTAGTCTAGTCTAGTCTACTCTACTCTACTCTACTCTACTCTACTCTACTCTACTCTAAGGATAAGCATGGATAGCAGAGAAAAAGAAGTTAGTATACAATAGCAGGGCAAAAATAGTGATGATATCTGGTGGAAGATTAAGGCAACCACTTTTTCTGCATGCAAAATGGGGAAACATCAAAACAAAAGGCGAAAAAGAGAAGAAATATGTAGTAATTAGAAATACTGACCAGTAAGTCCAGGTAGCGCTTGTAGTGCTACGCATGACCATAATTGAGTCCAAAATTTCTGTTGCTAAGCAAAACAATTGTTCAGTGTGTTCTGCTCCATTTTACAACCTTTGTTGCCACAGTGGTTAAGTGAATCTCTCCAGTTGTTAATTTAGTGGCTATTAAGTAAACCAGGCTTCCCCATTGACTTTGCTGGTCGGAAGGTTGCAAAAGGTGATCACATGACCATGGGAATGTTGCAACGGTCATAAATACATACCAGTTGCCAAGTGCCCAGATTTTAATCACATGACCATGGGACAATGCAACAGTCATGTGAAAAAGGTCATAAGTTGCCATTTTTTCAAAATACTGTTGTAACTTTGAATGGTCACTGAATAAAGGGTTGAAAGCCAAGGACTACCCATATAAAAATGAATTCAGAAATCATGCCTATTTTTAAAAAAGAGAAATATATCTCATAAAAATACTAAAAGTATCTGTCCAAAGATAAATGGGAATGCCCCTCTTTTAATCTCTCCTTTTCCTTTCTCTTTAGCATTTTGTCTTTAACCGTAGAGCTTGGATGTGGCTTGGAGTTTAGGTTTTTAGGTTTTATTCAAATTTGTATACCACCCTATCTCCCTTACGGCAGGGGTCTCCAACCTTTGCAACTTTAAGTCTGAAGGACTTCAGCTCCCAGAATTCTCCAGCCAGCAAAGCAAAGCTGGCTGGAGAATTCTGGGAGCTAAAGTCCTTCAGACTTAAAGTTGCAAAGGTTGGAGACCCCTGCTCTAGGGGGTGGTGCTCATCGTTGTTTCAACGCCAAAGAGCCAGCGCTGTCTGAAGATGTCTCTCTGTGCTTGTGTGGTCAGCATGACTAAACGCCAAAGGTGCAAAGCAAAGCTGGCTGGAGAAGTCTGGGAGCTGAAGTCCTTCAGACTTAAAGTTGCAAAGGTTGGAGACCCCTGCCTTACGGGACTCAGGTCGGTGAACAGGCAGTAATAAAAACAACAATAAAACATCCAATACAATACATATATTAAAAATCGATCAAACATAAGGCCTGCTCTAAAATACCCTGTAAAACCCCTAATAAAAAGCAAATTAAAAACTATGCCAGGCCGGCCGCACGAAATAGATGGGTTTTCAAGGCTCGGCGGAAAGGCGCAGGCCCGTGGTTGTGCATAGGTCAGGGGGTAGGTCATTCCAGAGTGCAGGAGCTGCCACAGAGAAGGCTCTCCCCCTAGGAGCCGCCAGCCAACATTGACTGGCTGACGGCACCCTGAGGAGGCCCTCTCTGTGGGAGCGGACTGGTCGGTGGGAGGTATTTGGCAGAAGGCGGTCTTGCAAATACCCAGGTCCCTTGCCATGGAGCGCTTTAAAGGTTGTTACCTTTTGTAGGGTAACAACCAGAATGGGCTGGTGTGTTATGTAGTGTCATGATTAAAAAAATCATGGCTAAGTGTTAGGTATACATTTATTCTGTTGTGTGCAGGGGCCTCGGGCTCAGCTCAAACCAAGTTTAGAAATTGCTGCTCTTTTCTTTTGTCTACATAGGTCGTCTGTTTCTTACATCCCCCCTGCAACATTTACGCCATTCTAGATATTCTAGCCCAGATCAAGGAATGGATCTGCCATCAAGATTTGGTGCAGATTCTCTTCAAAGAGCAGATGCTTTCAAAAGGAGAAGATGCACGGCCACCTAAAATTTATGGATTATAGGATCTCTCTGTAAACATGTTGGATTAGAATTAAGAATTTGCTATAGGAATTTCATGTGCTCAAGTGCTGCCTGTTCAGCTGGCCACATATTATTTATGACCATGTGCATCTATTATCTCAGTAATCCTTCTAATAATGGTACAATGTAGACTCAGCATTGTTATTCTAGCATTAGGCTGTTCCAGACATCATATTGAAGGGAATTTGAGCAGCTTCCAAACATTGTGATTTAAGATAACTTTGAAAAGAAAGCTTTCTGGCAGGCTATTGTAACTTTTGCCTTGTTCTCTAGTCCTTAGGAAATATATTTTGCAGATGATCTGATCCAATCCAAGAGAAATCTTGGTATGATTGTGAAGGTTGCATCTCCTGGAAAACTCAAAATGCATCTGGAATAAAGGACCTGGCCCCCATGTTTAGACTGATGTATTTAGCAGACACATTTTTGCATTTGTCCCCGTTCCCCCCGGTTACTTGTTATCCCCATATTACAATAGGAATTGAGATGGAGAGAAACTGCTGTGCCCAGTTATGCACTCTCTAACTCAGGGGTGTCCAAACTTGGGAACTTTAAGACTTGTGGACTTCAACTCCCAGAATTCCCCAACCAGCCATGAATTCCGTGGGCACAAGAAAATTTTTGAAGATCG